>CM002497.2:13819770-15318520 GCA_000573905.2 Oryza punctata
GATTTTTAAGCATAAAATTGGAATAACCCAAGTTTCCCACACGACGATACAAACGTAAGCATGGCTAAGCAACTACCTCGGTAATCGTACCTAATGGATAGTGATACCGGCACAAACATGTGTGGAGCTATCAAAGATAAGGGATTACCAACACCCCAAGTAAAGTGAGTGCAGCACCTATCGGTCCGTTGGTTGCTTAAATAATCCAAGGCCTAAACAAGATTACCGTGTACACAAAGCAATGCATTTTTCAAACAAAATAACTTGCAATTATAGGGGCAATGTGATCAAAGAGGCTTGCCTTGCACAAGATGCGGGTCTTCTCCTGCGAAAACGGCGTCCGGAGCTTCCTCGTACTCGTGCTCTATACGCGAAATTGAGAACTTATAAACAAAAGACAATAAAACAAGCTAAAAACAGAGAAACAGTAGTGCCACTATGTAGATCTCAATTTTAGAAAAATTTGGAAAGTTGAACGAGATCAAACAGAGAGTTACAGTTGAATTTCTATGAATTTTGAAAGGTTAAAGGATTTTTCTGGAATTTATTTAGTAAACGGAAAAGGAATATTCCACTTAAGCGGATGGCAGCGGGGTGGCCCACCTATCGGTGAAAAGTGGAGGGGAGGGTACGTGGGCCCGGGCTGTCAGTGGCTCGGGCTCCACCTTCTCCCTCCTCTTGCTCCGCCTGGCTTGGGGCAAGGTGTGCCGCGGTGGTGAGGCGGCCCGTGGGGAGACCGGCGCCGACCTCCAGCGGTGCTACGCCGACGACGGCAGCGCCGAGAGGGGAGTGCGGCGGCGTGGGGTGACGGCACAGAGAGAGGAGAAGAGAGGGAGAGAGAGATGGCGGTGAGGGGTGGGGAGAGGGGGGCGGGGCCCTTTTATAGGCGGCGCTGGAAGGAGGAGTTGGGCCGGCCTGCTCGGGAAAAAGAAGAGGAGAAGAAGGAGAGGGAGTTGGGCCGAGGGGAGGAAAAAGAAGAAAAGGACCTAAATGAACAGTGACTTTTCTCAATTTCTCATGAATTTTTCAGAATTGAAATTTGAGGGAAATTTTTGGAGGATTTGAATTTGAATTTTTCCAAGGATTTGACAAAAATTGAAAGGATGTCTAGAGGGGATTTGATATCTATTTTGGCACAAACTCAAATAAGAACCAAAATTTTAAATTCCAAGTTTTCTTAAATGATGAGACTTTTAAATAAAAAATAAAATAAAAAAATTAAGGGTGCTACAGTGATGAGCTCCCCGGCTGCGGCCGCGCGGGGCAGATCGAACCGACGACCGCCCCTCCCTCCCCGTAAAAGCTAAAACACGGATATCGACGCGCTCGCTCCCCCGCGCGGTGCGGCACATGGCGCGCGCGGAGGGGAGGGGCGCGGGACGCGCGCGCATGAGGGGCCACGTGTCGCCTTTTTCCCGGTTTTCTTCTTTTTTTTGCGTTTTTTTCTTTGGTTTTTCTTTCACTTCGTTTTTTTGTTTTTAATGTATACATTTACAAACTTGGTATACGTACATATACACATATATACATACTTATACAAAGTTTGTAGACGTGAATACAAACTTTGTATATGTGTATATATTTTTTATACATCAGAAGTGCACACACATATATAAACTTTGTATACGTGTATTTTTTTCTATATGTACATATATAAACTTTGTATATATACGTAGATATAGTTGATATATTTTGTATACATACATATACAAATGGTATACAAACTTTGTATACGTCATATGCAAACTTTGTATAAGTACGTATACAAACTTGTTTTTTACGTATACAAACTTGTTTTTTTCTTTTTTTGGTTTTTATATGTATGTACGCACGTTAAAAAGTTTGCATACATGTATATATTTATTTATACATCAAAAGTATATATGTATGAAAAAATATATAAAATTTATACATATGTATATAAAGTTTACACGTATGTAGTAGTATAGAGTAGTAGTATTATACAACAGCAGGAGTAGTAGTAGTCATCGTAGCACTGCAGTAGGGGTAGTAGTACTAGCACTAGTGGTACTGTAGTGTAGTAGTAGAACTGTAGTAGTAGTAGAGTAGGAGCGGCGCTGGTCGTGCGCCCACACCCCCACGTGACCAGTCGCCCATTAGGGTCCCCTCGCTCCCCTGCTCCGGCCACCACCGCCTTAGCTAGGGACGGATCTGGCGGCGTGGGCACCCCTACTCCTCTCTCCTCTCCGGCGAGCTCCTCTGGCGTGGATTAGGAGGCGTGGGCCGGCGACGTCCCAGGCGAGGGCACTGTTATTGGGACCGGGCTTGCCGCTGCTTCACCACCTCCGCACCTCTCCAGCAAGATTCTCCGGAGTATTTAGTCGGACACTGTTCTTTCCCTCCCCTCTCTTTCTTGCTTTATTTTTATGCGCAATGTGATTCCTTTTTTCTCTCCCCTCTCTTTCTTGCTTTATTTTTATGCGCAATGTGATTCCTTTTTTCTTATGAAATTGCTGCGAGGCTCTCCTTACCAACTATGGTCACATGAACCCGGCGAAGTTACAGTCCCCATTCCCCTCTCTCCTTCACGCAAGCAATTTATCTACGTGGACCAGCATTGCTACACGCTGTGTGTGCACTGTAAATGACCTTATATCGGGCGTACTTGCCCTGCATGCATATATATACCAAGGATTTGTATCTGTTTCCTTTGCCCCAATGCGTTACGCTTTGCTTCACGCGCGGACCTCAGCCTTCACAGCGCATATCCCACTGAATGTCCACACCCACATACCGCTATTTTCGTGTGCAAAGCTTCTCGATCGCTCGCGCGCTTTCCTCGGCCCCAGACGCTGACATGAATGCATTAGCGCCATGCATGATCGGTGATTTGGAAGGCACCATCAACGGAAACTTGGATGGCATCAACTAAATTCTGGAACGCACCATCTACAAAATTTTGAAGCACATATTGGATCGCCACTTTGAGCTTATCCTATAAATACGGGCGATGGCTATTCACAGTTCATACTCCACTTCTCTTTTTCTTCTCTCGTAGATCCTCACATGGTTCAACACAATGGCTGGTTTTGATCTGAATCAGCCCATCAATTAGGATGAAATTGAGGATTTAGAGGGAGGTGTACCTGATTTGAACTACGATTTTGTTTGGGATTCTGGCAACGAAGGTGCTCATGGTTACTAGTTTGTTTTCCTTTTCTCTCAAGTGTACTCTGTTTTTTTTCCTATTTGTACTTGTTATTGTATTTGTAATTCCGCATGAAGATGGTGGTGTAAAGATAGAGTTCATACATCCTTAATCAAGCTATAATTACTTTATCATAGTCTATAGAGGGGTTAAGATTATAAATGATAATGGGGTAGTGTGATACACATGAGATTCATCTCTAATAAATGTACAGTAGGCAGTGGATAAGAACTGTATAGAGCTAAGGTTCATAAGCACTTCTAAATTATAATGTTTAGTTTACACTTAGCACATACCACTACTGAGAAAACGGTTTTTATTCCCGATTTACAACCCCTTTACTACCGAATGTGGAAACCAAGACGAGCAAATCAGGGATCTTTAGTACCGGTTAAGAGACCCAATACTAAAGATGCATAACAAGTGAAAAAGCTAAGGTTTATATGCACTTCTAAATTATAATGTTTAGTTTATACTTAGCACATACCACTACTAAGAAAACGGTTTTTATTCCCGATTTACAACCTCTTTACTACTGGATATAGCAACCAAGATGAGCAAATCGAGATCTTGATCTTTAGTACCGGTTAAGAGATCCGATACTAAAGATGCATAACAAGTGAAAAAAATATGTCAAATGTGGGATTTGAACTCTAGATCTCTCATCTCAATTCTCACGCGCTTAACCATCCCACCCACTACACACATTTGACTTGAATAGAGATGATTTTCTTTTGAACTAACCCTGTAGACATCTTTAGTTGTATTTTTAGTCTTGGTCAGATTAAAATCGAGGATCTTTAGTCCTGGTTGGTGTTACCAACTAGTACTAAACATGTACTTTTAGTACCGGTTGATAATGCCAACCGGTACTAAAGATATATTTGGAACTTGGACTTTTGGAATCGATACTAAAAATATCTTTAGTACCGGTTCTAATTCTAACCGAAAGATTTATGTTTTGGGTACCCAGAAAAAAAAAGATCATTTGTGTAGTAGTGTACATGCTGCTGAAGTTGGCAACAGAGCGCACATCATGGATGCAGTTGAAACCGCATGTACACAAGTCTTTTAGCTGTATGAGCTCAAAAGCCATTTGCATGCAAGCATGCAAGCAAACCATACTAGGCCTCCGCATGCTAATTAGCCAATGCATGATCCTTTAGCAAGCACTAGTAGAGAACGAGGCTTTGAAATTTAGTGTTAGTCCCGGTTAAAATAGTACCCGGAACTAATGGACTTTTTAGTCCCGGTTGGTGCTCCCAACCGGGACTAAAAGAGGGGATTTAGTCCTGGTTGGTGCCCCCAACCGGGACTAAAAGTTCCAGTATAAAATCGCCTCCTTCAACTTCCAGCCCGAGCTCCATTGTTGACCTTGGTATTTTTGCTCCGGCCGGCGGCTCCATTCGTGAAGATTTTCGTTCTCCCATTTCTTCGATTCGTCCGACCATTCTTTCTTGTTGAAATGTTAGCAACCTCCTCCTCATACGATATATTGATAGTGTTGCTCGTTTTACGGTTTAAGTTTGAGAAATTTGTGGTTTGTTTTGATTTAGTTAGTTCATGGTATAGCTCGATGATGATATGGTCAATATTTGATTGTGTGTGGCAATGTTAATATTGTGAGGACCAAGAGAGAATATATACGTCACCTTGCACCGGAGTGGGCAAGAAGGGGCGACTCGAGACGACTACGACGTCGATGCGTCGCCTTCTTCTTGCCTGCTTTTGCACATGGTGACGAGACTTAGTTGTGTAGTTTACTACACTCATCAAAAATTTTATTTGACCTATTGGCGAGAGGGCTAATAAAATTGGCAATCCGCTATCTGAGAGCACTAAACTTTTAGTTGAAATCTTTTTTATTAATAATTTTTTTTATTTTTTATTAATACACCTTAAAATTAATTAATCCTGCAATAATTGTTTTTCATGTGTTAATGAAATGCAGATGAACCGGCAATGGATGTACGGCGACCGCCGATCCGGGGAGTTTATTGAGGGCGTACATGCTTTCTTACGTGTGGCCGAGGCAAATAAGCGGAATGGTTTCATGTGTTGTCCATGTATTAATTGTAAGAACATGAGGGATTATTCTTCCTCAAAGACAATTCACGAATACCTGTTTAGGTCGGGTTTCATGGCCGGTTATATATGTTGGACCAAGCACGGAGAAAGCGGGGGTTATAATGGCAGAAGATGAAGAAGAGGATGATGACGACATTGGTGCGTTTCGTGAATACGGTGCCTTCGGTGATATGGAAACGGATGAGAAGGTAGCTCCAGAAGATGAGCCTGTTGATGATCTTGGTCAGGCAATACGCGATGCACATAGAGACTGCGAAACTGAAAAAGAAAGGATGAAGTTCGAGCGCATGTTAGAGGATCATAAGAAATTGTTATATTCAAATTGCGAAGAGGGGTAGAAAAAATTGGGTACAACACTGGAATTGCTGCAATGGAAGGCAAAGAATGGTGCATCTGACAAAGGATTTGAGGAGTTACTAAAAATCATAAAGAAGATGCTTCCGAAGGGTGACGAATTGCCCGCCACTACATACGAAGCAAAACAGGTTGTGTGCCCACTGGGATTAGAGGTGCAAAAGATACATGCTTGTCCAAATGACTGCATTTTGTACCGCGGTGAGGATTACGAGAATTTGGATGCTTGCCTGGTATCCGGTGCGTCGCGGTATAAGATAAGGCAAGATAACCCGGGTGATATCGAGGGTGAACGTCCTAGGAAGAGGATCCCTACGAAGGTCATGTGGTATGCTCCTATAATACCACGTTTGAAACGTTTGTTTCGAAACAGAGATCATGCAAAGTTACTGCGCTTGCACAAGGAGGACCGTAAGGTTGATGCTATGTTGAGACACCCTGCTGATGGTTCTCAGTGGAGAACAATCGACAGAGAATTCCCGCGGTTTGCCGAGGACGCAAGAAACCTAAGGTTTGGTTTAAGTACGGATGGCATGAATCCTTTCGGTGAGCAGAGCAGTAGTCATAGCACTTGGCCAGTGACTTTATGTATTTATAACCTTCCTCCGTGGTTGTGCATGAAGCGAAAGTTTATTATGATGCCCGTGCTCATCCAAGGGCCAAAGCAACCTAGCAACAATATTGATGTCTACCTAAGGCCATTAGTTGATGAGCTGCTACTTCTGTGGCAAGATAAAGGTGTACGTGTGTGGGATGAGTACAAACAGGAAAACTTCGACCTACGAGCATTGTTGTTTGTAACAATCAATGATTGGCCTGCTCTTAGTAATCTTTCAGGACAGACAAACAAGGGATATAAGGACTGCACGCACTATTTAGAAGATACTGAAAGTGCATATTTGAAAAAAAGTCAAAAAGTTGTCTACGTTGGTCATCGTCGCTTTCTTCCTGTCAACCACCCACTAAGAAAAAAGGGCAAGCATTTCAAATATAAACCGGATCACCGGACGAAGCCTAAGAACCACAGTGGTGATGAAGTATTCGACATGGTCAAAGATGTGCATGTTGTCTTTGGGAAGGGACCTAGCAACCAACCTGTTCTAAATGACGCTGACGGACATGCTCCCATGTGGAAGAAGAAGTCTATATTTTGGGAGCTACCCTATTGGTCAGTCCTAGACGTCCGCCACGCGATCGACGTGATGCATCTGACGAATAATGTTTGTGTCAACCTGCTGGGCTTCATGGGTGTGTATGGGAAGTCGAAAGATACACTTGAAGCGCGACAAGACCTACAATGTATGCAAGGGAGAGATAAACTGCATCCAGAGAGCACAGAGGATATACCTGATTATTTCTGTCCAGCGAGCTACACTTTAAGTAAAGAAGAGAAGGAAAGTATGTTTGGATACCTAAAAAGTGTCAAGGTACCGTCGGGCTACTCGTCAAATGTAAAGGGGATAATAAACGTGCTAGAGAAGAAATTCCAATACCTAAAGTCTCATGACTGCCATGTGCTTATGACCCAATTACTTCCTGTTGCATTGCGAGGCATTTTACCTGAGAATGTCCGATTAGCCACTGTGAAACTATGTGCATTCTTGAACGCAATATCTCAGAAGGCAATCGATCCATTGAATCTAGCCCAGCTGCAGAAGGACGTGGTCCAATGTCTTGTCAGCTTTGAGCTGGTTTTCCTGCCATCGTTCTTCAATATTATGACACATCTACTAGTACACCTTGTTAAAGATATTACTATTCTCGGTCCTGTATTCCTACACAACATGTTCCCCTTTGAAAGGTTCATGGGAGTCCTGAAGAAATATGTACGCAACCGTGCACGCCCAGAAGGCAGCATCGCAAGGCTTACGGAACGGAAGAGGTCATTGAGTTTTGTGTTGACTTTATTCCTGATCTTAACCCCATTGGTGTCCCTCAGTCACGGTATGAGGGTCAATTAAGTGGAAGAGGAACAATAGGAAAAAAATCAATATTTAGTACAGAGGAAGATTCTTTCCGTAAAGCACACTACACGGTTCTGCAAAACTCATTGGTTGGTCCTTATATCCTAGAACACATGAACATTATACGATCGGATAATCCGGGGAAGCCTGAGACCTGGATTACGCGTCGTCACGTGGAAACATTTGGCGGTTGGTTGCGAAAACATCTTAGGGGGAATGATACAATTGATGAGCAATTGTACTTGTTGTCTAGGGAACCATCGTGGCATATCATGACATTCCAAGGATATGAGATAAATGGGAATACATTTTACAAAAAGAGTACGAACCAGAACAGTGGAGTACGCATAGATACCACAGACCCGAATGTGTTGACGACCAAATTTGGTAATTCAAGTATCGGAGATGAAGATAGAATCAAAGAGAATCAAAGAGATTAGATCGTATCGGAAACAGAGTGAGAATCGGCTGTAGTCCGAATCGGCTGTGGACTGGATCAGCAGAATCAGAGTCGGACAAGGTTAGCCGATTGAGCTGATTTCGGTAACGTGACTTGGTATACGTCATCGGGTTGTCTTATAGTGCTTCATATGAATTGCCATGTACGGATAGAGTCCTGAGGAGGCAATTGTATCTATTAAGTAGGGTATTTTATGTAATTTCCTTATAGATATTCTCGGTAAGAGTCCGCCTAAGGGACTTGTTCGTTAGTTGGATTTGTATTAGGTTAATATGAGTCGTGTCCGTGATGGACAATGTTTGTATTTTCAGGTATAAATATAATCCCGAGGTCTTGTAAATAATAACAACAGACGTTCAATCAATCTCGGCGCATCGCCACCTTTGTTTTCTACTTTTCGACAAGCTTGTGCTTTCGAGTCGTGCTGCATCAATTTGATCTTCGACGAAAAGGTATATCTTGTCATGGTGATTTGTATCATTGGAGTTAGTGCTTACATCTTCATGACACTCTAACTCTATCTTGCAAATCTCCGAAGTTATCATATATGTCATATAGCTTGGATCAACAATGCTATTTTTCTACATCGGCTAGATCCGTTTTAGGGTTTTGTCGGTATCGGCTAGTTTACTTTGTTGATTCATGCTATATGATATATCCACCATCCTGATTTGATGACTATTGGTTTGTTTTCTAGATGTTGTGCTTCTTTTATGCTTAATGCTGCATTGGTTAAGTCCAACCTATTAAGTTGTTTTAGAATCATAATCTCTAGATCGCTTTACGGTTGTCGATAGGGATAGTATCGGAGTGTCAGCCGATCTTATCTAATTAGAATATTTGATATGGTTTAATGCTTTATTTTAATATTCTATATATGTATTTCATTGCTTTATCATAATATTGTATCAGATTTAAGACCGATATGCACTTAGATCTAGATATCGGCTACGAAATTAATTGTACGGAGTCATTATTTCATGTTGCAATAGACTTAAGTAATTTATACTGTCTCGGTTCAGTCCGATCTATACTAATTGCTTATTTCTAAAGTAATAATGATTCTTTGATTACATAACATTGATATCTACAGCTGATATATTAGTTTTAGAGTTATTTTCATATTTACTCATACCTTACAGCCGATTCATGCTTTATTGCATCGGCTAGGTCACATACGATATGAAATCGGCCCTATGGCCGATTGTCTATCATTTTGTTGACGACCAAATTTGGTAATTCAAATATCGGAAATCAAGATGGAATCGAAGAGGATTGAAGACATGAGATCGTATCGGAAAGCAGAGTGAGAATCGGCTGTGGTCCGAATCGGCTATGGACTAGATCGGCAGAGTCAGAGTCGGACTAGGTTAGCTGATTGAGCTGATTTTAGTAATGTGACTCGGTATACGTCATCGGGTTGTGTTAGCGTGCTTCATATGGATTGTCATGCACGGATAAAGTCCTGAGGAGGCAATTGTATCTATTAATTAGGATATTTTATGTAATTTCCTTATAGATATTCTCGGTAAGAGTCCGCCTAAGGGACTTGTTGGTTAGTTGGGTTTGTATTAGGATAATATGAGTCGTGTCCATGATGGACAAGGTTTGTAATTTCGGGTATAAATATAATAACAACACACGTTCAATCAATCTCGGCGCATCGCCAAATCTTTGTTTTCTACTTTCGATAAGTTTGTGCTTTCGAGTCGTGCTGCATCAATTTGATCTTCGGCAAAAAGGTATATCTTGTCATTGTGAGTTACATCATTAGGGCTAGTGCTTACATCTCTATGATACTCTAGTTCTTTGTTGTGATTCTCCGAGTTATCATATATGTTATATAACTTAGATCGACAATACAATCTACTTGTATCGGCTAGATCCTTTTTAGGGTTTCATCGATATCGGCTAGATTACTTTGTTAATCTAGGTTATATAATGTATCCACCATCCCGAAAAGGCAACCATTGGCTTGATTCTTTAGATCTCATGCTTCTATTTATACTTAATGCTGCATTGGTTCAGTCCAACCTATTAAGTCGTATTTAGAATCATGGTATCTAACCTGCTTCATGGTTGTTAATAAGGATAGTATCGGGGTTTCAGCCGATCTTACTTGATATAGATAGTTTACATTGTGTTATGCTTTGTTTAATATTCTATATCTGCCCCTTATATCAGGATCTAATCTAATATAAATACATTAAGCTTGATATCAATCTAATTGATTATAGTTTAATATATTTATTACTAGAGAATATCCTAACATAAGTTTGTATCGGAGCTATAGCCGATACATACTTAAACCTAGATATCGGCTATTACATCAATCTGCATAATCATTATGTCATGTTACCTTTAGACTTGGGCAATTTATACTGTCTCGGTTCAGTCCGATCTATCCCAATTGCTTATTTCTAAAGTAATATTGATTTATTGATTGTGTAACGTTGATCTTTTCAGCCGATATACTAGTTTTAGGGTTAGTTTTATCATTGACTATACCTTACAGCCGATCCATGCTTTATTGCATCGGCTAGGTCACATACGATATGAAATCGGCCCTATGGCCGATTGTCTATCGTTTACTGATATTCTTTGCATGTTTTTCTTGTTGATTGCAGGATCAAATCAACTGGCACGCCCTTGAATCTGAAACCCTAATTTTGGACCTGCACTAGAGTAAAGCAAACCTCTCAAGCCAGTGTGTGTTTTTTGCATCAACACATTTACTGATATTCTTTGCATATTTTTTCTTGTTGATTGCAGGATCAAATCAACTGGCACGCCCTTGAACCTAAAACCTTAATTTTGGACTTGCACTAGAGTAAAGCAAATCTCTCAGGCCAGTGTGTGTTTTTTGCATCAACACGCTTTTGGCACGCCCAGTGGAACTAAGTGTCATCATGTCTCCAAACATCACCGACGTTTCAGAAGAGAACATTTTGCCTATCACGGTCAAGCAACTGAATGAAGAGCAGAAAGAAGAGATGAAACAAATGCTGGATCAGCTTTAGAATCAATATCTGCACTCATTCACAGTCACTCGGCAGGGCACGGTTGTTCAAAGAACTAAAGTCAAGGTACCGACGATCGTGAAACAAGATCCAAGCACTTCTGGGTCAATAGAAGAAAAAGACAAACATACCAAGGTTGAATCAAGTGATGAAGAACTCCACACATTGCAAGATCGCATTGATTTGGCTGTACATCATGCTTTAGTCAACCGGTCCGGAGTGCTCGTGAACACCTTAACAAACATGATCAAGTCAGTAGTCGATGGGACAATAGCCGAAGAAAAGGCTAAAGGACCTATATATTTACCAGACGGCACGTTCCTAGGATACAGAACTGTGAAGACAAACATTGGTGGGAATCAAAGGAGTCAACAACTGCTTCAAACCTAGGTTCCATCGGCTCCTTACTCAAGCTCAAATATTCCAACAATTTTGACCAGGTCACAGCCGATCACTGGGGGGGCAAGCATCAACTCAGCTAACACCAGAGCAATTAATGAGTATTCTCAACCCGAAACCACCAGTCGTCGACACATCCTTCCAAATTCCATCGGTTCCACAACAGCCGATTGGAATTACTCAGCCGATAAGCCAGCAGTATAGCACAGAGCAACTTCCATATGTGCCACCTCAAGGTATATCGGCCGGCTTCAATCATCTCTATCAACCTCACTCACCACGACCTCAGCCGATCCAATACGGTCAGATAGATCTACTTCAGCAGCAATATGGTGGAGCAACACCACATCAACCCTGGGCCGATATGATCACTGACGTCATGAGGGAGCAGTTTGGACTCAAGCTGAAAGATAATGGTAACATGTATCGGCACCCATACCCAGAGTACTTCGATCGGGTACCATTGCCAAACCGATACAAGGTGCCAGACTTCTCCAAATTTTCAGGACAAGACAATGTTTCTAACTATGAGCATGTTAGCCGATTTCTAGCTCAGTGTGGTGAAGCATCGGCTACAGAGGCTCTCAGAGTTAGATTGTTCCTACTTTCTTTATCCGGATCGGCATTCACTTAGTTCTCATCTTTACCTTACAATTCCATCAGAAGTTGGGCCGATCTGGAGAAACAATTTCACAAATACTTTTTCAGTGGCGTTCAAGAGATGAAGCTATCAGACCTCACAACAATCAAGCAAAAATCAGATGAATCAGTTCCAGATTATATTCAACGATTCAGAGATGTGAGGAATAGATGCTACAGTTTGGCCTTAACAGATTCTCAGTTAGCCGATTTGGCCTTCCAAGGTTTGTTGGCGCCGATAAGGGAAAGATTTTCAGCTCAAGACTTTGAGAGTTTAGCTCATCTGGCTCAGAAGGTATCGGCTCATGAGACAAGGTTCCAAGAAGCAAGAAAATTCATCAAGAAGGCAAATAATGTCAATAATGTCTACAGTTATGACTCTGACTCTGAAGATGATGACCCAGAAATCAATGCAGCCAAGTGGGCTAGAAACAAGAAGACGGTAGTCTGTCAATGGGTCAAGAATGCAGGAAAGGAGGAGAGATTTAATTTTGACATTACCAAAGCCGACAAGATTTTTGATCTTCTTCTTCAAGAGAAACAGATTCAACTACCAGCTGGACATGTTATCCCATCGGCTGAGGAGTTGAAGAGAAGGAAGTATCGCAAGTGGCACAATACATGATCTCATAATACTAATGATTGAAAGATTTTTAGGCAGCAGATCCAGTCGGCTATCGAACAAGACAAGATCAAGATAGATGAATCTAAGAGGCCGATGAAGATAGATGGACATCCTTTTCCAGTCAACATGGTGCACTCTGGATATAATCGGAATACAACCGATGGAGGTAAAAACTATGCCAAGAACATCTGATCGGCTGGTATGATAAACAAGTACCAAAAAAGACACCAAAGGGAAGAGGAGTCATATTCTCATGAAAGTGATAGATATTTTGATCCCCATTGGAGTTGTGAATTTTTTAGATTTTGCTGGAATGAGGGTATGAGATTACCATCTATTGAAGATTGTCCTGGATGCAGTGATTCGGATGCACGGTTTGTCCAAAGATCAAGCCGACAGAGTACAACTATACATCGGCCGATTCAGACAAGACTGCCAGTTCATGAAAGACTTGGGCCGATGCAACAGAACAATGACGAAGATGATTCACCTGAAGAGTCCAAGCAAATGCATCCTCAATGTTGCCCTTCTGGAATCTTCACTAAAAATCAAAAGAGGAGAGTTCAAAGGATGAGGAATAGGGAACAATTTCAGGAGGTTGAAGGAGAAATTGAACATCGGCTGAGGCCGAGAACTAAGAAAGTCTGGCGCGTCTAGAGCAAAGTGGTGTCAGCTGACGAAGTTAAAGCCGATCGTAACAAGAACCAACAACATAAGGGCAAAGAGGTGATGTCATCTGACATAAACATGGTTTTTATGTTACCAGCCGAATATGCAGTTGAGCTCGAGCAAGAAGAAAATCTGGCATCGGCTAAATTAATGCTATCTCCACAACAAGCCATTTTTGAGAAGCCCGAAGGAACTGATCATCGGCACCTTAAGCCGTTGTATGTTAAGGGATTCGTCAATGGCAAGCCAATGTCAAAGTTGCTAGTCGATGGAGGAGCAGCTGTCAATCTAATGCCATATTCAACATTCAGGAAGCTTGGGAAGAATTCAGAGGACTTGATCAAGACCAACATGGTTCTAAAAGATTTTGGCGGGAATCCATCTGAAACCAAGGGGGCTTTGAATGTGGAGCTAACTATCGGTAGTAAAACAATTCCTACCACGTTCTTTGTTATTGATGGGAAGGGTTCCTATAGTCTGTTGCTGGGGAGAGATTGGATCCATGCTAACTGTTGTATTCCCTCAACAATGCACCAAAGTCTGATTCAGTGGCAAGTAGACCAAATCAAAATCGTGCCAGCCGATAGGTCAGTCAATGTAGCTAGTGCCGATTTATCTGTTTGGGAGATGGAAGGAATTGATTGTTTATCTGGAAAAGTTTGGCAAGTAGATTACTTAAAGGTTTCTGATTATGCCATACAGCCAACAGGAGATGGAGAGCCCCAATTCTTATTTTGAGGGTGCCGTGGAGGGTTCCAACTTCTACACAAAGGACACTGTTGATGATCTCGATGGCAAGCTAGGACAAGGTTTTATGTCGGCCGATGAACTGGAAGAAATCGACATTGGACCAGGTGATAGGCCTAGGCCGACATATATTAGTAAGGATTTATCAAAATATTTTAAATATAAATGAATAGCACTCTTGAAAGAGTATAGAGATTATTTTGCCTGGGAATATTATGAGATGTCAGGACTCAGCCGATCGATAGTTGAACATCGGCTCCCTATCAAACCAGGCTATCGGCCATACAAGCAACCTCCAAGACGTTGTAAAGTTGCAATGTATGATGCTATTAAGGCTGAAATTACATGACTCTATGATGCTAATTTTATCAGACCATGCCGATATACTGAGTGAATTTCTAACATAGTGCCAGTTATCAAGAAAAATGGCAAGCTTCGAGTTTGCGTTGATTTTAGAGATTTAAACAAAGCTACACCGAAAGATGAATACCCAATGCCAGTAGCCGATCAACTTGTCGATGTAGCATCTGGATACAAAATTATCAGCTTCATGGATGGCAATGCTGGTTACAATCAAATTTTCATGGCTGAGGAAGATATTCGCAACACTGCTTTTAGATGTCCTGGTGCAATCGGCTTGTATGAGTGGGTGGTTATGACTTTCGGCTTAAGGAGTGCTAGTGCTACATATCAGAGGGCTATGAGTTATCTATTTCATGATCTCATCGGCATATTGGTGGTTAAATCTAAGGAAGTTGATGAACATATAACCGATTTGAGACAAGTCTTGGAAAGAGCAAGGAAGTATGGGCTGAAGATGAATCCTACTAAGTGTGCTTTTGGCGTATCGGCTGGTCAATTTTTTGGATTTTTGGTATATGAACGTGGGATTGAAATTCCTCAGAGGAGTATCGAGGCAATCAAAGATATAAAACCTCCAGAAGATAAAACCAAGTTGCAATCATTGATCAGCAAAATAAATTTTGTTCGGCGTTTCATATCAAACCTGTCTGGCCGAATAGAACCATTTACTCCATTGTTAAGGTTGAAAGCCGATCAAGAATTTGTTTGGGGAGAGAAGCAGCAGCAAACATTGGACAACATCAAGGAATACTTGAGTACTCCTCCAGTTCTTATACCACCACAGAAAGGGATTCCATTCAAACTGTATTTCAGCCGATCAGAACTCTATCGGCTCAGTTTTAATCCAAGAGGTTGAGGGGAAGGAAAGAGTTATATTTTATCTCAGTAGACGTCTTTTGGATGCAGAAACAAGGTATTCACCTGTGGAGAAGTTATGCCTGTGTTTATATTTTTCTTGTACAAAATTGAGACACTATCTACTCTCCAATGAGTGTGTCATAGTATGTAAAGCCGATGTGGTACGATACATGCTATCGGCCCCAGTTCTGAAATGGCGAATTGGGAAGTGGATCTTCGCTTTGTCAGAGTTTGATCTCAGGTATGAATCGGGTAAGGCAGTTAAAGGGCAAGCAATAGCCGATTTCATAGTTGAACACAGGGATACCAGCGTTGACAATGTTGACATTATGCCATGGACTTTGTTCTTTGATGGATCTGTTTGTACTCATGGTTGTGGTATCGGCTTGGTAATTATATCACCTAGAGGGGCAAGTTTTCAGTTTGCTTTTACTATCAAGCCTTACTCTACAAATAATCAAGCAGAATATGAAGTTGTTCTTAAAGGATTGCAATTATTGAGAGAGGTTGAAGCCGATGCTGTTGAAATCATCGGAGATTCATTATTAGTGAGAAGTCAATTGTCCCGGGGGTATGAATGCAAAAATGATATTTTGATGGTTTACAATGAGAAATGTCAAGAGCTGATGAAGGCTTTCAAGATAGTTACTTTAAAACATATCCCTAGGGAACAAAATGCTAAAGCCAATGATTCAGCTCAAGGTGCATCAGGCTACAAGCCGATGTTACAAGGGATTGCAGTAGAAGTGGCTTGCATACTAGCCGATGATTGGAGGTTTGATGTTTTCGAATATTTGACGAATCCTTCCAGATCGGTTTCAAGGAAATTACGATATAAAGCTCTCAAATATGTTCTTTTGGATGATACATTATATTATCGGACGATCGATGGAATTCTTTTGAAGTGCTTAAGCATGGAAGAAGCAAAAGTTGTCATGTGTGAAGTTAATGAGGGTATTTGTGGGACACATCAGTCGGCTCACAAGATGAGATGGTTAATTCGAAGAGTTGGGTATTTTTGGCCGACAATGCTGGAGGATTGTTTCAGATATTATAAAGGTTGTCAGGATTGTCAGAAATTTGGGGCAATTTAGAGAGCACCAGCATCAGCTATGAACCCTATCATCAAGCCATGGCCGTTCAGAGGTTGGGGTATTGATATGATCGGCCAGATCAATCCACCATCGAGTAAAGGGCATAAATTCATATTGGTTGCGACCGATTATTTTACTAAGTGGGTTGAGGCAGTTCCTTTGAAAAAGGTTGACAGCAAAGATGCAATTGGGTTTGTCAAGGAACACATTATATACAGATTTGGTTTGCCACAAACAATTACAACTGATCAAGGTTCTATATTTGTTTCTGATGAGTTTGTTCAGTTTGCCGATAGCATGGGGATTAAGTTGTTGAATTCTTCACCATATTATGCACAAGCAAATGGGCAAGCTGAAGCATCTAACAAGAGCTTGATTAAGCTGGTTAAGAGAAAAATAGCCGAATATCCCAAGAAGTGGCATACTATTTTGGTCGAAGCATTGTGGTCTTATCGGATGGCTTGTCATGGTGCAATTTAGGTACCTCCTTATCAACTGGTTTATGGGCATGAAGCTGTGTTACCATGGGAAACCAACATCGGCTCCAGAAGGATTTCTTTACAATATGAGTTAACAGCCGATGATTATCATAATTTGATGGTTGATGAGTCAGAAGATTTGGTTCAAGATAGATTGCGAGTTCTTGAGAAAGTTAAGAAAGACAAGGAGAGAGTTGCCAGGCATTATAACAAAAAGGTTGTGCCCAAATCTTTTGAAGAAGGTGAACTTGTTTGGAAATTGGTATTGCCCATAGGGGCCAGAGATAATAAATTCAGCAAGTGGTCACCGAATTGGGAAGGGCCGTTTCAAGTCCATAAATGTGTTTCTAAAGGAGCCTATATGTTCAAAGGATTGGATGGGGAAGTATTTGGGAGAGCACTTAATGGAAAATACTTGAAGAAATACTAACCAAGTGTGTGAATTGGTTCATAATCGGCTGCATTCTGCCGATTTTGGTTCATGGCCGATATAGTTGATATCGCCCTTAGGTTTTTTTTGTCATAATTGGCTATTGCTTCCGATGTATGTTCGCGATATTGGTCTTACCCTTAGTCATGCTTAATTTTGCCTTTGTTTATCAACATGTCAAAATTAGGGGGGCATATATATATCAGATGAAAAATGTGGGATTTTAACGAGTATATCTATTAATCGGCATAAAGGATATCGAAGTATGTGTTACAAGTAAAGTTCTCTAGCCGATTACAACACGCTTTTAAAATTTTTCTAAGTCCCTATTACAAGCTATCATTGGGATAGATAGCGTTGGATAGCCGATAACGCCTTCTGTCGAATTTCTTCAACTTCTGCATTTGCTTGGGCGTCTTGTGCATCGGTTCCAGAAATCACCTTCAGGGACTTGGTCATGTTGGCACCATTCTTTATAGCCGATCTCAGTTTTGCCTTTTGTTCTCCAACAGCCTTTGGGAGATCGGCTAATTTCTGCTTTTCCAATGCAATCTTAGCATTGCATTCCTCAAGTTTGGCCAGGAGATTGATTCTTTCGGCTTCCAGCTGATCTATGGCAGCATTAATTGGCTCTTTGGCTAGTTGATCAAGCTTGTTCTTTTCATCATGCACGAGTTGCCGATTTGCTTGAATAGTGGATTCAATGTTTTTCTTCTCCAGACGATCCGCTATTCTCTGTCTAGCCTTCTCCAGCTTGAATTGATGTTGCTCAAGATAAACAGCTGGAGTAATGATGTTTGATAACTCATCTGGGATTAGAGCTTGGATTTCCTGGAACCTGGCCCCGATAGAGCTGCAATCGACCACTAGGCTGTCTAAAGATGCCTCCAGCCGATGAGAAATGTCTTCAAGATTTCTTTTTACATCATCGGCTAAAGAAGCCAAGGCCTTACTTGTAATGTCTCCTTCTGCTTCTTCATCAAAGTATTCTTTAATGTCAAAGGAGAATAAATCGGCTAAGACTTGCAAGAAAGGAAGATGAAGAGGATATAACTAACAGAACATTTTGTATGGTCGATTTGAAATCTTTAAGGATGTAAGACTTACAGGAATAGCAGGAGCAATAGTTTCTTCCTCCACAACGTGGTGGCTGCCTACAGCCGATGTAGTGTGTTCACTTGAAACTGGCTGTGCTGGAGGCGATGGTGGAGAAGGAGACTGACAAATTGTGAATGTTTTAACAAATTTTAGATGGTATCGACTAAGAAAAAGTTTGAAATCTTAGGAGTTGAAAATTACCGGAGGAGTTTGAGCAGTTGATTTAGCCGATATTGGTGCTGGTTTCTTCTTCTCGGCTGGTCTTTTCTTCTGCAAGGTACATGGTTAGATTGATGATAAATGAAGAAATTTTGTAATAAAGGAGATGATCTTACCCTGGGTTGCCGAGAGATGACTGCTGGGGCAGCAGGAGTTGTGGGAGTTTGTTTTGGAGCCGGAGAAGCCGATGGTGTTTTCTCTCCTACATCACTTATTTCAGCTGCAGCTTCATCTATTGCTTGGTCAATAGCTGCTTCATCCAAGGCTTCATCGATATCATCAGCTGGAGGAGGTGGTTGTTTCTTGGATTTTTCTTGGCAGCTGGTGGCATGGCAGTTGATACTTTAGCTTTTCTCTTTCTGCCTGCATCGGCTGGATCCCTTACCTGTCCTTGGAGTAGACTTGATGTCTTGGGGGCATGGTAGCCGATGGTGTGTGGAGCTAGGCCACATCCATTTGGTAGTATCCCTGCAGCATATTCAATGCTCTTGCCACTTTTGCTTGTGTGAGGAGGTGATGAGTCTGTGGTCTGTAAAAGTAAAATGACATATAAAGTTAAGGACAGAATCGGCTGCTATATTTAAAATGGAAATAGGACAGAAGAAATGAAGGAGTTACATGAGTGATCATGTCAGGGAAAAGATCTGTCATGTAGACTGTAGCCGATTGGTGGAAGAGATGTTGTTTCCATTCAGCCAACCATGCAGTAAAGGATCTACTCTTGAACATGGCTAACTCAATATTGTTGATACTGCCAAGGGGAGGCCCTGGAATGTTGAGTAGCCGATCCATCATCAGACTTGATGTTATTTCTCGTCTACGCTGGACCTTATCGGCAAACCACAAGCCGATTGGGAGCTGTCCCATGCCAAACTGCCTAGCTGAGCTCATAGGATGATAGAACTCATATGATACTTTGATATTTCTGCCTTGGTGGATGCCGACAGGGAGGATGCATGGGCTTATTGCTGCAGCAAAGATTTCTCTGGACTTTTGAAATTTTTCATGATTGATTTCTTCAAACCTAAAGTCCGATGGCAGCTCAAAATTGACTGAGTCCTCATAAAAGAACCAAATCCTGGCATTTTTCTGAAAGCCGTCATAAAAACTGAAGAACCAATCCTTAAGCAGTTCGGCTGACAGTTGTGCGCTAGCATCGGCTAGTGTGGAAGCATATTCTCCAAATGATGTACACCTCCGATGGGTTATCTACTCTCCATCATCATCAGTGATTGGCTCCAACCTTTTGAATTCTGCCTTAGTTAAGGATGGTCGATTTACAGCTTTCATGGCTACAAGGTTTAGCCAAGATTGGAGTAACCACCAAGGGCCACCTGCGCTGACCACAGAGCCAACGGCTAACTTGGCCGATGCATTGTTCAGAGTCTGATAAAGGTAGCCGAGCAGGATTTTTCCTAAGGGGAATTGTCTCTTTTCCTCGAGTGCTTCGGCTATATGCTGCCAGTTGGAGGTTGGGCCACAGCTAGATCCACAAAATAGGAATTTTTCCAACCACATCAATAAAAATGCAGTATGTTCTCTGGGAGAAACTGAACCTTGACCCATGTTGGCCGAAATAAAACCAGACCATACTCCTATGCTCTTGGTTTTGAAATCAAATCTATTTTGGGAGTTCAGCATCATGGGATTGGCCGATGAGGAAATGTCTAGCCCAGTGAGCATGGTAATGTCCAATAGATTTGGGGTCATTGGTCCTTGATTAAACATGAATGCATTAATGGTGTTGGACCAGAAGTAACTAGCAGAGGCCGTCAGTGGCTCATCTTTAGCCGAATTTGCCAGAGTGAGGGCTAGCGCTTAGCCGATTCTGAGTTCGTCCCAGTGACTCTGCTTGCTAGCCGATATGCGCTTGTATCATGCAGGCCAGCTTTTCTCTAAGGATGGCCAAGATTTGAAGGTGTTCTTCCAGTGCTCTAGGTTTGGGTTTGCTAGTCTAAATGAGATTCTGTTGGTTTCAGCAGTAATAAAGTCAATCGGGTCCAGGTTGTCGATTGGTCCAAGAAAATAATTATTTTCATGTTTCAGACTAGGGATTGCAACTAGATTTGCGAGATGCTACATCACCAAAGCAGAAGAAAAAGAAAACGGACTAAGATCGCGAAAGATAAGATCTGGTAAGAAAAAAGGATATCTAGCCGATGGAACTTACCTCTGCGTACTCGGCCGATGGAGCAGCGGACAGAGCGGATGAAGACGACATTTGCGCCGGCGGAAGTTGGATGAGCAGGAGGTGGCTTGAAGGTTGTTTGGCTGTGCCGAGGGGATCGCCGGAGTTGGGGGAGATGACAATCGTTGAGGCGGTGGAAACAGTATAACGGTGTGAAGTTTCTCGGGGCTGTTGGTTAGGTATTTAAAGCAGTGCGGTAACGGTCAAAAACGGAAAGTGCGATATTCTCTCGAAGATAAGATTTGGCAGATCCGAAACATTACCAAATATTCCGGACTTGGGTTGCATGTGTTGATGACCAAATTTGGTAATTCAAGTATCGGAGATGAAGATAGAATCAAAGAGAATCGAAGAGATTAGATCGTATCAGAAACAGAGTGAGAATCGGCTATAGTCCGAATGGGTTGTGGACTAGATCAGCAGAATCAGAGTCGGACACGGTTAGCCGATTGAGCCGATTTCGGTAACGTGACTTGGTATACATCATCGGGTTGTCTTATAGTTCTTCATACGAATTGCCATGTATGGATAGAGTCATGAGGAGGCAATTGTATCTATTAAGTAGGGTATTTTATGTAATTTCCTTATAGATATTCTCGGTAAGAGTCCGCCTAAGGGACTTGTTCGTTAGTTGAATTTGTATTAGCTTAATATGAGTTGCGTCCGTGATGGACAATGTTTGTATTTTCGGGTATAAATATAATCCCGAGGTCTTGTAAATAATAACAAAAGACTTTCAATCAATCTCGGTGCATCGCCACCTTTGTTTTCTACTTTTCGACAAGCTTGTGCTTTCGAGTCGTGCTGCATCAATTTGATCTTCGACGAAAAGGTATATCTTATCATGGTGATTTGTATCATTGGAGTTAGTGCTTACATCTTCATGATACTCTAACTCTATCTTGCAAATCTCTGAAGTTATCATATATGTCATATATGTTGTGCTTCTTTTATGCTTAATGCTGCATTGGTTAAGTCCAACCTATTAAGTTGTTTTAGAATCATAATCTCTAGATCGCTTTACGGTTGTCGATAGGGATAGTATCGGAGTTTCAGCCAATCTTATCTAATTAGAATATTTGATATGGTTTAATGCTTTATTTTAATATTCTATATCTGTATTTCATTGCTTTATCATAATATTGTATCAGATTTAAGACCGATATGCACTTAGATCTAGATATCGGCTATGACATTAATTGTATGCAGTCATTATTTCATGTTGCAATAGACTTAAGTAATTTATACTGTTTCGGTTCAGTCCGATCTATACCAATTGCTTATTTCTAAAGTAATAATGATTCTTTGATTACATAACATTGATATCTACAGCCGATATACTAGTTTTAGAGTTATTTTCATATTTACTCATACCTTACAGCCCGATTCATGCTTTATTGCATCGGCTAGGTCACATACGATATGAAATCGGCCCTATGGCCGATTGTCTATCGTTTACTGATATTCTTTGCATATTTTTTCTTGTTGATTGCAGGATCAAATCAACTGGCACGCCCTTGAACGTAAAACCTTAATTTTGGACCTGCACTAGAGTAAAGCAAATCTCTTAGGCCAGTGTGTGTTTTTTGCATCAACAGAATGGCAATAAGGAAACATATTATGGCTGTAGAGAGGAAATATGGGAACTGGACTATGGACCATATTTCAAGGTCCCTTTGTTTCGATGCTAGTGGGTGAAGCTAACCGTGGGTGGTGTATCAGTAGACAAGATATACGGTATGGCTACAGCCGACCTCAATAATCTTGGATACAGGGACGAACCATTCGTTCTAGCCAAGGATGTGACTCAGGTCTTCTATGTCAAAGACATGTCTACCAAACCAAAGAGGGGGAGAAACGACAAGCTCTCCGGTGAGCCAAAGCGTCACATAATTCTTTCAGGGAAAAGAAACATCGTGGGAATCGAAGACAAGTCCAACATGTCTGAAGATTATGAAAAACACGATGAAATTCCACCCTTCACGGTTCACACTGACCCAAGCATCATAATAAATAATGAGGATGAACCATGGCTACGGCGCGATCATACTAAATAGTTTATGTAATAATATTGGACAAATTTATGTAAGAATTGTAACGTTCTAAAATGTGTAGGATCGAAGAGCAAGAACTAAGCCAACCAGAGGGGGGTGAATGGTTGATATGACCAAAAACCAAAACTTTTAGCGGAAATAAAAGTTACCCTCAAATTCGACGGATCACAGTCTGACCGAAGGTGTTGCGC
Source organism: Oryza punctata (assembly GCA_000573905.2). Classification (NCBI taxonomy): domain Eukaryota; kingdom Viridiplantae; phylum Streptophyta; class Magnoliopsida; order Poales; family Poaceae; genus Oryza; species Oryza punctata. Next base: position 13,842,879 of record CM002497.2, read on the forward strand.
CGGTCTGACCGCCTGGTACACGTCGGTCTGACCGAGATCAAACTCCGGTCGAACCGCCGAGATCGCCTGCCTCTGTCTGTTGACGCCGCTGGTCTGACCGCCGATCTGCTGCCGGTCTGACCGCTGCCTTGCCGCTGGTCTGACCGGTGGTATGTCGCCGGTTGGACCGCCGAAACCCGGTGAAACACAAATCGAAGAACTCTTAAAGTGGATGACGACTTTATTGATTCTTTCTGTGTTTACAAAGTGCATCAACAGCTCTCCTTACAAAAATCTCGACTAAACTCGAAGCCCTAACAAAACTATCAACTCAATTGCTCTCAAAAGCGATACAGGGAAGCCTCACGCTCCCTCTCTATTTATACCCAAGATAGGCAGCCTAAAGCCACGAACCAAACTCATACTAGAAGTCCTAATCACCTTAGGAAACCTTCTCGTATAAGAAACAAACTTTACATAACCAATTCCACCAAATTTAGACTCCTTCCAAATTCGACCCCGCATCCCATACGCACACAATACCTCCATCGTATGCCATATGAAACCTTCACCTTCCACGTGCATTGAACTCTAGTCTTAGTATCCCGCATGATCTCTGACCACCATGGACGTCGTCTTATCCCCAAGCCGACTCCCGGTCCATCACTGCAAATACTCAACTTGACTCATTGTTAGCAAACAACAGTATTACATACGCATAGTATCCATCTAGAAATCATATTCATGAAACAATCACGGATATCCAAACAAACAACCCGAAACCGAAACCAACACAATGTCGGCCGGTCAGACCGCGGGCTGCGCTGGTCTGACAGTGCAATACACACCGGTCTGACCGGCAGCCACCGCCCGGTCTGACCGGACCCAATCCAGTAGTTCCTGTATGTCACCTATGAAATCCAATCAACTCCAAAACCACTTCGCAAATAAATTCCAAATATCAAAACCAATAATCTCCAATGCCAATTGTTCATCACAGAATAACAATCAAAAACACTTTTGATTTTACAATCTCCCCCTTGATGAACACATTGGCAAACCCATTAAAAATGTTTTGGTGTTTTGAAAAATAAAAACAAAAGTGGTAAAAAGCACACTTCGTACAAACTACACATCGTGGTCGAAAATCCAAAGAAAAATTCCCAATTGAACCAAAAACTCATTTGCTTCAATAGTCTTCAATAGTTCACCTTGCTAAAATTCCCAATTGAACCAAAAACTCATTTGCTTCAATAGTCTTCAATAGTTCACGTTGCTTCTCCCAAAAATACTTCTCCTCCTTTTGACAATGATTTCATCAAGCATAAGAATTATGTTCATTAATGTATAAGAGCTTAGCATACATATAGCATATCAAGTCATGTGTTGCAATAAAAAGACGATGAACCCATCTATAGCATAACAAGCATGCATTAAAGTATAATCATGAACCAAAGATTTTACAATTAAGCTTAAATCAACAATCAAAATTCATGATTTCATACGATTTATAATGCAACATCTTAACAAGCACATAGATTGAAGAATAAACACTAAACACATATACCTATTGCATTTATTATTCTTTCTCAAATAAACTTTAGCACAAAACAACCAAGAGAATTTTATAACTTTCTTTTTCTTGAGCCTTTGTGCTCATTTTTTTCTTGATTATCCTGGGTACGTCCCTGTCGTCAAGACTGTTTCCAGGGATTCGACACCCATTATTTTGCTCATATCGAATACGTCCTTGTCGTCAAGACTGTTTCCAAGGATTCGGTATTCATTTTTTTATATTTTTTATTCTCTTTGCACAAAAATCAACAAAGCTATCTGAGGAATAACAATTCAATAAAGCATATATATAGAGCATTTATAAATCAAACCGTATGCTAGCATCAATATTGCATATTTGCTTAATTCAAGTATAGAATTTAAGTGTCATGCATCATCTCCCTTAAAAGCAAAATCTAAGTCTCATAAAAAGACTAGAATACATACAAACTAAGCTAGAGACAAATAAACCTTCATAGTATTGCTAGCATGCACAAGAAAATACCATATGTATAGAACAAAGCTCTCTTTCTCAATTTTTCTCATTGTCATATTTTTTGCTTGATAAAACCGTGAGGTACAAACTCCCCCTCAAAACATGCCAAAAGGATGAATTATACCCAACTCACCACGAAGAAAAGCAAAGCGATTAGAATCCAAAGGTTTAGTGAAAATATCAGCAAGTTGCAACTTCGTGTCCAAAAACTGCAATTCAACATCTCCCTTCTCAACATGATCCCTCAAAAAGTGAAATCGAATATCAATATGTTTTGTGCGTGAGTGTTGAACAGGATTCTTAGCAATATTAATAGCACTAGTATTATCACAAAAGAGAGTTACTTTCTCAAAAGTAAGACCATAATCTTTCAAAGTAGATAAAAGCCAAAGAATCTGTAAACAACAACTAGCAACAACAACATATTCAGATTCAGCAGTTGATTGAGCAACACTAGATTGTTTCCTAGAAGACCATTCAATCAATGATGTACCAAGAAAATGACATGTTCCACTAGTACTTTTCCTATCGATTCTACAACCTCCAAAATCAGCATCTGAATATCCTCTTAAGCATATAGAAGATGAAGTAGAATACCAAATTCCAAACTCAAGTGTATGATTCAAATACCTCATTATTCGCTTGACCGCTTGAGGATGTGAAGCACGAGGAGAAGCTTGAAAGCACGCACACAAATACATAGCAAATTGTATGTCTGGCCTAGAAGCAGTTAGATACAACAATGATCCAATCATACTTCTATACTTATTTTGATCAACAGCTTCACCATCTTCATCAGGATCCAACAAACCTGTAGAACCAATTGGTGTTGAAATTGGCTTGCAATTCTCCATCTTGAACCGTCTCAAAAGATCCTTCGTATACTTCGTTTGATGCACAAATATACCTTGAGGTGTTTGCTTAACTTGCAATCCCAAAAAGTACGATAACTCACCCATCATGCTCATCTCAAATTCCCTGCGCATAGTCTCAGCAAACTCTACAACCAAGGCGTGAGTCGAACAACCAAAGATGATATCATCCACATAAATCTGAACGAACAGTTGAATATCACCATGCTTAAGAACAAAAAACGTTTTGTCAACCTTTCCCATTGTAAAACCTTTCACAAGCAAAAAGTTCTTAAGCCTATCATACCATGCTCTAGGTGCTTGTTTCAAACCATACAAAGCTTTAGACAATTTAAAAACATGGTTGGGAAAATCAGGACTTTCAAAACCAGGTGGTTGTTTGAGATAAACTTCCTCCTGTATAAAACCATTTAGAAAAGCACTTTTCACATCCATTTGATACAATTTAAAACCTTTTGAAGCAACAAAAGCCAACAAAAGTCTAATTGCCTCTATTCTAGCAACAGGAGCAAAAGTTTCATCAAAATCCAAACCCTCCACCTGAGTAAAACCTTGACCAACAAGTCCAGCTTTATTTCTCACAATCAAACCATCCTCATTTTGTTTATATTTGAAAACCCACTTGGTTCCAATAATATTATGTCCAGAAGGTGGTTCAACTAAAGTCCAAACTTTATTTCTCTCAAAATTTTCAAGTTCTTCATGCATGGCGTTAATCCATGATTCATCAGTTAATGCATGTGACACATCTTTGGGTTCAAAAGAAGCAACAAATGCAGAATTTGCACAAACATCGTGAGTTGTTACCTTAGACCTAGTAGTCCGCTCACCTAAATTACCAATGATTTGTTCTGGCGGATGTCGTCGTTCAATGTGCAAAGGAGCAACGACTTCTGAAGTTGATTCACATTCAGTATCAGTACCGGTCGAAGTTGAAGTCTTTGGAGGACCATCTCAAACAGCGTCAGCAGAACCCTTAGCCGATGACCCTGGCCGGTCTGACCGCACGTCCTGTGCCGGTCTGACCGAAGGTGTGCCGACGGTCTGATCGGCCTGGCGCCCGGTCTGACCGGCCGAGCCGACCTCGTCGTCATCGTCGCTCTCGTCTTCAAAAATACGACCATCGTCCCCCTGAACCTGTGACAATGTACCTGCAATATCGGGTCTAGTACCTGGACTAGCCTCATCAAAAGAAACTTTGCAAGTCTCAACGATTTTGTTAGTCTTCAAAATAAGTACACGATAGCCACGAGAGTGTGCGGGGTAACCAAGAAACATTGCATCGGTAGAGCGTGCCTCAAACTTATCCAAATTTCCAGATTTCAAGACAAAGCATTTGCAACCAAAAACACGCAAATGTGAAACTTTGGGTTGATGTCCAAATCGAAGCTCATAAGAAGTTTTTCCAAGTTTTGATCTCAAGAAAACCCGATTTGAAATATAGCATGCGGTGTTAATCGCCTCAGCCCAAAATTTTCTAGGAGTGTGATACTCATCCAACATCATTCTAGCCATCTCAACCAAAACACGATTCTTTCTTTCAACAACACCGTTTTGTTGCGGAACAGGAGGAGAAGAAAATTCACGTTCAAGACCTCTTTCATTGCAAAACAGTTCAAATGAAGCATTTTTGAATTCACCACCATTATCACTTCGAATTCTTTTCAAAGAACCAGGAGATTCAAGATCCAATCGAAGAAACAAACCACGAAAGTGTTGAAACGCCTCATTCTTAGTTGCCATGAAGAAAACCCAAGAATACCTAGAAAAATCATCAAAAATAACCAACACATACCACTTTCCTCCAACTGATTGCACTCTAGCTGGACCAACAGTGTCCATGTGTAATAGCTGTCCTGGTGCATCAGTCATCGCAGAAACAATAGGAGCATGTGAAGAAGCAACCATCTTAGCATGACGACACGGTGTGCAAACCAAATCAAGATCTTTCTTAAGTTTAGGCAAACCACGAACAAGATCCAAACCACTTAACCTCGTGAGATGATCAAAACCAACATGTCCAAGTCTACGATGCCAGAACATCACATCTTTACTAAACTTAGCAACCAAACATGTTATCACAGGTGAAATAGGATTTTCAAAATCAGCTTTAAACACTCTACCATAGCGAGAAATATTCAACACAGAATCACCACGAAAATCAAAAAACTTTACTTCCAGTTTTCTTAAAATGAACCTCAAAATTTTCATCAAGAATTTGTGAAACTGAAAGCAAATTATACTTTACGTCCTCAACCAAAGCTACATTCTTCAATTCAAATTTGTCATTTACCTTAACCAAACCTGTAGCGAGAACGGCACTAGGAGAAGCATCACCAAAGATAATTGATTCAGTCTTGGATGCCCGTTTGAGGGAGGAGAACCAATTTTTATCACCGGTCATGTGCCGCGAACAACCGGAATCCACGATCCACACATTCTCCTTCCTTGCCACCAACGCCTACACACAAGCAGAAGTCGAAGCCTCAGTACTGGGGTTAGATGATAATATAAATTTAGGAATCCAGTACTGAGACACACGACCAGAAGATCCAATAGGCATATATCCACGTGCAAAAACAGTTTGAGAATTTTCAGAAAAATTTCTCCGAGGCTGGTCTTACCGAAGTACAGTGGCCGATCTGACCGGGGGCCGGTCTGACCACTTTTGTACCACCGGTCTGACCGGTCGCTGGTCTGACCGTGGGACCCACTGCGGTCTGACTGATTTCCTCGAGGGAAAACCAGATTTTCGCCACTTTGATTTTGCAAAAGCAATCTCTCTCTCCTTTTTCTGTTTATGAGCTAATCTGAAACAAAAACCAACAATATGTTCATCTTTGCCACAAAACGAGCAAATATATTTTTCACGCTGAGTAGAAACATTGGTAGAATCAGATGACTTAGCAAAACAAGCAACAAAAGGAGATTTTGCATGCACAACATTGGATTTTGAAGAAGATGCACTCAAAGTAGACATGATGCCAGCAGATTTAAACACAGTGTTCTTAGTTTCAGGTTTAACCAAAATTTCATCACTTCTAGCACCAACACCTAGCACAACAGGAGGATGTCTAGTATGATGAGCATAAGGATTAAAACCTAAACCACAGTTTTGTGTGCTAACCTTGGATTGATCTAGGATCATGTTGAGGTTCTTTTTACCATCAGAAAATCTTAGCAAAGAATTTTTCAAATAAGAAACCTCTTTTTCCAAAATAGCACAGTTTTCACAATCTATCATGACACATTTACTTTTACGACACTTGGGCAAGAAAGCACTTCATTGTTTTTCACAACATCTTCCATGTACTCAACACGACCTAAAGCATCTTTTAATTTCAACTTATTCAAAGTACATGTTGAGCAATTCAAAACATCATGAGGTTATTTTAACTTTTTAGCACAAATCATGTTAAGCATCAAACTAGCATGAAAAGCAATTTGATATTTTTGCAACAATATTTTAGTTAAAATCAACTCATCCAAAGTGCGTGTGTGCAAAGCAAAACTAAGAGCAAGAGAAGATTTACTTTTCAAATCATGTGCAGCATTGACATCTCTAATTTTAGAAATTTCATTCCTTAAAATCTCACAACTTTGACAATCATCATCATTAGGAATAAGAGATTTTAATCTATTAATTTCAGAATTAAGAGATTCAATGATAAACTCCTGTTTTCTATACATCTTCTCACACTTCATATTTTTTGCACTCAAAATATTAATAGCTTCCTCAAGAGCACTAACCTCATTGTCTTCACACTCCGAATCCGATTCACCACGCGCCATGAAGCAAACACCGGAGATGTTCTTTCCCTTATCATCATCTCCACTCTCACCATCTACATCGCTTAATGGCTGAAACGTGGCGTAGACTTGATCAAAAGCCTTTTTGAGAGTCTCCCTGATCTTCTTTCCTCCTCTAATTGTACTCTTTGGCTTGTTGTCATTGGTCTTCTCATCACCATTATCTTCCCTCCTATTTCTCCCAAGCCTAGGACAACGTGAACAAAGTGATCCGTAGCACCACATTCAAAGCAACGATTTGGTCCACCTCTTTTCCTGTACCTAACATTAGCCACAGCTCGAGAGAGTCTGTTAGATAAGAAAACCAAGTCCTACTCCTCGAACTGTTCGAGTTGATCATCGGACATGTCATTAAACAAAGCAAATACAGAAGACTTTGATGAAAAAGCGTCAACATCCAAAGAAGTTGAGGAAGAAACCAAAGCACTCGACTTAGAATCAACTTTACGAGAAAGAATATTCATCTCATGTGTTTTCAGTTTTGTGTAAGGTGAATCCAAAGTCAAAGTAGACATATCAACAAACTCCTGAATAGATGTAACTTTCATCTCCCAAATAGACATGTCAAGACCATTCAAAAAGTGGCGAGAAATCTTAGATTGTGTGTAATTAACATCATAAGAAGAATCAACAGATCTAAGATCACTCAAAATTTTATGAAACCTAGAAAGATAGTCATCCAAAGCTTCTACAGGTTTCATCTCAAATTTAATATACTCCTTTTTGAAAAGATCTCGACGAAGTTCTTTAATGTTAGTTGTTCCTTGATGAAAATTACTCAAAGCAATCCAAATCTCATGGGCAGTTTGAAGATGAGCAACACGATCATAATCCGAACGAGAAATCCCACTCAAAAGAATATTGCGAGCTTTGCAATTTTGTTCAAACTCAGTTTTTAAAACAGTAGTATTAATTTGTTCAGGGATCTCATAAGGATGAGAAACTTTTCTCCAAATATCATAATCCTCAGCTATAATATAAGACTGCATCCTACTACACCAATGAGAAAAATCCATCCGTTCCATCGAAAACATGAGGCTTAGTTGAAAACTTATTAGCAGCCATGGCAAAAACTCTAGTTGATTAAAATCCAAAGAAGAAAACAAGGCTCTGATACCACTTGTAGGATCGAACAGCAAGAACTAAGCCAACCAGAGGGGGGTGAATGGTTGGTATGACCAAAAACCAAAACTTTTAGCGGAAATAAAAGTTACCCTCAAATTCGACGGATCAAGGTCTGACCGAAGGTGTTGCGCCGGTCTGACCGCCTGGTACACGTCGGTCTGACCGAGATCAAACTCCGGTCGAACCACCGAGATCGCCTGCCTCTGTCTGTTGACGTCACCGGTCTGACCGCCGATCTACCGCCGGTCTGACCGCCGCCTTGCCGCCGGTCTGACCGGTGGTATGTCGCGGGTTGGACCGCCGAAACCCGGTGAAACACAAATCGAAGAACTCTTAAAGTGGATGACGACTTTCTTGATTCTTTCTGTGTTTACAAAGTGCATCAACAGCACTCCTTACAAAAATCTCGACTAAACTCGAAATCCTAACAAAACTATCAACTAAATTGCTACAAAAGCGATACCGGGAAGCCACACGCTCCCTCTCTATTTATACCCAAGATAGGCAGCCTAAAGCCACGAACCAAACTCATACTAGAAGTCCTAATCACCCTAGGAAACCTTCTCGTATAAGAAACAAACTTTACATAACCAATTCCACCAAATTTGGACTCCTTCCAAATTCGACTCCGCATCCCATACGCACACAATACCTCCATTGTATGCCATATGGAACCTTCACCTTCCACGTGCATTGAACTTTAGCCTTAGTATCCCGCTGTTGACGACCAAATTTGGTAATTCAAGGTATCGGAGATGAAGATAGAATCGAGAAGAATCGGAGAGAATTAAAGAGATTAGATCGTTTCCAAAAACAGAGTAAGAATCGGCTATAGTCTGAATCGGCTGTGAACTGGATTGGCAGAGTCAGAGTCAGATGCAGTTAGCCGATTGAGCCGATTTCGGTAATATGACTCGGTATACGTCATCGGGTTGTGTTAGCGTGTTTCATATGGATTGCCATGCACGGATAAAGTCCTGAGGAGGCAATTGTATCTATTAATTAGGATATATTATGTAATATCCTTATAGATATTCTCGATAAGAGTCCGCCTAAGAGACTTGTTCGTTCGTTGGATTTGTATTAGGTTAATATGAGTCGTGTCCGTGATGGACAATGTTTGTATTTTCGGGTATAAATATAATCCCGAGGTCTTGTAAATAATAACAACACACGTTCAATCAATCTCGGTGCATCGCCACCTTTGTTTTCTACTTTTCGACAAGCTTGTACTTTCGAGTCGTGCTGCATCAATTTGATCTTCGATGAAAAGGTATATCTTGTCACGACGATTTGCATCATTGGGACTAGTGCTTACATCTTTATGACACTCTAGTTCTGTGTTGTGAATCTCTGAGTTATCATATACGTTATATAATTTAGATCGACAATGCAATCTGCTTGCATCGGCTGAATTCTTTTTAGGGTTTCGTTGATATCGGCTAGATTACTTTGTTGGTTTAGATTATATAATGTATCCACCATCCCGAAAAGGCAACCATCAGCTTGATCGTTTAGACGTCATGTTTTTTCCTATACTTAATCCTGCATTGGTTAAGTCCAACCTATTAAGTCATTCTTAGAATCATGATATCTAACCCGTCTTATGGTTGTTAATAAGGATAGTATCGGGGTTTCAGCCGATCTTATCTGATATAGAAGTTTTACATTGTTTTATACTTTGTTTAGTGTTCTGTATCTGCCCCTTATATCAAGATATAATCTAATATAAATATATTGAGCTTGATACCAATTTAATTGGTTATAGCTGAATATATTTATTACTAGAGAATATCCTGGTATAAGGTTGTATCGGAGCTATAGCCGATACATGCTTAAATCTAGGTATCGGCTATGACATGAGTCTAAATAATCATTATTTGATATTATCTTTAGACTTGGGCAATTTATACTGTCTTAGTTCAGTCCGATCTATCCCAATTGCTTATTTCTAAAGTAACATTGATGTATTGATTATATAACATTGATCTCTACAGCCGATATACTAGTTTTAGGGTACGTGAACTATAGCCGAGGAAATGGCTCGTGAACCCATATATTTACCAGACGGCATGTTCCCAGGATACAGAACTGTGAAGACAGACATCGGCGGGAATCAAGGAAGTCAACAATTGCTCCAAACCCAGGCTCCATCGGCTCCTTACTCAAGCTCAAATATTCCATCTATTCTAACCAGATCACAGTCGATCGCTGGGGGGGCAAGCATCAACTCAGCTGGCACCGGAACAATTAAGAAGTATTCTTAACCCTCAACCGCCAGCTGTCGACACGTCTTATCAAATCCCTTTGGCTCTACAACAGCCGATTGGAATTAGTCAGCTGATAAGTCAGCAGTACAGCACAGAACTCCCATATGTACCACCTCAGGGTATATCGGCTGGTTTCAATCATCTATATCAACCTCACTCACCATGACATCAGCCGGTCCAATACGGCCAGGTGGACCCACTTCAGCAACAGTACAGTGGAGCAACACCACATCAGCCCTGGGCCGATATGATCGCTGATGTCATGAGGGAACAGTTTGGGCTCAAGCCAAAGGACAATGGTAATATGTATCGGCACCCATATCCAGAAAACTTCGACCGGGTTCCATTACCAAACCGATACAAGGTGCCAGACTTCTCCAAGTTTTCAGGACAAGACAATGTATCTACTTACGAGCATGTTAGCCGATTTCTAGCTCAGTGTGGTGAAACATCGGCTACAGAGGCTCTCAGAGTTAGATTATTCCCACTTTCTTTGTCTGGATCGGCATTTACCTGGTTTTCATCTCTACCTTATAACTCAATCAGAAGTTGGGCCGATCTCCACAAGTAATTTTTCAGTGGGGTACAAGAGATGAAGCTATCAGACCTCACAGCAATCAGGCAAAAGTTAGATGAAACAGTTCCAGATTATATTCAACGATTCAGAGATGTGAGGAAAAGATGTTATAGCTTGGCCTTGACAGATTCTCAGCTAGCCGATTTGGCCTTCCAGGGTTTGTTGGCACCGATGAGGGAAATATTTTCGGCTCAAGACTTTGAGAGTTTAGCTCACCTAGCTCAGAAAGTATCAGCTCATAAGACAAGGTTCCAAGAGGAAAGGAAATTTATCAAAAAGACAAACAACATAAACAATGTCTACAATTATGACTCTGACTCCGAAGATGATGACCCGGAAATCAATGCAGCCGAGTGGGCTAGGAACAAGAAGACGGTGGTCTGTCAATGGGTTAAGAATTCGGGAAAGGAGGAGAGATTTGATTTTGACATCACCAAAGCCGACAAGATCTTTGATCTTCTTCTCCAAGAAAAACAGATTCAGCTACCAGTAGGACATGTTATCCCATCGGCTGAGGAGTTGAAGAAGAGGAAGTACTGCAAGTGGCATAATACAGGATCTCATAACACCAATGATTGTAAGATTTTTAGGCAACAGATCCAGTCGGCTATCGAACAAGGAAAGATTAAGATTGATGAATCCAAGAGGCCGATGAAGATAGATGGACACCCTTTTCCAGTCAACATGGTGCACCCTGGATATAATCGGAATACAGCCGTGAAGATAAAAACTACACTAGGAGTATCAGATCGGCTGGCATGATCAACAAATATCAAGACAGGCGCCAAAGAGAAGAGGAGTCATATTCTCACGAAAGTGAAAGACATTTTGATCCTCATTGGAGTTGTGAATTTTTCAGATTCTGCTGGAACGAGGGAATGAGGTTGTCATCTATCGAAGATTGTCCCGGATGCAGTAATCCCGATGCACAGTTCGTCAGAAGCTCAAGCCGACAGGGTGCAACTACACATCGGCCGATTCAATCAAGGTTGCCAGTTCATGAGAGACTTGGGCCGATGCAGCAAAATAACGATGAAGATGACTCACCTGGAGAATCCAAGCCAATGTATCCTCAATGGTGCGCTTCTGGAATATTCACAAAAAATCAGAAGAGAAGAGTCCAAAGGATGAGAAACAGGGAACAATTCCAGGAGGTTGAAGGGGAAATCGAGCATCGGCTGAGGCAGAGAATGAAGAAAGTCTGGCGCGTGAAGAGCAAAGTGGTGTTAGCCGATGAAGTCAGATCCGATCATAACAAGAATCAACAATATAAGGGCAAGGAAGTGATGACATCCGACATAAACATGGTTTTCATATTACCAGCCGAATATGCAGTTGAGCAAGTCATCGAGCAAGAAGAAAATCTGCCATCGGCCAAATTGGTGTTATCTCCACAGCAAGCCGTTTTTGAGAAGCCCGAGGGAACTGATCATCGGCACCTCAAGCCGCTGTACGTAGAATGATTTGTCAATGGCAAGCCGATGTCAAAGATGCTAGTCGATGGAGGGGCACTTGTTAATCTAATGCCATACACAACATTCAGGAAACTTGGGAAGAATTCAGAGGATTTGATCAAGACTAACATGGTTCTAAAAGATTTTGGCGGGAATCCGTCTGAGACCAAGGGAGTTTTGAATGTGGAGTTAACCATCGGCAGTAAAACAATTCCTACCACGTTCTTTGTTATTGATGGGAAGGGTTCCTACGGTCTGTTGCTGGGAAGAGATTGGATTCATGCTAACTGTTGTATCCCTTCAACAATGCACCAAAGTTTGATTCAATGGCAAGGAGACCAAATTGAAATCGTGCCAGCCGACAGGTTAGTCAATGTAGCTAGTGCCGATTTATCTGTTTGGGAGATGGAAGGAATTGATTGTTTATCTGGAAAAGTTTGGGAAGGAGATTACTTAAAGATTTCTGATGATGCCATACAGCCAACAGGAGATGGAGAGCTCCAATTCTTGTTTTGAGGGCGCCGTGGAGGGTTCCAACTTCTACACAGAGGACACTATTGATGATCTCGATGGCAAGCTAGGACAAGGTTTTATGTCGGCCGATGAACTAGAAGAAATCGACATTGGACCAGGTGATAGGCCTAGGCCGACATATATTAGTAAGGGTTTATCAAAAGAATTTAAATGTAAATTAATAGAACTCTTGAAAGAGTATAGAGATTGTTTTGCCTGGGAATATTATGAGATGCTAGGACTTAGCCGATCGATAGTAGAACATCGGCTACCTATCAAATCAGGATATCGGCCATATAAACAACCCCCAAGACGTTGCAAAGCCGCAATGTATGATGCTATCAAGGCCGAGATTACAAGACTTTATGATGCTAATTTTATCAGACCATGCCGATATGCTGAGTGGATTTCTAATATATTACCAGTCATCAAGAAAAACTGCAAGCTCAGAGTTTGCATTGATTTCAGAGACTTAAACAAGGCTACACCGAAAGATGAATACCCAATGCCAGTAGCCGATCAACTCGTCGATGCAGCATCTGGACACAAAATCATCAGTTTCATGGATGGTAATGCTGGATATAATCAAATTTTCATGGCTAAGGAAGATATTCACAAGACTGCTTTTAGGTGTCCTGGTACTATCGGCTTATATAAGTGGGTTGTTATGACTTTCGTCTTGAGGAGTGCTGGTGCTACATATCAGAGGGCTATGAACTATATTTTTCACGATCTCATTGGCGCATTGGTGGAGATATATATTGATGATGTGGTGGTTAAATCTAAGGAAGTTAATGACCATATAGCCGATTTGAAACAGGTCTTAGAAAGAGCAAGGAAGTATGGGTTGAAGATGAATCCTACTAAGTGTGCTTTTGGCGTATCGGTTGGTCAATTTATTGGGTTTTTGGTCCTTGAGCGTGGGATTGAAATTCCTCAGAGGAGTATTGAAGCAATTAAGGATATTAAACCTCCAGAAGACAAGACCAAGTTGCAATCATTGATCGGCAAAATAAATTTTATTTGGCGTTTCATATCAAACCTGTCTGGCCGGATAGAACCATTTACTCCTTTACTAAGGTTGAAAGCCGATCAAGAATTTGTCTGGGGAGAAAAGCACCAGCAAGCATGGGATAATATTAAAGAATATTTGAGTAGTCCTCCAGTTCTTATACCACCACAGAAAGGGAATTCATTTAGATTATATTTATCAGCGACCAGAACTCTATCGGCTCTGTTTTGATCCAGGAAGTTGAAGTGAAGGAAAGAGTTATATGTTATCTCAGCAGACGTCTCTTGGATGCAGAAACAAGGTATTCACCCGTGGAGAAATTGTGCCCGTGTTTATATTTTTCTTGTACAAAGTTGAGACATTATCTACTCTCCAATGAGTGTATTATAGTATGCAAGGCCGATGTGGTGTGATATATGTTATCGGCTCCAGTTCTGAAAGGACGAATTGGGAAGTGGATCTTTGCTTTGTTAGAATTTGATCTCAGGTATGAATCGGCTAAGGCAGTTAAAGGGCAAGCGATAGCCGATTTCATAGTTGAACACAGGGACACTAGTGTGGATAACATTGATATTATGCCATGGACTTTGTTCTTTGATGGATCCGTTTGCACTCATGGTTGTGGCATCGGCTTGGTCATCATATCGCCTAGGGGGCAAGTTTTCAGTTTGCTTTTACTATCAAACCATACTCTACGAATAATCAAGCGGAATATGAAGCTGTTTTCAAAGGATTGCAATTGTTGAGAGAAGTTGAAGCCGATGCTGTTGAGATTATGGGTGATTCATTACTAGTAATAAGTCAGTTGTCCGGAGAATATGAGTGCAAAAATGATACTTTGATAGTCTATAATGAGAAATGTCAGGAACTAATGAAAACTTTCAAGGTAGTCACTTTGAAACATATTCCTAGGGAGCAAAATGCTGAAGCCAATAATTTAGCTCAAGGTGCATCAGGCTACAAGCCGATGTTACAAGGGATTGAAGTAGAAGTGGCTTGCATTCCAGCCGATGATTGGAGGTTTGATGTTTTTGAGTATTTACAGAATCCTTCCAGATCGGTTTCAAGGAAATTGCGATACAAAGCACTTAAGTATGTTCTTTTGGATGATGTGTTATACTATCGAACGATTGATGGAGTTCTTTTGAAATGCTTGAGCAAAAGTGGTCATGTGTGAAGTTCATGAGGGTATTTGTGGGACACATCAATCGGCTCATAAGATGAAGTGGTTAATTCGGAGAGTTGGATATTTTTGGCCGACAATGCTGGACGATTGTTTCAGATATTACAAGGGTTATCAAGATTGTCAGAATTTTGGAGCAATTCAAAGAGCTCCGGCATCGGCTATGAATCCTATCATCAAGCCGTGGCCATTCAGAGGTTGGGGTATTGATATGATCGGTCAGATCAATCCACCATCTAGTAAATGGCATAAATTTATATTGGTTGCAACTGACTATTTTACTAAGTGGGTTGAGGCAGTTTCTTTGAAGAAGGTTGATAGCAAAGATGCAATTGATTTTATCAAAGAACACATCATATACAGATTTGGTTTGCCACAGACGATTATAACTGATCAAGGTTCTATATTTGTATCTGATGAATTTGTTCAGTTTGCTGATAGCATGGGAATTAAGTTATTGAATTCTTTACCATATTATGCACAAGCAAATGGACAGGCCGAAGCATCTAACAAGAGTTTGATTAAGTTGGTAAAGAGAAAGATAGTCGAATACCCCAAGAAGTTGCATAATATTCTGGCTGAAGCATTGTGGTCCTATTGGATGGCTTGTCATGGTGCAATTTAGGTACCCCCTTATCAACTAGTTTATGGGCATGAAGCTATGTTACCATGGGAAACCAACATCGGCTTCAGAAGGATTTCTTTACAAGATGAGTTGACAGCCGATGATTATCATAATTTGATGGTTGATGAGTCAGAAGAATTTGGTTCAAGCTAGGTTGCACGCTCTGGAGAAAGTTAGAAAGGACAAGGAGAGAGTTGCCAGACATTATAACAGAAAGGTTGTGCCCAAATCGTCTGAGAAGGGTGAGCTTGTTTGGAAATTGGTATTGCCGATAGGGGCTAGAGATAATAAATTCGGCAAGTGGTCACCAAATTGGGAGGGGTTGTTCCAAATCCATAAATGTGTTTCTAATGGGGCCTACATGTTAAATGGGCTTGATGGAGAGGTATTTGGAAGAGCACTTAATGGAAAGTACTTAAAGAAATATTACCCGTGTTTGGATTGGTTCATAATCAGCTATGATTTGTTGATTTATGGTTGACAGCCGATGTATTTACATCGCCTTTAGATGGCCGATATTTTTATCGCCCTTAGATATATAAGTTTGCAGCATTGTGTTCCCTACTACAAACTTGGGGGATATGGAGGAATAAAAGTTGGAAATTTTTTAGTTTGGCTAAGTTTTTGAGCAAGTTTTATCTTAGAGTTTGGCTAAGTATAAAATCGGCTCGATGGCCGATACATGTGTTATAGCAAAAGTATTGATCGGCATAAAGGATTTCAAGGTCTGTGTTACAAGACAAGTATTCTGGCCGATTACAGAATTGGTTACAAGATTTTTTTAAGTCCCTATTACATGAAATCATTGAGAGAGGTAGCGCTGGATAGCCGATAACGCCCGTTGTCTAATTTTTTCAACTTCTGCAATTGCTTGGGCATCTTGAGCATCGGTTCCAGGGATCACTTTCAAGGACTTGGTCATATTGGCTACATTTTTTATAGCCGATCTCAGCTTTGCTTTTTGTTCTCCAATGGCCTTTGGGAGATCAACTAATTTATGCTTCTCTAGTGCAATCTTGGCATTGCATTCTTCCAGTTTGGCCAACAAGTCAATCCTTTCAGCCTCCAGTTGATCTATGGTAGCTTTAATCGGTTCTTCAGCTAGTTGATCAAGTTTGCTCTTTTCATCATGCACTAGCTGTCGATTTGCTTGAATTGTGGCCTCAATGCTTTTCTTCTCTAGCCGATCGGCTATTCTTTGTCTTGCCTTTTCCAGCTTGAATTGATGTTGCTCAAGGTACATAGCTGGGGTCATAATATTGGATAACTCATCCGGGAGTAGAGCTTGAATCTCTTGGAATCTTGACCGGAGAGTGCTGCAATCCACCACTAGGCTATCCAAAGATGCCTCCAACCGATGTGAGATGTCTTCAAGGTTTCTTTTTACATCATCAGCTAGAGGAGCAAAGAACTTGCTTGTTGCTTCTCCTTCTGTTTCTTCATCAATGTAGTCCTTTATATCAAAAGAGAACAAATCGGCTAGAACCTGCAAAGAAAGGAAGATAAAGAGGATATAAGTCAAGGGATGTGTTGTGTAGCCGATTTGATATTTTTGAAGATTTGAGACTTACAGGAATTGCAGGGGTAGCAACTTCTTCTTCTGCAACATGATGACTGCCTGCAGCCGATGCAGTATGTTCACTGGAGATTGGCTGTGCTGCAGGCGATGGTGGAGAAGGAGGCTAGCAAATTTTGAATGATTAAACAAGTATTAGATGGTGTCAGTTAAGAAGTGAGTTTGGAATTTTGGGAGTTGAGACTTACCAAGGAAGCTTGAACGGTTGGTTTAGCCGATACTGGTGCTGGTTTTTTCTTTTCGGCTGGTCTTTTCTTCTGCAGAATACAAAAGCTTGGAAATTTAGATTGGAGATAAATAAGGAGATTTTATGTTGAACAAAATGAACTTACTCTGGGTTGTCGAGTGAAGACTGCTGGAGCAGGAGGAGTTGTGGGGGTCTGTTTTGGAGCCTGAGAGGCTGGAGGTGTTATTTCTCCCACGTCGCTGAGTTCGGCTGCAGCTTCATCTATGGCTTGTTCAATGGCTGCTTCCTCCAAGGCTTCGTCGATATCATCAACTGGTGGGGGTGGTTGTTTTTTAGCCTTTTTCTTGGCAGCTGGTGGTATGACAGTTGGTATTCTGGATTTCCTTTTTCTGCTTGTATCGGCTGGTTCCCTCATTTGTCCTTGAAGCAGACTTGATGTCTTGGGGGCATGGTAGCCGATGACAGGAAGAGTTATACCACATCTACTAGGTAGTAGTCCTGCGGCGTATTCAATGTCCTTGCCACTTCTGCTAATGCGTGGAGGAGATGAGTCTGTGGTCTGAAAGAGCAAGGATAGTTCATAAGTCAGGAATAGAATCGGCTGATATATTTAAAACAGTAATGAGAATGAGATAGAGGAAATAAAGAAATTACCTGAGGGATCATGTCAGGGAAGAGGTCGATCATGTAGATGGTAGCCGATTGGTGAAAAAGGTGTTGTTTCCACTCAGCCCACCATGAAGTAAAAACCCTACTCCTGAACATAGCTATCTCAATGTCATTGATACTACCAAGAGGAGGTCCTGGGATGTTGAGTAGCCGATCCATCATCAGACTTGATGATATCTCTCCCCTGCATTTGATCTTGTCGGCAAACCACAAGCCGATTGGGAGTTGCCCCATACCAAACTGCCTAGCTGAGCTCATGGGATGATAAAACTCGTATGAAACTTTGATGTTCCTGCCTTGATGGATGCCGACAGGGAGTATGCATGGGCTAATGGCAGTGGTATAAACTTCTCTGGACTTCTGGAATTTGCCATGGTTGATCTCTTCAAATCTGAAGTCCGATGGTAGTTCAAAGTTGATTGAATCTTCATAGAAGAACCAGATTCTAGCATCTTTTCGAAAGCCGTCATAAAAGTTGAAGAACCAATCCTTGAGCAGTTCGGCTGACAGCTTTGCACCGGCATCGGTTGGTGTGCTGGCATATTCTCCAAAAGATGTACACCTCCGATGGGTTATCTCTTCCCCATCATCATCGGTGATCGGCTCTAGTCTTGGGAATTCTGCCTCAGTCAGGGGTGGCCGATTCACAGCTTTCATTGCTACCAGATTTAGCCAAGATTGGAGTAGCCACCATGGACCACCTGCGCTGACCACTGAGCCGACAGCTAGCTTGGCCGATGCATTGTTCAAGGTCTGGTATAGGTAGCCGAGCAGAATTTTTCCTAAGGGAAGCTGTTTCTTCTCTTCGAGTGCTTCGGCTATGTGTTGCCAGTTTGAGGTTGGGCCGCAGCTAAATCCACAAAACAGGAATTTCTCTAGCCACATCAACAAGAAGGCAGTGTGTTCTCTAGGAGATACTGAACCCTGACCCATGTTAGCCGAAATGAAGCCAGACCATCCACCTATGCTCTTGGTTTTGAAGTCAAATCTGTTCTTAGAGTTCAGGATCATGGGGTTGGCTGAAGAAGTGATATCTAGCCCAGTTAACATGGTGATGTCCAGGAGAGTTGGGGTCATAGGTCCTTGGTTGAACATGAATGCATTGATGGTATTGGACCAGAAATAGCTAGCGGAGGCCATCAACGGCTCATCTTTAGCCGAATTTGCTAAAGTCAGGGATAGTGCTTGGCCGATTCCTATCTCATCCCAATGGCTCTGTTTGCTAGCCGATATGCGCTTAAACCATGCGGGCCAGCTTTTCTCTAGGGATGGCCAAGATTTAAAGGTATTCTTCCAATGTCCTAGATTTGGGTTTGCTAGCCTAAAGGGGATCCTGTTGGTTTCGGTAGTGATAAACTCAATAGGGTCCAGATTACCAATTGGTCCAAGGAAATAGTTGTTTTCATGATTTAGATTGGGACCACAACTAAGTTTGCAAGGTGCTACATCAACAAAGTAGGAGAGAAAGGAACGGACTAAGATTGCGGAAAACAATATATTATAAGCAAAAAGGAGATCTAGCCGATGGACGTATCTCTACGTACTCAGCTGATGGGGCGGCGGATGGAGCGGATGAAGAAGACATTTTGCGCCGGCGGAAGTTGGAGGAGCAGAGGGATGCTTGAAGATTGCCTAGTTGCGCCGAGGGGATCGCCGGAATTGGAGAGACGAGAATCGCTTAAGTGGTGGCAACAGTATAACGGTGTGAAGTTTCTCGGGGCTGTCAGTTAGGTATTTAAAGCAGTGTGGTAACGGTCAAAAAGGGAAAGAGCGAGATTATCCCGGAGATAAGATTTGGCAAATCCGAAACATTACCAAATATTCCGGATTTGGGGGGCACGTGTTGATGACCAAATTTGGTAATTCAAGGTATCGGAGATGAAGATAGAATCGAGAAGAATCGGAGAGATTTAAAGAGATTAGATCATTTCCGGAAACAGAGTAAGAATCGGCTTTAGTCCGAATCGGCTGTGAACTGGATCGGAAGAGTCAGAGTCAGATGCAGTTAGCCGATTGAGCCGATTTCGGTAATATGACTCGGTGTACGTCATCGGGTTGTGTTAGCGTGTTTCATATGGATTGCCATGCACGGATAAAGTCCTGAGGAGGCAATTGTATCTATTAATTATGATATTTTATGTAATATCCTTATAGATATTCTCGATAAGAGTCCGCCTAAGAGACTTGTTCGTTAGTTGGATTTGTATTAGGTTAATATGAGTCGTGTCCGTGATGGACAATGTTTGTATTTTCGGGTATAAATATAATCCCGAGGTCTTGTAAATAATAACGACACACGTTCAATCAATCTCGGTGCATCGCCACCTTTGTTTTCTACTTTTCGACAAGCTTGTACTTTTGAGTCGTGCTGCATCAATTTGATCTTCGACAAAAAGGTATATCTTGTCACGGCGATTTGCATCATTGGGACTAGTGCTTACATCTTTATGACACTCTAGTTCTGTGTTGTGAATCTCTGAGTTATCATATACGTTATATAATTTAGATCGACAATGCAATCTGCTTGCATCGGCTGAATTCTTTTTAGGGTTTCGTTGATATCGGCTAGATTACTTTGTTGGTTTAGATTATATAATGTATCCACCATCCCGAAAAAGCAACCATCGGCTTGATCGTTTAGACGTCATGTTTCTTCCTATACTTAGTGCTGCATTGGTTAAGTCCAACCTATTAAGTCATTCTTAGAATCATGATATCTAACCTGTCTTATGGTTGTTAATAAGGATAGTATCGGGGTTTCAGCCGATCTTATCTGATATAGAAGTTTTACATTGTTTTATACTTTGTTTAATGTTCTGTATCTGCCCCTTATATCAAGATATAATCTAATATAAATATACTGAGCTTGATACCAATTTAATTGGTTATAGCTGAATATATTTATTACTAGAGAATATCCTGGTATAAGGTTGTATCGGAGCTATAGCCGATACATGCTTAAATCTAGATATCGGCTATGACATGAGTCTAAATAATCATTATTTCATGTTATCTTTAGACTTGGGCAATTTATACTGTCTCGGTTCAGTCCGATCTATCCCAATTGCTTATTTCTAAAGTAACATTGATGTATTGATTATATAACATTGATCTCTACAGCTGATATACTAGATTTAGGGTTAGTTTTACCAATGGTCATACCTTACAGCCGATTCATGCTTTATTGCATCGGCTAGGTCACATACGATATGAAATCGGCCCTTTGGCCGATTGTCTATCGTTTACTAACATTCTTTGCATATTTTTTCTTGTTGATTGCAGGATCAAATCAACTGGCACGCCCTTGAACCTAAAACCCTAATTTTGGACCTGCGCTAGAGTAAAGCAAATCTCTCAGGCCAGTGTGTGTTTTTTGCATCAACACCCGCATGATCTCTGACAATCATGGACGTCGTCTTATCCCTAAGCCGACTACCGGTCCATCACCGCAAATACTCTCCCGGATTAATTCACCTACACATGGAATAAACAAAGAAAACATATTCCGAGACCAAGCTATCCCCAACTTGAATCATTGTTAGCAAACAACAGTATTACATACGCATAGTATCCATCTAGAAATCATATTCACGAAACAATCACGGATATCCAAACAAACAACCCGAAACCAAAACCAACACAATTTCGGCCGGTCTGACCGCGCAATACACACTGGTCTGACCGGCAGCCACCGCCCGGTCTGACCGGACCCAATCCAGTAGTTCCTGTATGTCACCTATGAAATCCAATCAACTCCAAAACCACTTCGCAAATAAATTCCAAATATCAAAACCAATAATCTCCAATGCCAATTGTTCATCACAGAATAACAATCAAAAACACCTTTGATTTTACAATCTCCCCCTTGATGAACACATTGGCAAACCCATTAAAAATGTTTTGGTGTTTGGAAAAGTAAAAACAAAAGTGGTAAAAAGCACACTTCGTACAAACTACACATCGTGCTCGAAAATCCAAAGAAAAATTCTCAATTGAACCAAAAACTCATTTGCTTCAATAGTCTTCAATAGTTTACCTTGCTAAAATTCCCAATTGAACCAAAAACTCATTTGCTTCAATAGTCTTCAATAGTTCACCTTGCTTCTCCCAAAAACACTTCTCCCAAATAAATTCCATATATCAAAACCAATAATCTCCAATGCTAATTGTTTATCACAGAATAACAATCAAAAACACCTTTGATTTTACAAAATGTAATGGACCTATATATGTAAGACTCGTTTTAATCGTCAAATTATATTCTCCATGCAATCTACAAATTGTAGTTTTTTATGATAGTTTGGAACATATATTATAATTTTTATGCAATTTACAAATCTCATGCTATAATTTTGTAATTTTAAGTAATTGTGTAATAGTGTGCGTAGGAAGCAAAAATTTTTGGCTAAAAATTTGGTTGCGCGCGCCAAAACAACTTTTAGTCCCGGCTCGGAGTAGGAACCGGAACTAAAGGGCAACATTTAGTCCCGGTTTTTAGTAGCAACCATGACTAAAAGTACCTCTTTAGTCCCGATTCCCACCTAGAACCGGGACTAAAGGTCTTTGGTCCCGGGTGGTGCCAAGACCCGGGACTAAAGGTGCCCCACCCCCTCTCTTCTTCTTCCCCCAATACAGCTCTCACAGCCACACCGATCCATCGCAGCCGCGAGCCCCGCCGCCGGCCAACACCAACGCTGTCGGCCTCTCGCTCCACCGCCGGTCTCCACGGACGCCGCCAGGCCCGACGCCGCCGCCCGACCCCGCCTGATGCCTCGCCTCCCGACGCTGCCCAACGGCGCCGCCATCCTCTTCCTCCGCCGCTCGACGCCGCCGGACTCCGTGCCCTACACCGTCGACCTCCGTGGCCTCCGCCCGGCCTCCCAGCGACCTCCACCGCCGCCAGTAGACCAACACGGCCGCCCACCGTCGGCCTCTCCCTCCAAAAAAATGTGAAGGTTTTTTTAATTTGATGATGTAGATTTAATTTACAATTTTTATGTGATGTAGATTTAATTTTGATTGAAATATTATGGTCTAAATTCAATAATATGGAAGATTTAATTTTGATTGAAATGTAGATTTAATTTTGTACTCATATTTGGATTTAAATGTAATTAGATGTAAATTGGTAGATTAAATGTAATTAGATTTAATTAGATGTTAATTTTGTACTCACATTTTGTACCCATTAAATTCAATAATATGGTAGATTTAATTTTGTACTCATATTTGTAGAATAAATGTAATTAATTGGTACGAATGTGATGGTCTAAATTAGAAATGTGATAGTAGATTTAATTTACAATATTTTTATGTGTGGAATTATAATTTTGTACTCATATTTGGATTTAAATGTTATTGGTACGAATGTGATGATCTAAACTGGGTAGATTTAATTTTAGATTTAATTTAAATGTAATTGATACGATTGTAATCGATACAATCAATTTTGGATTCAATTTATAATTTTTGGCATTATCAATTTAACGAATAGATGGTCGACCCAAATGAAGAGGCCATATTTGACATTATCAATCAAGCCTCACAGTATGTCGGCGATGATGATATCGATGATGGCAGTCAGTTCTTAAATCTTGAATGCAAGGAAGAACAAGTAAATACCGGCGATGTATACATCGTAGATTTAAATTTAAACACATTTTCTAACGAATGTATTAATGAAGCAATAATTATGTATGTGTAGCCCTCTGGATCGACAACGACGTCATCGTCTAGAAAAGTAAGGGGCCCGATCAAGCCGTTGGAGGGGCGATTCATTATCTCTGAAGTTAGCAGCGATGGACAACCGCTCGCGCCGTCAGAACATGCAAAGAAATTTGTATATGAGTGCAGAGTGAGGGTTAGGGATAAGATCAGCATCAATCATATGTATTGGAAGAAGAACACTCAAGAGCCTGATGCAAAATATGTCACTGACAGAGACAAGGATATCTTATGGAATGATGTCAAGGCACACTTCGATTTACCAGAAGGGATAGAACCAGTAGTTAAAAAATGGGCTATAAAGAAGATGGAAACGTTATTTGCTAAGTATAAGATGATGCTGAACAGAACATACATAAAGAAGAATAAGACTCCGTCCTTCATTGGTCCCCTACGGAAGATAAAGGACTTCTGGGATGAATTTGTAATCAACCAGACTTCTGATACAAGCAAGATGCGACAGGAAAAAGCCCAACGGAATACATTAAAGAAGAAGTACCATCATACACTTGGAGCAGGTGGCTACAAGAGTGCAATGCCGAAATGGGAAAAAATGGAGTTGAACTTGCTTGCAAAAGGGATTAGGCCGGCAACTATTGATTGGCCTGAACGTTCCAGGACTTGGTTTTACGGGCATGGTGGAACACTAGACCCTGAGACCAGTGCATGTATTGTGGGTGAGAAATTGCAAGCAGTATGTCGACGACTATTTGCTGCCATAGACGCTGCGGCCAAGGGTGAGTTCGAGCCCAACAGAGAGAAAGATGAGTTAACTTACGCCCTCCAGAATCCTGAACACCCTGGGCGAACAAGAGGCAAAGGAGTGATCCCATGGAAGGAAGGCTTCCCTCACGATCTGGAGAGCTACAGAAGCCATCAGAGGAGAAAGGCTGAGGATGCAGAGCGGTTTCGAATTTTAGAAGAGGCGATCCTTCAATCGCATGAGTGAGAAAAACGCCTTGAGTCCAGATTGCAAGAAGTTGAGGGACAATTGGCTAGCCAAGGAGTGAACACATCAGAGCCGACTGTCAACATAAGCCCAGCTCAGCGTAGAAGCAGCGTGGCTTCCACGGAAATCGAAGAGGATGATGATGTCTTACGGCGTTATTGGATGACGTCACAACGAATATGACGCCTTGTGAGCTGCACACTCCCGCGAGGAACATCACAATCATGGTGACCACCGGTGTTGTCATTCTTCCGGAGTCTAACAACTCGCAGCAAATACATTGCCGTCCGATTCAAGCTGGATATGCTAAAGTCGTGGTGGATAGAGTTGTAAAAGAATTTCGACAATTGACACTTGACATTCCTAGCGGTGAGGGGGAGATGACACTAGGTGAAGTAGAGCACGGATTCATCCTTTGGCGTAAGTGCTACATCGTTATACCTGGAGTGCCTCCTAGACTGCCTTCGCCTCCTAGGCCGATCATATCTCCACTTCGATCTCAGATCGTGAAAGTGCACCACACCAAAGTCCGACTCCTCAGTCACCGATACGGTCTCCGCATCCACGGTCTCCACCTCCACGATCTCCACCGGCCCAGGTGATTAAGCGTATGTCCACGGTCCCAACAAAACATCCGGTAAAGAGGAAAGCCAGCAAAGCAATTCCCCTACCACAGAAGCTGCCATACGAGATGACTACAGAGGAAAACACCGAAGTGTTAAAGGGAGAGGTAAGGCGTTTTTCTCTAATGTGAGGGAAAAGATGAAGAAAAATGCCGAGGATGTGAAAATGTTGCCAAGCCATGAACTAAGGAAATTAGTCGTACAATACGAGAAGGCAAGGAGGGAAAGAAATAAGTCGCCGCCTCGATCGGACTACGAGCGCTCTCTCGACAAGTCTTACAAGGAGTCGAAGAGAACCAAGAAACAGGGAAAAGATGTTGCACAACTCGGTATGCAATCGAAGCAAACAATCGAGCTGCTCGTTGTTTAACAATTACCTGTAGAGTATGATCATGACGCGCTCATCCAAATGATGGAAGACACTGGTTTCACAAGGGAAACACTCCTAGGGCAGAAATCGCCACCAAAGGCCACCGTAGACGTCGATACATGGAAGACCAGCTATGTGTATGGCCGGAGTCTTGTTAACCCTAACGCGGTAAAATCACTTCCTACCCAAATGTACAAGTTAAACAACTGGTACATGCAAGCCTGTCAGAACGGAACAGAACTCATTTCGGCTAAAATTCAAGATGAGCATTTCTTCCGGGGCGAGGACTTGATACACATTGAATTCACTGAATTACACCCGCTATTTCACAGGGATGCTCTCGACAAATCTCTTTTGAGCTGCTGGTGTCTGTAAGTGATTCTTTTTTATAAAATAACGAGTCTTGTGTATGTGTAAAATATATATCTCTCACTTTGTAATTTTCTTACCCATGCAGTATGGAGATGATGAATCAGAAGAAAAACATGGTGTTTGATGTTGGATTTTTCGATCCATATATCATACACGAGAAGACTGTGAAGGAAAAGCTGGAAGAAACGGAGAACAATATGTACCGCTTCTTTGACAAACAACATCACAAGACGACGACCATACTCTTCCCTTACAACTTTGAGTGAGTGTTTGTCTTGTGCACAGTATATTTCAACTACTTCATTCTAAATGTGCAATTAATGATGTACATCTGTAGTTTTCACTGAATACTCTTGGTCATCTATATTGACAAAGGCTATGTCATGATCTTGGAATCCTTGAGAAAGTCAATGGACAGTAAACTAGGTCAATGGACAGTGCCTCTTCGAATAAACCCACACAAAGTAAACTAGGTAGGCCCACCTCTTTCTCCCATTAAATTTGTTACTAATAAGATTAATTGATTGATATATGATTTTCTCTTATAGTGGTGTCTGCAGCAGCGAGAGAATACCAATTTATGTGGATACTGCGTTTGCGAGCACCTCTTACATTATTCACTAAAAACCGAGAAATCTATAGACATACGTATAAACACACAACTTATTTTTTACCATCGTGTTAATATATATACATACATTAATAATATACTCATATTTCTTGAATGGAAGAAGGATAGGGTCATACGACATGACCAGATAAAAGCTATTCAAGAGTCATTAGCAGGGTTTATTAATGACAAGTCATAAATCCCGAGAGAGCGTACCACTTCGACGGTCGTTTACATCCCAAAACCTTTACTCAGGAGGGTCCAAATTTGGATGATCCAAATTTCGAATAACTCCATGTATCTAGGTGCGGTGTGATGGTCAGGAACATTATGTAAATATGGTTGTACATATAACATTTTTGCGCTAATGTTTATATAATATTGCTTGACGAGAGCATTAAACTTATCTGCATGCATGATGTCTATTACTAGTATGTAATATATATGTACATATACGTATACGAAGAAGAAACGTATAGTACGTTAGATATTAGCGTAAACAAAAAAAAAATTGAAACATAATAAAATAATAGAAAAGCAAAAAAAAATACTTTTAGTCCCGGTTTGTAACTCAAACCGGGACTAAAAGCCTCTCCGAAACCGGGACTAAAGGGCGTACCCGGGTGGTCCCGGGGGACCTTTAGTCCCGATTCTAGGTACGAACCGGGACTAAAGGAGTCCCCTTTAGTCCCGGTTTTCCCACCTGGGACTAAAGGGGTACCCTTTTGGTCCCGGATGGGGGTCCCGGTTGTGAAACCGGGATTAAAGGGGTTTCCCAACCGGAACTAGATCCCGTTTCTCTACTAGTGAAGCATGTACTAAGGAGTCATGAACCATGTGTAGGTATGAATATTAGGAGAAGGCACTACCCTCCTGATATCGAACGAAGCATACATGCCATGTGTTTAGAGAGATCAACTGATGGCATGATGGAGGGAGTGATGAAATATGTTGCTAACGACAGGGGGTGCCATGGAGAGTTGTCCAGCGCGTATGGCGAGATGGACAGATTGGATGTTGAATTGAATCTTTTAAATCTAAGAAGAAGAAGAAGTATTGTGGCTGCAAAAAGACTTCCCTTTTAACGCTGATGACATCAAAGATGTGCCGCTTAGACATGGCATACTACCTAGTCAATGCTTTGCATATGGCGAAAAGCACATTGCATAGGCATTTGAAGGAAGGAAGGTTTATGTGCCATACAAATGCCATAAATTTTAACTTGAGAGAAGATAACATGAAGGCTCGTGTGCGATTTTTCATACAAATGCTTGACAACCAAAGCATACGGATGAGCCAACCTTCAAATCTCTGTACTGCATGTGTGATGGAGTCATGGAGAAGGAGCTGGGGAGGTTATGTCTTGAATATTGCATACATATGAATGTTAACGAGGAAAACTTAAACGCTTGCATGAGTGTATTGTGGGGATATGCTACAGTACCACACTATGTAGCTCGTGCCTGGTAGTAGTACTATACGGTGGAGCTCCACATATTTGCCGTATGCTACAGTGCTACAGTAGCTGGTGCCTGCTAGTAGGTATGTTTAGATGGTGGTCAAGGTTGCATATGATATGACCATCCATATTTACAGGGATATGGTGATCTCTTTTTTTAGTGAATATAATCATCCAGTTTTTTTTGTTGGGTAAATAAGAATGGATAGGATGAAAATAATAACATATTAATTAATAATAAAATATGTTATTATAATTTATACTAATTAACAATAAGATAGACTAATTATATCTAATCAACACAAGTTAATTACTAATTAACAACAAAATACATTAATTATTGCTATTGCTAATGATCAAGCTTAACAAATATAGATATCATTATTCGGTTAATTTGATCGGATACACTCATCCAGCATCTTTATAGAATATTCTCTGTTCGAACCGTCCTTTCCAGATATATTCCTCCAACCAACCACACTTACTGAGCTGACTCGCCCAACGTGTACTATACACTTTACACTTCTACAGCCGGCGCCGCTGCTCCTGCATGTTTTCCTTTTCTTTTCTTTTTCTTTTGTTGTTTTATTTTGTATCGTTGCCTTTGGAGCTTGAGGTCCAAGGCCAAGCGCGAGGAGGCGCACGGTCAGTGGCCTCTTTCCGTCCGTGGGACGCCGCGCCGCAAAAGCCAAAACTCACGGGGCGTCGAGCAAGACGGCCGCGGGGGGAGCGCTGCCGCGTTCCGGGTTTTGAAACTGCTCCACGCATGGATAAGATACTGACCTTGGCGCGCTCAGGCGACGGACGGCCGGCCGGCCATCCACCAGCCACGGGACCACAGCATCAGCATGCATGCCACCGTGAGTCCGTGATGAACGAGCCACCAACAGCTGATGCACAGCACAGTGCTTCAGTGCGTGCCGCGGGCTTCTGTCCGTCCCACCAGTGCAGCAGCTGAGCTCACCTGTCTGCTGCTGGCCTAAGGGTTGTGTTCTTCTCCCCCTCTTCCCAACTCCTCTCCCTCGTTTTCCACGCGCACGTTTTTCAAACTGCTAAACGGTGTGTATTTTGCAAAAAGTTTCTATACAAAAGTTGTTTAAAAAAAATCAAATTAATCCATTTTTAAAAAAAAATTAGCAAAAACCTAATTAATCACACGCTAATGTATCGTTCCGTTTTCCGCAAACACTGTGCATGCTGGGAGCAGGGAGCTGCGAACGCAGCCTAATTGTATATCATCGGACTAATTAGTTGCTTTTAAAAATATATTCTTAAAAATCATTTTTTAAATTATTCACCATATCCTTTAATTATAAGTCGTTTTTATTTTTTTAATTAAATTTTTCTTTAGATTTTATCAAGTTTATATAAAAATTTAGCAACATCTATATAACTAAATTAGTTTTATTACATGTAACATTGAATATATGTTTGTTTTGTGTTAACAATATTTTTATATTTCTCTATAAATTTGACTAGAAAAAAAGTTTAAACGACTTATAATATGAAATTGATGGAGTATTGGACTGTTTAGAACACTATTTTCTATTATTTTAAAAGTATTTAAATACAACAATAATTTGCTCAATAATTTAATCAAACGACACATCATTTAGGTCAGGCTTTCATGATTCACTTTTAAATATTTTGATTGTGATGCCGTTCAGGGGCGGGCCCACTATAGATTCAAGGGTACTCAGATGTATACCACGAGTATTTAGATAAAAAATAAGTATATATGCTATGTATTTCGTATATGTATTAAAAAACAAAGAAGAAGCCTCAGATAAACCAATAAGTAAGCAGACTACACTTCTTGGGCTCCCTTCTCATTAGGCCCATTAGCTGAAATGTATTGGGCCTAAAATTTCCCCACTCCCGTCCCCCTCCCTAGCTCTTCTCTCTCCAATTTCAATCCGCTCCTCTCCTCTCTTCAACCCGACATTCCCTTAATCCGCACTAACCCTAGCTCAATCGGGCAGGTGGCAGCGGGCAGCGCAGGCTCGCAACACGGGCGGCGGGCGAGGCGACCAGCGGCACGGGCGTGTGCAGTTGCGGTCCTCTGCGCTTGCCACTCGAGAGCTAGCACATGCGGCAGTGGCGCGGCAGTGGCGCAAGCTACTCCACTGCTGGCTGCACCGCTGTAGGGAGGCCGGAGGCAGCACCTCAGCCTTGGCGGCTCGGTGAGCAAGGAAGGACAGTGGCAAGGTGCCTGGTTCCTGGTGGGATTTGGTGTTGGTGATATGCCCTAGAGGTAATCACAGATATGATTGTATCACATATTATGTTTACAAATTTATCCGACATTGTTCCTTAAAATAGATAACTCATTATTGGTTAATAAATATGTGATTCGTTCATGAGACTCTTTATGATGTATGTTACCATTTCTAAAGGATCCCTGATCCAATCACTAGTGCAGATCCTCTCATCTGTGACGGGCTGTAACATAACTGAATTTTGCGGGCCGTCACAAAGAATACATCTCAAACGGCCTAAAAAGAGACCGATTGAGATATGGTCGGAGAGACATGTTAAATGTGCATAGAACTGAAGCCCGTCACGGATGACACATATCTTTGACGGGTCTAAACTAGGGCCCGATTAAGATAACCTTAAATATCTCAATCGGGCCGTAGTTGGAGCCCGTCACAGATGACCATCATCCGTGACGGGTACCAACTTGAGGCCCGATTGAGATAACAACTAGGCCCGTCACAGATGACCTTTATCTGTGACGGACCTAAACTATGGCCCGTCACAGATGACCCTTATCTCTGACGGGTCTAAACTTTAGGCCCGTCACGGATGATGGTCATCTGTGACGGGCTATAGTTTAGGCCCGTCACAGATGACCATTATCCGTGACGGGCACCAACTTAAGGCCCGATTGAGATAACAACTAGGCCCGTCACAGATGACTCATCAGTGACGGGCTATATACTAATGCCTACATTTATTGTATTGGTCCTTTGTACAAATAAGTTCATTTGAACTCAAATTCAAAATTTGACAACTTCGAACAAAAATTGGGGTTAATAAATTATTTCAAATGGAAAAGTCACAAAAAGCAAAGTTGTAGAACTCATCGAGGTGCAAAATTTTTATTTTGGTCATTTCTCCATCTGACTCTATTTGAACAATTTGAAATTTGAAATTCAAAGTTTGAGAAATTCAAATAAAATTTTTTGTTAGTGAACGACTTCAACTGAAAAAATCATCAACAACAAAGTTGTATAACTCATCAAGATCTATAACTTTTAGTTTGGTCATTTTTCTATATAACATTTTTTGAACAGTTTGAATTTGAATTTTAAAATATGACAACTTCAAACAACATTTTCAAATAATAAATGATTTCAATTGAAAAAGTCATCAACAACAAAATTGTATAACTCATCATGATCTAAAACTTTTATTTTTGTGATTTCTTCATCCGATAAAGTGTTAGTAATATTGTTCACAAATTTTACATATATGTGTTATAGTTTATAAAACCAGATAAGAGATACGTTAATTTTGTGAACAATGTTAGTATCACTTTGTCGGATGAAGAAATGATCAAAATAAAAGTTTTAGATCTTGATGAGTTATTCAACTTTGTTGTTGATAACATTTTCAGTTAAAATGATTTAGTATTTGAAAATATTGTTTGAAGTTATCATATTTTCAAATTCAAATTAAAACTGTTCAAAAAATGTTATATAGAAAAATGACCAAAATAAAAGTTATAGATCTTGATGAGTTATACGACTTTGTTATTGATGACTTTTTCAGTTGAAGTCATTCACTAACAAAAAAAATTCTATTTGAATTTCTCAAACTTTGAATTTCAAATTTCAAATTGTTCAAATAGAGTCAGATGGAGAAATGACCAAAATAAAAATTTTGCACCTCGATGAGTTCTACAACTTTGGTTTTGGTGACATTTCCATTTGAAATCATTTATTAACCCCAATTTTTATTCGAAATTGTCAAATTTTGAAAATTCAAAATTTGAATAGTTCAAATGAACTTATTTGTACAAAGGACCAATACAATAGTTGTAGGTATAAATTAGTTACACAATTTTGTTGTTGTGATTTTTATATTTGACACACAAAAATCGACCTAAAACTAAATTTAAAGTTCTCATAAATTGAAAATAAAAAAATACCACATAAATTGAATATAAACATTTCATTTGGAAAATGGAAAAATACTCATCGGTGACGGGCATTATTTAATACCTAATAGAGATAGGTCATCTCAATCGGGGATGTGAAATATGTGATCAAAATGGATGTTATATGAATGTGGTTGTGTTAAATATATTGATGGTTGTGTATGTAAATAAATGTATATGAATGGGTGATATTAGGGTGTGATATCCTGGCCCAAGGCTTAATACGGTTAATATAATACTTATACCAAAAAGTTACAACTACTTTTCCGGAAGCTGATCTCCAAAGAACTTTGATGTTAAGCGTACTTTGATGTTAAGCGTGCTTGGCCTGGAGCAATTTCGGGATGGGTGACCGACCGGGAAGAACGACCGGGAAGTTCTTCCCGGGTGCACACGAGTGAGGACAAAAAAGACCTGTGAGAGGCGGGACTGCATAACACGCCTAACAAACAAAAAATAAAATTTATTTTTTTGGGATTATACTCATCTGTGACGGGCCTAAACTATAGCCCGTCACAGATGACCCTTATCTCTGACAGGTCTAAACTTTAGGCTCGTCACGGATGATGGTCATCTGTGATGGGCCATAGATTAGGCCCGTCACAGATAAGGATCATCTGTGACGGGCTATAGTTTAGTCCCGATTGAGATAGGTCATCCCTGACGGGTTATAGTTTGACTGGTCGTCTGGGTCAAAGCTATCA
This sequence comes from Oryza punctata, assembly GCA_000573905.2. NCBI lineage: Eukaryota > Viridiplantae > Streptophyta > Magnoliopsida > Poales > Poaceae > Oryza > Oryza punctata. The sequence continues at coordinate 13,875,757 of CM002497.2, forward strand.
GTGACGGACTTTAACTAAGGCCCAATTGAGATAGCTTCATCCGTGACGGACTTATGCCCGTTTGAGATGATTCCTCACATTACTGACCTTTACGCTGTGTCGGGCGCTATACCCGACACAGATGTGGGTTGCAGCCCGACACAGATAAGGGTTACCGTTGTAGTGAATATCATATGTGGAACAAATATGATTAAATGATCAGCACATGTATTGGTTGATGATCATGCCTCATGCATCATGGTATGGAGATACCAAATTAATAATGTGGACAAATGTTGCTGAACATGTTATTGGATAGATCCAACATGAGACACTTAAAAACTATACGTGATGTACCATCAATGGTCTCATTTAGTGTTGGTGTAAAATCCTTAGACCTGAAATTATCATGGTTCTCAATATGTGTAGTAGCTTGCTTAGGGGCTGCTAAATGCTATTCCGTAACTGGGTAGCTATGAAACATGTAGTGGGATATAAATAGTGAAGATGGGATTTGCCCCTCATCTGGAGAGATATCTCTGGGCCCCTCGATGTTATAGATTATGGAAGTGTATGGCCATACCAAAAGTGATTGAGGAGCCAATCGGAGGTTAAATAATCTCTCACAGATTCGAGTGAATGATTGAGCTATTAGAGGATGGCACATATTTAGCCTTGAGCTTAATCGATATCGTGAGACAAAGTGGTTCATATAAGTATACACTAGAGATTCAGCCGATATGATCTTTATGTATGCCAGTGGGTCAATACGTTCTGCTAGGGCCGCTGTTGATACGTGGACCAAAAAGCAGTTTTCGGGTCGCAGCCGAGTGTACATGAACCTACAGAGTCGCACGCCTAACGGGCCGAAATAAGGGGATTGGATGGAGATCCAATATGAGCTTAATTCGGATAGGGATCCGAATAGAACTCCAATGGGCCTCGGAGGCCCAGTCGCGAATTCTATATATTCTTGAGGGGGTGTGACCAGCAGATGTATCACATCACATACGAAACCCTAGCCGCCACTCCTCTCCCTGAGCAAAACCCTAGCTACGCGCGGGCGCTAGCACGTCTGTGCGTGGTGTTCCATTCCTATACCTGTGGACACCGGTAAAAGGCGTCGCTGGTCCGCAGTGCTGATCAGCGTGGGAGCACGGGGAGGAAAACACACGAGGAGGAGAAGTTTGAGCAGTTGGGATCGACTATTTCCTCTACATCGATGCGCGCTACGTCGTCGATGTTCCTTCGGATTCTTAGCACTTACTTCCGCTGCACAACGCGTTGAGTGGTAATGATCTATAATCCCATACTTACATGGTTCCTGATTTATGCGGTAGAAAAATTTTGATTTATGTTATCGTAGCCTACACGTAACCCTTCATTTGGGACTTGGGAGCCTTAGAGGTTAGTAGTTCATTCACTGTTTTCCTTGTTTGATCTACGCTCTTTACTTCTTTGTTCCTAACTTGTAGAATGCAGATTTGATTTAATTAGCTAGTTAGGAGCCTAGGATGAACTGGAACAGTATAGTTAGATGGAATGTAGGATTTGTAAGATTTGTTCGTGGGAACCTCAGGTGCAACTGCCGGTGTTGAGGCTTGAGGGGGTATTTTTTTCAATGAATTTTATTTGAATTATATCAAAAACAAGCTGAGAAACAAGACGGGACAACAATATTTGAATGATAGTTTAGTTACATTCATTGAAAGGGAATTCTTCTTGCAAGTTAAGGATGAGGAAATCATCACTCGTTTTCAAAATATGTATCGAAAAGTTAATCTCTAAATTGTAGGATTTCTTGTCGTTTTATCATTTTCTATCTTTCATGTGTTTCATGTGGCACTTTGATATGACTTCTATATGTGTTATATATGCTATTCATTATATAATTCTATCAATATATGTACGAATTAATGCTCAATTTTGTGTTATATATGCTATATATTGCATAATTACTAGTGTGTGATATTATACAGGCAAATTATTAGGCTTTTAGGTGTAGAAATTTTTTTTATCCCCTTCTCATTTCGAATACGCACGTTAAAAATCCTAGGCGCACCCACTGATGCCGTTGTTTAATCACTTAGGAGCATGATACTGCTCAGTGCTCGCACAATGCAGCTCTCACAATAGTGGTTCTGCATGTTTTGGAATATTATCTTCTAGCGAGATAAATTCTGTTGACCAATCCGAATCATAGTAGATATAAGATTTATCTTCTCCTAAAATCTCTATATATACAAGGGGTATGGTGAGACATTTAAAGTTGGTCTGGACTCCAGATCATATCTATAATAAAGAGAGAGTTTCATCTTACATCTGTGTTAGTTTATTTTTCTAGACCAAATTTAGGATTGTTTGGACCGTGAACTAACTAAAATATGAGCTTACTTGATATTTTGTCTGATGAAAAAAATGTATGTTAACTAAGTTCAAATCATACTAATCAGATCTAATGTCGCATTCCTGAATTTCTACTATCCCCTAACTCTCAAATTCTATAAATATGCTGTATACCCTAGGTTTCAAATTCTACAAATATATTTTATGATCTAGATCTTCGATTAGACTAAATATATGCTACTAATACTAAAAATATATTTACCTGCGGTGGAGTCAGCGAACCGGCGAGGCTTCACCGCTGCCCTTCTCCTGACCCTCATCCCTCTCTCCTCCTTTTTCTGTATTTTGAGTGATTATAATAAAAATTCGAGGAGAGAGAAGGGATTTTATAGCGAGAGGCGACTAGTTTTGTCAAACTTTCAAACATGATTTTTTTTAAAATATTCTAATAAATAAAATAAAAAAATAAAAAAAATCTCCTCTTTCCTGCCTGCTGCTTGCTCTGCCGGCATGATGGGCTGCATGCGTGGCATGGGCCAAGGCCCAAGTAGCTACTGCTTTTGCTCTCTCTTTTCTTTCCTTTTTTTCTCCAATTATTGCGGGTGTCACATTCACGCAAATATACAAGATTTATTGGACAAATAAAAAAGAGGTGGAAAACCGTGAAGAGAGGTGATAACGAGGAAGAGAGATGATAAGGTGTAAAATGAAGGAGAGCTTGGATAGGTGGGTGGCTGACATGTAGGTTTGTAATATAGTTGTGATTTGCGAAATGATTTAATTCTTGGGCTCAAATGGAAAAACCAACGACCGACCCTAAGACTTACCGTGAGGACATAAAGCTACCCATCCATTGTATACCAGTGTTTTAATAGTAGTTTAAATGTAGGTGAAAACCGAGACTAGTAATTAGAAATGGTTTGCATTTTAAATGCTAAGCACAACGAAGAATGTTTTTTTTGTTAGAAATAGGATTATTTGATGATCAATTAGCACATGTTAATTGTGCTTATCCATGAAGAGACACCTCTTTATGAGATACACTTCTTCATGAGGGGACATTTCCTATTAGGATATATCCCTTCTTTCTATAAACTTAGTGTCCACTAACTGCAATTAAGACCCTAAAACTCAAACCTCAACGTTCCACATCACCGTTAGTTTTCAGCCGCTGGATCAGTAGATTGGGTCACTTCTCAACCGTTGGATGAATAGGATTAATTGGATCAGTAGATTGGGTCACTTCTCAACCGTTGGATGAATAGGATTAACAAAAAAGTTAGTCCAGGAAGGCTGTGGAGCCCTTGTACAGGGAGCAGTCAGCGCGGCCCATCATCAATACACGAAGAACCACGGCACGTGCCTACGAATGACCTTAACTCATCGTCTCCTTGGCCCTGACTTGATCTTGATTGGTTCGATTCCAAAAATAGAGCCAGCGATCATCTTCTGCTCACCGCGAATGACCACCATCTCCCACCGACCTGGCATGACCGATTCATCTCCATCGTGAGCCATTCTAAACTGTATTTAATGAGTAGTTTATCCCCATTACAGGATGAGCATCTGAAAATGAGTGGTTTATCCCCAATCCTTCTATGCATGCTTGCATTTTCCTTCACTTCTCCTGTTCCTCCAAATCAACACATCGGCATCGGTTGACCATGTATGCACAACATACATCTTTGCTCTAGGCTTGAGTCTCTACAGCCCCAACTTTTTTTCGCTCATCCATCCATGTCAATAGTTTACCGACTATACATTTCTCCTAAAATAGAGCAACTGCCAGGTTTGGTTACAGCAAAACACCATAGCCCCGAGAAGGTTTCTCTAATTATTTTATCCACTTCATGTTTCATATAAATTTATGTAAGTATATTTTTTATTTGCAGGATTTTAGTTAGTTGAAAGGATATCAATTTTCCATCAACATAATCATGTCTAGAGCACTAAGTGAATCATATATAGGTTATCCATATTGCAATGTATTTTAAATAAATTGTTGCTAATAAACATACAATTGTTGTTGTTATGGCATCTTCTATGCATAATACAAGCTCCTTTGTTCCTGCCATATATGTGCTCTTCACACTGATTTGCATATCGGGCTTATTTTTCTAAGCCCGTAGCAATGCACGAGGAATCAACTATTTCACACTATCTTCACATCCCTTTTTACTTCATCCATGTACAAACTACATTTGAATATAAGATTTGATTCCTCTCGCTCAATCTCTCTCGCCCCCGCTTTGTATTCTAACACGTTATCAACACTGTCGCGAAGGAGACGAGGAAGAGAAGGAAAACAATTGTGAAGGGACATGGCAACTAAAGAGTTCGATGTACTTACCCCGGAAGGGAGTAACTACCCAATTTAGGCTTCGGATAACAAAATTAGCTTTGCTTCTCGTGGGATTACTAATGCAATTGAGGAACCGAACACTGCCAGTGTTACACTGGGGATCCACAAATTGAGGACAGGATGAAAACACTGCCCTTTTCCTACTTAGGCTCTATATCCATAAAGATCTCAAGCAAGAGTATATGTTGGAGACGAGCCTGCTTAACTTATGGAAAGCTCTTAAAGAGTGTTATGAAAGTAAAAGGAACTTATTTGGCCAGAGGCTAATTACCAGTGGAACCACTTACGCCTACAAGCTTTTAAAACTATGGAAGAATAAATCATGTTGTTCATACTATTTGCTCCAAGGTGAAGTTTTACAAAAGAGAACCAATGGAGGCAGAAAAGATAGAAAAGACTCTGTCCACTATGGGTGTGTTTGGTTGCATGCATGGTGCTTGTCCCGCACGTGGGATGCAGCGAAGTGGATGTTTGGTTGCCCGCTCTTCCGCTTCAGCCTGGCTGAGCGCATGCAAAATACCCCCTAGAGCCAAGCCTGGAGGAAACGCAGGAATCGAGCTTCGCTTGTGCGCTAGGCCGAATTGATGCAGGCGCACGGCACTGTGGATGCAGCGGTTGCATCCGCACATCCAACCTGCACGCTAGTGTCACCACCCTGATCCCAAATCTCTCCCCATTCAGTTGTTCCACACTCTCTCTCCTACCTATCAGGCTCTCAGGACGAGCTCGCGGTGCCGCCTGACCCTGTCGCCTCCCCATCCACCACTGCTGCTTGAAGCCATACCCAACATGTGACCAGATCCGAGATGGCTGGAGAGGTCTTGGCGGAAGGAAGGAGCATCAGGGAAGAAAAATAGTAGGGATCACTCAATCCGAATGTGGAGATTATGGGTACCACATACCCACAGATCTAGTTATCCGACTGGTTATAGGGGATATACTATGTATATAGAATATGTATAAAACTAGGACTCGGGTATTACGTTGGCTTATATATCAAGGCACGACCTGTAGTCCTGGTTTGTTAAGATTGTAGATTAGTTATAAAAGATTTAAACCGTAAGGAGTTAAATCTCTATCTTGTAAACCCCTATCCTCCAGCTATATAAGGAGGATAGGGTGCCCCTCGCGGGCATGAGCACAACTAGATCATCAGATCGATATACAACTCGGCGGATACAATTCCTAAACAGGAGTAGGGTATTACCTCTCATTGAGAGGGTCTGAACCTGCCTAAATCCTTGTCTTCGTATTCATCCTTTTTTAGGTCTCGTGCGCTACCCCTTTTCATATTGCCGAATTCTTGTTTCGACAGTTGGCGCGCTAGGTAGGGGTTGCGTCGAGTTTTCCGTCGAGAAGTGTGATGGAATTATTTGTTAGCACCTTCGGTATTACCTTCATCCTAGGCCATGTTCTTTTCAACAAAAGGGCAGAGTCATCGTCGCCAGAAATTCCGACTGGATCAAGCCAATCAACCAGGGAGACTAATCACCGATCAATTCAATCTACCACCAGACGTCAGTCACCAAGTTATTCCCCTGATCATCAAGATTTGAAGCTATCATGTGCATCCACCAGCTACGCAAGTGCATGTTTCCATCTGATGTATGCGCATCTGACCACGCATGACAGTTTGGCCGACCATTCAGGAGCTGCCAGCAATACTTTCATCCCCGATTGACATGTATTGTAGTGTTATTGTTTGTTGAAGCAGTTACTCTCATCAATTCAATCGTCTAGCAACAGATCAAATTCCAAGAGCCAATGTTTTCTTTTCTCCTCAGTATCAAAGTCTCTGGCGAGATTCCATTATTAGCATGAATCGGAGTTGGCGTGGACTCAGAGCCAACTGATCGGACTCAGCCATGCATACTTTGGAATCATATCTGGCCCTGCACGGTTCCTATTTTGCCACTTTGACTCGTGTCTCACGCAATCAAAAATAAACATCTCTAATCGGAGGGCTGATCAGGTTGATACATGTAAAGCCGACGATATACGTGCATCATTAAGAGTCCGACATATGTGGCATCCTCCGCCACTGACTGGGGCCTTTGCTTCCATGGTTGATGGATTTCACCATCGTTGCTCATGGCGACATCATCTTAACCGCCGGCTACCGTCACCGTCGCTGACTGGCTTCTTCGCCTCCACGGTTGGTGTACCTCGCCGCCATTGCTCATGGCCACATCATCTTCACTGCCGGCTTGGTTTCACCTCTGCCGACTGGTGTCATCGCCTTCACGGCTGGTCTATTATACCGCTGCTGATTGGCGTTATCATCTTTACCGCCGGCCACCTCATCTGTCGCCAACTAGCATCCTCGCCTTCATGGTTGGATTTTTATTCCACCGTTGTTGATGGCGACAACGTCTTCACCACCGGTCGCCTTCACCGCAGTCGTTACTGATGGCGATATCATTTTCACCGCCGGCCGTCGTCATCGCTGCTGATTGGTACCTTCTCCTTCGTGACTAGTTAATTTCATCGCTATCGATGGACGACCTTGCTTCTACATCGGTCACCTTTATCGTCACCAAGGGAAATACCAAAAAGCTAAGTCATCATTATTTTATTTTTTACATTTTTTATACAATATCTTTCATTTCCTCTACCTCACTACATCAATTGGTTTCTCCACTGAGTAGTGAGTCGGGGGCTACAGATGTTATATCATACTTTTTCAACATTCTTTATAATGTTTATCTTGATTGCTTGATAATCCGGGTAAAAAAGTGCCGATCGAGTTATGGAGCTCTATCTCCCTATGCTTTCCGTTTGATTTGTCGATGGATAGTTGCCTTTGGGCCAATTCCTAGCAACCGGGGGCTCGTTGGATGGAGTGTATAACGCAAGGTGCGAAGTATTACTCGGAACAAATTAAAAGCATAGAGATAATATAATTTGCTTTCTACTCTTCACAATTGCAAAAGTACCCGAGTAATAAATTCTCATCTGTGAAACTTTGTTCCATTAATAACGAACTCATGTCAATGACTAGTCGGGCAAAGTGTTTAAACGTAAGGAGTCATCTACTTGGGGAAATCAAAATCAACAAGAGGAGAAATACACACTTATAAATATTTTAAAATGCTTGAATTCTTATCAAGTATTTTATTTGCATCAGATGCTACTCATTCTATATGCTTATACTCCAGGACCCAAATCCAGATATGCATAGTGGGTATTCATGGCTTTAAGCTTATCTCCTACGCTTCGGGAATAGATCAGCCAGAACATCACCACCGGCTTGCATTCGCTGTCGCCGACTGGTGTCTCTGCCTACATGGTTGGTTGGTTACACCGCCGTTGTTGGGCGTCTACATCTTCACCGCCAGCTCACCTTAGCTATCGCTGACTGGTGTCCTCGCCTACGGTTGGTTGGTTACACCGCCGTTGTTGGGCGTCTACGTCTTCACTGCCGGCTCGTCTTAGCTATCACCGACTAGTATCTCGGCCTACATGGTTGGTTGGTCACACCACTGTTGTTGGGCGTCTACGTCTTCACCGCCGGCTTGCCTTAGCTATCGTCGACTGGTGTCTCCGCCTACACGGTTGGTTGGTCACACCACCGTTATTGAGCGTCTACGTCTTCACCGCTGGCTCACCTTCATCGTCACCGACTGGTGTCCTCGCATACACGGTTGGTTGGTCATACCACCGTTGCTAGGCGTCTACGTCTTCACCGCCGGCTCACCTCAGCTATTGCCGACTGGTGTCTCCACCTACACGGTTGGTTGGTTACACCGCCGTTGTTGGGCGTCTACATCTTCACCCCCGGCTTACCTTCATCTGCACCGACTGGTGTCCTCGTCTACACGGTTGGTTGGTCACACCACCGTTGGTGGGTGTCTACGTCTTCACCGCCGGCTCGCCTTCATCGTCGCCGACTGGTGTCCTCGCCTACATGGTTGGCTGGTCACACCACCGTTACTGGGCGTCTACGTCTTCACCGTCGGCTCGCCTTCATCGTCACCGACTGGTGTCCTCGCATACACGGTTGGTTGGTCACACCACCGTTGCTGGGCGTCTACATCTTCACCGCCGGCTCACCTTCATCGTCGCCGACTGGTGTCCTCGCCTAGGGGCTTGATTGGTCACATCACTGTTGTTGGGCGTCTACGTCCTCACGGTTGGCTTGTCTCTGCTGCCGCCATTTAGCATCTCCACCTTTATGGCTGGCCTATTATGTCGTCGTTGATGGATGTCTTTATTTTCACCATCATTCGGCTTCTTTCATCGCCGATTGATTTCGCCGATGCCGACTGTGCAACTCTATCACCATTTTGGGGCAACTTTATCTTCATTGTCTTTGGCACTGGCAAACTCTATTGCCACTACTTCGGAAGCTTCGCTACTTCACTAATCACGACGTCTCCAAGAGCCTTGACATCTTGGCATGTGCTACCAAATATGATGCCGAGCTAATCTACTACAACAAGTGGCGTTCCAATCTTCAAGATTTCTACTCGGACATCCTCAATGCGTATTTTCACTCAAGTGGTGGTTACTCGACGACAAACTACAATTCTTGACTCTATGATCAGTTGTTTCCCAACTAAGCATAGAGTCGGGGGCTACACAAATACGAGACTCAAAATTCGACATATGCTATGTCAAGATGAAGCAATCAATTAACCAGCCAATGAGTCAACTCCGGGAGTCATTATCTTCATCTTCACCTTAGAGCAGGCGTTCTACTTCAGCAACATCAATTATTTTATCGGCAATTTCCCACAATTTACTCCAAGTCTCTCGAGTATCAAGTTCAAGATTTAATCTACATGTCCGGGAATGTGAAATTATCAACCAATCAACTCAGATTCGACGAGTTGGACAACAACATCTGCTTTCCTCAAAGTAAAGCATATGCAACAGCTACAAGACCAAGTTCTACTGCCATCGTCATAAATCAACGGGCATTGCATCAATCTTCATCATGCAAGCGTTAGCGTCGAGGAAACTACTCGAGTTTCAACATATTCTCAACAACGTGATGGATTATTGTTATTGAAATCATCACCATCACCCTCTTCATCAACACTATCGTGATCTCCGGTCAATTACCATCAACCAAGTTGTTTGCTTCAAGGGTCCATGCTTAGTCAACGTTGAACATCCGACTGGATCATTTTCGTCGACTTCTTGCTGTGCCTCCTTGGCATCGCCTCTACTTCATCGGTCCTAACGTCTCCGCAGTTACTAATGGATGACTATGTCTTCGCCTTCGGTTGCCTATGTCATCGCCGACTTGTTATTTTGCCTACGCTTAAAGACTGGACCAATCTTTATTCCTTATTAGGGCCATTGACTGAGTATTTGGGCCAATCGGGATTCAATTATCACATTTACTTTGGTACATTCCATGAGGGGTAAATACTCGGATCAGAAGCCACTCAAATGATATGCATTTAATCTACATCACCCGGGAAGTTTATCACTCGGGAGCATATTAATTGGCGTGCTCTACACATCATATTTCAAGGGTATCGGTGGGCATATTTTTGGGTCTAGGCCTAATATGTTCGCAGCCCATATTTTCAGGTGTGCCTAGTCACGTTCTTTTAGGGACTTAGGCATTTTTTGCTTAGGCAAAAGTGCGCGTGATCAAGTGCCCAATACCTTAAAATCCTTTTATATCGTTGTTACTCAACTTTTAGGAGTTGGTACAATGCACTTTAAAAGGTGACAAACAGTGAAGCTTTATGTAGCTACCCTGCTGACTTTTTCATATATATAAGTCAAGGCACTGTTTGATCTATAAAGCAATCGATTCAAGGTAAGTGTGCACTTTTACTGACCAATATTATGGCTTAGGCTAATTATATATTTTGGTTATTTTCCAGGCGGTTGGTAAACCCTCCATTAGTTTATTTACTCGGGTTTTATACTATATATGTTGTATATTTCCAGGTGTGGTGAAACCGTGTGTATTTTAGAGACTTAAGCACATCTGTTAAAGTAGTGTGCGCATGGTATGTGCCTGATATTTTGGAATTTTTTATCCACAACATACAAGCTTCTTTATAACTTTTTTGTTCTGTGAGTTTTCAAAGATGTAGTTAACTTTAGGTTGCTTACATCATATTTTACAAAGTAGTCGGTTTAATCACTTGAGTCTTATTTACTCGGGGGTTCATATCGTATATGCTATTATTATGCTACTTAGTAAGCTTAAAACCACTCAGATGGTTGATATTATTGACCTTGACTATATGTTTAGTTTGTTCAACTAATCACATAGTCGGGGGCTACACCTAATTAGGTGCATCTAGTCGATGCACCTGGGTATATTTTTAAAATTTTTCCAGCCCTTCACAGCCTTATGATTTGGTAAAAGCACTTGGGAGACTATGACAGAGATAATTGAAGTACTCGGCGGTTATTGTTTTAATTCGGGAGATGATTATCTCGTTGACTGTAAAAGTCTCAGGGGCTACTATGGAGATTTTGGATACCACATACCCACGGATCTAGTTATCCGACTGGTTATAGGGGATATACTATGTATATAATATGTATAAAACTAGGACTCGGATATTACGTTGACTTATGTATCAAGGCACGGCCTATAATCCTGGTTTGTTAAGATTGTAGATTAGTTATAAGAGATTTAAACCGTAAGGAGTTAAATCTCTATCTTGTAAACCTCTATCCTCCGGCTATATAAGGAGGATAGGGTGCCCCTCGTAGGCATGAGCACAACTAGATCATCAGATCAATATACAACTCGGCGGATACAATTCCCAAACAGGAGTAGGGTATTACCTCTCATTGAGAGGGTCTGAACCTGTCTAAATCCTTGTCTTCGCATTCATCCACTTTTAGGTCTCGTGCGCTACCCCTTTCCATATTACCGAATTCTTGTTTCGACACCGAACGATCGAGGGTTGCCGTCATTGCCACAACCATCATCTTCGTCCTCTCCTCTCTGTAATTGGCGCTGTCGTCTTCTCCCTCTTGTCACTACTCCAGCCGTTGCCTGCCCGGATCTGGTGGCTATGAATTCACAACCACCAGATCTGGCCACGATGGTGCTGAGCAGCAGGAAGGGGGAGGCGAGGAAGCAAACAACACCATGGTGGAGGGGGTAGTGACTGGCAGATGGGGGAGGTGGCCGGCGACCAGCCTGGTGAGAGATTGGGAACTGTGACTGGCGCCGTGGAGTACAGAGTCAGCAATCGGATCCATTGGAATACGGCGACGAAGCCACCATCATGTCCCTTTCTCTCTCTTTTTTTAATTTTTCTTTCTTTCTTTTCTATTGTTATTTTTGCATTTTGACCGGTTCATGATGCCTATTACAGAGTTTAGGTAGTTATATAGAGAATGCTACATGGATTCTAAGCACCGCTATTATTACTTTTTCATGTGATAAATTATTTATTTACTAGGCACTAGCCGGTTAAATACTATATTTTCACATGACATTGTAGAGGTAACCACACCGACTCAACCTAGACCCAATGGAGGTTAGATGTATCGATGCCTTGGCAAATACTTGCTGTACGGCTGCAATCAAATATGTGGAGCTCTGGGTAGGCTTAAATATGTAGCAAAGGAATAGCAAATGTTTAAATCAGAGAATGCAAAGCTGAATAATGGTTCAAAGTCAGTACCGTACTGGTACTAGGGTAGAATGTACTAGAGACGCGAGCCTAGTACAACTCTGATACAAACCCTGATACATGAAAGCAGTCACAAAGATAACAAGTGATTTTCTCTTTTCCTTCATTCTTTTTCTTTCTTTATTTTTTTTGCTCTTTTCTTCTCTTTTTTTGTGCGGCTTTTCTTTTCTTTTTTATGCACCTTTCTGCTCTTTTTTCCTTTTTTTTGATTTTTTTAAGCAAAAACCAACTTAAGGACCTCGATGTAAAATTACAGGGACTCAAATGTAAATAAGAAAAGTACAAGGACTCAAATATAAAAGTGCAAACCCTAAAATTAAAATTATACAAAAATGGAATGCTCTCGTTCCATAGGTTCCGTTTTTGCAAACAGATCTCTAATCCGACTCCGAAAATTTTTCACCAAGGTGTCTACCAAGTTACAATATAGATTGGAACCGAGAGGAGAAGGGGGAGTCGGACTTAGAGGAGGGGGTTGCACGAGGTGGAGAGGGACTCCCACTCGGCAAAGTTTGGATAGGCCCCATGTGAAAGCAGAAACAATCTCGCACTTCCTTTTTATCTCTTCTGTGTAGCCCCAAATAGAAACCAAACCAATCCAATCTAATCTAATCTCCTTCCATCTTCCTCACCTTATTTGCAACAGCAGTAACCAAACCAGGGGACATGACACAAACCGACAAACCACATGACAGAAACACTCACGCAACTCCAAAAAACTCCAAAACCAACCGATAGATAATGCCCGAAACGAGAAAAACGAAACCCTAGCGGCGGCACGATTCCGTTTTTGAAGATCTCGATGACAACGAAAACATGGCGGTTGCGGCGACAGTGGTATTAGACGTGACCAGAACTCAAAACTATAAACAGACTAACGCTAAAACCAACAGCTCGACTCAACAATGCAATGCATAACTCAACAAAGCAAAAACTGAAAAGAACAATGCAATGACACAAAGTTAGCTAGGTAATGGATGCAAATTTTTTTATGGCTATTTTCTGGTTATAGGTAGATAAACACTCACTGAGCAACGAAAGCTCTGATACCACTTGATAAACCCTGAACTCCACTAGATACGCTCATGGATCTGGTTGCCCCGATCTTTCGGGGAGTTGATGAGAACTACATTTGGGAGAAACATTGACGATCCGACTACAACCGTACGAGACTCTCCGTGGGTTGTTGATCTTGCTAGTGTAGATCAACCTTATTCCTGCAAGCAAATCGAAGAAACAAGCAAGAACAAGAGAAAAACAATCTGAATTGCAAATAGGAATTTGAATAACAATGATCAGTTGGAGTTCCGTAACGAGAAAACCGGCGATCTAACTGATCACGGGATTACACGGTAAAGTAGCGAGCTAAACTTTAATCTAAACAAAATCCAAGAAACCCTAAAGGGTACCTAGCTATTTATGGAGGTGGGAGGATGACCTAGGGGTCCCTAGGGTGGTGCTCCACCATATTAGGGAGCACCCCACATGGGCCCCACTTGGGCAGGGGTCCGAAATGAAGTTACAAGCCCATAGGCCCATTATAGGTGATGCAACACCTTGTTTTCGTGATTGCAGCTGACTAGGATGGAATTTGGGGATGAGACTGGATCCATTGGAAAGAGGACTCCAAGAGCTTTTCATCAAGTACTCATGGGCTCAAAACAGAGCTTGCATGCATATTTGGCGGCCGTTTGAAGTCAGCACTGTAGCAGGTGGCTGAATTAGATTCCAAAACTTCTGCGGCTCAATCTCGATGTCTTCCAGTTGTCCTATGATGTGAGCAATATTGTAACAATGGTAGTCATGGTCACATCACTCGTCCAACTAAATGAAGAGGTAGTCACACTTGAATCCATACCACCAACCAAACAAAATCTCTTTTGATCCGTATCTGTCGTGCAAGCAACCAAATAAACTCTCATACTAGCTGGGTTAAACCAATGCAAGCAACAAAACAGTTGCATGTGTGTCTGCTTAACCAAGTCAAACTTAGCCTGGATGAGAGAGATGAGCTAGACTAGAGAGATGCGAGCAACCAAACACACCATATGCTTCCGAGGACAATATACTGAATCAACAATATTGCACCAATAATTTCCAGCATTATTATTAGCTTATTCACACATTGACTCATGCAGAAAAACATGATGAGCTTCTGATAAAGAATGCTCACCAGTGCCCCTGGCTCTACTCTACTGCCTGAGATGCACTTCAATGTTAAAAACAACACTGAAAATAAAAATGAGTCCAAGGGAAATTCTTTGGATAACACTAAGTATTTGGCTGGAAAACGCAAACGCAGCAATAGGTGCAAATCCAATAGTTGCAAGGGAAAGGAAAGGGTAAGGCACCACCATCTCGTGGCAACAACAACAAGCATTACAATAGGTGTGGATCTAACTATCATGTCACTAAATATTGCCGCATCCCAAAACACCTTGTTCGCTTTGTATCAGAAATTCCTCGAGGAGAAAAAGTATTCTGCAGAACCAAGATATGAAGCACACTTTAATCTTACAAGTGTAGCAAGATCGGAGGTTGGTTCGTAGCAAGCTCCTATTGAACTACAGAACAACCTCACTCCTCTCCTAGAGTGAGGTTCGTAGCAAGCTCCTATTGCACTTTCTGCAATGGATGACATGCTCATCGTGTACAGCTCAACAGACCCACTTGGAGAGTTGCTGTAATCTCAGTGCGTTCCACTTAGAGATGAAACTATTTTAATCTCAGTGTGTGTAAGACAGTATAGTAATATCCTATAATATGTCAAACAATAGTTGTTGTAATAAGTAGAAGAGTATAAACTCCCTTAAGTTATAAGGTTGTAAACTTGCTAGTCATTAGTGTATGTACTATTAAACCTCTGTAAACGTCATATTATGTGTATTTGATGTTTAAATTAATGTATGTATACCTGTATATTGAATAAAGAATTATTTCCATAGCAATTCTTATTTATTTCATTATAGATGTAACGCCATGATTCTCGCCCCGTCGAAAAATTTATTTTATGAAAAACCTATATTCCAAAAAATTGGTTTCTTTGAGTGTATTTAGGTTTGTCTGCCGAATATCTCAATTAACCCATTCCTTGTAGACTCAAATTCTTGGCCAAATCATGCCATTCTAAATTAAATTCTCAGGATTCGAAGATTCGAGACATTTTATCAAACCGTTTCAAAAAATATATTCAAACTCTCCTCTTTTGCCATCCAGATCTCAATCGAATACCTTTTTCCCCTGAAGCTCCTTTGAACCCTGTGATTTCAAATTCCAAAATTTGAATTCAAATACCCGTCCAACGCCTCAAATATCTCCCCAAATAATTTACTTTCAGTCTAGAGATTCTAACCATATTTGTTTTCGGACTTCAACGTCCTGGCAAATACTTTCTGTACACGTGCGGGTCGAAACCAACAGTTGTTTCCCCATCGAATTTAATCGAGCACCGATGGAACCAGCAAAAGCCAAGTTTTTCCTCCAAACATCCCCTCCCAAATAAAAACCCTGAGTTCGGATTTTGGAATCCTAATACCCCTCCAATTTCTACCCTTTCTAAATCATTTTTCCACTTGTTCCATTCGTTGCAACTATTCTCAAAAGCAAGACACCTCCAACCAAATTCCTATCTATCAAAAATTCCAAACAATTCATTAGAGTCCACAGTCCAACTGCAAACCTTTTACAAGTTCAAAATTGTTTACAATCCATAGGCAAACGACAACAGACAGGCAGCATGCACACCCTTTCTTTTCCACCAATACCTCTACAAGGAAAACACACCCCAAAGCCAAAACACCCATCCTCTTCCCTGTACACACAAGGCAGCAAGCAATCAAAAACGCACGCATGCTCCACTGCTCTCCTCGACTCATTCCTACACCCATCCTTTAAACTTCTCTGTATCCTCGTTGTCGTGCCACAACGCCTGGCAAGTTAGGCACCATTCCCGTTTTTCTTGCTGAGCAAGGTAGGCAACCACAGAGAACTATGGTGGGAGAGGAGAACACAGGAGCAAGTTTGTCTACCGACCATGCCATCCACTGTCCCCTACTCCTCACGCCGCACTCGCCATTGCTCCCTGTCCAGTGCACTGTCGCGCTGCGGCAAGAAAGCAAAGAGGCAACAATTCACGCAGAAAGCAAATGCTGCATCCACCCCCGCCGCTTCCGTCGTCCAGCAAAGCTCATCGTCCACGCCAAGCCACCGATGTTGTCCACCGAACGCGGTCCAGTGCGCCATGGCACCACGACGAGCTCGCTGGTGTCACTTGTCCACACCGAAAGGAGTGAACTGAGCTCACCCATGCCACACCGTCCGCCGTCCTCGCTCTCCTATGCTGCACTGCCAACGATGACAGCCGAACAAGGTAGCTGCCCCCGCTTGGCCGAGCCACCCTCGTCACCATTTGCTGGCTGCACGGCTATAAAAGCCACCGCTCCCACTGTCGCCTTCCTCCTGCTGCACTCCCCACCACCACTAGAACCACCGATGCGACGAAGTTTCCCAACCGCCTGATGCCGCCCTCGCCTTCTTCACGTCGCGATGAGCCATCGCCCGGCCTGAAGCCGCCAGCGTCCCAGCCTCCTCCCCTTGGGCACGCGTCTCCTGCAACTGTAGCCGCGCACGCCGCTCTAGCCAAGTCTCGACCACGCGAGCCCGCGCCACGGCGCCCGGCCACGTCCCAGTAGAAGCGCCACCGACCTCCTCCTAGCACCGCCTTACCGCAGCGCCATGCTGCCTAGCCTCCATGCCGCGCCGCCTCCCTCCTCTTGTGCGTGACCGTGTCGCCGTGCTCGGCCGCCGCCCGTGCCACGCAGCCGCCAGCTGCATCGCCTCCCGCTCGTGAGAAGAAGGGAAATTTAACTATTTGCTACTATTAGGTTTATCAATTATCCAAATACGCTTCTTAGATTTTTTTTGCCCTTCTTAAGAGATGGTTTCTTAACTATTTACTATTTTTACCCACGTGGCATGCCAACGTGGCAACACAGAATGAAAAAGGTGAACCCTCAGTTTTTCACTCTGTGTTGCCACGTTGGTATGCCACGTGGGTAGAAGTGGCAAATAGTTAAGAAACCACCTCTTAAGAAGGGAAAAAATAAGTACAAATCTAAAAAGGTATTTAAACCATTGCAAGACCTAATAGTGACAAATGGTTAAATTTCCCTAAGAAGAAAGGAGCAGACGAGAGAAAAAAGAGGGGGAAGAAGCATAGAAGAGATAAGGGTGAGGAAAAGAAAAAGAAAAGAAAAGGGATGGGATCCACTGTCTTAACCCCTTACTGTGGTCCCCTTGGCTTGAGAAGTCTACATTGTTTCCCTCTTGCTTTCTCAGGCCAAGCCCAGATAATCGATTCCTCTATAAATGTCTATCTACTATCCTTCGTCCAAACTTTGGGCCAAGCCCATCAGTAGCCTCCCTCGACCAAAGTCTAATGTATGTCCTTCTACATCCCAAGCTCCTCTCTTTGGAAGTCTAAATAACCACCCTCGGTTGAAGCCCGAGCTCACCTAAAACCAGGTCTACTTTACCGCCCTCTCAGCCTCACAGCCAAGGAATATTCTTTTGAATATTCCCTTCCAACTTAAATAAGTTCTTTTCCAAATTCCAGAAAATCTATTAATCCCCAAAATTCATCTCTCTCCAACCGTAAGTCCGATTGACTGCGTTCAACTTCCAAAATCTTTCTAAAAATGAGATATATCCAATAGTGCTATTAGTTTATAATAGTTATTATTTACTTTATAGGATTTTGGATGGTTTTCTCTTTTCGATCGAGTAGCGGGCGTTTCGGAGATTCAACGGACACAAATTTTCTCAAAGTGTTGACGATGAAATTTGGCAAGCATATAAATTAGAGTAAAGATCCAATCCGAAGCGGATTTGAAGATGTGCGGGAATCTCGGAAACAGAGTGTGCATCGGCTGGAAGTCTGTATCGGCCGATACCAAGTTTAATACGGCTAGCCTATATAGCCGATATTAGCATTGTTGATTATGTGATCAATGTCGGATTCGGAAGAAGGGTTTAAATGAAATTGTCAGGCAAGGATAGAGTCTAAGATGGGTAATTGTATCTATTAATTAGGATATTATGTAGTTTTCTTATAGATATTTTCGGTAAGAGTCCAATTAAGGAACTTGTTTGTTAGTTAGAATTATATAAGGAAAGTAAGAGTCGTGTCCGTTATGGACAAAGTTGTATGTTCGGGTATAAATATAAACCTGAGGTCTTATAAATAATTAACACCAATTCAATATGCTCTCGGCGTATCGCCACCTTTCATTACTTTGTTATTTCGATGAGTTCTTGCTTTCGAGTCGGGCTGCATCGATTTCGATCTTCTACAAGAGGTAAAGTTTGTTATGACGGTTTGCGTTATCGGGATTAGTGCTTACATCTTTATGACACTCTAATCTTGCTTCCGTGATTCATCGAGTTGTTATATATGTTTAATAATCTACATTGATAATGTTTTCTATCCGCATCGGCTCATCTCTTTATGAATTAATTCAAATTGGAATTTTTAAACTAGCATAACTCACTCGTTTTAACTCGGATTTGAGTGAAACTTGAACCTAAATTCATCTAAAATCAAGACCTAACTAGTGGTACCACTTTTGCAATTTATTCTGTATTGGATGAATTCTTGGTGATTTAATTTGAATTCTAACCGAATTCAAACCAAATCTTTCGCACGTAAAAATAGATTCCAAGGGAGTAGCTGAGTTGATCGAGGATCCAGGTCAGCAGGGCTGTGAGCAAGGCAAGTCATCACTAATTTTTGAGCATGTTGAACCCAATTGCGTAATTAGTTTGTTTATAAATAAACTTGCATGCAATGATGAATATCCTACTTATTGTGATGCAATGTCTTTGATAGTTGTTTATCTTATTCCCTTGTACCCATAATTACGTATGAGTCCCTAGTCACTTATGACAAATGCTTAGCAATGCTAATTTAGATTCATGCACTCATATTTATTAAATGCTATATGCTTGGGCAATTACCTTAGGGTAGGTAATTGACATATAGCATGTGGAGACATGAGCGCCACATTACCATGACATTGATGAGATGATTTGTGAAAGAAACTAAACTAAACAAACGTTTTTGACTGGGGCGGCTGGATGACTTGGGTGGATTCGGTTAACGCTAGTGCCATCCCTGGTCAATTAAGGACCGAGCCATTGAGCTATACATGAAACGACCCTAGTATGACTGTTCTTCTCGCATTGGGCATAGACCTAGCGGAGTAGATAGCCGAGCGGAGGCGGTACCCAAGACGTGGTGGATTCACTTAGGCGTGTGAATAGGCGGGAAGCCTATAGGTGGATAACCATCGGTGGGTAACCTAAAATGAAACTTGATTTAATCACATCTTAATGCATGTGTGAGTTCTTCCCTCCCGGGAACACCAGAACTCCTCTCACTACTAGAAACCGTGTATGCCTAGTGTGCATAAGGGCTTAAGTTCATGGAGCTGGTACTTCCAAAGTAAGGTTATTGAAAGGCTTTGCCGTGACGTGTCTCATTCGTTGGGACTTCGGCTCATGTGTTGGGCAAGTCACGGAGTACGAGTTAAAGCATACATCCACTGCAGTGTGAGTAAACCGATCTATTCGAATAGCCGTGCTCGCGGATATTGAGCATCGGGACATGCATTAAACTTGGCTAGGATCTAATTTTTAAATTGATTGGGTTGGGATTATGCATATTATTTTATACTGGTGCATCAACTTCTTGATAGACGAGAATAGGTAGACCCTAGAAAACCATGATGACCCAGTGACGGGAAGCCATCCTTGGGAACACAATGGATGGTGGACAGAACCACGCTAATTAAATAACAATGGAGTTAAAACTTGATCAGTTATGCCAAGTCTTAGGCTTGTGAAAAATAATTATAAAATTGGCTTTACGCAAAAGAAACCTTAGCCACTCCTTTGAATTATCTCTATCATATGCATACTTGATGTCGTGGCTTGCTGAGTATGGTTGGTGCTCACCCTTGCTATTTACAAATTCATCAGAAGCGGGCGATGGAGTCTCCGATGATCCTTATGAGTACTATCAGGAGGGTATTGAAGATGATGGCGCTTAGTAGGTCTTAGTTACGGTCGTTTCCTGTGGCAATGGCATTGCCGCTGCCTTGATTCCGCTTCCTTATCTACATTCTGCTTTTGCATGTATTCCGGACCGTTTATTCCTATATTCTAGAGACCATTTGGTCCTACGTTCTAGACTATGCCTGCGGGCCTACGATATAATAATTCACTTTTAGCGCTTTATGCATGTGCACTTGATATTCTGGTTATGAACTCATGTGTACCAGACTGCTTGATCCAGGGAAATGGTATTGTTAACATGAATAATTCTTGTTATAAAAACGGGGGTCGACATGAACTAAAATGGAGAAAATTTTAATTCTAGACTTGGGCGGCAAGTGGTGTACATATGGTATTGTGCACCGATAGGGGAGTGTTTTTCTGAGTCAATTAAGGACCGAACTCTATGTTACCAACTAAGTATACAATACTTCCACATGTGTTAGTATAGGGTGACCTTGGTTTATTAAGTTGTTTATTCGTCTAACCTTGCATTCGGGAGTCCGTTGTAGTATGAGCTAGTATGCTTGATAGTTGATAGGAGCTACCCATGTTTTCTAGCAAAGGAACTAATGTTTGCTTTATGGCATGGGCGTCTAAGCGTGTCCAATACAACGATGTTGTAACTCGTGGGTAGGGGATGGTATGCCATGGTGTCAGGGTCGGTTGGCTAACTGTCCTGACGACACTAAGTATCTAGGCTTAGTGTGGAGTACCACGCATCGTGCTCATGCAAGGTTAGACGGTAGACAATGTAACGATCTCGTTGTGATCTCCAGACCGCATTCAATGTGTAGAGTGTGGTGGTACTGACGGGTACCCGACAAACTAGAGAATTCACATCATGTGGATTTGTACGAACTCTTAAGAGTTAAAACTAACCAGTTAGCCGTGCTCACGGTCACGAGCGACTTGGAGAAATAGCATGAGTATAATTTCGTTCTTTCTAAAACACTTTATAAAAATGGTTGGTATGGGAACTTGATGATGATTTTTGATTTATGATGATGACTTGTTACCGTGGAAGGGGCAAGTGTGATGTTTTATGATTTATGATGATGATAATGAGAAGAAATGATGATTATGTTGCTACAATTATTTAAGATGATCACCATGTTTTACTTTACATACTTATTCTAGAAATGCTTTACAAATATGCCGTTTATAAAATATTGTGAAACAACTTAGCTTTATGCAAATGAACCTCTCAATAGCCTTTCTTTGATATTTAGAGCTTGCATGTATGTAGGGTTGTATTACCTTGCTAGTACATTAACCTTGTTAATGTACTGACACTTGTATCTTTTTGTGGGTTGTTGGTTAAATTGTTTTGCAGGATTAGTTGTGCGTTGGGGTTCCATTGTTTTCCTCAGGATTGTTCGATAGGGGTTTACCCTGAGTCGGTTTGCTTGTGGATTGGGTAGCCAAGTTTCCACAAATCTCTGATTATTTGGCCTGCCAGCCTATGTATAACTTAAATAGTTGTAATCTGAATTTAAATTATCTTAGTGGTATTTGTTTTGTGTATCATTGCTTAAGATGAAAGTGTGGAGCTAGTGCACATCCTGGGAACTAGCTTCACATGAGTATGAGTTTAGAATATTTGGGATGTGGTAGATCTTTAGCTATTTTATCAAGTCTCCTAAATGTGTAACACATCTGGTCGCCGCCATTATGTGGTTTGATGGGCACATCTCAGACTAAAGTTGACTGGTAAGCTAAAGGCCTGGCTTCATCTCCTATGTTCTTCACTCGAGGTTTCGGAATTTATATTATGCTTGCAAATAGATTTGATATGTTCACTTCGATTTGCAAATATAATGTAAAGTTTGGGTGTCCTCCACATCAATGTGTAGCAAAACCTTTCTTTTTCTAAAAAGGCATGGATGAATGCTATGATATCATGATGAATGAATGATGCAATGAATGTATGAAATGATCCATTGCTTATGAAAATGTTTTGGTATTGCATACATGCCATAGAGCAATCCTTTTGGGAAATTTTTTTTTGAGATGATTGGTCCTACTCAAGGTTTTTCATAGGCATAGAAAAGGTTGCAAATCTTAGTAGGCTATAGGTTAGAATAAGGTGACAAATTAAACTTTTTTTAAAACTCAGACTCATAACAAAGTTCTCCTTTTCCTAGAAAAAGGTGGTAATTTTAAAACAAATGGATCATATTAGAGAAGTTTTCAAAACCTACGAGTCAAGTTTTCAAACCATGTTTGTGAGTTGCTGCAATTTACAAATTTTTCATCCAACCATAAAGGGGCACAAAATTTGCACACTGAGCCATCTCAACTTAAATTACATAGTTTGCTTATGACTTGTTCCTAGCATGTTATTTCCACTTAAGCTTGTGTGGACTGCAAAGGTTACATGTTTTGTCTCTGGGTTTGTATGGATATGGTACGCTATCCTCCTTAAAATAAAAGAAAATTTTACAATGAGGTTTATCAACAAATTTTAATGGAAGAGCTAAATAGGTCTATGTACCAGATGCTGTCCTATCCAGTCCCGAGGCGCAAACTGAAGCAAAAGACTATGCTAGATGCGTGATAAATTAGAAAAATTTTATATTCATGATCCTAACAAAGTTTTCTCCAATCTGGGAAGGAATGGTGATTTTTGGACAAATAGACCATTTTGGATAAGATGAACAAGAGAAGTGATGCAGTGCTCAAATTCGATGGTCTACTGTCTTCGCCGAATTTTTAAGTCAAGTTATAAAGGTGAAAAAATGTGGATAAAATCAGAGAGATAAGTGGGAAAGGTATTGAGCTACCGTAAATAAACCATGATTTTATCCCTTCTAGATTGGGCTACACAAATTCGACAACCAGGTCACCTGCGTTTTCAGGTTGGGACTATGCAGTGCTATATGAATTTTTAGACCATGATGTGATAACTCAAAAAAAAAAAAAGCCAAAATTCGTGGAGTCTACTGGGTATGTTTACAAGCTACTGTTAAATGATGACATGGTTATCTTTTAAGGTTTGGGCTACATAAAAAGATGAATGCAGCTGTTTACTGATTTCAGAACATGGTTGAGTTTACTAATTGAGTTATTACGCTATGATGCAAAGGTCTAAAAATCACGCTAAAATTCATGAAGCTTACTGAGGTAATCTAAATGTTGCCAGTAAAAATTCTCAGGTTTATCAACTACGGTTTAGCCTAGGCAAAATTAACAAACAGACTGACTCAAAATTACAGAACATGAACAACCGATGCAAAATGAAACTTTAATCAAGTTTTAAGTTGTCTAAGTTCACCATCTTTTAGTCACGTTTTGTTAGGGTGGTCCAGAGGCTATATGAATTTTTGGCGATCCATATAAGCAATCAATCTAGAGGTTTAAGTGCAACAAATTTTATCCTACACCAAACTACCCATTTAAGGTCAAATCGGTAACATTTGAAATGTTGGGAGAGAAGAGTACAAAATTCCACCAAATTCATTTTTGGTTCAGATATAACATAAGGAGATGGAAATCATATCATGTCTATCAAGTTTTAAATTTTATCGACCCATTTTCAAAACATATATACTAAAGGCTATTTTCAACCCGATATTTTGCAAATCCGCACTAGTACATAGGTGAATTTTGCAAATGGATTTCAAAACTTTTAAAACACTTTGATACTGATTTATTATGATTAAAAAGTGTTTTTAAACTCATTTTTGCATAAGTACAAGCTTTCAAAAGGTCTCGGTTCTATAGAGCAAGATAAGAGTTTTAAAATCAAAACATGAGACATAGTGAAGAGTAGTCTTTAGAGAGGGATAAGATGTAAGATTAGAATGTGTTTTTTGCAAATAATTTGTATCTGAGAGCAAAGCACTCAAAATAATTTTAAAAATAATTTTAAGAAACCATTCTTATACGACCAACTTAAGGGGCTCCTATAGTCGGTAATAGCTCTTATACCATACTGTGGAGGACACCCGAACTTTACATTATATCTGCAAGTCGAAGTGAACATCAAATCAATTTGCAAGCATAATATAAATTCCGAAGCCTCGAGTAAAGAACATAGGAGATGAAGCTAGGCCGTTAGCTTACCAGTCAACTTCAGCCTTAGAATTACCCATCAAACCACACGATGGCGGCGACCAGATGTGTTACACATTCAGGAGCCTTGACAAAATAGCTAAAGATCTACCACATCCCAAATGCTCTAAACTCAAACTGATGTTAAGCTAGTTCCCAGGATGTGCACTAGCTCTACAGTTTCATCTTAAGCAATGATACACAAAACAAATACCACTAAGACAATTTAAATTTAGATTACAACTATTTAAGTTATACGTAGGCTGGCAGGCCAAATAATCAGAGATTTGCGGAAGCTTGGCTAACCAATACACAAGCAAACCGACTAGGGGTAGATCCCTATCGAACCATCCTGAGGAAAACAACGGAACCCATGACGCACAACTAATCCTGCAAAACAATTTAACCAACAATCCACAAAAAGATACAAGTATCAGTACATTAACAAGGTTAATGTACTGGCAAGGCAATACAACCCTACATACATGCAAACTCCAAATATCAAAGAAAGGCTAATGACAGGTTCATTTGCATAAAGCTAAATTGTTTCACAATATTTTACAACCGACATATTTGTAAAGCATTTCTAGAATAAGTATGTAAAGTAAAACATGGTGATCATCTTAAATAATTGTAGCAACATAATTATCAGTTCTTCTCATTATCATCATCATAAATCATAAAACATCACACTTGCACCTTTCACAGTAGCATGTCATCATCATAAATCAAAAATCATCATCAAGTTCCCATACCAACCATTTTTATAAAGTTTTTTAGAAAGAACAAAATTATACTCGTGCTATTTCCCAAAGTTGCTCGACCGTGAGCACGGCTAACCGGTTAGTTTTAACTCTGAAGAGTTCGTACAAATCCGCATGATGTGAATTCTCTAGTTTGTCCGGTACCCGTCGGTACCACCACACTCTACACATTGAATGCGGTCTACAGATCACAACGAGGTTGTTACATTGTCTACCGTCTAACCTTGCATGAACACGATGCGTAGTACTCCATACTAAGCCTAGATACTTAGTGTCGTCAGGACGGTTGGCTGACCGACCCTAACACCATGGCATAGCATCCCCTATCCACAAGGCACAACATCGTTGTATTGGACACGCTCAGACGCTCATGCCACAAAGCGAACATTAGTTTCTTTGCTAGAAAACATGGGTAGCTCCTATAAACTATCAAGCAGACTAGCTCATACTATAACGGCCTCCCAAATATAAGGTTAGACGAATAAACAACTTAATAAACCAATGTCACCCCATACTAACATATGTGGAAGTACTGTATACTTAGTTGGTAACATAGAGTTCAGTCCTTAATTGACTCAAGCGAACGCTCCCCCTATCGGTGCACAACTACTACCATATGTACACCACTTGCCGCCCAAGTCTAGAATTAAGTTTTTCTCTATTTTAGTTCACAAATAACCAGAGGCTTCACCTCTGACCAGAAGTTACAAATAGCCCATTTTCAAATGTATATAGTGATCACAGTGTTTATTAGCATATCACTAGGCATGACTAAGCATATGACATCATATTTAGCAATTATAAACCCATTTGAGAACATGGAGAGTACTCTAAACGATTCTAAGGTTACAAACAACAAGGATAACAACTCTCAAGGTGGATTATGCAGCAATTAAGTTAGCTACCATTGTACCACTTTCAAATAATATTTTCCAAACATAACTATCTAACGCGTGCAATTTTGTAATAGAAAAGTTTACCCAATAAAAACATAGGATCAAAGTGTTCAAAGGAGGAGGCACTTGCCTAAGTTAGAAACTCCACCATGGTCGCAATAAAATCAAACACCTCACCGATATCGAATTTGTTCACTATATAAAATAACAGTACCGAATAAACATCAATATGCAAAAATCTAAAATGCCCTAAAATGCATAATTTCTTTAAAGTGGGTTGTTACTTACTTAAAGTGAATTTAGGTGAAATAAAATTTCTATTTTATCTAATTTATTTTGGGAAATATGAATTTTACAAGTTCTATACTAGACCTAGGTGAATTATGCTTTAATTAACCTTAGATG
Organism: Oryza punctata; assembly: GCA_000573905.2. Classification (NCBI taxonomy): domain Eukaryota; kingdom Viridiplantae; phylum Streptophyta; class Magnoliopsida; order Poales; family Poaceae; genus Oryza; species Oryza punctata. Next base: position 13,902,305 of record CM002497.2, read on the forward strand.
CAATTTTATATCCAGGTTATGCTAAGTCTTAGGTTATATCAGTGAAGAGTATGTTTTCCTGGTTCAACAAGATTTATTTCACAATTTTTGATTTATTTCACAATTTTTAAAGCTAGAACGAATTTATTATGAATTTTATAAGTTATGTGTCACATTGCGGTATTTATTTGGTATACAAAATTGTAGAAGCAGTTTCATTACATTACATGCTATATTTTAATGTACAGTAACAAAGAACATTTAATTATGAATCTAACAACACTAGAATCACCTAGTTTGGAGTTAGAACCAATTTCTTATGAATTTTGGAAGTTCTCATATTAATCATGACCATTTGTATTTACCTAAAAGTGAAATATATTTTGTATTGTAAGTGTCACTTTTTACGTAATAATATTAAAGTGTGAATCCATACAAATTGGTTTCATCTCAAAATGAGTTATGTTTTATTTATTATGAATTTTACAAGTTTATGTATTTTTCTCTATATTTATCGTGAATTTACACAAAGGGATCCACTGGTCATTGACTTGCAAATATAATGTAAAGTCCAGGTGTCCTCCACACCCGAAAAGATGATCATCGGCTTAATTGTATAGATTTTATATTTCTTCTCATACTTAGTGCTGCATCAGTTAAGTTTGATCTACTAAGTCGTGTTTAGAACTATAATCTCTAGTTTGCTTCATGTTGTTAAAAGGGATAGCGTCGGGGTGTGAGTCGATCGTATCCGTTATAGTTGTTTTACTTAGATATATATCTCGTTTAGCACACTGTATCTACCCCTTATATTAGGATTTTCAACTATTTAAATATCTTAAGCTTATTATCAATCTATTTGGTATTAGTTTAATATATTTATCACGAGATGATATCCTAGTATATAAGATAGTATCAGAGCTATAGCCGATACATGCTTAAATTTGGACATTGGCTATGACATGAACACATATAATCTCTATTTCATGTTAGTTTGGATCTAAGCAATTTATATTGTCTCGGTTAAGTCTGATCTATCCTAATTGCTGATTTTTGAAGTAATATTGATTCATAGATTATATAATGTTGATCTTTACAGCCGATGGATCGAGTTTAGGGTTTATTTATACTTACAGATATACCTTACAGCTGATACATCTTGTCTTGCATCGGCTAGGTCACAATACGATACAACATCAGCTTTTTAGCCGATCGGCTATCGTCTACTAACATTATTTGCACGTTTAATCTTCTTGATTGCAGGATGAAATCAACTGGCACGCCCTAGAAACCGAAGACAAGTTTTGGACCTGCACTAGAGTAAAGCAAATCTCTCAAGCTGCCGTGTTTTGCATCAACACGCTTTTGGCACACCTGGTGGGACAATATCAACGATCATGACGCCTACCATCACTGACGTCACGGGAGAAAACGTGATTCCTGTGACTATTGAGCACTTGAACGAAGAGCATAAAGAGGAGATGAAGAAATTGCTAGACCAACTTCTAGCACAATATCTGCATTCGTTCACAGTGACTTCGCATAGTACAGTAATACAAAAACCAAAGTCGAGTTACCACCAGTCGGAAACATGGAACCAAGTACATCTGAAGGAGGTGAGGACAAGGGCAAAGGCATGAAGACCGAGCTGAAGGGCGAAGAACTTCACACATTACAAGATCGCATCAACTCGGCGGTTCATCACGCTCTAATCAATCAGTCCGATGTACTTGTCAATACTCTGACTAACATGATTAAGATGGTGGTAGACGGTACTATAGCAGAGGAGGAAGCAAAAGGAGCAATTTATCTTCCACAAGATACTTTCCTAGGCTATAGGATTGTGAAAACTGAGATAGGCAGGAAACAACAAACGGCTTCAGGACCAACCCAAATTTCATTGGCTCAGATATCCGGTAGTCCTATTCCAATAATATTGACGAGACAACAGTCAATGCAAGGGGGCAAAGTTCAACCCAGCTTACCCCTGAGCAATTGATCAACATGTTGAAGATGAAGCTGCCAGCTAGAGAGCCGATTCCTCAAATACCTTCGGCATCGCAACCTGTGGCGCCGCAACCACTGTCGCAGCAGCCGATAGGGGTAACTCAACCAATCAGCTAGCAGTACATACCAGAGCCGCCTCTCAACAACCAGCATCATCTACCCCTGCAAGGTCTAGGGGGCAAGTACAACTTTAAATATCAACCTCACTCTCCACAAGTTCAGTATCGGCCGGAAGGATCGCCATAATTTCAACAGCAGCAGTATGGGGTGGAGTGCAACAACAACCTTGGGCCAATATGATCGCGCATGTGATGAGAGAACAGTTTAGGCTCAAAACTATGGATAATGGCAACATGTATCGGTATCCATATCCTGAATATTTTGATCGAGTACCACTGCCAAACCGATACAAGGTGCCAGATTTCTCAAAATTCTCGGGAAAAAATAATGTGTCAACCTATGAGCACGTTAGCCGATTCCTAGCGCAAATGTGGGGAGGCATCGGCAACAGAAGCATTGAGAGTCAGGTTGTTTCCATTATCGCTGTCTGGATCAGCATTTATATGGTTTTCTTCTCTACCTTATAATTCTATCAGGAGCTGGGTCGATCTAGAGAAACAATTCCATAAGTGGAATTCAACATATGAAATTATAAGATTTGACATCCATCATTCAGAAATCATGAATCGGTTCTAGATTATATCCAGAGATTCAGAGATACATGGAATAGATGTTACAGTTTGGCCTTGACCGATTCACAGTTAGCTGATTTGGCTTCCCAGGGATTATTGGCACTGATAAGGGAGATATTTTCTGCCCAAGACTTTGAGAGCCTACCACATTTAGCTCAAAAGTTATCGGCTCATGAGACACGATTCTAGGAGGCTAGAAAATTTGCTAACAAGGCTAACAATGTCAATAATGTCTACAAATATGCTTCTGACTCCGAAGATGAAGACCCAGAAATCAATGCGGCCGAGTGGGCCAGGAACAAGAAAACAGTGGTGTGTCAATTCGGGGAAAAAGGAGAGGTATGATTTTGGCATTACCAAGGCTGATAGGATATTTGATTTACTTCTAGAGGAGAAATAGATTCAACTGTCAGTAGGACATGTAATACCATCGGCTGAGGAGCTAAAGAGAAGAAAATATTGCAAGTGGCACAACACATGATCACATAGTACCAATGATTGCAAGATATTCAGGAAGCAAATTCAATCGGCTATAGAGCAAGGCAGGATCAAATTCAACAAAGCCAAAAAACCGATGAAGATCGATGGACATCCTTTCCCAGTAAACATGGTACATACTGGAGCCGACAGGGGTCAAGCCGATAAAAGGAGATATCAGACAAGGAGATTAAATTCGGCTAGTATGATCAATAAACATCAAAGCATATGCTAGAGGGAAGAAGAGGTGCATGAATACGACAATGGAGACTGCTTTGATCCTCATTGGAGTTGTGAGTTCTTCAGGTTTTGCTGGAACAAAGGGATGAGGTTACCATCTATTGAGGACTGCCCTAGTTGCAGCGATCCCGACGTAAGATACATCGGGGGATCAAGCAGATAAATTGACAGGATTTATCACAATTGGCCGATTCATAGGAAAATACCAGTTCATCAGAGACTTGGGCCGATTCATCAGGACTATTTCAAAGAAGAATCTAAGGAGGAGTGAAGGACCATGAGGCCTCAATGGTGTCCAACTGGGATCTTTACAAAAAATGAAAAGAGACGAGTTCAGAGGATGAGGAATAGAGAACAGATGCAAGAAGTAGAGGAGGAAATCGAGCATTGGCTGAAACGTACCAGGAAGGAGTGGCGTGTCAAGAGCAAGGTCGTGTCAACCGATGAGGTCAGAGCCGACAAAAGTAAAAATCTTGCAGCAGATTGTGAGGACCCAAAATAGGACCTCCTGTGTATAAGTGCTAGTCCAGGATCAAGCTAGCACAGACAGACACAAAGATAATATCACAACTAACATCACGCAGTAAACCTAATATTTATTAATAAAATGACTGGGATCAGCCTTAGGGATAGAATTTATATTTATTTCTGCCAAGAAGGGCCTAAGGAAAAAATAAAATAGCAGTGGAAAATAAGATAAACCGTAGTAGTTCCATTCAACTTGCCACAAGCAATCAATTGGGACATATGGCCTATTCCTCATCTTCAGCAGCAAACTCCTCAGGAAACAGCGAAACCTTTCTTTTGGAATTGGTGGAATTGCAAGGTGAGTACATGGAATACTCAGCAAGTACAAGGAAATATGCATATGCATGGCTGACAATAAAGGCAATGACTATTTTGCATATAACAACAATTTGCAGTTATAAACAATTTAGAAATAGTGGTTTAAAACAACATTTATAAATAACGGGTGTTACCAACCAACCGTCCACATAGGACCACATAGCTATATTCATTAATCTACACACAGCTCATTTCCATTCCATGTTTTCGCAAACTACCCCTCATGAGATATCACCAAGCATGTCCATGACCACGGACGCGGCTATTCGAATAGATTAGTTAACACTCTATAGAGGTTGTACAGTTTGACCCACAAGATACATCGTCCTTTTAACGGCTATGCGCAAGTGTCACATTTCAGGTTGTGTGCGGCCAAGGAGTCCGTGACAAGGCTTTTTAGAAACTTCGCCCCAACACTGCCTTCCTTCATGAGACATCTTTCCCTCACACAGACAAGAAAGTACCCATGGCTAACCTAAACTCCTATCATCTAGCCACCTGGGCTGGCAGTGCCAAGACTCGGAATCCTACTAGGCCAGGATATTCCCATGAGAACATGTGGTTGCACGTTAGGCTCGGATCAATGGCTTATGAAGTGAAGTCCTTAATTGACCGGGGTTACCAAACTACATTAGCACACAGATCAGTAGTAGGCTCACACAGAGACCATACCCGATAATGATTACACAGATACATTACCGCCTAACTAGGTTCACACAGAACCACCCATCAACCCAGTCCAAATAATTTTATCCGCCTGTTGTTACTACACAGTGCAACACATGCTACCGGAAAGATAGCACACAGCTACACGGTTTCTGTCAAATCACATATAAGTATATGATTAATCAAAATTATATTTTGATTGTAAGACAACCTTGACCGGGACTAAGCATAAGTACTCTACCTTGAGTTGAGCCTAATGTTCAACTCACAGAGACTAGGGTGACAAGATATACCGGTAATCAAGAGTTATCAAAGGTAGGATATATTAACAATTAGGTCACACTACCCTTCAATAGTTTATAAATAAAATAATGCATGTGTTTAAAACAAAACATTTTATAAAATGGGAACAATATGTTCAATGTGTGCACTTGCCTTGCTCCTAGTACTGCCCTTGCACTGCGTCTTCAGAAGCAAACTACTCTTCTGCTCCAACGTCAATAAGATCGCAAACGAGAAACAAACAAACAAAAGAAAAAGCTTACTAAATAACATCAAATGAAATAACCAACTCAACCAGAAGGTAGAGCTCGATTTTAGAGAAATTTAGGAAGAAGAACGGACCGAATCGGAGTTCAAACGGAAAAGTTACGACCTCCAGAAGTTTGAATTAAGAGAAAATCCGAGGATAAAAGAAAAGGGAATATTCCGAGAATATTCTCTGGATTTTTAATTTTGAAATTGAATTATTTTTGAACAAGAGAAATATGGTGGGGCCCACGGGTCAGTGGCTCGGGTGGTGGTGGACTCAGTGTATGTGGACTCGACGACGTGAATGGACACATGGCGACATGTGCCGATGATGTGGCGTTGACGGTTGGATCTAGGGTTATGTAGATCCAATGGCTAGGATTTAATCCAGGGGTTTGGATGGCTGTGATTATTTGAGGGTTTTTAACCTGTGGGTCCCACTTGTCAATGGGTCACAGAGGGGAGAAGAGAAGGAGGAGAGCTCCAGACGGCACAGCCATGGCCGGACCGGCGGCGTCGGCGGCGGCGCATCAGCTTTCGTGGACGGCAGGGCACAGCGGCCCCAGAGATCGGCAGCACCGGAAGGAGGAGATGGAGGCGGCTCCAGTGGTGCGGCACGAGGCTACAGGAGCCAGGGGATGTGACGCATCGACGACAATGGCGCAGGCTAGCGTGGGTTGGCGGCGTTGGCCGGGTGACGCGAGGGAGAGACGGCCGGGCTGAGGTGTGACGCATGGGCTCGGACTTAGCCTCCCCGGCCTGCAGCTAGGGAAAGAGAGAGAGAAAAGGAAGATGGCTGGAGGTTGAAGAAGGTGGAGGGAAAAGGAAAAAGGAAGAAAGAGAGGGGCTTTTCTGCAAAAGATATAGAATAGAGAAAGAGAGGAAGGAAAATAGGAAAAAAGATAGGGACTTTTCTGGAAAATTCCAAATATAAAGTACTCAGAATTTTTGGAGGATTTAGAGATTGAAGTTGGGATTTAGTGGACTTGGGCGGAATTTGAATTAGAAATGAGCTCCACATCCGAAATTCAAATTAAATCCAAATAAACTGCAATTAAAATACTACAAAGCCAACGATGTAATTAATTAACTAATAACATTCAAACCTTTTTATTTAACGAAATTTTCACTAAGCTATTTTAGACAGTTAAATGAAATATGAATTTTCGCAATCAGACGAAAAGAACGGAAAGTGAAAAATTAGGATGTGACACAGATAAAGGAAAAGTAGTCGCCTCATCTTCAATCAAGATGGTTTTCATATTACCAGCTGAGTACGGCACAGAGCAAGCCACTGAGGAAATCTATGAGGAGCCATCGGCTAAGTTAGTCGTGTCACCTCAGCAAGCTATTTTTGAAAAGCCATAAGGGACTGGGCATCGACACCTCAAGTCACTGTACGTTAAGGGATTTGTTAATGGTAAGCTGATGTCAAAGATGTTAGTCGATGGTGGGGCAGCCATGAATCTGATGTCATATGCTATCTTTAGAAAGTTGGATAAAACTACAGAAGATCCGATCAAAACCAACATGGTCCTAAAGGATTCTGGAGGAAACCGATCAGAAACTAAAGGAGTTCTAAATGTGGAGTTAACCATCGGTAGTAAAACAATTCCTACTACTTTATTTGTCATTGATGAGAAGGGCTCCTACAGTCTGTTGCTGGGAAGAGATTGGCTTCATGCCAGCTGTTGTATTCCTTCAACCATGCATCAAAGTTTGATCCAATGGCAGGGAGATCAAATAGAAATCATGCCGGCCGACAGCCAATTGGAGATGGATAGCCTCAATTATTACTTTGAAGGTATCGTGGAGGGCTCAAATTTCTACACCAAGTATACTGTAAATGATCTCGATGGCAAGCTAGGACAAGGATTCATGTCGGCCGATGAGCTAGAAGAAATAGATATTGGACCAGGCGATAGACCTAGGCCAAGATATATTAGCAAGGACTTATCAGATGAGTTCAAACATAAATTAATAGAATTATTAAAGGAATATAGAGATTGTTTTGATTGGGAATATTATAAGATGCCAGGACTTAGTTGATCGATTATTGAACATCGGCTCCCTATTAAACCAGGCTATCGGCCATACAAGCAACCTTCAATATGATGCAAGGTTGAAATGCATGAAGCTATAAAGGCTGAGATTACAAGACTCTATGATGCAAATTTTATTAGACCATGTCGGTATGCTGAGTGGATTTCGAACATAGTGCTCGTAATCAAGAAAAACAGCAACCTTATGGTTTGCATTGATTTTCGAGATTTAAATGAGGCTACTCCTAAATATGAATATCCAATGCCGATTGCTGATTTGTTAGTTGATACAACATCTGGGCATAAGAATATTAGTTTCATGAATGACAATGCAGGATACAACCAAATTTTTATGGTAGAAGAGGATATCCATAAGACTGCTTTTAGGAGTCCTGGTGCAATCAGCTTATTTGAGTGGGTTGTTATGACTTTTGGATTAAGGAGTGCTGGTGCTACGTACCAAAGAGCAATGAATTACATCTTTCATGATCTCATCGGCTTGTTGGTTGAGATTTATATTGATGATGTGGGTTATCAAATCAAAGGAGGTCGATGAACAGTTAGCCAACTTACGAAGGGTTTTGGAAAGAGATAGGAAATATGGATTAAGAATGAACTCTACCAAATGTGCCTTTAGAGTATCGACTGGACAATTTCTTGGATTTCTGGTGTATGAAAGGGGGATTGAAATTCCTCAAAGGAGTATTAATGCTATCAAAGATATCAAACCTCCGGAAGATAAAACTAAGTTACAATTCTTGATCGGCAAGATCAACTTCATAAGACAATTTATTTCTAATCTATCTAGTAGAATCGAGCCATTCACTCCATTACTCAGATTGAAAGCCGATCAAGAATTTATTTGCGGGGAGAAGCCGCAGAAAGCTTTGGATAGTATAAAAGAATATTTGAATACCCCTCCTGTCCTTATTCCATCACAAAAAGACGTCCCTTTCAAGTTGTATTTGTTAGCCGATCAAAAAACAATCAGCTCAGTCCTAATCCAGGAAGTTGAGGGCAAAGAACGAGTCATTTTCTATTTAAGTAGAAGTCTTTTGGACGCTGAGACCAGATATTCACCGGTGGAAAAATTGTTCTTGTGCTTGTATTTTTCATGTACAAAGTTAAGGCATTATTTACTTTCCAATGAGTGCACGATAGTTTGTAAAGCCGATGTGGTCAAGTATATGCTATCGGCTCCTGTGTTGAAAGGAAGGATTGGGAAGTGGATTTTTGCTTTGACAGAATTTGACTTGAGGTATGAATCGGCTAAGGCAGTTAAGGGGCAAGCGATAGCTGATTTTATAGTTTAACATCGGAATGATTCAGTTGATTATGTTGAGGTTGTACCTTGATCTTTATTTTTCTATGGATCAATTTGTACTCATGGATGTGTTATCGGCTTAGTGATCATATCGCCTAGGGGGCAAGCTTTGAGTTTGCTTTCACTATCAAACCTTATAATACCAATAATCAGGCTGAGTATTAGGCAGTTTTGAAGGGATTACAATTATTGAAAGAGGTTGAAGCCGATGACATTGACATTATGGGAGATTCATTGTTGGTGATCAGTCAATTGTCTGGAGAATATGAGTGCAAGAATGATGTCTTGATGTCTTGATAGTTTATAATGAAAAGTGTTGGAAGTTGATGAAAACTTTCAAGGTAGTGTCTTTGAAACATATTCCATGAGAGCAAAATGCTGAGGCCAAAGATTTAGTTCAAGCTGCATCGGGATATAAGCCGATGTTAAAAGATGTGGAGGTAGAGATTGCATCTATTCAAGCTGATGACTGGAGATTTGAGGTTGTTGAGTATCTAAAGGATCCTTCTCGATCAGTATCAAGAAAATTAAAATATAAAGCCCTCAAATATGTTTTATTGGATGATCATCTTTATTATCGGATAATTGATGGGGTTTTGCTAAAGTTCCACCTTATCAACTAGTTTATGGGAATGAAGCTGTTTGCCATGGGAAACTAACATCGGCTCACAGAGGATTTCTTTGCAAGATGAGTTATCGGCCGATGATTATCATCATTTGATGGTTGATGAGTCAGAAAAGTTGGTTCAATCAAGACTGCGAGCCCTAGAGAAGGTCAAGAGAGATAAATAAAGGGTTGCTAGGCATTATAATAAAAAACTTGTACCAATGTCTTTTGAGGAAGAGGAACTTGTGTGGAAGTTGGTATTGCTGATAGGAACAAGGGATAATAAATTTGGTAAATGATCACCAAATTAGGAAAGACCTTTTGGATTCATAAATGTATTTCAAATGGAGCTTACATGTTGAAAGAACTTGATGGAGAAGTTTTTGAGAGAGCTCTTAATTGAAAATACTTGAAGAGATATTATCCAAGTGTTTGGATTGGTTCATAATCGGCTTAATTGTGCCGATGTATGATTAACAGCCGATGTTGTTACATCGCTTTTAGATGGACGATATGTATTATCGCCGTTAGACGTATTATAAGTTTGCAGCATGATGTTCCCTACTACAAACTTGGAGGGCATGGAGAATAAATTTTGGGATTTAAAATGCAAATTTTATAGTTAAACTGTCAAGAGTGAGACTAAATCGGCTCATTGGCCGATACACATATATTACAGCAGAAGTAGATGTCTACGAGTCCTGATCTATTACATCAACCCAAGTAATTTTGGATTGTCGATATCGCATGGAGGCGAATTTGTTCAACTTCGTTTATAATCTGCATATTGGCAGCTTCAGAACCTGGGATCAGGTTGAGTGATTTACTGAGGGTTGACAAGTGTTTGATCGATGGCTTGAGTTTGGACTTCTGATTTTCGATAGCTGCGGGAGATCCGTCAGTTTCTTTTCTGCCTCTGAAATTTTCACTCGGCATTGCCTCAATTGGACCAAGAGTTCAGTTTCTTCTTGCCTTAATTTGTCAAGTTCTTGCTGAGTTGATTCTGGGTCAGCTATCAGTTCATCTAGTTTGGATTTCTCTTCATTTACTTGCTGTCAGCTAGTTTGGATTATTACTTCGAGTGTTGTGTGTTCCAGCCGATCTACGAGTCTTTTCCTTGCCCTTTCAAGTTTGAATTTGTGTGGTTCAAGGAAAACTGCTGGGGATATGGCATCTACAAGATCTTTAGGGAGTTGATCTTGGATTTCTTGAAACCTTGCCCAAATTGGTCCGTAGTCTACGACTAATGTATCCAAGGAAGCTCCTAGCCGATCAACAATGTCAGTTAACCTCGTCTTCAAATCATCAGGCACTGGGGATTTTGCTCTACTTATTATGTCTTCATCCTCTTCATCTAAGAATTGATTTATGTCAAAGGAAAACTTATCGGCTAAAGTCTATAAAAGGAGATTATGATAAGTAACAGGTTCAGGTGTGGCCGATATGAGAGATAATTGAATACGTTCTTACGGGGATTAGAGGAACTGGAACTATGGCAGTTGTTTCTTTTCCATGATGGCTCCCTGCAGCCGACGGTGTGTGTTCACTTGAAGCTAGCTGATGAGGAGGCGATGAGGCTCCAGAAGGCTACAACATTTCTAAGTGTTAGAACAATATTGATGAACATGATAAAATTGAAATGGATAAGTTGAGGAGATGCGTACTTGAGCTTTGCGAGGACGTCGTTTGGGTGGACTTGGAGTTTTAGCTGGATTCGATGGATTGGCTGGTGGTGTATCGGCTTGTAGTTTTGGGCTACTGGCAGCAATTTGTTCAGTCTCGCCAATTTGAGCAGCACCCTCATCAACTTCTTCTTCCATCTCTGCCTCTTCGAGGTATTCCTCTACATCAGGATCAACCAGAGGTAGATCATTGTCTGATGTTGACTTTAGCTTTTTAGTGGAAGCTTTCTTCTTTGCTACGAGCGGTTTGGTGGCAACCTTCTTTGTTCTTTTTCGCTTGACAACGGTGGTGATCAGCTATCTGATTTGGCCCTGAAGCAAGTCCTTGATGGCAGGAGCATTGAAGCCGATGGCAGAAGGGGCTAGGTCTCTGCCTGATGACATCTTGGCCGATGCGTAATTGATATCCTTTGCACTTTTGCTTTTAGTTGGAGGGGAAGAATTTCCAGCCTGCGTATGTTAAAATGTTAGATATACATGAATAAATTGATGGAAAAGTGGTACTATTAGAGCCGATGGTACTATGCCCGTTGTCTGGATTTTCTATGAGAGGTATAAGCTAACAGACAGCTGTCCCATACCAAGTTGTCTAGCTGCTATCATCGGGTGATAGAACTCATAGGAGGACTGGATGTATCGGTCTTGAGATATACCAGTAGGGAGTGTGCATGGGGATATGGCCGATTTGAATATTTCTCTCATCCCTGGGAATTCATCATTATTTATCTCATCTAGTCTGAGATCTGTTGGCAATTCATAATCAGGAAAGTCTTCACATGGAAACCATATCCTGGATTCATGAGAGAAGCCGTTGTAAAAATGATTGAACCACTCACAGAATGCTTCGGCCGATATTTCTGACCTAGGGTAGGTTGAGACTGCCTCTCCAAATGACATACATCGGCATTCTGCTGAGTCTTCGTCATCTGAATCGGCTAGAGATGGGAATTTGCATTCATGTAGTGGATCTCTGTTGACAATTTTGATTTTGTACAAGTTGATCCATAACTGAATGAACCACCCGGGACCACCATAGTTAGCCAATGTATTCAGAAGTAACTTGGCCGATGCCTGGCTCATAGTCTGATATACTGCTCCTAAGAGATACTTGCCCAGAGGAAATGTTTTCTTGGACACCATGGCTTCGGCTAGATGTTGCCAGTTGGCTGTTGGGCCACAGGTTGAGCCACAGAAGAGGAACTTGTCCATCCACATCATTAGAAAGGCAACATGTTCTCTTGGGGATACGGGACCAGTGCACATATTATCAGCTATGTACCCTGACCAACCCCCAACATTCTTAGTCTTGAACTTATGTTCGCACTTTATGTTCAAACTGATACGGTTAGCCGATGAGCTGACATCCAAGCCTGTTAGCATCTGAATATCTAGCATGGTGGGAGTCATTGGTCCATGACCGAATAAAAAGGCATTAAGTGTATCTGACCAGAAATAAGTAGCAGCCGATAGCATGGGTTCATCTTTCTTCATATCGTCTAAGGACAGGGAAAGACATTGGGAGATTCCTACTTCATCCCAATGAGCTTGTTTGCTTGCAGCCATCCGTTTGTACCAAGTTTTCCATCCATCCACAGAAGATGGCCAAGATCTGAAGATGTTTGGCCAATGGATTAGATTTGGCTTGGTTTCCCTGAATTGGACACGATTGGTTTTGGCGTTGATAAAAGGAGTTGGGTCTTCGTCGCCCATCGGCCCGAGAAAGTAGTGAGATGGCCCTCCAGAGATTGGGATAGCAATTTTGTTCCTTAAGTGCTGTAGAAGGAAAGTTTATAAGGGGGTTAAAATAAACGGAGGAAGGAAGATTTGGTGAAGAAAGTTTTGCGATCGATGTGAGCAAAGATAAGAACAGTGGGTCAAAAGGATTAACTGAGGGATGTCCATGATTGTCGTCATCGTTAAAAGCAGGGGAGGTAATCACCAAGAGGTGGAGTCACAGGGGAAATCACCGGAGCACCGAGAAGGACTGCCGGAAGAGTCGAGAAGATCACCGGAGCTCGGTGGGGAAAGTTTTTGGCTTAAGCGGTGAAAACGGGAATAACAGTATGAGATTTTCAAGGCAACGGTTACTATTTAAAGGGAGAACGGTTAACGGTTGAGTGAGGAACGCCCTAGAAATTTGCGGGATTAAAGAGATAATTCTGTTGCATTATATAATACTTCGGAATTGGGGGCATGTGTTGACGATGAAATCAGAGTAACGGATTTCATAGCAAGCATATGAATCAGAGTCAAGATCCAATCCAAAGCGGATTTGAAGATGTGCATGAATTTGGGAAAAAGAGTGTGCATCGGTTGGAAGTCTGTATCGGCCGATACCGTGTTTAATACGGCTAGCCAATACAACCGATATTGGCAAAGTTGATTATGTGATGAATGTCGGATTCGAAAGAAGGGCTTCAATGATATTGCTAGGCAAGGATAGAGTCCGAGATGGGCAATTGTATCTATTAATTAGGATATTATGTAATTTTCTTATAGATATTTTCGGTAAGAATCTGCCTAAGGGACTTGTTCTTCGGTTTGAATTGTATTAGGAAAGTAAGAGTTGTGTCTGTTATGGACAAAGTTGTATGTTCAGGTATAAATATAAGCCCGAGGTCTTGTAAATAATTAACACAAGTTCAATATACTATCGGTGCATAGCCACCTTTCGTTACTTTGTTATTTTGACGAGTTCTTGGTTTCGAGTCGGGCTACATCGGTTTCGATCTTCGACAAGTGGTAAAGCTTGTTATGGCGGTTTGTGTTATCGGGATTAGTGCTTACATCTTTATGACACTCTAATCCTGCTTCTGTAAATCACCGAGTTATCATATATGTTTTATAATCTAGATTGACAATGTTTTCTACGCATCGACTCATCTCTTTCTAGGGTTTTATCGATAATGGCTTTCTAGGGTTTTATCGATAACGGCTAGATTATCTTGTTGTCTTAGATTATTTAATGTATCTACCATCCTGAAAAGATGATCATCAGCTTGATTGTCTAGATGTTATATTTCTTCTCATATTTAGTGTTGCATCAGTTATGTTTGATCTACTAAGTCGTGTTTAGAACTATAATCTCTAGCCCGCTTCATGGTTATTAATAAGGATAGCATCGGGGTTTCAGCCGATCTTATCTGTTACAGTTGTTTTACTTAGATTTATATCTCGTTTAACATACTGTATATGCCCCTTATATTAGGATTTCAACTATTTAAATATATTAAGCTTATTATCAATCTTTTTGATATTAGTTGAATATATTTATCACGAGACGATATCCTAGTATAAGGTAGTATCGGAGCTATAGCCGATACATACCTAAATTTGGATATCGGCTATGACATGAACACATATAATCTCAATTTCATGTTATTTTGGATCTAAGCAATTTATACTGTCGGTTAAGTCCAATCTATCCCAATTGCTAATTTCTATAGTAATATTGATTCATAGATTATAATGTTGATCTTTACAACCGATGGATCGAGTTTAGGGTTTATTTATACTTACAGATATACCTTACAGCCGATTCATCTTGTCTTGCATCGGCTAGGTCACAATACGATACAACATTGGCTTTCTAGTCGATCGGCTATCATCTACTAACATTATTTGCATGTTTAATCTTGTTGATTGCAGGATCAAATCAACTGGCACGCCCTAGAACCCGAAGACAAGTTTTGGACCTGCACTAGAGTAAAACAAATCTCTCAAGCCGTTGTGTTTTGCATCAACACAAAGGTTTGAAGACCAATAATAAGGCAAGCACTCTTCGATCATATTGCTCCTAGTTTATAAATTGTGTTGTTTGCAAGATTGCATTTTAGCGCACACCATTATTTTGATCGGCCATCGGTCTATGAGCACAAGACCGACAAACCAACCTAAGTAGTTGCACTACTTTCTGTAGGCTATTGTTAAACTTAACCCTTGTCGTTCCACCATAGCAGTACCCTAATACTTGCACTCTCTGGGCACAAGTGTACACATACACCATATGTTTTTTACTTGGTTATTGAGGTGGGAAAATTTGGGTTATGAAAGGTTTATAAAGCCTGACTCGGGGAGTTGGAGCTTTTGAAAATGAAAAGGAATTTATGGAGAATACTTGTTGTGTGAATCCTCACCTGTGTGGTTTGGTTTTGTAGTCACGCACAAGGACCGATTCCTTTAGGTCTTACATCCGAGCATCTTATAGTACGACCATAGCTGGAACGTAGGTGTCTAGCATGTTGGCAGTTGAGGAGCACCTGTATGGCGGGTCCTGGGTAGATGAGGGCCTGAGCCTGGCCTGATGCTTGGTGGAGAGATTCTACCCTTTTGTGTGACACGGGACATTTATTTGTTGGCTAGGGAAAGGCCTTGTCACGAACTTGCATATCGGCCAGTATCAGTGTAAGCTTAGTGTCTTGTGGGGAAAGCGTATAGTCTCTACAGAGGTTTAACTAAATTGTTCGAATAACCGTGCCCACGGTGAAAAGGCGAATGTAAAGTGATTCCCGTAGCATAGATTTGTTTTGAAACTGATTTCATAAATTGGTTCTTGGGATGGGAACCGTTACCGAATCCTTCTTTGTGACGGACAACCAACCTTTGTGGTTGGGAACAGGTCTGTGTGACCTGGGATGTCGTTTGGTACTATAGGGCTGAGAAGGCCGGATTAGGGGCCGAGATGGCTGAGTTGGGTTGGCTGGTCGGGTGGACTGAACCCAGTCTCGTTAACCTTGAGACTCGGTTAACAGAAGGTTGTTGGAGAAAGCGTTGGCTCATGTTTTGAAAGTGAAAAGGAACTAACAGAGGAAGAGATGTTGTAAATGTTAAAATTGTTTGGAAACCCACACTTAGACCTTTGAAAAGTGTTTTAAAATAAATGCTTTTCCAAATAAACTCAGACTTGTTTTAAGCTTGTATGTACACTTTTCCTAGTGGCTTCCTGAGTACGAATTTACTCAATCCCCCATTTTTTGTTGTTTTTCTCCACTTGGCTTAAGTTCAGATAGAAGATGAAGGTTGGAGTTTCTTCCCTGAACCAAAACTACTGTCGGTGGATTTGGTGTCCTAGCTTCGCTAAGTTTCACTGCTGCTATCTCTGATTGAAGGTTGCATCTCAGGGCTTACCCGAAGTTGCAACGTAAAGGCATATATATATCTATTTAAATCTTGCATTGATTCATCATGTTACCACCGATCAGCATCGTTATCTTGGGATTGGTAC
Source organism: Oryza punctata (assembly GCA_000573905.2). Lineage (NCBI taxonomy): Eukaryota > Viridiplantae > Streptophyta > Magnoliopsida > Poales > Poaceae > Oryza > Oryza punctata. The sequence goes on from CM002497.2 coordinate 13,918,622, forward strand.
CTGTTTCACGGTTCAGTGGGAGAAGTTCGCTCTTCTCCTGCAGCCTGCCCTCAGTGCCATTGGTATAGTGGCGCATGGGTGGGGTGTGACAATAGATGTCCAAGGAAATCAGTCCGATAGGACAGGAATTGTCTTTCGTGGACTATGGCACCACAAACTCTACACTTAGGGAGATCAAATACTTTCAAACTCTCAAGGGAGACAAGATAAAGTTTTGGCCATCGCTGCTGGATGCGATGTTGTGATAGTTGGGTCTATACAAGCAGCCATTACACTCCCGATGGGTACACAAATCACAATTAAGGATGCCCCACTGTTTTTTATTCAAACTGTACCATACTAATTTATAGATATATCCATCAAAATTGGCAACTCTATTGGTCATAAATTGATCACTGAAAGATTTCCCAAATCCTCTGATTTTGTATGCATTGCATGTGCTACTAGAAAACTGATTTTAAGACCTTATCTCAAATCAGAGCCGAACCACTTAAGTTCCTTCAATGCATTCAAGGAGATATTTGTGGCCATATTGTGCCAACATCTGGACCGTTCAGGTATTTCATGATTTTAATTGGCGCATCTACTAGATAGTCTGATGTGTGTCTTCTCTCGATATGAAACCATGCTTTTGCAAAAATAATGTCTCAACTAATAAGGTTGAAGGCAAATTATCTTGAACATAGGATTCAATCAATCCCTATGGACAACGCTGCCGAATTTAAATTTCATGCATTCAATGATTATTGCATGGCATTAGGAATTCAAGTTCAATATTCTATTTCATATGTCCTCACACAAAATGGTTTGACATAATCACTGATCAAAAGAATCAAACTTATTTCTCGTCCATTATTGATGAATTGCAAATTACCTTCGTCGTGTTGGGGTTATGCAATACTGCTCGTTGCTGACATTGTCCAACTACAAGCGACTGCATATCATGAAACATCCCCAATGCAGTTAGTACTTGAAAATCCTCCAAATATTTCCCATTTGAGTAAGTTCAGTTGTGTTGTATATGTACCAATCTCACCACCACAGCGTACCGCTATGAGGCCCACACAGGAAATTGGGGATCTAGGTGGGATTTAAATCTCCGTCGATCACAAAGTACTTAGAACCCCTAATAGGTGATCTATTTACTACCCGGTACGCTGACTCTATCTTTGATAAGGAACATTTCTTGATATTATGGGGAGATTTCAAGTACCAGAAAGAATGCCAAGAAATTGGTTGGGATGCCCAAGGTATTCCAGCCTCTGATCCACATACTACTGAAACTGAACTTCAAGTTCAGAAGATTATACATTTGCAAAGATATGTAAATAATAGGCCAGATGCATTTACCAATTACAAAGGTGTGACTAAATCTTTCATTCCCGCTCAGAATGCACTAGAAAGAGTGGAGGTGCCAAACAAAACCACTCAATTTCCAATCACTAAAAGAGAGGAAGAAGTACGACCACTAAGCGAGATAGTTTACTAATAAGCAAAGAAAAATGGTAAATGCAAACCAACCTTTAGTTGGAACACACCATATGGATACTATATATCAAGTAGAGCATAATGATCCACGACCTAGCTCGGTGATTCACAATGCTGAGATTGGAAATTGGGAAGACCCTAGAATCATTGTTTCGGGAGATCATGATGAGTCTATAAGGGCGGATGAAATTGCCATGACTCTAAAACTGGAGAATCTTTTGATAGAAAATCTACAATTATTGACACTTACTTTTTCGAACAAATTGTTGATTGCCTCCAATTTGATATAGGACCTAAGTCTATAATAGAGTGCTAAAATTGCACTGACTGGAACAATGGAAGGATAGGACACAATTGAACAGAATTAGCATCGCTCTATGAAAGAGATGTATTCTCGGTTGTTATGCCTACTCCTCGTGGTTTCTTCCCTGTAGGATAGAAATGGGTTTTGTCCAAAAACAGAACGAAAACAATGAGGTGGTGAGATATAAAGCAAGACTTGTAACACATGGTTTTACACAAAGACCTGGTGTTGATTCAACGAAAGTTATTCTCCAGTCATAAGTGGTATAACTTTCCGATACTTAATATCATTGGCGGTACAAAATCATCTATCTATGCAGTTGATCGACATAGTGACAACATACCTATATGGGTCACTTGATTTTAATATTTACATGAAGGTTCCTGGTGGAATTAACATCCAAATCAAAAGTTAAATCGCAACATGTATTGCGTTAAGTTGCATAAGTCACTATATGGCTTAAAACAATCGGGCAGAATGTGGTACAACCGATTAAGTGAATTCCTTTCGCTAAAGGGATACACTGGAAGCAATGCTTGCTCGTGCGTCTTCATTAAAGAAATCCCACACACGATTTAGCACTATCTCAGTATATGTCGATGATCTAAACATCATTGGTAGTACACAAAATATTAATGAAGCACGTCATCATTTAAAGACGGAATTTGAGATAAAAGATTTGGGTCAAACCAAATTTTGATTAGGTCTACAACTTGAGTATTTACCTTCGGGAATCCTTGTCCACCAAGCTGCATATACCCACAAAATATTGAAGAAATTCAATATGGATAAGTCATATCCTTCCAGAACTCCTATGGTACTTAGATATATAGACTTAGAGAAAGATCCATTTAGACCAAAGGAAGATGGAGAGGATATTCCAGAACCTGATTTTCCATATCTCAGTGTTATAGGCACACTTATGTATCTTGCAAACAATACTAGGCCTGATATTGTTTTCGTAGTAAATTTACTAGCAAGACATAACACTGCTCCTACCAAACACCATTGGACTGGAGTTAAGAATGTCTTCCAATATCTTAATGGCACAAGGGATTTAGGACTTTTCTTTAAAAAGAACCAAGATCCAACTTTAATTGGGTATACTGATGCTGGCTATCTATTTGATCCTCATAATGCCAGATCACAAACATGATTTGTATTTTTACAAGAGTTTTTGGAAGGAAAACACTGTAGGGAAGCCCCCCACAGTAAATAACTATATTATTTAAACAAAAGTGTAATTACAATAGAGTTAACCAATCTGAAAGAAATTGCTTATAATTTACATAAAGACGAAAAAGAAAAAGACCGAGGTTTTTCTTAAAGAAAGCCTTCAAAGAATGAATAGAAGGATGAACCCCTTAAAAAATAAGTCCATTCCTCTGTTTCCAGATATTCCAAGCTGCGTAAAGTATTTTTTTCAGTAAAATGGGATGACCTATATGTCCTCTTCGCTTGTGATATCATCTCCTCAAAAGCAAGGGATAAATCCTAGACAATACCAAATTGAGCCCAACACTACAAACTGAAAGGACATTGAAAAAAGAGGTGCACGAAAGTTTCTCTGATTCCAGATGAACACAAAACAAATGTTAGATCACAATTCTCAGGTGCACAATATTTTCTATCCAACATATCTCGAGTATTTAACCTATGAATTAATAGGATCCAGCCGAAGACCTTCACCTTCACCTTCATAGTACATTTACTTTTCCAAATCCAATTTAGGTAACCAGACACTTGAACATGCATAAAGTTAATTGCATACACCTTCTGATAGGAGTATGAGGCATTTCCCCAAACATAACTCCATAAATCTGTCATCAGAAAGTTCATCTAAGGGATCATCATATACCATTGCGAGATACTCATGAAATGCTTGTTCAGACATTGGAAGCACAAAGAGATCTGATAAATCTTTAGTGGAAGTTTTATGCACATAATCCTTTGGATTTTTGGAATAAGAATGAGCTCTTGGGTACACTTTTGATCAGACCTTGTTATTCCACAAATCATCCCGAAATAAACAAGTTATCCCATCCCCCACTTTGCAAGAAGATAGTCCTCTAAAAATATCCACAAATTGCAAGACATCTCTCCACCAAAAGGAGCCCTTTGGTGCAATAGCATGTGGAACCTTTTCAATATAATAAGAGGACCAAATCAACTTAACCCAAGGAACAGGGTGCTTATTGTAGAACTTGTGCAAATTCTTCATCAACAAAGCATTGTTTTGAAGCATGATGGAAATGCTTTTTCTTGGAAGTCTTCTAAACAAACTCTAGTAGCCATATCCACAAACCATTCTGAAATAATTGCATTATATGAGGCATCACGTGAATGTGTATGGCTTCACAGAATGATTAACCACATACTAACATCTTGTCGTACCGGTTCATTAGAATCACCTACTATTATCTATGAAGATAATGCCGCTTGTGTTGTTTAGATAGAAACTGGTTACATTAAGAGCAATATCACTAAGCATATTGCTCCTAAATTATTTTATCCTCATGAGTTTAAGAAAAATGGACAGATAAACACCTTGCAAACTAAGTCATGTGATAAACTTGCCAATTTATTCACAAAATCTCTACCATACTCCACATTGTTTGAATGTGTCGAGTGAATTGGTATGAGACGACTTACAAATTTGCAGGATTAAGGGGGATTATCTCTGTCTAGAAAATAACCTATCTTCGTTATATTACACTCTTTTCTATGGATGAGTTTTGCCCTATAGGTTTTCTCATTCAAAGTTTTTTTAACGAGGTAATATCAACAGAAGCAAAGCAATATGTCTTATCATTTTACTTTTCCCCACTGGGGTATTTAATAAATGATAACAATAGACATCCTACTACTTTTGGACCATACTATGAGCTTTACTCATAAGTCTAAATATAGCTGGTAATGTATCACAATTCTTCTTATTTTTCCCATAGGATTTTTGAGGAGTTAACCTGATATACTTGCTATACAGATTATTATTATTTCTAAGATTATCTTAATAAATATCTGAACAATGAATGAGCAATGATCAAATGTTCGATTCGATCAAGGGGGAGTGTTAAGAAACATTAGGTGATCTCATCCACCCGGAAGAATAGGCATGACAGTTGTCGTGACTTCCCACTCCTCATCAACAGAGAAGGAAATTGAGTGAAATTCACTCCTTTCACTCATTTTTCTCTGTATTACACTCTTTATTATATTACACTCTTTATTATATTACACTCTGTATTTTCTCATTCGGAGTTTTTAATGAGGTAATATCAACATAAGCTATATGTCTTATCATTTTACTTTTCCCCACTGGGGTTTTTAATAAATGGTAACTATAGACATCCTACTATTTTTTGTCATATTATGAGCTTTACTCAGAAAAGACTAAAAATAGCTAATAATGTATCAAAGTTCTCCTTATTTTCCCGTTGGGTTTTCAAGGAGTTTAATTGGCATAGCTATACTACGTTTTCTCCTCAAATTTTCCCACAGGGTTTTGAAGGAGTTTTTCCGATGAGATCAATCAAATGATGATTACTAGAATCCAATAGATCAAGGGGGAAGTGTTAGAAATAGGATTATTTGATGATCAATTAGCACTTGCATGTTAATTGTGCTTATCCATGAAGAGACATCTATTCGTGAGATACACATCTTCATGAGGAGAAATGTCCTATTAGGACATGTTCACACTATCATCACATCCATTCTTACTCTATAAATATTTGTAATCATCCATGTACAAACTACATTTAAATACAAGATTTGATTCCTCTCGCTCAATCTCTCTCGATCCCGCTTTGTATTCTAATAGTTTTTTCGTGGCAAAATAGATTTTCTCAGGCTGTCAGCTACTCTGCACGTAATTCAAGACCTGTGAAAAATGCATTATTTTTACAGAAGGCCGATTTTCCCAGGCAGCTAAGTTAAGCCGTCCGCCTAAAAAACACATTTCAGCATAAAAAATATCAACAGTCGACGCCATTGCTCAGCGGCAGCAGCTTCCCAACCTCAAATCTAATTAACACCGACTGAAATTCACAAATCTCCAATTAGATTAATCTATCACCAACAGAACTAACCGGATCTGGTCATCACAAGCTCCCTATCGAAGCCACCGAGCAGCGGTAATCTTTGTCACCAGGAAAAACACAATCCGCGCACGTGTGGGTTGTCGTTGCCATCACCGAGAGATGAAGCCACCTAGCCGCATGTTGTTGTCATCGCCGTTGCCGAGAAGAAGTCGCCAAGGACCGCATGCATAGAGAGGCTCCTGCGCAGCGCCCTCACCAGGCTTGGCGCCCTCGATTGCAACCGTCATCACCGACATTGTTGTCCCGCAGTTGCTAAGCTCCACCACCGCTGACCCTCCTCGACCACCACATACACGACGACGTCGAGCTCCTCTGGATCTATAGCCCGGCCATCAAGCACGATACCCTACCTAAGGAATCGCATGACATGTCCGGATCCACCTCTCTTGAGCTCATCGCCGTCGGATCTGCCTTAGCCTTACCTGAACCTGCTGGCAGTGGATTCGCCTCCCCGAGCCCACTGGTGACCGATCCACCTCTCCCGAGCTCGATCATAGCTATCGTCGCCATCAGGGTTATCATCGCGTGCAGTCATAGTCACCAACAGCATCCCGGCCATTTTTTTGACAAATTGGTCCTTTTCGAAAACTTATTTCAAAACTATTCCCTGCCAAAAACTTTAACCAAAAATAGGCCGCGGGCTCAGCGCCGCTGAGGTCTGATGGATCAGTGCCACACCCGTTGGCGCTGAGACCCCTACCAGCGTGGTGCCCGAGCCGATCCCCTGGCCGATGTGGTAGGGGTCTCAGTGCCAACCGCCTTGGCGCTGAGTCCCTAAGCTGAGCGCCAGACGCATTGGCGCTGAGCTAGGGCACTTAACCTCGCGGCTGGGCCGCCCCAACCCAGCCCCCATTCTTCTTTCCCGAGCCTGCGGTTAGGGTTCATAACCCGGCGGCGCTCTCTCTCCTCTCCTCCAAAAATCTCCTCAAATCTCCCCAAAATCGAAGACTATTTGGTGGGCATCGCATTGGAGGTTGATTTGTAAGGTAAACCTCCTCCAAAAACCCTAATTTTATCAATGGTTACCTACTTTTTTGTGTGTATTTTGGTTGAAACCGTGGGGTGTTGAATGTGGCTCGGGATGTGGTTTGAAATAGACAATGTGGGTGAGGATGCAATGTTTTGGTTGTATATTGATGTTGAAATGAAGGATTTATATTGATTTTGGAAGTTATGTAGTCTTTTGGAATGGGTGATTTTGGTAGGGATTGAGTGTGCCCTTGTATTGTGAATATGTAGGGATTCAAATTGATTCATGTTGTTGTCGATAGGTTTATAACCTAAGGATATTGTGATTGGTGGTTAGGGGTTAAAATTTAAAAAATTTCGTTCATAGTGTTGGGGTACCCTTGGCATTTTTGTAATTTACCGATGTTTTACTTTAGAATCACACACTCTTATTTATTGGTTACCTATTGTAGATGGATAGATTGGTCCGGCTTCATTTGGTGGTTCTGTGGTACATAAAAGTACCGGTGGTAGTCAGTTTGAGGGAATGACTGTTAGGCAGTTAGTGTTCGTGCCAAACCAACATTTGAGGAGTTAATTTCCCGCACCAAGGTTGAATTGGATTGGAGTGATGAGCCGGTTGGTATGCAAGGGAGATATGATGTAGGTGCCGATGCTATGTCCCATAAGTTAATGTTAGATGTGAATGGAGAGGTGGAATGGGAAACATATGTAGATATAGTCTTGGGGACACAGTACAAATCGCTTGAGGTGTTTGCTTGGAAGAAAGAGCGCGGAGAACTGAAGGAAGAATTAACTGAGAAAGATGCGGAGGTTGGAGAGAAAATACATGTTGAGGAGGATGTGGACTTAGGTGAGGAAGTACCGTGTGAGGATGATGTGGGGGATGAAATGCCTGATGGTAGGAATTTCACTGTGGCCATTAGAGAATTGCTTCGAAGAAAAGTTTATACTCGACCGAAATGTGATGAGGCTAAGGTACGTAATGGATTGAATCCGGAGTTGTTGGATCTAGATACAGAGGATAAAATGGATGAGTATGCTTCTAACTCCGATGATGATCGCCCAGAGGGCAAGATGTCGGAGGAAGAGAGGAATGTGTTTGAAAAAATAGTTGGTCGAAATCCTAAAATAACTCAATTCGAGGATCTTAACAGTTCTGGGTTAGCAATTGCCGACGGGGATCCACAATACGATGGAGTCTTCAATGCAATGGGGGATGAACCGAGGAAGGGATTGGAGTTTCGATCTATGGAAGACATGAAAATATGGCCGCAGAGCTACTCTATTCGTGTGCACCGGCCATTCCATGTGAAGGAGTCCAACGCATCCGTTAAGTACACTGTGGCTTGCCTCGATCATTTCTGCAAATGGCAGATTCATGCTAGAAAGGGTGTAGGAGATAGGTGGAGGATAACTAGTCTTAGCAAAGACCATACGTGCTCTAGTGCGGAAGCAACTAGCAAGCATTTGTAACTCACTTCGATGTTTATTGGTAACAGGTTACAGGCATTTGTCCGAGCTGAACCAACATTGTTTCCTGCAGCTATTTTCGAGGCAGTTGAGCACATATGGCACTATCAGCCTACGTATGGCAAAGCTTGGCGTGCTAAGCAAGTTGCTATGAAGGTCATATGGGGAGATTGGGATGAGGCATATGTTCGTTTGCCCAAACTTCTAAATGCCATCAAAACACAGAACCCTAGCATGCAATTCCGTGTTGAGGCTCATCCTGAGAAGTCAAGAATGGTTGAAGGAGTCCAACGGCATGTGTTTGGTCGTGCATATTGGATTTTCGGGCAGTCAGTGGAGACCTGCAAGCACTTGAGACCGGTGTTACCAATTGATGGGACCTTTCTGTCTGGAAAATTCAGGGGTTCATTGCTCACAGCAATTGGGATCGATGCAAGGTTACATCTTGTTCCCTTGGCATTTTCCCTTGTAGAGAAGGAGAATACATCGAATTGGGAGTGGTTCATTAACATGGTAAGACTTCATCTGATCGGCCCTAACAGAGAAGTTTGTGTAATATCTGATAGGCACCCAGGCATGTTGAACTCCATCAACAATCACATACCAAGGCACCGACTCATTCACCATAAATGGTGCATGAGACACTTCTGTGCTAACTTCTATACTGCGAGAGCTACCCAGGACAGATTAAAGAACTTGAGCGCACATGTCAAATAAATGAGAAAGTCCTGTTCTTGGATGCAGTTAAGCGCCCTAGAGGACCATATGCCACTTAAGGTTAAATAGGATCGATCATTTGATACCAACGGATGTCGGTATAGCATCATGACTAGCAATATGGCTGAGAGTTTTAACAATGTCTTGCGAGGCATTCGGAAGCTGCCCGTAACAGCTATTGTGGCGTACGCATTCTTAAAGTGCAATAGTTGGTTCGTAGATAGACATGAAGCGGCCACAATGGATATCCAGAACAGGTAGAAGTGGCCAACAAAAATTAAGGAGACCCTAGAGGAGCAGAAAAAACGAACCTTGGGTCAACAAACAATATGTTACAGACCAAGGCGGTGTCATGCCGGCCGTAGTTCAATGGGGTGGATGTCACTACATCGTGGTTGCAAGAGATGACACATGTACTTGTCAATTCCCTCAGCTCCACCACTTGCCATGCTCTCACATGATAACCGTTTGTAGGCTCCGAGGTTTGGATGTGTTACGAAGCTTCCAACGAGGCTATGCAGCATACATACTCCCCGAGGTTTGAGCCATACTTAGATCCCTCCCAGTGGCCTGGTTATGACGGTGAGTTCTTCGTTCCCGACTTGGCGTTGAAGCACGACACTTGTGGAAGACGAATGACAAAAAGGTTCAAAAACGACATGGATAAAGGGTACAAAGGTACGGGTACACAAAGGACACAGAAGCCAACCAGTACAAATTCTGAGGCAGTCATTCAAAACAGATGTTCCATCTACCATCAGCTAGGCCATAAGAAAACTCGATGTCCGAATCGAGACATATTAAAGGTTTGACCGAAAAAAAGCCGAAGGACGGGGGAGGTGGCGGGTCTAGTACCCAGGTTGTTTCTGCTTTGTTGTATTTTTTCGCATTCTTATAATTGCTTCATTCACATGTTTTACTAATTTTTATATTATGATTGTATCATTTACTGATGATTTCATCTTTAATTGCAGGATGGCGTAGGTTTTGGGTCTGGACGCTTTCTACGAGGAGAAGCACCGGGCTCCCAGGATAGCGAGCGGAGAGGTTATCCTCGATTTGTCAATATGCTTTGCACATATTACGTATGTTGCATTCATTTACTTACACTAGCACATTATTCTTGTCTATCGATGCAGCGCCTGAAGACTCTCCGAGTCAGAGGTCACACAGCGCACATCCCCTTCGATGACCGGTACATTACTTATCTACAACGAGCGAAGCTATTGGCGTTCATGACCATGGCGCAGTGGCCGATGCCTCTGTACAACACCACGGTGCTCACAGCGCTAGTGGACCGCTGGAGGCCAGAGACACACACCTTCCACCTACCCAGCGGGGAGTTGACCGTCACACTGGAGGATGTTGCCATGATCCTGGCTCTTCCTATACGGGGCCAGGCAGTCATAGGTGACACGGCATTCGGGAACTGGAGGCAATGTGTGGAGGAGTACCTCGGTGTCGAGCCTCTAGTGGCACCTGACGGTCAGAGGCTGACAAAGACCTCCAGTGTGCCACTGAGTTGGTTGCGTGCCCACTTCTCCCAGTGCCCCGGCGATCCTGACGAGGACACGGTGCAGCATTACTGTAGGGCCTATGTGTTGTACATATTTGGTAGTATTATGTTCCCTGACTCTAGTGGAGACAAGGCTTCGTGGATGTGGCTGCCATTACTAGCAGACTGGGATGAGTCAGGTACGTTCAGCTGGGGGTCTGCTGCCCTAGCCTAGCTCTATAGGCAGCTATGCGACGCCTGCCGAAGAACAAATGGAGATGCTAACCTAGCAGGCTGTGTTTGGTTGCTACAGGTTCGTGCGAGTTCTGTATCATTTTCCTTAGGTTCAAAACTTGCTAACATGTGAGTTCCAGGTTTGGATGTGGATGCGCTTACCTGTTGGTCGTCCTACATGGAGTTCTCATCCAAATTGGCCTCATGAGGATCACGACCGACGGCCCACAGTTGCTTTCTTGTGGGAAAGGACTCCATCGCCGGTAGTAGGCCATAGAAATTTGGCATACTACCACTATACAAACGAGATGGACTACCTTCAGCCCGATCATGTGAGTAATAAACTGAGTACCTTTCTATCCTATTTGAGATCAATTTTATCGTTCTAGCTTCCATCTTTTGTTGGCTGCAGGTGGAGTGGAGGCCGTACGAGGCCCCAGAGGTGGTCGATCTTGGGATCAACCCCATGTGCCACATAGACTTTGAGTTGCAAACCCTTCGGCGCCCATTGATCTGTTTCTATGCAGTTGAGTTCCAACTGTGCCATCGGGTCATGCAACAGTTTGGGAGGCGTCAAAGAATCCCGCAACGTTTCTCCACAAGTATCGACCTCCACAAGTACGTACGTTCACTCCAGAAAACAAATCTCATTGATGGCCTTCTAAAATTCTGACTTGTGTTCATACATTATGTGCAGACTCGACCGCTGGAAGAATAAGAAGGTCACCGATTGGGCATATTATCATCAAGATCAGATCGACCAATGGGATAAACTTGAAGCCAATGTCGTGCCGGATCACGCTCAGCACAACAGGACGGATTTTGATGCGTACTTGGCCTGGTTAGTAAGCAACTATCGTCTTGTGCTACATCCGTCTTGCACGCTAGCGATATAACAGATGACCCCGAAGATGTGGAGGAGTAGAACGAGTACGACACACGTACCCGTGTAGGTACCACGGTCAAGACGGGACCTGTTCGCGACAGGGTGGTCAGTACAGTGCCACTTTTACATGATATGCACGCTTCTTTTACGTTTTGATTAATTGCATTTTTTCACATGTAGGCACAAGAGCTCGTGAGGACAGTTAACGAAGCGGGAGTGGCGCTTGGCACGCCACCTGGGTCGGAAGGAGAGAGTGGCATTCTTCGCAATGTATTACAGGTACTCCTAGCAATAGCACTCAGAGTACGTCTGTGTTGACCTCCAATTTCTCTCATACTTCCGAATGCAGAGTCTATGACAGTGATGTCGGAAGTTGGCAGCACGATTGGGATGTAGGTCCAATGATGTCGTCGAACCACCACGAGGTCACAATGAGGAAGGAGAGGAGGAAGCGCAGGAAGAGGCTCAGGAGGAGGAAGAAGAGGAGGCCGAGGAGGGTGAGGAGGAGGAAGAAGAGGAGGCAGGTAGGGTGCTAGAAAGGGTGTAGGAGATAGGTGGAGGATAACTAGTCTTAGCAAAGACCACACGTGCTCTAGTGCGGAAGCAACTGGCAAGCATTTGTAACTCACTTCGATGTTTATTGGTAACAGGTACAGGCATTTGTCCGAGCTGAACCAACATTGTTTCCTGCAGCTATTTTCGAGGCAGTTGAGCACATATGACACTATCGAGGACGCACCACAGTCATCGCCGGTAGGGCCATCTCGACCACGGCGCAGGCGAGCACCTTCCCAGGACTAGAGGTTCACTCCCGATGTGCCTCGTCCTCGTACTAGAGGTAGGAAGAGGTAAGGCCGTAGTGACTTTTATGGCAGGTTGAATGTTAATGACTAGACGCACTGGATATGGATCTATATTACAACTAAGACTAGTGAATCTATGTAATGAACCTATTTTGTCTTTACCTCCATGTATAGATGGTTGGATTGACTGGATGGATGGATGAATTATGTGATGGTTGGACGGACTGGATGGATGGATGTATGCATGTACGTGAATGGGTGGATGGATTATGTTCTTGTGTGTTTATCCGTAGAATATGTGAATAAAACTTGATGTGAAAATTGGAATGGTGTGAAGCACTTTTATCTATTTGATTGTGTGTGTGCTTGGGCAAAGAGCTGGCTGCTGGCTCTCTGCCTAGGTCCAGAGCTTAGTGCCAGGAGAAATGGCGCTGACCCCCGCAAGCTCAGCGCCATTGTCTCTGGCGCTGAACTCTCCGCTACCATTCCAAGTCTCAACGCCAGTGCTTCTGGCGCTGAGCTTGGCCACCTCAGCGCACCGACCCCTGCAAATACAGGAGCGGTGCTGAGGTCGGACTTCACCGCGAGCGGCTAAGTCCTACTTCAGCGCCAAGGGGAGTGGCGCTGAGATCGCTAGGCGACCTCAACGCTGGTGCATCTAGCGCTGAGCTTAGCCGCCTCAGCGCACCGACTCCTGCAAATACAGGAGCGGTGCTGAGGTGGGACTTGGCTGCGGGCAGCTAAGTCCCACCTTAGCACCACTCCCCTTGGCGTGGAGTTCGGTTTGCTCGGCGCCATATTTTCTGGCGCTGACATCCATAACCTCTTACTTTTAAAGTTTACAAAAATCTGATATTACATGTCTTAGGGAATTACTTCTAAAAAACTTCTCCATAACCTCCAAAAAAGACATGATATTACTACTAGCTACCACTAAAATTCTCTATTACAGTTCAACGCGATATCGTCTCAAAGTATCGCTGTTACATGTCTTAGGGAATTGAAATATGGGTAACAACTTCCATTGCACTACTGGGTACACCAGGGGTACTTTCTTCCTTGCCGCTTCCGACCCCACATCCTTTGCACGCTGCGCCCTAGCCAACTTCCTCGCTCGATCTTCACCGCGTTCTTCCTTCTCTCTGTTCTATCTTGCCAACTCCCTTAGCTCCAACTCCTCTCTCCTCCCCCTCTTAGCCTTCTCCCTTGCCGCACGCTCGTGTTGGCGCTCTTTACGTTCTTCCTTCCGCTCATGCCTTTGTCGAATCATACCCGAATGAAACTCATCCATCTCCTTGTCAATCCACTCCACAAAGTCACAGGGAGGAGGTGGGACCTCAGTGCCTTCACATTACATCCCAAATTATATCCTCCAGACAAAGTTGCATAGATTCAAGTCGAACCAAAAGAAAATTAACAAATTTACCTTCACCAGCATCTTCCCCTTTCCCTTCTTTCCCTTAGGCACTGGCTTAGGTTTCTATGGACTGTAAGCATAGTTGCGACACATCTAGTACCTTTGGCCGTAAGTATCCCAGTCATCACTGGTCTGAAAAAAACAATCATCACCACACCAATACATTGGGCGCTTCACACCCGGTGGTGGTAGCTGCTCAGGGGAATAGCCGACAGCATCCTTCCTAAACATCCTGAAATTGCAAAAAAATCTATAGCTACAAATTTAACCTAATTCACATTTTTCATCACACAATCCTTTCAACTCCAAACTATAAATAAACTAATCTATCATGCAATATATACGTACATATTATATACTCCCTGGTTGACAATACACCCCGAACCATATTCTCTACCCTAGAACTAATAAATTCTCTACACTGCATACAAATCATACATAGCAACAATAAGATTGAACTCAAACATTACACCCTTACCACCAATCCATAATGCACACCGCATCCCTAATGTTGAATGAATGACATTACAAATCTAGCGGGTTTTTCGAGTGCATATCTTAGAAATTAGGGTTTTTCGAGCGGGTTTACCTTACAGATTGATCCCCAACGCAATGCCCACAAAAACCCCTCTGATTTGGGGTGGATTTAGGAAGATTTAGGGAAGGGACGAGAGGGGGTGACTTTTTGGGATGAACCCTAGACGAGAGAGAAGAGGAAGAGAGTGGCTGGGTCAGGCTGCCAAGTGAGGTTAAGTACCCTTCGTAGCACCAACATGTCTGGCACTGAGCTTAGGGCCTCTGCACCAAGGCGGTTGGTGCTGAGACCCCTGCCACGTCGGCCGGTGGATTGGCTCTGGCGCCACACTAGCAGGGGTCTCAGCGCCAACGGGTGTGGCGCTGATCCATCAGACCTTCAGCACCAGATACACTGGTGTTGTGCTCGCGGCCTTTTTTGGTTGAAGTTTCTGGCAGGGACTAGTTTTGAAATAAGTTTGCGAAAAGGACCAATTTGTCAAAAGAACAGGCATCCCGAGCCCGTTGGCTTCTGATGCGACCTCCCAAGGCTAGCCGGCTACGAGTATGGTTGACAGCGGCATGCGGGAACGGATGAGGAGAGGCCCACCGCTGGCTCCGATGCCGTCGGACGCCATGCCTTGCCCGCTGTTGAGAAACCTGGAGGGATAGGAATGGAGAAGCCCCGGGAGGATGTGTGAGGGAGGGAGTAGGTGTGAGGGAGATGGAGTACCAGAGAGAGAGAGCTGAGGGACTTTAGGCTCTTGGTGTTTATCGCTATGCTATATTAAATAGCGTCTCCATTCTTCGTAGGTGAATCTCTTTAGGCTCTGATTGTGAAAATCAATTTTTATAGCTGGGGTCAAAAGAGGTCCGGTGGGTTTGGCAGTCACCACCCATGACGACGGATTGTTACGGTGGCGTGCCGTACGTGCGCGCAACTGTAAGGGAGGAAAGGGGCAGAAAATTGATGAGAAGAGCGTGCAGCAAATAACCGGGCCTTATGGCTTAATGGGCCTTGTGGCCATAACTGGTTACTGGCTGAGAGACGGCCTTTTGTCGTAGCTGAAGAAGAGACGGCCTTTTGTCGTAGCTGAAGAAGTCTGACTGCTTATACCGGCCTGACCTAGTGGCCTGACCATTGGTCCAGTTGATTCAACGACGACTCAAAGAAACCTTATTTAAACTAACAATTATTGTTTAGAACTTTTTGGCCCACTAAGAGGAGTTCACCTCGGTCAGTTCAAATGTGAAGAGAATTTAAACTAGAGGGGCCAAGGCCAACTTCTTTTAGGTGCATCGATGCACCTATTTATTCATCTATTCGATGCACCTATCTATTTAATTTATTCAACAAGCTCTCCACAACCTCTTTGAAAGATATCAAGATGAGGACTCAAGAACTAAGCACTTGGGAAGCCTTCGCACGGAAAATTGAAGCACTCGGTATTGGTCATTATCTATGGAGAAGACTGCAACTCGACGGTGAAGGACTCAGGGGCTACTGTGGAGAATATGGATACCAAGTACCCACACAGCCTCCATATTCGACTAGAAATAGGATGTGGGTCGGATCAATGTGTTATGTAATAGAGTAGGACTCGATTGCCATGTTGCCTTGTATTTTAAGGCAGGATATAGAGTCCCGATCGGATACTATCATGTAATAGATTAGGAAATTGATACCATGTTTGGCTAGGTTTCTTCTTTGTAACCTTGCCCCCATCCTATGTAAGGGAAGCAGGGAGTCCCTTCCAAGGGCATGAACACACAGAAGCACAATCAGAACGTTAGATCAATATACACTTGGTGGATATAGTCCTCAAACAGGAGTAGGGTATTACCTCTCATCGAGAGATTCTGAACCTATCTAAATCATTGTATCCACATCCATCTACTTTTAGATCATATGCGTTATCCCTTTTATTATTGCCGATTTCCAGACTCCAGATCACCCATGATGACGGATTTTTACGGTAGCGTGCCGTAAGTGCGCGCAACCGTAAGGGAGGAAAGGGCTAGAAAATTGATGAGAAGAGCGTGCAACAATAACCGAGCCTTATGGCTTAATGGGCCTTGTGGCCATAACCGGTTACTGGCTGAGTGACGGGCTTTTGTCGTAGCTGAAAAAGTCTGACTGCTTATACCGACCTAACCCAGTGGCCCGACCGTCGGGTCCAGTTAATTCAACAATGACTCAAGAAACCTTATTTAAACTAACAATTGTTGTTTAGAACTTTTTGGCCCACCAAGCGTGAAGTTCACCTCGGTCACTTCAAATTGAAGAGAATTTAAACTAGAGGGGCCAAGGCTGACTTCTAATCTTCAACTCCAAACTACACTTACTTATTTTTCCGTTAACAAAACTTTTCAAAGAGCTAAATAGTGTGATCTGTACAAATATTTTCTATATATAGAAGCTTTTTAAAATTAAATAAATCTGCTTTTCAATTTTATATTAGATAATGGTTAGGTAATCATACCTAATGAGTCATCCGCTTTACACACTGCCTTCAATACGGAGGTTCTATCGGACCCTATTCGCACATCAGTGGGTCCTCCTGATACGCCGGACGGACGCACGCGCGATCAGAAAACGGCAAAAACAAAAAGGCCCATGCGCACGTACGTATTTCTCTTTGGCGCAAAAAAATAATACGTGGTTTTTGTCCCTTTCTTAACACGGTTAAAAAATACTAACTATATATAAAAGAAATCTATGCGTCTCACAAATATTCATGTGTATAAATTCTTGTGTGTATAGATTTATATACATGGTAACTTTGTACACATAAAACATTTATCTATCAAACATTTGAGTCAAAATCCATAATCTGAACCGGATATATACACTTTCAGAGTATAAACTTTAATTTATAAATTTTAGGTATACACTTTCTGTGTATAAACTTTAGGTATATAGATATTATGTATACAAATTTTAGGTACGTATATTTTGTGTATACAAATTTTATGAATATAAATTTTAGATGTGTAAATACCTCCTCCAGTCCTCTCTCTCCCTTTCTCGACGGCGTGGGGCACGAGAGTTTGGGCTAGCCATACAAATCCTGATAAGGAACATGTGTTTCAATTTGGCTCCGCGTTCTTCACAAGTTAATGAGAGAGGCTAAGGTGAAGTCGAGTCTGACTGACCGGTTTAGGCCGAACAAGCGCACCGTGAAAGTTCTTACAGAAGCTACCAAGAAAATAGCCAAGTACTCCAGCTTTACTTTTTCAGTAGAGCCTGCCTCGAAACTGCCCCGTTTCCTGGATAGGACCTGCAGTGATATGGCCGAATCTGACAACAAAAATTCATTCCTTCCCTGCTTTCCTCCATGTCTCAAAGTGTATCATAGAAGACTAATTTTTGGTTGTTTGGATGCGTCAATGCAAAGCAAAATATACTACTAAACGGAGGAGACAATGAGCGACTCAACTGAACTTTTCTGGAGAAAGATATTATCCACGTACGCCATGCATACCTAGCAATCATATATGCTTCGGTTTTCTTTACCTCTACGCAAAGATGTCGCTTGCAGATAAAAAGGCAGAGAGAAATGAGAGTGATCTTGGCCGGCAGAAGATTACGATGATGATGATGAGGCTTTGCTGGGAGCTATTTTTATCATTTCTTTTCAGTTTTATTGTCCTTCCCTGGTCTCTCTTTATTCCCTGCAGTGAGAAAAATCAGTATGATACTTTCCTTGCCCTTCTCATCTTTCTTCATTCCACTAAAGAATTAATCAGGTGAAGTTGAATGCATAACTTTAACACAAACTTGACAGTACTACGATTACTTTCTTTAAGTAAAATGGGTAGTCCATAGCGCAACTTGTGAGTACGTGGTGCAATTTAATATTTTAATCATGCAACATGAGAAGCTATAGACCAGTTTCTTCTTACTGTTTTATCTGACGGCAAAAGTATAATTTGATTTTAGACCAGAACAGTAAGAAGCCAAAGAGTGTAACGCTAACAAAATTAATCAGCATGGTGGGATACATCCTGGATGTAGAGGTTGGATTGATTTCCATTGTCGAAAAAATTAAACAAAATTACTCAGCAAGAACTTATTTATTTTGTACAAAAAAGAATTCGAACCATCCAGAATTATACAACAGGATTTCACCTATAATTCCTCTCACTAAAATTACATGTGTGCTTCATCTGTCCTGGCAAAGTATTCTTCTATCAAAGATTGCTGTGGTTCTCTTCATTTCAAAAATGCAGAGTGCCTCCCTTTCTGAAGTCTGATCTCTTCCTACATAGACGGGCTATCTCCGTCAGAGCTACTGTCTCTTCCTCCTTTCTGCCCTTGCATGTTCAGGATCGGCAATGCATTTGCTGCTGATATACGGAAAGACCTCGCTGACCCAACAAATGTCCTGTCCTGCTGACTTACTTCCCTGCAAACATGATCCAACATTGAGAGGAAGTCCCTAACCACCATGAATATCCTTAGAGGATGTGCTTCCTCTTTCACCGCGTTACCATGGAAGTACTCAGTGATCTCCTTCACTCTTCCGAGTGCCGCCTTCTCATCTCGCCTCACTTGCTCTATCTCCTGCTCAGCTTCCTTGAGAAAATCACGCATTGTCGTGAAGAAATTCACGCCTTGGCTGCATTGCTTCTCGAGCTGGAGGACTGACTTTATCTTTCCGAGACCGGTTTCAAGCTTAGATACGTAGCCGTGTAGCACGTCGAAGTCCATGGTTGCTGCTCTCTTGACGTTTCCTAGCTCGGTGCTCAGCCCAGACACAACTTTTAGGCCCTGTCGACGCAGTTGTTCAACTTTCGCGATGTTTGTGA
The DNA here is from genome assembly GCA_000573905.2 of Oryza punctata. Classification (NCBI taxonomy): domain Eukaryota; kingdom Viridiplantae; phylum Streptophyta; class Magnoliopsida; order Poales; family Poaceae; genus Oryza; species Oryza punctata. The sequence goes on from CM002497.2 coordinate 13,937,836, forward strand.
TATGGCTTTCTGGAGCTTTTTCGGATTTTGCGTCCTCTGACCGGACGATTTCTTGGACTACAAAGTGTAGCAGTGTGGTTTTACCATCGGTGCCTTTGACATCTGCAAGTTTGAGGAGAGTGTCAAGCTTGAAAGCTTTTGCTTCACCCCGGTTTGTGCCAACATTCATTCTGTTCCCTGTCCTAAGCACTGCTTCAAGGAGTTTTAAGAACAATCTACTTCCTCTTAAATCATCACAAGCTGCCTGAAAAGCAAGTAGAGTATTAAGCTAATAAAACACGCCAGTCAGAGACTCTAAAGACTTCATAATAGTTTCTGTATATGGTAAAAGTTAGAACAGTCATATTTTTTAGGCTTGAAAAGCAAGCAAACAAACTAAAACGGTGTTAACACACATTTTTCTGGTCAAGAACTGTGCAACCATGTCCTGTACAAATCTCCAAAATATTCTGTTAAATTCGTTGCTACCCTACCCAGGGTCCCAGATCCACTTTTGTCAGGTGCACGTGCACGAAGCACTGTTCAAAAAATTTATTGACTGCAATATATGTGACACAATGCACACCGCCAAATTTTTTTAATGCCAGATTTGTCCATGATGTACAGTAGTAAGAAGGATCAGTGTAAATCATGCACTAGAACTCAATAGTACCGCTTATATATTCTGGTCTTTAGGGTACCATATATTAATTTCGTATTGAAATTGTAAATGTTTACACAACTTAAATGTGCCCTAGAGTCCATAATTTTTTTTCAAAACTAACCCAGCTTGATGATACATGAATTCAGGCAGTGTAAGTCATATTAAACATTATTACCATGGAGCAGTCCAAATTCAAGCACCTATTAGTTTTTATGCAGTAAATGTTGGCAAACAGCAATATATAAGTTAATGCAGTAACTCATGTTAGAGATAATAACGCAAAGTAAACTGCGATACCTCAAGCGTTTGAAATGATTTTCTGAGATAGTTCACTTCATTTTCAAAATTTGCTCGGTATAGCATAACGTCAACTCTTTTAAAGGCGAATGGTACATCAAGAACTGCTTTAAGAAAGCGTTCTGCTGAACCAAGCTTTGATAAGTCCCCAGTGAAATCTCGCAGTTTCAGTTCTTCCTCTTTGGTTGGAGCCATCTTTACTAAGGTCTCCAAAAGTTCAGCTCCCAAACATTCAGCATTACCTATTTATAGATGAACAACATATGGTTAGTGGAGTTAGATGCACGGATGTTTCCAACTGGAGAGAGTATATACTCCAAGTTTCCAACTATTATACCATTAGCAGTTAAGTCTAATAAAATACTACATGGATGTCATAATCAGGATGTTTACAACATTCCCAACAGAAATGGTTGGTGAAGGACTTCTTCCCTAGCCAAAGATTTCAGGTCCCATTGTACTGGTGATAACAAATTGACATGGGACATTACTTTAAAATGTTGTCTGCCTTTACATGGATAGCATGATTATCTTCTAACTGAAAGAATTCACATTGAAAGGGGAATACATGTCACTACAAGTTTTGAAAGCAACCTTCTATCAGAGTGCCTTAGTTCTAGAAATGTACAAACCATAAACATTTAGAGGGTCTCAATCAAAAGAGTTAGTTTATAAAGGTGTCATCAGTTATTATGCATCAGTTAAGAATAGATCACATGAGAATCCAACAACTAGTACTACTTGCCCTCAGTAAAATATATTTCCTATCCTAATTATCATACTTGCTCCAATTTCTATTACATGTTGGTTAGTTCATTTTTGTATTAGCAATGTCAAATAAAAAAAATAGAGGTAGTAAACATAAACAGAGGCCAATAATTGCTTACCATCCAAAAGCGCATCCGTAACCTCTTCAAGAGTGACATTCAGCGCGCGAAGGAGGATGGCAATGTTCTGTGCCTTCTTGGGGTCAAGAACTCTCTCCTCTTGCTTAAATTGCGGCATACCGACTTTCTTCGGGGTGTCCATCCTAGGCGCCACGGATGTCGAATTGTTCATGAATAGCACCTCGATCATGTCCTCATCCAACCTGCAACATGTTTTATATCAGCAATTAACAAATTGAAAATGTAATGAACAGCCTAAGAATTCCACATCTTTTTCTGAAATTTTATCTTAACTGGAATGAATTTGACTTGAGCCGGTCCCAGACCATGTCGCGGTCGGAGCTCGCCCGGACCATGTCCCAGTGCAGTGGCTTCAGCTTTGGCCGGGCTTCGTCGCCGCCGGCATCACCCCGCGTCCGCACTGACATGGTGGTGGCGGCGGCGGCGCCGTCGTTGTCCTTTGTCACCGCCATTGCAGGCGACGTGCTCACGGCGATGCGGGGGCCCTCTGCTGGGAGCGGTCTGAGCAGTCGGCGAGCAGAGATTGGCCCAGTTGATGGCTCCGGCGGCGGCGGTGGAGGCTTTGGGGTTGTGTTGTTGAATCTTGATGATGGTGGTGGTGGTGGAGGGGGAGGATGCGGCGCGGGTGGTGGGTTGGAGGGTGGCGAGGTCATCTGTTTGGTCATGTCGGCGCTGGAGCCGGCGGAGAAGCGGGTGCGAGGAGGTGTTCGACGGGAGCGTGGCGCGGGTGGGGCAGGAGGGGGAGCCGCGGAGGCCGGCGTCGTGGGGAAGAAGTCGCTGGTGAGGCTTGGGAGGCTGCGTCGGGAGGCGGTGGTGGTGCGCGGGCTGGACGCGCTCGCCTCGCTCCACGTCCCGCCGCCCTCGCCGCCGCCACCGCCACCAGAGACAGCCGAGCGCTGCCCCGGCGTGTAGTATGCCGCGTCCTCGTCGGACGACCCTTGCGTCAGCGCGGACGCCCCTCGCCGCAGCGGTGGGAGCGGCCGGAGCTCCGGGCTCGGGACGGTGTCGACGTCGCGGCACATGCCACGGCGCGCGCGCTCCGAGCGCACCTTGCGGTACGGGGAGACCGCCGTCGAGCATTCCGCCACGTCGGCGTGCGCCCGCGCGACGACGCCAGCGCCGGCGTGCGCGTGGCCTGGCGGCTTATGCGGCTGGGCGGCGGCAGGGTGGCGCGCCAGCCGGCCCGTGAGGAGGAACGCGGCCGCGAAGGCGAGCAGCGCGAGGACCGCGGCGGCGGCGGCGGAGGCGACCACGATGGCCGCCTTGGGCGTGCCACCGCCTCCCCCACGAGCCCGAGGGTCTGGCCCGCTGCGCGACGACGACACGTCGGCGGCGACCGTGTTCGGCGGCGGCGGGGGGAGCAGCGCCGGGCCGCCGTTGTCGACGGGAGTAGCCGGTGTGGAGGGGTCGGTGGAGAAGTCCGGGGACGGTGGCGATGGCGACGTCGTGGACGGCGGCGGTGTCCACTCGATGGGGAAGAGTGGCTCGTGCAGGACACGCCGCACGTCGCCGCCGCCGACGGCGCCCACGGCGGCCACCGCCGAGAGGACGAGGAGCGCGAGCGACGGTGGCATTAGTGATGAGGAGAGAGAGTGAGAGCTTGGATTGTAGAGAGAGAAAGAAGAGAGGAGGGGGAGAGGAGTGAGAGTGGGAGGGAGTGAAGCTGCAGAGAAGAGGAGGGAAGGAAGGAATAAGGGAGGAGTGAGGAGAGGGGAAGCTCAAGTAGCCGCCATTTTTGTGTTCGGTGGAAGAGCAGCAGCGTGTCCATAACACGTGGCCTTTTGTGGTTTTTTTTAGTGTAAATCTTTTTGGAGAACAGTTTACTCTGTTCACAGCTAAATTTTAGGTCTTAAAATCGTTTTAAATCATAGGAATGGAAAAACGAAGAATAGAAAAAATATAGGATTCTGTCAGAAATATAAGTATAAAATAGATAATTGTAAAATAAAGAAAAAATATAGGAATGATGGGTTGAATGAACCGCAGGAAAAACACTGGAATCGGATGAAAGAGACATACTTATTGGAATTTTTTCATGAGGTTGGACTTTTTGCTAAGTTTCCTCCAAAATCTATATGCAATGAGTTATTTCATAGGAATTTTGTAGGATTTGGAAAACTCCAATCTTTTAAATCAAAGGTTACGTAGAAAATTTTTCTAAAGGATTTTAATCCTATGAAATTTGTATGTAAATCCTTTGATTCCTTACTATTTCCTTGGTTCAATGTATTTTGGTTTTAAATTTGTGTTAAAAAATTTAAGAGATTTTATGACTCCAAGGTAATCTTTTATTCCCACTACATACTTTTGTATAGTTTGTACTGATTTAGTCTATAACATATCAACTTTTTTATCGGTTTATTCCATCTTTTATCACATTTTATATCGTTACAGTATTTTTGCTACTTTCACAATCCTTAAAAAGATAACCATTTATATTATAGGATGGATGGAGTAATATACTATATCTGTCTTGAAATATAAGAGTATAAGAGTGTATAATCTTATACTTTGAAAAAAAATAGTAGCTCGATCCTCTAGGCGTGACGGTGGAGGCGAGGACTGGAGCAGGAAGGATACACCGGTGGTGCGATATCAAGTGGATGCAAGATCCACTTCGAGGAGTTGTTTTCCCCCATCATAATGGGCCTTTTCTGATAGACATTAGTCAAAAAACTGGCCATCCAAGCATCCAATTCGCTCAAAAAATCTTACGTGCCGGTCCTTTACGCGGTTTTGGTAAAAACTAGGCTTCCAAACAACCCCTAAGCTGTAATCCGAACGAAACAATGCTCAGTTTTACAACAAAACATTTAAGTACCTACTTCAACGCAATTGTACTGTTATCTCTGTTTTCTAATCAAATGATGTTACCCCTTTTTCTGTAGCTATATAATTTTTTCTTATGGAAGCTTGTGTTTGTCCCCACAATTTGTTATTAAGGACATAATGGTGCCAAAAATATGTTCCTTTTGTAGATTTGTCGTTACTTTCCTAGAACTTTGTGCTTTTCCATTTGTTTTGACATCAAGTATTTTGACATAATTTTACCCCTATTTCGGCATGAATTTTCACATTTTTAAGTCCTCTAACAGAATGGAGCCCGAGCACAAGCTTCAGTTAAATAAATGAGCACAAAATCATAAAATTGAAAAGCAAGAGTAATAATCATTTGAAATTGAAAACAACGGCAACAACACAATTGCCTTTCTACTTTAATGGCAAGGGTAAGTAACAAAAGCGACTATTGTTAATAATTATAAATTATAAAATTCAAAATTGATTGTGGTTATAAACCGTACGCAAGCCGGGACCAAACTCTCATTAACTCACATGTTAAATTAACCTATTCATTTGCGTCAAAACCAAAAGCATGTACAACGAAAACAATGAAAATCAAAGCACTGGCGACAAGTAACCCACGTCCAAATGGTGAGCCAAATGGGAAAAGGACAGAGAGGGGCATTAACCATGGGCACATGGACTGTGGCTTGTGTGGGAGTGGACCCAATTATATACTACAAGATTGGGCTAAACATATCGAAATTTTGAAACCACTACAAATACCTCTAAAAACTAAACTGATATTTTTCAATTTCAACATTAATGAACCCCAAGTGATCATACGATTTTCTTTAAGAGCCTACCACTAAGCCTATGAGCATATTTGAAAAATTAAGAGAAGATTTATTAAGATTATCGAATCACGGGTGACCATGATATTCTTAGAACCCATACTAAAAAATAATTAATCATAAGTACAAATATCCGTACTACATCTACTAAATCTATAGTTTAAATCAGAACGGATATGTTTCATTGTAAGAAACTTAATCAAATACTCCATAATTTACCACGATTGTGTTTAGTTGTCATTAGCATTAATTAGAGAAAACAATATATACAAGAATCGGCCAGATATTACCCCAACCTAATCTTCGGATTGACACCTTCGATTTATACTTTTCGGGCATTAGACATACTATATCACGTATAAATAACCTAAAAGTATTATCCTCAGGAAAAACAATTTCTTTGCTTCACCAACTGATTATTTATCTGGAACCCTCCATGTCACCGCTGCAAGAGGCAGCTGCAAGCAACATGACCCAGTGATAAGTGTCGGCTCTAAATAATTAAGCCAAAGTAATCCGTGCATTGTAGTAGCAGAATTGGAGGGTACGAGAAGAATGATCAGACTTCACTCACCTGCTCAAGTGCTGCACGTGGGACCCATCCATCGATTTGTCCCTGCTGAGCCGGGCCCCACCGCCACTGCAGTTGCATTAATTGGTCCAACCCCGGATGTCACTGCAGATGGTGTGGTAATAATCAGTTTTGTGTTAACCGATCATGCGTGATCTGTTTGCCACAGGATCCAGCATTGATCATTTCTCTCTACGAGCCACCAATCATTCTCCTTGTTTGCATTGGATCCAACACTGATCATGCGTGCTTATGGCTTTATGTTAACCATTATTACTAGTCGTTACTCCGAAGGGAGAGTTGCTTGGAGCTGATAGCTACGATATCCCCATTTAGATTAGTAGATGTTTAGTTTAGGGCTCGTCTGATACAGCTTCTATTTTAAGGGTGGAGTAAAATTGAGGAGCGACGAGTTTTTATACTGTATTTTTATGGTGTATTTTTTAAGAACGAAGCATCAGATTCACTCTGTATTATTCAGGATCTTTTTTTTTACTGGATTATTCAGGATCTCATAAGTGGTTGATATAGTTTCAGTTTCATATGACAAAAATATCAGAGTACGTAGGAGTTATATACCAACTAGGTCCTTAAGAAGTTTTGCATGCATCTAACCTTATATTCTTTGTTTTTTTTATACTGCCTGTTGTGCCATCTACGAACCACTGTAGCACTACACTCTACTTAAAGTCAGCGTATATCCTTCCTGAAGATTGAATCGTTGAGTATTTCCATGAAAATCGTCTATACGATATAAGATGGTCTAAAATTAGATGGTTAAGTGATGCGGTTATGTACTCAACTTTAATTATTTAAACCTAACATTTGATGCTGGTGTCTAACAATTTTAAAAGTATGTTCAACTATTCAAGAGTACGCAAGAAACACCGCACAAGCTAATATTATTGTCTATCCTCCATCCATCCCAAAATATATATAACTTAATTGGCATGATCTCCAAAATTAAACTTTAACTGCAAATTGCTCTCAAAGTATGATTATCCATAGTGAAATCAATAAAACTACATCCAAATATGAAGTTAACAATACTGTACTTTTATCACTAATTGTTAGTAAAAAATTATGACATTTGAATTTTAAAACAAGTGTGCGAAATATAAGATGGAGGGAGTACTGTGTTAAAAAAACCCATATAGCATGCATCCCACTGATAGTACGAGTTAGATATTTTAGACCACATTGTAAGGTATATAATGTTGTAAATAAGTCTATATTGTTGGAAATTGCCTTAGTTATAATTTCATTTATAAAATTCCAAAGCAGCTAGTATTGAACATAAAGGTTTAGCACCATATTGCTCCTTTATGTCATTATTGTGGACTACTTTTTATAATTTTATATAAAAGGTATTTTTATTGATTAATGAAATTCTCCATTATCTAAAAAAGTTTATATTAAAGGTGAAGTCTTTTTCCATAAATAAGAGGCAAGAGGAAAATCATGTGGCTTGTGGCAAGGCATGACGTGGTGTGTCAACATGTAGCCTGTCCATTGATTGCAGCAACTTTATTACCAATTGTACTATTTTCTATTTTTATATCAATTATGGGTTGTTTCAATAAAATAACGTTTCTGGACAACGTGTTTGTGTGACTGTTGCGCTCTTATATCAATGATTTGTGCTGTAACGATTAATTTGCAGTATTGCCTCAAGATATACACGACTTGTTGTCGACAATCCCATGAGAAATTCTCCCAGGATCAAGTATTGTTATCTTCTTCCCCTGCCACTTCTAGAGGATTGTTTTGCAACATCAGGTTATGAAATTTGTCTCCTAGAAATATTTGGTATTAGAATGGTACACATTGTTTTCATATGGTAATTCATATTAATTGAGCTGCTTCAATATCGTAATCTGAAATATCTAAGGACATTATGTGGATACTATGATTGGTTGATGCATGCTGGCTTAGTGATTAATCTTTCATGTCGCTAGTCACTTTCAGCTCCGGCCGGCCTCGATTGTCTCCATGTCCATATATATCTAGCTACCATATGATAGAGTTCATCGAGTCAGTGATCAAATCTTTGTCTAGGTAGTTCGGATTAGTGCTTTGAGGTTTGCTTAGCTTTGCTACGAAGTCTCGCAACGCATGGAGGACTTTAATGGATCGAGTCCACATACGCCGGGTTTTTTTGGCAGTAAAAATGATAAAACGCCTGAAATGGAACAGATATGGTATTGTTTCTTAGAAACACGGCTAAAAAAATTATTTTTCCATACGGTCAAAACCTATTTTTCCATACGGTTAGAGCATCCGTCTAAAAAAAGTATGCAAAAATAGCGATTTCCGCATGCGGATTGCACACCCGTATGGAAAAATCGCTATTTTCGCATGCTGGTGCTTAAGTGGGACGCATGGAAAATGTCGATGGGTGATACCCGTGGACCGTATTACGAGAGTATTGAGATATGTTGGTACGAAGATCTACATGAAATGACATCAAACGTACAAAAGACAAGGATTATACTGTTTTAGGCTACTCGTAAGGTAATAGTCGTAGTCCAGTTTATATGGAATTATGACAAAACTATAAAGAATACAATAGAGAACAACAAAATCGATGAGTTACCGATAAGATCCCTACCGAGAACGATTCGACGAGATCAGGTGGCAAATTAGCTTCCAGTCCTCTGGATTGCTTCTTCCGTGGTAAGTTGCTAAGCTATGATTCGATGATCCCGTACCCCCTATGGGCTTGTATTTTACCGCAGGAGCCTTAGCCTCCAAGTAGAACTCGGAGAGAATTTCCTTCATACGAGATCATGAGCCCGCCTCCTCCCCGAAGAAGACTGACACATTATATTTAGGGAGATAGTTTCCTTATACGCTGCTAAATTCTATTACTCTTAAGGTATCTGTATCCGTATACTTCATTACCCCAAGGATAGGAGGTATGCCTTATTCGTAAGCCCCCGACTTCAATCCAAATGACCTCATAACGTTGTCGTGCCCATCTGACCATTCTCGAGATAACCAGAAGGTAAGGAGCATGCGACAACACCGTCGAAAAGCAACGGTCCACTGCAAATTTGAATTGAAGTCTAGAAAACTACCATAAACCAATTGAGGAAAATCCAACGGAAAATCCAACGGCAATTTCTCTTTCCTCCTTGAAATACGAACCATCAGATGTGACCTATAAATTCTGATTTTGAGATTCATTTGGACTATGTTTGCCCAAACACCTCTTTGTCTTCACTGGTCCTTAGCCCTTGCATCATCCACCAGTCCAGAAAAACCCTAACTTTGCCCTTTCGTCTTCATTTCCCACCTCGCTCTCATGGATCTAGGGAAATCCATTATCGACACAGGGGATTTGCAGAAGCTGCAGATTGAAAGATCTCTCTCGGGGAAGACAATCATGGTTTGCTCGGAAGGAGGTACCCATCCTAACCCCGCATTAGGACAAGTAGTTTGCTTGAGGCTTTCACTCAATGTGGTTTCTTACCCCCTCCTTCCAAGTTTCTTTCACTCTTGCTGAGCTTTTACGGCCTCCAACTTCTCCACCTCAACCCCAACTCCAAAGCTTTCCTCAGCATCTTCACACATCTCTGCGAGCCATACCTTAGGGCATCGCCTTTCCTAAATCTGTTTAAACAATTTTACAAGTTGAGATCGATGGAATCCCGCAAAATCGCCGGTTGCTACAGTTTCCGCCTCCGAGATGGGATTAAGGTTGAGTATATTCCCTTCAACTACCACTCTTCTCGGGGTAACTGGGATCAAAATAGTTCTACCTCCATGTTATAGACCGCCCTACTGAACTTGATATCCCACGTGAGCAACCTGAGCGCACCCCATTGTGGACATCAAGACCCTCCTTAACCACCGCCCTCAAAAGTTTCATAGACAAAATCCACAATCTCTGAGAACAAGGGTTGTCGGGCAATGAAGTCGCCAAGGACTTCATACGTCGTCGAATCTTGCCACTGCAAGCCCGCGCCCACCCCGCGTACGAGTACTCAGGGGCACAGGATGAAACACAGATCTCGGTTCGGGGTATACGTTCTCGTAACCCACTCAACCTCGTTCCGCATAACAACTAAATCTCTAACACTTGTGTAAATGCTTCTTTTCACAGATCTGGACAACACGTTGGCTTCCTGGGTAGGCCATCTCGTGATCGACCCATCCACAGACCCGGAGAACCTCCTCACCTTGTTGTGCGAGCTCCCCTCAGCCGACAAGGATGTCACCTTCAACGTAAGTGATCTTAGACAACTGAATTATAGCCAAACATAAATGTTTGAAGAAATAGTAATCTAAGATTTTGTAGGCCCTACCCTTAACGGATGTTATCACTCCTTGAACATCAGGCTGCTGGCTCCCTTAAGGAGATGGCGGTGTCAGAACAGGTGGCCGTCGAGAACATCGCGAGTGGTAGCAGGACTACAGGATCAAGAGGAAATGGTCCTCTATACCAAAGAAATCAGGTGCTGGGACGCTGACACAGACTAGTGGCTCCGAGGTTAGTTACTTTCCTGGAGCTCCCTCATTTGTTTTTAAGTTACCCGATCTTGACTTACACGTCTTACAGATCACTTCAGGCGCAAAACCCTCCTCCTAGATGAAATGCACGCTCCTGAAGCGGCTCAAGCCCAAGTAAGTGAACTCGTAACCTAGTCTTTTCGTCACCGTACCCATGTTGCTTTTATGTAATGTCTGTGGCTTATTGCCTCGATGCATCCCTTCCCCCGTTTCCTGCGCACAAAGTGCAGATGACACGAAGACGAGCTCCCCTCCAACTGCCGCCAAGACCACCTCGGCGGCCCCACCTCCCCGTGATCCGCCTACTGCTGCCTCACATTCGGGTATCGACCGGTTAATCGAAGCCGAACGTTTTCTCCACTCTAGCACCCGTGACATACTCGTCGAGGTCGAGCAGCTTATGAAAGCTACGACAACCTACGATAACCATGTCGCGGAACTAGAGAAGCAACTGGAGGAGGCGCAAAGGGACATGATGAAGTTCAAGGACCTAGTTGCCGATCATTATCGGCAATGACAAGTCCGGGAGAAGTGGATGGAGGACATGCAGGAGAATCTAGCATCCCTCCGACAAGGCCTCCGCACAAACTACGGGCGCCTGGACACGATCACTCGTAGTCTAGGGATCCAGGATAAGGGCCTTGAGTTCCCTGACGAGACGATAGTCTTGGGGTCCTTGGGCACCCTAATCGACAAGCTAGATGGCATGGCCACCAAGCATGCCTAACAAGTTGCGGAGGAGATGTACACTGGCCTTCGGACCAGCGCATGTCACATACTTGCATGTCTGAAGCTCACCCATCCCGAGATCAACCTAGAAGAGGCACTGACCAAGGGTGGAGCCAATGAGACGCGTGAGGACATGATGGCACAGTTGGAGGACCTAGGGGAGAGTGTAATCCTCTTCTTTGAGGAGTGGACCGTCCTGCCCTTTTTATGTTGTAATCTCAATTACAATCATTTGGTCTGTTGTTCTGACTTGAAACAATAACCTTTTGTTTTGTAATCGAGGTTCTTGGCATTGTCATGTCGGTTTGTAGATGTATTGAAGATGAAGTCATCCAGTAAGGAGGACACCCTCGAGATCATAGCATTGCACTTCCTTCGCCTCACGCTTCCTCCAGCCCAAGTATCGATGAGCGAGTGCTAGTCATTGTCGATCCTGGTAGCGCGCATATTCCTCAGGGACCTCCGCTTAGTTATCTTGTAGAGCAGACCCAAGGTACAACGTTTAAGTTTTTGTAGCTTAGCCCTTGCAACAGCGCAAGGGGGCTAATTGGGGTTGAAACGATGTTTGCAGCCTTGGAAGCTGCCCTCGAAGAGAAGGAATGCCATGTCGAGTACTAGAGAACTCGATCTGAGAAGGTAGAGCTTGAACAGATGGTTGACGCCACTAAAAAGGAGAAAGACGTGGAAACACTCTAAGGTAGCGAGGTCTAGCTCAATTCCTACCTCAAAGGCTGTTGCCTGGCGCTATTGCGGCTGTGCGAGGAGCTGGGTGTGGTCCCTCCACCTCCCGAGAAATCAATGAACGACTACCTTTCTTGGATACGGGCCACGTGCAACCAGCTGGTCGGAACCGGAAAACGCATCGCCAACAGCCTAAAGTAGGAGTGTCGTCGCGCTAGTCGGTACGCCACCGGTCACATTGTCGCATGTATCCGAGATGGTCGCCCGCAGATGAACTTGGGGTTCCTCCAGGAGGGTTTCGCCCGTTCTCGAATGAGGCCAGATGAGATCGACCGCCTTGCACAGTTCTTTGCTCCGTTGGCCGAGAACATTTTTTCCATGATTGAATTTTGTGTTATTGCTTATGTAAGAATTAAAATCTCTGTCCAAGCAACTTTGTGAGAAAGTATACTACGAGTATTCTCGCAAGAGCTATCCTCAGCCAATGGAGTACGATACTCTCCCTAGCCCCCAGCCGGTTTATGGAAAAATTGTTTTCCACAAAAACAGCTTAAATCTTATAACAAACCATGCTGAAGCAACGAATTCCTTGCCCCCAGCTGTGAAGTCAGGAAAACCAATTCCCGGTTACACGACTTGGTTAATACGCTCAAGTGGGTACTCTGACATGACCAAATATAACATGGTCGTTTGACTCTACATGGCCTAACAAACTTTCATAGTGCTAGGCGTCCCTAGCCAAGGTCAATGGACCACAAGCCTGCCAGACTAGCGTAAGAGGACAGTAGGATCGACTTCGAGACGAGACGATATAAGAAAAGGTGATCGCAGGGTAAAACACTGTGAAGAAAGACTAGATCTTAATAATGTATATCATTGAACTAAACTTACAAACTTTGTACACATAAAATTTACGTAATTGGTCGATGTTCCAGGAGTTCACCAAATCATGGCCCTCGTCAGTTGTGATCTTGAACACTCCTGGCATTAAGACTTTGACCACCGTGTATGGACCCTCCCACTTTGGTGAGAGCTTGTCTCGCCCTGCTTGATTCTGAACTCGTCGGAGGATGTAATTACCGATGGTGAGTGTACAGGCACAAACGCACCTTTCGTGGTATCGATGTAGGGCCTGTTGGTACGTGACTATTCGGATGGCAACATTTTCTCGATGCTCCTCTATAAGGATGATGTCATCTGCTCGCCGTTCCTCTTTCTCCTCATTTGAGTACTTCTCAACTTGTGTAGACCGATGATGCAACTCTGAAGTGAGTATGGCCTCAGAATCGTAGACGAGGAGGAAAGGAGATTCCTTGGTGGAGGTTTTTGGGGTAGTGCGGACGGCCCACAAAACAGAAGGGAGTTCATCAACCCATCGCGTGTCATAGGCCATGAGCCTATCGTACACACGTGTTTTGATGCCCTGGAGCATGATGTTGTTTGCCCGTTTGACCTACCCGTTACTCTGAGGGTGGGAAACTGACGCGAAACATATTTTTACTTCGAATTCAACGCTGGTGAACTAGGAGCTGTTGTCCATCAGGATCTGGTGCGGAAGTTCGTATCTACAAAATATCCCCTTCATAAACTTGATGGCGTGTTCAGCTTTGATCTTTCTTGTTTGCTCCGCTTCAATCCACTTGGTGAACTTGTCGATAGCCATGAACAAGAACTAGTAGCTGCTTTGTCCTGGAGGAAACGGTCCAAGGATATCAAGCCCCCAGCATGAGAACGACCAGATGAGAGAGATAGTCTGTAGCGCTTGGGCTAGCATCTTGGTGTGTTAGATGTGGAATTGACAGGCTTCACATCGTTGTACCATGTTGCAAGTGTCTTGAAGGATGTTGGCCAGAAAAACCCTTGTTGGAAGGCTTTTCTGACCAGTGTTCACCCGCCGGCATGAGATCCGTAGATGCCTTCACGGATGTCGAGTAGTAGGTTCTCGCCGTCCTCGGGGGAGACACACTTGAGCAAGACTTCATTTAGGGCTTTCTTGTATAGATTGTTGCCGATCAGACAATACAACTTGGCCTGGCGTGAGAGCTTTTCTACCTCGGTGTCATCGTCTGGTAGCTTGTTGGCATCCAAGAAGTTGATTAGCGGAGTCCGCCAGTACTATACTCGATGTCAGCCACGACGTTGTCGACCTCTAGAGTAGCCTCCGAGATGTTCTCGGTGCTAGTTAAGGTGCCTTCATCACTGGTGACTTTGACTGAAGGTGTTGTTAGGATTTCAAGAAAGGTACATGGCTCAACAGGTTCTCTTCTGGACACGCCCGTGATAAGTTGTCAGCCTCGATGTTGTCCTTGCGGTAGCTGGCATACCTCGAGGCCGTCGAACTTTTGCTCCAGCTTCCTGACTTCGGCAATGTACTTGGCTAACTCTAGGTTCGAGCATTTTAGTCCATGGCACTTGGTTGGCAACTAATTCTGAGTCCCATTTCACAATCAATCGTTTTACCCCAAGTTTCTCCTGTACAATGCATGATTCGCTAATGGTTAGAAAAAATTTAAGTTCACCTACCCTATTGAGTGTACATCTTTAGTTTCTCTTATAGCATATTAAGTAGGAGTTGTGAGTGGTGCTCAAATCGCTTACATTCCAACTCCTCGCTCTTATGTTAACGAGACTTTCTTAATTCAAAGCCATACACTCAGATCCGGGCCGGATGATTCTCTTATATTTTTGTTTCCTGGTTGCGCAAATGAAATCCCGTTACCTAATCCGGGGTTTTATTTGTACAACTATAAAAAACTAACCATCCCTCTCAAGTCAAAAGGGGAATCTCGTGCAAATGTTCGATGCAGGGTAACTCGGAACATGGCAAAAGAAGCACCGCAAGAAGAATCATCTTCATCACCACCAATGCAGATGTATGCGGATGATTGGGTCCCGACTAGGGATGCCCCCGGTTGGACCCAAAACCCTCAACATAACATCGGAGGATCATCTTGGCAAAGTGCCAGTGATGACCGGTAGCAAGCACCTCACGACGTGCACTGGGGGTACTCGCGTTCCTCTAGCTCAAGTGGTCTACCACCTTTTCTGCCGAATGCGTCGCTCTGTCTCCTCTCGAGGGGATCTGGGTGAACTCACTCAGAGGATGGGCAATCTTGAGCTGTAGACCAGAGAGATTAAGCACATGCTCATAGGACACATCGTGCAATCTTAGAGTGGCAGCAAAATGTTAATGCACAAATGGCAAACTTCAACAACATGATGCAACAATAGCAGGCTGACTGGCAGGCCTACTTTCGCCACCTAGGATTCAATCCCTATCAAGGACCCTAAGTAAAAAGGCAAGCTTGAGGGAGATGTTTCTCCTCCTACCAAGGTGATTTATATCATTTCCTTTTCAAATTGCATATTTCCTTTCATAATGCATTTATAAAGTTGAAAACAAAATAAAAATTTGCAAAAATATAAAAAGAACAAAAGTGTAGGATAGATTTTACTATCATAAGTGAGACTGCTTAATTCTCAATGTTGAAATGATGAACAGTTGCGCTGATTTATATCTTTTATGTATTGGTTCATAGTAAAGTACTCTCTCAAGTTTTAAGTTGGAAAGCCAATTATTATCTGGGAACTTGAGAGATGTGAGAGCACATTGCATATCTAAGTCTAAGTTGTTGTGAGATATGAGATGCTGAAATAGAGTTGCTATGATCTCATTCTAAGTTTGACTTGAATCTAGAGTTTTATCTTTCAAAAACGATAGAACTCAAAAAGTTCCTCATTTGATATAATTCCTACATTGAAAGACTTTACACTATGGTTGCTTGTAATTCCATTGAACTTTGTCAAAATTCTTGTGACCTGTGTATGATGCTTCTCATACTTTATGATCAAGATCACGTACACCCACGTACGCATATATTCTAAACTTCTACAATGGGAGCTAGCATCCATTCCATCCATTTTATCCACTCCATCCACAAAATAAATGCTCCACATTATTTGTGCCACTCTTCTTCCACAAATATCAGTCAAAATAAAGAGAGGTATAGGTATCCAAAAAGAGAAAAAGAAAATCTTGCTCATACATGGTGTGAGGCATGATGAAAAAAAAGAAAGAAAGGAAGAAGCTAGCCATACACTCTCTCAAGTTTCAAAAAGGAAGAACAGGTATACAAAGGAGCCACATTTCACGTACATATCTACCATGGTACCAAAACTTGCATAGTCTTGATCAAAAGTATGTTTTGCTATCATTTTTTGTCCAGATTTTTGACTTAGTAATAAATGTGAATGCAAGTATGCTTCATTTGATCCCTACCAAGCTCTACATATGTGACCTATAGAATAGGGCCAAAAAGGCAATATCTTGGTAAGGAATACACATTCACATTCTTGAGTGAATAAGACAATCACTTGAGGAACTTGGTTTTATTTGCAAAATATTTGAAAACCTCTGGAATGAAAGTTAGACAAGGGATGAGTGAGTGGTACTCTAGATTACCGTTCTATCTCTCAACCACCCAAGATAAGGAGAAGGATGATGCTCCCCCGGGAATTGGGTGTATGGGTAAGCCACCGTGTCATCTTGCTTAAATTCGAGAGAGAGTACTCATACTTTGTACCTTGTACATTTGAGATATACAGCATTGCAGCAATTCCCAATCAACAACCAAGTTTTTATCTTCACGAGGTCTTTACTCGGGATGAGCAAAGGTTTAAGCTTGGGGTTTTTGTTGACGGTCGTTATAGACCAATTTCGACCGTCAATATTCCCAACAATAAAAGAGAACTAGCAATGCTTGCATAAATATTTTATTAGAAATAATCTACTTCCCACTTGTACTTGGTAACGTATTTGCTTGCAGAGAATTATAGATAAATGGAGGAGAAATGACGGAGAAATACATCAAAGCCGGACTTATGGATGGATGGGCTCATAAACCTAATGAAATACATGCAAATGAGCTCAACCACCATAGCACTGGGATAAGGAACCGCAAGAGGAGGCCCACGAGGAAAATGGGGCCCATTGGGCTAGTCTTGGGTTCGGCTGAACTGGGCGGTTTGGCCGAACCGCCATAGGCTCCAATCATCCCGGCCTTCCACATGTACGTCCTGGATTGCTTCCCAATGACGGTGGAAGGGTGTTTCAGTCAATTCCAACTGCCAAAACCGTCATTCTCAAGCTATAAAAGGACTCCTCATTCTCCATTCCAACACACACCAAGAAGGAGAACTTCCAAGGAGCTCTCTCTAAATTAAATATTTTGTTCTAGTAGTAGTGGCATTAGAATAACTCTTGTGGAATAGCTCTTGAGTTCATCAAGTCTTCAAAGCTTTGGGTATGGCTCTGGTAGCTTGTATCTCTCTTGTAAGAGTTGTTCCATTAATGAAATATTATTCTTTATATAGTTTTGGCCCTTTGCTTTATTTGCATAATTATTTGGGTACTAGCTTTAGTTTATACTTGCTAGGTATAAGTTGTATGACTAGCTTACTGGAGATATGCAGTGGTATTGGCTTAATGTTCAAGTATTTGATTACTCTATGTCAAGTGCATTGGTGTAGAGTAATATTCATTAGTATAAGCATGATGCTCAGATTAGTGAATATCATTAAGTCATGCTATATGCCACGGAATGTAGAGGTAGGCCACTGATGGTGATGGTGATAGCTCAGTACGGGTATTCCTCCACGTGCGTATATAGGGCTAAGACAGGTTCCTGGCAAGGGTGCTCCTCCGCATCTGATGCCGGTTGGATAGCCATGATGGGTTTTCATAAGGAACTCAGCAACCAGGGGTGGTTTCTCAATATACCAGGAGGGCATAGTAAGAGGGTATTGGCCATAGCTGTACTATAGTAAGTGTATACTAAAGGGACTATATAATAGAATTACAGAAAATGAGTATTTCTCTATTCTTCTCCACTAGGCTAGATTTATTCTTTTATGTGAGAATCCTTGGAATGTAACTTTTGTGTGTCAACCTACCCATATTCATCTTTGATTAACCCCTGCATTAGACGTTGATTAACATAAGTGTGATGAGTATTAATAACATAGTACTCTCTTACCATATCTTCCCTTGGGATTAAATAAATACGATACCTTGGAAAACTTCGGGGTGAAATGCTACAGCGGTATATCCGTGCGGTTGTAGATTACATCTATGATCGTAAGAAAATACCGACTAATATTTCTGGCATCATTGCTTAGGATCTAAGACTCATTGTGCCTCTTGATGGGTCAAATTATTCTAAGTGGAAGGCTACTGTGTTACTCAACTTAGGCACACTCGATTATAATTATGCCATTAGAGGGGACCATCCTGAGGAACCTTTTACCGTTGAGCATGATTATGAGGAGAAACTGAAGTTTTATCGTGAGAAAACTAATGAATGGGAGAAGTCCAATAGGATCTGTCTCATGTACATCAAGAGTGCCATATCAAATGTCATTATTGGTGGGATTGAGGAATCTGATGATGTTAAGACATACTTGGAAAATATTGATAGAAATTTCAGGAGTTCTTCTAAGTGTTACGCCAGCTCTATAATTAAGCGCCTAACATCCATGCGCTATAATTATAAAGATGGTGTAAGAAAGCACATTATGCATATGGGTGCTATGAATGGAGAGCTTAAGAGTATGGACATGGGAATTAATGATGATCTTCTAGTCCATTTTATCTTGAGATCACTTCCTTCTGATTTTGAAAATTTATCATTAATTATAATAATCAGAGGGATAAGTGGTCCATTGAAGAACTCATTTCTCACGCTGTTGAGGAGGAGGATTGTCAGAAGGCTGACAAACAGAACCATAAGGATAAGGATCAGTTGAACCTCCTTCATGGTGCCAAGGGCGGTAAGCGAAAGTTCTATCAAGGGGAGTCCAGCAACTCCCAAAACAGGAAGAAGAGGCCAACCCTCCTTCCACTCAGACTGCTAATGTTGCCTAGAAGGACAAAGCTCAGGTCCCAGTAGGTCAGAATTCTACTGGTAAATTCTGCAAATTTTGCAATAAAGAAGGTCATGCTATGAGGGACTGTGAAGGCTCTCAGGCTTGGCATGCTAAGAAAGGTACTAATGTTATTGATATCATCTCTAACATTGATGAATTAATTTATGTTGAGTTATCTCATAAATCATGGTGGATTGACTCAGGTGCCACTTTGCATATTGCTAACTCATTACAGGGATTCCGTTCCGTGAGGACGCTAAGAAAGAGAAGCGGATCCTAAGAGTGGCTGATAGAGCTGAAATTAAAGTGATGGCTGTTGGGGAGCTTCATCTTTGACTTCCAAGCGGCAATAATCTTTTACTTCATGATGTTCTTTATGCTCCCTCTATTAAGAGGAACCTCATTTCTGTAATTGTCTTAACAAACAGTGGTTATGTGTCGACCCCCGTTTTTATAACAGGAATCATTTGTGTTAACAGTACCATTTCCCTGGATCAAGTAGTCTATAACACACGAGTTCATAACCGGAATATCAAGTGCACATACATAGTGTTAAAAGTGAATTATTACATCATAAGCCCACAGGCATAGTCTAGACCATAGGACCAAATGGTCTGGAATACATGCAAAAGTAGAATGTAGATAAGACAGCGGAATCAAGGCAGCGGCAATACCATTGCCACAAGCAACGACCGTAGCTAAGACCTACTAAGCGCCATCGTCTTCAACAGCCTCCTGATAGTACTCGTAAGGATCATCAGAGACTCCATCATCTGCTTTTGATGAATTTGTAAATAACAAGGGTGAGTACCAACCGTACTAAGCAAGCCACCGCATAAAGTATGCATATGATAGGGGTAATTCCAAGGAGTGGCTAAGGTTTCTTTTGCGTAAAGCCAATTTTGTAATTATTTTTCACAAGGCTAAGACCTGGCATAACTGATCAAGTTTTAACTCCACTGTTCTTTAATCAGCGACGGTATTGTCCACCATCCATTGTGTTCCCAAGGATGGCTTCCCGCCACTGGGTCTTTATGGTTTTCTGGGGTCTACCCCTTCTCGCCTCTTGAGAAGTTGATGCACCAGTATAAAATGATATGCATAATCCCAACCCAATCAATTTAAAAATTAGAGTCTAGCCAAGTGTAATACATGTCCCGATGCTCAATATCCGTGAGCACAGCTATTTGAATAGATTGGTTTACTCACACTGCAGTGGATGTACGCTTTAACCCATACTCCGTGACTTGCCCAACACATGAGCCGAAATCCCAACGAATGAGACGCGTCACGGCAAAGCCTTTCAATAACCTTACTTTGACAGTACCCGCTCCATGAACTTGAGCACTCATGCACTCTAGGCGTACAGGGTTTCTAGCAGTGAGAGGAGTTCTGGCATTCCCAGGAGGGAAGAACTCACACATGCGTTAAGTTGTGATTAAATCAAGTTTCATTTTTGGTTACCCACCGATGGTTATCCACCTGTAGGCTTCCCGCCTATTCACACACCTATGTGAATCCGCCACGTCTTGGGTACCGCCTCTGCTCAGCTATCTACTCCGCTAGGTCTATGCCCAATGCGAGGATTACGGTCGTACTAGGGTCATTTCATGCATAGCTCCATGGCTTGGTCCTTAATTGACCAGGGACAGCACTAGCCTTAACCGGAATCCACCCAAGTCATCCAGCCGCACCAGTCGAAAACGTCTGTTTAGTTTAGTTTCTTTCACAAATCATACATCAATGTCATGGCAATGTGGCGCTCATGTCTCCACATGTCGTATGTCAATTACCTAACCTAAGGTAATTCCCCAAGCATATAGCATTTAATAAATATGAGAGTGCAGGAATCTAAATTAGCATTGCTAATCATTTATCATAAGTGACTAGGGACTCATACGTAATTATGGTACAAGGGAATAAGATAAACAACTATACAAAGACATGGCATAACAATAAGTAGGATATTCCTCATTGCATGCAAGTTTGTTTATAATTTTATGCGCGAAAGATTTGGTTTGAATTTGGTTAGAATTCAAATTAAATCACAAGGAATTCATGCATTAAAAAATAAATTGCAAAAGTGATACCAATAGTTAGGTCTTGATTTTAGATGAATTTAGGTTAAAGTTTCACTCAAATCCGAGTTAAAACGAATGAGTTATGTTTATTAAAAATTCCAATTTGAATTAATTCAAATAATTGTGAAATGTCACTGACAAGTGGGCCCAGCCTTGTTGACCTAGGGTCAAACCGGCCCCTTTAACCTCGGTGGGACCCACATGTCACACCTCTCTCTCTTTTCTTTTTCTCTCTCCCCTTTTTTTATCTCCCTTTTCTTTTTCTCTCTCCCTGCCCTTTTTTCTCCCTTTTCTTTTTCTCTCTCTCCTCTCTCTTCTTCTTCCTCCTCTCCCCTCTACTTCTCCCTCTCCTCTCTCTCTGCTGAGCTGGCCCTAGTGGCACGACGACGGTCAGCGAAGGGGGGAAAGGGGGGCTCACCTGGCGGCCGCGGCGGCGGCAACCGGCGGCGGAGAGGGGAGGGGAGGGGGAGAAAGGGGGGTATTTATGGGGGGAAGGCAGACGGCCGGCGCGCGGCGGACGGCGACGTGGCGACGGCGACGACGCGCGGTGAGATTTGTTTTGAAAAACAGAGTGTTACATTATGATTGTAATTTTTCTAAGGACAAATATTGTATTAAGTACAATAATATTGATATTGGTCTTGCCACCGTGCAAGACCAATATCAACATTATAATGAATACGGGTCATTGCTTAGATTGTATAAAGGGGAAATTCACTAAGAAAATTAAAAAAGGAGCTACTAGGAGCACCAGTCCATTAGAAATAATCCACACAGATATATGTGGACCATTCCCAGTAACATCTATTGATGGATATGACTCGTTCATTACCTTCACAGATGATTTCTCCCGTTATGGGTATGTTTTCCCTATTAAAGACAGATCTGAATCACTCGATAAATTTAAAATATTCAAAGCCGAGGTTGAAAATCATCATAATGCAAAAATTAAGGTAGTGAGATCAGATCGAGGAGGAGAATATTATGGGAGACATACTCCTTATGGGCAAAGTCCTAGTCCATTTGCCCAGTACCTTCAGATACATGGGATAATTGCCCAATATTCCATGCCTCGAGAACCACAACAAAATGGAGTGGCAGAGTGTTGCAATTGTACACTTATGGACATGGTACGGAGTATGCCTAGTCATTCTACTTTGTCTGTGAGTTTATGGATAGAAGCACTTAAAACAGTTGCACACATACTAAATCGAGTTCCAAGTAAGTCGGTATCCAAAACACCTTATGAAGTATGGACCGGAAGAAAACCGACATTAAATTATTTACGTGTGTGGGGCTGTCGTGCTGAAGCAAGAATATTTAATCCACAGCTAAAGAAAATAGATTCTAAGACTGTAAGCTGCCATTTTATCGGATATCCTAAAACGTCTAAGGGATACAAACTCTGTTGAAAATAATAATGAATTAAATAATGACACTCAACAGACTTCTAAGGCACATGATGAAGAAATTCCACAAGAACCTTCTCAATCGCCAGTGATCGAAAATGAACCACTTAGAATATCACAACAGGAGAGAAGATCTGCTATCCCAAATTATTATGAGGTTTATTTAGGTGAAGATATTGGGAAGGTAGATGATCCCACCGCATTTAAGAAGCAATAACGAGTGAATATTCATCCAAATGTCTTGAAGCTATTGAAGATGAATTAAAATCTATGAGTCATAATGGAGTCTGGGACTTAGTGGAAATTCCTAAAGAAGCCAAAACAGTAGGCTGCAAGTGGGTCTACAAAACTAAGCTTCACTCAAAAGAGAAAATTGAAAGGTTCAAGGCAAGACTTGTAGCAAAGGGTTTTTCAGAGAGAGAAGGAATATATTATAATGAGACATTTTCTCCTGTCTCTAAGAAAGACTCATTTAGATATATCATGGCGCTAGTTGCTCATTATGATTTAGAACTCCATGAGATGGATGTAAAGACTGCATTCCTTAACGGTAACTTGCATGAGGATGTATACATGGCACAACCTGAGGGTTTTGTTATGGAAGGCAAGGACCATTTCGCTTGCAAACTTAAGATATCTATCTATGGACATAAACAAGCGTCAAGACAATGGTACCTTAAATTTGATTGATGAAATAATTAAGAGATTCGGATTTAAGGAGAATGAGGTGGATAATTGTATTTATATTAAGACTAAGGGTGGAAAATTTATAATACTAGTACTCTATGTGGATGAAATACTATTAGCAAGCAGCGACATTAATATGTTGCATCAGACTAAAGATTTTTTTTATCATCTAATTTTGATATGAAGGATCTCGGTGAGGCATCTTATGTTTTAGGTATTGAAATACACCGAGATAGGTCTACATGAGTACCTGGATTATCACGGAAATCATACATTAACAGAGTACTAGAAAGATATAATATGAGTAAGTGCTTTGCAACACCTGCTCCAATAGTTAAGGGTGATAAATTCGGATTATTTCAAAGCCCGAAAAATAAATTAGAATTAGATCAGATGAAAATGGCATACGCATCAGCTGTCGGAAGCCTAATGTATGCTCAAGTCTGTACGCGTCTAGAATTAGCATTTGTTACCGGGATGCTTGGCAGATTTCAGTCCAATCCATGTTTAGACCACTGGAAGGCTGTTAAAAAGGTCTTGTGTTACTTGCAAGGCACTAAGGATTACATGCTCACATATAAGAAGTCTGAAGAACTTGAAGTCCTAGGTTATTCAGACGCAGACTTTGCGGGATGTGTAGACACTAAGAAATCCACATCAGGTTATGTCTTCACTCTCGCAAGGGGACTTGTTTCATGGAAAAGCTCAAAACAAACTTTAACTGCATCGTCGACAATGCAGGCTGAATTTGTGGCATGTTATGAAGCAACGGGGCAGGCCGTATGGATTAAGAATTTTATCCCGGGTTTAAGAGTGGTCGACAACATTTCTAGACCAATTACATAATACTGCGATAATAAAGCTGCAGTATTCTATTCGAGTAACAACAAGTTGTGTGTGTAGAACCATGTGATGATTAATCTTGGTGATGAACAATTGTCAAAGGTGAGTGTTTATGAAAATACTGTGAATTGTGTTTTCGGTTGTCAGCTCTGGATGTGGCCAGTCAGACTGCGCAGGTGTAGCCGGTCAGACCGGTGGTGATTGGGCGGTCTGACCGGGTAGCCCGACGGTTAGACCGGTAGACTCTGGGAGGGAGTTGGTTTCGGGTTGTTTTAGTGGAATTTCTAGATTGCTTCAAGTTTATGACTTCTAGATGGTTTCTATTCGTATGTGATACTATTATGTACTGATGTGAGTCAAGTTGGTGCGAACTTGTACTCGGATATGGCGTTTCTTTGTTATTCATGTGCAGGTGTTGCTTGAGGCCATGGGAGTATAGCCGGTGATGGATTGGGACTAGGCTTGGGAGATGTTGAGGTCCAGACGGTCAAGGATATCACACGGGATGCTCAGGCTAGAGAACAATGCATTTGGAAGTGAAGGTTTCCATATGTCATACACGTGGTGTTGTGTGCGTATGGAGAGCGGAGTCAAATTTGGATTGGAGTCCAAGTTTGGGAATATTGGAGTTTGTAAAGTTTGTTTCTTGTACGGGAAGGTTTCCTAGGGGATTGAGACTTCTTGTATGAGATGGATTCGAGGCTAGGTGGCAGCCACATGATGGGTATACATAGAGAGGGAGGGTGTGTCCTCTCGGTATCGATTTTAGAGTGAGTTGAGTTGAGAGAAAAGTTAGTGCTTCGAGTTTAGTTCGAGATTTTGATGAGGAGTGCTCTTGGTGCACTTTGTAAACACTATTAGATGCAATAAAGTCGAGATAGATTCATCTACATCTTTGAGTGTTTATCTACCGATGTTTTTCTGGATCCCGACGGTTTGACCGGAGTACTACGGGCAGTCTAACCGGCGGCATAGCGGCGGTCTAACCGGAGGTGTGGAAACGGTCAGACTGGCGCTGGCGAGCAGCAGTAGAAGAGGAGGAGGCGGTCCGACCAGCCGGACAACATTGGTTAGATTGGCGGCATAGGAGCGGTCAGACCGGTGCGTACACGGCGGTCAGACCGGCTACGCCAACTTCATCAATTTGAGGGTAACTTGTATTCCCACTAAAAGCTTTTCGTTTTTGGTGTTACAACCATTCCCCCCCTCTGGTTGGCTTGGTTCTTGTGATTCGATCCTACAGAGTGGTGTTACCAAACACATCGACATTAAATATCACGTTGTGAAAGATAGAATCCACGATCAAACCATTAATATTGAGCATATTAGTACTAAATCAATGCTCGCGGGTCCGCTTACCAAAGGTTTACCTCCCAACTTATTTAAAGATCATGTAGCCGGCATGGGAATAACTGACTGCCTTTGATTAAGACTAAGATCCTGGAAATAGGGGCATTAATCTCAATTGACTCCCATTAGAATTAGGCAGGGTTCTTTCGAAGTCTTATAGTGAACTATAGGTACCGGAGTCTTGGTGGGACATGATAACTGCCATGACGCGTTGCCTTAGTAAAATCTATTTTACTGAGAATTAACTCATTAGCCTCGAGATCAAGGGGAGAATGTTGGGAAAATTATCTCTCGGCATGGAAACCGGGAGGAGATCACGGATGACCTTTTTTCCACCCACGGCCCGCGTTATCATCGCGATTAAAAACGCGACATTTGTTTCCTTATTTACACGCGCAATGATTCGAAGCGCGTCCATTTATTCGGATTGCCCCCGATCTCCCACAATGCAAGATTAAAAGGGGAGACCGACCATGGAACCATGTACTTGCTCACGATTCTTTTCTCCCTGAAAAACCCTAACTTTACCCGATTATTGAGGCACTGGAGGGAGAACATGTGGCTGTCTCAGGATAGTGTAGGTGGCGACCAGAAGGCCGCCGCTACCCTATTATTGATCGTCGGCGAGCACTTCTTCGGGATCAAGCCAACGACATCACCCACACCACTGCTACGATTACTTCCCCTACGCCGACGATCACCGGAGCGGTTCAAGGGACTTCGTCCTCTACTTCCCCTCCGGCCGATGGCATTGCAGAGAGAACAAGAAGAACCACATCAATGGCTTCAAACAATGGTCAGTAACCTTAAAAATCCGCATTAGGGTTATCATGATTAGGCTAAGCACTCATGTTAGTAGATCACAAAATCTATATTTAAATCTCTTATAACTACTTTACAATCTTACCGAACTAGGACAATAGGCCATTCCCTTTATTCTCAAGTAAACATAATACCTACGTCCCAATCCGTTACATAATCTATTTATATAATCTATACCCTATAACCATTCGGATAAACTAATCATGTGGGTATCTGGTACCCATAATCTCCACACATGGTGCTGTAGAATCGAACAGCAAAAACTAAGCCAACTAGAAGGGTGAATGGCTGAAATACCCCAAATCTAAAAATTTACCCTCGTAGTCGATGGAGATCGGTTTTACCGTACTTGCACCAGTCTGACCGCGCCTATGCTGCCGAACTAACCAGTGTAGATCGGCCGGTCTAAACGACCTTCGCGTCGCTTCCTCCTGTGGCTACCGCCGGTCTAACCGTAGTGGTGCCACCGGTCTGACTGTCGTGCACTCGCTGGTGTGATGATGAAGCCCGAGCAAACACGAATCGAAGATCTCCCAAAGTAGATTGAACTTTATTATTTCTATTTGTGTTTACCAGTTGCAACAACAACACTCCTCTCAGAAATCCCGACTAAACTCAAAACCCTATTTTTTTCTCTAAACTCGTCTCTCACAAAAATTATTATCTAGGGGCCTCAACACCTCTACTATTTAAACCCATTGATACACAGCCTAAAATCACGAATCCAACTTGTACAAGAAGTCCAAATTCCCTATGAAACCTTCCCGTACAAGACACAAACTTTACAAATTTAGACTCCTTCGAAATTCGACTCCTCATCCCATAAGCACACAATCTCATTATCGTATGTCGCATTGAATCTTCACAACCACGTGAATTGTTATTTAGCCCTAAGCATTCCACATCATATCATGATTGTCTGGAAGTCATCTTCTCCCAAGTTGACTCCTGATCCATCATCCGCAATAATCTCCTGAGGTATCATGATACGCCTACACATGAATCAAACAAGAAACAATATCCAAGCACAATATCACTCCAACTTGACTCAACATTAGCACACAACAGTATTATATACGTATATAAATCATGTAGAAGTCATAAACATGAATCAATCACGAGTATCCAAATAAACAACCTGAAACCAAAACCGACTCGGAGCCGGTCGGTCAGACCCTCAGGCTGGCCGGTCTTACCGCTCGCACAACTCCGGTTTGACCAGCCCAGTCCACCAATCTGACCACTACCATCAGACAAAATCCTGTTCATCATCAAAAATACTGTTCATCATATTTGTCCAGTACACAAACCTCGATCTGACCAGCCCCAAAACCACTTCACCAATAATCTCCAAATATCAAAACCAATTATCTCAAAGACCAATTGTTCATCACAAATAAATAATCAAAACACACTTTTGATTTCATAGGTGCATGATCTTGGAAGCCAGGACAATGCTCAACCTCGCTTGCTCACTGGTGTCCAATCTTTGTATGTTCGAGCAAATGTCTGGTTCAAAAATTAACCTTAACAAGAGTGAGTTTTGTTGGAAGTGCAAGTAAGGAAAGTGAAATTTGTAGCAACATGCTAACATGTAAACTAGGCAATTTGCCTATGAAATAATTGGATATACCAACAGATAACAAAAGAATATATAACAAGGATCGGAAACCTGCTGAAAACAAGATGGAAAAAAAACTTGGGTGCTAGCAGGGGAAGATGCTGGCAATCAGTGGTAGACTGACTTAAATAGTCTCTGGCTTAAGTAGCATTTCCATGTTTATGATGTCCTTTTCTCTGTGTGCCACAGGAAGTGAAAAATAAGATGGATTATTTGAGGTCTAGATTCTTATGGTAGGAGGATCAGGGAATTAAGAAATATCATCTGGTTCAGTTTTAGAAATATTATAATCCCAAAAGCAGGGAGGCTGGGGATAGTAGATTTGAATTATATGAATAAAGGTTTACTGGGGAAATGGCAACACTACGCCAGATCCTCACACCTCTGACGAGATACCAGTGACGGGCAAAGAAAATAGTCACTGATGACCGTCACCTTTGACGGGTCATACGGGATGCCGTCATCGGTGAGGCATCTGGCCACGACCCGTCACAGGTATCACCTCACCTGTGATGGGCGGCAAGACTAAGCCGTCACAGGTGAGTCAGTGACGGGTTATACTCCCAACCCGTCATTGGTATGACCTCACCTGTGACGGGTCCTTTCACTACAACCCGTCACAGGTGATTGGCGGGTTTTTCTCCCGGCCCGTCACAGGTATCGATCTACTTGTGACGGGCAACTCAGTTGAGGCCCGTCAAAGGTATGACCAATATCTTTGACGGTCTTTTTTTACCTAACCCGTTTGAGGTGTGTTGGGTCTATAAATACCCCCCAAACCGCCAACTACTTAACATACCGACCATTTACTGTTCAGAAATCAGTTGGGAGGGCAAGGGGGGCGATTTTTTGCTAAAATTCAAGGTAAAATACACATTATTCTTGCCTTTATTCTCAATATATATCGATCATCATATATTTTTCTTCCTATGTTGTTGATTTCAGATGGATCGTAGTTGGATGTATCATGTTCATCGTTCGTCCACAGAATATAGAGAAGGGGTCACTGAATTTGTCACATTTGCGGAGAATGACAGAAAAAGTAGGATGAGCATGTACATATTGTGTCCATGTAGGGACTGTAAAAATAAAAAGATGATCCGTGATAGCTCCGAAGTGCATTCTCATTTGATAACGAATGGATTCACGAAGAAATATACCTGCTGGACCAAACATGGAGAGCAAGAGGCGCCTGATGTCGCAGCTGAAGAAGTGTTGGAACAGGATGTAGAGAACACCGCCGCAGCTCGAGAAGGCATGTTCGTACATTCACCGTTAGGTGGAGAGACCATAGATTTGGATACTCAATGTCTATCTACAATGTTGCATGACATTGAAGACGCAGAGGACAATGACAGATATTTTGAGAAGTTTAGTAAGTTGGTGGAAGATTGTCAGATGCCCTTGTATGATGGATGCAAGTCGAAGCATAGCAAGTTGTCATGCGTGTTGGAACTCATGAAGCTTAAGGCTAGTAATGGCTGGTCGGACAAGAGTTTTACTGAAATTCTTGAGCTGTTAAAGGACCTATTGCTAGAGGGGAACAATTTACCGCAGACGACATATGAAGCGAAGCAAGTATTATGTCCGTTGGGCCTGGAGGTCAGAAGAATTCATGCTTGTCCGAACGACTGTATTTTGTATTACAAGGAATACGCTGACTTGGATGTCTGCCCTGTCTGTGGGGTATCTAGATACAAACGAGCAAAGAGTGAAGGTGAAGGAAGTCAAAGAGGGGAGGCTCCGCAAAGGTGGTGTGGTATCTCCCAATTGCGGAGCGCATGAAGAGAATGTTTGCGAATAATGAACAAGCTAAGCTAGTGCGCTGGCATGCCGAAGAACGGAAAGTCGATAGTATGCTGAGGCACCCAGCAGATTCAGTACAGTGGAGGACAATCGATAGGATTTACCAGGAATTCTCAAAGGACCCAAGAAACATGCGTTTCGCAATGTGTACGGACGGCATTAATCCATTTGGTGATTTGAGCAGTCGTCACAGTACATGGCCAGCTCTGCTTGTTAACTATAACCTTCCTCCCTGGTTGTGCTTCAAAAGAAAGTATATTATGCTTGCCATGCTCATTCAAGGACCGAGACAACCTGGCAACGATATCGATGTGTTCCTTGAACCGATAATCGATGACTTCGAAAGGCTATGGAATGAGGGCACACGAACATGGGACGCATATGCACAAGAGTATTTCAACCTCCATGCGATGTTGTTTTGTACTATCAACGATTATCTGGCCCTTGGCAACTTTTCTGGCCAAACTGCGAAAGGGAAATGGGCGTGTTCGAGTGTATGGAGGAAACAAGAAGCAAATGGTTGAAGCATTCACACAAGATGGTCTACATGGGTCACAGGAGATTTCTCCCAAGGTATCACCCGTATAGGAATATGGGAAAGAATTTCAATGGACACAGAGATACAGCCGGACCCCCGGCAGAGCTAACAGGGACAAAGGTGCACAACTTAGTGATGGGAATAACCAGCGAGTTTGGGAAAAAGAGGAAAGTTGGAAAGACAAAGAGAAGAGCTTGTCGAAGGACAAAATAGAAGAGCATGTGGAAAAACAAAAGACAAAAGAGAGGAGCATGTGGAAAAAGAAGTCAATATTTTGGAGACTACCATACTGGAAGGATCTTGAAGTTCGCCACTGCATAGATTTGATGCATATCGAGAAGAATGTATGTGAGAGTTTAATGGGATTGCTGCTTAACCCAGGTACTACAAAGGATGGTCTCAACGCCCGACGAGATCTGGAAGACATGGGTGTTCGCTCGGAATTACATCCCATAACCACGGAATCCGGCAGGGTGTACCTTCCTCCAGCCTGCTACGCTCTCTCGAAAGAAGAGTATATTGATTTGCTAACACGTTTGAGTGGTATAAAGGTTCCATCTGGTTACTCATTAAGAATTAGTAGGTTCGTTTCACTGCAAGACCTTAAATTGGTATGAATGAAGTCGCATGACTGCCACGTTCTTATCACACAGCTGTTGCCCATTACAATAAGGAATATTTTGCCTCCTCAGGTGCGACGCACGATCCAGCGGTTGTGTTCCTTCTTCCATGCGATCAGCCAAAAGATCATTGATCCCGAGGGACTAGATGATCTACAAGCAGAACTTGTGAGAACCCTATGTCATCTTGAGATGTACTTTCCTCCAACTTTCTTTGACATAATGGAACATCTTCCCGTGCACCTTGTGAGGCAAACAAAGTGCTGTGGTCCAGCTTTCATGACGCAGATGTATCCTTGCGAAAGGTACCTGGGGATCCTTAAGGGTTATGTACGAAACCGTTCACACCCAGAGGGGAGTATCATCGAGAGTTACACCACCGAAGAGGTCATCGATTTTTGTGTGGACTACATGTCAGAAACATCTTCAATTGAATTACCACGATCTCATCATGAAGGGAGGCTTGATGGTGTTGGTACTGTTGGAAGGAAGATTGTTAGGTTGGATCGGAAGGTGTATGATAAAGCTCATTTCACGGTACTACAGCATATGACTGAGGTGGTGCCGTACGTTGACGAACACCTTGCAGTTCTCCGACAGGAGAACCCAGGCCGATCTGAGAGTTGGGTCAGAAACAAGCACATGTCTTCTTTCAACGAGTGGCTGAAGAACCGAATTGCCAGGTTGTAGAACTTGTCTAGTGAAACACTTCAGTGGTTGTCACAGGGTCCTGAATGGAGCGCCACCACCTGGCAAGGATATGACATAAATGGATACACCTTTCAAACGGTAAAGCAAGACAGCAAATGCACAGTGCAGAACAGTGGGTTACGCATCGAGGCTGCTAGTGACGGTGGTCGGCGTGATCAATACTATGGCAGGGTTGAGCAAATATTGGAGCTAGATTACTTGAAGTTCAAAGTCCCGTTGTTTCGTTGTCGATGGGTCGATATTCGCAATGTAAAAGTTGACAATGAAGGTTTCACCACTGTCAACTTGGCTAACAACGCGTACAAGCATGAACCGTTCGTTCTCGCCAAACAAGTTGTTCAAGTCTTCTACGTAGTTGACCCGTGTAACAAGAAACTACATGTTGTTCGTGAACGAAAAAGGAGAATTGTTGGATTGGACAATATTGCAGACGAGGATGATTACAACCAGCACGTCCACGGCATAGGTCAAGAAATACCTCTAGACGAGGATGATTACAACCAGCACGTCCACGGCATAGGTCAATATTTTATGTACGTACGTTATGTCTACATGTCTATTATATATCTGTAAGACTCTAATATGTTCGCAATGATCAATAGTATATTGCTTATGAAATAGTCAAATAAAATAATTAAGTGAAGCACCCACTAGTAAAATAATAAAGTGCAATTACTACTGTTAGTGAAATAAAATAATTAAGTAAGAAAATATGTAGTGTATGTGGAAATATGTTAAGGAAAATAAAAGAACTAAGTGGAATAAAATAAAATGAAATAAAATATTATGGTCGAACTCACCTGTGACGGGCGCTAACTGTAAGGCCGTCACAGGTGACACACCTGTGACGGCCAGGAACGCTGGGCCCGTCACAGGTGACCTCACCTGTGACGGCCAGGAACGATGGGCCCGTGACAGGTGGTCTCACCTGTGACGTACCCACAGTTGGAGCCCGTTAGAGGTGGCCTCACCTGTGACGGGCTCGCAGTTGGCGCCCATCACAGATGAGTTTGACTAGGGTTGACCTAGGGTTGGACTTATTTTACATCCAGATCCGGTCACTTAAAACACTCAGATCCAGAACAACTGCCGTCGCCACTCGCCTTCACCGCCCTAATCTCCACCGTCGCCGGTCGCCCTCGCCGCCTAACCCTCTCCGCCCTTACCACCGTCGCTGCACTCTCCACCGCCGCCGCCCTCCTCTACACCGTCGCCGCCCTCTCCGCTGTCTCCACCCTCGCCGATGACCTCTGCCGCCCGCACCGACGACCTGCGCCACCCGCGTCGACGTCCAGCGCCGCCCGCACCGACGACCTACGCCGCCACCCCCTACCTCCTCGCCCTCTTCTCCAAGTACGCCACCTAAACCCTAGGATGAATTTTAGGATGAATTTTAGGATGTGACATTAGATGATTTTGGATATATGATTTTTGGATGAATTTTGCATATATGATTTTATGATGAATTTTGGATATATGTATATGTTGGATGAATTTTAGGATGAATTTTAGGATGTGACATTTGATGATCTTGGATATATGATTTTAGTATGAATTTTGCATATATGATTTTATGATGAATTTTGGATATATGTATATGTTGGATGAATTTTAGGATATATGTATATGTTGGAGATGTGAGATATATGCCCCTGTGCCCCTGCTGCCCCTGCTGCCCCTGCTGCCCCTGTGCCCCTTGTTCAATGATGCATTATTCCTTTGAATGGCTAGTGATGAATGCTCCATAACATTCTGTCTAGACTTGATTATTTTTTTTATGTACACTTGTTCATTTTTGGATGAATTGATGCTGCTACTGCCCCTATGCCCTTGTTCAGTGATGGATTATTGCTAAATGGCCAGTGATGATTGCTCAATAACATTATGTCTAGACTTGTTCTTATTTTTGTGCATAAGAACAAATTATCTTGACTTGATCTTTTTTTTTGCATAAGAACATATTATCTACACTTGTTCTTTTTGTCGTGCATAAGAACAGGTTATCTAAATTTGTTCTTATTTTTTTGCATAAGAACAGATTATCTACACTTGTTCTTTTTTTTGTGCATAAGAACAGATTATCTAGACTTGATCTTTTTTTTGCATAAGAACAAATTATCTACATTTGTTCTTATTTTTGTGCATAAGAATAGATTATCTAGACTTGTTCTTATTTTTGTGCATAAGAACAGATTATCTAGACTTGATCTTTTTTTTGGCATAAGAACAAATTATCTACACTTGTTCTTATTTTTGTGCATAAGAACAGATTATCTAGACTTGTTCTTATTTTTGTGCATAAGAACAGATTATCAAAATATATGGCCGACCACAGTGCAAGTTATAAGAGAGGTTGATGCTAGTGGTAGGCCCACGGCGCCGAGGACTGTCATTGGAAGATGGTCTAACTACTGCGGGCTGGCGGCACGTGAGATTTTCGGGATCCTGCATAAAGATATCGGCAAGGTCCCAGAAGCCGAGAAGGAGTGAGCTTGGGCGGCGATGGAGAAATGGTTCACATTTCCGGCAGAAGCAAAGGATAGGCTCAAGCGGAAGGCATTCCATAAGATGGGCAAAGCTTGGAAGAATTGGAAGTCGAAGCTCTTCACCGAGTTTGTCAACCCGCCCGGCAATCATACGTCGTTCGATGAATACCCTCAAACAACCGAAGCGGTGTGGGAGGAATTCTGCTCTCTGAAGAACACCCAAGAGTTTAGGGAATCAAGCGAGGCACATCGCCTACTGCAATAGCGGAATGAGCACCCGCATCGGCTGGGCACCGCAGGGTACATCGGCAAAGAGGCAACATGGGCCCAAGAGGATGCAGCCGCTGCAGCAGCGAATGTCCCTGCCCCGTTTTCAGACATCCCTGAACATAGAGCTCGCAACTGGGCGCGTGCAAGGGGTAAGGTCAACCCGGACGGCTCTGTCACATTTGAGAACAAAAGTGATGCCGTCGTCTATCAGGAACTGGAGAGTTCACTACTTGGCCTTACTAATTACCGTTCGTATGAAGTAGAAGTTTATATAAACGACTCTTGTTTTTTATAGTTAGGGTTGGTTGCTGAACAAGCTTCACAAAGCGAGGTGGAGTCCGCGCCGAAGAGGCGCGAAGATGACATGCTCACAAAGGCGCTCAGAACCAAAGAACATCCGGGCCGGACTCGAGGAATTGGCAGCGATATGCCCTGGAAGCATGGACTGCCGCAGTATAGCTCCCAATACAGGAAACGGAAAGTCTCCAAGGAAGAGAGGGATGCTCGTTTGAAGGCCGAGCTTAAGATGGAGGTCATTCAAGAACTAGAGGCTATCATGGACGCTAGGGTGGAAGAAAGGGTTAACAAGGTCCTCGCCGACATAAATATACCCCGAGGCACAACACATGCTGTGCATTCCAACTCCTCGTGCACAACACGACGCGAGTCCGTCACAGCGTAGGAGTAGTTGTGCATCCGCGGAGGTGCCAGCCCCTGGTCTCCCGGTCGCACCACTCGCTGCAGCTGACCACATAGAGGTAATTTTTGTTATCCGATCCATATCTAATCAAAAACCTTTACACGTTCCAATATTAAATTCAAACTTTTACATATGCAGGGCGTAGCACAGTGTGTCCTATTGGCGAGGGTCCACCCAACCTTCGCTCACGAAGTCGCTGAGGGTATGACTTTCAAACCCTCGCGGCGCAGACCTGCTAGCTGGGTATGCCAAGGTGTCCATCGATACAGTAAAGGACACCTGGTCAGGCTATCCGCTGCCCGTGCCCCCCAATGATTAAATCATGACTTTGGGCGATGCGCGCAAGATGTTCATACAATGGCCCAAAGAAGACATAGTTGTGAAGATAACTCCTCGTCCAAGTCGACCGACGGAGCTTACACCTCCCAAATCTAAGCTATCAATTGAGGCTCCCCGTGGACCGGCATGGACCGGCATTGTCAGTACCATGTTCTCCTGATGGAGCTGATATGGACTTGGCAGATATAGCTCAAAGCTTGGCTCCAATAAAGACCACAAGAAAGGCCGATAGCTCCCCACCAGTTGTCAAGGGCCAGAAGCGTGAACGGGTCAAGGGGAAGGCCGGGGAGTTGGCGCCGGTGCCAAAAAGGGGCAAGGCTGCGACGTCGATTGCGGAGAGAAAAGCGGGGAAGGTCGTGAGGGCGCCGACCCAATTTGAGCTAGGCATGCCATTGGTGGAGGACAATGTTTTAGCCGTGATGGGTATTGCTTGCCGAGAGCTACATAAGCAATACATGGAGCTAAGCAGTGCTAAGCGGAAAATGAGGGAGTCATCCATAGCTGGACATCACGACCACCAGCCGTTCCTATCGTCGCCTGCCTATGTAACTATAGGCTTTGATGACCTTTTTGACCTTTTCAGGATCCGGAAGTTGGACACAGGACTTCTAAAATGCTACTCCTTGTAAGTGCAGACCTTCTATACTTGTGCTATGATTGGACTATATCTCCTAATTAAATTAGTTCTCATACGTAAATTTTTTAAGGTCGTGTTGGATCGAGAGTCGTCGCCTTGGTAATCAGGTTGGGTTCCTTGATCCATCCATGGTGAACGAAGTTAATTTACGACAGAGCTTCACTGATGTGGTTGACTATGTCAACCGGTGTTTATGGGCCCACCAAGACAAGGAGAACATCATGTGCGCACACAACCAGGAGTAAGAGGACAATACCCTTCGTGCATATTGTTTTTGAAGTTAAGGTTCTTATTACTAACGCTACGTAACCACCACGCAGGCAACATTGGATTCTCTTAGTCATCGTACCAAAGTGGAGTAGGGTTTACTACCTTAACTCCAATAAGACGAAAGATTATGATTTCACTGAAATCACCAAGGCCTTAAATGAAGCTTGGGGCTCATATGTGGAAAAGGGTGGTAGGCATAAGGAGGGCAAGGACGAACTCTATCATGACACCAAGTTCGCATGCGCACAACAGATCGGAGACCAATGTGGTTTCCACGTGTGCCACAACATGTCAACACTTCTAAGAGAGGTGAAAGATTTCGACCCTGAGGTTGTTACTAATGGCGAATAAGCACATTTCAATTCCAACGTTGCTATTCTAAACGTGCTAACCTCTGATATATTAAACAGAAAGGTAGAGCTGGCTTCAAGATCTCACCCATCAACCCCCCCTCCCCCCCCCCCCCCCCGCTATCAGAGGCGAAGTGTGCGCCTTCATTCTTGCAGAAATAATGAACAAGAAAGGACGTTTTCACGTCAAATAGACTCATGAACTTGGCTAGATAATTTATTGTGATGTAAAAAAAGTTGTTTTTATTATGGAGTGCAATGTAATTTACTTTCATATGTGCAAAATTGTGACTTGAAGCAAAATTGTGGCATTTCAACTGCATATGTGAATGATGTCAATTTTTGAGATGGATCTGTGATGTTGGGGATCATATATGTGATGTTGGGGATCTGTGATGTTTGAGATGGAACTGTGATGTAATATTAGGGGGTGACTGGAATATATCTGTGATGTTTCTGTTTTTCAGAGGGCATGCCTAGCAAATCCTGAGGCTAGCCAATATTTAGGATTTATTTTTTTCTGGAATTAACTCATCACTGACGGGTCAGAACCAAAATCCGTCACAGGTAACCTCACCTGTGACGTACTCGCAAATAAAGGCCCGTCAGAGGTGACCTACCTGTGACTGGCCTTTACTTTCAGGGCCGTCAGAGGTAGATCACCTGTGTCAGCTTCTATCTACGGACACCATCACCTCTGACGGCCTTTATTTAAAGGGCTGTCAGAGGTGAGTCACCTGTGACGGGTCCCAACTGACCCTAGGCTAGCGGAGACCAACACCTCTGACGGCCTTCTATTAACTTGCCCGTCAGAGGTGGATGTCACCTGTGACGGCCGTCCACCTGTCAAAGGTGACTGGACTCACCAGTGACCACTGATCACTGACCCTACCCAAAGCCATCAAAGGTGAGGGTTTGGGCCCGTCACAGGTGACCTTGGCCAGTGTAGTGCAACGGAAAATGATTAATGAATAGGGTTTGTGGCAAAGTCGGCTAAGTAGTTAAAAAATAGAACCCTTAAACAGTGTGTTTTCAAACCTGGTGATTCTTTTTTCTGGAGTGGGCTCATGAGCATTAAAGATGATCTCATGAAATTCTGTTTGAAAAAGATTGGTAATGGTGAAGATACCCTTTTCTGGGAGGAAAAGTGGCTAGAGGATTCATCACTTGCTGAGATGTACCCAGAATTGTACAACATAACTTTCTCCAAAAATACAACAGATAAAGTTATTAAGAGCAGGCTGGATAGGCTACAGTTTAGGAGATGCCTGAAAGAAGGCAAAGCTATTGCCTGGGGCAAGCTAGGGAGGGATTGTGAAAATATTGTCCTTAACAATGAGATGGTGTATTAATGTGGGACTTGGATAAGAGAAAAGGTTTCTCTGCAAAATCTTGTGAAACTATGTGTGGTTTCATTAAAAAAAATTGGCGAGTACCGGAAGTGGATGAAATGTGTGTGGTGTGTGCATTCACTGATACAGGTTAGATTGCGATATCTGTACCTAGACAACGGTTGGTTTGTTTACATGTGTGTAGGTGATCGAAGTCAACCTTGGTCAATGGCGAGGACCGGGACTATGCTTAGGTAGGAGTAGAGATCCAGTACAGTCAAGAGGCTATGTGATAAGGTTGGACTAACGTTAGGATCCTTGGTAATCAATGGCGGATCGGGACTAAAATTAGAGAGGAGTTGAGATGCTGGTTGATTAGGTTGAGTATAAAACGGTGCACGGTGAACGAACACC
The DNA here is from genome assembly GCA_000573905.2 of Oryza punctata. NCBI lineage: Eukaryota > Viridiplantae > Streptophyta > Magnoliopsida > Poales > Poaceae > Oryza > Oryza punctata. The sequence goes on from CM002497.2 coordinate 13,976,024, forward strand.
TTGTTAGGAAGACTTCGTAACAGGGTTCACAAGGTCAAGTGCAGGTGCCAAAGAAAATCGGAGAAGAAAAAGAGAAAAAGGGAAAAGAAGAGAGAAAAAGGAGGCCCAAGGAATGAAGCCCAGACTGACCTCCCTCTCCCACGGCGTAGATGGCCCACGGCGGTGGCGCGCATGTGGGTTCGTGCGGAGACCGAGAAGGCTCAGGCAGGCAGAGGCCCACGGCAGCGCAAGACGGTGCAGGCGCGTGACCCATGCGCGGGCGGGAGCTCTCGCGCGGCAAACCGTACTATGCAGTTTCCAAGCAAGGCGCGCGCGCGGTAGGAGGATGCGTGTCGTCTTCGGATTCGGCAAAATGGCGGCATCGAAGATCGATGGCGTGCATGGGCGTGGGATACACACGGTGCGCGCGCCTCTCCTTGGACGCGTGGCCGAAGGACCGCGCGCGCGGCGCGGCTAGGCGACATGGCAGCACAGGACTGGAGCTCGCGGTCTCCTACGAATCGGCGACTGAGTCCAAGGCGCGCATAGGAGGAACGAGGACACGCGACGGCTGCGTGTTGGTTCATGCGACCAGGAGGAGTGGTGCGGAGCGCGGATTCTCTGTGAAAACAGGGATCCTGTGTGGCTGGCTACGTGGCGGCGATCTGGAGCTTTTTCTTTGAGGAGAAGGATGGCTCAGATTTCATGCTTCGCCCTAAGGGCAATTTGGATATTGTCTTAGGCTTTGTTCTTTCCCCCCTTTTCCCAACTCACCTCTCTCGTTTTCCGCGCGCACGCTTTTTAAACTGCTAAACGGTATGATTTTTGCAAAAAGTTACTATACAAAAGTTGCTTAAAAATCAAATAATCCATTTTTAAAAAAATTAGCTAAAACTTAATTAATCACGCGCTAATGGATCGCTCCGTTTTCCGTGTTCACTGTTCAGACTGAGAAGAAGCAGCAACGAATGAAGCCTTAGGGGATTTCAGCCATCTTGAGCTATAAATGAAGGGGTGGATGCTATGGTGAAATGTATCCCTTTGAGGTCTTTTTTTTTCCTCTTTGTGAGAATTTTGTGGGAGTTATTGACAGGTTGCCATTAGAGCGTTTTGGGGACTTTAAATTCATGTTAATGTGAAAGTGTATGCTTGTGTGTGTTTGAGTGTGTTTTCAACACTTTTTGCAATGGAAATATTTTGAAGGGGAGGAATTTAATTTATGTTCTTGCCATCTATCTTTTGCCATTTAAATTCATGCAATTTAAATTATGCAGTTTAAATCCTGCAAATTTGAGTTTCTTGTCCTTGCAATGATGAGAGAGGCAATCTCATTTGTTTTCGAGCACTTGGAGAGGTTGAATTCCTCGATCTAGTAGGATCGTGTCGAGTTCCTCTCAGATCTTTTTTCTAGATCTAGCTAACACGATAGCAGGTCTGAGGGAGGTATTGAAGAAAGGATTTTGATGAGTATTAGGTGGAAATCTTGGAGACACTATACTCACCTCCCTCTATAGCGAATACCGTTACTACAATTGGTATTAGAGCCCGGTTAAGTTTGTTGTGACCTAAACCGTGGCAACGAACGACACTATGGAGGAAAAATGCTCTGCAAAACCATTTGTTTTCAATGGACAAAACTTTGCTATTTTGAAGGCATGGATGGAGGCTTATCTCCAATAGCAAGGGCATAATGTGTAGAACTACGTTAAATCACCTTACACTATGCCCAATGATGTGGAAATCACAACCTCAACCATGGCTGAAGTTGATTTTAACTACAGTGCTAGAAACATGGTTATCGGTGGGATTTTGATAGGTGAATTCAAACGAGTTCAACACCACAAGTCGGTTCATGACATGTGGACTGCCCTATGCAATTTCCATGAAGGAAACAATGATATTCAGTTGTTTTGTCAGCATCAATTTCAAAAGGAATATCAGAGGTTTGAAATGCACCTTGGAGAGTCGGTTGATTCCTATTTCAACTGCTTTGGTGAAATTTTTCCTAAGTTGAGATCTATTGGCAAAGAGTCTTGATTGTGGTGTTTGTGAAATGAAGGCTACATCCATCACAGAGAGTACTCCATTGACTAACCTTACAGTGGATAAACTTTACTCAAAGCTGAAATCCAACGCGATAGACATCTTCCATCAGAAAGGCCTCAAGCATTTTGTGGCCTTGGTAGCTAATCCTTCTAGAAACACTTCTTCTACTAACTTAGCTTTTGTGCGTGGTGGTTTCTCACTTGCGCTTTACACTCAATCACCGAGGAGCAATTAGAGAAGATCCCTAAAGATGATCTTGCTCTTTTTGCTAGAAAATTTTCAAGAGCTTACAAGAATTTAATAGAAATGAAGAGAGATAGAACTAGTGAGCCAATTACATGCTTTGAGTGTGGAGAGCCAAACCACATAAGAGTAAATTATCCCAACCTCACGAAAAAGAATGACAAGATGTTTAAGAAGCCCGAAGGACAAGGGCAGAAAGGAAGGAAGGAGTTGATGAAGAAGGCTATTCACAAGGTATTGGAGGCTCTTGACGAGGTCCAGCTCAGCGACATCAACTCCGATGACAATGATCAAGAGAAGGGGGACAAGGACTTCTCCGGCATGTGTTACCTCACCAACAACGACAATTTCATCAACATGTGCCTCATGGCACTTGAGGAACTCGAGGATCAGGATGACTCATCGGAGCATTCTAAGGACTTTCGAGTGGGGTGGAGTAAATCTTGGCTTGTGGACTCCGGTTGCTCACACCACATGACCAGTGAAACCAAGTGGTTTACTTCTCTCACTCACGCATCTGGTGATGAGACCATCACTTTGGGGATGCGAGCATTGGACGTGTGATGGGCAAAGGAACAATCAGAGTCAATGATAAATTCATGCTGAAAGATGTGGCACTTGTGAGAAAACTCATGTACAACATGCTCTCAATATCACAACTGTGTGATGAAAATCTGGAGGTACATTTCAAGAAAACAGTTCTCGAGTGCTTGATTCTTCGGAGTCATTGATATTTGACATTTCTCGAGTTGGTCGAATCTTCTTTGCGAACATTAATTCTTCTTCTCTTGGACCTTCTCGGTGTCTTATTGCTTCTGAGAATAGGGATTTGCTCTTTTGGCATCAACGTCTTGGTCATATTGGTTTTGATCATTTGTCTCAAATCAGTGGTATGGATTTAATTCAAGGATTGCCTATGTTGAAAACTTCGAAATATCTTGTTTGTGTACCTTGTCATCATGGAAAAAGGACTTCTTCCTCCCACAAGCATGTAACATTGGTCATGAAAGATGGGTTGGGACAACTGCTTCACATGGATACAGTTGGCCCTACTAGGGTCTAATCAGTTGGGGGAAATGGTATGTTCTGTCTGTTGTTAATGATTTCTCTTGATACTCTTGGGTCTATTTTCCTGCATCAAAAGATGAGATTTTGGGCTTCTTTCGAGATCTTGCTTGTCAGCTGGCTTTGGAACTTCCTGGATCTCTTTGAGCGATTTGTAGTGATAATGGTTCCGAATTCAAGAACTATGCTTTTGAATCTTTTTATGTTTTTCAGGAATTGAACATCACTTTTCTTCGCCATATGTACCACAATAGAATGGTGTGGTTGAGAGGAAAAACCACTCACTTGTTTAGATGGCACAAACTATGCTTGATGAGTATGTCACTCCAAGAAAGTTCTGGAGTGAGGCTGTTTCTGCTGCTTGCTTTGTTTCCAATCGTGTTATTCCTGAGAACGATCCTGCACAAAACTCCTTATGAGCTAAGATTTGGTCGATGACCAATTGCCTCACACTTCAGGGTTTTTGTTTGCAAGTGTTTTGTTCTGAAACCTGGAAACTTGGGACAAGTTTGAGTCACGATCTTCTGATGGCATCTTTCTTGGTTATGCTGCCCACTCTCGTGCCTATAGAGTTTATGTTCTTGTAACTAACAGAATTGTGTAGACTTGTGAAGTCACTTTTGACGAGGCTAGCCCAGGTGCTAGACTAGACATTTCAGGTTCTCCAGATGAAAGCATCTTTGTGGAAGAAGACTCAGATGAGGACGATGATGATTTCGTCCTCTCTCCTTTGGCTACTTCACCACCTCTGCAAGAAAGCGGATCTCCTACCACTACATGACCTTTAGAGAAGCTCTAGCTACTTCATCTTCATCGGCTATACCTGAGGAGATCGATGGTGGCACATTAGGACCAATTGCTCCCCAAAACATCCTGAACTGACATTCACCGGAAATGATCATATGAGGCCTGGATGAAAGGGTAACTAGAAACCGGTCTTATGATTTAGTCAATTATGCTTTTGTTGCCTCCTTTGAGCTCAAAAATATTTGTCATGCTTTATCTGATGAGAATTGGGTCAATGCACTGCACGAGGAGTTAGAAAATTTTGAAAGAAACAATGTTTGGACCTTGGTAGAGCCTCCCTTAGGTTTTAATGTAATTGGAATTAAATGGGTTTTTAAAGAAAACTAGGGGAGGACAGATCTATTGTTCGAAACAAAGCCAGACTAGTTGCACAAGGGTTCACTCAAGTTGAAGGCTTGGATTTTGAGGAAACCTTTGTACTAGTTGCTAGATTAGAAGCTATCCTATTCTTTTGGCTTTTGCTCCTTCTAAAGGTTTCAAACAGTTTCAAATGGATGTAAAAAGTACTTTTCTGAATGGTGTCATTGAGGAAGAAGTTTATGTCAAACAATCTCCTGATTTTGAAAATCCAAAATTTCCAAATCATGTTTTCAAACTTGATAAAGCTCTTTATGGTTTAAAACAAGCTCCTAGAGCCTGGTATGAAAGATTAAAAACATTTTTGATTCAAAATGCTTTTGAACTGGGAACTGTTGACAAAACTCTTTTTACTCAACATAGTGGAATTGACTTTTTTCTTGTTCAGATATATGTTGATGACATCATTTTTTTTGGCTCTTCTCATGCTCCTGATTGCCCGGTTTTCAGAGTTGACCTTCTTTCTTGGTCTTCAATTTATGCAAACCAAAGAAGGCATCTTTGTTCACTTGTAACGCCCCGATTTTCGGGTGGCGTTAAAAAGCTATTTTACGAAAATTCTAGTCGTGAAAATTTCGTTCTTTGAATGTTGAGTCTAAGTTGTGCCGTAGATCTCAGTTTAAATCCCTCCACCCGTTATCAAAAATCATCTCCTCTAAATTCTTTTTTCCAAATAAATCCCCGAAATTTGATCCTCCTTTCCTTCGAATTCTCGCCAAATATTTCTCGCAATTACAAACATATCACGTTCCTATTTTGAATCCTCTCCTTTTAAATTTTCTCCAAAAGTCCATTTCACCTTCCTCTGTCCCTTGGGTTGTTTTCCCCTCGGCCCAACTCCCCTCGCTCGGCCCATTTTTCTCGGCCGGCCTCTCCCCTACTTCTCTCTCCCTCTCGTTGGGCTGTCCCCTGATCGGCCCAACTCCCCGCCGCGGCCCGCTTGGCGCGTGCGCCGCGCGTGCGTGCGAGAGCGCGAGCGCTCTCTCTCTCTCCCGCAAGCCCTCTCCCTCTCTCCGTCGTCTCTTTCTCTCTCTCTCGCTTTCCTCTCTCTCGTTTCGCTTCTCTCTCTCCTCCGGGTTTTGCCGCCGGCGCCCTTCAAATTTTGCCGGTGTCGCTCTCCCGCCTCTCTCTCCTACCAAAACAGCAAGGAGCCCAGCCCCTTTTCTCCCCCTTCTTCCTTTTTCCCTGCCGGCGCCTGTTTTCATGCGCTAGAGTCATGTGCGCCGCTGCCGCTCGCGGTCGCCAGCCGAGCACTAGCTCGCATGCGCCATCTTCCTCTATAAAACCGCCCCCCGGGCCTCTCTCCTCCTCTTGCTTCGTGCCCCCGAGTGAAACGCTCCCGCCGCCGGCCTCTCTCTCTCACACGCGCTCACCCGCGCCGCCGCGGCCGTCTCCGCCGGCTCCCTGCCCCACCTCCGCGCCGCGCCGCGCGCCGGCCTCCTCTTCTCCTCTCGCGCCGTGCCTGCCCACACACCGTCGCGCCTGCCAGCACGCTGCTGCGCCTGCCTGTACGGCCGCCGGCCTCCCCCAACCCCCGTGCGCCGCCACCGCGCGCAGCCGTGCCGGCCGCCGCGGCGCAGCCTCGCCACCACCGCGCGCTGCCCCCGCCTCCCTCTCCGTCCCACCGGCGACCCTGGCCGCACCGGCCCCGCCTCGCCGCCGTCCACCGCCCGGCCGCACAGTGCCGCGTCGCCCGGTCGCGCCGTGCCGCGCCAGGCCGCGCGCCTTGGCCGCCTCCCTCTCCCCCTCGCCGGCTCCCTTGGCCACCGCGCTCGGCTAGGCCGCACCATCCTCCGCCTCGCCATCCCAGCCACCTCCCCCTCGGGCTCGCTTGCTCAAAGAACAGAAGAGAAGAACAAGAAACAGAGAAAAGAAAGAAACAGAGAAGGAGCAGGAAGGAAGAAGAAGAGAGGAGAAAGAGAAAAGAAGAAAGGAAAAGGAAAGGAAGTGGGACCCACTCCCCTATTCTCTCTCTGCGGGCCCCACCTTTGACTGGTAAAATCCTACAAAAGTCTAGACTGCATCCCTATACTCCTTTGGGCCGTCCGGTTGGATAGATTTCGAAAGTCCATTCCTAGTCTCTCCTTGCAGGCTAGCTACTTTGAAACAAAGGTCCATATTTACTCCCTAACTGCAAGCCCATTGCCATGAACCAAGGTCTGTCTTCCCTCCCTCTGTGCCAATAGCCCATAAACCAAAAGTCTACTCCTTACCCCTCAAGACAAGCCAACCACCCATGAAACGAAGTCCATCATGGGTCCCTCATTCCTTCCTCTACCCAAAACAGTCACCCATGGACCGAAGTCCATCTAACCCCCTTCGCCATTGGTTGGCCCCACCAGTCAGTGAGAGTAAGAAATATTTTTGAGAATGTTTCTTTTCCAGAAATTCAATAATTCCATTCCTTTATTCCAGAAAATTCCAATAAACTCCATAAATCATTTCTTTGATTCCAATAAAATAAATAAATACTTTTCCTTGTCCAGAAATTCCATGATTTACTTTCCCTGCTCCGGAAGTTCAAATAAATCTTTTCCTTGTCCATATATCTTTTTCCTATACTCCGGACATTTCCGTAAATCGTTCCCTTGATCCGATGTCTCCAATTTAACTTCCGAAATTCATATCTCTTAGTCCGCAACTCCGATTGACCCCGTTCCACCTCCGAAAATTCCGTTAAATTGTGATCTATCTTATGGCACTATTATTTAGTCTAAATAGGATATTTGTTTTGATCTTTTGTTTAGGTTTTTGATTGTTTGCGCCTAGTTGCGGTTACCGGATTTTTCGTCAAACGAGGCTTTCTCGAAGATTCGTGAAGATTAAGTCCTGAGCAAGGCAAGCCACCTTTGAACATCTTGAGCCTATATTTTAAACTTAATTATATTGTTTGCAAGATATTTATGCATTGATAGGATTCCACTTGAACTGTTCGCCCCGTCTGCCAGGCAGATCGGTGGGCCTTCCTAACTTGCTGCATTTAACCCTTCCCTTTGTTAATTGCTTCATCATGTTTCCCTTGTAACCGTCTTCGTTGCGCCTCGGTATTCATGCACTCTGTACGAGTATCGCTGTCGCCTTCAAACTTAAAATATGAGAACATCTCGGGTAAAACTTGATTTACAAAAGTATTGAAAAACCCGACGCCTGGGTCGGTGCCTTGTGAAAGAAAAATGAGTTTTAAAAATGAAACTCGCGACACAAGGCCATTCCTGGGCGGGATGCTTGTCCGGTCGCTTTTAAGGACCGATTCCTTTGGAATTACATCCGAGCATATAATAAGTGCGACCACATGGGTGAAGTGGGACACCCCTAGCTGAGTAACTAGCTGGGCCAGGGAAGCTTTGATGCCAAGGGACAAGTAGATTCGCCGGGGTGGTGTCGGGGAGGACCCCTGGGCTTCCTGGCACAGTATGGTCTGGGACCTAACCTGTTGTCGGTCCGGATGACCCCTCCCGTTGGCATATGGTAACCTTGTGTCGGCTTTGGAAATGCCTTGTCGTGAAAGTCTCAAAGTCACCAGACGTGGCTGTTCTGCACGGCTGGGTGACCCAGGCTAGTAACGTCGTGTGGGTAAAGTGTACCCCCTTTGCAGAGGTTAACAAACTGTTCGAACAGCCGTGCCCACGGTTATGGGCGGATGTGAGGTGATTCCTTAGCGTAGTTTTTGTTTTACCATGCTTTGGAAAGAGATGATAATGGTTGGGGAAACCTGATGCTTGGGAAGCAATTGGCTGTTAGGGAGACAGCGGGACAGGGAGTCCCTAATTAGCTGTCAGGGAGACAGCGGGACAGGGAGTCCCTGGAAATAATTGGTCGTTTGGGGACCACATATCTTGGGAAGATTGGATAATTGGTTCGGTTTGGGAAACCAACTTTTAGGCCAACTCTGGGAGTTGTGCAAACATGAAAATCAATTTGTTACCTCTCACTCCCGACCGAGCTGAGACTTGTCTCGCTCTGGTTGTGGACAAGCACACACTTAGATTGATCAAAACTTGAAAATAAAACTGCTTTGCTAAAAGAACAGCCTCTCCTTGAAGCTTGCATTAACCACTTAAGTTCCCCTGGCTTGCTGAGTACGTAAGTACTCACCCTTGCTTTCTATATATATATATAGTTCTACCAGCTCTGAAGGTGAAGCCGAAGTGAAGATTAGGGTTTCGTCCTAGTTCCCTACTGTTGCCTGTGGTGTTGGGTGTTAGTTCGTTGGTTTCTGCTGCCTCTGTCTCTGATGTTGCTGCTTCCGCGTCTTCTGTTGCATTCTTGGGTCCTCCCGAGAGTTGCAACTTAAGTCAAGGTAAATAAGTCCTCTATTTAAATTAAGGATTGCAATGATTCATAATTGTCACCGCGGGTACCAGCGCTATGTCCTGGGACTGGTACCGATATCGCGGTTTTGTAGGAAGCGGTTCACGCCGTTTTTCCTACGACACGCTCCTGTCAGGTGCCGTTGTACGGCGGTGCCAGATCGGGGTGTGACATCACTAGATCAAGTACTCCAAGCAGTTGTTGAAGAAGTTCGAGATGGATGACTGCAAGCCCATCGCCACTCCCGTGGTAGCTACTTCATCGCTGGGTCCTGATGAGGATGGTGAAGAAGTTGACCAACGTGAGTATGGGAGCATGATCGGCTCCCTCCTCTACCTGACTGCGTCAAGGCTAGACATCCACTTCTCCGTGTGCTTGTGCACCAGGTTTCAGGTTGCCCCAAGAACTTCACATTGCCAAGCTACCAAGCGTATTTTCCGCTACATCAAGTCTACACTTGAGTTTGGTATTTGGTACTCTTCCTGTTCTATACTTTCAGTTCGCGCTTTTTCTGATGCTGATTTTGCGAGGTGTAAGATTGATCAAAAGCAGTCTTCTTGGCACTTCTTTGGTTTCTTGGTCCTCTCGTAAGCTATCTTCTGTTGCTCAATCAACGCTGAAGCTGAATATATTGCTGCTGCTAGCTCTTGCAATTAGGTTCTTTGGATGATTTCCACTCTGAAATTTTGTGGCTTGTCTCTTTGAGGTGTTCCTTTGTTTTTTGACAACACCAGTACGATTAACATTGCTAAGAATCCAGTTCAACATTTTTCACATCCGAAAAATCGATAAAATATAAATTGTTGTGAAAAAGGAATTTTTAGAAATTAATTAATAATTAAAGTAAGTGCTTGAATAAAATTCATCTAAATTTTGAATATCAAATTGAGATATATAAAATAGTCTTAAATATTTTTAGCGTCCATGTACTTTCTAGAATTTTCCCGGAATTATTTGAGAATTGAAACTATTTTTAATAAATGAAACATCATTTCAGCAATTATTTAAATTTAAAAGGAATTAAAAACCTCCTTCTTGGTTTGGGCCGAATTTGGCCCAATCCCTTCCCTCCTCTCCTCTCTCCTCCCCGCTCGGCCCAAGTCGCAGCAGCCCGTGCCTCTCCCTCCCTCTACCAAATTCTCTTCTCCTCCCTCCTTCTACCGGCCCAAGTTGCATAGAAAGTCTGCTTTATTACCCCCTTGCCACAGTGCCTTCTTCAACCTCCGGCCGGACTCCTTCCGAGCCCGATTCCAATAAAACCACCACCAACTCCGGCCTGCTCGTTGCTCCTCATTCCAAATTAGTTGCGGAAAAGATTCTCCTAGATTTCCTCTTCGTTTCCCCCAAAATATCCCCTTGAATATCGAAGTACATTGCACGGATTTAACGAAGATTGGAGATTTCCTTTTTCGGCCAACTTTTGCCTTCCGCCGCCAAATCCCGTCGTTTCCAAGCCGATCTCTCCCTCCTCTGCCAATAAATAGCCCCGCAGCACCTCTATGGTTTCCACTCCTTGCCCTAGCTTGCCGCCACGCCAAACCCTCTCGCTGCTAGCTCCTTCTCTCTCCGCTGCCAGCCTCAACTCCGGCCGCGTTGCGCTGCTGCTTCGGTCATCGCTGACCTACGCCATCGCCACCTCCAGCACAGCAAGGGCGAGAGAAACCCCGGCTACCGGTTCCCTTGCACCGAAAACCCGCCGGAAGCCATCGTCGCCGTGAACCAGTCGGTCGCCACCGTGTTTCGATCTTCGGTCGAGCCCCGCCGTCGACTCTGTGGTCACCGGACCTCGCCGTCTCCTCCGTTGGCATAGCAGCACAAAGGAGCAGCCCGTCCACTACCTCTTCCTCGCCAAAGATTGCCGTCATCACCGTGGACTCGACCTCCCGCCTTGTCAAGGTCATTGCCGGCCATCTCCTTCGTCGCCCGACATCGTCATCGCGTCGGTAGGGCTCCCCTCGGTGTCCTCTTCCTCCTCGTGCTCTTGGTTTCTGCCGTCGTGTCGCTGTTTGCAATCGCGGACAACGTCCCGTGCAGCCGGTTATCCCGCGTGGCATTCGCGTCTGTTGCCACGTTGCCGCCACCTCAGCGCCACGTCATCTCCTCTATCCATGTGGCGTCCATCCCTAAACACTATGTTCGATCTAATGTGTGCCGTTGGATCATGGTCAACCTTTGGTCAATTGATCTCGGCCATTCGATTTTGGTGGACCTATGGACTCCTTTGGTGCACGAGTCCATGGTTGACCTTGTCCACTGTTGGTATTTCGATAAAATCCACCAGCACGGAGATACCGATATAGCACTTCACCTGCAAGTATATCAAGGTATCGAATTTCCACGGGGAACGTGTATGTTTAGCTCTTCTTGAGAATCATCTAAGGACACAAGACTAATATTGAGTATTTTTCTAAGAATCCACTTTAAAAGGGTTAACTGCTTTGGGAATTATTTTCCATATAACAACTTTTAATAAAGTATTTATCCAAAAGTTTTATTTGTAAAATAAATCCCTAAGAGGCTATCTTAAAAGGACTTTCTCAGACAAAGTCTAGATTTCTTTCTTGAAGGGCCTGGATTTCTTCCTTGAAGGGCCTGGCCCGGCCGCGCCGAGCCGCTTCGCACCGTGAGCACAGCACCGTGCACCGCGAGCACAGCACCGTGCACCGCGAGCACAGCGCTGCTCCGCTACAGTGCCTGGACGCGCTCCTCTGTCCGCCCGGGATTCACACACAAGTAGGCGCCAACCATCAAATCGCATGTCCCGCACGATGACTCCTCTAGCACCAAACTCCCTATCCACCGAAGCAGTCCCAAACCCCAACATCGCCATAAGCCAAGCGTCCACACCAAAAGCAGAGAACTGAGCTCACCGAGCTTACCTTGTACTCCCTCCCGTTACCACGCACAGGGCCGATGTCAACATCCGGGCCCCACACCGGCGCTATCCATCACATCCACCGCTGACACACACCCTCCGGGAAGCCTAGTGACCGACGGTCACTACGTTGCTCCCCCTGCTTCCTCCGTGCTTACACCGCTGCACTGAGTCCATCACCTCGCCCTCCTGTGCTCCATCGCCACAGTCGAAGCACCCACGCCGAAAGCGTGAGCCGAGCTCATGCCCGCTGCACCGCTCTCTTCCCCGCCTCCTTTTTCTTCTCCTTGAAGCCGCCCGCCTTTATCGCCATCCATGGTGGCAGCAATACAAGCCGCCAGTCCCCCAACACCGGTCGTCGCCCGCGTCGCCGCGCCGCGGTCGCCCACCAACACCGCCGCGCCCGGCTAGGTCGACCCGCGAGAGCACCGCCTCTGCTCCGCTGTCCCCGTGCCACATCACCTCCTGTAGGAACCCGGGCCAGAGCTTCATCGCTGGTGCGACTTGAGACTCCGGCCGCCCTCAAATTTGTCTCCACCGCCGTCTTCACTTCGATCCAGGCCGCCGCCATCCCGATCCGAGCCCCACCACCCCGGGTCGAGCGACGCTCGCTGGACCTCCTTCTCCCAGCCTACCGCGCCTGGCCACCGCCCGCGTTGCCGCACCAGGCCGCCGCCCACGTCGCCGCGCTCGGCCGCTGCCCGCGCCGCTGCACGATGCCGCCACCCGCGCCGCCGCTCTCTCTGTCGCTCTCGGGCACGCCTGGGGAGAACGAGTAGAGCGGTGAGGAATAATCGAGAGAAAAGAAAGAAAAGAGAAAGAGTCTGAAAAATGTGACTAGGTGGCCCCATATCCCATAATCTCTCTTGCACAGTAATCATCCCCTCCTAATCCCTCCAAATATCTCAATGACAAATGGGTCCCACCATGCTAAATTTCTATTTGGTCCTCCTTTTAAACACCCAAATAACTTACACGTGGGACCGCTTGGTCCACCACAAAGGCGTGGACCCGTTGACCTCCTCCACCCACTCTCCTCGCGCCAACTACACCCGGTCCACCTGCCGGAGCCAATGACGAGCAGGCCCGCCGCTCTGGTCCATGCGCCGGCCCATGAGCTGTGGACCAAATCCACCGCATCGCTGCTTCGCACGCTCCGTAGACCTAGTCTACCGTGAGCCGGCCACTTGACGCCACTGACGGATGGGCCCCACAAGGAATATTCCTTCGTAATATTCTTTTCCAATAAAAGAAACCCTTTTTCCTTTGATTCTAAATACAATTGAACTTCAGAAATTCATATCTTGCAAACCGTAACTCCGATTGACTCCGTTCCACTTCCAGAGTTTTTCTAAAATCGAGATCTATCAAATGACACTACTGGTTTGTACTGGATAGTACCTTCCTTGTAGAGTTTTGGATGGTTTTCTCTTATCGATCGAATAGTGGATATTCCGGATATTCAACTAACACGGTTTTCTCGAGGATATACAAGAACCTAAAGAAAGGCAAGTCACTACATCCACATCCTTGAGCATATTGATCCTATTTTTTATAAATGTGTTGATTGCAAATAAAATTGCATGCTAATTATGAAATGCGTACCTACACTTGTTTGTAAGCTATCCTTGATATTGTTACCTTTATATATCCTTGTCGCCTGAGTCTATTATTTATGTGTGGTCAATTATTGACACTACTTAGTATTGCTTGTATAGACGATTATACACTCCATGCTTATTGTTATGGATGTGGTTGTGGCGATCACTCGGTGGGAGTGATTGTCGAAAGACGAGTAGGGACATGAGCGCCACCCGCAATGCAAAACCTTTTGCGAAAACCAAAAACTTAATAAAACAAAACATTTTCAACTGGGGCAGCACGGATAGAGTATGGGTGGTTCTACGAAACGGCAAGCCGCCGACCCTGGTCAATTAAGGACCGAGTCAAGAAGCTATGTAGGAAACGAACCGAGTACGACTGCAGTTCTTGAGTAGGTATAGACCCGGTGGACTAAGAATCCCGAGTGGGGCGGCACCCCAGTCATGGTGGTTCTGTATGTCATGATTGCGATGTTGTGAAGAAGTGTTGTGATGGTTGATGACGCGTGAAACCTAAAATACACCCTAATTATATATAAGTTGATCTCCTGGTATCTCGGGAGCACCAGGACTCCCCTCACTGCCAGCTCGAGGTAGAGTTGGTGTGCCGGAGTGCATTTAGGATCCATAGTCCTTAGAGCGGGTGTCGTAATGCGAGGGTGACTGAAAAACCGGGCCGTGACAAGTCTCATGTGTTGGGTGTGTCACGGAGTGCGGGACTAAAAGCGTACATCCACTGCAGTGTGAGTAAACCAATCTATTCGAATAGCCGCGCTCACGGTTAATTGAGCGTCGGGAATTGTACTACTCTTGACTAGACTCATAAGTTTTAATCTTGCTTAGAATTGGTTTGGAAGGTGTGACCTTGCTCGATGTGTGGGAAGGTCGAAATGGTGTTGATGGTATAAAACTGATGCGAGGGTAAACCAGACCAAGCGAGGATTGGGGAAGGTTGATGAATCCTCGATGATAAACAACAACTTCAACTTAACGTTGTTTTCAGTTAAAACCGCTAAGTCATAGGTTTGTGAAATGAATTGTAAAACCTAGCTTTATGCAATAAACCAAGCTATCCTTGAACCCCTGTGTGCACCAAATGCATTCTGTAGTGATGGCTTGCTGAGTACGATTGGTACTCACCCTTGCTCAATAAAATCTTTTAGAAGGAGAAGTTTTAGCCAACTCATACATATGCTATGCTGGGGAAGAGGTGTCGAAGACGGTGGAGTAGGGACCTAGGTTCACAAGTCGCTGCCTATGGACTGAGATGGACCGCTGCTGCTTTGCTTCTGCTACCTCATTTATTCGTTTTGGTATTTGTAATGTATTCGACCATGCTTGGTCTATTTGGGTCCAAGTTGGGTAACCCTTGTATTATTAATGCAGTATCATACCTGTGTAATGATGTCAGCTTGTGATATTCAAAAAAGCCATGTGTGTACCATGTATTGATCCGGGAATGGTATTATAAAACACATGGGGTTTCCGGTGTGCGAAACCGAGGGCCCACAGTTCGCCATCTGCTTCCACGTGGATGCTCCAGATTTTGTCTCAACGATGATGGAGGCATAGTTAGGACAATTCCAACCGCCATAACCGTCATATGAAGGCTATATAAGGAGCTCAAATGATTCATTGCAATACACACCAAGTTTGAGCTAAATTACAAGAGGCTCTTTGTGTTCTTTATGTATACCTACAATAGGGAGAGAGTGAGGGAGAAAGATTGGAGGAATTCCGGAGTTGTTGGGATCTTCCTCTTCTATCTTTTGTATCTTGTCAATTACTTTGCTATAATCGGTATTATATTATTTAAGTGATTGAGATTTATCTTGTGAAGTATACCTCTTATTTAGTTCCTATTAGCGTACTGGATCATTGTGCACTATTGTTCATTAAGAGATAGTGATTACTTCAGTGTTTAGCTAACACTAGAGTAGTAATTAATTGCATAGACACGGAGTCTAGGTAATTAATTTGCAGTGTTTGCTGCGTTCCCACAGTTCGTTAGAGGTTGCTGTAGATTTGGTGATAGCCCTCAAGATCATTATAGTCCTCCCTACCCGGATACGTAGTAGAGCAAGTTCTGGTAGCAGTGAGCAAGCCAGGACCTGAAGTATTGCGATAGAATTAAAATTAAGCTTTCTAAACGATCTTATGCTTCACTAGAAAATCCTCTCTACCCTTTGCTTAATTTAACCTTTGTCCTTGGATGAACCTAACGAAGAGCTAAACACACTCGTTCCCTTTGGAAATTCGATACCTTGGAATACTTATGGGTGAAGTGCTACAGTGGTATATCCATGCGCTTGTGGATTTTATCTGTGATCGTAAGAAATACCAATAGACATCATAATCCTCCTTTTTCAGTTTAAAATAATTAAGTATGATACAGTAAATCATTTAGTTGTTTTCTTTATAGGTTATAATTGATTAAAACAATTAATTCATAATTAATTTATACAAACTCGGAATGAGGTTGTTCAAGTCTCATAATTCATCCAAATTCAAGCTCTACCCATTTATGAAGTTTATTTGTATTGTTTGTTTGGTTTTTATTAGTGCTTTCTTCATTTTGCGTTCTAGGTTTAGTTTTCAGTTGTTTCGGAGGTTCGTTCGCTGGAGAAGCTCCTGAAGATGAATTGAAGACGCTTGTTGGCAAGGCAAGTCACATAGATCCCAAACATAATTCATTTTAGCATGCTGGACCTATATTTAAATTCTCTATTTATTTCAAATGTGCATTTATTTTCGAATGTCATTCGGTGGTGTGAACCTATTCCTTGGTATGGCCATTTTGTATTGATTACCCTATTCCTTGATACTTTGGGTTATTAATTTGACTAGTTGGACTTTATATATCGGTTCAACTAGATATATTAGTATAATTGCTTAGTCATGCTTAGAAACATTAGCACACTAATGGGATAACTTATGCTTCACTATCACATATTGATGGACATTTAATGGTAGCTCATGATGGTCAATCGTGATTGGTAAATTATTAACTTGTCAACTAAAACTTGATTAATGGTGGGTTGTGAGCACATGGTTTTGATGGTCGTACTCATGACAATTAAGGACTGGTTTGCGAGCTACTTTTGTGAAGCATTAACCGTACTAACCACAAGCTAGAGTGGGCAACGACTAGACTGTGAAGTGGCGATAAGTCCATGGGGTCGCTTTGGATTCCATACCTTGATTTAAAGGGGGTGACTATGATGCGGGAATGGTGCACTGCATTGAGTTGTGTTATGCGAATTGTCTTGTCACAATATCGCACGTGGTGACATGTTAAGCATGGCACATGATGACATGGTGACATGCTGGGAAGTTGTGTCTTGTGCGTATAGTAGTACACCTCTGGCCAAAGTAAAACTATTCGAATAGTCGTGCTCGTGTTTATGGGCGAGTCTAGCAATGTTTTTCGTGATTAGTCCCAGACTACTCATCTAATGTTAATAATGTGATAAATGGTGATAATTGGTTTACCTCCTGGTTTGGAATGGTTAATTCCTGGCTTGGAGATTGGATCTGTGCAACTGGGCATGGTTGTTCATGGATGGTTTGGGCCTATACAACATAGGGTGTTGTTCAGTGTTGATAATATTTTTTAATTAATTACTCTACTGTTTTGCAAATTCTCAACTCTTTGCTAAATGTTGTTTTTGCAAATGAGCCCTATATTATGCTATCCTTTGGTATCCTTGTGCACCTGCATACGTGTTGTGTGGCTTGTGGAGTATTTCATATACTCATCATGCAATAATCAATCAACCCCAGTTGAAGAAGGATATAGAAGGAGAAGACCTTTAGCTTAGATCCCAGTTGAGCTGCCTGTGGGAGTGGAGTTGAAGCTTCACTAGATTTTTGATGTGGACAAGGGTTCCCGATCTTCCGAAAGGTTCTGATAATCAACGATTTGGTGGAGTCGTGACACAAATCGATCCGGCTTATTGAACGAGCACGTTCCCGAACCCCGCAATCGCAGCACCACGTCTCCTCTGGTTATCAACCGTACCGAAACCCAGTTGACCTCGGCAAGAAGGCTAATCCCTGCTTGCGAATCGAAGAACACAAACAAGAACAAAGAAAGATTGCAACCAAAATTGCAGATGAATGATTTAGCTCACAAGTTGGGGTCTTACCAACCGATCTAGCGGTGAAACTGTTCTTTACAGATTAATCTAGGAAAAACCCAAAAACTAAAGATGGCGATGACTTCTAATATATGGAGTTTAGGGTCGTGCAAACACCCCTTGACGCAACCCTAATGGGCTCCAACACGATACACGGCCCAAAGGCCCAAATACGGCGCCGCAGCATCGGAATAGATTCTGAATGTCAACTTGTTCGGTCAATTCCTGATGACTCGTAATGAGTTTGGACATGGGACCAAAACCATTGGAAATATTATCTTCTTAGATTTACATCCATATAAAGAAAGCCCCAATCCAAGTACGTATGCAACCTAGGCGCCCGTTTTAGTGCAGACTGGTCCTGGACTCCGAAACGGACTCGAAGTCGACTTGGTTTGGGCCTCCACCTTAACTTGAACTTCCTCGCTGATCCTCCACGACTCTAAGTCCTTCTCTAAGTATTTCCTTGTCCTCTCCATTGTTCCTAATCATAATATAATCATTAGGTAGCAATCTATTCTCAAAATCATATAAAAAAGAACTTTGGAACGAGCTCACCTCTAAATTCAATTGTCGTGCGCGAGCTCTTATGATTGGACCTTGAATGATCAATGGAAGATTGTTGTGTATATCCGAAGGAATGATGTCTGCATCAATTTTCTTTTCTGCTGCAGTTTTCTTCGTGAAGAGGTCTAAGTGCCTCTTGAGTAAGTATTTATCGCTTTAGTTACTATGATGAATCTGTATATTAAATTATCGATTTGTGTACCTCGGCTGATTCCTAGACGAGGATTTTATGCACAAATTAGTTCGGAAATTACTAGTGAATTTTCAGGTGTGACAACATTCAAGGACCAAGCACATTGAGATACGGTACCACTTTCTCCGAGGTAATGTTGAGAAAGATACCATTGTGTTAGAGTTTGTTGAATTCGAGAAACAACATGCAAATATTTTTACAAAACCTCTTGATCGAGCCCGATTTGAGTTCTTGCGGAGTGAGTTAGGGGTGATCCCCTTCTATGGTTTGCTTTGAGGGGGAGTTCTTTTCTTTTGCATGCATTTATAACATATTTCATCATGTTTGCTTTCATGCATAGTATTATACACTTTGCTTGTTTTCTACTGGACATCTTTTTGATATTCTTATCTTTCTTCTATGCAAGCTAGATCTTTTGTCTAGGTTACATGTGCTTCAGTAGCTTGGATGTTCATGCTATGCTCTTCAGGTGCATTAATATTTGCTTAAATTGAATCTACACATGAACTTAATCAATGTGCATAGCTTGCTCTAGAAGTTTGCTTACAATGTAGTATCTTTCTCATAGATATGCCATGTTCACATCCTCCTAGCAATAGCTTTCAGTACATGCTTTTAAATGCTCATGCTTGATTGTTCAAGGTTGTATTAGTCATGTTTTTTCTCTGCTTTGTATGATTTACCTCTGCTTTTGTCCTGGGCTACTGAGTGCGTTTACGCATGAGTAGTGTCGAAGATGGCACTAAGACTACCTACGGGAACTCTACCTGGAAAACCTGTTTGAGGTCAGACAACGGTGTTTGGCACTACCATCACTTGCTGACTGATAAGATCAGATGTGCCTTCGCGATTGTACTATAGTTTTCTTCAAAAATCTGAAAAATGAATAAACTGCAAACGTGTTAGAGCCAAAAGCTCATGTTCTATGTTTTGTTACCATGTTGACATGAACTGCACATTAGCACGTTAGCATGAGTTCATTGTTTTGATAATGTCAATCTTGCATTTTTATGAGTTGGATTGCTTTCTCTTAAGCTTCTTCTAGAAACAACCTTGCACACCAAATCTCTAATTCAGTTGAAAGCTTTTTTGCTTCCTAGTGATATAACCTTGTTGCTCATATCATATTACACACTTCTTTTTTCACATGTCTAGCTAGGCTTAATCCCTGGTTTGTTTATGAGTGATCCATGCATTCATTTTGATGCCTCTAGATAACCTCCAAAGCTCACTCAAATTAAAATTTGCAAAGTCTCATTTTCTGCATTTTTGCATCATTCTGATCTTGGTGTCACCATTGCCAAAGAGGGAGAAATATACAGCAAAATGCACTTATCGAGAATTTAAAAATTTGCTTTAGATCTTGGTGAAAGGGGGAGTTAGGCACATAGTGGAAGCATTCTTTCATTTGCATCCCTTATCTTCTTTGTCACTTGATTTTGATTTTTCACTCTCTTCAAATAACCAAGTTTCACTCTTACAAAGTATTGCTTTGTGATCAAAAATCAAATTTTGAAAATTTTGCTTGAAATTGCCAGTGTTTCCAACAAGGGGGAGATTATGAAACCATGTGTGGTTTTATTACATTTGTGATGGGAAATTGGCGAGTGCCGGAAGTGGATAAAATGTGTGCGGTGTGTGCATTCACTGATGCGGTTCAGGTTGCGATAATTTGTGCCCAGAAACCGGTTGGTTTGTTTACGCGTGTGCAGGTGATCGAAGTCAACTTTGGTCAATAGCGAGGACCGAGACTATGCTCAGCAAGGAGCAAAGGTCTGGTGCAGTCAAGAGGCCATTGATAAGGTGAGACTGACGTCAGGATCCTTGGTGGTCAATCTAGGTCAATGGTGGATCAGTAGTAAACTCAGGGAGGAGTTGAGGTCCAGAACGGTCAAGGATGCCGGTTGACAAGGTTTTGTACAAAGTGGTGCACGGTGAACGAACACCATGTCAGGAAGACTTTGTAACAGGCTTCGCAAGATGAAGTGCAAGTGTTGGAATTTGCGAAGAAAATCGGAGAAGAAAAAGAGAAAGGGAAAAGGAGATAGAAGAAGGTGGCCCAAGGAAAGAAGCATGAACCGACCTCCCTCTCCCTCTACCGGCGTGGCCCAGTGGACCAAGACATGACGGCGGCCCACCGCATCGGTGTGCACGCAGGATCTTGCGGAGATCGACCGGGCTCGGGCAAGAGAGGCCCACGGTTGCCCAAGACGGCCCAGGAACGCGGCCCATGCGCGGGCGGGAGCACTCGTGCGGGAAACCAGAATTTTTTATTTTTAATTTTCTTTATTAAAAGTTTTACAAAAATAATTTTCTATTTCAAAATTTGACAAAAGTAGTCTCCCGCCGCCCTCTGGGAGGGTGATTTTTAAAAATCACCCTCCTAGATGGTGAGTTGTCTGACGTGGCAGACGACCGTTGGCTCTCGACCGACGGTCGTCAATGGCTGCCTGCACATTTTGCAGGCGGTCCCCTTGCTGCCCTCTACTAGGGCGGTTTTTCACCGTGAACTATCTGAAATATGACCTTATTTGACATTGTGCCTGATGAAAAAATAACTAGGTTAAATAAGTTCATACCAGTGTTCATCGGTACTACGCACTAAGTTACAGTTTCTACAATATTGTTCTGTGTCCTATGTCCAGAAATCTACAAATAGATGGCATGCTTCAGATCGAACTAAACTACATTTTACAATTTACACTACGGCCTAAGTCTCAATTCCTACTAAAATCTTCTGTGTTCTAGATCTATACAAATGTGCTGTGTTCTACAGATCTACTAAAATATATGGAACTAAAACATAAATATAACATAAATTAAAAACACAATGTAATGTAATGTATTTACCTGTGATGAAGTGAGCAAACCAGCAGGGCTTCGTCGCTCCCCTTCTGCTCCCCTCACCCCTCCCTCTTTTTTTTTGAATTTCGAGTGATTATAATGAAAATTCAGAGAGGGGAAGAGATTTATAGGGGTAGTGCTAAAAAATGCACTCCCAAAGGGCAGCAAGGGGCTGCCTGCAAAATTGCAGGCCCCCTCGCGGCCCTTTTGCAGGCACCCCCCGCACAGTACAAAACCGCCCTAGCAGAGGGCCGTAAGGGGGCCGCCTGCAAAATGTGCATGTGGCCGTTGACGGCCGTCTGCCACGGCAGATAACTCGCCCTCTGGTATTTTGAAATAGAAAATTATTTTTGCAAAACTTTTAATAAAAATTAAAAATAAAAAGAATTCCGGGAAACCATACGACACGATTTCCACAGGAGGCGTGCGCATAGGAGGAGGATGCGTGGCGTCTCCGGACTCGGCAAAATGGTGGTGTCGCGGATCCATGGCGTGCACGAGGTCCACACGGAGTGGACGTGGACTCCATCGCGCGCGGGATCTATACGAGCACGGGACCCACTGGGTGTGGGCGCGGGCGCACGCGCCTCTCCTTGGACGTGTGGTGGGGCGTTGCTAATGGGCGGGTGATCACTGTGAGCGATCACCCGTCCTTCCCCCATGTATCCTCCCCTTCTTCTATACTTTCTTTACCATATTTTTTTTAAAAAAAAACAAGTTAGAAGAAATAAAAAATAAAAAATAAATCTAATATCCTTATTCATGTGTATAAACTTTATACTTATTTATATATATATTATACAATAACCTTCCAACGTATTAACTTTATGTATAGAAATATTCTTAAAAAATATTTGAATCCGAATATGAATTTGAATCGGGTATATAAACTTTGTATCTATAAACTTTAGGTGTATAAACTTTAGATGTATAAACTTTAGATGTGTAAACTTGAGGTGTATGAACTTTAAGTGTATAAACTTACTAAAACAGGAAAAATAATACGGTGCCAAAAAAAGAAAAGTGGGGTGGGGGGACCGATCACTGGGAGCGATCGATCGCTGGTTAGGATTTTCCCACGCGAATCCTACCGTGTACCTCTAGAACGCGACCGATCAATAGGGCCGGCCGCACGCGATCACATCGTGCCATCGCAGGCTTCGTCTAGTGGGCTGCCCTGCACGCCCTTACCCTCCCGTGAGCCCATGTACGTTGTGTCTACTGAACGGGAAGTTTGAATGCTTGAAAAAAATGCACACATGTATTATTTTTATTTTGAAAAATACATACCCAAATTTCAACGTACAATCTTTCCATTGAAATTTCTATGTACAAACTTTCTTTATAGAAATTTTTTCATGTATATATACTTTAAATGTATATTTTTTTCCATTTTATATATAGAAACTTTATATGTATATAGTTATAGATAAAAACTTTTTGTATACAAACTTTCTGTACAAATAGGAACTTTTGAATGTTGATACAGTACATACTTTTACTAGAAACGTGCTACTTTCAATCAATAAATATTCAGAAAGAAAAAGTAAAAAAAAATAACTTGAAGTATCGAGAATTTGGGGCAAAAATAGCCCAACTTGCTGGGAGGCCCAAAAGTTGCCACGCAGTTAATTATGAGCCTCCGAAGGATGTAGCCTATAGCCCCATACGTTGATAAAAAAAACCCCACGGAATGAGCTAAAAAAGGAAAATGAGATTTGCGAAAAAACCCCACGGAATGGGCTTTCACCTTTTCACGTGTGGTGGCTTCGAATGTGGTGCGCAATGGTGACTCGGATCGTGGGGTCCACCAAAGGACAGCGTACGCCGTGCGGCTGGGCGACGAGGAGGTGCAGGACTGGAGTTCGCAGTCTCCTCCAGATAGGCAACCGAGTCCAAGGTGGACGCAGGAGGAACCAGGACACGCGGTAACTGTGTGTTGGTTCGTGTGACATGGAGGAGTGGTGCAGCACGTGGATTCTCTGTGGAAAGAGGGATCCGGTGCGGCTGGCTACGTGGCAGCGATCTGGAGCTTTTCCTTTGAGGAGAAGCAATAACGGATGGCCCAGATTTCATTTGAGTTAGGGCTTCGCTATAGGGATAATTTGGACATTGTTTTAGGAGATTTCATCTATGTTGGGCTATAAATAGAGGGGTGGATACTAGGGTGAAATGTGTCCCTTGTATCCCGTTGAGAGAGTTTTTTTTGCCTCTTTGTGAGAATTTTGTGGGAGTTTGTGACAGCTTGCCATTAGGGCTTTTTGGAGAGATTAAATTCATGTTTATGTGAAGGTGTACGGTTGCATGTTTGAGAGTGTATTCAACACCTTTTGCAATGGAAATATTTTGAAGTGGAGGAATTTAATTTCTGTTCTTGCCTTCTATCTTTTGCCATTTAAATTCATGCAGTTTAAATTCCGCAAGTTTGAGTTTCTTGTCCTTACAATGATGAGAGAGGCAATCTCATTTTCTTCCATGAACTTGGAGAGGTTTAATTCATGGATCTAGCAGGATTGTGCCGAGTTCCTCTCACATCTCTTTCCAGATCTAGCTAACATGATAGTTATGGTCTGAGGGAGGTTTTGGAGAAACGATTTTAACGAGTATTAGGTGGAAAATTTGGAGACACTATATTCACCCCCCTCTATGCGAATACCGTTCCTATAAATCTTTATACAATGCTTCACAATTACAAAGTCTAAACTTCTCCTATAGGAAATTATGTAATTTCAAAATCCCTATTGAAGTAAAAGTTTTTATCTAGCTGTTGACTAAAAATAGCAGTTTAACCAAAGATAATTTGCTAAAAAGGAGGTTGGAAAGGGATGGACAAGAAATGTCAGTTCCGTTGTTGTGAGGAAACAGTTGAAAACCTATTTATGTCTTGTCCTTTGGCTACATTTATTTGGAATGTGGTGGCTAGTTCCTTTGTCTTTGAGAAAATCCTTAATGCTCATCATTTATTGGGTAACTAGTTGCACAAGTTTGGAAAAAAGAGCAAACCCTAGTATATTTGGAAGCCAGAAATAATGCATGTTTTGAAAGAAAGTGGATTTCTTATCCCATTGAGCTGATATATCAGATTTGTCAACGTGTTTTGTCGTGGTCCATTTTACTGGGATCGGAGGGAAGAACAAATGGGCTGCAATGGCATGATGGCTTGCTAAAATCGCAAGTGAAGTGTACAAGTCCAAGTTGGCCGGAGATACGAAGAAAGAATTTAAGTTCTGTTCGGTTTAGCTATTCTAGTTTCTTTACACACTGCATGTTCAATAGCCTTTTGTGTGAACTTGATTGACTTTTCAGCTAAGTCAGTGGCGGACGCAGGATTGAAAACAAGATGGGATGAAGATATTCACTTCATAAGAACAACTAAGCGCATCAAATACCATATTTACATTGTAATCACATAAAAATATATTATAACAAACAAAACCATTTTAAAATAAAACAATAATCTTTGTGCCATACATAATTCGCCATACACCAAAAGATTCATGTTGATATCTTTATAAAAGATAAATATATAAGACATACCGCCAATAAATCACTAAGCCTTTTTAGGGATTCTAGGAGGCTTAAGCAATTCTATTCTCCAATCACCCATGGCTTGAAACCTTTGCTTCACTTTTTCAAAATCGAGTCCTCTAAAGTCTCCTCAATATAGCACAATATCAAGTCATTGAGCCCTTCATCGGATATTCTATTGCGCAAATCTGTCTTGATTATATTCATAGCCGAGAAGGCTAGGCTACTGCTGGTTTACTGGTCTACTGCTTCTTGAGCCTAGTTGCTACTGCTGCACGGCTCACGCGCAGGCGCGTGGCAGCGCCGGTGCGGGGCTAAGGCGCCAGCTGCACCCGCGGCACTGCAGCAACGTGACAGACGCCGACGGCCGATGGCGAGGCAGCAGATAGCGACTACGTCACGTCAGTTGGTGCGAGGAGCCGAGGAGGCAAGGACCAAGCTACAAGCTGCGACCTGCCGCCTGCGAGCCTGCGAGTACGAGCGGCTTCACCGCATCGGCCGACCATCGGCTGTAGCTAGGCAGGCGCCGGCTAGGGCGCTAGCACTAGTGCAGATCCTCTCATCTGTGACGGACTGTAATATAACTGGATTTTACGGACCGTCACAAAGAATACATCTTAAACGGGCCTAAAAAAAGGCCGATTGAGATATGGTCAGAGAGACATGTTAAATGTGTATAGAACTGAAGCCCGTCACAGATGACACATATCTGTGACGGACCTAAACTAGGGCCCGATTGAGATAACCTTAAATATCTCAATCGGGCCGTAGTTGGAGCCCATCACAGATGACCATCATCCGTGACGGGCACCAACTTGAGACCCGATTGAGATAACAACTAGGCCCGTCACTGATGACCCTTATCTGTGACGGGGCTAAACTATGGCCCGTCACAGATTACCCTTGTTTAGGCCCGTCACAGATAAGGGTCATCTGTGACGGGCCATAGTTTAGGCCCGTCACAGATGACCATCATCCGTGACGGGCACTAACTTAAGGTCCGATTGAGATAACAACTAGGCCCGTCACAGATGACTTATCACTGACGGGCTATATACTAATGCCTACAACTATTGTATTGGTCCTTTTTTACAAATAAGTTCATTTAACTAAAATTCAAAATTTGACAACTTCGAACAAAAATTGGAGTTAATAAATGATTTCAAATGGAAAAGTCACAAAAATCAAAGTTGTAGAACCCATCGAGGTGCAAAATTTTTATTTTGGTCATTTCTCCATCTGACTCTATTTGAACAATTTGAAATTTAAAATTCAAAATTTAAGAAATTCAAATAGAATTTTTTGTTAGTGAACGACTTCAACTGAAAAAGTCATCAACAACAAAGTTGTATAACTCATCAAGATCTATAACTTTTAGTTTAATCATTTTTCTATATAACATGTTTTGAACAGTTTGAATTTGAATTTGAAGATATGACACCTTCAAACAACATTTTCAAATACTAAATGATTTGAATTGAAAAAGTCATCAACAACAAAATTTATAACTCATCAAGATCTAAAACTTTTATTTTTGTTATTTCTTCATCCGACAAAGTGTTAGTAATATTGTTCACAAATTTTACATATATGTGTTATAGTTTATAAAACCAGATAAGAGATACGTCAATTTTGTGAATAATGTTACTATCATTTTGTCGGATGAAGAAAATGATCAAAATAAAAGTTTTAGATCTTGATGAGTGATTCAACTTTGTTGTTGATAAATTTTTCAGTTGAAATCATTTAGTATTTGAAAATATTGTTTGAAGTTGTCATATTTTCAAATTCAAATTAAAACTGTTCAAAAAAATATTATATAGAAAAATAACCAAAATAAATGTTATAGATCTTGATGAGTTATACAGCTTTGTTATTGATGACTTTTTCAGTTGAAGTAATTCACTAACAAAAAATTCTATTTGAATTTCTCAAACTTTGAATTTCAAATTTCAAATTGTTCAAATGGAGTCAGATGGTGAAATGACCAAAATAAAAATTTTGCACCTCGATGAGTTCTACAACTTTGGTTGGTGACTTTTCCATTTGAAATCATTTATTAACTCTAATTTTTATTTGAAGTTGTCAAATTTTGAAAATTCAAAATTTGAATAGTTCAAATGAACTTATTTGTACAAATGACCAATACAATAGTTGTAGGTACAATAGTTGTAGGTATCTATGAGTTATACAATTTTGTTGTTTGTGATTTTTACATTTGACACAAAAATCGACCTAAAATTAAATTTAAAGTTCTCATAAATTGAAAATAAAAAATACCACATAAATTGAATATAAACATTTCATATGGAAAATGGAAAAAATACTAATCGGTGACAGGCATTATTTAATGGCCGATAGAGATAGGTCATCTCAATCGGGGATGTGAAATATGTGATCAAAATGGATGTTATGTGAATGTGGTTGTGTTAAATATATTGATGGTTGTGTATGTAAATAAATGTATATGAATGGGTGATATTGGGATGTGATATTCTGGCCCAAGACTTAATAGGATTAATAGAATACTCATACCAAAAAGTTACAAGTTCTTTTTCGAAAGCCGATCTCCAAAGAACTTTGATGTTAAGCGTGCTTGGACCTTTGATGTTAAGCGTGCTTGGACCGGAGCAATTTCGGGCTGGGTGACTGACCGGGAAGAACGGTGCACACGAGTGAGGATAAAAAATACCACTTAGGAGAGAGGTGGGACTGCATGACACGCCTAATAAATACCTGAGACTAGCCAAAAAATAAAATTTATTTTTTTGGGGATTATACTCATCTGTGACGGGCCATAGTTTAGGCCCGTCACAGATGACCCTTATCTGTGACGGGCCTAAATAGGTCATCCGTGATGGCTATAGTTTGACTGGTCGTCTGGGTCAAAGCTATCAGTGACGGACTTTGATTAAGACCCGATTGAGATAGCTTCATCCGTGACGGCCGTTTACCCGATTGAGATAACTTTTCACATCTGTGACCTCTAGGTTGTGACGGACACCATGTCCGATTGAGATGGGGGTTACCGCCCGATTGAGATGGGGGTTACCGTTCTAGTGTAGGCGTTGGCGCGTGCGCGTGCGGTACGCCTATGCAGAGTCACGAAGACGAAGCGTCGAACTCGAGCCGTCGAGGCCGAGACGAGACGGTGACGCGGGTCTTAGCTGGAGCGGTCACCCCATGCCGCTTAATGGGTACGACCGTCCCTGAGCTAAGTTGTTTTTTAGTTACAAAAATATGTAGGTATACACAGATTGTAGTGTAACCCGCCTATGGATTTTTTTTTTCTGTTTTCTGTAGCTGAACCGATACTTTTCCTTAATGGAGACGGGTGGAGCTATTTCTCTTCTGTTAAAATAAAAAAGTAGTTGTTGCATGTATAATACTCCTCGAGGAACCAGCATTTCGAATACCCTTATTGAAGATAGATGGGAGTCCACCATTGGAATTCAGGTGGACCATGCAAAACAACAGTTCTATATCATTGCACAGCTTTAGCCTCACTTCTTGTTTACTGCAGGCCATATATTCAGCAGGGGTGCTGATTGCTGCTGCAGTGGGCACGTCATCAAGCATCTTCTGCTCTCGAAACGTAGGTAGGCTGAAAGCCTGAAATTAATTCCCATAATTAGTTGCATGCAAATTAATTAAGCTCCACAAACTCGTACTAACCCCCTTTATAACGTGCGTAAAGTTTCATATGGTTAGGCTATATTATTCATGGGCAAAATATTAAAATACGAATGAAAACCAAACATAATTTATGGGCAAAATATTTATATCTACATTGTTCATGGTTCAATCAAGGCTGGAAAATAGACTATGATCATACCGAAAATCAACTAAATTAAGTTCTAATTATAGGCTGGAAAATAGACTATGATCATACCGAAAACTGAAAACTTTTAGTGGAACTAAAACTTACCCTCGAAGCAGATGGAGATCGATTTGATCGGCCTGACTACTCCGATCTAACCACGCTTTTCCCTCCGGTCTGATCGCCCTTCGTGTCATCGTTGCCTATCATTGCCACCGGTCCCACCCCCGTGGTGCCGCCAGTCTAACAGTCATGTACTCGCAGGTGTGACCGTCGAATTCGAGCAAACACAAATCCAAGGTCTCTCAAAAGTAAACAGAACTTTATTGCTTATATTCATGTTTACAAAGTGCAACAACACACCTCTCACAAATCTCGACTAAACTCGAAACCCTAACTTTTCTTTAAACTCAACTCTCACAGAATGATAGCGGGAGTCCTCAACCCCCATCTCTATTTATATATGAGGTGGATAGCCTGAAGCCACAAACCCAACTTGTACAAGAAGTCATAATCCACCAGAAAACTTTCCCGTAGAAGAAATAAACTTATCCCATAACAATTCGAACTCCAATCTTCCCAAATTTGGACTTCTTCCAAATTTGACTTCTCATCCCAAAAGCGCACAATTTTATCGTATGCCGCATGGAATCTTCACCAACCACATGCATTATTTTTTATCCTAAGTATCCCGCATGATATCTTGATCGTCGGGATGTTATCTTCTCCCAAGTTGGCTCCCGATCCATCACCGACAACACTCTCCTAGGGAATCACGACAAACCTACACACGAATCAAACAATAAACCATATCTAGGAACAAGTTCTTCCCAACTTAACTCAACATTACTACACAAATAGTATTACATACGTATAGAAATCATCTAGAACGTCATAATCATGAGTATCCAAATAAATAACCTGAAACCAAAACTGACTCAGAGCTGACCGGTCAGACCACCGGACTAGCCGGTCTGACCACGCAACACACGCCAGTATGAACGGTTTAATCCATCCGGTCTGATCGGACCAAACACACAGCAAAACACTACTTTACCAATTTTCTATCATGCAACTATTAATCATAAAAATATAATCAAAACACACTTTGATTTCACAATCTTTCCCTTGATGAACACATTTGCAGACCCATCAAAATGTTGTTGTTTTGGTGTTTGAAAAAATAAAAACAAAGAAGTGGTAAAAGACATCAGAGTGCTCAAACTTCAAAAGAAAACTGCTCTCCCTTTTCAAAAGAAAGTAATTTCCCCCAACTGAAAATAAGCACATTTTGTATCTCTTCTCCCACTTCAAGCAATTCAAGGTCATATGTCGCAAAATAAGGAAGATAAATGCATCCACTAGATATCAAGCATGCATTGAAGTATAATCATGAACCCAAGATATTACAATTAAGCTTAAGTCAACAATCAAGATTCATGATTTCAAATAATTTCTAATGCAACATATTCACTAGTACATAGGTTGAAAGAAAAACCCCTACACATATACTTATTGCTTTATTACTCATTCTCAAATGAATACCTTCACAAAAACAATAATTAAGAGAACTTTGAGCATTTATTAAAGCTTTTTATACTCATTTTAACATTAAACATTGATCATAAATCTTTTAATTTTATCGGTTATGTCCTTATCGTCAAGACAGTTTCCAAGGATTCAACACCCATTATTTTCCTCACCGCTAATACGTCCGTGTCATCAAGATTGTTTCAAGGATTTGGTATTCATTTGTATCTCTCCTACAAGTAAATACAAGAAATATTTGCAATTGTGGCATTTGGAACAAAGAAAGATCAATGAGGAATAACAATCCAAAGAGCATGTATATAAGCATTAGTCATCCAAACTAAGCACTAGCTTCAACATTGCATATTTTATTAATTCAAGTAATAGAATTTAAGTGTCATGCATTATCTCCATTAAAAGCAGTATCTAATCTCATGAAAAGACTAAAATGCATACAAGCTATACTAGTGATAAATATATCGTAATCATATTGCTAGCACACACATGAATATACATTAAGCATAAAACAAATCTCCTTTTTTTTATTTTCAGATTTGCTAGATAAAACTAAGAGCACAAACTCCCCCGCAAAACATGCCAAAAGGATGAATAACTCCTAATTCTTCACGAAGAAAGGCAAAACGAGAAGCATCCAATGGTTTAGTAAAAATATCAGCGAGTTAAAACTTTGTATCCATAAACTTTAATTGAACATCTCCTTTCTCAACATGATCCCTTAAACAGTGAAAGCGAATTTAATGTGCTTTGTACATGAGTGTTGTATATGACTTTTAGTAATGTTAATAGCACTTGTAGAATCACAAAAAGAGAAACTTCCTCAAAAGCATGAACATAATCTTTGAAAGTTGATAAAAGCCAAAGAATCTGAGAACAACAACTAGCAGCAGTAACATATTCAGATTCAACAATTGATTTAGCAACACTAGATTGTTTCCTAGAAGATCATGCCATCAATGAAGTACCAAGAAAATGGTATATTCCACTAATACTTTGTCTATCAATTTTATAACCAGCAAAATCAGCATCGGAATATCCACTCAAGCATATAGATGGCGAAGTAGAATACCAAATTCCAAATTCAAGAGTGTGATTTAAATACCTCATAATCCGCTTGACGATGTGAAGTACGTGTGGAAGCTTGAAAGTGAGTACAAAAATGCACAACAAACTGTATGTCTAGCCTTGAAGTAGTAAGATACAACCAATATCCAATCTTACTTTTGTACTCCTTTTGATCAATAGTTTCACCATCTTCATCAGGATTCAACACAGTAGTAGACCCATTTTGTGTAGAAATTGGCTTGCAAGTATCTATTTTGGAACGTCGTAGAAGATCCTTGGTGTACTTTGTTTGATGCACAAACGAACTTTGAGGTGTTTGCTTGCATTACAATCCCAAAAGGTACGATAACTCATCCATCATGCTCATCTCAAATTCCATGCATATTATCTTAGCAAACTCCAACACCAAAGCGTGAGATGAACAAAAAAAGATAATATAATTCACATGAATTTGAATGAAAAGTTGATTATTACGATGCTTAAGAAAAAAAGGAGTTTTATCAAATTTTCCCATTTGAAATCCTTTTTCAAGTAAAACGTTTTTAAGTCTATCTACCATGCTTTAGGTGCTTGTTTCAAACTATACAAATATTTTGACATTCTAAAACATGGTTGGGAAAATCAAAATTTTCAAAACCCGATGATTATTTCAGATAAACTTCCTCCCGTATAAAACCATTGAGTAAAACACTTTTAATATTCATTTGATACAATTTCAAACCTTCTAAAGTAGCAAAAGCTAAGAAAAGTTTAATTGGCTCATTCTGACAACTAGAGCAAAAGTGTCATCAAAATCCAAACCTTCCACTTGAGTATATCCTTGAGCAACAAGTCTAAGTTTATTTCGTACAATTAAACCATCCTTATTTATTTTATTTTTTAAAACCCATTTAGTTAGAATAATATTGTGACCAGAAGGAGATTTAACTAAAGTCCAAACTTTGTTTCTTTCAAAATTTTCAAATTCTTCATGCATAGCATTAATACACGATTCATTAGTTAAGCCATGAGTAACATCTTTTGATTCAAATGAAGCAACAAATGCAGAATTTGCATTTGGAATACCGAAGCTCAAAATCTTGGGCCAACCCCTGGTCACAACCCAAGTAGCCCCCACCATCTACCTTATTCTCAATGGATTTTTTTTATAAAAGATAATGGATAGAAATCCGACCTTGATCCTTAATGGGATACACACAAAACAAATCTTAACTACTTAAAAAATACGTAACTTTCCGTTCGTCACACAAAAAAATTTCGTCCATAAATCCGACCGAGCAGTGCCCTCGGTCCCCGCATGCGCGATGAAACGCCAGCCAAAGAAAAAAAAGAGAGATCAGAGATCGAATCAAATAAGAAAATAAGAGATATATTTAAATGTTACCGTGATCAGTGGTAACAAACTAAGAATTCTATCCGGATTACCCCGAGCCCCACTAGTCGCAAATAAAAAGGTGAAAAAGGCGTTGAGAAGAGGTGACGAACCAAAAGCAAAACCAGACATTGGCTTCAATGGCTTCATCTCAGGTCATAGAATTAGTTTTCTTAATTGAAAGGTAATTGTTTATAGGCTAAAGCAATAAGATCTTGTATTAGAACTCCAACATTGTGGTACCAGAGCTTTACTTTAGCCTACTCAATTCCTTATTCACATCATCCTTGTGATTAGAAGCCATCGGTGCCATCTTGGTTCGACATGAACAATTTTAATCTAATCTGTTTAGTTTCTTACCTTTACTGCTTAGTGAAGACTGGCTCTTGTTCATGTTCAATTAAAGTTAATAAGATTGAGTTAGGGTTTATGATGCACTGCTATACTTAGACTTATTTTAAGTTTCAAGTTTTATGTCCAATTAAGCTTCACTTAGCAATAGAATTAAGAAATTAAGGGAAGGGGAGAATGAGATCAATCGGTTTCAATTTTCCCGAAATCACCAAATTGAAAAGAACCCTAAGCCCCAAAGTCCGAATCAAATCCAAATCCAAATCCAAATCAAATTAAGAAAATTAAGCTCGAGTTGGGATTTTTACCGGATTTGGAGCCCTAATTCTACGGGGAAACCCCACCGTTGTGTGGGTCTTGCAGGGAAGCAACACAACCGCACCTTCACCTCCTCGCTGTCGCATCGGGCTCCCCGTGCGCACGCCGTCTAGGAGTTCCTCCACCGTCCTGTGCATGCGCGTTGGCTTGGCGCCCCCCACCGCCCCCCCTCGACGAAGCCTGCCTACTCTCGGCGCCCGTCGCCGCTTGTGCGCCCGCTTCGTCGCACTGCCAATGCTGTGGCTTCACTTGGCGCTGCCCTCGGGCATGCCTCCCAGCCAGTGAAGCCGTAGCCGCTCGCTGTCGCGTGCATGCTCCACCTCGTCAGACCACCGTCACCAGCATCGTCGCCGTCCAATCTCTCGCATCAGCGGAGTTTTGATCGGGGAGAGTAGGGGAGAAAGGGGACTAGGGTTTAGAGTTTTCAGACCCCTCCCTCTCCGGCCGAGGATTTCATTGGCGCGAGACCGATCTGAGCTGTCCATTAGATCGGACGACTCAGATCGGCCCCGTGTCGGGCCGCCACCGCTGTTGGGCAGCGGAAGATAACTGGCCCGTGCGCTGCTCTCCGCGTGCTCGCGCTAAACGGGCTGAGCCAATTCTTTGGGCCGGTTACAAAAGTAATGGGCCGAAATAAGATTCTATTTAATTCCAGCCGATTTAATTCATCTAGTCATTTACAGAATTTTCTTTGGCATTATTTTGAGCCATTTAAAATTTCTGGAAAATTATCACTCATAAAATCTATATATACCTAATAAAAAATACGCAAAGCTTCCGGTTTATTTTGGTCCATTGTTTTTTATTGTTTTCCATCCTGTTTTTTTGTCGCTGTTTTTTTCCCGAATCCGAACTGATCTGTTGCACCGCGCACGTCCCGTCCCCGCCGCCACCCGGGCCAAATCCTAGTGCAGTGCCGCTGCCATGTCTATTGAGCATTTCCTCTGCTCTGGCATTGTACGGGCATGAGACTATCTTCGGAGGTTGAAGACATAGTCAGCTGTGCGAGCTAGACCTACGGCTCCACTTGTGGACTATGCCGAAGGGAGGCAGACTGAGTGGAGAGAGGTAGCAGACTAGACTAGGGGTAAAAAAGAAGAAAGGAATGGGCTTTTGGCCCAAAACCAAGAAAAAATTTTCATTAACTTTTTAATTATAGTGTATAGCGATCCCAACGTTCGGATTTTCATTAACTTTTTCAATTATACACTAATGTATATAGTGATCATAATGTTTCAATTTATTGCTCAGCTCCTAATAGCTGATATATCACTGAGAAAACGTCTTTACCCGTTGTAACGCACTGGTATTTTTTTTCTAGTGTGAAAAATAATAAGACAGCGAGAACGAATCCAGCTGCCTTGCGGATGGTGACTATACTAGGGATGTATTAATATATCAGAATGGCTAAATGGCTGACGAATGATTTTTGAGGCTAAAATCATGCAGATTACTGACCTTGGGATTTGCTTCGTGATTCGTGCTCCGGAGAACTTAGCACTCCTCCTCCAGTTGCTCAGCTCCTAATAGCTGATATATCACTGAGAAAACGTCTTTACCCGTTGTAACGCACTGGTATTTTTTTTCTAGTGTGAAAAATAATAAGACAGCGAGAACGAATCCAGCTGCCTTGCGGATGGTGACTATACTAGGGATGTATTAATATATCAGAATGGCTAAATGGCTGACGAATGATTTTTGAGGCTAAAATCATGCAGATTACTGACCTTGGGATTTGCTTCGTGATTCGTGCTCCGGTGACCTTAGCACTCCTCCTCCAGCTTCGGCGACACCCTCTCCAACTCCGGTGACCCCGACGGAAACAATGGAATTAGGGTTTAGGGTCCCGGGTTGGGATGGGGTGGGAGCGGGTGGGGGAGGGGGATCGCCGGGCTTAAAGGGAAGGCGTGGGAGGCAGCAGCCCGGCGGCGGCGCCGAAGCCGCGGGGTTGGAAGAGGGCGGTGGGCCGGCATCGGCGGCGGGGGCAGCTCCTAATAGCTGATACCTAATAGCTGATATATCACTGAGAAAACGTCTTTACCCGTTGTAACGCACTGGTATTTTTTTTCTAGTGTGAAAAATAATAAGACAGCGAGAACGAATCCAGCTGCCTTGCGGATGGTGACTATACTAGGGATGTATTAATATATCAGAATGGCTAAATGGCTGACGAATGATTTTTGAGGCTAAAATCATGCAGATTACTGACCTTGGGATTTGCTTCGTGATTCGTGCTCCAGTGACCTTAGCACTCCTCCTCCAGCTTCGGCGACACCCTCTCCAACTCCGGTGACCCCGACGGAAACAATGGAATTAGGGTTTAGGGTCCCGCGTTGGGATGGGGTGGGAGCGGGTGGGGGAGGGGGATCGCCGGGCTTAAAGGGAAGGCGTGGGAGGCAGCAGCCCGGCGGCGGCGCCGAAGCCGCGGGGTTGGAAGAGGGCGGTGGGCCGGCATCGGCGGCGGGGGCAAACGGCTAGGAGATTGCGGATCCGGCGGTTAGCGGTTAGGAGGCGGGGACTAGTGGTGGCGGATCCGGCGGTAGGGAGCCACCGGAGATGGGGAAGACAGCGGGGCGGGGGCACTCACGCCGTCTGTTGGGAAAGAGAGGGGGGAGGGGGGGTAGGGGAGGAGGCCGGCCGGGGGGAGGGTTGGAGGGGGACTCGCCGGTGCCGTTGACCCCTTTCGGCCAACCGGCGAGGCCGTGCGGCGGCACGTGGGGCGGCGGACGGCGCATGGGGCGGCTGAGGAGCCAGCCCGCGCGCGAGAGGTGGCGGTGGTGGCCTGGAATGACGGGGGATGGAGGAGGGGTTATGGTTAAAAATGCTAGCACGAATCTTAAAGCGATCCAACGGTCTAGAATTCGCATGATTTATGAGGTATTTTTCAATCAAATACCATCCAGACAGTCCCTTAATATATACGCATGGGTGTACAGAGATACGGCAGCAGGGAGGCATGTCTACTGGTCAAGGACGACGAGCTTAGCGTTGGTGTCCCCGTCCTGGGTCCTGTACATGTCGCCGATCCCCATGTGCGCCATGAGGAACCAGACCATGGTGATGAGCTCGCCGCCGCGGCGGAGCTGCCGAACGTGCGTGCTCCCATGGCACCTGCCAGCCGCGTAGACGAGCATCTCCCTCCACACTCCGGCCACCACCCTCCACATGGTGTCGTCCCCCAGCAGAAGCAGCGCCTTGGCCAGGATGCAGGCGTCGAACAGCACCGACTTGCTCTCGTCGCCCTTCACGACCGCCGGCTTCTTGGACGTGTTCACCTCGAGCAGCATCCGCTGGGCGTCGTGGTGGCTGGGGTCCCACGCCGCCTCCGACCGGAAGAAGCGGCGTGCCTCGGCGCGCGTGTCGCGGTACCGGACCAGCCCGATGCCGGTGGCCGTCACCGGCAGTATCTCCGGCCGCCTTGCGAGGAGGTACAGCATGTACTCCGACAGGGTCTCGCTGATGGACATCAGGCTCTGGATGTCACCCTTCCATGCGCCTTCCATGTCGCGGCGGCGGTGGTAGCACAGGTCCGTGGCGACGTGCCAAAGCAGCAGGGACTCGTCGAACTCCCTCCTCACGCTCTCGCGCACGACGTCGTTCACGTTGAGCTCCAGCCCCGTTGCCTTGGCGGCCTGCTCCACCTGGATGTCGCCGCCGATGAGCTCATCGATTATCCCCTCGCCGCGGTAGTCGCAGACCTCCTTCATCTCGTTGTAGCCGGAGTACTTGACTTCGTTGGCCGTCTTCCTGAGCCCATCGAACACGTAGTTGAGGACGTCAATGGAGATCTTCCCCTTGCCGTCTTCCTCCTCCTTCTTCTTCTTCTTGGTATCCCTGATCTTCCTGCAGCTCACCGGCTCGTGCCGGATGAAGAAGATGTCGTCCAAGATCTCCCTTACGCCCACCATGTCAGCTACCCAGGTGAGGCAGCGCACGACGCGCGGGACCGTCGTCCACCTGCAGCACCAGCACCGGCGGCTAGCATCCTGCTCGGGCTTGCCTAGGCTGTACCTGATGAGGTTCATCCTCGTGATCCGCTCCGACCACCGCCTCGTCGGCAGCCGCACGGCCCTTGCCACACGTGCAAGCCAAGCTAGCTTCGGCTCGCCGTCGAGGAAGGCCAGCGTCCGGTCGGAGGAGAGGAGCATGAGGTACGCGGCGACGTCGAGCGCCAGCCCACCGAGCAGCAGCGCGTAGGTGACGCCGCGGTCGACGGGGCGGACGCCGGCCTTGTCCATGAGCGCGAAGAGGACGGCGGCGACGACGAGGCATGCCGTGCCGACGAAGCGGAGGAGGTAGCCTCTCCTGGTGCTCGACACGGCCGCCTTGGTGTACGCCACGTCGTAGAGGAAGCCGAGCTCCACCTCGACCACGCTGAACGCCGCGGCGGCCGTCACGTCGTCGCGGTCGAGGAAGTAGGCCTGGCTGATCCTGCGCTCCCTGTAGCTGAGGATGAGGTTGACGAAGAGCACACGGAACATGGCGAAGAGCTCGTACGCCATCATCTCCAAGCTCTTACTGCTGTTCTTCATCACCTCCGCCTGCTCCACCGCCTCCTTGGGCTCGCCGTCGACGACGATGATGTCGACCGGCACTCCGGCGTTCTTCTTGGACTCGAACTCCGTCATGAGCTTGGCGTAGTTAGGTCCAGGGTTGGGCTCGCCGAGCATCTTGTCGCGGAAACCTCTCACGCTTCCGGAGTAGAGCGAGTAGATTCTCTCACCGTACTTGATGACGCCGACGACGTAGACGAGGACGGTGGCCGTGACCATGGGGTTGCTCTTGACGGAACACAAGAAGACGACCAATGCAGTGGAGACCACGAACAGCATGCCGGCGAGGTGGCGCAGCCAGAGCTCGCTGTCGTCGAGGGAGTAGGCGGTGATGGTGTCCGGGCCGCCGACGTGGAGCAGCAGGAACGGCGTCCAGAAGGCGAAGATGGAGGAGGACCCATTGTTACTGGTAGTGATGCTGAGGTTGTAGAGGAGGAGACCGAGGCCGACGACGGCGACCCAGCCGGCGACGAGGTAGCCGGACCAGACGGCGAAGTGGGGCAGCGGGTGGCAGGAGCGCTTGCGCGTGGGCGCGACGAAGACGAGGATCACCTGCAGGGTGAAGCTGAGAAGCATCGCCGCCCGGATCAACCAGTCGCTGTCGTTCACCGGATTGAAACCCATTGGTCAAGCTTCTG
The DNA here is from genome assembly GCA_000573905.2 of Oryza punctata. Taxonomy (NCBI): domain Eukaryota; kingdom Viridiplantae; phylum Streptophyta; class Magnoliopsida; order Poales; family Poaceae; genus Oryza; species Oryza punctata. Next base: position 14,014,244 of record CM002497.2, read on the forward strand.
TTCTTCTAGCTCTCCGATCCTCAAAGACCTGAATTCACCTGCAAATTTGTTCGACAGGTATGATCCAATATATTAATTGAGATCAATCAATGAGTAATCAAATGAAGTATGAAATTAATTGTTTGATTGAATGCATCATATGGTAGCAATAAGGAACAATATATAGGCATTTGATCGTTTCTTATGCTATATGTGTACTATAGGTACAGGTGTATTGTCTTGTAATAAGTAATAAACTAATTTACTTGAGAGACAAGCGATCCGCGAATGAATTTTCGGGAAAGAAGCGATCGGCGAATGATCATCAATGCATATGCATTCCATCGTAGCTGGCTCTACGTTACAGATCATAGATCGAATAACTACTCCTTTTATTTCCGCAAAGGAAAAGAGAAAGGGTAAAGCGAAAGTAAATTTGTTCCAGGAATGAATTCCGTGGCACGTATATATAAAGTACACTACTGTGCACTCTTGTACCCATTCGCTGGCTATTGGCCTTTAAACGTGCCAAGCCCAAGTCCCAGGAATGGGCCAAAGTACGAGAATGGGCCCTGCCATCCTGTGTGCAATTTGGGCTGTACCAGACGTGCTCTCCGCTGTGCCGGGCCACCGCGCCTTGGATCTGCCCAGAACGTATGGCTTCCCACGAGGCCACGACATTCAGGCAATGTAGTCATCTTTTTGATATACAGTACTGGATGGGAATCTCGCTCATTACTGTGGGGGAATTGAATAAGATAATACTATCTCTATTGTTTAATATAATATCATTGATTTTTTACCAAATATTTAACCATTTATCTTATTCAAAATTTTTTAAAATATAAAAAATTAAAGTCATGCTTAAAAAATATTTCATTATAAATCAAGTCAGAATAAAATAAATAATAATTACATAACCTTTTTAATGAAAACCTTTTTAATGAAAAGAACGGTCAAATGTATTTCAAAAATATCAGTGGCGTCACATATTATAAAATGGAGGGAGTAGTAGATATGAGTTGTAAAATTTCTTGGTATACAATTTTCTTTAATGTGCTTTTTCTATCTTGTAGCTTGATCAATTGTCTAAAAGATTATATATGGTAGGATAAATATTATATATGGTAGGATGTACGGTATGGCTTTTTGAGAAAAAAGACATTTTGTACCTTTGATGTATTATCTAAAGGCTAAGAGAGAATTATTATTAACTACATATTTCGTGATGATTAACTTTACACATAGTTTTGTTAAGCTTATGTTTATCGACTACTCCCTCCATCCCGAATTATAGAACGTCCAACTTTTAAAGAAAATTAAACTCGGTAATTCTTAACTAATAATCATACTAACTATATATATATACTATGTATTATGCATGTTCTATACTTTCATGTGATATTAATTTTATATTTATTAAAATCATAATATGAAATAAATTAATGATCAAAGTATAATATTAAAGTATAATATTAAAGACTGCGTAAAAAAATCAAATAATTTGGAACGGAGGAAGTATTTATGTGAAGGAGTGAGGCTAAAACGAGAAGCCAAATATCGCGGGAGGCCAGGAGCCAAATATGCCATGCCCAACAGAGGCTAGCAATTGGCTGGTCTCCTTTATGTGGGCCCACAAAAGTAAACCTGAGCTTGCTTCTTTGTTCAGAAATTTCATATTAGATCCTCCTAAGCAATATTTAGCGCAGGATCTAGAGATAAACAGTGCTCTTAGCTCTTTTTCTTTAAAAAAACCCTGTATTTTACTTCTTGTTTCACAGAATAAATTTATTTGAGTTCAACTCTGCCCCAAAAGAAAATTATAGTTTGGGTCATATTTATCGAATAAAATTCACTTTCGATCATTCTTTAATCAATATTTTCACTACATAATTTTACTTTAGTTCATTTTAGACTAATCTGACTTTTAAGTATACCAGTTAATGATCACAATTAGATCAACTCTTGCACGGCAACAAACTGTCCCAAATTGTTATGTACACCATACCTTTGACATAGAATAAGCAAAGATGTGTACAGATAAGAGGGTTGAAGACAAGAGAGTTGAGGTGGTTCAAAGTGATCAAAGGAAAACATTGGCTAATTATCTAATCCAAAGTAAAAATGTTGCCTATACTAATTAAATTGTGACCCGAGCTGAAACTTTGTAATAAAAGATGGTCCAAGCTATAATTTACTGGTAAAATTAATTCTCAGCTTCTTAACTATCCTCAATCTACCTATCATTTTCATCCCTTCAATATCCTATAACCCCAACCAATAAATACTACTTTCTTATAAATTAAGGGTCCTGTAATATTTTCTTAACTATTAAATTTATGTTAGGATGTGAGATTTTGATTTATTTTAGGACAGACGAAGTACCAGAATATGATTTTATGAGACATATATAGTAACTTTATTTTACGGGAAAACTGTACGAGAGTCATCTACTGTGAATATATCAAGAAAAAGAGAGTGTTAATTACAAGAGATTGTAAGGGGGAGGCAGAATTACAAACTGTCCCATGATTGGCAATTTTGTAGATCTTGAGTTTTTAGTCTGTACAAAAGTAGAGTAAATTCTTCCCTGAAGAGTTATTTCCAATAGTCGAAAGAAGGTGGAATGTTGTATAAAATTAGATCATTCCTTCTTTTCCATATCTCCCAAAATGCAACAGCAATTACTTCAGTAATGAAAGGGTAGCCAAAATTTTGCTTTGCTGTAACCATCATGTTCATGAATTCCAGATTTGTTCACCAATGAGTTCCAATGAAATTCCAGCATTGGCTTGCAAAAGACAAAGTTAAGAAAAGCTGGAAAACATCTTCTGAGTAAGAGGAATTACGGAGACACATAGTAACTTGATTTTCTGACAAGAGAGGTCTACAGAAAAAGGTGTAACGTCATAGAAATTAACCGATAAAAAAAACTGAACTGAAAATTAATTGTCAACACCTTTCACGTCTGCAGCAAAATATTAATTCACTACTACAGAATCTCTCATAGGTATCGGCTTATAGGTGCCGGATTATTTAAAACCGGCACCTATGAGCCTTTTCCCACACCTGCGTGTTGAAAAAAAATATAGAACCGATATCTTTGAGAAACTATAGGTGGCGGTTTAATAGGAAAAACCGACATCAACTAGTTTTTTAAAAAACCGATACCTATAATAAAACATGCACCCCATAAAATGCACCAACCTTTATCGTTATCCATCTACGCATGCGGGTGTCCTCAACATCCTTATCTACTCGCTCTCCCTCTCCTCCTCTTCCTCCTCACCCGTTCCCTCCACGCCACCCCTTTCCGTTTTCCTCCCCTTCTCTCTCGGCATAGGTGCAAGGACACCGGCTGCAGTGGCCACAGCTATGGCCAAGGGATGCGGTGGCGGTGGCCTAGGGAGCAGCGGCAGCGGTGGCCAAGGATGCCGGTGCCGGGTGGCACGCTAGGAACTTTGGGTACAACGGGTGGGACATGCGCGACAGAGGTGGTGGTGGAGGAGACTCGCTGACCCCCTCTCTCTTCTAGGGGCCCTCCCTCCTCCTCTCCATCCGTCCTCCCCCCTTCTCCTCCTCCAGATCCAGCGATGGTGTCGACGGTGGAGATGGCCGGTGCGTAGGCTGGGCGAGGTGGCGGTGGCGGTGACGACGACGATGGAGGTGGAGGAGGCTCGCTGGCCCCCTCTTTCTCTCTCCCGAGGGCCCTCGCTCCTCCTCTCCGTCCACCCTCCCCCTTCTCCCCCTTCAGATACGATGATGGCGGCAGTGGTGGAGAAGGCCGGCGGCGGCTCCATCTGCTCTTTTTTTTTATTTTACTGTATACTATAGGTGCTAGTTGTGGGTTAAGAACCGATAGCTATAATCTCTACAGATGCTGGTTCTAAAACCGACATGTATGCCCGGGAGCATAGGTGCCGATAATTTGGTGCCAGTCAGGAAACCGGTACCTATTGTTGGTTCCCAATCGACACCTATGGGGGTTTGTGTACTGGTGATTACAAGATGCAAAAGGCCACATCAGGCATAATAAAAGCATAACAAAAGCCACGTTTTTTGTTTGGTTTTTTTAGGAAAAGAGAGTTTTATCGGTCACTCCAAATCTTTGATACAATCACGGTCCAACAGCTCACTAATACATATATAGGGGAGCTTTGCATACGCCACATGACACAGTGTTTTGGATGCATCGCTAATTGAGCCAGTTCATGAACTACTTTATTACATTATCTTCTAACTTTCTCGATCCGGAACTCCGGAAGGACCATAATCGCCGCACTAGCTACACTAGTAGAGAACGGGGCTTTGAAATTTAGTTTTAGTCCCGGTTAAAATAGAACCCGGAACTAATGGAAATTTTAGTCCTGGTTGGGAGCTCCAACCGGGACTAAACGTGCACGCCCCAACGGCTAGTCGACTGTCGGGCGGGGGAGGGACCTTTAGTCCCGGTTGGTGCCCCCAACCGGGACTAAAAGAGGGGATTTAGTCTGGGTTGGTGCCCCCAACCGGGACTAAAAGTTCCAGTATAAAATCGCCTCCTTCAACCTCCAGCCCGAGCTCCATTATTGATCTTGGTATTTTTGCTCCGGCCGGCGGCTCCATTCGTGAAGATTTTCGTTCTCCCATTTCTTCTATTCGTCCGACCATTCTTTCTTGTTGAAAGGTGTTGATGCAAAAAACACACACTGGCCTGAGAGATTTGCTTTACTCTAGTGCAGGTCCAAAATTAGGGTTTCAGATTCAAGGGCGTACCAGTTGATTTGATCCTGCAATCAACAAGAAAAACATGCAAAGAATATCAGTAAACGACAGACAATCGGCCATAGGGCCGATTTCATATCGTATGTGACCTAGCCGATGCAATAAAGCATGGATCGGCTGTAAGGTATAGTCAATGATAAAACTAACCCTAAACTTAGCATATCGGCTGAAAAGATCAACATTACATAATCACTAAATCAATATTACTTTAGAAATAAGCAATTGGGATAGATCGGACTGAACCGAGACAGTATAAATTGCCCAAGTCTAAAGGTAACATGACATAATGATTATGCAGATTGATGTCATAGCCAATATCTAGGTTTAAGTATGTATCGGCTATAGCTCCGATACAACCTTATGCTAGGATATTCTCTAGTAATAAATATATTAAACTATTACCAATTAGATTGATATCAAGCTTAATATATTTATATTAGATTAGATCCTGATATAAGGGGCAGATATAGAATATTAAACAAAACATAACACAATGTAAAACATCTATATCAGGTAAGATCGGCTGAAACCCCGATACTATCCTTATTAACAACCATGAAGCAGGTTAGATATCATGATTCTAAATACGACTTAATAGGTTGGACTGAACCAATGCAGCATTAAGTATAAATAGAAGCATAAGATCTAAAGAATCAAGCCGATGGTTGCCTTTTCAAGATGGTGGATATATTATATAACCTAGATTAACAAAGTAATCTAGCCAATACCGATGAAACCCTAGAAAGGATCTAGCCGATACAGGTATATTGCATTGTCGATCTAAGTTATATAACATATATGATAACTCGGAGAATCACACCAAAGAACTAGAGTGTCATAAAGATGTAAGCACTAGCCCTAATGATGTAATTCGCCATGACAAGATATACCTTTTCGCCGAAGATCAAATTGATGCAGCACGACTCGAAAGCACAAACTTGTCGAGAATAGAAAATAAGGTTTGGTGATGCGCCGAGATTGATTGAACGTGTGTTGTTGTTATTTACAAGACCTCGGGATTATATTTATACCCGAAAATACAAACATTGTCCATCACGGACATGACTCATATTAACCTAATACAAATCCAACTAACAAACAAGTCCCTTAGGCGGACTCTTACCGAGAATATCTATAAGGAAATTACATAAAATATCCTAATTAATAGATACAATTGCCTCCTCAGGACTTTATCCATGCATGGCAATCCATATGAAGCACGCTAACACAACCCGATGACGTATACCGAGTAATATTACCGAAATCAGCTGAATCGGCTAACCCAGTCCGACTCTGACTCTGCCGATCCAGTCCATAGCCGATTCGGACCACAGCCGATTCTCACTCTGCTTTCCGATACGACCTTATCTCTTCAATCCTCTTCGATTCCATCTTGATTTCCGATATTTGAATTACCAAATTTGGTCATCAACAAAAGGTTAGCAACCTCCTTCTCATACGATATTGATAGTGTTGGTCGTTTTACGGTTTAAATTTGAGAAATTTGTGGTTTGTTTTATTTAGTTAGTTCATGGTATAGCTCGATGATGATATGGTCAATATTTGATTGTATGTGGCAATGTTAATATTGTGAGGACTAAGAGAGAATATATACATCGCCTTGCGCTGGAGTGCGCAAGTAGGGGCGACTCGAGATGGCTACGACGTCGATGAGTCGCCTTCTGCTTGTCCACTTTTGCACATGGTGACGAGACTTAGTTGTGTAGTTTGCTACACACATCATAAATTTTATTTGACGTATTGGCGAGAGGGCCAATAAAATTGGCAATCCTCTATCTGAGAGCACTAAACTTTTAGTTGAAATCTTTTTTATTAATAATGTTTTTTTATTTTTTTATTAATACACCTTAAAATTAATTAGTCATGTAATAACTGTTTTTCATGTGTTAATGTAATGCAGATGAACCGGCAATGGATGTACGGCGACCGCTGATCCGGGGAGTTTATTGAGGGCGTACATGCTTTCTTACGTGTGGCCGAGGCAAATAAGCGGAATGGTTTCATGTGTTATCCATGTATTAATTGTAAGAACGTGAGGGATTATTCTTCCTCAAAGACAATTCACGAACACCTGTTTAGGTCGGGTTTCATGGCCGATTATATATGTTGGACCAAGCACGGAGAGAGCGGGGTTATAATGGAAGAAAATGAAGAAGGGGATGATGACGACATTGGTGCGTTTCGTGAATACGGTGCCTTCGGTGATATGGAAACAGACGAGGAGACAGCGCCAGAAGATGAGCCTGTTGTTGATCCTTGTGAGGCAATACGCGATGCACATAGAGATTGCGAAACTGAAAAAGATAGGATGAAGTTCGAGCGCATGTTAGAGGATCATAAGAAATTGTTATATCCAAATTGCGAAGAGGGGCAGAAAAAATTGGGTACAACACTGAAATTGCTGCAATGGAAGGCAAAGAATGGTGCATCTGACAAAGGATTTGAGGAGTTACTAAAAATCATAAGGAAGATGCTTCCGAAGGGTGACGAATTACCCGCCACTACATACAAAGCAAAACAGGTTGTGTGCCCACTGGGATTAGAGGTGCAAAAGATACATGCTTGTCCAAATGACTGCATTTTGTACCGTGATGAGGATTACGAGAATTTGGATGCTTGCCCGGTATGTGGTGTGTCGCGGTATAAGATAAGGCAAGATGGCCCGGGTGATATCGAGGGTGAACGTCCTAGGAAGAGGATCCCTGCGAAGGTCATGTGGTATGCTCCTATAATACCACGTTTGAAACGTTTGTTTCGAAACAGAGATCATGCAAAGTTACTGTGCTCGCACAAGGAGGACCATAAGGTTGATGCTATGTTGAGACACCCTGATGATGGTTCTCAGTGGAGAACAATCGACAGAGAATTCCCGCGGTTTGCCGAGGACGCAAGAAACCTAAGGTTTGGTTTAAGTACGGATGGCATGAATCCTTTCGGTGAGCAGAGCAGTAGTCATAGCACTTGGCCAGTAACTTTATGTATTTATAACCTTCCTCCGTGGTTGTGCATGAAGCGAAAGTTTATTGTGATGCCCGTGCTCATCCAAGGGCCAAAGCAACCTGGCAACAATATTGATGTGTACCTAAGGCCATTAGTTGATGAACTGCTACTTCTGTGGCAAGATAAAGGTGTACGTGTGTGGGATGAGTACAAATAGGAAAACTTCGACCTACGAGCTTTGTTGTTTGTAACAATCAATGATTGGCCTACTCTTAGTAATCTTTCAGGACAGACAAACAAGGGATATAAGGCCTGCACGCACTGTTTAGAAGATACTGAAAGTGTATATTTGAAAAAAAGTCGAAAAGTTGTCTACGTTGGTCATAGTCGCTTTCTTCCTGTCAACCACCGACTAAGAAAAAAGGGCAAGCATTTCAAATGTAACCCAGATCACCAGACGAAGCCTGAGAACCACAGTGGTGATGAAGTATTCGACATGGTCAAAGATGTGCACGTTGTCTTTGGGAAGGGACCTGGCAACCAACCTGTTGTAAATGACGCTGGCGGACACACTCCCATGTGGAAGAAGAAGTCTATATTTTGGGAGCTACCCAATTGGTCAGTCCTAGACGTTCGCCACGCGATCGACGTGATGCATCTAATGAAGAATGTTTGTGTCAACCTGCTAGGCTTCATGGGTGTGTATGCAAAGTCGAAAGATACACTTGAAGCGTGACAAGACGTACAATGTATGCAAGGGAGAGATAAACTGCATCTAGAGAACACAGAGGATAGACCTGATTATTTCGGTCCAGCGAGCTACACTTTAAGTAAAGAAGAGAAGGAAAGTATGTTTGAATGCCTAAAAAGCATCAAGGTACCATCGGGCTACTCGTCAAATGTAAAGGGGATAATAAACGTGCCAGAGAAGAAATTCCAAAACCTAAAGTCTCATGACTGCCATGTGCTTATGACCCAATTACTTCCTGTTGCATTACGAGGCATTTTACCTGAGAATGTCCGATTAGCCACTGTGAAACTATGTGCATTCTTGAACGCAATATCTCATAAGGCAATCGATCCATTGAATCTAGCCCAGCTGCAGAAGGACGTGGTCCAATGTCTCATCAGCTTTGAGCTAGTTTTCCTGCCATCGTTCTTCAATATCATGACACATCTACTAGTACACATTGTTAAAGAGATTACTATTCTCGGTCCTGTATTCCTACACAGCATGTTCCCCTTTGAAAGGTTCATGGGAGTCCTGAAGAAATATGTACGCAACCGTGCACGCCCAGAAGGCAGCATCGCCAAGGGTTACGGAACGGAAGACGTCATTGAGTTTTGTGTTGACGTTATTCCTGATCTTAACCCCATTGGTGTCCCTCAGTCGCGGTATGAGGGTCGATTAGGTGGAAGAGGAACAATAGGAAAAAATCAATATTTAGTACAGACGAAGATTCTTTCCGTAAAGCACACTACACGGTGCTACAAAACTCCTCATTGGTTGGTCCGTATATCCTAGAACACATGAACATTATACGATCGGATAACCCAGGGAAGCCTGAGATCTAGATTACACGTCGTCACGTGGAAACATTTGGCGGTTGGTTGCGAAAACATCTTAGGGGGGATGATACAATTGATGAGCAATTGTACTTGTTGTCTAGGGAACCATCGTGGTATATCATGACATTCCAAGGATATGAGATAAATGGGAATACATTTTACATGATAGCCCAAGACAAAAAGAGTATGAACCAGAACAGTGGAGTACGCATAGATACCACAGACCCGAATGGCAATAAGGAAACATATTATGGCCATATAGAGGAAATATGGGAACTGGACTATGGACCATATTTCAAGGTCCCTTTGTTTCGATGCCAGTGGGTGAAGCTTACCGGGGGTGGTGTATCAGTGGATAAGATATACGGTATGACTACAGCCGACCTCAAAAATCTTGGATACAGGGACGAACCGTTTGTTCTAGCCAAGGATGTGACTCAGGTCTTCTATGCCAAGGATATGTCTACCAAACCAAAGAGGAGGAGAAACGACAAGCTCTCCGGTGAGCCAAAGCATCACATAATTCTTTCAGGGAAAAGAAACATCGTGGGAATCGAAGACAAGTCCGACATGTCTGAAGATTATGAAAAGAACGATGAAATTCCACCCTTCACGGTTAACACTGACCCAAGCATCATAATAAATAATAAGGATGAACCATGGCTGCGGCGCAATCATACTAAATAGTTTATGTAATAATATTTTACCGATTTATGTAAGATTTGTAACGTTGTGAAATGTAATGGACATATATATGTAAGACTCGTTTTAATCGTCAAATTATATTCTCCATGCAATCTAAATTTAATTTACACTGAAATGTAGATTTAATTTTGTACTCATATTTGGATTTGAATGTAATTAGATGTAAATTGGTAGTATAAATGTAATTAGATTTAATTAGATGTTAATTTTGTACTCATATTTTGTACCCATTAAATTCAATAATACGGTAGATTTAATTTTGTACTCATATTTGTGGAATAAATATAATTGGTACGAATGTGATGGTCTAAATTAGAAATGCGATAGTAGATTTAATTTATAATATTTTTTATGTGCGGCATTATAATTTTGTACTCATATTTGGATTTAAATGTAATTAGATTTAATTGGTAGAATAAATGTAATTAAATTTAATTAGATGTGATTAAGCGTATGTCCACGGTCCCAACAAATTGTAGTTTTTTTAATGATAGTTTGGAACATATATTATAATTTTTAGGCAATTTACAAATCTCATGCTTTAGTTTTGTAATTTTAAGTAATTGTGTAATAGTGTGTGCGGGAAGCAAAAATTTTTAGCTAAAAATTTGGTCGCGCGCAAGAAAGGAACTTTTAGTCCCGGTTCTAGGTGGGAACCGGGACTAAAGGGTAACTTTTAGTCCCGGTTTTTACTAGGTGGGAACCGAGACTAAAGGGTAACTTAAAAACCGGGACTAAAAGTTACCCTTTAGTCTCGGTTCCCACCTAGAACCGGGACTAAAGGTCTTTGGTCCCGGGTGGAGCCAAGACCCGGGACTAAAGGTGCCCCTCTTCATCTCCTCGCAAACAGCCCTCACTCCCCATTTTCTTCACGCCACCGGCCTCTCCCTCCAATGACACCGCCCTGCTCCGCCCATCCCTCCACCGCCGGCCTCCACGGACGTCGCCAGGCCCGACGCCGCTGCCCGATGCCCCACCACCCGACGCCGCCAGACCCGACGCCGCCGCCCGACGCCTCACCGCCCGATGCCGCCCGACGGCCCGACGCCGCCCAACGGCGCCGCCGCCTTCTCCTTCCGCCGCCCGACGTCGCTCGATGCCGTCGGCCTCCGTGCCCTCCACCGCCGGCCTCCGTGGCCTCCGCCCGGCCTCCCGGTGACCTCCACCGCTGCCGGCAGACCAAAGCCGCCGGCCGCCCACCGCCGGCCTCTCCCTCCAAATTCAATGTGAATTTTTTTAATTTGATGATGTAGATTTAATTTACAATTTTTATGTGATGTTGATTTAATTTTGATTGAAATGTGATAGTCGAAATTCAATAATACGGTAGATTTAATTTTGTACTCATATTTTGTACCCATTTAATTCAATAATACGGTAGATTTAATTTTGATTGAAATGTAGATTTCATTTTGTACTCATATTTTGTACCCATTAAATTCAATAATACGGTAGATTTAATTTTGTACTCATTTTTTAGAATAAATGTAATTGGTACGAATGTGATGGTCTAAATTAGAAATGTGTTGTCGAAACGACAACTGCATACGTCGACGGACGTGGATACTCAATGGTTGCTGGGAAAGTAAAGTGTATTAAAATTAGGATTTTTCTTGGGATCCTCCTTTACATGGCCCTAGGTGGCTATTTATAATCCCATTACAGATCCCCCTATTAGGGTTTAGGGCTGTTACAGGGGAATTTACATGGTCACCCTTATAAAGGGGCACTTACATGGGTACTCACTGTAATTAAGATATATGGGCCCTTAATGGGCTGCCTGGCGACTATTGGCCCAGTGGCCAACAGGCTGGGCCGATTGGGGTGGCGAGATAGGAGCTTCGGCCGAGACCGTGCAAACCATGTAGTATGGTATGAGGCGCCTCCTTTCGACCGATGCTCCTGCCAAAACTTGTCTTTTTGGGTCCTGCAAAGAATGTGTGTAATATGCGTTTTTGCGAAAGAGGATTTTTACATATAGCTTTCGGCCCCCGCGGGTAGCGATGTTATCTCTACCGTTTGACTGGTCCCAATATGAACAATGTTGGGCCTTCGCCTTCTATGAATAGTGAAGTGGCTCGTACTGTTCCACTGGGCCGTAGTGAACAGTGATGGGCCATTGGGTCGTAGTGAACAGTGATGGGCCTATTCTCGAGAGCCCGCCGCTGCACGGCCTGGTCCATTGGATTTAACCGTTTTGCCTACCCCGCGACACGTGGCCGTTCCTGATTGGTCAGGAAGGCGAAACATCGGTTGGTGGGCTATATATTCCTTCCTCGCCCTTTTCACCGTCGTTACCCTCTTCCTTTTCACCGTAGTCATTCTCTTCTCAGTCTTTTACTCACGGCTCTTTAATTCTGAACGAATCCATCCACCTAACCAACCCTTTTGCCAATCCACACTTGCTTCGCCATGGCTCCCTGCAAGCCGAACCTGTTTCCGTGACAGGTCCTGACCCAGGCCGAATTGACGAAGACACCACGGCATTTCTGGGGACTTCGCTCATTGACGAAGATGAGCTGGCGAGGATGGTTGACAAGGGCCTTGTGGCGGAGGGGCGGGCGTTCGCCCCCGGGGATGCCGAAGTGCCAAAGCCTGGCGAACACCAGACGGTCGTGTTCGCCATTTTCTTCGAGGCTGGCCTTCGGTTTCCGTGCAACATACTGTTGCTGGAAATTCTCTGCCTCTTTCAGGTGGAGCTGCCCCAGCTGAGCCCTTCGGCTCTAGTCCGCGTCACCATTTTCGACTAGGCGTGCCGGACCGCTGGGTTCGAACCGAGCGCCGAGCTCTTCGGCGCCATCTTCTCAGCCGTCGTCAACTCGAAGACGGTGGTCACCCCTGCCGGAACCAGGAAGACGGTGTTTGGGAGCGTAAACTTTAATGTTCGCCCCGAGCGCTCCGATTTGTGGCCAGTTAATACCGCGATGTCGAAGTGGGATCGCCATTGGATGGCGAAGTGGTTTTACCACTCTATCCCCTTCGAAGCTGGATCCGAAGCGACGAAAGCCCTTCGCTGGCGGCGTCGTGCCATTTCACCGGTCCGGAAGCCGAGAGTCGCCATCAACGGTGCTCTGGAGGCATGGTTCGCCTTGCTCCGCAAGGTGTGCTCCCAGCTGAGTTGCCGCGACTTGGTTGAGGAGTTCTGCATGCTTCGTGTATGCCCCCTCTCCCAGTCGTGGCAGGTCGAAGTTGACCAAGGCGAAGAGGTCAACGGCCTGCCGAAACTCTACCTGCCTGCTGGGGCTAATGGTGAGTTTTTGTTTCCATTGTCCTTTCGTTTCGCTCTTCACCCTATGTTCGGCTCCCTCACACAGTGATCTGCGTTTTTTCAGTGTTGTCCCTGGCCCAGGCCGACACCGAAGCCCGCAGGCTGATCAACGACGTGTCGGTCACCGAGTACAGCCAGCTGTTGACCCGACAAGCAGCTAGCCGGGCGAACCGGGTCTACACCAGCGAACTCCCCCGAGGGCGAAGCCGTTCAGGGCTAACAGCGAAGCGGGCCCGTCTCGGAAGCGTCTGCGGGGGCAAGTGAAGTTTGCCCCCCGCAAGCGAAAGGCCCATGCCTCCCCTGACTCCGACATCGAAGATGAGGACGGCGCCGAAAAGGAGGACGCGGGGGACACCGAGTTCACGGTCGAAGAGGCCGCGGATGAGGCTAACGATAGCCGCTCCGGGACGCGCGGCTACACACCAACTCCTAGCCCGGAGTGTGTTGAAACCGGAGCGGAGTCGGTCTCTTCGCCCCTTCGCCGCAAAGACGTGGAGGGCGCGAAGGCCTTGGTCACGATCACCGCGACTAAGGCGGCGAAAGGGGAGCCTGTTAGGAGGGCCCCCCGGAAGAAAGGGGTCATCACCATCGCCACTTCGCCCGCGGGGCGAAGCCAGAGTCCGACGACGTCCCTTGGGGCGACGAGCGGGGCTGGAGCTTCGGCTTAAGCCGAACGAGTAGTGGAGGCGGCTGCCCAAGTTTTTAGCAGCCTGGTTCGCCGGCCAATCGTTTCGCCACTTGCCCTCAACAAGGGCAAGAAAATGGCCGAGACATCCGGCTCCGAGTACTCTCAGGCGCCGCCCCGCTTCACCCCCGGTGACTTTGAGACCCGGGCGGAGCTCATTCCCTTCATTGAGGAGGTGAGCAATATTGTCTCGCCAGCTGGCGGCCCTAGCCTCTTCGCCGAGCTCAATGAGTTCGACGAGGGCTGCTCCGCCGTTAGGACCTTGGCGGTTCGGGTAAGCTAGCTTTTATTTCATGTTTTTCTTCTTTCGCCATTGTTTTCGACATCTTGACTTGTCCTTCGCCCTCTCTTTCCCTTGTATTTTAGATCCTCGCGGCCCATTGTTCGACGGAGTGAACAATGCGGGCCCGCCTTGACGGCCTGAAGAACCGCCTTCGGGCCAAGGATGACGAGCTAGGCCGCAAGAGCCTGGAGATGGAGGGCCTCGCTCGGTCCCTCCGGGAGGCGAAGGAGGAGAACAAACGCCTCCAGGCCGAACTGGATGCGGGCAGCGAGGCGAAGGCTGAAATCAATCGCCTTAAGGCCGAGTTGGCAAAAGAGCGAGGGCAGTCCGCTGCCCTCACTGATTACTACAATATGACGGAGCCGAAGATGGAGGCTCTTCGCCAGGAGGTTGACAGGGCGGAGGCGAAGGCACAACGCCTTGCCCGGGAGGCGACGAGGGCCACCGAATCCGCCACGACTGCCTGCCGCACTCTTCGCCTCGCGCTCAACGACATGGGGGTGAAGGCGCGAGGTGTCCCGGGCGAAAACGCCTCCGCACTCGAGTTCTGCGAGTGGACCTAGCAGGCTGGCTGCGCAGTTTCAGACTGTGCAACAGCGTACGACGATTGCTGTGCGCGCGTGTCAGCGGCCTTCGCCCTGGGTCTGCTGCAGCAATGCGGGTGCGACCATGTCGCCCAGTTTCCCAACTTCGCGAAGGGGGACTGGGAGGTGAGCGCCCAGGATATTTCGCCCGCGCTCCGCGCCAGGCGCAAGCAGTTCTGGCAAAAAAACGGCCGTTCTGCTGCTAAGGCCCGCCTGCTTGAACAACTGGCGAAGACAGAGGCGGCAGATCAAGGCGAAGAGCCTGCAGAAGAGGACGGAGGTGGAGCCGAAGACCACCCAGAGGTGTGAGGCCCTCCGCACGTTATTTGTAATTTTTTGTTTTTCACTTTTGATGTTTGTCGTATAGGGCGAACAATGTAAATATGGCTAATGGCCTGCCTTACTGTAGGGTGTCGTAATGCTTGAAATATATAACTATTTTCGCCATTCGTGTTATGTTTTCCTTTGACGTGCTTGCATTGTTTTGCATAGTAATTTCGCCTGGTTCATACGTCCCAGCTTGGCTTTCTATGTTCTCCCGCATAACTTCGCTTTTTGCAGGGCCTGTGCCGAAAGCTGTGCGTTTGGCCCCCTTTTGGGGATTGGCGAAGTAGGAACGAGAAGTTTGTTGCGGTGAAGAATTTGCCGAAGAGTAGACCCCCGTTTTTGTAACAGGAATCACTCGTGTTCATAGTACCATTTCTCTGGATCAAGTAGTCTGGTACCCACGATTACATTGCCAAATATCTAGAGTGCATACACAATTGTCTTACGGAAAATATTACAATAATAGGCCCGAAGGCAATAGTCTAGAACAGGGGACAAACCGGTCCGGAATACAAGCAAAAGCAGAGTTTAGATAAGGCAGTGGCATGCCATTGCCATAGGCAACGACCGAGTCTAAGACCTATTGGGCACCATCGTCGTCCGTACCCTCCTGGTAGTAATCGTACGGGTCTTCGGGAACTTCATCGCCCACATTTGAATGTTTTGTATATAGCAAGGGTGAGTACCAACCGTACTCAGCAAGCCACCACAACAATAATGCACATGATAGGGGAAATGTCAAGGGCGGCTGTGGCACTTTTGCATAAAGCCAGTTTTGCAATTCATTTCACAAGCCTAAGACCTAGCATAGACTGATTAAGTTTTAATACCATAGTTTATTAATCAATGACGGTTCTATCCACCATCCACTGTGATCCAAGGATAGCTTCCCGCCATTGTATCATCATGTTTTTCTGGGGTCTACCCCTTCTCATTCCCCGAGAAGTTGAACCACCAGCACATAAAATCATTATGCATGCCCATCCCATTCAGTTTAAGAATTTAGAGTCTAGCCAACTGTAATGCATGTCCCGATGCTCAGTAACAGCGAGCACGGCTATTCGAATAGTTTTGTTTACTCACACTGCAGTGGATGTATACTTTACCCGCACTCTGTGACTTGCCCAACACATGAGCCGAAGTCCCAACGAATGAGACGCGTCACGGCAAAGCTTTTCAACAACCTCACATTGGCAGTACCTGCTCCATGAACTTACATCCTCATGCACTCTAGGCGTACACGGTTTCTAGCAGTGAGAGGAGTTCTGGCGCTCCCGGGAAGGGGAAGACTCACACATCCATCAAGTTATAATAAAGTTTAGGTTTACACGTGGCGGTCCTACCGGTGGCTACTCCACCGTAGACCCCGTCCCTCATACACATTAAGAAAAACCACTATGCAGGGATACTGCCTCCGCTCGGCTATTTACTCTGCTAGGTCTATGCCCATTCGAGAAGTACGATTGTACGGGGGTCGTTTCATGCTTAGCTTCGTGGCTCGGTCCTTAATTGACCAGGGACGACACTAGCCTTTTCCGGACACCACCCAAATCATCTAGCCGCCCCAGTCGAAAACAGTTGTTTAGTTTTATTTTTCTTTCCACGAATCATGTCATCGTTATCATGGCAATGTGGCGCTCATGTCTCCACGTGCCGTATCTCAACTACCTTTACCCAGGTAATTGCCCAAGCATAAAGCATTTGATAATATGAGTATGCATGATTCTACAATAGCATCAGTAAGCATTGTCATAATTGACTAGGGACTCATACGTAATTAGGGTTACAAAAGGGATATGGGATAAACAATTAATCAAGACATGGCATAATAGCAAGTAGGATAATCATCATTGCATGCGACTTTATTTGTAAATAAAATAATTTCGCAATATGGGATCAATATGTTCATGGAATAGTGATGACTTGCCTTGCTCGAAGTCTTGCGGGTCTTGATCCTCAGTCGGATTCGCAACTCCCTCGGTGTCTAAAATTACGTGCGAAAGAAATTGAATTCATTGAGAATTCAATTAAAATCCAACAAAATCCAATTAAAGAAAAGATCGAGCGCGAGCGGTGAACGTCTACATCGATTCCATCATTTATTTATGAAATAATTCTATTTCGATTTTTAATACAGTTGTCCTAAAATGTTAGCACTAGCCAATTTAGAACATTATTCCGATTTAATTTACGCGTCTCGAATAAATTAGATTCCGATAATAATAGGTAACCCTAACCGGTGAATAGCTGGCTAAATAATTGCGACGGCTAATTTAGCGGAAAACCTAATTATTGAGTAAGAACTAACTAAATACCGACTAATAGATATTTAAATAGATAACGGACAGTCGCATTCATTCTATAGTAATTTTAGAAATGACCGGTGATTAATCCTCCGATTAACACTTACATAAACGATTTAGCGAACTTTACTAATGAAAATCTAAATAATCGGCTAAGTACCCCGCTAAGTATTAATCATTTAAAAGAATAATCTAGTTAGGTGAATAACTTAAATTGTATTTAAATATCCGATTTAATTTTACTTGCGTTTCCAAAATAATCAATGTCGGTGTATTTTACTAATTTCTTAAACTAACATTTTATATTAACCTAGCACATATATTCGAGATAAACAAAAATTAAATTCCTAATCCCCTAATTTATCTCTCTATTTTATTTTTATTTTTATTTTTATTTCCATTCTTCTCTTTTTCTTTCTCTCTATCTTCTTCTTCCTCTCTACTCTCTCTCTGCTCTTTCTCTGTTGTTCCCTCTCTCTCTTTGTGTTGCCGTCGCCGGGGGGGGGGGGGATTGGAGTGGCACTTACCGGGCGGCAGCAGAGGGCGGCGACGCGGCGACGGCGGCGTCTAGGCGGCGACAGCGACAATGGCTGCCGGCGGTGGAGAAGAGGAAAAAGAAAGGAGGGTGAAGGGATGGGGAGGAAGGGAGGAGGAGGGGGGGTTTTATACGGCATGGGGGGGTGTGGCGACGTCGGCCGGCGCAGCGGCCGAGGAGCGGCGCCGTCGGTGATTTGACGCAGTGGCAGCGGCGATGGGAGGGCGGCAGCGGCGATGGGATGGCGGGGTAGCGGCGCGGCAGTGGGTGGGGCTCGAGGGGGGAGCGGGGCTCCAGGCGCGGCAGGGCTAGGGCTGCAGGCGCGCCATGCGGGCAGGGCTAGGGCTAGGCGGTAGGCGGCGGTAGGCCGGGGAAGATGAACAGTAGTTTTTATTTTTATTTTTATTTTTTTATTATAATTATTATTATTATCATTGTATTGTATTTTTTTTGTATAAGTTGATTGATTCCACAATTAGGATTTGTCCGCAATTTCTAATTATATTCGTATTCGGTACGCCCTTCAACGTGTGTGAATAATAATTATAAAATCTGTATATTGTCTAAATATATTCGTGACATTTAGGTAAAGTATTTATTCACTAAAATTTTATCTTAGGATCTTATTTTAATCTGCGCACAGTAAGTGTTTCTCTTGTCGATTTCCGTTCTAGGGTTTCCACCGAAATACTTTCCGATAAATTAAACTCCCGCAAAAGAAAGATTCAAATAAACAAGTCATAAAATGCGGCATGATGCAAATTAAATTTTAAAGTTTTTTTTTAAAACTTTGTATTTTTAGGGTTTCGATTTCGACAGTCGAATTTTCAGGGCGTTACAAACCTACCCCCTTAAATAATTCTCGTTTCGAGATTTCTTACCGGTTGTCGAGCAGGTGTGGGTACTCGGCCTTCAGAAAGTCTTCGCTCTCCCAGGTGGCCTCATCCTCGGTGTGATTGCTCCATTGCACCTTGTACATGCGCCATGTCTTGGTTCTGGTTCTCTTCTCTGCCTCGTCCAATATCTTTACCGGATGTTCGGGATATGTGAGATCACTACTGAGGTGGATATACTCTAGGGGTGCTTGCTCTTCCGGTACACGCAGACATCTCTTTAATAGTGACACATGAAACACAGGATGTACGTTAGAGATATTTGCTGGTAGCTCTAGCTGATAGGCCACTTCGCCTCTTCTGGCGGTTATCGGGAATGGTCCCACGTATCTTGGTGCAAGCTTTCCTTTTACCTTGAACCTCTTGGTACCTCGCAGCGGGAAGACTTTCAGGTACACATAATCACCTATACTAAACTCCAGGTCCCTTCGGCGAGTATCCGCGTAGCTTTTCTGTCTAGACTGGGCTACCTTTAGTCGATCCCGGATCAGACGGACTTTTTCTTCGGCTTCCTGGATTATGTCGGGTCCAAACACAGCTCGTTCACTGGTTTCAGACCACATCAATGGGGTTCGGCATCGCCGTCCAAATAGTGCTTCATTCGGCGACATTTTCAGACTCGCTTGGTAGCTATTGTTGTAGGAGAACTCGGTGTAGGGTAAACATCTCTCCCAATCCTTAGTGAAATCCAATGCACAAGCTCTCAGCATATCCTCAAGAACTTGATTCGTCCTTTCCGTCTGCCCGTCGGTCTGCGGGTGGTAGGCGGTACTAAAGGCAAGGTGACTTCCAAGTGCCTCGTGAACCTTTCCCCAGAAATGAGACGTAAATTGAGTACCGCGATCTGATATAATCCTTTTTGGTACCCCATGTAGGCACACGATCCTGGACATGTATAACTCTGCCAACTTAGCGCCGCTATAATTGGTCTTGACGGGAATAAACCTGGCAGTTTTGGTAAGTCGATACACTATTACCCAAATAGAGTCGTATCCTGCGACAGTCTTGGGTAACCCGACAATGAAATCCATGCCTATTTCATCCCATTTCCACTCAGGAATCTTGAGCGGTTGTAATAAGCCTGCTGGCCGCTGATGTTCAGCTTTTACCCGTTGGCACACGTCACACATGGCCACGTATTCAGCTACATCCCTTTTCATATTGGGCCACCAGCATTCCTCTTTCAAATCCTGGTACATCTTCGTGCTCCCAGGGTGTAGTGAGTATGCAGACTCATGGGCCTCCTTCAAAATCAAACCTCTCAAACCTCCTTGCTCGGGCACATAAATCCTTTTCTTAAACCGCAAGATGCCTTTGTCGTCCGTCGAGAACTCATTCACATGCCCAGCGGCCATGCGCTTCTGAATAGTTTGGACTTCTTCATTACCCCTTTGAGCTTCTTCTATCTGGGCCTTTAGAAGAGGTTGAATTTCCAGCGAGTTTAGTTCTCCGCGAAGAGTTAGGTGCAGGTTGAGTCGAGCCATTTCTTCTCGGAGCTCAATGGCCATGCCTTCCAGGTTCATACGGTTGCACTGGGCCTTGCGGCTCAAGGCGTCGGCCACCACATTGGCCTTACCGGGGTGGTAATGGATTCCCATATCGTAATCCTTGATCAGTTCCAACCACCGTCTCTGTCGCAGATTGAGGTTGGTCTGGGTGAAGACGTATTTCAAACTCTTGTGATCAGTGTATACATCGCAGTGATTCCCAATTAAATAGTGTCTCCAAATTTTTAATGCATGAACAACTGCTGCCAATTCCAAATCATGCGTGGGGTAATTTTTCTCGTGGGGTCGCAGTTGCCTTGAAGCATATGCTACGACCTTTCTATCTTGCATGAGTACTCCTCCTAATCCTTGTCTGGACGCATCACAGTATATCACAAAGTCCTTCCGGTTATCTGGTAAGACTAGAATTGGGGCAGTGGTTAACTTTTCTTTCAACTGCTCAAAACTTCGCTGACACTGTTCGGTCCAGGCGAATTTCTTCTCTTTCTTTAGGAGTTGGGTCATTGGTCTGGCCAAGGTGGAAAATCCTTCAATAAACCTTCGGTAATACCCGGCCAATCCCAGGAAACTCCGGACCTTTGCTACCGACTTCGGTGCCTTCCATTCCGTCACGGCTTCGACCTTGGCAGGGTCTACTGCCACTCCTCCGGCTGAGATTACATGGCCAAGAAACGCAACTTTCTTAAGCCAAAACTCACATTTGCTGAATTTCGCGTACAACCGGTGCTCCCGTAGCTTTTCCAATACCAAGCGTAGATGTTCGGCATGCTCTTCATCGTTTTTGGAAAAGATGAGAATGTCGTCGATAAACACTACTACGAACTTATCCAGGTATTCCATAAATACTTTGTTCATCAGGTTCATAAAATATGCCGGGGCATTGGTCAATCCGAATGACATTACTGTGAACTCGTACAATCCATAGCGTGTAGAAAACGTTGTCTTGGGAATGTCTTCGGCCCTAATCTTCAATTGGTGGTATCCTGACCGGAGATCAATCTTCGAAAATACTTTGGCACCTTTGAGCTGATCGAATAAATCGTCAATTCGGGGAAGTGGATACTTATTTTTGATGGTCACTTCGTTCAAGGATCTATAGTCCACGCACATCCGCATATTTCCATCTTTCTTTTTGACGAACAATAACGGGGCTCCCCAAGGGGAAGAACTAGGGCGTACGAATCCCTTCTCCTGTAGTTCCTTAATCTGCTTCTTGAGTTCCTCCAGCTCGTTGGCAGGCATCCTATACGGCCTCTTGGATATGGGGGCGGTACCGGGCATTAAATCAATGATGAATTCTATATCCCGATCAAGGGGCATTCCGGGCAAATCCTCGGGATATACATCCGAGTACTCCTGTACTATTGGCATCCCACTCATGGGTAGCATGGTAAATACTCCCGCAGCACGTTAACATAACATCGGATCTCGATCCATGGCTATGTTCATTGGAGACCCCCATGGGGTGGACACAGTGACCTCTCTTCGGGCACAATCTATGACTCCTTTGTTCTTAGTTAACCAATCCATTCCCAGTATAACGTCGAGGGTTTGGGGTGGTAGTACTATAAGGTTTGAGAGAAATACCACATCCCCAATGCGGATGGGCACGCTGATGCAAGCATGAGGTATGGTTATGTTTCCCCCGGGTGAGTGTACTATCATGGGTCTCTTAAGTTCCACTCGGCGTAGGTTATGTTGGTTGCTTATTTTTGATGATATGAACGAATGCGATGCTCCGGAATCAAATAAGATCTTAACTGGGGTAGAGTTGATAGAAAATATACCCATTAGGACATTCTGATCTCCCCGTGCCTCTTCAGCACGCACATGGTTTACTTGTCCGCGACGGAGCCCGGTTGCAGACTCGTTGGGTCGCGGCGTCCTGAACAGACCGCGTCCAGCAGCAGGGGTAGTGGTCCCACGTACGGCCGTTGCGTTGGCACCAGTACAAACAGGGTGTTGCGTGGCTTGGGGCAGTTGTTGGCGTAGTGCCCAAATTCCCCGCAGTTGAAGCAGTCTACGTTCTTCTTTCCCGGTGCGGCCAGTGTCGGTGCCGGAGTATGGTACTGGGGTGCAGCCGGCCTATTGACATTGCTTAGCATAACAAGGCGGTGGGTCGCCACAGCAGTCGGCTTCCATCCCGATGAAGAGGCTCCCTTAGTGCGCTGAGGTGCTCCTTGAAGTGGGCGGATCATAGCGAGTCTTCTCTTACGGTTGTTCTCTACCGTCTTTTGGTCGTGCTCTAGCCTCACAACCTTGTTGATCAAGTTCTGAAAGTTGACATGATCCTGCCAGATCATTGGTCCTCTCAGTTCATCATTCAGTCCTTCAATAAATTTGTCGATCTTCTCATCCTCATCTACCAGGTCACCGGTCGCGTAGCGAGCAAGCTGGGTGAACCGGTTTAGGTATTCTTGCACCGAGGTGTTCCCTTGGCGTAGCCGCCTGAATTCATTCTTCTTCATTCGCATTACTGCAGCGGGCACGAAGTGTTCGCGGAAAGCTGTTGTAAATTCCTCCCATGTGGGTTCTGCAGCGTCTTCCGCTCGTGTTTCCTTGTAAGTGACCCACCAATCCCCAGCGGGTCCTTCCAGCTGGTTAGCGGCAAAGATCACTTTATCAGCCTCGCGTACACGCACCAATGTCAACTTTTTCTCTATGACGCGTAGCCAATCCTCCGCATCCATAGGTTCTTCCGCCGTAGCGAAGGTGGGTGGTTTAGACCTCATAAACTTGCCGAGACTTGAGCCTCCGCGGCCTCCTTGATTGTTGACGATGGCCTGCAACAACTGGGTCTGCGCTGCCATGACTTCGGCCAGGGTGAGGGGATTGGGCTCCGGCGGGTCCTCGTTGTTAGCCGTTGCCCGATGTCGGTGAACCATCTGTAGAGAACGTTTGGGTAAGTACCCCAGTATCTAACTAGCCCTATGGTTTTAATTCGGGAGTAGTTTTGATGTGATCTTCTTTGTGGTAAGCTTGGTGGAATAAACTCATTTCAACATAACAACAACATTATCATAAAAACATCACATAGTTCACAAATAGTACATAATCATGATGCATGAGACTGCCCACATATGCAGTCCAACATAGAATATAGTTCAGAGAACATCATCGAGCGACATGCTACCTACTCATTACTAATAAAGGGGGGTGTGTCTCGCAATCCCAAAAACTATCCCAGGTGAGATCGGTGCAGTAGTAGGCCTCCCGGCTAGTCATCCAGCCAGCCGCAGGAACCGGGTGCAGGAAGTGGGTGGTCCCTGGCGGACGCAAACCCAAGTCCCCACGGCTCGGAAGTAGTAGCAGCCTCCGGGTCGGACTTGGGCTTCTTGCCTGGGGGTCATGTCCTCTTGCGAGCCGTGCTGAGGGTGCGGGGACCTCAGACGAAGGTGACGCGGTAGGTGGGAGCCTCGTCCTCCGAAGTATCGGTGACGTGTGGCTCGATCTCCTCAGGCTCTATCTCATCCTCTGGGTCGGTGTCGATCAAGATCGGGGTCTCCACTCCAGAACCGGGCTCGGACGAAGCAACTGCGGCTATCGGTGTGGGCTCTGTCTCCGCAGCAGCAGGCTCCACCAGGTAAGGTCCGGACTGTGTGCTCAGCATGCCAGCCTCCCTAGTAGAGTGTGGAAAGTGGCCATGCACGGCGGAGTGAGGAAGTAGTAGTGGTCGCGGGCTGGTGCAGGAGGTGGTGGTGCGGTGGAAGTAGAGGTGGTCGGAGCGGTAACCGAGACTGCGCGGAGTTGCTCCTCCAGCTGACTGACCTGCCTCTGGCTCTTCCTCAGCTGCTCCTCAAAGGTAGCCATGGCCTCGCCACGGGCGTGGTACCGGTCCGAGAGCTGCTCGAACTGCTCGCTGTGATCCAGGAGCTGGGCCTTCAACGAGTCAACCTCGTTGCCACGAGCGTGATGCTCCTCCTCTAGCTCGCCCATGCGTCCCAGTAGCTCGTCAATCTCCAGCAGTGCCTCCTCATAGCAGTCATCCACGGCCTCAGCCCAACGGGACAAACGGGTCACCGCGGGATTGTAGCAACACGGGGTAGCCTGTACCGTGCAGACGGAGTTGCCATCCTCCCGATACGGGTGATGCGCAAACTCGGTCCTCTCCACCTCTGCCCTGTGGATGGCGTTGAGGCGGAGGAATGCCTCCCGAGCGATGTCCTGAATCGCCGAATCCACTGAGTTACGTCGGTAGCGCGTCCGGAAGCGGAACTCTGGCTCGCTCACAATACGGGGCTTGATAACAACGGTGGCCTCCCACTCGGAACGGTGTCCGGTACCGAACCTCTTCTTCTTGAAGACGAGTAACTCTGAGTATCTCAAACTCCACATCAGTTAGCGTAACTGGGAGACGTATCCATCCTCTCGGGGAACCTCAACCTCCCAACCTTGTCCTGCCATCTATATTTAAGTAAAACTAGAGTTAGGGAGTAGTGAAGGTAAAACAAATTTTGTAAAGATAAGGAGACAAGAGTATAGAGGAAAAACACATTTTGCTTTGTAGACATAAGGTTTTTATTTCTCAAAATAATCCTCAGGTGGGAATTTCTCCCTTTAGCCAACTATAATAGGGTGGGGCGCCGTTTGGTCTTTCCTACAGCCGTATGGCTCTGATACCAGCTCTGTAGACCCCCGTTTTTGTAATAAGAATCACTCAAGTAGTCTGGTACCCACGATTACATTGCCAAATATCCAGAGTGCATACACAATCATCTTACGCAAAATATTACAATAATAGGCCCGAAGGCAATAGTCTAGAACAGGGGACCAACCGGTCCGGAATAGAAGCAAAAGCAGAGTTTAGATAAGCTAGCGGCTTGCCATTGCCACAGGCAACGACCGAGTCTAAAACCTATTGGGCACCATCGTCGTCCGTACCCTCCTGGTAGTACTCGTACGGGTCTTCGGGAACTTCATCGCCCACATCTGAATGTTTTGTATATAGCAAGGGTGAGTACCAACCGTACTCAGCAAGCCACCACAACAATAATGCACATGATAGGGGAAATGTCAAGGGCGGCTGTGGCACTTTTGCATAAAGCCAATTTTTCAATTCATTTCACAAGCCTAAGACCTAGTATAGACTGATCAAGTTTTAATACCATAGTTTATTAATCAATGACGGTTCTGTCCACCATCCACTATGATCCAAGGATAGCTTCCCGCCATTGTATTGTCATGGTTTTCTGGGGTCTACCCCTTCTCGTTCCCCGAGAAGTTGAACCACCAGCACATAAAAACATTATGCATGCCCATCCCATTCAGTTTAAGAATTTAGAGTCTAGCCAAGTGTAATGCATGTCCCGATGCTCAGTAACCGCGAGCACGGCTATTCGAATAGTTTTGTTTACTCACACTGCAGTGGATGTACACTTTACCCGCACTCCGTGACTTGCCCAACACATGAGCCGAAGTCCCAACGAATGAGACGCGTCACGGCAAAGCTTTTCAACAACCTCAGATTGGCAGTACCCGCTCCATGAACTTACATCCTTATGCACTCTAGGCGTACACGGTTTCTAGCAGTGAGAGGAGTTCTGGTGCTCCTGGGAAGGGGAAGACTCACACATCCATCAAGTTATAATAAAGTTTAGGTTTACACGTGGCGGTCCTACCGGTGGCTACTCCACCGTAGACCTCCGCTCGGCTATTTACTCTGCTAGGTCTATGCCCATTCGAGAAGTACGGTTGTACGGGGGTCGTTTCTTTCCACGAATCATGTCATCGTTATCATGGCAATATGAGCATATCATGGCAATGTGATGCTCATGTCTCCACATGTCGTATCTCAACTACCTTTACCCAGGTAATTGCCCAAGCGTAAAGCATTTGATAATATGAGTATGCATGATTCTAGAATAGCATCACTAAGCATTGTCATAATTGACTAGGGACTCATACGTAATTAGGGTTACAAAAGGGATATGGGATAAAAAATTAATCAAGACATGGCATAATAGCAAGTAGGATAATCATCATTGCATGCGACTTTATTTGTAAATAAAATAATTTCGCAATATGGGATCAATATGTTCAAGGAATAGTGATGACTTGCCTTGCTCGAAGTCTTGCGGGTCTTGATCCTCAGTCAGACTTGCAACTCCCTCGGTGTCTAAAATTACGTACGAAAAAATTGAATTCATTTAGAATTCAATTAAAATACAACAAAATCCAATTAAAGAAAAGATCGAGCGCGAGCGTTGAACGTCGACATCGATTCCATCATTTATTTATGAAATAATTCTATTTCGATTTTTAATACCGTTGTCCTAAAATGTTAGCGCTAGCCAATTTAGAACATTATTCCGATTTAATTTACGCGTCTCGAATAAATTAGATTCCGATAATAATAGGTAACCCTAACCGGTGAATAGCTGGCTAAATAATTGCGACAGCTAATTTAGCGGATAACCTAATTATTGAGTAAGAACTAACTAAATACCGACTAATAGATATTTAAATAGATAACGGACAGTCGCATTCATTCTATAGTAATTTTAGAAATGACCGGTGATTAATCCTCCGATTAACACTTACATAAACGATTTAGCGAACTTTACTAATGAAAATCTAAATAATCGGCTAAGTACCCCGCTAAGTATTAATCATTTAAAAGAATAATCTAGTTAGGTGAATAACTTAAATTGTATTTAAATATCCGATTTAATTTTACTTGCGTTTCCAAAATAATCAATGTCGGTGTATTTTACTAAGTTCTTAAACTAACATTTTATATTAACCTAGCACATATATTCGAGATAAACAAAAATTAAATTCCTAATCCCCTAATTTATCTCTCTCTATTTTATTTTTATTTCCATTCTTCTCTTTTTTTTCTTTCTCTGTTTCTTTTCTCTTTTTCTCTTTCTCTGTATCTTCTTCCTCTCTACTCTCTCTCTGCTCTTTCTCTGTTGTTCCCTCTCTCTCTGTGTTGCCGTCGGCGGCGGCGGGAGGGGGGGGATTGGAGCGGCACTTACCAGGCGGCGACGGCGGCAGCAGAGGGCGGCGACCGGCGGCAACCAGGCGGCGGCGGCGTCTAGGCGGCGATGGCGGCAATGGCTGCCAGCGGTGGAGAAGAGGAAAAAGAAAGAAGGGATGGGGAGGAAGGGAGGAGGAGGGGGGTTTTATAGGGCACAGGGGGGTGTGGCGACGTCGGCCGGCGCAGCGGCCGAGGCGCGGCGGCGCGGGGCGCCAAGCGGCGCCGTCGGCGATTTGACGCAGCGGCAGCGGTGATGGGAGGGCGGCAGCGGCGATGGGATGGCGGGGTAGCGGCGCTGCAGTGGGTGGGGCTCGAGGGGGGAGCGGGGCTCCAGGCGCGGCAGGGCTAGGGCTGCAGGCGCGCCGCGCGGGCAGGGCTAGGGCTACACGGTAGCGGCGGTAGACGGCGGTAGGCCGGGGAAGATGAACAGTAGTTTTTATTTTTTTTTATTTTTTTATTATAATAATTATATTGTATTTTTTTTATAAGTTGATTGATTCCACAATTAGGATTTTTCTGCAATTTCTAATTATATTCGTATTCGGTACGCCCTTCAACGTGTGTGAATAATAATTATAAAATCTATATATTGTCAAAATATATTCGTGACATTTAGGTAAAGTATTTATTCACTAAAATTTTATCTAAGGATCTTATTTTAATCTACACACAGTAAGTGTTCCTCTTGTCGATTTCCGTCCTAGGGTTTGCACCGAAATACTTTCCGATAAATTAAACTCCCGCAAAATAAAGATTCAAATAAACAAGTCATAAAATGCGGCATGATGCAAATTAAATTTTAAGGTTTTTTTTAAACTTTGTATTTTTAGGGTTTCGATTTCGACAGTCGAATTTTCAGGGTGTTACACGAAGGCTCGTTACCTGCTTCGGCCTTTGTACCGCGAAATGATGATTAACGGACACAACTACAAAGTTGTGAACGTTGCTAACTGGATGCGAATCCATCCCGGGGGAACACTGGAGGACTACGATCGTGTCCACGTGGCGCACCTAGAGGGCATGGCTCGCTTCTGGCGAAATCATCGACGGACCGATCGGTAGGAGGCGATCGCCCAACGCCGCTATAGTCTTTCTGTTGTTTCGCCTCCTTCTCCTCTTAGGGTAGTATACAACATTAGTAGTGATGACGAACCATGTTCGCCAGATCATTCCTTTGGTAGTTGTTTTGGGGGCGAAGATGTAATTTACCTGTAAGCGGAGATGTAACCCCTTTCGCCTGTATCATGTTGTACGATAAATGTACTGTCGATTTTTTCCTAAAGTTAATAAAGGTGTGCTTTTGCTTCCTTTTCGCCATTTTCTGCATTATCACGTTTCGTGCTTTCGTTGGGCCGTAATATATCGACCCCTTTGCGTGCATTGGCGAAATAGGTCTGCTGACTTTTCAGCTTTCGACTTCTGTTATCGATCTTTGGCACTCCGTGTTGACAGCGGCACAAATTTTTGATGTAGATCGACTGTAACGGTGTTCGGTCTAGCCATTTTCCGAAACAAGCTGTCACGGTTTCAACGTTCAGCGAGCGATGCTCCGGCCTACTGATCGGGCGTTTGCCTTGGGGTTTTTCCACGAATTATCATGCACACGAGTAAAAAAGGCGAAAGACACAGGGATTTTATACTGTTTCGGGCCTCCAGAGTGGATAATAGCCCTACGTCCAATTTTTTTTTCATTTTCTCCTTTTTTTGTATTTTTGTGCCCGAAGGCGTACATAATGGCAGATGCCGAAAGAGCTACATAATAGTATGCACATTTTTACATATTGGCGAATAGGGTGCCACCCTTTCTAAACATAGAAACACTTAAGAGAAGCGGAGTTCTAGGAGTGTTCGAACTCTTCGCCCTCTAGTGTTGCCAGGCGAAAAGAGCCCGTCCTCGACCTGTGCTTGATGAGATATGGCCCTTCCCATTTTGACTCAAACTTCCCGACCGCTACTGGGTTCGCCTTTTTCCTCAGGACGAGGTGGCCAGGTAGGAGCTCTGTTGGGCGAACCTTTTTGTTGTAGGTTGCCGAAGTGCTTGTGGCGTACTTGCTCATGTGCTCCAGTGCTTCTACTCGTACCCCCTCAAGGAGTTCGAGTGACACTTCGCGCCCGTCTTCGCCCCTAGAGAATATCACCCTTGGTGAGTTAGCCCCTAGCTCTGTTGGGGTCATCGCCTCGTCTCCGTAGAGGAGAATGAACGGGCTGAACTTGGTTGGCCTTGTGGGAGTTGTTCGGAGGGCCCAAAGAACAGACGACATTTTATCTGGCCATCTGCCCTTCGCTGCCCCCTCAAGCCTTTTCTTGAGCACCTCCAAGATATTGCCATTTGTGCGTTCGGCCGCCCCATTCGACTGTGGGTGCGCGACCGATGCGAACCTGATCTCCAGGTTTGGCCCTTCGCACATTTCTCTAAATCTGTCAGAGTCGAACTGCTTGCCATTGTCCGTGATGAACTCCCTCGATACTTCGAAACGACAAACAATGTTTTTCCAAACAAACTACTGTGCCGCCACCGAAGTGATCGTACCGAGTGGTTCGGCCTGGATCCAACGCGAGAAGTATTCGATGGCTACGATGGCAAACTTGTATCCATTTCGCGCCACCGGGAATGGGCCGATGATGTCCAGCCCCCATCTGGCGAAGGGCCAGACTGGCGCGATAGGCTGCAGCTCAAATTGTGGTGCGGTCTGGCTTCGGCCATGTCGCTGATAACTTTCACACTTTTTGGTCTGCTCGACGCAAACTTTCAGTACAATGGGCCAATATACTCCCTGGTGAAACACCTTGGAGGCGACTGTTCTTGCAGCCTGGTGTGCACCGCAGAGCCCCTGGTGTACTTCCTTCACCATTTCATCGCCCTCGGCGAAGGAGATGCATCGAAGCAAAGGCTGGAGCACCGCCGAGCGATATAGCTGCCCCGAGACCAGCTTGTATTTTCTAGCTCTGATTTGTAAGCGTTTCGCTTTTGCTTCATCCTCGGGGAGCCAACTCTCCTTGAGATACTTTACGAACGGTGTTCGCCAGTCCTCTAGGTCTTCGCCCGGGTCTGTCTGGTCGATGGCCATGACATCCATAGTTTCCGCGGGCACGCTTGGTGCGTACAGGACCTCAAAAAAGATACCTGGTGAATGCGGTCCCCCGCAGGCGGTGGATTTCGCCAGGGCGTCTACCTCCTCATTCTGTCCTCTAGGTAGGTGTTCGACCGTTATCCCCACGAAGCACTTTTCCATCGATCGAACAGCCTCCAAATATCTTTTCATCCCTTCGTCTTTTGCTTCAAAAGACTTATCAACATGACACGCCACCAGCTTGGAGTCTGTTCGGATGAGCAAGCACCGAACCCCCAACACTTTCGCCTTTCTTCAGCCCAACAGCACCGCTTTGTACTCCGCCGTGTTGATGGTTGTGTCGAACTGCAGCCTTGCGGCATACCGAATCGGCACGCCCCCCGGCGAAATGAGCACGGCCGCGGCGCCCGCCCCTCTGTGTGACCACGAGCCATCGAAGTGCATTGTCCAAGGCTGTTCGACGGGCTGAGGTTCGGGAGCGGATGCCGGTGTCCATTCGGCCACAAAATCGGCCAGGACTTGGGACTTGATAGCGGTACGCAACGAAATGCAGGTCGAAGGGGGATAACTCTGCTGCCCACTTGCTGAGTCTATCGGAGATTTCCTTGCCCCGGAGTACTTCGCCCAGAGGATACTGCGAAGGCACAGTGATTTTGTGGGCCTAAAAGTAGTGCTTGAGCTTGTGCGAAGCCATCACTAGGGCGTAAGCGAGCTTTTCCATCTCAATATATCTTGTCTTCGCCCCTTGTAATGCTTCGGAGATGAAGTATACCGGTTTCTGTCCTGATTCTGTCTCTTGGACAAGGACTGCGCTGACCGCCACTAGCGAAGCCGCTAGATACAATAGCATTTTGCTTCCTGATGTTGGGCTGACCAGGGCGGGTGGGCATTGCAAGTACTGCTTTAGCTCGTCGAATGCGGCTTGGCATTTGGGGGTTTAGCTAAACTTTCCTGCGCCCCGGAGGGTCTTGAAAAATGGCAGGCGCCTTTCGGCCGCTTTCGAGAGAAAACGACTGAGTGCCGCAATTCGGCCCGCGAGCTTTTGTACTTCGCGTACGCTCGACGGTGGCCTCATTAGCTGAATGGCATCAATTTTCTCGGGGTTCGCCTCGATACCCTTTCAGAGACAAGAAAACCCAACAACTTGCCCGCACGAACTCCAAAAACACACTTTTCGGGGTTTAGTTTCATACCCGCCGCGCGCAAGTTGTCGAAGGTTTCTTGTAAATCGGACGCATGGTCGAAAGCCTTGTAGCTCTTTACGACAATGTCATCGATATAGGCCTCCACATTTCGCCCCAGCCGCTTGTGAAGCACCTTGTACACCAGCCTGGCGAACGTTGCTCCGGCATTCCTCAGACCGAAAGGCATCCTGAGGTGGCAAAAAAAGTGCCAAACGGTGTGATGAAGGCTGTCTTGGCGATGTCGTCCGGATTCATGTGGATCTGGTGATATCCGGAGTAGGCATCCAAGAAGCTCATGAGCTCGTAGCCAGCCGTCGAATCAATAAGCTGGTCGATCCACGGCAAAGGGAAGTCATCCTTTGGGCACACCTAGTTGAGGTCCGTGAAGTCGACGCACATGCGCCACTTGCCGTTTGACTTTTTCACCAGGACCAGGTTCGCCAACCACTCTGGGTGGTCGATCTCGTTGATCACCCCGGCCTTGAGTAGCTTCTGCACTTCGGCCTTTGTTGCTTCCTGGCGATCAGCGGACATCTTTCGCAGTTTCTGTTTTCTTGGCTTGGCGTCTGGTTTGACCGCTAGGTGATGCATGATGAGCTCTGTCGAAACACCCCGCACTTCGCTGGGGCTCCAGGCGAAGATGTCGATGTTTTTCTTGAGGACTTCTAGGATTTTCCTAGCTTCCTCTTCGCCTAGATCGCCCCTCAGTTGGGCGAACTTCGCCGGGTCCGCCTCACTTACTTGCACCTTGACCACCCTGCCGTGAGGGGATGGCTTCGGCATGCAGTTGACACGCGGTTCAGCCTCCACATTGTGCACTGCCCCTGTTAATTACGGCGAAGTCGCCCTTTGACATAGCGGGAGGTTGAAGCCCCTTGACGATGATTACCCCTGCCGGACCGGGCATCTTGAGCTTAAGGTAGTTGTGGTGGGAGATGGCTTCAAACTTGTTCAGGGTTGCACGGCCGAAGATGGCGTTGTAGCTGTATGGGATGTCAACTACGTCGAACAGAATCTGCTCTTCACGCCTGTTTTCGCCCGTGCCGAAAGCAACCATCAACCGTGCCTGGCCGAGAACTTGAACCACCTCCCCGCCGAAGCCGTGAAGCGAGGCCGACGCTTGAGTGAGGGCCGAAGTCGGCAGCCTCATCTTGGCGTATGCCTCGGCGAAGATGACATCGGCCGAGCTACCTCCATCGACCAGAATTTACCGGACTTCACAGCCGGCCACCTCGGCCGAAATTACCAGGGGGTCTTGATACGGGAATAGCACTCCTTCGGCATCCTCTGGGCAGAAAGAGATTTGCTGGTTCAGGTACTTCGGGACCCCTTCGCCTGCGGTAGTGATGTTATGCACCGTTCGCAGCTGCAACTTCCTCTGCCGCTTTGACGGCTGGACCGGTGGGTCAGCCCTTGTGATCACCTGGATGATTCTGCGCTGCACGTCTTGGCGTTGCTCGGCTAGGGGTGACAGCTCCCGGGCCGCCTCGCGAGGCGTTTCGGCCGCGGCACCCAGACTCGGCCTTGGTTCTTGAGTGCTGCTTCGTTGACGAATGTTTTGGCACTGCTCTGTGTTGTGCGAAGATCGCCCGTGATAAGTGCAATAGAGGTCCTTTCTGACATTCTTGCGAACAGGCTGCTGATGGCTGCCACCCTGCTGGGCGTCGAACTCCTTGCGGAGTGCTTGTACTTTTTCGACGGCCATCACCACCTTGCCTGTACGGTCGGACCTGAATTTCCTCCAAGTCATGGGAGCTTGGCCTTGTCTCGGCGGCTGCCCCTGGTTCGCTGGTGGAGGTTGGCGAACGATTGGGGGAGCCGCTTCGGGGACCTGCGCTTGCATCTGGGCCTGGGCAGCGGTGATGGAGGCTTTGTCGTATTCAGCTTGAATTGCCTGCCTTCGCTTGGAGTCCTCTTCGCCCCTTGCGTACCCATCAAAGATGCGAAGCAGGTGCTCGAGAGTTGGTGGCTCACTGTTGGTGATCTTCCTTGTAAGTTCGCCCTCGAGTAGCCCAGCCGAAGCAGCGTTGATGACGGATGCTTCCGTTATATCTTGAACTTGGCATCGGGCTTGCAAGAAGCGGCGCATGTACTCCTGTATTGATTCGCCCGGCCTCTGGCGAATGCCGAGCAAATGTTGCTGTGTCTTCGGCTCCTCATAGGTGCCTCGAAAATTAAGGATAAAGACATCGCGCAATTGCTCCCATGAGTAAATGCTATTGGAAGGTAAACTGAAATACCAGGAACGGGCGATGCCGTCCAGAGCGAGATGGATTACCTTCGCCTTGGTATTTTCGTCGCCATGAGCGGCTTCAATCGCGGACTCGTAGATAGAGAGAAACTCTTTTGGGTCTGTTTCGCCTGAGTACCGCGGAACGGGTGGGAATTTGAACTGAGGTGGGATTGGATGATTTTTGATCCCCCGCTCAGTGGCAGCCCCTTTTCGCCCCCAGCCTTACCCATGACGCCCTGCAGCGAGGGCCCGCTTGGCTACGGATATGGCGTGGCGAAGGGTGAAGTCATGGCCTGTGCGTGTGGCTGGGCTGCGACATTCGGTGGCCCGGTCCCGAACGGTGGTGCTTGAGTGGTGTTGTAGAAGTCGAACTGCTGCCCCTGACCCCAGGGCGAAGCCCCCGGCCCGGGCTGGTTCGATGGCTGCCAGCCTTGCGCACCCTAGCCAGAGCCCCCCTCCGACTGGGCCGAAGGGGTTGTGCTTGAGATGTGGGGTTGACTGAGCTGCTAAAGGAAAGCTTGGAGCTGTGCTTGCAGGGCCGAAGCCCCCTCCGCCATCACTTGTGACATCTGACCGGGTGGTGAGGGGTACACCTGGACCACAGCTGGCCGAACCTGCGGCCGTACGCCAGGAGGTGAATGCGTTGCCGTGGCCGAAGGTTGGCCGGGGAAGTACGCCAGGAGGTGAATGCGTTGCCGTGGCCGAAGGTTGGCCGGTCCCTGTGCGGCTTGTGGTGGAGGGGCTTGTATCGGCGCTTGCTGGTAGGCTTGAGGCGGGAGGTAGCCTGCCGAGTACTGGAGGATGGGGGCCGAAGCAACCTTCGCTTGCTGTGCCGCTTCGTACGCCTGCTGTTGCTCTTGCATCTAGCGAAGCATATCTTGGAGTCGCGCCATGTTCCGCCGCATGTCTTCCATGCTGGCTTCGGCTTGCGCCTCGAGGCTGGGATCGGCTTGCGCAGCAGCGAGTGCGGTCGAAGGTGGTTGGCTTGTCGAAGGGATCTCCGGCGCGGTTCTGCCGAAGTGGACAGGGCCGAAGGCGGCGGTTGTGGCGCAGGCGCCGAAGCCAACGGCGCCACTCCGGCTTCGGCGGCGGGTGCCGAAGCTTCTGCCCCCTCTTCGACGGCCATCGCCTCTTCTGCTACGCCCTCCTTGGGGTTAGCAACCCTCTCCTTCGAGACCTTCTTCGGTGGCATTCGCTCTCAGTGGTTTCGCTCGGAGGTCCCCACTGTCGGCACCAGCTGTTGTCGAAACGACAACTGCATACGTCGAAGGACGTGGATACTCAACGGTTGCTGGGAAAGTAAAGTGTATTAAAATTAGGATTTTTCTTGGGATCCCCCTTTACATGGCACTAGGTGGCTATTTATAATCCCATTACAGATCCCCCTATTAGGGTTTAGGGCTGTTACAGGGGATTTTAGATGGTCACCCTTATAAAGGGCACTTACATGGGTACTCACTGTAATTAAGGTATATGAGCCCTTAATGGGCCGCCTGGCGACTATTGGCCCAGTGGCCAACAGGCCGGGGCGATTGGGCTGGCCACTGGGCCTTCCTGGATCGGATCCGGCCTGGCGAAGTTGTCCCCCTTCGATGTACGCCTTCGCCAAGCAGCTTTCGCCCAGACTGATAGGGACCCGGTGCAACTCTTCGCCCTTCGCCCCTTTCGCCCTGATATCTTCGCCACGGGGCTTCGCCTCGAGGGGTCTTGGGTGCCTGGAGTCCGGATCCTCGCTGTTTGGCTAGTTTCGGCAGGTTCGGTCGAAGGGCCTCATGGCATACTGCCAACAAAATGTGATAGTAGATTTAATTTACAACATTTTTATGTGTGGCATTATAATTTTGTATTCATATTTGGATTTAAAATGTTATTGGTACGAATGTGATGATCTAAATTGGGTAGATTTAATTTAAATGTAATTGATACGACTGTAATCGATACAATCAATCTTGGATTCAATTTATAATTTTTGGCATTATCAATTTAATGAATAGATGGCTGACCCAAATGAAGAGACCATATTTGACATTATCAATCAAGCCTCACAGTATGTCGGCGACGATGATACCGATGATGGCAGTCAGTTCTTAAATCTGGAATGCGAGGAAGAACAAGTAAATACCGGTGAGGTATACATCGTAGATTTAAATTTAAACACAATTTGTAACGAATGTATAAATGAAGCAATCATTATGTATGTGTAGCCCTCTGGATCGACAATGACGTCGTTGTCTAGAAAAGTAAGGGGCCCGATCAAGCCGTTGGAGGGGCGATTCATTATCTCTGAAGTTAGTACTGATGGACAACCACTCGCGCCATCAGAAAATGCAAAGAAATTTGTATATGAGTGCGGAGTGAGGGTTAGGGATAAGATTAGCATCAATCATATGTATTGGAAGAAAAACACTCAAGAGCCCGATGCAAAATATGTCACTGACAGAGACAATGATCTCTTATGGAATGATGTCAAGGCACACTTCGATTTACCAGAAGGAACAGAACCAGTAGTTAAGAAATGGGCTTTGAAGAAGATGGTAACGCTATTTGCTAAGTATAAGATGATGCTGAACAGAACATACATAAAGAAGAATAAGACTCCGTCTTTCGATGGTCCCCTGCAGAAGATAAAGGACTTTTGGGATGAATTTGTAATCAACCGGACTTCTGATACAAGCAAGATGCGGCAGGAAAAAGCCCAACAGAATGCATTAAAGAAGAAGTACCATCATACACTTGGAGCAGGTGGCTACAAGAGTGCAATGCCGAAATGGGAAAAAATGGAGTCGAACTTGCTTGCAAAAGGGATTAGGCCGGCAACCATTGATTGGCCTGAACGTTCCAGGACTTGGTTTTTCGGGCATGGTGGAACACTAGACCCTGAGACCGGTGCATGCATTGTGGGTGAGAAAATGCAAGCAGTTTGTCGACGACTGTTTGCTGCCATAGACGCTACGGCCAAGGGTGAGTTCGAGTGCAACAGAGAGAAAGATGAGCGATCCTTCAATCGCATGAGCGAGAAAATCGCCTTGAGTCCAGATTGCAAGAAGTTGAGGGACAATTGGCTAACCAACGAGTGAACACATCAGAGCCGACCGTCAACATAAGCCCAGCTCAGCGTAGAAGCAGCGTGGCTTCCATGGAAATCGAAGAGGATGATGATGTCTTACGGCGTTACCCCGTGGATGACGTCACAACGAATATGACGCCTTGTGAGCTGCACACTCCCACGAGGAACATCAGTACAATCATGGTGGCCACCGGTGTTGTCATTCTTCCGGAGTCTAACAACTCGTAGCAAATACATTGCCGTCCGATTCAAGCTGGATATGCTAAAGTCGTGGTGGATAGAGTTGTAAAAGAATTTCGACAATTGACACTGCTGGCGGTGAGAGGGAGATGACCCTAGGTGAAGTAGAGCACGGATTCATCCTTTGGCGTAAGCGCTACATCGTTATACCTGGAGCACCTCCTAGACTACCTTCGCCTCCTAGGCTGATCATATCTCCAGTTCGATCTCCAGATCATGAAAGTGCACAACGGCAAAGTCCGACTCCTCAGTCATCGATACGGTCTCCGCGTCCACGGTCTCCGCCTCCACGGTCTCCACCGGCCCAGGTGATTAAGCGTATGTCCACGGTCCCAACAAAACATCCGGCAAAGAGGAAGCTGCCATACGAGATGACTACAGAGGAAACCGCCGAAGTGGTAAAGGGAGAGGTGAAGGCGTTTTTCTCTAATGTGAGGGAACAGATGAAGAAAAATGCCGAGGATGTGAAAATGTTGCCAAGCCATGAACTAAGGAAATTAGTCGTACAACACGAGAAGGCAAGGAGGGAAAGAAATAAGTCACCGCCTAGATCAGACTACGAGCGCTCTCTCGACAAGTCTTACAAGGAGTCGAAGAGATCCAAGAAACAGGGAAAAGATGTTGCACAACTCGGTATGCAATCGAAGCAAACAATCGAGCCGCTCGTTGTTCAATAATCACATGTAGAGTATGATCATGACGCTCTCATCCAAATGATGAAAGACACTGGTCTCACAAGGGAAACACTCGTGGGGCTGAAATCGCCACCAAAGGCCACCATAGACGTCGATAAATGGAAGACCAGCTATGTGTATGGCCGGAGTCTTGTTAACCCTAACGCGGTAAAATCACTTCCTACCCAAATGTACAAGTTACACAACTGGTACATGCAAGCCTGTCAGAACGGAATCGAACTCATTTCGGCTAAAATTCAAGATGAGCATTTCTTCCGGAGCGAGGACTTGATACATGTTGAATTCACTGAATTACACCCGCTATTTCACAGGGATGCTCTTGACAAATCTCTATTGAGCTATTGGTGTCTGTAAGTGATTCTTTTTAAAAATTAATGAGTCTTGTGTATGTCTAAAATATATATCTCTCACTTTGTAATTTTCTTACCCATGCAGTATGGAGATGATGAATCAGAAGAAAAACATGGTGTTCGATGTTGGATTTTTCGATCCATATATCATACACGAGAAGACTGTGATGGAAAAGCCGGAAGAAACGAAGAACAATATGTACCGCTTCTTTGACAAACAACATCACAAGACGACCATACTCTTTCCTTACAACTTCGAGTGAGTGTTTGTCTTGTGCACATTTTATTTCAACTACTTCGTTCTAAATATGCAATTAATGATGTACAACTGTAGGTTTCACTGGATACTCTTGGTCATCTATATTGACAAAGGCTATGTCATGATCTTGGACTCCTTGAGAAAGTTACTGTCCAATTGCCAAAACATGCTAGACATGCTACAAAGGTAATAATTTATCTTGCACTTCACATTTTTACACCATTATCTCGATATGATATGAATAACTCGACTGATTTATTTCTCTTAAGCAGTGCCTGGGTAAGGTTCACTTCAAAACATTCTGGTCAATGGACTGTGTCTCTTCGAGTAAACCCACACAAAGTAACCTAGCTAGGCCCACCTATTTCTCCCATTAAATTCGTTACTAATAAGATTAATTGATTGATATATGGTTTTCTCTTATAGTGGTGTCTGCAGTAGTCAAAGAATACCAATTTATGTGGATACTGCGTTTGCGAGCACCTCTTGCATTATTCACTAAAAACGGAGAAATCTATAGACGTACGTATAAACAACAACTTATTTTTTACCATCGTGTTAATATATATACATACATTAATAATATACTTATATTTCCCTCTCTTATTCATAGCTTCAACGGAAGAAGGACAGGGTCATACGAGATGACCCAGATAAAAGCTATTCAAGAGTCATTAGCAGGGTTTATTAATAACGAAGACATAAATCCCAAGTGAGCGTACCACTTCGACGGTTGTTTGCATCCCAAAACCTTTACTCAGGAGGGTCCAAATTTGGATGATCCAAATTTCGAATAACTCCATGTATCTAGGTGCGGTGTGATG
Organism: Oryza punctata; assembly: GCA_000573905.2. Taxonomy (NCBI): domain Eukaryota; kingdom Viridiplantae; phylum Streptophyta; class Magnoliopsida; order Poales; family Poaceae; genus Oryza; species Oryza punctata. Next base: position 14,053,513 of record CM002497.2, read on the forward strand.
GTCAGAAACATTATGTAAATGTGGTTGTACATATAATATTTTGCGCTAATATTTATATAATATTGCTTAACAAGAACATTAAACTTATCTGCATGCATGATGTCTATTACTAGTATGTAATATGTATGTACATATACGTATACGAAGAAAAAATGTATAGTACGTTAGATATTAGCGTAAAGAAACAAAAAAAATAAAACATAATAAAATAACCGAAAAGCAAAAGAAAAATACTTTTAGTCCCGGTTTTTAACTCAAACCGGGACTAAAAACCCCTCTAAAACCGGAACTAAAGGCCGTACCTGGGCGGCCCGGGGGACCTTTAGTCTCGGTTCTAACTACGAACCGGGACTAAAGGGGTCCTTGAGTCCCGGTTTTCCCACCCGGGACTAAAGGATACCCCTTTTGTCCCGGATGGGGGTCCCGGTTGGGAAACCGGGATTAAAGGGGTTTCCCAACCGGGACTAGATCCCGTTTCTCTACCAGTGCTAGCTCCCCTGAATCCATGGCACAAGCTTGATCTATCTTCTGTCTGCGACAACATAGAAGAGACAACGCTAACACAATCACCTTCCAGGATTACTGGTTCCATTTCCACTCCACTCTCAGCTATACGCCATTACGGTAAGCTAAAGCTTCTGCCTGCCGATGCACAGTTCTTTGTTTTGGTATGTTTTTCTTCTAATTAATATATTCAAAACTTTCTAATAATTTATAGATAAGATCTGGAAGGTTTCTTTATTAGTTTTCGCTAGATTAAAATTTACTTAAATTTTAGGTTTTGATGAAATTTGGGAGATATCCGGTTTCGAGGGTGTTTTCTCTTAAATCATTGATTAGTTTGCAAATCTGTCCAGTGGAGTTGTTCCTAATCACATGTCCAAATATGGGCCTATTTGCTTTGCCCACGAAGGCGAACGTGGTAATGAATATCTTGCTAATATAATTAATGTTACAATTTATGTAATGGATTATATTTTATCAATCAATGAAACAAATTGGCATTACAACACTTGTTAATTAGTTCAATTCAACACACATGAAGGGATACAGTAAAATAATAACTTATACTTGATGGCAGCCCGATCGATCGGTAAGGTAGCTAGCCAAGGAATTTATAAGCTTAATCGAATAGTATTATTCGTGTTCATACATTCACCCATTTGAGCAGTAGTTTGGTTAATTAGCAGGTAAAATCGGACGGACAGATCTTCCCACACTTGCTGAGAATGAGTTTGATATCGACCGGGAGGTTGAGGTCGACGCCAAGAACGTTGGCTTTCACGGCGGTGCAGAGGCAGATGGCGGCGTCGACATCAGCTAGCCTCTGCAGCAGCGGGCAGCAATCATCGGGGCCGTGCCCAACCGTCGCGCCGACCAGCCCGTCGAGCACGTTAGCGCACACCCTTAGCTTTATGGCGTCGATCGGACAGCGGCCATGGCCATGGTGGTACGACGGTGTCGGGACAACCGGCTAGCCGGGGCAGTTGGGTTCGCAGCCGTGCGCCGCGACGGCGAAGAGGAGGAGGATGCTCAGGGCGAGGAGGGGAGCAACGATCTTGGAAGCCATTGATGTCATCGACTGACGTAGTAGCAGTGCACTAAGTGATAGGTAGGCTGCTGTAGCTTTTGTGGCTTCCGGATGGTTTGGTTGGGGTCAAAAGGGGGGTCTGGTATTTATAGATGCGCTCGTATGCACTCTGCTGTGTGCTGGTAGTTGGATGCACGATCCATATGTGCATGTCTGGTAGTTGCTTGGGTGCATGTCCTGGATAGATTTTTCATGCATGGACCAGTTGTTCGAGATATGACAAGACTTTTCCATGACGAAAAATAGTACATGCCTAGAATTCAGCCATGGACATGCAGTCGTGCAGATTATAGCAATCAGTTCATTTTATACGCCATAATGTATTAATTCACTACCAAATAATACCAAATAAGTGACATGCACGTTACAGACACGAAAACAACCAGTCAAAATGACATCATAGACCGGTTGAAAGTTGATACGTCTATGATAGTCGCTGTGTCGAGACTAGACCCGCGTCTTGGTCTCTGATTACTTCTCACTCATAGACGTGTTTCTCCATATGCTTTACAACTTCCCAAATCTATATTGAAATATATTTTCCTGAATTTTTCAAATGATATTAGATGGAGACATGCTCATCAAAGTTGTCGATCTTGCCGTGATATATGACTTTGTAGGACAAATTTTATAGCTAGCTCCTCCCAGGGCCGGCCCGGGGGGGTCAAGCTGTGCGTTCGCACAGGGCCTATGAAGTGGAGGGGCCCAACCCCATATATGTTGTACATAATAGCCCATAGGAATTAGGAAGCCCACTAGCTCAGTTCAGGAGAGGAAGAGACGCACGTACTGGAAAAGGGCCATTTTTCTAGCTCCGCTCCAGGCCACTGAATCCACTAGCTCAGTTCAGGAGAGGAAGAGACGCACGTACTGGAAAAGGGCTATTTTTCTAGCTCCGCTCCAGGCCACTGAATTGACAGGACCGAGCCTAGCTCCTCCTCATTAGATATCGCTTTTATATCCCTTTGATTTCAAATGCTATCAACAGACAGATGAAATATTGGTTTCTACACGTATGCCATCACAAGTACCTTGACGAATCAGGTGACCTTGATCGGATCTTGAGGTTTGTGCTCATGTTAACGTAGGCTTACACATATAAATCGGCGATATTACTCCACATAACATTAAATTATACTATCTTCTCGAACAAACCAACCGCTGGAACAAGTCAACACCTTCCCAACATTAGAGGATAAATAACCTCCTTGCAGAAATCATCAGCACAAAAGGGAGCTTCCATGCAAAACACGTATCCAAATTTCACTTTAATCATTAATTTCATGTTTTCTTTTGTACTACTTGTACTATATGTTAGTTATACCATGTACACTTTACTTTTAAGTTCTCTCTAATAACAAAACTAAAGAAACACATGTACGTGCCAGTTAGGAACCTGGCATAGGTGCTGGTTTTCCTACCCGCGCCGCCACCGGATCCGCGCAGGGGATGGGGGGTGGGGGGGGTGGAGAGGAGAGGGGGGGCGGAGGGAGCCGCCGTCATCGGATCCACCCTCGGCTGCCACCATCGCTGCCGAAGCCACCAGCGGCCGCCTCCAACACGCCCATCGCCGCTCGATTCGCCGCGGGTGGAAGGCGAGAGGGGGCGGAGGGAGTAGGCACCGCCGGATCCGCCTGCGACGGCCTGAGACTCCGCCACTGCTGTCACCGCCGCCAGCTCTGTCGCGGAAGGGAGGCGAGAGGGAGAGGAGGGGGCGGAAGAAGAGGTAGAGGTGGTGAGTGCCGCCAGCGAGGGAGGCTAGAGGAGGCGAAGGGAGCTGCTGCTAGCGAGGGAGGTGGAGGGAGAGAGGGGGCGGGGAGAGCGAGAGAGAGGGAGTGTGGGGAGGGATAAGGACGACGCAGGGGTGTGCGGGGGGATAAGACGGGCCTGTCTCCTCCTCGGCTCGACTCAATTTTTTGGTGTCGGTTTATTATAAAACAACACCTGTAATATATTGTAGGTGTCGGTTATTTAGAAAATCGATACCTATAATATATTTCAGGTATCGGTCATTTAAAAAAACAAATATTTGTAGTATATGTACCAGTTTTTTCTTTAGAATCAACACCTATCGTTCCTAAAGGTGTCGGTTCTATATTTTTTCCCCACAGATGTGGAGAAAAGTCCATATATGGTGGTTTTAACAGTTTCGGCACCTATAGTACTAATCTCTATGTGCCTTTGTGTAGTAGTGTAAGTAATTGTTCCCAATTTCAAATGATAGAACATGTGCTGTTGGCTTGGGCTTTTGCTACGTTACGAAGCCCAAGGTTTTCTTGCAATGGCATTGTTGGATCCTCATCCGAGACACCTCATGATAGTTAACTATTAGCTATTAGCTAATACTAAAGCTAACGTATATATAAGTTAACAATAAGGTTGACTCTATTTTTCTCTCCTCTCTTTTTCTCTTACTATAAATTTAATGTTAATATCTTGGAGCAAGTGTATAATTAGCTTTTGCATGAGAACTAACACTTCTCATTTTTTTTATCTCTCTATTTCATATAAACTTATAGTTGGTTTATAGTACACTCTTATCCTTGCTCTTACCACTGATCTCTCATCATTAAAAAAGCGCTGACCATGTAGATACAAAGCTTACGAAACGTCACAAACGGACACAGATGACGTTGTTTCCGTTGTAGTGTTTATGCGCACATAGATGAGACAAAGCTGCATGTAGGCCAATAAAATATCTGCTCAACAACAATATAAATGGGTTTTACACATTACCACTTACAACTCTCTCTCAAAAAAAAAGAGTTACAACGACTTGCACAACAATCAAGTGATTTAAGGATGATAAAAGCTAACATCGATCCAAAAATTAACGGACAGGAGAATCAGCAAACATAATTAAGAGCCTTGACAGACGACCATTGCACGAAATCAATTAAACTCAGGAACATTATAAGTTGCGCGGCTTAGCAAGTGAAGTCGGACGGGCAGGTCTTTTGCCGCACTTGTTGAGGATGGTGCTAAGATCGACGGGAAGGTTGAGGCCGATTCCGAGTACGTTGGCTTTCACGGTGGTGCAGAGCCAGATTGCGGCGTCAAGGTCGGCGATCCCCCTCAGCAGCTGGCAGCAGTCAGCCGGGCCGTGCCCGATCTTCACGTCGACCAGCCCACTAAGCACATTGGCGCACGCTCTTAGCTTCAGGGCGTCGATCGTGCAATGCCCGTGCCCGCCATGGCTCGATGGCGTCGCCACCACCACGGGTAGCGTCGGGTCGACGATGAGAGGTCCGTCGGGGCGCAATTGGGTGCGCAGCCGAGGGCAGCAACGGCGGAGAGGAGTGTCAAGGCAACAACGGCAGCGATCCTGGAAGCTATTGCTGAAGCACTGAAGTGATGGAGCTAGCTACAGTAGGAGTAGCCGTGTAAGGGCCGGACTAGAGATGAACCGTTGGTTTTGGATCGATGGTTTGCTTGGGGTGTAAGATGTTTATATAGATCCATCGATGAGCTAGGATATATTGCTGTTAGTTGCATGCACGATGTATCTGCACGCACTGGGTTGTCCCCGGATAATGCGGTATCGATTTGCTGCAACTGCAAAGCAAGGGCGTCCCCGGATAATGCAGTACGGATTTGCTGCAAGGGCAGGCTAGTTGTTTGCGAGAAGTACGATACGATTTTTCCATGGACATAGGTACATAGCTAGTAGCTGGATTAATTGATTGATTAATTTTAGCCATGCATTCGTGCAGAGCAGCAAGCCAGCAATCAAGTCTAGTAGTTCATTTTACGCAATATCAATCGCTCTATCGATCGACTATTATAGTCTGTTTTAACAAAGAGTTCGGTTTTCTTTACTGTCTATATATATATATATATATATATATATATATATATATATATATATATATATATATATATATATTCAGGTTGAGTTCTACTTGTAAAATCAAAGGTGTTTTTCATTGTTATTCTGTGATGAACAATTGGCATTGGAGATTTGGCTCCGGTCAGACCGGGTAGTGGCTGCCAGTCAGACCGGCGTGTATTGCGCGATCAGACCGGCGCAGCCCGCGGTCTGACCGGCCGACGCTGTGTTGGTTTTGGTTTCGGGTTGTTTGTTTGGATATCCATGATTGTTTCATGAATATGACTTCTAGATGGATACTATACGTACGTAATACTATTGTTTGCTAATAATGAGTCAAGTTGAGGATAGCTTGGTCTCGGAATATGGTTTCTTTGTTTGTTCCATGTGTAGGTGAATTAACGCCGGGAGAGTATCTGCGGTGATGGACCGGGAGTCGGCTTGGGGATAAGACGACATCCAGGGTGGTCAGAAATCATGCGGAATACTAAGGCTAGAGTTCAATGCACGTGGAAGGTGAAGGTTCCATATGGCATACGATGGAGGTATTGTGTGCCTATGGGATGCGGAGTCGAATTTAGAAGGAGTCCAAATTTGGTGGAATTGGTTATGTAAAGTTTGTTTCTTGTACGAGAAGGTTTACTAGGGTGATTAGAACTTCTAGTATGAGTTTGGTTCGTGGTTTTAGGCTGCCTACCTTGGGTATAAATAGAGAGGGAGCGTGAGGCTTCCTTGTATCGCTTTTGAGAGCAATTGAGTTGATAGTTTTATTAGGGTTTCGAGTTTAGTCGAGATTTTTGTAAGGAATGCTATTGGTGCATCTTGTAAATACAGAGAGAATCAATAAAATTATCATCCACTTTAAGAGTTCTTCGATTTGTGTTTCACCGGGCTTCGATGGTCCAACCGGCGACATACCGGCGGTCAGACCGGTGGCAAGGCGGTTAGACCGGCGGTGTCAACAGGCAGAGGCAGGCAATCTCGGAGGTCTGACCGGAGTTCGATCTCGGTCAGTCCGACGTGTACCAGGCGGTTAGACCGGTGCAACACTTTCGGTCAGACCGCTATCCGTCGAAGTTGAGGGTAACTTTTATTTCCGCTAAAACTTTTGATTTTTGAGCATACCAACCATTCACCCCCCTCTGGTTGGCTTAGTTCTTGGTGTTCGATCCTACAAGTGGTATCAGAGCCTTGTTTTCTTCTTTGGATTTTAATTGATCTAGAGTTTTTGCCATGGCTGCTGTTAGGTTTTCAACTAAGCCTCATGTTTTCGATGGAATGGATTTTTCTCATTGGTGTAGTAGGATGCAGTCTTATATTATGGCTGAGGATTATGATATTTGGAGAAAAGTTTCTCATCCTTATGAGATCCCTGAACAACTTAATACTGCTGCTTTAAAAACTGAGTTTGAATAAAATTGCAAAGCTCGCAATATTCTTTTGAGTGGGATTTCTCGTTCGGATTATGATCGTGTTGCTCATCTTCAAACTGCCCATAAGATTTGGATTGCTTTGAGTAATTTTCATCAAGGAACAAATAACATTAAAGAACTTCATCGAGATCATTTCAAAAAGGAGTATATTAAATTTTAGATGAAACCTGGAGAAGCTTTGGATGACTATCTTTCTAGGTTTAATAAAATTTTGAGTGATCTTAGATCTGTTGATTCTTCTTATGATGTTAATTAGACACAATCTGAGATTTCTCACCACTTTTTGAATGGTCTTGACATGTCTATTTGGGAGATGAAAGTTACATCTATTCAGGAGTCTGTTGATATGTCTACTTTGACTTTGGATTCGCTTTACACAAAACTGAAAACACATGAGATGAATATTCTTTCTCGTAAAGTTGATTCTAAGTCAAGTGCTTTGGTTTCTTCCTCAACTTCTTTGGATGTTGATGCTTCTTCATCAAAATCTTCCTTATTTGCTTTGTTTAATGCCATGTCCGATGATCAACTCGAACAGTTCTAGGAGGACTTGGTTTTGTTATCTAACAGACTTTCTCGAGCTGTGACTAATGTTAGGTACGGGAAAAGAGGTGGACCAAATCGTTGCTTTGAATGTGGTGCTACGGATCACTTTCGTTCACATTGTCCTAAGCTTGGGATAAATAGGAGGGAAGATAATGGTGATTAGAAGACCAATGATAACAAGCCAAAGAGTACAGTTAGAGGAGGAAAGAAGATCAGGGAGACTCTCAAAAAGGCTTTTGATCAAGTCTACGCCGCGTTTGAGCCACTAAGCGATGTCGATGGTGAGAGTAGAGATGATGATAAGGGAAAGAACATCTCCGGTGTTTGCTTCATAGCGCGTGGTGAATCCGATTCAGAGTGTGAAGACAATGAGGTAAGTGCTCTTGAGGAAGCTATTAATATTTTGAGTGCAAAAAATATGAAGTGTGAGAAGATGTATAGAAAACAGGAGTTTATCATTGAATCTCTTTACTCTGAAATTGATAGATTAAAATCTCTTATTCCTAATGATGATGATTGTCAAAGTTGTGAGGTTTTAATGAATGAAATTTCTAACATTAGAGATGTCAATGCTGCACATGATTTGAAAAGTAAATCTTCTCTTGCTCTTAGTTTTGCTTTGCACACACGCACTTTGGATGAGTTGTTTTTAACTAAAAAGTTGTTGAAAAAATATCAAATTGCTTTTCATGCTAGTTTGATGTTTAACATGATTTGTGCTAAAAAGTTAAAATAACCTCATGATGTTTTAGATTGCTCAACATGTACTTTGAATAAGTTGAAATTAAAAGATGCTTTAGGTCGTGTTGAGTACATGGAAGATGTTGTGAAAAAAAATGAAGTGCTTTCTTGCCCCAAGTGTCGTAAAAGTAAAGGTGTCATGATAGATTGTGAAAACTGTGCTATTTTGGAAAAAGAGGTTTCTTATTTGAAAAATTCTTTGCTAAGATTTTCTGATGGTAAAAAGAACCTCAACATGATCCTAGATCAATCTAAGGTTAGCACACAAAACCATAGTTTAGGTTTTAATCCTTATGCTCATCATACTAGACATCCTCCTGTTGTGTTAGGTGTTGGTGCTAGAAGTGGTGAAATTTTGGTTATAGCTGAAACTAGGAACACTGTGTTTAAATCTGCTGGCATCATGTCTACTTTGAGTGCATCTTCTTCAAAATCCAATGTTGTGCATGCAAAATCTCCTATTATTGCTTGTGTTGCTAAGTCATCTGATTCTACCAATGTGTCTACTCATCGTGAAAAATATACTTGCTCGTTTTGTGGCAAAGATGGACATATTGTTGGTTTTAGTTTTAGATTAGCTCATAAACAGAAAAAGGAGAGAGAGATTGCTTTTGCAAAATCTAAGTGGCGAAAATCTGGTTTTCCCTCGAGGAAACCGGTCAGACCGCAGTGGGTCCCGCGGTCAGACCGGCCACTGTACCTTGGTCAGACCTGCCTCAGAGAAATTTTTCTGAAAATTCTCAAACTGTTTTTGCACGTGGATATATGCCTATTGGATCTTCTGGTCGTGTGTCTCAGTACTGGATTCCTAAATTTTTATTATCATCTAACCCTAGTACTCAGGCTTCGACTTCTGCTTGTGTGTAGGCGTTGGTGGTGAGAAAGGAGAACGTGTGGATCGTGGATTCCGTTTGTTCGCGGCACATGACCGGTGATAAAAATTGGTTCTGCTACTTCAAACGGGCATCCAAGACTGAATCGATTATCTTTGGTGATGCTTCTACTAGTGCCGTTCTCGCTACAGGTTTGGTTAAGGTAAATGATAAATTTGAATTGAAGAATGTAGCTTTGGTTGAGGACTTAAAGTATAATTTGCTTTCAGTTTCACAAATTCTTGATGAAGATTTTGAGGTTTATTTTAAGAAAACTGGAAGTAAAGTTTTTGATTCTCGTGGTGATTCTGTGTTGAATATTTCTCGCTATGGTAGAGTGTTTAAAGCTGATTTTGAAAATCATGTTTCACCTGTGATAACATGTTTGGTTGCTAAGTTTAGTAAAGATGTGATGTTTTGGCATCGTAGACTTGGACATGTTGGTTTTGCTCATCTCATGAGGTTAAGTGGTTTAGATCTTGTTCGTGGTTTGCCTAAACTTAAGAAAGATCTTGATTTGGTTTGCACACCGTGTCGTCATGCTAACATGGTTTCTTCTTCACATGCTCCTATTGTTTCCGTGATGACTCATGCACCAGGACAGCTATTACACATGGACACTGTTGGTCCAGCTAGAGTGCAATCAGTTGGAGGAAAGTGGTATGTGTTGGTTATTGTTGACGATTTTTCTAGATACTCTTGGGTTTTCTTTATGGCAACTAAGGATGAGGCGTTTCAACACTTTCGTGGTTTGTTTCTTCGATTGGATCTTGAATCTCCTCGTTCTTTGAAAAGAATTAGAAGTGATAATGGTGGTGAATTCAAAAATGCTTCATTTAAACAGTTTTACAACGAAAGAGGTCTTGAACATGAATTTTCTTCTCCTCGTGTTCCGCAACAAAACGGTGTTGTTGAAAGAAAGAATCGTGGTTTGGTTGAGATGGCTAGAACGATGTTGGATGAGTATCACACTCCTAGAAAATTTTGGGCTGAGGCGATTAACACCGCATGCTATATTTCTAATCGGGTTTTCTTGAGATCAAAACTTGGAAAAACTTCTTATGAGCTTCGATTTGGACATCAACCCAAAGTTTCACATTTGCGTGTTTTTGGTTGCAAATGTTTTGTCTTGAAATCTACAAATTTGGATAAGTTTGAGGCACGTTCTACGGACGGAATGTTTCTTGGTTACCCCGCACACTCTTGTGGTTATCGTGTACTTATTTTGGAGACTAACAAAATCGTTGAGACTTGCGAAGTTTCTTTTGATGAGGCTAGTCCAAGTACTAGACCCGATATTGCAGGTACATTGTCACAGGTTCAGGGGGAGGATTGTCGTATTTTTGAAGACGAGAGCGACGACGACGACGAGGTCGGCTCGGCCGGTCAAACCGGGCACCAGGCCTGTCAGACCACCGGCACACCTTCGGTCAGACCGGCCAGGGTCGTCGGCTGAGGGTTCTATTGACGCTGTTCGAGATGGTCCTCCAGAGATTTCAACTTCGACCGGTACTGATACAGAACGTGAATCAACTTCAGAAGTCGCTGCTACTTTGCACATTCAACAACGACATCCACCAGAACAAATCATTGGTAATTTAGGTGAGCGGACTACTAGGTCTAAGGTAACGACTCGTGATGTTTGTGCAAATTCTGTATTTGTTGCTTCTTTTGAACCCAAAGATTTGTCAGATGCATTAACTGATGAATCGTGGATTAACGCCATGCATGAAGAACTTGAAAATTTTTAGAAAAATAAAGTTTGGACTTTAGTTGAACCACCTTCTGGACATAATATTATTGGAACCAGGTGGGTTTTCAAAAATAAACAAAACGAGGATGGTTTGATTGTGAGAAGTAAAGCTAAACTTGTTGCTCAAGGTTTTACTCAGGTGGAGGGTTTCGATTTTGATGAAACTTTTGCTCCTGTTGCTAGAATTGAGGCAATTAGACTTTTGTTGGCTTTTGCTGCTTCAAAAGGTTTTAAATTGTATCAAATGGATGTGAAAAGTGCTTTTCTAAATGGTTTTATACAGGAGGAAGTTTATGTCAAACAACCACCTGGTTTTGAAAATCCTGTTTTTCCCAACCATGTTTTTAAATTGTCTAAAGCTTTGTATGGTTTGAAACAAGCACCTAGAGCATGGTGTGATAGGCTTAAGAACTTTTTGCTTGCGAAAGGTTTTACAATGGGAAAGGTTGACAAAACGCTTTTTGTTCTTAAGCATGGTGATAATCAACTGTTCGTTCAGATTTATGTGGATGATATCATCTTTGGTGTTTCGACTCACGCTTTGGTTGTAAAGTTTGCTGAGACTATGCGCAGGGAATTTGAGATGAGCATGATGTGTGAGTTATCGTATTTTTTGAGATTGCAAATTAAGCAAACACCTCAAGATATATTTGTGCATCAAACGAAGTATACGAAGGATCTTTTGAGACGGTTCAAGATGGAGAATTGCAAGTCAATTTCAACACCAATTGGTTCTATTGCTGTGTTGGATCCTGATGAAGATGGTGAAGCTGTTGATCAAAAGGAGTATAGAAGTATGATTGGATCATTGTTGAATCTAACTGCTTCTAGGCCGGACATACAATTTGCTGTGTGCTTGTGTGCGCGCTTTCAAGCTTCTCCTCGTGCTTCACATCGTCAAGCGGTCAAGCGAATAATGAGGTATTTGAATCATACACTTGAGTTTGGAATTTGGTATTCTACTTCATCTTCTATATGCTTAAGTGGATATTCAGATGCTGATTTTGGTGGTTGTAGAATCGATAGGAAAAGTACTAGTGGAACATGTCATTTTCTTGGTACATCATTGATTGCATGGTCTTCTAGGAAACAATCTAGTGTTGCTCAATCAACTGCTGAATCTGAATATATTGCTGCTGCTAGTTGTTGTTCACAGATTCTTTGGCTTTTATCTACTTAGAAAGATTATGGTCTTACTTTTGAGAAAGTACCTCTCTTTTGTGGTAATACTAGTGCTATTAATATTGCTAAGAATCCTGTTCAACACTCACGCACAAAGCATATTGATATTCGCTTTCACTTTTTGCGGGATCATGTTGAGAAGGGAGATGTTGAATTTTTTGGACACGAAGTTGCAACTTGCTGATATTTTCACTAAACCTTTGGATTCTAATCGCTTTGCTTTTCTTCGTGGTGAATTGGGCATAATTCATCCTTTTGGCATGTTTTGAGGGGGAGTCTGTACCTCATGGTTTTATCAAGCAAAAAATATGACAATGGAAAAAATTGAAAAAGAGAGCTTTGTTCTATACATATGGTATTTTCTTGTGCATGCTAGCAATATTATGAAGGTTTATTTGTCTCTATCTTAGCTTGTATCTTAGCTTGTATGTATTCTAGTCTTTTTATGAGACTTAAATTTTGCTTTTAAGGGAGATGATGTATGACATTTAAATTCTATACTTGAATTAAGCAAATGTGCAATATTGATGCTAGCATATGGTTTGATTTATAGATGCTCTATACATATGCTTTATTGAATTGTTATTCCTCACATAGCTTTGTTGCCCATTGTGCGAAGAGAATACAAAATATAAAAAAATGAATACCGAATCCTTGGAAAGAGTGTTGATGACAAGGACGTATTCGATATGAGCAAAATAATGGGTGCCGAATCCCTGGAAACAGTCTTGACGACAGGGACGTACCCGGGTTAATTAAAAACATGAGAAAAGGGCTCAAGAAAAAGAAAAAGTTATAAAATTCTCTTGGTTGTTTTGTGCTAAAGTTTATTTGAGAAAGAATGATAAATGCAATAGGTATATGTGTTTAGTGTTTATTCTTCAACCTATGTGCTCGTTAAGATATTGCATTATAAATCGTATGAAATCATGAATTTTGATTGTTGATTCAAGCTTAATTGTAAAATCTTTGGTTCATGATTATACTTTAATGCATGCTTGTTATGCTATAGATGGGTTCATCTTCTTTTTATTGCAACACATGACTTGATATGCTATATGTATGCTAACCTATTATACATTCATGAACATAATTCTTATACTTGATGAAATCATTGTCAAAAGGGGGAGAAGTGTTTTTGGGAGAAGCAAGGTGAATTTGGTGAATTTTTGAGTATTTTTGAGAAGCAAATGAGTTTTTGGTTCAATTGGGAATTTCTTTCTTTTCAAAAGTGAGAGAAGTTTTTTCTTTAGATTTTCGAGCACGATATGTACGTTTGTACAAAGTGTGCTTTTCACTACTTTTCTTTTTATTTTTCCAAACACCAAAATATTTTTGATGGGTTTGCCAATGTCTTCATCAAGGGGGAGATTGTAAACTCAAAGGTGTTTTTGATTGTTATTCTGTGATGAACAATTGGCATTGGAGATTATCGGTTTTGATATTTGGAATTTATTTGCGAAGTGGTTTTGGAGATGATTGGATTTCGCAGGAGATGTACAGGTACTGCTGGATTGGGTCCGATCAGACCGGGTAGTGGCTGCCGGTCAGACCGGCGTGTATTGCACGGTCAGACCGGCGCAGCCCGCGGTCTGACCGGCCGACGCTGTGTTGGTTTCGGTTTCGGGTTGTTTGTTTGGATATCCCTGATTGTTTCATAAATATGATTTCTAGATGGATACTATGCGTACGTAATACTGTTGTTTGCTAATAATGAGTCAAGTTGAGGATAGCTTGGTCTCGGAATATGGTTTCTTTGTTTGTTCCATGTGTAGGTGAATTAACGCCGGGAGAGTATCTGCGGTGATGGACCGGGAGTCGGCTTGGGGATAAGACGACGTCCAGGGTGGTCAGAGATCATGCGGAATACTAAGGCTAGAGTTCAATGCACGTGGAAGGTGAAGGTTCCATATGGCATACGATGGAGGTATTGTGTGCGTATGGGATGCGGAGTCGAATTTGGAAGGAGTCCAAATTTGGTGGAATTGGTTATGTCAAGTTTGTTTCTTGTACGAGAAGGTTTACTAGGGTGATTAGAACTTCTAGTATAAGTTTGGTTCGTGGTTTTAGGCTGCCTACCTTGGGTATAAATAGAGAGGGAGCGTGAGGCTTCCTTGTATCGCTTTTGAAAGCAATTGAGTTGATAGTTTTGTTAGGGTTTCGAGTTTCGTCGAGATTTTTGTAAGGAGTGCTGTTGGTGCACTTTGTAAATACAGAGATAATCAATAAAGTTATCATCCACTTTAAGAGTTCTTTTATTTATGTTTCACCGAGCTTCGACGGTCCAACCAGCGACATACCGACGGTCAGACCGGTGGCAAGGCAGTTAGACCGGTGGCATCAACAGGCAGAGGCAGACAATCTCGGAGGTTCGACCGGAGTTCGATCAATCTCGGAGGAGTTCGACCGGAGTTCAATCTCGGTCAGTCCGATGTGTACCAAGTGGTCAGACTGGCGCAACACTTTCGGTCAGACCGCTATCCGTCGAATTTGAGGGTACATTTTATTTCCGCTAAAACTTTTGGTTTTTGAGCATACCAACCATTCACCCCCCTCTGGTTGGCTTAGTTCTTGGTGTTCGATCCTATACTACTTTTACATAACACTCACATAATGTTAGATAAAGAAAATTAACTATGTGCTCCCTCCATTCCAAAATATATAGGTACTTCAGTAATTTTTTTTCATGAAAATTCAGGCGAGGGGAAAAATGAGATTGCGTTTCATTATTGATTATCCTGTTGCTGAGACCTGGGGTTGTGGACATGGGGAGATATATCTTGCAAAACTACAAACACCTCTTAATATTCTAAAAAGAATATATTTTAAGACAAAAATTAAATGCTTGAAATAACTATATGGTATTAGCCAACAAGTTTACAATCATGCCGCTAATTAATCATCTAGATAGCTGCATCACACTGGAGAGCCCATTGGAGAAGTGTTTGCAATTTCAAATCTGAATTTCTAAAATACACCGATAAATTAGTCTGTGTATACAATATAATATAATCTTATGATTGTATTTATTTGGTTTTCATAATTATGTGTCTTGTTTGTTTGGTTGTAAAGAAAAGGAAGACTAGCGGTTGCAATGCAGCGATATGGACTACCTTGGACTAGAATGGGAATCCTACCAATAGGATGATATACTTAGGTCCTGTTTGTTTCAACTTAAGATTATTGTAATCCAGATTATTGAGTCAGATTACTATAAACTGGATTATAATAGGCTATAGTAAAATAAACTATAAGTTGTTTGTTTCTTTGGATTATGGTAGAATAAAGATAGTGAGTCTTTAGCCACCCAATAATCCGAAAAAAACACGTTTAGAGGAGATTACCAGATTATACTAATTTAGCTTATAGATTATAATAATCTGTCATAATAATATATCTGTTTGTTTCAGATTATTACTAATAATCCAGATTATAATAATTCTAAGCTGAAACAAACAGGCCTTAGTAGGATCATAAAGGATTTTTTCCATCCCAAAAGCTGACCAATGAGGTGAGAAGCTCCCCCACTTATATATTAAGTCCTTTGCCGTTCCACAGCCAATTTGGGACTATTCAACAATCTCCCCCTTCACACATTGGTGTCCCTCAGCTATTCACCGTCCCTTCACCGTATCCCCATGGTCCCTCATGTATACGGGCCCCGCATGCTCCTATGGTTCATTAGGCCTTCACACACTTTATCGCTTAGGTCAGAGATGTTGAGCTAGCCATGACAATTGTAGAATTGTAAAGGGTCTTTCCTACCCTAAAAGCTAGCCAATAAGGTGAGGCTCCGCCACTTATATATTAGATCCTTTGCCCTTCCACAACCAATGTGGGACGGGTTGCTCGGTGGTCAGACTGACAGACCCCAGGTGGGAATCAGTTTCGTGTTATTTTCATGAAATTTCTAGATTGGTTCATGTTTATAACTTCTAAATAGTTTCTATCCGTATGTGATACTATTGTATGCTGATGTGAGTCAAGTTGCGAATTTGTACTCGGATATGGAGTTCCTTTGTTGTTCATGTGCAGATGTTGTTTGAGGCTATGGGAGTATAGCTGGTGATGGATCAGGATTAGGCTTGGGAGAAGTTGAGGTCCAAACGGTCAAGGATATCACGCGAGATGATGAGGCTAGATAACAATGCACGTGGAGGTGAATGTTTCCATATGGCATACACATGGTGTTGTGTGCTTATGGAAAGTGTAATCAAATTTGGATTGGAATTCAAGTTTGGGAAAATTAGAATTTGGAGTTGTATGGGGATGTTGTTTCCCTGATTCGATAAGTTTGTTATGTAATTAGCAGTCCTAATTCTTGTTATATTCGTGGCCAGAGGCAATCATATTATGGGTATAAATAGATGAGGGGTTGAGGTTAGAAGACATCAACTTTTTAGGAGAGAAAAGTTAGGGTTTGCTTCGAGGTTTCAATCCTAGTTCGAGAGTTGAGAGACGAGTGTTTTAGATGCACTTTGTAAACATATGTTAATGCAACAAAGTTGATCTACTTTCAAGAGTTTCATCGGTACATTTTTTTCTAGATCCTGACGGTTTGACCGAAATATTACGGGCGGTCTAACCGGCGGTAGGGAAGCGGTCAAACCGGTGGCAGCGAGCAGCACTAGGCAGGGAGGCGACGGTCCGATCGGATGGACAACATTGGTCGGACCGGCAACATAGAGGCGGTTAGACCGGTGTGGACACGACGGTCAGATCAGCTACGCCGATAACTTCATCAAATTTAAGGATAACTTTTATTTTCTTAAAAGTTTTTGGTTATTGATTTTCCTACCATTCACCTTCCTCTCTAGTAGGGTTGTTTGATCTTATTCGATCCTATAATACTTGTGTGAAAGCTAGTACATAGTTTGGCCCATGTGTGGGCCGTTTTGACGACTAAATTCAATCGGTCACATGACAATTCAAGAATTTCAGCGTCGTCGGTGCTTGGGTGTAAGGTCCATATTGTTGTACGTGACACAGTTTGAAGACGTCATCATATCAAATACAGATCTACAGATCGATCTATTTTATTGCTTTCCTTAGTGACAGCGAGCATATAAGCCACAATTATCTCCGGATAACAATATATAGGGTTTTGCATATTACAATCTCAAACAAAAAAAAAACAACTTACAACAATCAAATTAAAGTGATTTAATGGATGATACATCCGCACATCAATTTGCCAAAAGAAACAAAAACTTATTCACGAGGAATCATGAAAAAGGCCTCAATCAACAACCAACAATCACACGAAATTAAACTCAGGAACATTATAATCATGCAGCTCAGCTCAGCAGGTGAAGTCGGACGGGCAGATCCTGCCGCACTTGTTGAGCAAGATGCTGAGATCGATGGGGAGGTTGACCCTAATACCAAGCACGTTCGCTTTAACGGCGGTGCAGAGGCAGACAGCAGCGTCGAGATCGGCGATCCCAGATAGCAGCGAGCAGCAATCATCGGGGCCATGTCCGATCTTCGCATCGACCAGCCCGTTCAGCACGTTGGCGCACACTCTCAGCTTCAAGGTGTTGATTGGGCAGCGGCCGTGCTCACCGTGCCCACCATGGTGTGATGGCGTCGGGACTGTAATGGGTGGAGTCTGGACGACCCGCTCGCCGGAGCAGTTGGGCGTGCAGCCGTGCACATGGACGGCGAAGAGGAGGAGGCTAAGGGCAAGGAAGGGAGCGACGACCTTGGAAGTCATTGGTATGAGATCGAGTGAGTACTCAGTGAATAAGTGTTCTAGGCTGCTATATAGCTTGTGTCGCTTTGGGTTGGTTTGCTTGGGGTGTCGTCGGCTATTTATAGATGAACTATAGTATGCTTGCTTGGTATAGATAGTTGCATGCATGATGCATGCATGATAATTGCTTGGTTTTCATGGATGGATTTGCATACAAGCATGGGCCAGTAGTTGTTGGCGAGAGATATGACATGTTGAATTCTTAATTTCGATGGATAGAGCTATGCAGTCGTGCACAGCACCGATAAAACAATCATGTCCAGTTGTACAATTTACACGATACTAGCAAGCTAGCTGAGTACCCATGCTTTGCTATGAATAAAAATTACATTATAATATCACCTGAAAAAATAATATCATCATCCTAGTCAAGGTATCATACTTAATCAGTTTGTATCGTTGAGAAGGCATAGCATCCCTCTATATACCGTCACTGGATCAGTGCATACACTATTACAAAAATGGTGCTGGTTGAAAACCCCACAAAGTGCCGGATTTCCTAACCACCACGTAGAAGGAGGCACTAATGTGGAGGGGAAATAGGTCCTGATTCTGGTGCCGGATTAGAACCGACATCTTTGAAGTTACACAAATACAAAAAAACCGGCTCGATGTATCAGCTCGATTCCAGCCTATGTATCAATAAGCTCCCTTCACCCCAAACAATCCAAAAATATCCAAGAACACACGGACATTAAAGAACACTAGAACACTAAAAACACTAAAAACCAGATGCGGTGGAGGGGACGGCGCCGTCCACCACCTCCTTCCCACCGCACGTCGCTGCCGTCGCCTCCCTTCCCACCACTGCCTGCCATTGTTCACCGCCTCCCTCCCGCGGCTGCCTCCCCTCCTGCCAGATGGTTGGAGGGTGCTGCCCGCCACCGCAGCCTCCCCTCCTACCACCGCCTCCCCTCCCGCCACTGCCTACCGCTGTCGCTGCCTCCCTCCCTCCGCCACATGCCGCTGCTGCCACCCCCTCCTGTCACCGCTCACCGCTGCCGCTGCCTCCCTCCGGCTACCACACGCTGCTGCTGCAGCCGCCGCGTCCCCTCCCGCTGCTGCATGCCGCTGCCGCCGTGCGCCGACGCTGGTAGAGAGAGAGGGTTCGAAAGAGAGAGGAGTGGGTGCGGTGGAGGAGGGGATAAGGACGTAATAAGAGAGATGAGGAGGAGGAGAGGATAAGGATGGGAGCCACCGGTTCGGCTCGGCTCGATTTTACGGGAAAAGAAAAATCGTCACCAATAATATATTATAGGTGTCGGTTTTTAATTAACCAATACCTTTAATATATTCCGGTTTCTTTAAAAAACCGACATCTATATTATAGGTGCCTTTTTTCTTAAAAAACGACACCTATAGTTGTTTAAAGGTGTCGGTTTTTCATGTTTTCAACCCGTGGGGATAGGAAAAGATCTCTAGGTGTTGGATTTAGCACTTCCGGAACAATAACGACCTCTATGAGCCCTATGAGCCTTTTTTAGTAGCGATACCTCTCAAAAAAGGTTGACATGTAATCTCGCGGGGAGGTCCATGTACCCTTTCACTGTATGTACTTACATAACCACGATGAAACTGAGATACCCGAAAACTTAGGTGGTGGCATAGGGCTGCTTGGGGATGGTAATATGATGGTCTACTTATGGGTGCGCGGAACTGATGAGCTGGTTGCATAGGACCTGATTTGAGGCTTTGTTGTAAGATGGGTCTAAATCTTAGGCTATATTCGGCATCGGAGGTTTCTAAACTCCACTCAATTATTTGTGCATACGCTTCCTGAATTGTAAAATGATAAATTTTTTGCAAAATTTTTCTATAAGAAACTTGCTTTAAAAACACCATAGTAATCCATTTTCATGTTTATTTTAGCTAATGCTTAATTAACCACAAACTAATGGATCACTCTTTTTTGCGTGCAGGCAGGTGGAGTTCCCAATCTCCATCTCGGAACGCAACCTTAGTCTACTTGGGATGAACCACATGTTCTGCATTCTACAGCATAGCTGACTATATCGGGCGAGTCACCCTTTGCCGGAACCATCTTCTTCTGCGGGCTAGCTTCAGTAACCCCTTCGCGATGGTTTGAAATGGGAATGCTACCAACGGAATGGATATACTTGTGCTAAAACGGCTACATAATTAGTCCTACGAGTGGATCGGTTTGATAAATTCGACCGGACATATACATTACAACAAGAATTGCAGCATAGTCTATGCTCCAATGCAAGGTCCACATCGGTGTGCGTGACACAGTTTGAGAACATGTTCATCTTGGATACATATAATGCAATAGGTTTTAAAGATTTGCAATCTCTCAAGAAAAAGATTAAAGTGATTCAAGGATGATACAACCGCACACCAATCTGAAATAGAAAGGAGACTTATTCACGAGGAATCATGCAAACACCTCGATAACCAACAACCACACCAAAATAAACTCGTGACATTATAATTGTGCATCTCAGCAGGTGAAGTCAGACGGGCAGGACTTGCCGCACTTGTTGAGGATGATGCTGAGATCGACGGGGAGGTTGATCCTAATGCCAAGCACGTTGGCCTTCACGGCGGTGCAGAGGCAAACGGCAGCGTCGAGATCGGCGATCCCAGACAGCAGCGAGCAGCAATCGTCGGGGCCGTGCCCGATCTTCACATCAACCAGCCCGTTGAGCACGTTGGCACACGCTCTCAACTTCAGGGCGTTGATCGGGCAACTGTCGTGCTCACTGTGCCCGCCATGGTGCGATGGCGTCGGCACTGCAATGGGTGGCGTCGGCACGACTTGCTCGCCGGAGCAGTTGGGTGTGCAGCCGTGCACAATGACGGCGAAGAGGAGGAGCCCAAGGGCAAGGAAGGGAGCGACAAGCTTGGAAGCCATTGGTACGAGATCGAGTGAGCTATTGGTACTCAGTGACTGAGTATTCTAGGCTGCTCTGGCTTGTTTCGCTTTGGGATGATTTGCTTGGGGTGTCGTCTGGTATTTATAGATGAGCTCGCTTCCTAAATGTAGTTGCATGCATGATGCATGTGTGAGATACCGAGATATGATAGTTGCTTGATTTTCGTAGATGGATTTGCATGCAAGGATGGGGCCAGTAGTTGTTGGCGAGACATATGAAGAGAGCTAAATTCTTAATTATATCGATGAATAGAGCTATGCAGTCATGCAGAGCACCAATTAATCAAACAATCATGCCCGGTTGTACTTTTTCACGATATCATAATTTAGGGATCTATCAATATAGTATTGTTCTTTCAGAGTTTCTTGGGCTCTTCGATTTTATTCTCCGGTAGTTATACTTGCACACTACACAGGGAATAACTAACTTCAGCTATGTCCGTTAATTATATGACTGTGTACTCCATCCAGTTATAATAAATCTATAATGCATGCAAGCGTGTGCGACTTGCTGATCAGCTGGCTGGAAATTTATATAATGCATGCAAGTCATGACTGGTCTGAAGTCTGAATAAATATGAAGCGATTTTGCTATATATTTATCAATAAATTTTCTCTTAAAAATTTATCAACTATAAAAATACAGTATAATTATAATACAACTACAATATAACTTGTATACAAATTTAGCATAATTTAAAATTGTTATATTTTTTCAAGATTTATGCAACTAGAGAAGGAAAAAATCACAGCACGCGCATGGGTGAGGTGATTCGATCCGGTGGCCTCCACTTTATAAGAACAGCGCGTTACTGTGGGATTTTTTAAAGTGACATATAATTCATACTATGCTATTACAACATTTATACGATTGTATTATATTTGTAACTGTCAAATTATTAGGAAAACAATCATCAACAAATGTGTATAAATAGTCCCAATATGCTGAGACAATGTGATTTTATCTCCACGATATTACTGAACATGCCCATTAATCTCTTTAATCATCGCGGTCTAGCACATTAATTACCCACCAGTATTTGTTCAAAAAAGTTGACTACCAGTAATTTATACCTACACCATCTAATTTATTATCCTAAGGGAGTTTTCACGTTAACCAAAAGTATCCGGCCGACATGCCTAGGTGGCTTATATTAGTGTGGTCATATGTTGTATTCAGAAGTATTAAGTACAACATGCACCATGAACTCTTTGCATTTTGTGTTTACAAATTCAAAATTAATAAATATGATGCTGTAGCTGTCTTGGACTCTCAATTAAGCACTTATTTAATTTAATTCCAAAATTCGAAACCAGTAATTAGAAAAATGTGATTGATATGTACTCTTCTTTCAATCTGATCCACTATCTATCATAAATAAATCCAGAATTAATGCAACGCCCCGATTTTTGTTCAACCGTTAAAACTATTTGAATGAAAAGCCTATGTTCAATAATTTGGTTCTTTAAGAGTATCTAGGATCTAGTGCCAATATCTCAATTAAGAACCAATCTCTTTATCCAAAATCTCAATCCTCAAGTAAATGATATGAAAAAAATCATGGACTTTGAATTCGAATTCCCTTCGCAGGCAAGATTTGTGTGTATTTATTACTCTTGGATATCAAAGTCTTCTAGATAGCTAGACGTTGTCGACGAGCATCACAAGGTTGTGGAGGTTTCAATTTCACCTCCGTAACAGAAGAAATCAATAATGAAATCGAGGAGTACATTTGTGTAACCTCGTAAGGAAAAATGATTGAAAGAGACCTAGTCCTTATGGCCTCTCAACAGAGATATAGGATTGGTGGATCCACCTCTCAACAGAGATATAGGATTGGTTTATCCAAACTTCGGTAAATAAATCACGTGTCTCCTTTCTTGATTTATCTGTTCTTTCCTTATTCATATTGTGCGTGAGTTTATTCTTACATGATCTATTTGCATGCTTATTTAATCTATTTGGTGACCATATATCTTTCTTATGTATCTTGTTTGTTACCTTTTTATTCATATATATTATTTGTTTGAGCTAAAAGTTCATACTTCATAATTATTGTTTTACTCTCACAACTGCGTGGTTCATATCGGCAACTCCGATTTGCACCCGAAGTTCTGATTGCTTATTATTCCTCTTCAAAGTTGTAATATTTTTTTGAAACGCCTATTCACCCCTCCTCTAAGTGACATCAATAAAATATTGAATAAAAATAAAATTTGACTTTCCTGCTTGAGTAAAAAATCTTCCGGATAACAATATATGTAACAGGTTTTACATATTACAATCTCACAAAAAAATCAGCTTACAACAATCATATTCAAGGTAGATACAAATGCAGATCGATTAGTTAACAGATAGGAGACTTATTCACGAGGAATCATGCAAACAGTCTCGATCGATAAACAACAATAACACGAAATTGAACTTGGGAACATTATAGTAGTGCAGCTCAGCAGGTGAAGTCGGACGGGCATGTCTTGCGAAACTTGTTGAGGATGAGGCTAAGATAGACTAGGAGGTTGACATTGATGCTGAGCACCTTGGCCTTCATGGCGGTGCAGAGGAAGACAGTGGCATCAAGATCGGCTATCCCTGACAGTAGCGAGCAGCAATCGTCAGGGCCGTGCCTGATCTCCAAGTTGACCAACCCGTTTAGGACATTGGCACAAACTCTCAGCTTCAGAGCATTCATCGGGCAACGGCCATGCTCACCATGCCCGCCGTGGACACCGTGCCAGCTATGGTTTGATGGCTTGTCGGAGAAAAGGAAATTTGCTTGACATGTACACGTCAGGAAAATAAGGGAAATAATTTTCCTGACATGGAATGGACAGTCATTGATATTCGTATATCACTGGTACGGTATGTTTGACAGTCAGAGATATTGGAATGTTTTTTTGTGATGGGTATGACCGTTAGGAAAATAATACACTACACCTCACTAGGTAGCTGAATCCAAGTCATTAAAATCAGCGGTCATCAGGGCTAATCCGTTTTCTGATAGTGTCAGGTGCATGGTCTACGTCAGTGTGTGTAAGACAGTTTAATTTGAAGACATGATCATATCAAATACAGATCTACGAATCAATCAATTTTTATGCGTGCATGGTTGAGAGAAAACGAACATGTAAACCATTAAAATATCTCCGGATTACAATTATATATAATGGGTTTTACATATTACAATGTCTGAAAAAAAATCAACTTACAATAATAAAATTAAAGTGATTCAAGGATGATAAAACCGCACACCAATCTGCAAAACAGACATGAGACTTATTCACGGGGAATCATACAAACATCCCCAATAGCCAACAACCACACCGAATGAAACTCTGGAACATTATAACTGTGCAGCTTAGCAGGTGAAATCGGACGGGCATGTCTTGCCACACTTGTTGAGGATGAGGCTGAGGTCGACTGGGAGGTTGACCCTAATGCCAAGCACGTTGGCCTTCACAGCGGTGCAGAGGCAGATGGCAGCGTCGAGATCGGCTATCCCTGACAGCAGCGAGCAGCAGTTGTCAGGGCCATGCCCGATCTCCACGTCGACCAGCCCGTTTAGCACGTTGGCGCACACACTCAGCTTCAGCGCATTGATCGGGCAACGGCCATGCTCACTGTGCCCGCCATGGTGCGAGGGCGTCGGGACAACCTGCTCGCCGGGGCAATTGGGTGTGCAGCCTTGCGCTACGACAGCAAAGAGGAGGAGGCTAAGGGCAAGAAAGGGAGGGACGACCTTGGAAGCCATAATATTTGCCTGAGATCGAATGAGCTAGTGATACTCAGTGACTCAAGTGTTCTAGACTGCTCTAGCTTGTGTCGGTTTGGATGGTTTGTTTGTGGGTTTTCGTCTGCTATTTATAGATGAGCTAGGCAGTTAGCTTGCTATAGTTGCATGCATGTTGCTTGTGTAATAGTTCCTTGGTTTTCCTGGATGGAATTGCATGCAAGGATGGGCCACATGCAATAGTTGTTGGCGAGATGACAAGTTAAATTCTTTAATTCGATGAAAAGAGCTATGCAGTCATGCGGAGCACCAATCAAACAATCATGTCCAGTAGTACATTTTACACGATACTGGCTACTTGAGTGTCCGTGCTTTGCTATGGATACAAAATATATTATAATATCACCTAAAATAAGGAATATCTGCATTCTAGTCAGAGGTCTCTATTTAACCAGTTTGCTTTGTTGCGAAGGTATAGCATCGCGCTCTACAGAGGCACTATGTCAGTGCCTCCGCAGAAAAGGTAATAACCTGTAGCCCTGCAGAAATGTCCATGTACCCTCTCGCTGCACGGCTCATGGAACCACAGTGAAGCCTAGACATTCGAAAACCTAGGTGGTGGCACAGGGTCGCTCAGGAACGATGATGTGGTCTACTCGTGGGTGCATGGAACTGACGGGCTAGCTGCACGGGAACTGCTCGAGGCTCCATTGTAAGATGGGCCCGAATCTTTGTTGGACCCAAAATACAGGCCCGTCACCGATAGCTCTCATCGGTGACGGGCTCTAATCAAGACCCGATAAAGGTGATATTTAGGCCCATCACCGATGGTTATCATCGGTGACGGGCTCCATATTAGACCCGATAAAAAATACTAGATGCCCGTCACCGATGTCCGTTCGTTGGACGTTACCGATATCTATTGCATATTATAAATACCCCAGCGGCCTAAGGAATGATTATCCCACTGTTCACTATTTTTATGGGAGGCGTAGGGGGTGAATTTTTATCTGTTTTTTTGAAAGTAAAACAGAAAATTCAAAAAAGTAATTGAAAAATAGTAAACAATTCCAATAAATTTAGTACTACTTACCTTACAGAATATTTACCTAATATTCCTTCATTTTTGTAGCAATGAATCGTAAACGATGGATGTTCGAGAGAGTATAGAAGTGGCGTTTCAAATTTTATAAATATCGCGGAGGAGGACAGGAAAAGAAGAAAAATCGATTACATTACATGTTCATGTGATGATTGCAGAAATAAGATAATGCTTTGCAGCGGAGTGGACGTACACGCTCATCCAATACGTTGAGGATTCATGAAGGGATACACATGTTGGACGAAGAATTGAGAGCAAGAATCAGTCGATGATGTTGCAGCTGTAGCCAGTAGTGGAGCACAAAATCAGGAAGATAATGATGAAGATGACATGTTTGTACCATCTCCATTGGGCGGTGAAATGGTTGATGTGGATCACGATCTACTGCAAGACATGTTGCGTGATGTTAAGGACCCTGCTTACAACCAGAGAGATTCCATGAAGTTCACTATAGGTTGGTCTGTGACTCGGAGACACCTCTATACGCCGGATGCAAGGCAAAACACACCAAATTGTCAGCTACCTTGGACCTAATAAAGCTGAAGGCAAGTAGTGGATGGACAAACAAGAGTTTTACAGATCTTTTGCGAATATTGAAAACCATGCTTCCTGAGGAGAACACATTGCCTGTGACGACATATGAAGAAAAACAGGTTTTGTGTCCTCTGGGTTAGAGGTCCGTATCTTATCCAAACGACTGCATATTATACCACAAGCAATACACGGACTTAAATGTTTGTCCTGTCTGCAAGGCTTCACGATACAAGTGAAAGAAAAGTGTTGACGAAGGGATGAAGTCAAAGCAAGGTAGTTCGGCGAAGGTTGTGTGGTATCTACCAATCATTGATCGTTTCAAGAGAATCTTTGCCAACCCCATGTAAGCGGAGTTAGTACGTTGGCGTGCTATAGAGAGAAGGAACGACGGTATGCTAAGACACCCTGCAGATTCGATTCAATGGAGGAATATCGATCGACAACACATGGAATTCACAGCTGACCCCAGAAACATGATGATATGTTTGTGTACGGATGGCATGAATTCTTTCGGAGCCATGAGCAGTTCTCACAACACTTGGCTAGTTCTTATTGCAAACTATAACCTACCGCCATAGTTGTGCTTCAAGAGTAAATACATTATGCTGTGCTTGTTAATGCAAGGTCCGAAACAACCCGGCAAATGATATTGATGTATTCTTGGAGCCTGTTATGAATGATCTAGAAACTCTCTGGAAAGATGGTGTGGAAACTTGGGATGCGTATGGTCAGGAGAACTTCAAGCTACGATTTCTATTGTTTTGCACCATAAATGACTACCCGCACTTGGTAATCTTTCTGGACAAACTATCAAAGGAGAGAAGGCTTGCTCCGATTGTATAGATAATAACGCAGTAGGTGGCTGAAGAAATCACGAAAGATGGTTTACATGGGTCATAGGAGGTGACTCTGGTTACGTCACGCATTTAGAAGAAAGAAGAAAATATTCAACGGTAAGAGAGAACTTCAACGTACTCCCAAGGATTTGTCCGGAGGTGAGGTCCATGACATGGTGAATGACATAACTAATGAGTTTGGGAAGAAAAGGAAACGTAGTAAGGCAAAGGACAAGGGTATGTAGAAGAAAAAAATCCATATTTTGGTGACTACCTTACTGGAAAGATATTGAGGTCCGTCATTGCATTGATCTCATGCATGTTAAAAATAATGTGTGTGAGAGTTTGGTTGGCCTACTGCTGAATATTCCTAGAAAGACAAAGGACGGTTTGAACGCACGCCTAGATCTATAGGAGATGAATATTCGAAGTGAACTCATGTCTGTAACTGATGCAGAGACAGGAAGAGTGTACCTTCCTCTAGCTTGCCACACCTTGTCGAAGGATGAGAAGATCGCAATGTTATCCTGCTTGAAAGATATGAAAGTTCCATCGGGTTATTCAGCAAGGGTAAGTAAGTATGTTTCATTGGATGATCTAAAAGTAATTGGAATGAAGTCTCACGATTACCACGTGCTAATCACACTGCTCTTAGCAGTTGCTATAAGAGGTATTCTTCCACCCGAAGTCCTCCACACGATAATGCATTCGTGTGCATTCTTCAATGTATTCGGTTAGCAGGTTATAGATCCCGAAGATTTTGATGGGTTGTAGCAAATATTGTCAATATCCTCTGTCACTTGGAGATGTATTTTCCACTATCTTTCTTTGATATCGTGGTCCATCTCCCTATTCATCTTGTGAAGCAAACAAAATTATGTGGCCTAGCTTTTCTAAGAGAAATGTACCCGTTTGAGAGGTATATGGGAGTTCTAAAGTCGTATGTACGGAATAGAGCAAAATCAGTGGGGAGCATCATTGTAGGTTACACGACTGGGGAGGTTATTGAGTTCTGTGTCGATTACATGTCCGAGTCTGATCCTATCAAAGTTCCAGTGTCTCATCACAAAGGAAGGTTGTCAGGTGTTGACACAATAGGCTGGAAAAGAATTGTGCCCAGTCAAGCCTCCTATGTGTCGGCCCATTTCGCTGTGCTCCAACATATGGCAGAAGTTGCCCCATACTTTCATGAGCATTTAGCGAAAATCTGACGTGAGAACCTAGGTTGATCGGATACTAGGATAAATAGAGAACATAACTCTCGTTTTAACGAATGGTTCAAAAATCATACTGTAAGGTCGACCGATGGCCCAAATGAAACAGTACGGATATTGGCGGCGGGACCGTGTTCGGATGTCGGCACATGGCAATGATACGATATGAATGGATACACATTTTACACCGTCAAACAAGATTACAAAAGCACAGTGCAAAACAACGGAGTCCGTATTGATGCATTTCAGAATCAATCTGGGTCGAACACATACTACAGCCGCATAGAGCATATCTGGGAGCTGAACTACATGAAGTTCAAAGTCTCTTTGTTTCGTTGCCGTTGGGTTAATATACGCACAGGTGTGAAAGTCGACAAGGAAGGTTTAACTTTAATAGATCTAGCCAAGGTTGGATTTGTGGACAAACCATTCGTACTTGCGAAGCAGGTTGAGTAGATTTTCTACATAAAAGACCCTGCAAACAAGAAACTGCATGTCGTTAGGGATGGAAAGCGAAGAATTGTTGGGGTTGACAATGTGGTCGATGAAGACGAATACAACCAGAATCTTCATGTAAGGCCTCACATCGACCTTGACGATGATCCAGAAGAAGATGTGACGTATGCTCGTTCAGATCATAGGGAAGGCATATCCTTGTAACTGAAGACTTTGTAATGAAGGAAGTATTTTGTATCATATCCTTGTAATGAATGAAGTATTTTGTATCATATCCTTGTAATGATTGAAGTATTGTCACATAGCTACTAGGAGTATGTGACTCCTCACTGTTTCCCCAAGGGCTCTTCTTCTATAATAGAGTTGTTGAATGAAATGGTTTCTGTACTTCAATAGGAAAAAGGATGGATGGATGGAATGGTTTCTTGCACTTCATAAGGAATAAGGAATAAAAAAAGGTCAATGGTGAAGCATCAGACATGCACGGTGATGGAGACGGTGACACTTATAAGGAATAAGGAATAATGAAAAGTCCAAACCAAACCTACTAAGGAATAAGGAATAAGGAATAAGGAAAGTCAACAATGGTAAACTATTAAAGAGAAAACACAAATAATAGTAACTTGTTCACTAGAAAGTAGGAAAAATGCTATCTCAATCGGGATTAAACTTAAGCCTATCACGGATGATCTAATCTCAATCGGGCTTAAACTTAAGCCCGTCACGGAAGGGCTCATCTAAATCGGCCTTAAGTTTAAGCCCGTCACGTATGAGCTAATCTCAATCGGGCTTGTCTCGGATGAGCTAATGTCAATCGGGCTTGAACTTAAGCCTGTCATGGATGTTGTTTGACTATATTTAGAGTAGGGGTTTTTTCACTCTCAGATCTACACATTGAAAATTTCTAAGTCCCGTGCTAACATCGAACCCTAGTGCCGCTGCCTCCTCCCACCACTGCGGCCACCGTCGGAACGACACTGACACTGACCGGCACTGTCGTCCTCTCTCGTTGCCACGCCTTTCTTCGAGCACAGTCATCACCGCCACCGTAGGAGCATATTGCCGTCGCCACCGTAGGATCCCGGCACCGCCCTCTTCTTCACCACCGTCGCTGCGCCCTCTGCTCCACCACCGCCACTGCACCGTCGATCTCCTCCACGACCTCCTCGACGCCGAGGCCGACGTTGCCAGCCTCCATGCCAACCATCGCCCTCCTCCACATCGACCGTCGCGCTACTCCGTGCCGGTTAGTGACAAATTTATGATGATTATGTGCAAATGGACTTGTGATGAGTTTAGATAGAGATGCATTTGTGATGAATTTCGATAGAGATGCATTTGTGATGGATATATGTGGACTTGTGATGATTTTGTGGACATTTGTGGATATATGTTGATATATGTAGACTTGTGATGAATTTAGTTAGAGGCTCATTTTTATATATGTTGGTTTCTATATATGTTGATTTTAGGGTTATATATGTGAGATGTGTATTTTTATATATGTTGATTGTAGGGTTATATATCTGAGATGTGCTTTTTTATATATGTTGATTTCAGTGTTATATATCTGAGATATGAATTTTTACATATGTTGATTTTTATTGATGTTAGGTATGTATTTAATATTAAGTGAATTATATTTACCTATGTGAATTTAATGATGGGATTTAGTGTATTATATTTTAATTAATTTTGTAATTTTTATAATAATTTTTTTTGAAATATTAATGTTTGTTTTTACTTTTTGTTGTATACAAGTTATTTAGAAAATGTCTCAGCAAGTAGAACCCACGTCAGCGAGAACTAGTGATACCACATCGACCCGGAACCCTAAGACCCAAAATAAGATTCTTAAGGAACAAATGACCGTAACAGAGGTCAATGCCCTAGGATTCCCTGTGGCTCCAAGGAAAGTTGTTAAGAAGTTCGCGTCGGTTTGTGGGGTGATAGGGAGGTGGCACTTCACCATTTTGGTCGATGACGTCAAGCTTGTCCCAGCTGCAGAAAAGGAGGAAGCTTGGGTGCAGTTTAGGCTGAGCTTCGAATATCCTGAAGAGGACGAGGAAGGGCTCAAGTATCGTGTTATCCAAAAGATGGGCACCGCGTGGAAAGTTTTCAAGACTACGCTGGTCGGCGAGTACATCCTCAACCCCAAGAACCCAACCCCATATTAAAAGTACCAGTGGATCACCGAGATAGTGTGGGAGCAGTTTCATGCTGCCAAATCAATCCCGAGTCCTGGGCAAAAAGCGAGGCCGCTAGGGTGCTGCAAGCTAGAAACCTGCACCGGCCTGACACAGGAGGATATAGAGGGAAGCAGAAGCAGTGGTAGAAGGAGGATGACGCTGCTGCGAGATCTAACACTCCGCTGCCATTTAATGATATCCCGGATGACCGGGCAAGGAGTTGGACAAGGGCAAGGACCGTTAGGAATAGCGATGGGACAATTACGTTCCTAAATGCCCAAGATCAAGTAGTGTACGATCATATGTTAGGTATAACATATCGAATATGCTTAAATTGTTTTTATCGTAGCCATGATTTAACTCGACCTTAACTGTACTGCTGTTCGAATATGCTGCCCAGAGGCCATGCTCACAAGAGGTCTGCTCACAAAGACGCGAGGACGATATCCTCACGAAACCGCTGGGAACCCAAAAACATCGTGGACGGACAAGGGGCATTGGAAGGTTGGGTTACCCCAATATATGTGGTAGTACAAGAAGCGGAAGATGACAAAGGCAGAGAAAGATGCTCGCCTGAAGGCACAGATTAGAGAGGAGATGAGAGATGAGCTCCGCTCTGAATTCGATGAAAAATTGGCAGAGGTGGAGGCACGCATCAGGGGTGAGTTGCAGCAACACAATGCCGACCTCGTCACCGCTACCTGAGTAGAAGCAAGCCCCACTCAAAGAAATAGCAGTTGTGCATCAACTTAGGCGACGGAAGACCAACCACTAGTCCTTACCGCTGTCGACCACATAACGGTAAAAACAACAAACAATGGATGTGTTATCTTAACAAATCCATATATTGTATCATTTTCTAAGAACTTGGTTGAATCTATCGCAGGAACCCACACAATGCACCCTAGTAGTTAGGGTGACACCAACTTTTAAGCTCCCAGCTGCCGAGGGTGTTGCGTTCAAGCCTACACCCGAAAACCGAGTGCATGGGGCACAACTGATGGTTGGACATGCTAAAGTAAAAGTGGACTTGGTCAAACCCGACTGGGTTAGCTGGACTCTCCAGCATCCACCGAACGACGAAATTTTGACCCTAGGAGGTGCACGTGGGACCTTTATCCAATGGCCCAAGGACCTCATTGAGATAAAGATGACTCCTAGGTCAAATGCACCAAGTACTCGTTCGCTGTCAATACCTGCTCCAACTCTTTCTTCAGACCCTCCTGCCATTGAAACAAAAGATGACGATATCCACTTGCAATATGATACAGATTTTGGGGATGAGGGTATGGAGGTCGATAGCAGGGCTAACATTCCCTCTCTTGCCAAAAAGAGTAGGAAGACGCATTCTTCTCCACCAATGCATGAAACACGCAAAAAAGCTGTTGGATAGGGGAGAAGAAAAGGAAAGTTGCAACCCTCGCTTCTGGCTCCAAAGAAGCTAGATCGAGGCAAGACACCATCAATTCCTACTAAGAGCCTTGCTCCGACTAGCTTCCATTTAGTCATGCCATTAGTTGCAGACCATGAGTTAGCCAAGATGGACCTTGCCTGCAAGGAGTTGCATGGGTACTACGTCGGGAAATCCAATGCAAGGAGGAATAATAGAGAAACCTCCATGACAGGCTATCAAGGTCCACAAGCATTTCTTGGGCCAGAAGCGTATATTGTGGTAGACTCGCAGATCTCTTTGACATCTACAGGCTGCGAGCAGTGGATACCAATTTCCTCAAAAGCTACTCCTTGTAAACATTCTTGCGTACAAAAGATGGTAATAACATACATATAATATGCTTATATGGGTCTTTTTTGACATGTAGGTTCTGTTGGAAGTATGCACAAAGAAATCGCATCGATGTTGCCTTGCTAGATACATCTCAGGTCAACGAGACATATCTGCAACACGATCTAGGAGGAATGACAAATTATATTACGGACTGCTTGTAGGCCCGCCAAGGCAAAGAGTTCATTATGTGTGCCTATAACCAACAATAGGTGTGTAGCTACCCCTCTACGACACACATAGCTTTAGTATTTAATTTGCAATATATTAATGACGCAGGTACCATTGAATTCTTCTGGTCTTAGTGCCAAAGTGGAGTATGGTATACTACCTTAACTCCAAAATTTTTAAGTACTCCGAAACTAAAGAGAAATTCGATTGGTCCCTAATTGAAACTGCACTCAATGATGCGTGGGGTCAATATGTGAGAGAAGGAAGAAGGCATAAGCAAGGCAGCCCAAGTAACAAGTTGGTGACCAGTGTGGGTTCCACGTGTGTCACAACATGCAGACTTTGTTGGACAAGCTGACATTGCTCAACCTTGAGGTTTGTGTTTCTATTACATATACAATAATTTTACACTAAGTACTTTGAAGTATATACATACCCTAACTTGGTTCCTCAAACGCAGGAAAAATTTTCCAACATTCCGACTCACAGCTTCGAACCAATTAGAGAGGATATAGCACGTTTCATACTCGACGAAATCTTATCTCCAAAGGAAACTTTAGAGTACAGACTTAAGCTCATCTCTAAATGGTTGTAACAATTTCCAACGCTTGTCAAAAAACATGTATGATTTATATATTATATTTAATACAATCCGTTATCATGTGTCTATATACTTGCAATGCTAAATACATATAAATTTGTTCCAATTTGTAACTATATTGGTTTTGCAGGTTTTGATGCTTAACTCTTGAGAATGTGAACGACATATGTGATTGGATGTGTGAATCTGCATGTGATGACTTAATATTTGACTTGTGAATTGATGTGTATGGCATATGTGAATGGATGTGATCACTGAATGTTAATTGTTTGGTGAATTGTTGTGAATGGGATATCTAGGAAAGGGTATATATATATGCTTCTGTCATTTTGTAGCGGACATGGCTAGCAAAGGTCTGAGGCTAGCCAAAAAACAAAATTTATTTTTTAGGGGAAAATACACATCCGCGACGGGCTTTAACTAAAGTCCGATTGAGATGTGGTCATCCGTGACAGGCTAAACTTTAAACCCGATTGAGATGACCACATCCTTGACGGGCCTAACATTAAGCCCGATTGAGATGACCACATCCATGACGGGCTTAACATTAAGCCCGATTGAGATGGAGCCATCCGTGACCGGCGCCGTACCATATCATCTCAAGTACGAGCCCGTCGTGGATGAGATCATTGGTGACGGGCCCTAGTTTGGTCCTAATTTGACTTGTCTGTTTGGTCAAACCTATCGGTGACGGGCTTTAGTCTTGGCCCGATAGAGATAGCTGCCATCCCGGATGGCAAAATGCCCGATAGAGATGACTTCTCACATCATTGACCTTTGGTTCGTGACGGGACACGTCCCTGACACTGATGAGGCTTGCCTCCCGATTTAGATGAGAAATCCCGTGCTAGTGGTTATATAGCATAGCTAACTGGATCGGATGAGTCACCCCTTCTCGAAGTTTAATGCGTTGTCTTTTGTAAGGACCCCTGTTTTCGTAGCAGGAAACACTCGTGTTTTCTGTGCCATTTCCCTGTATCAAGTAGTCTAGCACACACGATTACATAGTTGAATTACCAAAAGTGCATACACATGCATCAAGTACGAATTATTACATCATAGGCCCGAAGGCATTGTCTTAGAACAAAGGACCAAACAGTCCGGAATACACTTCAAAAACAGAATATAGGTAAGCAGCGGAACGAAGACAGCAGCATCGCCATTGCCACAGGCAACGACCATAACTAGATCTACTAGGCACCCTCGTCTTCAGCATCCTCCTCATAGTAGGCGTATGGATCCTCCGTGGTGTTATCTCCGACTTCTTGTTGAGTTTATAATTGCAAGGGTGAGTACCAACCGTACTCAGCAAGTCACCACAGCAACAATGCATATGACAAGGTTTATCGAAGGCAAGGCATAGGTTCTTTTGCATAAAGCTAGTTTTGCAATTCTTTTCACAAACCTAATACCTAGCATAGACTGATCAAGTTTTAATACCAGAGTTCACATTAAACAACGACGGTTCTATCCACCATCCATTGTGATCCAAAGGATAGCTTCCCGTCATTGGGTCGTCATGGTTTTCTGACGACGTCCACCTTCCCTCCTCTCAAGAAGTGGCTCCATCAGCATAAAAATCATCATGCATCATCCCATCCCACACAAGTTAAGAATTTAGAGTCTAGCCAAGTGTAATACATGTCCCGGTGCTCAATAATCGTGAGCACGACTATTCGAATAGATTTGGTTTATTCACACTGCAGTGGATGTAAAATTTACCCGTACTCCGCGACTGCCCAACACATGAGATGCGTCACGGCAAAGCCTTTCGATAACCTCCATGAACTTTCATCCTCATGCACTCTAGGCGTATATGTTTCTAGAGGAGTTCTGGCGCTCTCGGGAAGGGAAGCCTCACACACACATTAAGTTTATAGTTTCCATTTAGGTTCTCACTCACACACATGTGGCAGTCCTACCAATGGCGACACCGATGTAGGAGCACGCCTCGCGGCCCTGCCTGCAAGAATACTGCCTCCGCTCGGCTATCTAATCCGCTAGGTCTATACCCATTCGAGAAGTACGGTTGTACGGGGTCGTGTCATGCTTAACTTCATGGCTCTGTCCTTAACTGACCGGGGACGGTACTAGCCTTTTCCAGATACCACCCAAATCCACCATCCGCCCCAGTCGAAAACAGTTGTTTAGTTGTATTTCTCCTTTCACAAATAATGTCATCAATATCATGGCAAGGTGGTGCTCATGTCTCCACATGCCGCATCTCAATTACCTTCCCAAAGGTAATTGCCCAAGCATATAGCATTTTGATAAATATGAGTATGCATAATTCTAGAATAGCATTTCTAAGCATTTGTCATAATTGACTAGGGACTCATACGTAAACATGGTTACAAGGGAATATGGGGGTAAACAATAATCAAGGCATGGCATAATAACAAGTAGGATATTCATCATTGCATGCAACTTTATTTGTAAACAAAATAATTTTGCAACTTGGGATCAACATGTTCAAGGAATAGTGATGACTTGCCTTGCTCGAAGTCTTGCAGGTCTTGTTGTTCGCTCGGATCCGCAACTCCCTCAGGGTATAAAAGTACGTGCAAAGAATTCATTTAAATTCGATTAGAATTCAAATAAAATCCAAATAAATCCAAATAAAAATCAAGCGTGAATTGTTTTTCTATATTGACTATACTATTCGCGAAATAGATCTATTCCTTTTTTTTAATTTATTCAAACTAAGTCATTTTGTGATTTAAAAATATTTTTCTAACCCAATCTTCTAGGAATTCTACACAAGAATATAATTCTTATCAACTAACTCGAACTCCTACCGCAACAGGATTATTCACAAGAATTTCCAAAAACAATTTATGGTTAAAAGTAATCTACGATTAAATTCCCCAACTAATTTTATTTCTTAATTTTCTTCCAAATCTCTCCCCTATTTCCCTTCTTATCTCCTTTTCTTGTTCTATTTTCTTTTTTCTCCTTTTCTCCTTTTTTCTCTTCTCTTTTCTTTTTCTCTTTTTCTTTTCTCTCCCTCTCTCTCGGCTTCTTCTCCTCCCTCTCTTCTCTGCCTTCTTCCTTCCCTTCTCTCCCTCTTTCTCTACCTACATGAGACCGACATAGGGGGGAGGGGGCGACGGCGGCACGGCTTACCAAGGGCGGCGGCAGCGATGGCGGCGGCTCTAGCAGCGCAAGGCGGTGGCGACGGCGGCGCGGCCAAAGAGGGGTGGCAGCGGCGCGACTGAGGTGGAGAAAGGAAGAGGAAAGAGTTGGGAGTGGGGTGGGGAGATTGGGGAATCGATGGGGGGTATTTATAGGGCTTTGGGGGAGAGTGGTGGCCGGTGTAATGGTGTTGGCGATGGCGACACAGGCACGGGGCTTGGCGGTGATGTGACGGCGCGGCGCGGTGACGACGAGCGACGCGACGGCACGCGGCGGCTCGGGGCGCGAGGCGCGATTGTTGTCGATGAAATTTGGCAAGCATATGAATCGGAAACGAAGTCCAATTCAAAGCGGAATTGAAGATATGTGGCATTCTCAGAAACAGAGTGCGTATCGGCTGGAACCGAGTTTGATCTGGATAGCCGATATGGCCGATATTGTATGCATGGTCAATATCGGGTTCGAAGAAGAGTTTGAGATGATGTTGCCAGACAATGATAGAGTCCAGAATTGGTAAATGTATCCATTAATTAGGATTATCTGTAATTTCCTTATAGATATTTTTGGTAAGAGTCCGCCTAAGGGACTTGTTTGCTAGTTAGATTTGTATTAGGACAATATGAGTTGTGTCCATCTTGTACAATGTTTGTATTTTCGGGTATAATTATAGACCCGAGGCTTTATGAATAAAACAACAATAGTACAATCAATCTCGGTGCATCGCCAAACCTTTTATTCTTTTACTTTCGACGAGTTCTTGCTTTCAAGTCGAGCTGCATCAGTTTGATCTTCGGCGAAGAGGTAGGTCTTGTTATGGCAGTTTGCATTATCGAAATTAGTGCTTACATCTTTATGACACTCTAATTCTATCTTGTGAATCTCTGAGTTATCATATACATTATATAATCTAGATTGACAATGCTATCTATTCGTATCGGCTAATCTCTATCTAGGGTTTTGCGGATAACGGCTAGATCGAGTTGTTGGTTTGAATTATATAATGTATCCACCATCCTGAAAAAACAACCATCGACTTGATTTTCTAGATAATATGCGTCTTTTCATACTTAATGCTGCATCAGTTATGTTTGATCTATTATGTCGTGTTTAGAATCATGATCTCTAGCCTGCTTTATGGTTGTTAATAAGGATAGTATCGGGGTTTTAGCCGATCTTATCTGGCATAGGTTTTTAACATAGTTTCATGCTTTGTTTAATATGCTATATCTGCCCTTTATATTAGGATCTAATCTAATACAAATATGTTGGACTTACTATCAATCTGGTTGATAATAGTTGAATATATTTGTTGCAAGAGAATATTCTAGTATAAGGTTGTATCGGAGCTATAGTTGATACATGCTTAAATCTGAACATCGGCTATGAAATGAGTATATATAATCATTATTTCATGTTATTTTAGACTTGGGCAATTTATGCCATCTTGGTTAAGTCCGATCTATCCCAATTGCTAATTTCTAAAGTAATATTGATATACAGATTATATAACATTGATATTTTCAGCCGATGTATCAAGTTTAGGGTTAGTTTATCATTGAATATACCTTACTGCCGATCCATGCTATACTACATCGGCTAGGTTACATCACGATATGATATCGGCTAACTGGCCAATGGACTATCGTTTACTAATAAACTTGCATGTTCTCTCTTGTTGATTGTAGGATCAAATAACTGGCACGCCCTTTGAACCTGAAAGCAAGTTTTGGACCTGCACTAGCGTAAAGTAAATCTATTAGGCCAGTGTGTGTTTTTTGCATCAACAGCGATGGCGACGGCTAGCGGCATGCGGCGCGGCTGGGACACGAGCGACGGCGACGACGCGATGGTGACGTCGCGACGGTGATGAGCGTGGCGCGCGGGGCTCAAAGTGGCGCGGCGACGTGATGGCACGACGGCGACGGGCGTGGCAGCGCATGATTATGACAACGGTGATGGTGCGCGGGGCACGAGGCCGACACGGCGTTCGGCGCGGCCGGGTGGCATGCGGCGATGGAATTGCCGCGACACGACGGCGAGCAGCGATGGAATGGCGGTGATATGATGGCGAGCGGTGGCGTGGTGCTCGGTGCGTGATAGGATGCCGATGGTGACAGTGGCGCGGGGCTCGGGGCTGGTTGGGGCGCAGTGACAGTGAGGGCTAGGGCTAGGGAACCACATCAAGCACCTAGGGGGCAATTTTAACCTATTTCCTTTTTAAATTTCCTCCCATAATTTCCAATTCTCACACAAATGAATTTTACCCTATTTATGTGTTATTCTAAAATGAATGTTTATCCCAAAATCACTATCACCTATATATATCTATATATATATATTTAATTTCTATATTAGATCTAAATCCATCCTATCCACAAATAAATTTTATCGTTACCAAGATGGTCGTGCAATATTTTATTTATTCCCAACCCAGCCTAAACTTGTTTTAAATTGTATTTGAATTATTTATTTGGCTAAAAGTTTTTAGGGTTTATTCCAAATTAATTATATTATATCCTACGATTATTAAAACTCCGTAACAAAATCCAAATAAAAGGGAAAATAAATCCGGCATGATGCAATTTGTTCAAAAGTTTTTGAAGGTACGTATTTTAGGGTTTTGATTTTGTTGGTTGGATTTTTTAGGGTGTTACATCTTTCTCGAGAAGTGATACGAACTCACATTCCATGTGGTGGGCTGTAGGAACTCCTCGATAGCCCGGGAAGGGCTATCGTGGCATTAATCCTACAGGCCTGACTGAGGAGGCGTGTCCCATGGGCCCTATGTCCCCATCAAATGCGGTGCACCGGTTGCCGAGCTTGACCATCGCATTTCACTGGTAGAGAAGGGGTTTTATCCCCAGTTCGTAACACCCTCTAGTCCCGGTTATGCATTCGGGACCACGAATCCGGGACTAAAGATACTCATCTTTAGTCCCGGGTGAAATAACCGGGACTAAAGAGCTATATTTAGTCCCGGTTAGTAACACCAACCGAGACTAAAGATGGTAGCCCCACGTGGCTAGCGCAACCATCTTTAGTCCCGGTTGGTGTTACCAACCGAGACTAAAGATTATGTTTCTTTTTTTTAAAATTGTTGGTTCTACTAGCTGCTTGTTTATATATTATGCATATATACGTATTAATACATATATATGCATAATATATGTATATATAATATGTGTATATATGTAATATATGTATTTATACATATATATATATGCAATATGCATATATATATTTATATCTATCAATACATATTTTACACATAGATATATTCCCTAAATATAAGCACTCAAGTAAATATATACATATATTAGCAAAATATACTTACAAGCATAAGTAAATGTATACACATCTAAGTACATACATATATTACAATCCTTCATAAATTCTAATGTTCTATTGTATATTACGAAGAAACCTAACACATGTTATATATGCGGATGATGATCATTAGGTCTTCCATCGTATTGGAATTCTCCCACGTGATCAATTATTTGTTCATTGATAAATCCCATCAATTGTTCTTGAACAACCTTTATAAATTCTTTGTTGGATAGTTTTTCCTTTATGTAAATAATCTATCATTTGAAAAAAATTGAGATATAAGTATATGAAGTCAATAAGAAATCGAGACATAATGTATGAATGATTTTTACGTACTTTCAGATCCTTGTCATTATTGATTTGGTGTACAATGCACTGAGTATATTTGCAGACATAGTAGCCGCACAAGTTATTCCGTTGCTCCTATTTTGCACACTTAAGGAGAAACAGCGAGATATTTAATGTATTAATTTTTCTAGAACAAATTAATGATTCAATATGTTTTTGGAGCATATACTCACCGGAAAATTAAACCTCGTACCAAGTTTTTCTTTCCAAACCCCGCGGACCAATGTACGGAACTTTGCCCATGCCCTATGTCCAGTTGGAAGCTATGATTAAATATCGAAGATCTGCATAGTAGCAATAGCAGTGTTCATAATTAATGACAGTTGAATAGATGACATTACCTGTTTATCACTTCAAAAATCTTGGCGAAAGTAGACTCCGATTTATATATTGAGTCATAGACATGGACTTTGCATAGTGAATGTCTATTTAAATTGCTTTCTCTCGCTACGGTTATTGGTGCGTTTTCCACCAGTTGCTCCCTATTCAGACCCATCTCTTTCATCCATTGCCTTAGTTCCTCTTCACCGAGTGGTAGCAACGGCTCAACCGATTGTTTTGGTTGCTTTCCGAGCTGATGCACTTCTTTGGTCTTTCCTCTTTGCTTCTTAAACGAATTCGTCATTGGTCGGTCATAATCCAAAAGTAAAGCCCTCTTGACCTGTTCGCTCATCTTCTAAAAGAACTTCTTAGCAGCTGGATCTATAGGAATCTTCTTTTGTGGGCTCCGTGGCTTGAAGAACACCATCACTTCGGCTTGTACGACCTCGTCAGTCTCCTCGGGAGTTAAGTCGTACACCCTTCTCTTGAGAGTGGGGAGTTTTGGCTTGTCAACTCTTGGCTTCTTTCTTTGTTCTGTGGACTTTGACAACGCGGAATGAAGTGGGTACTACTTTTTAGCTTGTGAAGACGGAGCAGACGATGATGGTGCAGGCAAAGGAGGCGGAGGTGCAGGAGCCGGTGCAGGCGAAGCAGAGGGTGCAAGCGGAGGAGGCGGAGGTGGCGGAGGAGGTGGAGGAGAAGACGTCGCTGCTCGCCCGGGAAACATGATGTACTGCTTGCACCATAGTATAATGTCGTGGGCTGTGTCTCCTAGTTTTGTGTCCCCCTCCTCCGGGGATGTCCAACTCGAGATCCTCGAACCCTTGTTCCACCACTTCAACTTCAACCCTTGAGTACCCAGGTGGAATCGGCCTGCAATGGTATGTCCCTGAAGGGTCCACTGGTATGGCCATGCCCGCGTCACCTTCACAAGAATCGAGGTTACTTAGTAACTAACATATGCATGCACCACCTTTCACAATTTAGAAGACATATATCGTAAAACTACGAGCATACCTTGTGTGATATGTTCTTGCAGGGACTGTACAGCTCACAAGTTGTCCGCCGCGTTATTTCATCTACGGGGTACGATAGGTCATCTTGAGCTGGCCCCGCTGCACCTTCTATGTCCTGTTCTCCTACTTGCCCTGTAGAAGCACAGCTGCTGTGATTGCCTGAGGGGCTCGGCATGACTGGAGGGACATACGGCTGCACCGTCTACTGGCTCTGTCGTTCCGCCAGGTGTTTGTCACACCCTGGAGTTTCCCCTTCTAGCTCTAAATTCATAAAATAAATTACCTAGAATAAATTGTCTATTTAACCAGGAGCAAACCCTAAACTAACAATGTGCGTAATAATCGGAATTGTCAGGGTGATGCTTCAAATCATTAAGAGGATTTTCAGCGGATATTCAGAGCAGAGGAAGTAATAATGTTAATTTAAAAATGTCAGGATTTCAATTGATAATTCTTTCCTTCCCCTCCTTTGGTCGTGAACCGTTCCCGGTTCACTCTCCCTGTTCGCGGTTCGTTGTATCCGTCGACCCCTTTTGCCGCCGTCATTTCGTTTTGTATGATGAGCCAAGCCCTACTCCTATTCCGATTCAGTTTCTGTTTCCTTTCCCGAAAAGACACCGCATTTGTTTCCCCACCTTTCCTTTTTGGGTTTCCTTTTCTCTCGTATTATTTTTCTTTCCTTTCCCCCCTACCGAATGCTACTTTTCTTCCCCCCTTCTGCCGTGCGCCATCCCTCGCTTGGGCCGGCCCTACTCAGAACCCCCCTCCACCACCTCTATAAAAGCCACCCCACCCCTCTGCTGCGCTGCCTAACCCTAGCCGCCCCTCCCTTGCGCTGCCGTTGCCGCTGCCACTACCGTGCCACCGCAGCCGCCGCCGCGCTGCTCGCTCCGTCACCTCGCTGCTGCCACGCCATGCCACGCCGCTACCATACCGCAGCTGCCATGCTCGTTGCGCCGCTGCTGCCGTACCACAAGCAGCCGCCGCGCGTGCCGCTGCTGCCCTAGCCGCAGCCGCCGCCGCGCTGCTCGCTGCACGACCGCTGCCGTACCACACGCAGCCGCCGCATCGCTGCCATGCCACCTCTGCAGCCCTAACCGCGCCACCACAGCCGCCGCCGCGCTGCCTCACCGCAGCCGCGTGCCACTGCTGCACCATCGCTGCCATGCCACCGCCGTTGTCGCGTCACTGCTTTGCCGCAGCCGTGTGCCGCTGCTGCCCTAACCGCGCCGCCACAGCCACCGCCGCGCTGCCTCACCGCTGCCGCGTGCCACTGCTGCACCATCGCTGCCATGCCGCAGCCGCGTGCCGCTGCTGCCCTAACCTGCGCCGCCGCCGTGCTGCTTTGCCGAAGCCGTGCGCCGCTGCCGTGCGCCGCCACCGTGGCTGCCCTAGTCGCTGTCACGCCGCCGCCGCTGCTGCCCTAGTCGCTGCAGCGCTGTAGCTACCATGCCGCGAGCTGCTGCTGCCCTAGCGCCGCACGCCGTCGCTGCCCCGCCTGCCGGCTGCCGCGCTTTTATTTTGCAGTAGCCGTGCCGCTGCCGCCGCTTTGTCGCACACGGTAGCCGTGCTGCCGACCCGTTACCGTGTCGCTGCCGCTTCGCCGTGTCGCTTGCCGCGCCGTTAGCCGCCTAAAACCCTAGCTACCGAGCAGCCGCCTAGCCGTGTCGGTTTACCGACCTCGCTACCGCCGCACCTAGCCATAGCCGCAGCCGTGCCCTCGCCGTGGTACGTATGCATTCACTCGCTGCTCGTTGCCTACGCTCGTGCGTAGTGTGGCGTAGTGTCATATCGGTTTGGTCGTACCGAGTCGTTCTAAAACCCTAGAGCCATTTTGAGCCGCCGATTCTATTCACCGGTTCGAGTGACCGTTTGCGTATTCCCGTGCCACGGTAGGTTGACTTGTCGAGTCGCTGACCCGTGAGGCTCATTAATCGAAGTTTGTTTTCTGTCAACCTTTTCCGTTCGCGGGCGTTAAAACATATCAATTAATTAAGGTTTTTCGGTTAATAGTAATTACATAGTTCATATTCTAAAATTCATAACTAATTCATACGAACTCCAAATTGGACCGTTCAACTTGCAAAATTCATCTAAAATTGAGCTCTACATGTTTGTTTACTTTTTATGTACTGTTTATTTGGTTTTTATTAGAATTTTTCCTCGTTTTACGTGCCAACGTGTAGATTCCGCCGTCTCGGACGATCGCGATCGCGAGGAAAAGAGTTTGGAAAATCAATCGAAGAAGCAAGGCGAGTCACACACTCCCCTTGAGCATTTTGAACCCAATTTATAAAATGTTTTACCGTTTACAAATAAATTGCATGTTTTGCTAATTACATGGGAATAGGGTTTACCTATCTGCTCGCTTGTGCTATATTTACTTGATGTCCTTTCTTTGTCAAATTGGGTGATAATTTGGCTAGCTTTTGTCTCATGTTGACCTAGCTCGAATTATATTATGCTTAGCCATGCTTAATACCACTAGCTCACATAATGGGACAATTACATTATCTAACTCTAGTATCTTGATGAGCTGCGAGCTCGAGACATGTCGGCCATGTTCCGTTGGTCGTAATTAACCAACTAAAATATGGCCTAATGGTGGGCTGTGGGTGTACAGTTTTGCTAGTCGCACCCATGGCAATTAAGGACTGGTTCTCGGGGAACCCTAGAAGACTAACAGTGCTTACCACAAGCAGGCATGGGTAACTGTTGGACTTGTAGTGTAGCTTTTCCCTAGCTGACGCATCCAGGTAAGGGTGGGCGTGATAGAGTTGGGTCGCGGGGGTTTACCCGTTGATCGGCTTCCGGATTCACCAAGGCACGAGAGGGGGCTACCTACCTTGGCTTAAAGGTGGGGGTGAAACCTGAGGTGTGGTGTGCTTGGTTAGGGGGAGTTATGCGAAGGGTCTTGTCACGATTTCCCCCTTTGCAGTACCATGGTGGTATTTCGGGGCATGGAAACATGTGTGGAATCGTGTCTTATGGGTACAGTTGCTCACCTCTGGCCAGAGTAAAACTATTCGAATAGCTGTGCCCGCGGTTATGGGCGATCAACAAGATTCACCGTGATTAGTCCCACTCTATTAATTAAATTGACTTAATGAACTGGTTTAGTTCAGGTGGAATGGCTGGGCCTATTCAACATGGTGTAGCGTTGTCCAGTGGAGATGTTTAAACTTACCTTAATTAATCGACTGTTTTACTGTTTTCAACTATAAATGTTTACAACCGCCTTTATGCAAATAGCCACAAACCCTCCTTGTCTCCCCTTGCACGAATGCATCGTTGGTGTGGCTTGTTGAGTACGGTGGTTGTACTCAGCCATGCTATTATTCCCCTTTTCAGAAGTGTAGTGCTTCTGAACTGAAGACGAAGCGAGAAGACCAAGGCTTATACCCCAGTTAAATTTTGCCTATGGAGTGGAGCTGAAGCCCCGCTAGGATCATCGC
This sequence comes from Oryza punctata, assembly GCA_000573905.2. Classification (NCBI taxonomy): domain Eukaryota; kingdom Viridiplantae; phylum Streptophyta; class Magnoliopsida; order Poales; family Poaceae; genus Oryza; species Oryza punctata. Next base: position 14,098,333 of record CM002497.2, read on the forward strand.
CTTTTTCCGCTGCTACTTTCTTTTCGGTGTTAGGAATAAGTGCTTCTTCTGTAGGTATTTACGCTTTATTTGCGCTTGGATCTGTAGATTAATTTGTCGTTTTGTGTACCCAGGTTTGATTCCAGGATAGGGATTTATACACAAAATGGTCTGGAAATTTGGGATAAAATTTCTAGGCGTGACAGCGTTGGTCCTCCCGTTGTTCCACCAGCTCTTGCATCTTTATGTCCTCCAGGGTGACCCTCTCCTCGAGATATCTTAATTTCACCTCGGTATCCCTCTTGCTCCTCATGCGACTCTTGTAAGTGTGGCTATCCTCTTGAAATCCGTATTTCCAAGCAACCACTCCTTTTCCTCGTGTTCATCCTGGATGCTCGGGATTCTGTAGTGCGAGCGTAAGCTCGTCCTTCTCTCTATCAGGCATGAATGTTCCCTGAGTAGATGCCTCCACTGCTTCCGTAAGTCGACTAGCTGCTTCGTGAATCGCATCGCCGAATGCAAGGGAGCCATCAGTGGGATCGAGCGTTCCACCATGAGCATAGTACCAATTTCTGGAACGTTCAGGCTAGTTCGTTGTGCCCGGCTCAATACCCTTTTCTATCAACCCGGCTTCCAGTTTATCCTACTTGGGGATTGTCTTCTTATAGCCACCTGACCCTAGCCGGTGATGGTACTGCTTCTTAGCGGCATTGGCTTTATTCTTTTGCCCGTGCTGGGAGGTCTTGTATGCGACAAATGCATCCCAATGATCCCTCAGCTTGGTTAATTTGTCGAAATCAGGTGTCGGACTCTTCAGGATGTATTTCTTATACATATCTGACTTGTATTTATGGAACTGTTCAGCCATTTTCTTCAGAGTCCATTCTTTCAATCTTGGCTGATCTGCCTCAGGGACCGTTAAGGTCTCGAACATGGTGGTACATAGCATATCTTTCTCCGTATCTGGGAGATAACTTTGGTCATCCCCGCCTGACCTTGATTGACACCAGTGCACTGTGCTAATGGGCACGTGATCCCTCATGACCCAACCACTGTGTCCCACAAACTTCTGTAGTATACCGGCTGGGGCTACTGGTTCACCGTCTGGGGCCACTTCACTAATAATGTGCCTGCCCTCTAGCTTCCTCGCGGCACCTTGTTGTCCGCGTGCCATTTTCTCTCCAACAGCCGGTTGTCTTTCACTTTCCTCCTGGTTTGTGCCCTCATTTCCTTCCTCATTTAGGTATTGGTTGGGGTCCTCTTGCTCCTCATCCACCCAATATTGGCTACTGCCCTCTGCGATCTGGTCCATGAGGATCTGTTCATCATCACGATCTGCCATCTTTTCGTAACATTAAGTAGTACACATCAAGTAAGAGTATATTGTTATACATATATTGACATTGCAGAGGAATACATACGATGACCACTTAATTAATTGTTATACATGCAAAATACGTGCATATTTATTGATGTAAAAACACGACGGCCTAGGAGATCTGCTTAGCTCCAGTGCAGGTCCAAAATAATAATGAGATACGGGCGTGCCAGTCAGTTTGATCCTGCAACTGAATGGATATGTAAATAATAGATAAAACAGCCAATCGGCTGATAAGCCGATACAGCGATTCCAGCCGATACCGATAAATGATATGATAGAATAAGCATTGATCGGAATGTTAAAGCATACATCGGATGGAGGTCCGATGTCGATAAATCCAAAACAATAGATAAACAATGAAACCTTTGTTGCGATCAGCTAAATCCAACTTATATGTAATCCTTATGAGCCGATGCAACATCCAGATAACTCATCGGCTGAAACCCCGATGAAACCCTTATTGGCAATCAAGAAGCAGGCTAGAGATTGTGGTTCTAAGCACAACTTAGTAGATCAGACTTAACTGATGCAGCACTAAGTATGAAAAGAAGCATAATATCTTGACAATCAAGCTCTTGATAGATTTTCAGGGTGGTTGACACATTATATAATCCAAGCTAACAAAGTAATCTAGCCGATATCAATAAAACCCTAGATGGAGATCGGCCGATGCAAGTAGAAAACATTGTCAATCTAGATTATATAACGTATATGATAACTCATTGGTAGCAGTCCGATAAAACATTAGCATGAACCTATCAGCTTAACAAGATTTTAATTATCAACAACAATCTAGTAGGTCGAACCTAACCGATGTAGCACGAGATTGTATATAATAATCTAATACTTGATGAATCAATAGATCTTTCTAATATGACGGATATAACAAATCTATTTAGAACAACATTGTGATTGTATAGATATATCGGCTAAGACAGAAGATCATTCCTAACCGAGACAGTCCCAACTAAACCAATGCGTCTCTACACACAATGCAATTAAAATAGAATTGAGATATCGGGTATATATATCAACCAAACCAGAGCGATCAAAGAGATCAAAACGATGTAGCCATGAACAACACCAATGTAGCCAATAGATTCACCAGGGCCCGATGGAACGTAGGGCTTACCCCTTCACCGGAGGTCGAAATCCGATGCAGCCCCACGTCAGGTGCCAAATTCTGCCGGTTGATAAGTAAAAACCTCAGAAAGAGGGTGGCGATGCGCCGAGAGTAGTTGTATTGATCGAGAGATCATTTACATGGACCCTGGGTGTAGATATTTATACCCATGGGTAGATACTAGTCCATATCGAACATGACTCAAACCTTTCTAAAGATAAAAGGAAACTAACAGATTCTTCCTAATTAATAGATAATCTGCCATGCCGCATCCTCCTAGAACTCGGTCTCTTTTGGATAAGCTTTCTTTAATACATTAATTTCCTTAACTGAATTTAGTAAGAATCCGACTGTTGGTGATTGATAGCTTTCATCGGCCGATTTCAGGACTCTGAAGCCGATACTGAGTCTAGGCCGATGATGATTTCGAGACTTAGCAAATTTCATCGTTAACACAAGCCCCCAGTTGATGAACCCTGAGCTCCACTCGATGCGCTCAAGGCTATGATTGGCCTGATCTTTCGGTGAGCTGATGATAACTACAATTTGGGAGAAACGTTGATGACCCGACTACAACCGTATGAGACGTTGTTGTGTTGCATCTTAGCGATCGATACACCTCTCCGTGGGTTGTTGATTTTGCTGGTGCAGATCAACCTTATTCCCGCAAGCAAATCGAAGAAACAAGCAATAACAAGATAAAAGCAATCTAAATTGCAAATAGGAATTGAATACTAATGATAAGTTGGGGTTCTGAAGAACAAGCAGATGGACGGTCTAGCCGACACGCGTGCTGCAAGCAAGTAGCAATGGCTAAACTTTAATCTAACAAAACCCAAGAGACCCTAAAGGGGTACCTAGCTATTTATGGAGGTGGGAGGATGACAAATGGAGCCCTAGGGTCGTGCTCCACCTAATTGTGGTGCACCCCACATGGGCTGGGTCCCAGATGACGTTACAAGCCCATAGACCCATTCTAGGTGATGCAGCACCTTGTTTATATAATAGCGACCAACTGGGATGGAATTTGGAGATGAGGCTGGATCCATTGGAAAGAGGACTTCGAGAGCTTTCCATCAAGTACTCACGGGCCGAAAATGGAACTCGTATGCAGATTTGGCGGTTGAATTCCACGCTGCTGCAGATGGCCGAATTGGATTCCAGCACTTGGAGGACTTGATCTTGGTGTCTTCTTATCGATCCATGATGTGAACAACGGTTGTATCCATAGTAGCCATGATCACATCATCCTCCCCTTCTTCACGGAAAACTGTCCTCGGTTTTTCCATACGGTGCTCTTCACATAGTCCATTTAAAATAACCTGTTTCACAAAACCAAAACAACACAGACTCGAGATAACATGATTAGTTGTTACAGTACTCTCTAGCCTGCTGTTGCCTTGCATAAGTACATGAGGTTCCAAATCTAAACATATATAGACTCTATGCACCGAATATATTCCTCTATCAGTATATCCACCAAAGATATGAAAAATAGCATTAATTGGACATCTCAAATCAGACTTAACAAATAATTTCTCCTTCAAATTGTCGAGCGCACAAAAATCATCAAACTGAATATAGCCCAAAGTATTTAAACAATATATCAATTCACATTCCTCTACTTCATTGGCAATGTGAATAACCTGCTTAAAATCAGCACATAAAGAACTAACACTAGAAATAGCATGTTCATTCACTAGTTGTGGCATTGATATAAGTGAAGCATTATCGCACAACTCTTCTTTATCACAAGGAACAACAAACAAATCAACTTGTGACAAAGTAATCTCAGCAATGGGTTCCACTATTGGTTGCTCTACTATAGCATGAAAAGTGGAGATGGGAAGCTCAGCTTGAGAAAACTCACATTCATTTATCTCATCACCATTTAATTTACCTTGCGAACTTTCTTCAGACATCGCAGGTGCTTCATGGTTCTATTCTTTCTTCTCAAGAACATCATTCTCCTCCTTTTGGCATTTGTTTACTTCGTGCAAATTATTAGCAATATGAGGCACGTGTACAACTTGTTGCTTCTTTACATCCTCAATTTGTTTTTCCGCATTGCAAGCAAGTTGTAACATATGAGCAAAAGAATTATAACTTTGAAATGAAAGCATGTCCTTAATTTTACTATTAGGCCCACGTAAAAACCTCAATTCCGTTGCTTCTTCGCATTCATCTAAACCACAACGTAATAAACAAGCATGCATATCATGATAGTATGAAGTAACAGTTTTAGTATCTTGCTTTAAACATTGCAGTTTGTTGAACAGAATATCAGCATAATACATTGGAACATAAATATCTCTCAAATATCGTTTCATGTCTTTCTAAGATTGAGGTATTTTGTTATGCCTACAAAGATATTTACAATCATCAGAAGCATATTTAACTAAAACACAAGAGGCACACATAACCATATGTTTCTCAGACAATTTATGTGTTTGAAATTCTCTATCAACAGCTAGCTCCCAATCAACGCAAGCATGAGGATCATAATTTCCTTCAAAATAAGGTAGTGCAGATTTGATCTTAGCTAGAACATCATCACTTACCTCATAATGGTCATGTTGATTACTTCTCATGTCTCGACGAAGATGTCGATGTTGAGCACAGCTATTCCCAATCGTCTTCCATATCACTGCCATTGTTAGTAGAAAACAAGAAACATACAAAAATATGCACGTTCCTATTAACTACTAGGTAGTGGAGGCTCAAATATCACACACACTCAAGCTTTTAACCGAGCTCTTACAAGTTCTTACCAATGCAAGCGAAATGGTGATATACACCGACTCAACCAAGCACCCCAATGGAGGTTGGATGTATCGATGCCTTGGCAAACACTTGCTGTACGGTTACAATCAAATCTGTGGAGCTCTGGGTAGGCTTAAATATTTAGCAAAGGAATAGCAAATGTTCAAATCAGAGGATGCAAAGTTGAATAATTGTTCAAAGGCAGTACCATGCTGGTCCTAGGCTAGAACGTACTAGAGACACGAGCCTAGACACAAACGATACCACAAGATAACACTAGGAACAACTCAAGCACAACTCTGATATACAAAATCAAACTCAAAGATAACAGTTGATTTTCTCTTTTCTTTCTTTTTCTTCTTCTTCTTTTTTTCCTTCTTTCTTTCTTTTTTCTTTTGGTGCGGCTTTTGCGTTCTTCTTTTTAGCACCTTTCTGCCTTTTTTTTATTTTTTCAGCAAAAACAACTCAAGGACCTGGATGTAAGATTACAGGGACTCAAATGTAAATATAAAAATTACAGGGACTCAAATTCAAAAGTGCAAACCCTAAACTTAAAGTTATACAAAAATGGAATTCTCTCGTCCCAAAGGTTCCGTTTTTGCAAACAGATCTCGAATCCGACACCAAAATATTTTTTTACAAGGTGTAGCAACTCGCGGTATGGGAGAGGAAACAACCGTACGTGGGGAGGTGGAATGGGAGGCGTGCGGTGGAGAGGTGGAGGGGAGACCGGTTCGGATTTGGCGTGTAGATAAAAAAAGGAAGCTAATCCAATCTACTATTCTTTCCCGAACCAAACAGATATCAATCTAATCTAATCTAATCTAATCTAATCTAATCTAATCTCCTCATTCCATCTTCCTTACCACATGCGCAACACCAATAACCAAACCACGGGATAAGAGACAAACCGACAAACCACACGACAGAAACCCTAATGCAACTACAAAACTGACCAACACAAACTTTTGAAAACTAGAAAAATGGAACCCTGGCGTCAAGACGATTCCGTTTTCATTGGTTCCGACGACAACAAACACTCGGCGGTGGTGACGACAGTGGTACTAACCGTGACAAGAACTCGAAACTCTAAACGGACTAGACGCTAAGACCAGCAACATGACGCGACGATGCAACGCAAAACTCAACAAAGCAAAAACTGAAAAGAACAATTCAATGGCACAAATATGGCTAGGTAAAGGATGCAAATTTTTTTGTATGGCTATTTTCTGGTTATAGGTAGATAAAAACTCACCAAGCAACGAAAGCTCTGATACCACTTGATGAACCCTGAGCTCCACTCGATACGCTCAAGGCAATGATTGGCCCGATCTTTCGGTGAGTTGATGATAACTACGATTTGGGAGAAACGTTGACGACCCGACTACAACCGTACGAGATGTTGTTGTGTTGCGTCTTAGCAATCGATACACCTTTCCGTGGGTTGTTTATCAATCTAAATTGCAAATAGGAATTGAATACTAATGATAAGTTGGGGTTCCGAAGAACAAGCAGACGGACGGTCTAGCCGACACGCACGCTGCAAGCAAGTAGCAATGGCTAAACTTTAATCTAACAAAACCCAAGAGACCCTAAAGGGGTACCTAGCTATTTATGGAGGTGGGAGGATGACCAATGGAGCCCTAGGGTCGTGCTCCACCTAATTGGGGCGCACCCCACATGGGCCCCACATGGGCTGGGGTCCCAGATGAAGTTACAAGTCCATAGGCCCATTCTAGGTGATGCAACACCTTGTTTATATAATAGCGACCAACTGGGATGGAATTTGGAGATGAGGCTGGATCTATTAGAAAGAGGACTTCGAGAGCTTTCCATCAAGTACTCACGAGCCAAAAACGGTACTCGTATGCAGATTTGGCGGCCGTTTGAAGTCAACGCTGCTTCAGATGGCTGAATTGGATTCCAGCACTTGGAGGACATGATCTTGCTGTCTTCTTGTCGATCCATGATGTGAACAACGGTTGTATCCATAGTAGCCATGGTCACATCACCAGTTTTGGAGTATGAGGACTCATGCTTCAATATTCTCTTCTATCTCACCTTGATTACTCCAAAATTGTTTCTCTTCCGTGTCTTGCCATCGGCTCTCTTAGGCCGATACCGTCTGAGCTAGATGAGCCACATTGTCAAATTCATGGCAAAAGAATATATCTCTGATAGGTGCTGAGAATCCTTGGAATGCAAGATCGGCTAGTTGCTCATCACTTAGGCTCAAACTGTGACATCGGCTGCGGACAATGCGAAATCTTTGAATATATTCCATTATCGATTCTCCCTTTTGCGGCTGAACTAATATCAAGTCTGAAAAATCCATCTCATTGATTCCAGGAAAGAAATAATCATGAAATTGCTTCTCAAGATCGGCCCATCCTCTGATAGAATTTGATGGTTATGATGAAAACCATGTTAAAGCCGATCCAGTCAAAGATAATGGAAAAAGTCTAACTTTCAGAGCCTCTTCAGCCGATGCCTCACATTGTGCTAACAATCGGCTGATATGTTCCATTGTAGATATATCATCTTGCCCTGAAAACTTTGAGAAGTCTAGAATCTTGTATCGGTATGGGAGCGGAACTCTATCGAACCATTCAAGATATGGCTGCCGATACATATGGATCTGCCCCTTAGGTCTAATTCCAAACTGCTCCTCTACTAACTTTTCAATTCTATCGGTCCAACCATCATTCCTCTGATGGCATCGTTCTTCTCTACATGGATGCTCTTGAAGTTCTTCTAGTCGATATTGTTGATATGGATCATTATGCCAATGCTGATGTGCTTGCCCCCCAAGCTGGTCTTTTTGAGCAATTAACTCTTCAACGTTTCCCTTGATCAAGTTCCGTAATGTGTCCACTAGAACTCCAGATTGATTAAACAATGCATGATGAATTGCACCATCAACTTTATCTTGAAGTGTTTCAATCCTCAACTCGGGAAGTTGAGTATTCTAAATTGGCCCTTGCGATGTCATGAAGAAAGATTGAAGATAACGCTTTTGAAAATCAGCTTTTATTTGCTGCATCCTTTGCCTCTGTTCCTCCGTCAAATCCTCCATTGTGACCATGATCTTGGCATCGACTTCTTTAGACATGTAGGTATAAAAATCATCGTCCCACTGAGCGTGCCAAAATGTGTTGACCTAAAAACACGACGGCCTCGGAGATCTGCTTAGCTCTAGGGCAGGTCCAAAATAATGATGAGATGCGGGCGTGCCACTCAGTTTGTTCCTGCAACTAACAAGATACGTAAAAAGCACATAAAATAGCCAATCGGCTGACAAGCCGATACACTGATTCCAGCCGATACCGATAAATGATGACAGAATAAGCTTTGATCCGAAGGTTAAAGCATACATCGGCTGGAGGTCCGATGTCGATAAAACCAAAACATTAGATAAACAATGAAACCTTTGTTGCGATCGGCTAAATCCAACTTATATATAATCCTTATAAGCCGATGTAACGTCCAGATAACTCATCGGCTGAAACCCCGATGAAACCCTTATTGGCAATCAAGAAGTAGGCTAGAGATTATGGTTCTAAGCACGACTTAGTAGATCAAACTTAACTGATGCAGCACAAATTATGAAAAGAAACATAATATCTAGATAATCAAGCTCTTGACTGATTTTCAGGGTGGTTGATATATTATATAATCTAAGCCAATAAAGTAATCTAGCCGATATCGACAAAACCCTAGATGGAGATCGGCTGATGCAAGTAGAAATCATTGTCAATCTAGATTATATAACGTATATGATAACTCATCAGCTAGCACTCCGGTAAAACATTAGCATGAACCTATCAGCTTAACAAGATTTAAATTGTGATTGTAGAGATATATTTAGAACAACATTGTGATTGTAGAGATATATCGGCTAAGAAGGAAGATCAGACCTAACCGAGACAGTCCCATCTAAACCGATGCATCTCTAAACACAATGCAATTAAAATAGAAATGAGATATCAGGTAAATATGTTAACCAAACCAGAGTGATCCAAGAGATCAAAGCGATGCAGCCTTGAACAACACCAATGTAGTCGATAGATTCACCAGGGCCCGACGAAACGTAGGGCTTACCCCTTTGCCGGAGATCGAAAGCCGATGCAGCCCCACGTCAGGTGCGAAATTCCACTGATTGATAAGTAAAATTCTCAGAAAGAGGGTGGCGATACGCCAAGAGTAGTTGCATTGATCGATAGGTAATTTACATGGACCCTGGGTGTACATATTTATAGCTATGGGTAGATAGTAGTCCATATCGGACACGACTCAAACCTTCCTAAAGATAAAAGGAAAAACATAAAGTCCTTATCAGACACTAAACACACTTTCTGATGTGGAAAAGGGTTCCCGATCTTCCAAAAGGTTCTGATAATCAACGATCTGCCGGAGTCGCGACACAAATCGATCCGGCTTCTTGAAAGAGCACGTTCCCGAACCGCGCAATCGCAGCACCACCTCTCCTCTGGTTATCAACCGTATCGAAACCCGGTTGACCTCGCCAAGAAGGCTAATCCCTACGTGCGAATCGAAGAACACAAGCAAGCACAAAGAAAGATCGCAACCAAAATTGCAGATGAATGATTAAGCTCACAAGTTGGGGTCTTACAAACCGATCTAGCGGTGAAACTGTTCTTGACAGATTAATCTAAGCAAAACCCAAAAACTAAAGATGGCAATGGCTTCTGATATATGGAGTTTAGGGTCGTGCAAGCACCCCTTGACGCAACCCTAATGGGCTCCAACACGATACACGGCCCAATGGCCCAAATACAGGGTCGCAGCGTCGGAACAGATTCTGAATGTCAACTTGTTCGGTCAATTCCCGATGACTCGTAATGAATTTGGACATGAGACCAGAACCATTGGGAAGGTTATCTTCTTATCTTTCCATCCATATAGAGAACACCCCAATCTGAGCATGTATGCAACCTGGGCACCCGTTTTAGTGTAGACTAGTCCTGGACTCCGAAACGGACTCGAAGTTGACTTGGTTTGGGCCTCCACCTTGACTTGAACGTACTCGCTGATCCTCCACGACTCCAAGTCCTTGTCTAAGTGTTTCCTTGTCCTCTCCATTGTTCCTAATTATCATATAATCATTAGGTAGCAATCTATTCTCAAAATCATATAAAGAAGAACTTAGGAACGAGCTTACCTCTAAATTCAATTGTCGTGCGCGAGCTCTTGTGATTGGACCATGAATGACCAATGGAGGATTGTTGTGTATATCTGAAGGAATAATGTCCGCATCATCCTCCTAAAGATAAAAGGAAACTAACAGACTCTTCCTAATTAATAGATAAACTGTCATGCCGCATCCTCCTTGAACTCGGTCTCTTTTGGCTAAGCTTCCTTTAATAGATTAATTTTCTTAACCGAATTTCCAAAGAATCCTACTGTTGGCGATTGATAGCTTCCATTGGCCGATTTTAGGACTCTGAAGCCGATACTAACTCTAGGTCGATGATGACTTCGAAGCTTACCAAATTTCATCATCAACAATATATCATATATATATATACGGATGCGCTAAAACAAGCCTTGTGCTTGTTATAAGTAAAACACACCGCTTCTTTAAGATGGAACTTAGAAAAAAATTAAATCAGTATTGAAAAAACAAAAAAGGATGTGTAATATAATACTCAGTGTATCCACGTGAAAACATGAAACCTATTGCAAACAAAACGGAGGATAGATTATATCATTAACATAGTGCGAATGGATTTAATTTGGTTCATCTATGGTTAATCTACACATCATGCGTGCATATCTACATTGAAAACATATACATATATACCACGTTCTTGTTCGTTCAGTGACGTTCGTACTATCATTCGTTCGTTTTATCGTTCGATCACGTTCTATCGTTCGTGGTCACATTCGTTCTATCATTCACGTTCGTTCGTTCACGTTCTATCGTTCGTGGTCACGTTCATTCTATCGTTCACGTTCGTTCGCGTTCATTGTTCTATCGTTCACGTTCGTTCACATTCATTCGTTCAAAAAAATATGAGTATGTAATAACTATTGTACGAAACTAGGCTATATCGGGCACTTTACATGATAAATATATATTAAGTATTTTAAAAATACAATTTGAAATATTAATAAAGTGATGTATGGGTGATGTTTTGAAGTACTTGTACTTCGAGCTTTAGAATATAATAAATTGTATATGGCAGGTTATTTTTGCAGGAGTTAGGCTCTAGCTAGCTAGTGGTTGATGATATAATATATTTATATGTTGAGTTTTAGAAGATAATAATTGTTAGTGAAAACCAATAAAATATAATCTTCTAGGCGGCGGCTGCCCGGGCTGGTGGTGGCGCCGCGGGGTGGCGCAGGGCATGGCAGGCGGTGCCACGGTGTGCCAGCAGCGGCACGGGGTTGCGGCGGTAGTGCATGGCGGTGGCGGCCGCGGATGCGAGAGAGATTGAGGGAGAGAGAGAGACATGAGAGAGGACGGCGGCCAAACCTTGGGTGCAGCGCGGTAGTAAGGTCGGCGACGACGTACAGTGGCGGAGACGACAAAGACGACGGCGGTGGCAGAGGCGGCGTTGAGAGACAATCGGTGTTGAGAAACAGCTAAGTATGGATCGGGGGAGAAGATGATGCACACACCTATTTATAGTCCGGATCTTTAGTCCTGTTTGGTGGCAACAACCGGGACTAAAGATATCTTTAGTCCCGGTTGGTAACACTAACCAGGACTAAAGATCTTATCTTTAGTCCTGGTTATTACCACCAACCGGGACTGAAAGTAATTTCCCGATGTTTCCAAAATTTCTTTTTTGTCCTGGCTAGGGTTAAATGCCGGGACTAATGATTGAAACATCTAAATGACATATGCCCAATTTAAATAGTTTAAAATTATTATTAAATATAAATAATCACATATAATTAACATATGACCTATTTAAATAGTTTAAAATTGCTATTACATTTAAAAATATATATATTTAACATATGACCTATTTAAATAGTTTACAATTGCTATTACATTAAAAAACATATATAATTAACATATGACCTATTTAAATAGTTTAAAATTGCTATTACATTTAAAAAATATATATAATTAACATATCACCAATTTAAATAGTTTAAATCTTCTATTACATTTCAATAATGATATATAATTAACATATGACCTATTTAAATACTATTTAAATAATAATAATCATATGCAAATAACATATAACCTATTTAAATAGTTTAAAATTGCTAGTATATATGAATAATCATATATAATTGTAGTAGTAAAAAACACAAACATTGGATGACCCTCAATACATTATAAATAATTTGCATCATCCATACAACAACCTACGTCATTGTTTTCGTCACGTACTTTCTCCTCACTAATGTTCCTTTGCTATGATCGTTCCGTGAGTAACTGGTGTCCTACTTTGATAGGAGGATGCTCGGGTCAACCGTCACCGCGAATGGAGGTTGCCCGTCAAAGTGATCATAATCTTCATCAGTCTTATCCTCGACTCCGACGATTTTCCTTTTACCTAGGAGAACCACATGGTGCTTTAGCTCGTCGGGTCCTTTACCCTTGTTTGGTTTGCTAGACATGTCCTTCACGTAGAAAACTTGTGTTACATCTTTGGCTAGGACGAATGGTTCGTCTGAGTATCTAACCTTGATTAGGTAAATCATTGTCATCCCACTGTCATCAGTCGTTACGTCTCCACCAGTCAGCCTAACCCATTGGCACCGAAACAGAGGAACCTTCAGGGTCCATAGTCCAGTTCCCATATGTCCTCGATGACACCGTAATACGTGCTAGTTGCACCATCGTATCTCATGGCATCGATATGAATAGCACAGTTCTGGTTTGTGTTCTTTTTATCTTGGGCTCTTGTGTAAAATGTATTCCCATTGATTTCATATCCTTGGAATATCGATATCGAGCAAGAAGGCCCCCTCACCAAGAAGGCTAGTTGTCGATCAATGGTTTGGTTACCCATTAGATGTTCTCGTAGCCAAGCGGGGAAAGTATCAATGTGATGACGTGTAATCCATGCATCGGACTTGCCGATGTTTTTTGAGCGAACAATCGCCAGGTGCTCCTCGATGTAAGGAGCCACCAATGAACATTGTTGCAAAACCGTAAAATGTGCTTTACAGAATAAATCGTTGGCCACAGTCATTATTGCTTTCCTTCCAGGAGTCCCGTTTCCCCGTAGTCTCCCCTCATGGCTTGATTCGGTACCCCGATTGTACGAAGGTCTTCAATAAATTCTACTTAGAACTCAACGACCTACTATGTTCCATAATCTTGGCAATGCTTGCTTCCTGACGAGAACGGTTATGACCGTATTTCTTTAGAACGCCCATGTACCTCTCGAAAGGAAACATGTTGTGTAGGTACAGAGGACCGAGAATACCGATCTCTTTCACAAGGTGACATAGAAGATGCGTCATTATATTGAAGAATGACGGTGGAAAAGATTATCTCAAAGCTGACAAGACATTGGACCACATCATCTTGAAGGGTTGTTAAACTGTCTGGATCGATGATCTTTTGCAAAATCACGTTCATGAAAGCACATAGCTTTGTTGTTGTTCCCCGGACATTATCAGGAAGGATACCACAAATTATAACAGGAAGCAGTTGTATCATCAACACGTGACAGTCATGAGACTTTAGGTTTGTGAACTTCTTCTCCTTCATGCTTATTATTCTCTTTATATTCGAGGAGTATCCAGACGGTACCATGATACTCTCTAGGCATTCAAACATACTTTCCTTCTCTTCCTTGCTCAGTGTGTAGCTTGCAGGACTCAAGTAATGACTTCCTTTATCCTTCAGTTCCGGGTGAATGTCCTCGCGTTGTTGCATATGCTTGAGATCATTACGTGCTTCAAATGTATCTTTCGACTTCCCATATACACCTAGGAACCCCAACAGGTTGACGCAAAGGTTCTTACTAAGGTGCATCACGTTGATTGCGTGCCAGACGTCTAAGACTTCCCAATAGGGTAACTCCCAAAAAAGAGATTTCTTCTTCCACATCACTGCGTGACCATCTTTGCTCTCTATAGGTTGGCTGCCAGGTCCCGTTCCAAATACTACTTTCAGATCTTTCACCATAGCAAACATGGCTTTTCTGTTGTGATGTTTAGGCTTAGTACGGTGATCTGCTTTCTGTTTGAAATGCTTGCCTTTCTTCTGTACATGATGGGTTGCAACAACGAATCGACGATGACCAATGTACCCAACCTTCCTGCAGTGTTTCAGATACATACTTTCAGTTTCATCCATACAATTGGTGCAAGCCTTGTACCCCTTGTTTGAATGTCCGGATAGGTTGCTAAGTGCAGGCCAATCGTTAATGGTAATCAACAGCAACGCTCGTAGGTTAAATTACTCCTATTTATCCTCATCCCACACGGGGACACCTTCTTTATTCCACAGTAGAGCCAGATCCTCAACCAATGGTCTTAGGTATACATCAATGTCGTTACCAGGTTGCTTTGGGCCTTGAATGATAATTGGCATCATGATGTACTTCCGCTTCATGCATAGCTAGGGGGAGGTTGTAGATACACATGGTCACAGGCCAAGTCTTATGGCTGCTGCTCATCTCTCCAAATGGATTCATGCCATCCGTACTTAAACTGAACATTACGTTTCAGACATCCTCTCCAAAGTCTGGAAATGTTCTGTCGATGTTTCGCCACTAGGACCCGTCGGCGGGTTGTCTCAGCATCCTGTCTTGTTGATGTTTTTATGCATGTCAATGCATCATTCCGGCATGCTCTTTGTTCCTGAATAAACGTTAGACCCGTGGTATTATAGGGAAATACCACATCACCTTAGCAGAAACTCCCTTCTTCGAAGATTATCCATCGACATCACCTTGATTATCTCATCTAATCTTGTATCGAGTGCTTTATAAACCTGCTTTTAGGTTCTCGTACTCCTCACCGTGATAGAGGATACAATCGTTCGGACATGCGTGTATCTTATGTAATTCTAGTCCTAGAGGGCATACCACCTTCTTAGCTTTGTATGTTTTTTCGGGCAATTCGTTTCCCTCCGGAAGAATGTTTTTGACGAGTTTCAATAACTCACCAAATGCCTTGTCACTCACACCATTTTTGGCCTTCCATTGCAAGAATTCTAGCATCGTACCCAACTTTCCGTGCCCCTAATCGCAACCTGGGTACAACGAAGTTTTGTGATCCGCTAACATACGGTCCAATTTCTGGACCTCCTTCTCACTTTCGTAGTCGTCCTTTACGTCTCGCAACATCTGACCAAGATCATCTATAGCATTGTTATCTTCAACAGCTCCGTCCGCCTCGCCTCCTGTATTTTCTTCAAATCCACCGTATTGATGAGCCCACTCTAGAGTGTTCTCATCTCCTACTTTATCTTCTTCCATTGTAACCTCTAGCTCTCCGCGTGAGGTACAACAATTATATACAGGCTTGAATCCAGACTCAAACAAGTGCGCATGAATAGTTCTTGATGTAGAATACTCCTTCTGGTTATGCACTTTTTGCATGGGCAACACATGAAACCTTTATGCTTGTTAGCATTGGCCACATTCAAAAAATAATGCACGCCTTCAATAAACTCTTTCGACCGTCGGTCCACGGTATACATCCATTACCGATCCATCTATATATCAAATAATCCAATATTACTAACGAAATCCACACAATTGAAACAAATTAAATAATCATATAATAATTTAAAACATCATAACTGAAAGTGAAACTAATTTCTACAAAAGAGCTACAAAGATGGCGATGAGAAGGAAGAGAAGTTTACAATTATTTTTAAATTTTTATTAAAGTACTAAACATATTTTTTATTGTACTTAATTATTTCTAACTATATTACATATTTTTCAGTTACCTTAGTTTTCTACTCTTTTTTATAAATAATCATACAATAAGTTTACAATAGTCCCACATATTATTCTTTTTTATTATTTGTAAAGTTGTAAACATATGTTTAATGTATTATACTTTTTTCTAACTATTTTGTTAAACTAACTTAGTTTTCTAATTCTTTTATCTTAGTTTTCTATATTTTCCCTCTGTCATCTCTTTTATAACATATTTATCCAAATTTTCTAATTTCAAAATCAACCTAATTTTACTTACACATATTTTCTCTCTCGTCATTTTGCATAAACCTTGTTGGAGACAATATTTTATAGAAACAAATCTATAAATGTAATATGCTAAGCATATATTATTAGAGAATGGCACTGCTAACCTTTTCGATCTCTCGATTTGTATATTATCACCAAAACAATTTTATCAAAAATTTCGGGAGCACCTCCCTTCTTCCTCCTCCTCTTCGTAGCAATGGTTTGGGCTGGATGAGAAAGAAGATGTACAAAAAGGTAGATCACTTTAGTCCCTATTAATAACACCAACTGTGACTAAAGATCTAAATCGTCATTAGTTCCGGTTGGTGTTACCAACCGGGACTAAAGTGATGATCTATAGTCTCGGTTGGTGACACCAATTGGGACTATAGATACCCGGCCCCCTGACATGCATCTGACACGGTCGGGGAAAGTGTGAGCCGGGACTAAAGATGATCTTTAGTCATGGTTGATAACACTAATCGGGATTAAAGATTATCGGGACCCGTTACACTTTTTAACCGGAACTGAAGATGATCTTTAATCCCGGTTTTTATGAACCTGACCAAAGATCAATTCTCCAGTAGTGTTTATTATGTATTCTCTCGAGCTGTCCCGTGCTATAGTGATTTCCTATAAGTCATACTTTCACACTAGCTTGGTAGGAATAACAAGGCTTGGCAGGTGGGCTCGGCGTGACATCCCACAGATAGTTGCATCAGCGGCTATACCGGTGCGGGGCTCGAAGGGCAAAAAGAATACTCGTGATTGTAAATAGTAGATTATGTCTTCTAGCGGAGAAATCAAGAGGGCAACACGTACGGGGTAATATAAGCCTCACCGGAGCTCGATAGATAGGTTAGATTCTCCAGATCCAGCAAGAACTAGGTTTTTTTCCGGTAGAGCACTTTGTACTACTTGATCGAGATAGTGATACAAACATGAATAGGGGTCGTTATCTTATGGTAGGCCTAAACCTGTAAACATTTTCTATGTGTTGACTTAGTTCCCGAGCAGGTCCAAGCATACCAAGGAGCCCCAAAACTCCTCCTCGACCAGGATTGTTGTTTCACATGTCTGTCAGAGCTTGTTTCATTCGACAAATAAAAATATACATTTTCTATAAATTGTATGACCCTATAATTTTACTGTAGAGATTATTCACATTAATTTGACTTTATATGTGGTAATCTATTTAGATTTGATTGATTTTTAATAATAAGTTCAATGGGTAATTTGCAAAACTCCAATAGGAGTAGGTGGGGTAGGAGATTGACTGTTACAACCATTACCTTCCAATAGGAGGAGTATTCTTTAGTCACCAGCATTGTGTTATCATTATTCTTTCCACGTGCACCCCCTAAGTTTTAATCCTGTTTTCACTACTGTTGCTTGTTTGGTTGTAGCATAAGGATGACCTTATGACCGAATTACTAGTTGCAATACATCCATGTGAACAATCTTCTTTTGAGGGCTAGCCCCGTTGCGATGGGTTGGAATGGGGAACGCCACCAATGGGCAGGCTGGATATACTTGTGCCAAATGACTACGTAGTTAGGCTCATGAGTGGACCAGTTTGATAAAATTTGACCGATCATATACATTACAACATGATTTGCACCATATCGTCTATACCCGGGTGCAAGGTCCACATCGGTGAGTACGACACACGTGATTATATCAGATACACATGTACTTTTTTTTCACGCATGGGTGAGATAAAGAGGAAATGTAAGCCACTAAAATATCTTCCGGACGATAAAATATCCTGATATATATAATGGGTTTTAAAGATTTGCAATCTCTAAAAAAAATCAACTTACAACAGTCAAATTAAAGTAATTCAATGATGATACAACCGCACAACAATCAACGAACAGAGAGGAGACTTATTCACGAGGAATTATGCAAACAACCTCGATCAATGACCAACAATCACACGAAATAATTAAACTCAGACCAATTATAATTGTGCAGCTTAGCAAGTGAAGTTGGACGGGTAAGTCTTGCCACACTTGTTGAGGATGATGCTGAGATCGATGGGGAGGTTGACCCCAATGCCAAGCACGTTCGCCTTCACGGCAGTGCAGAGGCAGATGGCAGCGTCGAGATCGGCGATCCCTGACAGCAGCGAGCAGCAATCGTTGGGGCCGTGCCCGATCTTCACATCGACCAGCCCATTTAGCACGTTGGTGCAGACACTCAGCTTCAGGGCATTGATCGGGCAACGACCATGCTCACTGTGCCCGCCATGGTGCGAGTGCGTCGGGACAACCTGCTCGCCGGGGCAATTGGGTGTGCAGCCTTGCGCTACGACAGCAAAGAGGAGGAGGCTAAGGGCAAGGAAGGAAGCAACGACCTTGGAAGCCATTGAGCTGGAATCGAGTGAGATACTAGTAGTCAGTGATCACTCAAGTGCTGGCTTGGTTGCTCTATCTTGTGTGGCTATGGATGGTTTGCTTGGGGTGCGCGCGTGTGCTATTTATAGATGAGCTTTCTTGCTATAGGTAGTTGCTTGCATGATGCATGTGTGACATGACAGTTTTCTTGGTTTTCCGGGAGACCTGGATGGATTTGCATCCATCTGCATGCATGGGCCGGTTGTTGCTTCGAGTTGGCGAGATAATTTCTTAATTTCAAGTTGAATTGGGGCATGCAGTCATGCAGAGCACCAATCAACCAAACATCTCCTGTTCACCAGATGTCTATTTTATCACAATTTCTCAATATATCAGAAATTAGTATTGTTTTTCGATAGTTACATGGATTACATAGAAGTTGAACCAAACTGCGATGGATTATGCTCACGAGTGTGTGGATTACGCAGCAGCTTGTCTGGCTTCCAAGAGAGATAAGCGATCCAGCCAAACCTCGTTCAATATGCATATTCTATATGGTTGGAAAGCTTACTGTGTCCACTTTTCGGACTCAATAAACGACACCTCGTTTGCGAATTTCGAGCTAGGAATAATTGAGATGTTCGATTGGAAGCTGCACGGGTTATCAAGAACGTAAGAATCAGAAAAGACTCCTTAAATGCTCCACCAAGATAACCTTCCCTACACCAATCAGCTTATCTATAACGGGTTAGAAGTACATCATCACATATGAACTCATCTATGATGGGCTAAACTAAAGCCCGTTCTGGATGAGGCCTAGGGACACAACCTATCACAGCTAAAAACTCAATTGTGATGGGGCCTTCTCTGAACCGGACAGAACACCTCTAGCGGGCTCAGATATAGTCCCATCACAGGTGACAACACACCGGTGATAGGTTTATAGATATAATCTATCAAAGATGATTTAAATATGTGATTCGAATTTAAACTTACAATATATTTGGATTAATTTCCTAGTAGGACTCCCTGTCGTTTCCTATTAGGTGTCTTTCCTTATATCCCCTATATATATACTCTTGTAAGCCGTACGGGAGGAGTGACATTCCTATTATTATTCCCTACGTTTGTAATGAACTTCTCAATAGTGATTATTGCCGGTTGGCGCCCGTGTTTTTTTCCCGCATGGGTTTTCCACGTAAAAATCGTGTCTCTATTGTGCATCTATTTTCTTAACAGATGAGGACACTCATCTCTAACGGTTTCCTTTTTCACCCGTCACAGATGGAAACCACTGAATATTATCCTTATCACTCTCCCACCAACAGATTTTCTTCTGTCTTTCTCTCTCTCTCATTTTCTTCCATCGAGACATGATCCAACGCACCGGCCTTAGACTCCATCCCAAGATCCTATCCCAACCACAACCTCTACCTTCGCCCCCCAAGCACGGTCCCCACCACCTCCATCCACGAGCACCGTCCACCGCTGCCTCCACCTTTGCCTTCAAGCTCTAGTCGTCGCCACCTCAATCCACGAGCACCCACCACCATGGCCTCCGCCTCCACTCTCGAACTCGAGCCATCGTTGCCTCCATCCATGAGCGACCACCACCAGCCTCCGTCTCCACCTCCGAGCTCCGGTCGTCACCACCTCCATCCATGATTGCTCGCCACCAAGGCATGGACCTCTGCCCCCGAGCTCAGGTAACCACCGCCTCCATTCACGAGTGCCCGCCACCGGGGCCTCTGCCTCTACCTCCACCTGCACCTCCATCCATGAGCACACGCCACCGCGGCCTCCCCCTCCATCCCTGAGCTTAGGTCGTCGCTGCCTCCATCAACGAGTGCTCGCAACCGTGGCCTCCACCTGCCCCCGCCCCTCCCACCAGGCTCGGGTCGCCGTCACCTCCATCCATGAGCGCATGTTGTCTAGCCGAAGTCATCGCCAACCTCTGGATCAAGCACCGACCGCCATCTCTTCGTTTTCCTCCTCAACAAAGCACCAGTCGCCGCCTCAGGGACAAGCATGATAGCCTTAGGGACTCTCACCTATGACGGGTTTTGGTTGGGACCCATCAGAGGTAATTCTTACCTTTGACAGGCCTTCACCTGTCACAGGTGAATTAAATTCATCAATTACCACTAATCTCTTACCAGGACCAAACCCGTTAGATGTGATGGTATAAGCCCAGTGGTGACTTGAGCTACTGCATGTATGCTTGTTTTCACACCCAACTAGGAGGGTTGTTCCTAGTATAAGTACCATTCTACTCCATCCATTAGAGAATTTTAGTTGAAATGAAAAACTCATGTATCATAGATTGCTAAAAATTGCATAAATGTCTTACCTCCTTTGTTTTTGTGGATTGTTCTGAATTGTACAAGGCTCCTCTAGTGCCTCCTAGTTCAAGCTTTTGCTTGAGCATGGATTAGTTCCGGAATATGGTTCTGTGATTCCTCGTTTAATGGGTTGGAGTTCAGGAGGCTTTGAATCGTTCTCACCTTGATAGGTATAAAATTAGTTATCCTCTTGCTGCTCGTAGCCAATTACCCTTGAGGTGCTTGGTTTACGCTGGTGTTTCTTGCTTACGCTTGCTTTTAAACCCACTATTGTGAAGATCGGATCACCACTCGTGAGTTTGCATCATCTTATGCAGATCTAGTGGTTGCAATTCAGCCATGTTGACCATCTTGTTTTGAGGGCTATCGTGACCCTTCGGGATAGGCTGGAATGAGAATCCCACCAACAGGCTGCACATACTCGTGCCAAAATGACTATGTCGTTTGGCCCATATGTGGGCTAGTTTGATGAAATTTGATCGGTCATGTCGTAGTACATTACTAATCAAAAATTGCAGCATCGTCTTTTCTCCCACTACGAGAAACCGGAATAGCCCTCACGGCTAAAATCTGTCAGGAATAAACGAAACACCATCAGGAAAATTCCATCACAACTTTTTTTTTTATGGCAGATCAATAAATTGACCCGGCCTTATAAGAAAGCCCAAGAACAAGAACAGTCTCATACAAGAACTGGAAAATAAAAGAAACACAAAGAGATAGCTGGGAAACAACCAGCTTTTCAGAGACAAAAGAACGTACTCCCAACCTAAACACACCCTTACAGAGAAATAAAACTGAAACTCAGGCTAAAGCAACTATTCTATAGCGATGCAGGTAGTACATGAGGCCTGACTTGATTCAGCTTTACCCTGATTGCTTCATTCCATCCTCCCAGCACCTCCTGGTCTTCCTCCTTTAGCAAAATGCGCCACTTCTGTATGAAAGACAGCGATTTATAAACCACACAAAGGGGAGACTTGACAAGATTATTTTCAAACACCCAGTCGTTTCTAATGATCCAAATAGCCCAACAAACCTCCCCAATTAAAGAAATCCAAGGTTTAAACTTCTTCCTATCTTTGAGCAGACTCATGCACTCCCACAGATTATTAGGTAAAGAAACCATATTCAAAGCATCCCTAATAACACACCACCCAAAAACAGCTAAGGGGCATTTAAACAAGATATGGTTAGTAGTTTCAGTTTTGCCACAGAGCTTGCAATATTGATCACCTCCCTTCCAACTTCTCTTGGCCAATTGTTCTGCACAAGGCAATCTTCCTCTCCCCATCAAATAGAGAAAGTGTTTTATTTCCAGAGGTAGTTTACTCTTCCAGATTTCTCCCATTTCATTGTCTTTAACCCCACCAAAGGTCAAAACCCTGTACATAGACTTGTTAGAAAAAATCTTTTTCTTATTATGCGGCCACATTAACTGATCTCTTCCCCCATCCAAGTGACAATTGTTTAGTAGCATGATCAGATTGTTCAACTCATTCTGCCTAGCTTGATTCAAATTTCTTCTGAAATCCAGCCTCCAAACCCCCCTCATACAGATCATGTACAGTAACCCCTTGATCATGAGTAATCTCATACAGTTCAGGAAAAAGGACTTTCAGAGGAGCCCTATCACACCAAACATCTTTCCGAAACAGAACACTTTTCCCATCATGGACTTCTTTCTCCACCAGCCTATTCAACCATCTTTTGCAATATTGCAGTCCTTTCCAAAATTGGGAACCCCCTCACCCTTGTCACAAAAAAAACTTCCACTCTGTAAGTACTTTTTCCTAAGAACCTGCAAGCACATATTAGAGTCCCCCCTTTCCAATTTCATTATCCACTTACACAGAAGGCAGATATTCATTACCCTGGTATCCAAGAAACTCAGTCCTCCATAATCTTTAGGTCTGTATAACGCCTCCCATTTTATCATGTGATATTTTTTCTTTTCACTCAATCCCTGCCAATAAAATCTGCCTCTTATAGAGTCCATTTTGGGATGAAATCCTTCAGGAAGCAGATAGAAACCCATGGAGTACATTGGGATACTGGTTAAGCAAGAGTTAATCTTAATCTCTCTCCCCCATATGTAAGATAACCACTCTTCCAAGATTGTAATATTTTCTCAACTTTCTGGATAACAGGACACAGATCCCTCAAACCAATTTTTTCCACATGCATAGGTAGCCCTAGGTAAGTGAAAGGCATAACCCCCACCTTACAATTTAGCATATCAGCAAATCTTGCTTCTTCTTCTGAACTCACCCCCAAACCATAAACTTCACTTTTCTGATAATTTATCTTCATCCTAGATATTTCTTCAAAGCAGAAAAGCAAAAACTTCAAAACCAGATTGTTCTTCTCCTCAGCCCTCACAAATAAAATTGTGTCATCTGCATATTGCAGGTGAGTTATACCTCCCTCTATCAACTCTGGTGTCAACCCTTCCAGATAGCCATTCAGCTTTGCTCTTTCCAGAATTGCTGCTAATGCATCCCCCACCAAATTGAAGAGAATAGGTGAAAGAGGATCCCCTTGTCTTAGACCCCTAAAAGTTTTGAAAAAAGGCCCCTGCTCCCCATTGATGTTTATACTGACCTTGCCCCCCTCAGTTATTTTCTTGATCCACCCAATCATTATAGGATCAAAATTTTTCTTCTGCATTACCTCATATAAAAAATCCCATTTCACCCTGTCATAGGCTTTCTCGAAATCAATCTTAAAAATAATCGCAGGCTCCCCTTTTTGCTTAGCAAAGTGCATCACCTCATGTAGAATCACAAAACCCTCCAAGATGTTCCTCCCAGGAATAAAAGCTTATAATCTTATCAACCACCTCTGTCATTCTCAGTATCACTGCCTTGGTAACAATCTTAAGTATGACATTCTGTAAACAAATCAGCCTGTATTACTTTATTGAGTTGGCATCTTTGATCTTAGGAAGTAAAGAAATAACCCCATAGTTAATCCCCATAGTTAATCTTGTCTACATTGGGATCCCCTTTATGAAGGTCATCCAGCATTTCTTTTATCAAATCTTTAAAATGAGGCCACAACTGTTTATAGAACCCAACCGGGAACCCATCTGGACCTGGTGCAGTGTTTGTTTTCATCCCCTTCATAATGTCATCTACCTTTTTCATAGTAAAAGGCCTAATTAACTTCACTCTCTCCTCATCACTTAGTCTTAATTTGTCACCCCAAACCTCCTCCTGTAAATGAATGTTTCTAGTACTCTCTTTACCAAACAACCCTTTATATAGCTGTAAACATGCTGTTGGATCTCCTCAAATTCAGTAATGTTATCATCCCCATTTTGTAAGGCAAAAATGTAGCTCTTCCTTTTCCTCCCATTGGCTGCCATGTGAAAAAAGGAGGTATTAGAATCCCCTTTCAGCATCCAAGTTTCCCCACACCTTCTTTGCCACCAAATCTCTTCTTGAATATAAATATTCTCTAGTTCTTTCTCCAGTTTATATCTTTCAAGCCATTCAGATTCAAACAAGTCCCTCTCATCGGCTCTCTGATCAATCATGATCAAACCTTACTCAAGTTCTTTTTTCCTCTTCCTTTGTATACTAGACATGTTATCACTCCACCCTCCAATCCATCTTCTTAAGAAAGGCATTAAGAAATGCCAGTAATCAAGCACCCCTTGCTGAAATCTCACCACCAATTAGAGATTAGTTTTTCTTTAAAATTCTCCTGTTGGAAACAACCCACATCGATCCTGAAGTGACTGTTTTTAGCCCTCACATCCTCCCTTGTGTCTAACATTAAAGGGCAACGATCAGATCCCACCCTCAATAAAGATGTCACAACTATTAGAGGATATTTCTGCTCCCAATCATCTGAAACAAACACCCTATCCAATACCACTCTTACTGGACAAATCTTATTATTGGTCCAGGTGAATTTAGCCCCTCCTTTGTGTAATTCCTGCAGATTACAGTCATTGATAAACTTGTTAAAAATGTCCATCCTCTTAACATCCCATATGCCATTAGACTTATCAGTACATAACCTATATATGTTGAAGTCCCCCTACTAACACAGGATATACCCTCTGATTGATTTTGTTCCCCAACTCCAAGAGGAAAGCTTCTCTATTATTGTTATGAGCAGGACCATAAACATTGATGACCTCCCACATAAAGCCATCCCTCTTATTTTTCACAACCATACTCAGAAAAAAGGATTCTTGAATCCAATCCATCAAGTCAAACAACTGCTCTCTGATTCCTGTCATAACCCCCCTGAGTGCCCCATAGCAGCCAAATATTTCCAAGAAAATTGATTCCCTACCAAAGATCTCAGTTCTTTTTCAGTGAAACTCTGCTTGATTGTTTCTTGTAAACAGATAATATCAATCCTTTGTTCAAAAACCAATTCCCTCAATTTACTTTGTCTCCCAGGAGCACCAACCCCCCTTATGTTCCAGAATAGGACTCTCATTCTTTATATCTTTTCCTCCCAAAACCCCCTCTCCTTTTCTGCCCAGAGCCATTACTGGCTTTCTTCTTTGTTTTCCTGTTACTTGCTGCAACTTTCCTTTCAACATCCCCACAAATATCCTCATCTTCTACAGACACATCATCGACACCCTCAGATTCCTCCCCCTTACACAAAACACCCACATCTGTCTCTGACTAGGAAACTTCTTCCTTTTTCCTCTTTTCAGCTTGAAACAGACATGCTTGAGTCATCTCTCTAGCACATAAAGCATCAATGTTTGCATTTATTTCATCATTATTAACACCAAAATTCACATCACTAGCAGCAGCGATCTCAATTAAAACTTTCCTATCTACTAAATCAAAAATAGCATAAGGATTAGTCATACCTGAATTTAGGTTAACCTTGGACTTCCTGATTTCAGCTTTGAGCTGAACAGGGACATCTTTATATCTAACACTCAGCCCTTCTCTTTTAGATGGCACCATCTTCTTTCTACCTTTCTTTTCAACAATCTGGAAAAGCCCCTCTTCATCTTCATGTATTGGATCCCCCTCACATAGGCTTTGCTCTTGCAAATCCTCCTCCACATCTTCTTCTTCTGCCCTCATCTTCTCAATGTCTGAGTCAGTGGGAATGTCACACATCTCTCCTGACTCATCTTCCAGAGTGGGATTTTGAAATGTTTCCTTTTGAAAGTCTAACTCCATCAAATCCTCTAAATTACAGAGCTCACTTTCCTGAGAGTCCAAAGTATCCCTAGACGATTTCTTCTCAGATTGCCAAATGATAATAGCTTTCTGTAAATCACCTTGAGTCTTAGCCTCCTCCAACCCTAAAAGAGATTTCCCACTTGCCTTCTTTGTCCCTTGGTCTGTATTTACTGCCAAAGTAAACCCCTTACCATGCCTTGAGACAGGTGGAGCAGACTGAGATATCCTTAGAGTTTTCCCACCTTCTTGTTGTTCAGGTTTGTTAGAAGTTCCTCTATCTTTGTCTTTTTCCTTCTCTTTCTTCTCCTGTTTACCCTCCTTGTCTTTATCACTTTCATGTTCATCTGGAGGTAAGAAATCAGAACCCTTCAGTGAATCTCTCTCCACCTCCCATCTGAGCTTATATCCCACACCATTGATGTAAACCATAACAGAACAATTCACAGCAAAGGGATCTAAGAAACCAATTTTCATCCTCACAAATTCCCCCTTTTTAATTGTGGATTCCTCCAGCTCTTCTAATTCTCCCACCAGATCAGAAATGGCTCTAATAGAAGCATCAAACCTAGCAAAATCTGGCATACCATAAAGTCTCATCCACACTGAATACAATTCATCCACAGCTAAATCAGTCATTTTAGATTCAGAGACACTAGCTTTAATTGGAAACTTCTCAAAATCAAAGCATTTTACGAGTGTCATTTTGCTCCTTGCCTCCTCATTTGGAAAATCCACCAAGAAATCATTGTCATTAATCTGCTTAACCTTCCAATCCCATTTAACCCCCTTGAAAAGATAACTCAACTCTGCTTTGTTTCTAGCAACAGAACCCTTTCCTTTAACAACTGAGAGAATCCCCCTATAGACCTTTTTACTGCTAGTAGCTTCGGAAACATCAATGTTCATACTGTAAAAGCCTTGTTCATTCACCCCATAACCTTTGAAATTTAGTTTAACTTTCTCTCCCCCACCCCCTCCGCCTCCTCCATACATGGGACAATTTGAAGAAATGTAACCAGAACTTTTGCAAGCATAGCACAAAGGAGGTTTAGAACATCTTACATGATGATGACCAAATTCTCCACAATTGAAGCACTTGATGAGTTCATCTCTGTGCGCATCTACATTCCTTCCACCCTCAGTACTCGGCTCCTTCCTTGAGTTATCAGCACGCCTAGAAACAAAACCCTCTCTCTGTTCACCCTGACACTATTAACCCTTATTGCCTTGCCAGAAACGAACTCCCTCCCTACGCTCATCCAATCTCCCCCTTGTGTCTCTCGGCTCCGGATGCCGAGGATTCTGCATCAACCTCCCTCTATACTCATCCTCCTCCCGCTCCCAAGCTTCTGCCCCCTCCTCCAGAGCCCTTTTCTTAGCAAAACGCCATTGATGCGAACATTGATCCATCCTCTGAAACAGTGGCCTCCTCTCCATATTCACTCCACGAACAACCTCCGCAAAAGTTCTTCTACAATTTTCTTCTCAGGAGCCCGCCAAATTCTTCTCGCCCTCCCCCAAATCTCACAATATCTGCTCTACTAGCTGGAAACCCTAGGTGCGACGAGAGCTCCCGACCAAGAGGAACCCAAATTCCCTCAGCTGGCGGCTGGGGGCTCACCTGCTTGGGAATTAGGTCACGCAAGGACCAGCCGGATCCCCTTCGTGTGTCTCCTCCAGATTCTCGATGCGTGGAAACCCTAGCCTCCCCGAACTCCACATCCAGCCCATGGCTACAGCAATGGGCCTTGGAGTTCTCCCCCAACTCGAACACACTCCCTCCTTGCCGAAAACCCGGCCATGGTGGTGCTCGTGACGTCAGCAATGGTGTCGCCCACTCGGATATTATGATGTAGCTTGCAATAATATATCTCTGCCTCTCAACATGTGGATTCATTCCATCACAACTAGCTATTCGGAAAAAGGGAAATTTGCCTGGTGTGTACATGTCAGGGAAATAATTGTCCTGATGTGGAATGGACATCTGTTATATTCGTATATCACTGATAGGTTTGGCAGTTAGAGATAATGGAATGTTTTTTGTGATGGGTACGACCATCAGGAAAATAAGACACTACACCTCACTAGGTAGCTGTATCAATGTTGTAACTAAAATCAGCAGTCGTCAAGGATAGTGTCGTTTCTAACACCGTTTAATTTAAAAACATTATGTAACAAGCCGTCCTCCAGAACCGTTTCATGTACAAGGATTAATCCGAGAGTAATATGGTTGGAGGGACATGCCCTTATATGTCGGTTTCGCCCTTGCCAAACTAGGAAGGTTATACTAAACATGCGCACACAGCTCTCATAGACCACACATGTCATATCCTAATTAGCCTAGGATATCACACATCCTTACATGGGTGAGAGAAGACAAACATGTAAGGCATTAAAATTTCTCTCATAACAATATATATAATGTGTTATACACATTACAATCGCTGAAAAAAATAATCAACTTACAAATATTTAAGTGATTCAAGGATGATAAAACCGCACATCAATCTGGAAAACAGATAGGAGAATTATAACTGTCCAGCTTAGCAGGTGAAATCGGACGGGCAGGTCTTGCCACACTTGTTGAGAATGAGGCTGAGGTCGACTGGGAGGTTGACCCTAATGCCAAGCACGTTGGCCTTCACGGCGGTGCAGAGGCAGACAGCAGCGTCGAGGTCGGCGATCCCTGACAGCAGCGAGCAGCAATCGTCAGGGCCATGGCCGATGTCCACATCGACCAGCCCGTTGAGCACGTTGGCACACACTCTTAGCTTCATGGCGTCAATCGGGCAACGGCCATGCCCACCGTGCCCGCCATGGTGCGAGGGCGTTGGCACAACCAGGGGTGGCGTCAGGACAACCTGCTCACCTGGGCAGTTGGGTGTGCAACCGTGAGCTACGACAGCAAAAAGGAGGAGGCTAAGGGCAACGAAGGGAGCGACCACCTTGGAAGCCATTGATCTGAGATCGAGTGAGCTACTAATAGTTAGTGATTGCACACTCAAGTGGCTTTGGACGGTTCGCTTGGGGTGTTAGGACGCTCGTCTGCTATTTATAGGTGAGCTAGTAATGGTTGCTTGGTATAGGTAGTTGCATGCATGATGCATGTGCGATAGTTGCTTGGCTTTCCGGGATGGAATTGCATGCGTTAGCTGATTAGCATGGCTAGCTGCATAGGCCAGTTGTTGCGGAGTTGACAAGATAATTTCATAATTTCAACGTTGAATTGGGCCATGCAGTCATGCAGAGCACCAATCAACCAATGCAATCTTGTCCAGTTCACCAGTTGTCCATTTTACGCGATATCACAATTTCTCAACCTATCAATTAGTATTGTTTTTTAGATTTTTTGGGCTCTCAGAGTTTAATCTCCGTTAGTTATACTTACACACTACATCGAAGCTTAATTATCCGGCCTAGGGAGTAATTAATTTTAGCAAAGTCAGTTGATTATATAACTGTATACTCTCCGGTCATGCATGCAAGCGTGTCCGACTAGCTGATCAGCTGGCTGGAAATTTTATGCATAAAATGCACGCTACTCTGAGCAAATCTGAAGTCTGAAATGGAGAACTAATCAAGAAAAAGCTGCCAGCCAGCTGGAACTCCGCACCGGAGCACCAGACAAACATACCGAGCAAACCATATGATTTTCTCCATGATATAATGTGCTGAGCATGCCCATTAATGATGAGACACAGTCCTGATATTCGATAGGTACCGATAAGTATATTGTATAGAACTCAATGTTGATAATCTAAAGGCTCCGACCAAAAAGATGAATCCCTTGTAATCACTGCACCATTGCTCCGATGGTTATAAATTGTGCCAAAACATGGTTGGTCTCATCAATAAGGCTATTTCCTGGAGCAAATTGAGGACACATGCAAGAGAGCAGAAAAAACAAATGGTATATACACTGGTGCATAACTTGTTATCTGTAATGGTATTTCCCGTGCCTGGAGATTGCGGACCGTCACGGCATTATCATCTCTAACGAGCTAAAATAAACACTGACAAAAATATACCCGTACAGATATTATCCATATGCATGTATTTCGAGCCCATCACCGATGAGACCTATCGGTGACGGGATTATATTTCGGCCCGGCAAAGATTCTCTTTGTAATCTTTATCGGGTCCAGAACATAGGCCCCTCTCCGATAGGTATCATCGGTGATGGGCTCTAATCAAGGCCCAATAAAGATGATATTTAGGTCCATCACCGATGGTTGTCATCGGTGATAGACGCGATATTAGGTCCGAGATAACTAGATGCCTATTACCGATATCCATTCGTTGGCTGTTACTGATATCTACTGCACACTATAAATACTCCAGTCGCCTAAGGAATAGTTATCCCACTGCTCACTATTTTGATGGAAGGTGTAGGCTATGAATTTTGTCTGTTTTTTCAAAAAAAAATTAGAAAATTCAAAAAGTAATTGAAATATATTAAATAATTCCCATAAATTTAGTAGTACCTATCTTACAGAATGTTTATCTAATTAAAAACGGTGGATGTACGAGACTCTGTGACATACCACAGAGTATAGAAGTGACGTTTCAAATTTTATAAACGTTGCAGAGGAGGACGAGAAAAAGATGAAACAGCGACTACATTATTTGTCCATGTGATGATTACAGAAATGAGATAATGCTTCATAGCAGAGTGAACGTACACGCACATCCAATACGTCAAGGATTCATGAAGGGATACACATATTGGATAAAGCATGGAGAGCAAGAATTAGTCGACGATGTTGCAGCTGCAACCTGTAGTGGAGCACAATATTAGGAAGATGATGATGAGGATGACATGTTTGTACCATATCCGTTGGGCGGTGAAATGGTTGATGTGGATCACGATCTGCTGCAAGACATGTTGCGTAACGTTGAGGATCTAGCTTACAACAAGAGAGATTCCATGAAGTTCACCAGGTTGGTCAGTGACTCGAAGACACCTCTATACGCTGGATGCAAGGCAAAACACACCAAATTGTCAGCTACCTTAGACCTAATGAAGTTGAAGGCAAGTAGTAGAAGGACAAACAAGAGTTTCACAGATCTTTTGGGAATATTGAAAACCATGCTTCCTAAGGTGAACTCATTGCCCGAGACGACATATGAAAATAAGCAGGTTTTGTGTCCCCTGGGGTTAGAGGTCAGAAGAATCCACGCTTATCCAAACGACTGCATATTATACCACAAGCAATTCGCGGACTTAGATTCTTGTCCTGTCTGCAAGGCTTCGTCACACAAGTGAAAGAAAAGTGCTGACGAAGGAAAGAAGTCAAAGCAAGGTGGTCCGGCGAAGGTTATTTGGTATGTACTTATCATTGATCGTTTCAAGAGAATCTTTGCCAACCCCAAGGAAGTGGAGTTACTCTTTGGCATGCCACAGAGAGAAGGAACGATGGTATGCTAAGACACCCTATAGATTTAATTCAATGAAGGAATATCGATCGACAACACCCAGAATTCGCAGCTGACCCCAGAAACATGAGGATATGTTTGTGTAGGAATGTCATGAATCCTTTCGGATACATGAGCAATACCTAAACACTTGGCCAGTTCTTATTGCAAACCATATCCTACCGCCATGGTTGTGGTTCAAAAGGAAATACATTATGCTGTGCTTGTTAATCCAAGGTCCGAAACAACTCGACAATGATATTGATGTATTCTTGCAGCCTATTATGGATGATCTAGAAACTCCCTCGAAAAAAGGTGCGGAAACTTGGGAGGCTTATGGTTAGGAGAGCTTCAAGCTATGAGTTCTATTGTTCTGCAACATTAATGACTACCCGCACTTGGTAATCTTTCTGGACAAACTGTCAAAAGAAAGAAGGCTTGCTCTGATTGTATGGACAATACACGCAGTAGGTGGATGAAAAAATCACGAAAGATGGTTTACATGGGTCATAGAAGGTGGCTCCCGCTACGTTACGCATTTAGAAAAATGAAAAAAAATTTCAACGGTGAGAGAGAACTTCAATCCGCTCCCAAGGATTTGACCGGAGATGTTGTCCACGACATGGTGAAGGACATAACTAATGTGTTTGGGAAGAAAAGGAAATGTAGTATGGCAAAGGACAAGGGTATGTGGAAGAAAAAATCCATATTTTGGCGACTACCTTACTGGAAAGATATTGAGGTACGTCATTGCATTGATCTCATGCACATCGAAAAGAATAGGTATGAGAGTTTGGTTATCCTACTACTCAATATTCCTTGAAAGACAAAGGATGGATTGAACGTGTGCCTAGATCTACAGGAGATGAATATTTGCATTGAACTCATGCCTGTAACCGATGCAGAGACATGAAGAGTTTACCTTCCTCTAATTTGCCACACCATGTCGAAGGATGAGAAGATCGCAATGTTATCCTGCTTGAAAGATATTAAAGTTCCATCGGGTTATTCAGCAAGGATAAGTAAGTATGTTTTATTGGATGACCTAAAAGTTGTTGGAATGAGGTTTCAAGGTTGCCACGTGCTAATCACATTGCTCTTACCAGTTGCTATAAGAGATATTCTTCCACCCAAAGTCCGTCGCACGATAATGCGTCTGTGTGCCTTCGTCAATGCAATCGATCAAAAGGTTATAGATCCCGAAGATCTTGATGGGTTACAGGCTGATATTGTCAATACCCTGTGTCACTTGAAGATGTATTTTCAATTGTCTTTCTTTGATATCATGATTCATCTCCCTATTCATCTTGTGAAGCAAAGAAAATTATGTGGTCTAGCTTTTCTAAGAGAAATGTACCTGAACGAGAGGTATATATGGAATAGAGCAAACCAAAGGGGAGCATCATTGAAGGTTACACGCCAAAGAGGTTATCGAGTTCTGCATCGATTACACGTCCAAGCCTGATCCTATCGGAGTTCCAGCGTCTCGTCACGAAGGAAGGTTGTTAGATGTTAGCACAATAGGCAGGAAAAGAATTGTGCCCGGCCAAGCCTCCTATGCGTTGGCCCATTTCGCTGTGCTCTAAAATATATGCCATAAGTTGCCCCATACTTTTATGAGCATTTAGCAAAAATCCGACAGGAGAACTTGGGGCGATCGGATACATGAATAAAAAGAGAACATAAGTCTCGTTTTAACGAATGGTTCAAGAATCATATTATGAGGTCGACCAATGGCCTAAATGAAACAGTACGGATGTTGGCGGTAGGACCGTGTTGGAATATCGACACATGGCAAGGATACAATATTAATGGACGCACATTTTACACCGTCAAACATGATGACAAAAGCATAGTGCAAAACAGCGGAGTCCATATAGATGCATTTCAGGATCAATCTGGATCGAACCACATACTACAGCCGCATAGAGTAGATCTGGGAGCTGAACTACGTGAAGTTCAAAGTCCCTTTGTTTCGTTGGTGTTGGATAAATATATGCGCAGGTGTGAAAGTCAACATGGAAGGTTTCACTTTAATAGATCTAGCCAAGGTTGGATAAGTCGACGAACCATTCATACTTGCGAAGCAGGTCGAGCAGATTTTCTACATAAAATACCATGCAAACAAGAAGCTGCACGTCGTTAGGGATGGAAAGCGAAGAACTGTTGGGGTTGACAATGTGCAGATGTGAGAAGGAAATTAAATAATAGTAATTTGTTTACTAAAAAAATAGTAATTTGTTTATCAATTATAGTAATTCGTTTACCAAAAAAATGAAAAAATCCTATCTCAATCGGGCTTAAACTTAAGCTCGTCATGGATGAGCTTATCTCAATCGGGCTTAAACTTAAACCTATCATGGATGAGCTCACAATCGGGCTTAAGTTTAAGCCCATCCGTGACGGTGTTACCTTTAACCCCCGTCACGGATGTGGTTTGACCACATGTAGACTGGAGTTTTTTTCGCTCTCTGATCTACACATCAAAAATTTCTAAGTCCAGTCAACGACGAACCCTAGCGCCGCTGCCTCCCCCTCCACTGCCATCGCTGTCGGCCGCCACCGCTGGATCGACGCCGACACTGCCCGGTGCCATCGTCCTCTCTCACTGCCATGCCTTTCTCCGAGCACGGCCATTGCCACGACCATGGGAGCCCGTCGCCGCCGCTATCGTCTGCGAGCCCGGTCACCGCTGTCGCTGCCACCGTCATCTACGAGCCCAGCGCTGCCCTCTGCTCCACCACCATCGCTGCGCCCTCTATTCGACAACCGCCACTGCACCGTCGACCTCCTCCACGACCTCCTCAACACTGAGTCCGATGCCACCACCCTCCACGCCAACCGTCACCCTTCTCCACGCCAGTTAATCCACCTCCTACTCGATGTTTATGTGTGATTTGTGATGGATTTGTGATGTTTACGTGCAAATGGACTTTGATGAATTTAGATAGAGATGCATTTGTGATGAATTTAGATAGATATGCATTTGTGATGGATATGTGGATATATGTGGACTTGTGATGAATTTGTGGATATTTGTGGATATATGTCGATATATGTGGACTTGTGATGAATTTTGTTAAAGGTGCATTTTTGTATACGTTGATTTCTATATATGTTGATTTTAGGGTTATATATGTGAGATATGCATTTTTATATAAGTTCATTTTAGGGTTATATATATGAGATATGCATTTTTATATATGTTGATTTTTATTGATGTTAGGTATGTATTTAGTATTAAGTGAATTATATTTAGATATGTGAATTTAGTGATGGGACTCAGTGAATTTATGCATTTTAGGTTATTTTAATTAATTTTGTAATTTGTATAATACTTTTAGTGAAATATTAATGTTTGTTTTTACTTTTTGTCATACACAAGTTATTTAGAAAATGTTTCAGCAAGGGGAACCTACGTCGGCGACAACTTAAGACCACATCGACCCGGATCCCTAGGACCCAAAATAAGATCCCTAAGGAACAAATGGCCATAACAGAGGTTAACGCCCTAGGATTCCCTGTGGCTCCAACGAAAGTTGTTATGAAGTTCGCGTCGGTTTGTGGGGTGCTAGGGAGGCGACACTTCACCATTTCGGTCGACGATGTCAAGCTTGTCCCATCTGCAGAAAAGGAGGAAGCTTGGGTGCAAATCAAGCTGAGCTTCGAATATCCTGAAGAGGACGAGGAAGGGCTCAAGTATCGTGCTATCCAAAAGATGGACACCGCGTGGAAAAATTTCAAGACAATGCTAGTTGGCGAGTACATCCTCAACCCCAACAACCCAACACCATATGAAAAGTACATGTGGATCACCGAGACCATGTGGGAGCAGTTTCATGCTACCTGCACCCTCACCAGCTTGGCACCAGAGGATATAGCGGGAAGCAGGAGCAGTGCCAGAAGGAGGATTCCTCTGCTGCAATTTGCTGATATCCCGGATGACCCGGCAAGAAGTTGGTCAAGGGCAAGGGCTGTTAGGAAGAGTGATGTGACAATTCCATTCTCAAATCCCCAAGATCAAGTAGTGTATGATCATATGATAAGCATAACATATCGAATATGTTTCATTTGTTTCTATCGTAGCCATGATTTAACCTGACCTTAACTGTACCGCAGATCGAATATGCTACCGAAAGATCGTCCTCGCAAGAGGTTTGCTCACAAAGACGCGAGGATGACATCCTCACGAAAGCGCTGGGAACCCAAGAACATCGTGGACGTAAAAGGGGCGTTGGCTCCAATATTCCATGGAAGGTTGGGTTAGCCCAATATATGTGGCAGTACAAGAAGCGGAAGATGACAAAGACGGAGAAAGATGCTTCCCTAAAGGAACATATTAGAGTGGAGATTAGAGATGAGTTCCGATATGAATTCGATGAAAAATTGGCAGGGGTGGAGGCACACATCAGGGGAGAGTTGCAGCAACAAATCGTCGACCCCATCACCGCTACCAGAGTAGAAGCAAGCCCCACGCAAAGGCATGGCAGTTCTGCATCAACTGAGGCGGCGGAAGACCAACCACTAGTCCCTGCCACAGTTGACCACATAATGGTTAAACCAACAAACAATGAATGTGTTATTTTAATAAATCCATATATTGTATCATTTTTTCTAAGAACATGGTTCAAGGAACCCACACAGTGCACCCTAGTAGTTAGGTGATACCAACTTTTAAGCTCCCAGCCACCGAGGGTGTTGTGTTTAAGCCTACGCCCGAAACCCGAGTGCATGGTGCACAACTGATGCCCGGGCATGCTAAAGTACAAGTTGACTTGGTCAAGCCCGATTGGGTCAGCTGGACTCTGCAGCATTCTCCGAATGACGAAATTTTGACCCTAGGAGCTGTACGTTGGACCTTTATCCAATGACCCAAGGACCTCATTGAGATAAAGATGACTCCTAGGTCAAATGCACCAAGTACTCGTCCGCTGCCAATACCCGCTCAACCTCTTCCTTCAGCCCCTCCTGCCATTGAAAAACAAGATAAAGATATTCCATTGTGTTGACCATAGAATTTGGTTTCCTATTGTTGTTTAAAACATTATGCTCTATAATTCAATGACATTTCTCAGCCGAAGAAGAAACAAACAACCATTTAAAAGAAACCAACTCCACCGCCAGCATCAGTAATATCTTAATTCATTTAAATTTTAACTCTTTCTTTAGTGATACTCAATGATAACCTTGTATTATTTCACCCCCTTAGCCTCCATCGCCTCCTCAGCAGCACTCAAGTGAGCGCACTCCATCGGCTGCAGGAAGTCATCATGGAGAAGAAACAATAGCTGCAGATCCAATTCCTCCAGTCCCTGTAAGTCCATCACTCACATTCTTCTAATATTGGCTATTTGACTGTAACACTTACAATACAACCTGTCTTCTTCTGTAGGCCTTAGCCAATATGTTCTCATTTGACATAGGGCAATTCTTGGACGAAGAAGAAGAGGAAACAACTAGCAAAGCCTTGGTGCCGGTATCAGATGAATTAAAGGCAAGATTGGCAGATATCTCTGATCGGCTGGGTCTCTCCGTTGACGCCCTCGTTGTAGATTGCGGGCGATCAGGCACGGTTTCAAGAGTTGCAAGACCAACACCCAGAAGGTCTCGCCGATGTAATCACCCCAGCCATGTTCCTCGAGCAGCACAGGTTCAAATTAGAAAGAGCAAGGCAAAGAATTGCAGGTGGGTGGGAATGCATAGCACTTGAAGCCACAATCCAATCCAGTTGACAAGAGACCAATAATGAAAAAGCTAAGCTAGATGAGTTGATAACCAGTCCAAGCTCGACGCAAGCAAATATTGATCGGTTAAGAGCTAAACAAGCCGAATTGATGGTTGAGTTAGAGAAATGCAACCCCGAGCTTGCTTCTAAAGAACAGAAGTTAGCCAATATAGTACAAGCTATCAAAAACAAAAGTCCAAGTTGAAAACCTATCAAGCATCTATCCTCCCTTAGCAAAGCTCTCAAACCGATTCCTGCGACAGATGCAGCTGCTGCTGAGGCGATAGAAGAAGTGGAACATATCAGGCAGCGTGCTATATCGGCTATCCAAAAATAGATGTCTTGATTACTGTGGTAGAATTAGAAACATTCGAGACTTGCAACTTTTGGTGTAATTATACCGCCATCATTCATCCAACTGATTTTGTCCAAGTTAAGCACTTGGTCAATATGTACCAATCACTTACATAATTGGTCTTGGAAATCAAACGCTTCTCCTTCAAGATACATACCGATTTGGTCTTAAATTTTGCTTTCTAAACCCCCAAATTTATTCTCCAAATGTATACGTCATGCGCCCCAAGATTGTAATAGGAATTATCATGCTGCAAAAGTATCTAAGGGTGATAATCCATATCGGCCATCTAAAGGCGATGCAATTATCATCGGTTATGAACCATACATCAGCACGACGTAGCCGATTATGAACGAATCCAAACACTTGGGTAATACTTCTTTAAATATTTTCCATTGAGAGCTCATCCAAAAGCTTCTCCATCAAGTCTTTTTAACATGTAAGCCCCTTTGGAAACACATTTATGAATTTGAAAAGGTCCTTCCCAATTCGGTGACCATTTACCAAACTTATTATCCTTGGCCCCTATTGGCAATGCCAACTTCCACACAAGTTCCTCTTCCTCAAAAGACTTTGGTACAACATTTTATTATAATGCCTAGCAACCCTTTCTTTATCACGTTTAACCTTCTCTAGGGCTCGCAATCTTGATTGAACCAACTCTTCTGACTTATCGGCCATCAAATTATGATAATCATCGGTTGTCAACTCATCTTGGTTCAAGGGCGTGCTAGTTGATTTGATCCTGCAACCAATAAGATAAAACGTGCAAGTATTGTTAGTAAACAATATTCGAACGGCTAGAAAGCTGATGTTATATCGTGATATAACCTAGCCAATGCAATACAAGATGAATTGACTGTAAGGTGTATGTAATCAATAAACAAACCCTATGCTTGGTCCATCGGTTGTAAATATCAACATTGTATAATCTATAAATCGATGTTACTTTAGAAATCAGCAATTGGGATAGATCGGACTCAACCGAGACAGTATAAATTTCTTTGATTCGAAATAACATAAAATAATAATTACATGTGCTCATATCATAGCCAATGTCCAAATTTAAGCATATATCGGCTATAGCTCCGATACTACCTTATACTAATATTAATTGGATTGATAATAAGCTTAATATATTTATATTAGTTGAAATCTCAATATAAGGGGTAGATAAAGTATATTTAACAAGACATAAATCCATTTGAAACAGCTATATCAGGTAGATCGGCTGAAACCCTGATACTATTCTTATTAACAACCATAAGA
The DNA here is from genome assembly GCA_000573905.2 of Oryza punctata. Classification (NCBI taxonomy): domain Eukaryota; kingdom Viridiplantae; phylum Streptophyta; class Magnoliopsida; order Poales; family Poaceae; genus Oryza; species Oryza punctata. Next base: position 14,137,345 of record CM002497.2, read on the forward strand.
CAGGCTATAGATTGTAATTCTAAGCACAACTTAGTAGATCAAACTTAACTGATGCAGTACTAAGTATGAAAGGAAGCATAACATCTAAACATCAAGCCTATGGTCATCTTTTCAGGATGATAGATATATTATATAATCTAAGTCAACAAGTCAATCTAGCCGTTATTGATAAAACCCTAGATAAAGATCAACCGATGCAGGTAGAAAGCATTGTCAATCTAGATTATATAATATATATGATAACTCGGTGATTCACAAAATAAGATTAGAGTATCATAAAGATGTAAGCACTAATCCCGAAAATGCAAACCACCATAACAAGTTTTACCTCTTTGTCGAAGATCGAAACCGATGCACCTCGACACGAAAGCAAGAACTCATCGAAACAGAGAAATCGAAAAGGTGGCGATGCGCCGAGATTGGATTGAAATGATGTTAATTAGTTACAAGATCTCGGGCTTATATTTATACCAGAATATACAATCTTGTCAATAACAGACACAACTCATACTTTCCTAATACAATTCTAACCGACGAACAAGTCACTTAGGCGGACTCTTACCGAAAATATCTAAAGGAAATTAATAAAACCCTAATTAATAGATACAATTGCCTATTCTGGACTCTATCCTTGTTTGACAATATAATCGAAGCCCTTCTTTTGAAACTGACATTGATCACGTAACCAACTTAACCAGTATCAGCTATATCGGCTAACCATATCAAACTCGGTATCGGCCAATACAGACTTCCAGCCGATGTGCACTCTGTTTCTGAGAATTCCGCATATCTTCAAATCCACTTCGGATTGGATCTCGATTCCGATTTATATGCTTACCAAATTCTATCGTCAACACATGCCCCCAATTTCTCCTTAGGCCGATGTTAGTTTCCCATGATAAAAGAACATCATGACCATAAACTAATTGATATGGTGTAACTTGTATAGCACCATGACAAGCCATATGATAGGACCACAATACTTCAGTTTATATGCTATGCCACTTTTTTGGATATTCAGAAATCTTTCTCTTAACCAACTTAATCAAACTCTAGTTTGATGCCTCAGCCTGCCCATTAGCTTGTACATAATATGGTGAAGAATTCAACAATTTAATTCCCATGCTATTAGCAAACTGAACAAACTCATCTGGGTGCGAACAGCGTGGGCGGTGGCGGCCGGGCGCGTGCGGCGTGAGCGGCGGCGGCCGGTAGCGAGCAGCAGTGGACGGGCGCGGGAGGCGCGACGCGGAGGGCGGCGAGGCCGAGCAGCGCGCGGCCTAGCGGCGCGGAAGGAGGTGGCGGCGGCGGCTTGCCGCGGGAGGCGCGGCGTGGCAGGGCGGCGCGCGCGGAGGTCGATACGGGCGGCGCGCGGAGGGCGGCGGCGCGGCGGCGCGGGAGGGCGAAGAAGAGAGAGGGGGAGGCGCTCACTGGCGGCGAGGAGAGGACGGCACAGAGGGCAGAGAGTAGAGGCGGCGGCGTGTTAAATAGGGGGCGGGGTAGCCAGGAGGCGTGGGGGAGAGTGGGGGAGGTGGCCGGGTTGTGCGGGGAGGTGGGCGAGGTGGTCGGGCCGCGTGGGCGACGGCAGTTGCGGCAGCCGTTGCACCGGCATGGGAGAGGATGGGCCCGTGTAACGACCCCCGTTTTGCAACAGGAATCACTCGTGTATTCTGTGCCATTTCCCTGGATCAAGTAGTTTAGCACACACGATACATAGTTGAATTACCAAAAGCGCATACATATGCGTTGTGTACGAGCTATTACATCATAGGCCCGAAGGCAATAGTTTTAGAACAAAGGACCAAACGGTCCAGAATACAGTCCAAAAGTAGAATATAGATAAGTAGCGGAGCGAAGGCAGCGGTATCGCCATTGCCACAGGCAACGACCGTATCTAGACCTAGTGGGCACCCTCTTCTTCCGCATCTTCTTCGTAGTAGGCGTATGGATCCTCCGCGGTGTCATCTTCGGCTTCTGATGAAGTTTATAATTGCAAGGGTGAGTACCAACCGTACTCAGCAAGTCACCACGGCAACGATGCATATGAAGGATTTTATTCAAGGCAAGGCAAAGGCTCAGTTGCATAAAGCTAGTTTTGCAGTCATTTTCACAAACCTAAGACCTAGCATAACTGATCAAGTTTTAATACCAGAGTTCAAATTAAAAAACGACGGTTCTATCTACCATCCATTGTGATCCCAAGGATGGCTTCCCGCCGTTGGTCGTCATGGTTTTCTGTGGACGTCCACCTTCCTGCTCTCAGGAAGTGGCTCCAACAGCATAAAACTCATCATGCAATATCCGATCCCGCACAGGTTAAGAATTTAGAGTCTAGCCAAGTGTAATGCACGTCCCGGTGCTCAATATCCGCGAGCACGGCTATTCGAATAGATTGTTTTACTCACACTGCAGTGGATGTACACTTTACCCGTACTCCACAACTGCCCAACACATGAGCCTCGCCCAAACACATGAGACGCGTCACGGCAAAGCCTTTCGATAACCTTACATTGACAGTACCCGCTCCATGAACTATCATCCTCGTGCACTCTAGGCGTATCTGTTTCTAGCAGTGAGAGGAGTTCTAGCGCTCCCGGGGAAAGGAGTCTCACACACGCACAAGTTTATAACTTAAGTTTTAGATTCTCACTCTCACACACGCGACAGTCCTACCAACGGCAACACCGATGTAGGGTACGCATCGTGTCCCCACCTCAACGGTTGCCCCGTCGTAGCGAACCTGCCTCACACACTGGGGTGAACCATCTATGCAAGGATACTGCCACTGCTCGGCTATCTAGTCAGCTAGGTCTATACCCATCCGAGAAGTACGGTTGTACTGGGGTCGTTTCATGCTTAACTTCATGCCTCGGTCCTTAACTGACCGGGGACGGAACTAGCCTTTTCCGGATACCACCCAAATCCACCATCCGCCCCAGTCGAAAACACTTGTTTGGTTTTATTTCTCCCTCCTCAAATCATGTCATCATATCATGGCAATGTGGCGCTCATGTCTCCACATGCCGCATCTCAATTACCTTCCCCAAGATAATTGCCCAAGCATAAGGCATTTGATAAATATGAGTATGCATGATTCTAGAATAGCATCACTAAGCATTTGTCATAATTGACTAGGGACTCATGTATAAGCATGGTTACAAAGGTATATAGGGGATAAACAATAATCAAGGTATGGCATAATAACAAGTAGGTCGTTCATCATCGCATGCAACTTTATTTGTAAATAAAAATAATTTCGCAACTTGGAATCAACATGTTCAAGGATAGTGATGACTTGCCTTGCTCGAAGTCCGGTGGTTCTTGGTCTTCGGTCGGACTCACAGCTCCCTCGGGATCTATAATTACGTGTGAAAGAAATCAATTTGAATTCGGTTGGAATCCAATTAAAATCCAATAAAATCCGATAAGAGAAAAGGTCGAGCGCGAGCTTGAATGTCGATATCGATCCCATTATTATTTATAAAAAGATAGTTCTATTTTGATTTTTAATACTGTCGTCCTAAAATATTAGCGTGAATCAATTAGAATATTAATCCGATTTAATTTACGGGACTCGAATAGATTAGATCCTGTTAATACTTAACTTTTGGTGATAAATAGTTGTCTAAATAACCGCGAAGGCTAATTAAGCAGATAACCTATGCAACGAGTAAAATTAATCAAATAGTGATTAAATGGATATTTTAATAGATATTAAATGGTAACAATTAATTTGGAAGTCTTAGAAGAAACCAGCGTATAGATCCTCTGGTTATTATATACGCGAGTTGGCAAAACCTAATGAATGTAAATCTACCTAATCGACCAAACATCCGCAAAAGAATAATCATTTAAATGAATGACCTAATTAAGTGAGTATTTGCAATTTTAAATAATCCGATTTAATTTTACGAGTTTCTAAATAATTGACGACGACGGATTTATTGATTTCCTAAATTTACATTTTACACTAATCTAGCACCTATATTCGAGATAAACAAAAACTAAATTCCTAATCCCTTAATTTATCTCTCCCTATTTTATTTCTTTTTTTTCTTTTTCCTTTTCCCTTTTTCTTTCTTTTCTTTTCTTTTCTTTTCTCTCTCTTCTCCCTCTTCTTCTCTGTTCTGCCTCCCTCTCTCTTCTTCTACCTCCTCTGTCTTCTTCCTCCCTACCGCTCCTCTCTCTCTCAAGCTCGGCGACGCGGCGGTGGGGGGGGGAGGACTTATCAGCGACGGCGGTGGCCGGGGAAAGGGCCCGGTGGCGGGGCGGCGAGGGCGTGCGGTGGCCCAGGGGAGGCGGCGAGCCGCGGCGCCGAGGGGAGTGAGGAGGGGAGGTGCGGGGGAAGGGGGGCTTCACGGGCGCCTTTTATAGCGCGGGGGGGGGGGGGAATGCCGCGGTGTGGTCGGCGCGGTGCGGAGTGGGGCGGCAACGGGTGCGTACGGCGGCGACGTGCACGGCATGGCGCGCGTACGGCGGCGACGTGCATGGCATGGGGCCCGTACGGCGCGACGTGGGCAGGGTACGGGCGGCATGGGTGGCGTCGGGCGCGCGCGGCGCGGGCGGGCGGCGCGCGTGGGCGGCGTGCGCGTGTGCGGCGCGGGGCGGCGGCTGCGGCGGGCGGCGTGCGGCAGTGGCCCGGGGGCCGCGGCAGCGGGCGGCGCAGGGCGCGAGGGCGCGGCGCAGGGCGTGCGCGGCAGGGGCCCGGGTGCGGCAGCAGCGGGCGGGCGTGCAAGGGCGCGGCGGCGACGTGCGGTGTCGTGCGCGTGTACAGCCTGGGGGGCGACGGGACCGGATCGAACAGGTGGCGGCCAGTGAACAGTGCTTTTTTCAATTTGCCGAATTAAGCTGATTTCCAATTTAAAAATTCACCCGCAATTTTGTAATTTCGTCTAAATGGATGTTGCCCAATATTTTGGTTTTCCAAGACATTTCACTCCAACTTTCCAAATTCCGATAATTTATTTATTATTATTATATATATATTTCCTTTTCTTTTTACCCTTTATTCTCACATACTCTTACGTTCGCTTATATACACTTATGCCTGGGATTTATACCTAGTCCCTTATGTATATATACATATTTATATATTGGCAACATATATCCGCTTGGATTTGTGTCCATATTTTTTATATATTTATTATAATTCCTCCTAAAATTATATTATTTACTAGGAGTAATATTCGTTTAAATCCTGCATAAAACATTATTCTAAATTGTATTTTAATTATATCCTTCGCCAAATTATCTTTTAGAGTGTATCCGATCAATCCTTTGGCTAATCACTTTGGGCTATTCCGAATTACTTCCTTATAATGCACAATTGATTGACCCGCCATAAAATCTCAATAAAACGTGCGACTAAATCCAGCATGATGCAATTCATTTTAAAAGTTTTTGAAGGTCCGTATTTTAGAGTTTCGGTTTTGTCGGTCGAATTTTTAGGGCGTTACAGCCCGATAGGTGGGCCCCACCTGTTTGCGGCCCGGGAAGAGGGGGAGGCGCGGTGGACATTGCGGCACGGGCAGCCATGGGCCAGCCGGGAAAGGAGAAAGGGGGGAGCGGCGGCCCGGGGGGAGGAGGGAGTGGGCCGGCGGCCCGTGAGGAGGGGAAGGCGCGCGTGGAGGCCGGGAGGAGGGAGTGGGCCGGTGGCCCAAAGGGAAAAAAAGGAGGATATTCCAGGGATTAAACTATTGCCGTGGGGGTTTTTAAATGATTAAAATTATTATGGTGCTCTAAAAATTCTATTAAAAATCCTGTTAATGTATTTTAACAAGGGAAATTCCAGAAAAATCCCACCTTGCCATTTCCATTTGATTAAATATATTTGTAAATTAGAAATTTGCTCTAGGTTAAAAGGAAAAATTTATTTTGAGTGATTTATTTCATGAATTTAAACCTAGAAGGTAAACTCCGGGTGTGATAACTCGTTAATACGTGTCAAAATCAAGGGGAGAATGTTGGTTGATTTTATTGGATGAGCCTCCAAGTCCGATCTAAAGAGATAAAAAGAGAAAATAGTTTTTGTGATCGGTTAAAACTAATTTTGACTCCTAATAGGATATAACCTCCCGAGCCTCACCAGTGCTATAAATAAAAGAACAGCAGGGAGGAAGAGGATGTTCTAATCTCTCGTCAAAACCCTAAACCCTAATATCCACCGATCGGCAATTGCACTGGAAGGGGTTCGTGACGCTATCTCAGCCACCAGCGTGATCTAGCGAGAAGAACAGAAGCAAAGTCGAAAGAAGAAGCAGAAGAAAAAGGAAAGAAGAAAATTGAGGAATTAATTTCAATGGCTTCTAGTGCAGGTCAGTAGATTGATTTGTAATTCGAGTAAAGGTGATTGTTAATAGGCTAAATTAATAAGATCCTTTGATTTATAATTTCAACACACACGAGGCAGTCCTTCCAATCGCCTTGCGAGGCTCTTGGATATCAAAGACTTTGCCTCCGGTGAGTTCCTCTACATCTTGTACTCCGCTCACTATGGTAGTCGTGTCCTCGTCCTTGGCCACACACTGTGGTACCAGTTGGAAACTGGCTTTAGGTACTGGTTTCCCAGCCGATCTCAATTTAGTGATACCAATGCCCAATCGTATAGGTACCAGTTCTGTACCGGTTCTAGAACCGGTACCTATAGAGATTATAGGTACCAGTTAGTATTCAACGAATAAAAAAAATCCAGCGCTGCCTGCCACGCCCTCGGGGATCTGCAGCACCACCACCGCGCCCACACCGCAGGCCGCCACCTCCTTCCTTGCCGCCGTGCCGCTCCCTCGGTCAGTCGTGCTTGAACGCCTCGTGACAGGGGCGGAGGAGCGCCACAGGGGAGGAGGATGGGGATGGGGTCGCGGCAGCTACCGGCAGTGTCTACGACTACGCCTCCGGCAGTGGCGACGGGTCGAGGGGGTCATCGGCCATCACCGGCGAGAGAGGAGATATGCGGAGTGGGAGTAGAGGAGGAGAAGATATGGGAGGGAGGGGAGGTGAAGAGTGGGAGGAGAGGAGAGGTCATCGGAGATTTTTATCTCTCTGTCTGTTAAGACGGTTGGTTTTTTATAGGTGTAGCTGCCGGTTTTAATTAACCGGTACCTATACTATATTATAGGTACTAGTTCTTTTTAAAAAACCGGTACTAATAGTATAAGTACCGGGTTTTCTTTAGAACCGGTACCTATAGATCCTTCAAGGTACCGGTTCTATATTAACCAATACCTATAGTAGAATAGGTACCGGTTTTAAATAAACCAGTACCTATGAGTCGGTTCCTATTAGGGTTTTGTAGTAGTGACACGACACAAAGGTCACTGATGTCAGAAGTCATCTCTATCGGGCAAATGGCCGTCACGGATGCATTTATCTTTGTCGGTCCTAAATTAAATCCCGTCACTGATAGGTTTGACCCAGAAGACAAGTCAAACAATGGCCCATCACCGATGATCTAATCTCAATCGGACCCCAATTAACGCCCGTCACGGATGACTAATAATCTCAATCGGGCCCCAACTAAAGTCCGTCACAGATGACAAACAATCTCAATCGGGCCACAACTAAACCCCGTCATGGATGACTAAGAACTCAATCAGGCTTTAACTTAAGCTCGTCATGGATGATGTCATCTCCATCAGGCTTAAGTTAAAGCCCGTCACCGATGAGTGTTTTCCCCCAAAAAATAAATTATGTTTTTGGGATAGCCTCAGGCTTTGCTAGCCTTGCCCGCTGCAAAATGACATAAACAAATATATATATTCCCTTTCCCGGCATATACAATCATTCACAGGAAACCACATTCAGAAATCACATAAGCCATTCACATATTTCAGACATCCATTCACATACACATCCATTATTCACATATTTCACAATAACATCTTCAAGTGCTAAGCATCAAAACCTACAAAACCGAGTTGTAAACTGGAACAAATTTATATTTAGCATTGCATGTATATACATAAACATTTGACCGCCTTGTACATAAGTGTTACATAATCACATGTCTTTGATATTAATTTTAAAATGCTCAACAATGTTCACCATTTAACTTGAAGCCCGTAGTCTAAACATTTCTTTGGGGTGTCGCGGATGATGAAGCTGGCTATCTCCTCTCGAATCTCCTGGAAGCTCCTAGGCGGAGACTTGGATATTTTTTCCTACATGTACATACGTCGAAATTAGTCGATCGATCTATATATATATATATTTCGAAGTAGTTAGTATATATCACAATTGAGATCACAAACCTCGAATTCGGCCAAAGTCTTTACCTTTTCGTTGTACAGAATCCACATGTTGTGGCACACGTGGAATATGTACTGGTCACCAACTTGTTGTTGGACCAGGAAGTCTTTTTTCTGGACGAGCCGGTTTTGTCCTTTCTTATGCAGGCCTCCTTTCTCTACATATGGGCCCCACGCTTCATCTTTCACTTCTTGAATCGGGGTTCAATCATAGTCCTTACTGATTTTGGAGTTCATGTAGTGGCATGTACTCCACTTAGGCATTATGACCAGAAGGATCCAATGGCACTGCGACATTAATATAGTGAAAGTTAAATACTAAAGCTATACGTGACGGACAATTGCATATATTTAGGGTACACACTTACTATTGATTATAGGCGCACATAATGTACTCCTTGTCTTAGTGGGCCCCAAGGTGTCATGTATATAGTTTATCATTCCCTAACGGTCATCTTGGAGATTTGTGATGGTGACCACTTCTGGATCTAGCAAGGAAACTTCCGGTGCATTCTTCAGACACCACTTCCAACTATACCTACACGCAAGACAAACGCTCTTATAAGCATGTTATATGGATTGTTATTACGAAATTTCGTACGCAACAATATTTACAAGGAGTAGCATTTGAGGAGACCTATGTCCACCGCTCGGAGCTGGTAGAGGTCGAATAGATCCTTGAAGTCGATCACAATATAATTTTCTAGCCCAAGAAATGGCTGTCGATTGTGATGGCCTATTAGATCGCTCTCCCTATACGTTCTCCTCGCGTTGGTTCTCTCCATGTAGTATCGGTGAAGCTCCTTGCAAGCGTTGCCCATCATGCCTAGTGCGTCATCTCCAACCAATGGCATGCCTAGTTGGAAGAACACCGGAGCAATGATCTTCTTAGGTACTTCCGACCCCTTGCCCATATCTAGCTTCTTTGGAGCCAGAAGCGAGGCCTGCACCATTCCTTTTCCTTTTCCTCTCCTCCTTGTAGTAAGTTTTTCGCTAGTTATTTGCTGAGGGGAGGAATGCACCTTTTTGCTCTTTTTCATTGGTGGGTTTTAGGGATCACCATGTTGTCAGCCTCCATATGATCGTCCCCAAAATCCATATCACATTGTAACTCGAAATCGTCAACTTGTTCAATATGAGTGGGAGCTGGAGCGGCTGAAGGAGTAGGAGTAGGTCTTAGCGGTGGACGAGCGTTCGGTACAGTGGTTGACCTTGGAATCACCTTTATCTCAATGAGTTCGTTGGGCCATTAGATAAAGGTACTGTTGACGACCAAATTTGGTAATTCAAGCATCGGAGATAAAGATGGAATCGAAGAGGATTAAAGAGATAAGATCGTATCGGAAAACAGAGTGAGAATCGGCTGTAGTCCGAATCAGCTGTGAACTGGATCGGCTAGTTTACTTTGTTGATTCATGTTATATGATGTATCCACCATCTTGATTTGACGTTATTGGCCTGTTGCATATCATGCTTCTTTATACTTAATGCTGCATTGGTTCGGTTCAACCTATTAAGTTATCTTAGAATCATGATCTATAACATGATTTACGATTGTCAATAGGGATAGCATCGGAGTTTCAGGCGATCTTATCTATTTTAGGATATTCGACATGGTTTTATGCTTTGTTTAATGTTCTATATTTAATCTTTAATTCTTTGTCATGAGTTTATATCAGATTTATGACCGATATGTAAGCAGATTTAGATATCGGCTACGACATCAGTCTTATGTGATCGTTATTTCATGTTACAATAGACTTAAGTAATTTATGCTGTCTCGGTTCGGTCTGATCCATACCAATTGCTTGCTTCTATGATAATATTGATCTAATAATCGCATAAAGCTAATATCTGCAGCCGATATACTAAGATTGGGGTTATCTCATACACCTTACAGCAGATTCATGCTTTATTGCATCGGCTAGGTCACATACGATATGAAATCGGCCCTATGGCCGATTGTCTATCGTTTACTAATATTCTTTGCCTATTCTTTCTTGTTGATTGCAAGATCAAATCAACTGGCACGCCCTTGAATCCAAAGTTAGGACCTGCACTAGAGTAAAGCAAACCTCTCAGGCCTGTGTGCGTTTTTTGCATCAACAGGTACCATGTGCAACTCCTACGGTTTGGATCTCGTCGTTCGGTGGATGTTGCAGTGGCAAATGGGCCCATTCGTTCTTCACCGTGTCAACTTGCACTTTCGTGCCGGCCGTCAGTTGCACCCCATGCACTCTTGTATCTGGGGTGGGCTTAAACGCAAGTCCCTCGACTGCCGGAACCAGGAAGGTCGGCATCACCCTAACTGTTAGGATGCAGTTAGTTGGTTCCTGCGATAGATTCATCCATATTTTTAGAATATTATACAATATATGGATTTGTTAAGACTGTCATGCATTGTGGCCGAGAGTTTTACTGCTATATGGTCGATGGAGGCAAGGACAGGTGGTGGATTTTCTGCCGCCTCAGTTGATGCGGAACTGCTATGCCTTTGCGTGGGACTTGCTAAATCTCGGTGCGGAGTGGTGGCGGCCTCGTCGTTCTGTTGCTCAGCTCGGATCTCTTGCCTGATCCGTACCTCCACCAGCACCAGCTTCTCATCGAATTCAGAGCTCAGCTCGGCTCTGATCCTCTCAGCAAGGTGTGCATCTTTCTCCGCCTTGTACTGCCACGCGTATTGTGGAAAGCCATATTACCATGGAACGGTGGAGACAACGCCCCTTGTCCGTCCACGGTGTTTGTCGGTGCCCGACGGTTGAGTGAGGATGTCGACCTCGCGTCTATGTGAGCAGGCCTCTTGCGAGGACTGTCTCTTAGCAATCAACTCCTTCGGTACAATTGACTTCGAGTTAAATCAAGAGTACGATGGAAACAACTTAAACATATTGAGATGAGACACTTACTACATTTTTGTACACTTCTTGATCTTGGGTATTTGGGAACGTAATTGTCATATCGCTGTTCTTAACACCCCTTGCTCTTGCCCAGTTCCTTGCCCGTGGGTGCGGGATATCGCCAAATTACGGCGGCGTGCTCGATGCATCTGCCACTTCATACTCCTCCTGCCATTGCATTTGCTTCCCAACATATCCTCCGGTGCCAAGTCGGTGTAGGTGCAAGTTCCTAGCCTGGAGTGCCCGATAAGCCTCGCTTCTGGCCTGAGATTCGGGGGTTGATTTCATCTCGTATAACTGCTCCCACACGGCTGGCGTGATTAATGGGAAGTCCCCAAATGGATCCGGAGTGCTCGGCTAGAAGACGTACTCGCGGACCAGCCTGGACTTAAAGTTTCTCCAAGCATTTCCCATCTTCTTGAAAGCTGCCCGCTTGAGCCCGTCCTTGTTGGTTGCAGGATAGTCGAAGCTCTCCTTGAACTTTAGCCAAGCAGTGTTCTTCTCTGCTTCCGGCACTTGCTTGATGTCATCCTGGAAAATTGTGAAGTTCTACCTCCCTATCACCCCACAGATCGTCCTGAACTTCTTGCAAACATTCCTAGAGGGGTCAGCACTCCTAGGTGGTGCACCTTTGTTATGGTGTACCATTCCTGAGGGATTTTATTTCCTGTCCTAGGGTCCGTGTCCTTGTGGACCCACTAGTTGTCACCGACATTGGTTCGTCTTACTGAGACATTGTCTAAATAACATATAAAATCACAAAATTAGAAAATTATTTAAATTACCCTAAATCACAAGTCCAATATCCCAAATAACCCTAAATATAAATCACAAGTCCAATATCACTAAATATCACTATGTCCTAATATCACTAAGAACCCTAAGTCCTAAAATCATTATGTCCTACTGATCCATCCACATATCATCCATCACTAAAATCTACTAAAACCTATTCATTCATATATCACTAAAATCACTAATTGAATCCACATATCATACATCCATCCACATATCATCCATTCAACCACATATCATCCATTCATCCACATATCATTAAAATCTACTAAAATGTACTAAAATCATCCATCTATCTATCATCTATCAGGGCACCGGGCACCGGAAGTGAGGGAGCTCGGTGGACTTACCTACAGCAGAGGGAGCAGAGGGTGGCGGCGCTCGGTGGCGGCGAGGGAGGGCACGAGGGAGGGCGGCGTTGACGGTGGTGGAGCAGAGGACGGCGGCGGGCTCCCAGACGGTGGCGGCGGTGGCACAAGGGCTCGGGGACAGTGGTCAACGGTGGCGGCGGGCTCCTAGAGGGCAGTGCTAGGGTTCCGATTTAGGACTTAGAAATTTTTGCGCTAATGTGTAGATATGAATCGGTGAACCCTAGGCTAAATGATTTTAGACCACACCCGTGACGGGCTTAAGTTTAAGCCCGATAGAGAAGATATCATCTCAATCGGGCTTAATCTAATGCCCGTCACGGATGAGATCATCCATGACAAGCTAAACCTAAAGCCCGTCATGGAAAGGATTTTTCCATTTTTACATATAACCAAATTAATTTTTATATTTGTTTTCTCTTTCTTAGTTGACCATTGTTGACCTGTAGTCAAAATAATTTAGTAAAGTACAATAATTCACTAAATGATTCAGTAAACTATAATAATTCACTACAAAAATTACTATTTTCATATAATTCACTAAATAATTTACTATTTTGATAGAACGGAAAGTGTTTTACCTAGTGTATTTACTTCTATAGCAAGATTCTGTTTAAAGCTGCAATAGAAGTTCATAGAAGTACAAGTACTTCATTCAAACAAAAAGGCTTCTTAATACAAAATACTTCATTCATTACAAGAAATAGCAAAAGAAATAAGTACAAAGGAATCAGTCACAAGGTTATGCATTCCATATGATCTGAACGAGCATATGAACCTCTAAGGGATCATCGTCAAGGTCGATGTGAGGTCTTACATGAAGATCTGGGTTGTATTCTTCTTCATCGATGACGTTGTCAACCCTGACAATTCGGTGCTTGCCATCCCTAACGATGTGCATCTTCTTGTTTGCAGGATATTTTATGTAGAAAATATGCTCGACCTGTTTCGCAAGTACGAATGGTTCATCGGCGTATCCAACCTTGGATAGATCTTTTAAAGTGAAACCTTCCTTGTCGACTTTGACACCAGTCCGTATATTCACCCAACAGTAACGAAACAAAGGACTTTAAATTTCATGTTGTTCAGCTACAAGATCTGCTCAATGCGGCCATATTATATGTTCGACCCAACTTGATCCTGGAATGCATCTATACTTACTCCGTTGTTTTGCACTGTGCTTTTGTCATCTAGTTTGATGGTGCAAAATGTGTATCCATTAATATCGTATCCTTGCCATGTGTCTATGTCTCAACACGGTCCCATTCCCAACAACCGTACTATCTTATTTGGGACATCCGTCGACATTGTAATACACTTCTTGAACCATTCATTGTACCGAGAGTTATGTTCTCTGTTAATCCACATATCCGAACGCCCCATGTTCTCCTGTCGCGTTTTTGCTAAATGCTCCTCAATGTATGGGGCAACTTCTGCCATATGTTGGAGCACAGCAAAATGAGCCTGCACATAGGAGGCTTGATCGAGCACAATTCCTTTTATGCCTATTGTGCCAACACCTGACAACCTTCCTTCGTGACGAGACGCTGGAACTCCGATAGGATCAGCCTCGGAGATGTAATCGATGCAGAACTCAATAACCTCATCGGTCATGTAACCTTCTAGGATTCTCCCCTCCGGTTAGCTCTCAAACGGGTACATTTCTCTTAGAAAAGCTGGGCCACATAGTTTTGTTTGCTTCACAAGATGAACAGGGAGATGAATCATGATATCAAAGAAAGACAGTGGAAAAAACATGTCCATGTGATAGATGGTATTAACAATATCGGTCTGCAGCACATCTAGATCTTTGGGATCTATAACCTTCTGACCGATTGCTTTGAAGAAGGCACACAGACGTTGGATCGTGTGACGGACTTTGGGTGGAAGAATTCCTCTGATAGCAACTGGCAAGATCTGTGTGATTAGCACATTGCAAACGTGAGACATCATTCCAATCAGTTTTAGATCGTCCAATTTAACGCACTTACTTATCCTCGTTGAATAGCCCGATGAAACTTTAATATCTTTCAGGCATGATAACATTGCGATCATCTCATCCTTCGACAAGGTGTGCCAAGCTGGAGGGAGGTACACTCTTCCTGTCTTTGCATCTGTTACAGGCAGGAGTTCACTAGGAATATTCATCTCCAGTAGATCAAGGCGCGCGTTCAACCCGTCCTTTGTCTTCCTGGGAATATACAGCAGTAGGCCAACCAAACTCTTACACACATTTTTTCCACGTGCATCAGATCAATGCAAAGACGGACCTCAGTATCTTTCTAGTAAGGTAGTCGCCAAAATATGGATTTTTCCATCCACATACCCTTGTCCTTTGCCTTACTACGTTTTTTTCTTCCCAAACTCATTAGTTATGTCCTTGACCATGTTGTAGACCTCATCTCCGGATAAATTTTCTTCTTTCTTCTAAAAGCGTGACACAATCGTCTTTTCACATGTCTAGATGATTTCATGTCATCCTTAGAACTTTATACCTTGACAATTACCCCGTTTGATTGTCACAGTTCATAAGGATAGCCGGCATCGTTTTTCAACCACAGGCAGATCCATCGGTAGATCACGTAGCCATTCTGCCTTAATAGTAGCAGTGTCTAGTGACGTGAGCTCTGCTTCCATGGTTGACTGTCACACTCAGAGTTTTCCCCTTTTCCGTAGTTCATAATTCATATATAAATCATCTGAAGAAAGTACTCTGTTTAACCAGGAGGAAACCCTAATTAACAACGTGTCTAATTATCGGAATTGTCAGGGAGAATTGTTTTTGAATTCTCTTTGTTTCAAACCATTAAGAGGACCTTTAGTTGAATATTCAGAGCAGAGGAAATAATACTGTTAAATTAAAATGCCAGGATTTAAATTAATAATTCTTTCCTCTCCCGCGTTTGGTCGCAAACCGTTCCCGGTTCACTCCCCGTCCGCGGATCGTCGTATCCGCCAACCACCAATGTCGTTCTGGTTTCGCATTGTGTTGGTGAACCGAGTTCCTCTCCTAATCCTTTTCCGTTTCCTTTCCCTTTCCTGAAACGGCACCGTAAAACCCCTCCCCTCCTTTCCTTCTTTGGCACCACATCCTTCTTGGACTACCACCCCTCCCCCTTTCCCCCACCACGCGCCACTCCTTTCCCTCCCCCTACCGTGCGCCCCCTCCTCTCCCATCCGCACAACACCGCTTGCCCCACTTAAAATCTACACCACCTATATAAGCCCGATTAACCCCCTCTATTTTTCTTTTCTACCGAGCCCTAGCCGCCCCCTACGCCTCTCCTAGCCGCCGCCGCCTCCCCTAGTCGCAGCCACCGCCGCTTTCAATCGTC
This sequence comes from Oryza punctata, assembly GCA_000573905.2. Classification (NCBI taxonomy): domain Eukaryota; kingdom Viridiplantae; phylum Streptophyta; class Magnoliopsida; order Poales; family Poaceae; genus Oryza; species Oryza punctata. Next base: position 14,152,983 of record CM002497.2, read on the forward strand.
GTGTCGGGCTGCCATCGTCATCTTCTCCGGTGAGCCCCTCTCCTCTCTTGTCCCTCACCGGTAAGATTCACCGTGGTAATCATCTCCTTCGTTTTTTATCTATTCTATCTAATCTACTCCGTGTACTACACCCTAATCACCGTCTCCATCCATGTCCGCCGACGCCAGCCACTGTGTCGTGCCGCCTTTGCCGCGCCGCCGCCGTGCCGTGCGCCGCCGCCACCCTAACCATGCTACTGTTGTCGGCCCTTTCTGCCGTGTGCCGCTGCCGCCGCCCACGCTGCTGCCACGCCACCGTGTTGCCTTGCTGCGTCACCGCTGCTTTGTCGCACCGTCGCCCTAACCCTAGCGCCGCACTTGCAGCCACCGCTGCCAAGCCGGTTGCCGCTTCCCGTGGCCCTACCGAGCCTCAGCCGCTGCTTGCCTCGCCGCCACCGCCGCTGCTTTGGCCGCTTGCCAAGTCGCCGGTTCTGCCTACCGGCTGCGCCGCATGCGCTTACTAGCCATTTGCCGCATTCGTTCGCACGTTGTGTAGCATCGTGTCATATCAGTTTGGTCATACCGTGTCGTTCTAAAGCCCTAGAGCCATTCTGAGCCGCTAGTTCCGTTCGCCGGTTCGGTTGACCGTTTGCGTGGTCCGCTGCCACGGTAAGTTGACTCGTCGAGTCGCTGACTCGTGAGGCTTGCTAACCGAGTTGGTCTTCGGTTAATCTAGTCCATTCGCAGGCGTTAAAACATATTAATTAATTAACGACTTTAGGTAAATAGTAATTACACAGTTCATATTCTAAAATTCGTCTCTTAATCATCCGAGCTCCATTTTAATCCATTCAAGTTTCTGTTGGTTCATTAAAATGTCTAGAATTCATTAAAATTGGTTTCTTTTGCTGTTTCAGTAGACTTATTGCATGTATTTCTTGTGTGCCTTGCTTAGATCAATTAGCACACTATGGGATTCATTCTAATTCAGTCCTTAATTATATGATGATGTACCATCATGGTATTGATTTAATTAAACTAAAATATGTTTATATGGAGGGTTGTGGATGCATAGTTTTGACAGTCGTGCCCAAAACAATTAAGCACCAGTTCTCAGGAATCCCTGGAAGATATATTCGTACAAATCACAGGCCAGCATGGGCTCCAGGCTGAACTTGGAGTGTAACTTAACCTAGCCAACGTATCAAGGCAAGGGTGAGCGTGATGAAGTATGGATGGACCTGGCTTTGGTCTATGCTGCTTCCAGATTTACCTAGGCACGAGAGGGGGTTGCCTGCTGTCTTTCTAAGGAGTGGGGGTGAAACCTGAGGTGGGTATGCTTGGTTAGGGAGGGATATGCAAAGGGTTCAATCACAGTCTCTTTTTGTATGTCGTGGTGACATCTCGATGCATGGTAACATGTTGTGAGGCTGTGTCTTGTGGGTACAGTTGTACATCTCTGATCAGAGTAAAACTATTCGAATAGCCATGCCCACAATTATTGGGTGGTCAACTAGCTCACCGTGATTAGTCTCATTCTAATAATATGACTTAATGAACTGGTGTAGTTCAGGTGGTATGGTTGGGCCTGTTGCACCGTAGTTTAGCGTTGGGCAGTGATGTTTAACATTGATTAATTTATATCAACTATTTTACTGGATTCAAATTATGTTTTCTAAATGCTGCTTTTATGCAAATACCCTATGTAAAATCAAAGGTGTTTTTGATTATTATTCTGTGATGAACAATTGGTATTGGAGATTATTGGTTTTGATATTTGGGATTTATTTGCGAAGTGGTTTTGGAGATGATTGGATTTACACAGGAGATATACAGGAATTACTGGATTGGGTCTGGTCAGACCGGGCAGAGGCTGCCGGTCAGACCGGCGTGTATTGCACGGTCAGACCGGCGCAGCCCGCGGTCTGACCGGCCGACACTGAGTAGGTTTCGGTTTCGGGTTGTTTGTTTGGATATCCGTGATAGTTTCATGAATATGACTTCTAGATGGATACTATGCGTATGTAATACTGTTGTTTGCTAACAATGAGTCAAGTTGGGGATAGCTTGGTCTTGGAATATGGTTTCTTGGTTTGTTTCATGTGTAGGTGAATTTATGCCGGGAGAGTATTTGCGGTGATTGACCGGGAGTCGGCTTAGGGATAAGACGACGTCCGTGGTGGTCAGAGATCATGCGGGGTACTAAGGCTAGAGTTCAATGCACGTGGAAGGTGAAGGTTCCATATGGCATACGATGGAGGTATTGTGTGCGTATGGGATACGGAGTCGAATTTGGAAGGAGTCCAAATTTGGTGGGATTGATTATGTAGAGTTTGTTTCTTATACGAGAAGGTTTCCTAGGGTGATTAGGACTTCTAGTATGAGATTGGTTCGTGGCTTTAGACTGCCTACCTTGGGTATAAATAGAGAGGGAGCGTGAGGCTTCCCGGTATCGCTTTTGAGAGCAATTGAGTTGATAGTTTTTCTAGGGTTTCGAGTTTAGTCGAGATTTTTGTAAGGAGTGTTGTTGGTGCACTTTGTAAACACACAGAGAATCAATAAAGTCATCATCTACTTTAAGAGTTCTTCGATTTGTGTTTCATCGGGTTTCGGCGGTCCAACCGGTGATATACCACCGGTCAGACCGGTGGCAAGGCAGCGGTCAGACCGGCGGCATACCTGCGGTCAGACCGGCGGCAAGGCGGCGGTCAGACCGGCGAGAGAACAGCGGTCAGACCGACGTGTACCAGGCGGTCAGACCGGCGCAACACCTTCGGTCAGACCGCGATCCGTCGAATTTGGGGGTAACTTTTATTTCCGCTAAAAGTTTTGGTTTTTGGGCATACCAACCATTCACCCCCCTCTGGTTGGCTTAGTTATTGTTGTTCGATTCTACAAGTGGTATCAGAGCCTTGTTTTTCTTCTTTAGATTTTAATCAATCTAGAGTTTTTGCCATGGCTGCTAATAGGTTTTCAACTAAGCCTCATGTTTCCGATGGAACGGATTTTTCTCATTGGTGTAGTAGGATGCAATCTTATATTATGGCTGAGGATTATGATATTTGGAGAAAAGTTTCTCATCCTTATGAGATCCCTGAACAAATTAATACTGCTGCTTTAAAAACTGAGTTTCAACAAAATTGCAAAGCTCGCAATATTCTTTTGAGTGGGATTTCTCATTCGGATTATGATCGTGTTGCTCATCTTCAAACTGCCCATGAGATTTGGATTGCTTTGAGTAATTTTCATCAAGGAACAAATAACATTAAAGAACTTCGTCCAGATCTTTTCAAAAAGGAGTATATTAAATTTGAGATGAAACCTGGAGAAGCTTTGGATGACTATCTTTCTAGGTATAATAAAATTTTGAGTGATCTTAGATCTGTTGATTCTTCTTATGATGTTAATTATACACAATCTGAGATTTCTCGCCACTTTTTGAATGGTCTTGACATGTCTATTTGGGATATGAAAGTTACATCTATTCAGGAGTCAGTTGATATGTCTACTTTGACTTTGGATTCGCTTTACACAAAACTGAAAACACATGAGATGAATATTCTTTCCCGTAAAATTAATTCTAAGTATAGTGTTTTGGTTTCTTCCTCAACTTCTTTGGATGTTGGTACTTCTTCATCAAAGTCTTCCGTATTTGCTTTGTTTAATGCCATGTCCGATGATCAACTCGAACAGCTCGAGGAGGACTTGGTTTTGTTATCTAACAGACTTTCTCGAGCTGTGACTAATGTCAGGTACAGGAAAAGAGGTGGACCAAATCGTTGCTTTGAATGTGGTGCTACGGATCACTTTCGTTCACGTTGTCCTAAGCTTGGGAGAAAAAGGAGGGAAGATAATGGTGATGAGAAGACAAATGACAACAAGCCAAAGAGTACAGTTAGAGGAGGAAAGAAGATCAAGGAGACTCTCAAAAATGCTTTTGATCAAGTCTACGCCGCGTTTGAGCCACTAAGTGATGTAGATGGTGAGAGTGGAGATGATAACAAGGGAAAGAACATCTCCGGTGTTTGCTTCATGGCGCGTGGTGAATCGGATTCAAAGTGTGAAGACAATGAGGTAAGTGCTCTTGAAGAAGCTATTAATATTTTGAGTGCAAAAAATATGAAGTGTGAGAAGATGTATAGAAAACAGGAGTTTATCATTGAATCTCTTAATTCTGAAATTGATAGATTAAAATCTCTTATTCCTAATGATGATGATTGTCAAAGTTGTGAAGTTTTAATGAATAAAATTTCTAAAATTAGAGATGTCAATGCAGCACATGATTTGAAAAGTAAATCTTCTCTTGCTCTTAGTTTTGCTTTGCACATACGTACTTTGGATGAGTTGATTTTAACTAAAAAGTTGATGCAAAAATATCAAATTGCTTTCCATGCTAGTTTGATGTTTAACATGATTTGTGCTAAAAAGTTAAAACAACTTCATGATGTTTTGGATTGCTCAACATGTACTTTGAATAAGTTGAAATTAAAAGATGCTTTAGGTCGTGTTGAGTACATGGAAGATGTTGTGAAAAACAATGAAGAGTTTTCTTGCCCCAAGTGTCGTAAAAGTAAAGATGTCATGATAGATTGTGAAAATTGTGCTATTTTGGAAAATGAGGTTTCTTACTTAAAAAATTCCTTGCTAAGATTTTCTGATGGTAAAAAGAACCTCAACATGATTCTAGATCAATCTAAGGTTAGCACACATAACCGTGGTTTAGGTTTTAATCTTTATGCTCATCATACTAGACATCCTCCCGTTGTGTTAGGTGTTGGTGCTAGAAGTGGTGAAATTTTGGTTAAATCTGAAACTAAGAACACTGTGTTTAAATCTGCTGGTATCATGTCTACTTTGAATGCATCTTCTTCCAAATCCAATGTTGTGCATGCAAAACCTCCTGTTGTTACTTGTGTTGTTAAGTCATCTGATTCTATCAATGTCTCTACTCATCGTGAAAAATACACTTGCTCGTTTTGTGGCAAAGATGGACATCTTGTTGGTTTTTGTTTCAGATTAGCTCATAAACAGAAAAAGGAGAGAGAGATTGCTTTTGCAAAATCAAAGTGGCGAAAATCTGGTTTTCTCTCGAGGAAACCGGTTAGACCGTAGTGGGTCCCGCGGTCAGACCGGAGGTACAAAGGCGGTCAGACCGGCCCCCGGTCAGACCGACCACTATACCTCGGTCAAACCGGTCTCGGAGAAATTTTTTTGAAAATTCTCAAACTATTTTTGCACGTGGATATATGCCTATTGGATCTTCTGGTCGTGTGTCTCAGTACTGGATTCCTAAATTTTTATTATCATCTAACCCCAGTACTGAGACTTTGACTTCTGCTTGTGTGTAGGCGTTGGTGGCAAGGAAGGAGAACGTGTGGGTTCCGGTTGTTCGCGGCACATGACCGGTGATAAAAATTGGTTCTCCTCCCTCAAACGGGCATTCAAGACTGAATCAATTAGATTTGGTGATGATTCTACTAGTGTCGTTCTCGCTACAGGTTTGGTTAAGGTAAATGACAAATTTGAATTGAAGAATGTAGCTTTGGTTGAAGACTTAAAGTATAATTTGCTTTCAGTTTCACAAATTCTTGATGAAGATTTTGAGGTTCATTTTAAGAAAGCTGGAAGTAAAGTTTTTCATTCTCATGGTGATTCTGTGTTGAATATTTCTCGCTATGGTAGAGTGTTTAAAGCTGATTTTGAAAATCCTGTTTCACCTGTGATGACATGTTTGGTTGCTAAGTTTAGTAAATATGTGATGTTTTGGCATCGTAGACTTGGACATGTTGGTTTTGATCATCTCATGAGGTTAAGTGGTTTGGATCTTGTTCGTGGTTTGCCTAAACTTAAGAAAGATCTTGATTTGGTTTGCACACCGTGTCGTCATGCTAAGATGGTTGCTTCTTCACATGCTCCTATTGTTTCTGTGATGGCTGATACATCAGGACAGCTATTACACATGGACACTGTTGGTCCAGCTAGAGTGCAATCAGTTGGAGGAAAGTGGTATGTGGTGGTTATTGTTGACGATTTTTCTAGATATTCTTGGGTTTTCTTTATGGCAACTAAGGATGAGGCGTTTCAACACTTTCGTGGTTTGTTTCTTCGATTGGATCTTGAATCTCCTGGTTCTTTGAAAAGAATTCGAAGTGATAATGGTGGTGAATTTAAAAATGCTTCATTTGAACAGTTTTGCAACGAAAGAGATCTTGCACATGAATTTTCTTCTTCTCGTGTTCCGCAACAAAACGGTGTTGTTGAAAGAAAGAATCGTGTTTTGGTTGAGATGGCTAGAACGATGTTGGATGAGTATCACACTCCTAGATTTTGGGCTGAGGCGATTAACACCGCATGCTATATTTCAAATCGGGTTTTCTTGAGATCAAAACTTGGAAAAACTTCTTATGAACTTCGATTTGGACAACAACCCAAAGTTTCACATTTGCGTGTTTTTGGTTGCAAATGATTTGTCTTGAAATCTGGAAATTTGGATAAGTTTGAGGCACGTTCTACCGATGGAATGTTTCTTGGTTACCCCGCACACTCTCGTGGCTATCGTGTACTTATTTTGGAGACTAACAAAATCGTTGAAACTTGCGAAGTTTCTTTTGATGAGGCTAGTCCAGGTACTAGACCCGATATTGCAGGTACATTGTCACAGGTTCACGGGGAGGATGGTCGTATCTTTGAAGACGAGAGCGACGACGACGACGAGGTCGGCTCGGCCGGTCAAACCGGGCGCCAGGCCGGTCAGACCGCCGGCACACCTCCGGTCAGACCGGCGCAGGACGTGCGGTCAGACCGGCCAGGGTCGTCGGCTGAGGGTTCTGTTGACGCTGTTCGAGATGGTCCTCCATAGGCTTCAACTTCAACCAGTACTGATACAGAACGTGAATCAACTTCAGAAGTCACTGCTCCTTTGCACATTCAACGACGACATGCGCCAGAACAAATCATTGAGTTTGCTGAGACTATGCGCAGAGAATTTGAGATGAGCATGATGGGTGAGTTATCATACTTTTTGGGATTGCAAGTTAAGCAAACACCTCAAGGTATATTTGTGCATCAAACGAAGTATACGAAGGATCTTTTGAGACAGTTCAAGATGGAGAATAGCAAGCCAATTTTAACACCAATTGGTTCTATAGTTGTGTTGGATCCTGATGAAGATGGTGAAGCTGTTGATCAAAAGGAGTATAGAAGTATGATTGGATCATTGTTGTATCTAACTGCTTCTAGGCCAAACATACAATTTGCTGTGTGTTTATGTGCGCGCTTTCAAGCTTCTCCTCGTGCTTCACATCGTCAAGCGGTCAAGCGAATAATGAGGTATTTGAATCATACACTTGAGTTTGGAATTTGGTATTCTACTTCATCTTCTATATGCTTGAGTGGATATTCAGATGCTGATTTTGCTAGTTGTAGAATTGATAGGAAAAGTACTAGTGGAACATGTCGTGTTTTCTTGGTACATCATTGATTGCATGGTCTTCTAGGACACAATCTAGTGTTGCTCAATCAACTACTGAATCTGAATATGTTGTTGCTGCTAATTGTTGTTCACAGATTCTTTGGCTTTTATCTACTTTGAAAGATTATGGTCTTACTTTTGAGAAAGTATCTCTCTTTTGTGATAATACTAGTGCTATTAATATTGCTAAGAATCCTGTTCAACACTCACGCACAAAGCATATTGATATTCACTTTCACTTTTTGAGGGATCATGTTGAGAAGGGAGATGTTGAATTGCAGTTTTTGGACACAAAGTTGCAACTTGCTGATATTTTCACTAAACCTTTGGATTCTAATCGCTTTACTTTTCTTCATGGTGAATTGGGCATAATTCATCCTTTTGGCATGTTTTGAGGGGGAGTTTGTACCTCATGGTTTTATCAAGCAAAAATATGATAATGAGAAAAATTAAAAAAGAGAGCTTTGTTTTATACATATGGTATTTTCTTGTGCATGCTAGCAATACTATGAAGGTTTATTTGTCTCTAGCTTAGCTTGTATGTATTCTAGTTTATTGTGAGACTTCGATTTTGCTTTTAAGGACGATGATGCATGACACTTAAAATCTATACTTGAATTAAGCAAATGTGCAATATTGATGCTAGCATATGGTTTGATTTATAAATGCTATATATATATGCTTTATTGCATTGTTATTCCTCAAATAGCTTTGTTGTTCATTGTGCACAGAGAATAAAAAATATAAAAAATGAATACCGAATCCTTGGAAACAGTCTTGACGACAAGTACGTATTCGATATGAGCAAAATAATGGGTGCCGAATCCCTGGAAACAGTCTTGATGACAGGGACGTACCCGGGATAATAAAATGAGCAAAAAGGCTCAAGAAAAAGAAAAGGTTATAAAATTCTCTTGGTTGTTTTTGTGCTAAAGTTTATTTGAGAAAGAATGATAAATGCAATTAGGTATATGTGTTTAGTGTTTATTTTTCAACCTATGTGCTTGTTAAGATGTTGCATTATAAATCGTATGAAATCATGAATTTTGATTGTTGATTCAAGCTTAATTGTAAAATCTTTGGTTCATGATTATACTTTAATGCATGCTTGTTATGCTATAGATGGGTTCATCTTCTTTTTATTGCGACACATGACTTGATATGCTATATGTATGCTAAGCTCTTATACATTAATGAACATAATTCTTATGCTTGATGAAATCATTGTCAAAAGGGGGAAATAAGTGTTTTTGGGAGAAGTAAGATTTTTGAGCACGATGTGTACGTTTGTACGAAGTGTGTTTTTTTACTACTTTTGGTTTTTATTTTTCCAAACACAACACCAAAACAATTTTTGATGGGTTTGCCAATGTGTTCATCAAGGGGGAGATTGTAAAATCAAAGGTGTTTTTGATTATTATTCTGTGATGAACAATTGGTATTGGAGATTATTGGTTTTGATATTTGGGATTTATTTGCGAAGTGGTTTTGGAGATGATTGGATTTACACAGGAGATATACAGGAATTGCTGGATTGGGTCCGGTCAAACCGGGCAGAGGCTGCCGGTCAGACCGGCGTGTATTGCGCGGTCAAACCGGCGCAGCCCGCGGTCTGACCGGCCGACACTGAGCAGGTTTCGGTTTCGGGTTGTTTGTTTGGATATCCGTGATAGTTTCATGAATATGACTTCTAGATGGATACTATGCGTATGTAATACTGTTATTTGCTAACAATGAGTCAAGTTGGGGATAGCTTGGTCTTGGAATATGGTTTCTTGGTTTGTTTCATGTGTAGGTGAATTTATGCCGGGAGAGTATTTGCGGTGATTGACTGGGAGTCGGCTTGGGGATAAGACGACGTCCGTGGTGGTCAGAGATCATGCGGGATACTAAGGCTAGAGTTCAATGCACGTGGAAGGTGAAGGTTCCATATGGCATACGATGGAGGTATTGTGTGCGTATGGGATGCGGAGTCAAATTTGGAAGGAGTCCAAATTCGGTGGGATTGATTATGTAGAGTTTGTTTCTTATACGAGAAGGTTTCCTAGGGTGATTAGGACTTCTAGTATGAGATTGGTTCGTGGTTTTAGACTGCCTACCTTGGGTATAAATAGAGAGGGAGCGTAAGGCTTCCCGGTATCGCTTTTGAGAGCAATTGAGTTGATAGTTTTTCTAGGGTTTCGAGTTTAGTCGAGATTTTTGTAAGGAGTGTTATTGGTGCACTTTGTAAACACAGAGAGAATCAATAAAGTCATCATCTACTTTAAGAGTACTTCGATTTGTGTTTCATCGGGTTTCGGCGGTCCAACCGGTGACATACCACCGGTCAGACCGGTGGCAAGGCAGCGGTCAGACCGGCGGCATACCTGCGGTCAGACCGGCGGCAAGGCGGCGGTCAGACCGGCGAGAGAACAGCGGTCAGACCGACGTGTACCAGGCGGTCAGACCGGCGCAACACCTTCGGTCAGACCGCGATCCGTCGAATTTGAGGGTAACTTTTATTTCCGCTAAAAGTTTTGGTTTTTGGGTATACCAACCATTCACCCCCCTCTGGTTGGCTTAGTTATTGTTGTTCGATCCTACACCCTATAGCATTCCTTTGATATTATCTTGCATCATACTTCTCTATTGGTATGACTTGTTGAGTACGGTGGGTGGTACTCAGTCTTGCTTAATTTTTCCAACATCAGAGACTGAGAATTATTTGAATGTTGAATATTTTAAACATTAGGCTTGTTTCAGACATTGAGGATGCCTGTGGTTATGGAGAATGCTACGCTTTAATGAAGATCTTAGTTTAGATTATTGATAATTTATTTCCGCTACGTATGTAAGACTTATGTATTTATTAATTTTGTAAGACGTGGATCTGTGTATCAAATTATCGTTTGTGTACTCCGGCTGCTCCTGGACAAAGATTTAAAACACATTCTGCTTGAAATTTGGGTTAGCGAATTTTTGGGCATGACATTGACCTCGTCAAAATGGTCTGTTTGCAAGACCTCCATGAAACAGCACCACCACCCAGTGTGAAAACATATCCACTAGTGGCTTTGATCTCATTAACATCGGAGATCCAATTTGAATCACTATATCCAAATTGAGTCATTCGATCTACACATGTAAACTAGATAGTAAAATATGAACAGATCAAATATGAGAAATATGTTTGATGCATATCGAGAGTTCTGAAAGTGTGGTTGCACAACGGGAAGGACTCGTGGTACCTGCTCTCCCGATCACCGGTGCACGCTGATGAGCGAGACGAGGTGGACTACAAGCGATGGCGCAGTACAACGGAGGAGGCAAACCCTAGATTGATTTCACATGTGCTGCGTGAAGGTGTCGGTTCGGTTTATATAGAGATATCAGGACGCTTGATCAGGACGCCTGTACGATCTCCACTCCGTGTAAACGAACCGGATAAGTCCCGCGTAACTTATCCGGACTCCACGCTGCTCCACACACCGGATTATTATTCTGTATGTTTTCAAAAACAAAACGGTAAAAGGAGACCGTATCTAAGAATGAGGAACCAATTTTAGTGAACCATTCAAGTGCATGTCGTGCGCTGCCTAGCCAGGACCAGGTAAGAAAGCGTGTGTTCCTCTTGTTCTCTCCACCACATATGTCTCAAGTGGTTAGGAGAGCATCCTTCCTTATAAGGAGGTCTCCCTCTCCTAGAATAAGCAAGGTGCTACTAAATTTTTTATACATACCATCTCATGAAGTGGGCTTTCATGAAGTGGGCTTTTTATGATTTTTTAAAGAATTAATCTTCATATGGACCTTAGCCCGCCCACGTATCAATTCCATCAATGGATTCTGTGATCGAGGTATAACCAATCGCCAGATATACAATGTAAATCTAATATAAAAGACGTGAATCTCTAGCTTATTGATGTGGAACATAGGCATGGACGCATGGTCATATATGAGCGCAGTGACGTCCTAATCAATTAATATCTTTAATCACCTGGGTCTAGCACATTAATTTTATACCCATTCTAATGGATCATCCTAACTTTATCTAAGCGAGTTTCCAATGCAGTTCTGATTAGGTGGATTATATTAATATTATAATGACAATTCGTGTTATACAAAACATGCACCATAGACTCTTTGCATTTTGTGTTTACGAAATACACAATCAATAAATATGGTGTTGTAGTAGCCTTGGACCTTCAATTAGCACTTATTTTAATTCAATTCCAAAATTCAAATCTAATGGTTAGTAAAATGTAACAGATCTATACTCTTCTTTCAATCTAGTCCACAATATTTCATAAAATAAATTTAGAGTTAATAAAAATAGAAGTGTACCCATATTAGACTCAGTTTTTAGAATTTTATTAATTTAAAATTTGAAGGTAATAATTAGATAAAATAGCCATCACATTGAGCACTAATCAAATTATATCCATAATAACAATAGTAATATCTACTAATGCAATGCTGCAAATTAACACTAGCTCGGTACGTTAGGTTCCTTGTGGTCGTGTCTTCATTGTGAGGCATCAAGGGCATGCAGCGCCCAGGGCGATCTCGCCTTCTCCGCCGGTCGAGGCGAACCCATGTGGCTCCGATCAGCTCCTTTTCACAGCCATAGGCCCATGGCTCAAATCGCTTGCTGCTCTTGAGTTATGAAGAGGACATTCGGTGCACGCACTACTAAAAAAAGCCAATCACATGCGGCCAAACGCACCACGTACGACTTCAGGCTAAGCAAAATCATCATGTATTTTCATAGGATCATGTATTTTCATAGGCAGGCGGCTAGCCGCTCGTGAAAATCAATTTTTATAAACAACTAAATTACAAACCACCTGCAAAATTGTTTTTATTTTCCAGAGCTAAAAAAATAACCGCTATCGATGTTGTTCTTCAGTCGACAACTGATCACCAATCAAATCCAATCCATCAAAAATTACCAAAGTTCCCAAAGACCATAGGTGAGCCACACTCCCCTCCACTTCCTACACCGCACCATCTATCCCATTTATCATCAGCTGCCGCTACCGCCACCCTCTTTGCATCCCCTCTGACCATATTTGGTAGAGGGTGAGACAAAGCTGGAGAGTGTGGAGGGAGAGTGAGAGGGAGGGGAGTGGAGTGCAGGAGCCCGTCACCTCCTCTGCTGCCGCTGGCCTCCTCCTCAGGCCAGATATGGCTGCTAGAGGGAGATTGAGCCACATCTAGAGGGTGATGGAGGGAGGGTGAGAGGGAAGGGAGTGGAGTGGAGGAGCCCCCTGACTCTGGCGACCGAGGGTGTTGAGAGTGTGAGGGAGTGTAAGGGACGGACAACAAGAAGAAGACAGGCTGTTGGTGCATGATTGGCTTCTCTATTGTGCCGATCAATGGAGCTCCAACAATTTTTAATAGGTAGATCTCTTTAAGATCCTCATTTATGATTTTTACAGTCAAGGTCTAAAAAGGACTAGCCTGCAAAACTGCGAGTAATTTTTTAGGTGTTCCTTTTTAGGCCCTACCTATAAAAATTAATTATTAAATTGATTCTTACAGGCGTGCTAGATCTACATGAGACTGCTACAAAATTGATTCTTGCATACGATCAAAATAAATTTTCGCAGGCGGCTGAACGGCCTACACAGAGTTGTATGCAAAAATCACATTTTTCCATGTGGCCAGCGCAACCGCATGCAAAAGTGAGATTTTTTGCATACGGTCACCTACACCAACTGCCTGTGAAAATAATTTCAGCGAAAAACTAAAAATTCCGAAACACCAAATTGGCAGAAACCCTAGCCAGCCGTCGGTCGAAACCCTAGCTCCCTCTCTCGACGTCGTCGTTGCCGCCACCACCGCTGTCATCGTCTTCATCGTGCTCGCTGTAGTCTATCATTGCCGTAGTTATAGCCGCAATAGACAATGAGGGCTGGGGCCCTCGAGCTCATCAACATAGTCACCTCCGCCACCACTATAATCACGCGCGCCTGCTCTAGCTCCTACTACCGCTCCCGCTTCCGCCCGCCAACGGATCTTGTAGTCGCTGGCCGGCAACAATGAGGAGGCTATGGCGCAGGCACAATCGGTAACTTGAATGGAGGTAGGGAGGTGGCATATTAGAGAGGGTGTCGGATGGAAAACTCCGCAGCGGAGGACTGTGCAGACCCCCTTTTTGAGTTCGGCCCAGGGACGCGTGAAAGAGGCCTCCTCAGGCTCGGCTCCGGTGAGGCTGGTGAGGATTGAGATCGCCTGTCAGAGAACGGTGACACACGAGCAAGTATACAGGTTCGGGCCGCCGGTGAGGCGTAACAACCGACTCCTGTGTGGTGGATTATGTGTATGAGGATTCTAGCTCTCCGGGGTTGGCCTCAGTTAGCTGCAACCCAGCGAGAAGAAGTGGAAAGAAGAATCCAACCCCCTTCCTATAGGCCTGGGCCTCCTTTTATATCTCAAGGGGACACCACAGGGGCCAGACAGACGGTTTTATAGAGAGAAAGGAGAAAAATATTTTACAGATGAAGTCTAAGCCGTGGCTTGGAGTGGAAGTCTTCCGCTACTGTAGATCCGATATGGCGTCGATCAGACCGCCCATCATGGCGGTCGGCCCAACACATCATTGTCCATTAAACGGCTGGAATCCGGCAGTCCACCGTAAACCGTGCGGTGCGCTAGGTGATTAGACCTGACGCACCAACCTTGACGTGGCGTAGGAGCCGGATCGGCCCCTACGATCTTGATGCAGCTTCATTGGGAAGCGTATCATACCTACCGCGCGTGCGTCGGCACGCGCGGCACTGTACGCCGTCCCATCGGTCATTCGCACCGGTCTCACGCCGGTCTGCCGACGGTGACCGGTGTCAAATGCGTGCGCGTCGCTTTGCAATAGATGTGGCACGCACGCGGCGCAGGCGCACTACGCCTACACCGTCATTTAATGAGGGTAGGTGAGCGCTGGGAGAGCTCACCCGCTTCGTTGCACGTGGCGACGGCCCGAGGGGGTCGGGGAAGCCCGACCCCTGCTGGACCTTCCCCCGAGGGGGTAGTGCGTCATGGGAGGGCGGTCGCCACGTCGTCCTCGGGCCTTCTCGCCCCTCGGTTGATGGCCATGTGGATGGACGAGGCCGCCTCAAGCCCATAGTCGATATACCCCTGTACCCAGGACACCGATAGAGGGGAAGCTCCGGATCTCCATGGTGCATAGAGAGGGGAAGTGGAGGAAAGGATAGGGTGAAAACAAGAGGAAGTGAGAAGTGGATGGGGAGAGAGAGGATTTAGATATTTTAAGGATGGGCTTAGCCTGGTTGGCTGGTGGCAGGCCCACTGCCCACCTGCGAAAGTGAAGGTCCTTAAGCACCATCGGAGGAGCGATTTATGCATTCTGTGGCTGTTATAGTCCGCATGCAACCTAGAGAGGTTCTCGTCCAGAAGAATTGATTCTGTAGAAGCGTGACCTCCCTTTATTTTTAAAATCATTTTTTTATAGTGACGGATGGCTCATGTTGTCTTCATGAAAGGTGTGCAGATTATGGTACCCTATACCCACACGATATGGTTATCCGACTAGTTATAGGGGATAGCTTATATTATATAATATGTAACGGATCATGACTTGGGTATTACGTTTCCTTATGTATTACGGAACAGCCTAAAGTCTTGGTTTAACAATATTGTAAAGTAGTATTAGGAAACCGATACCGTATTGGTTAAGGTTTCTATATTGTAATCTTGCCCCTCATCCTATATAAGGTGGGTAGGATGCCCTCTAGGGGGCAGGAGTACAACTAGATCGTCAGATCAATACAACACCAGGCGGATACAATCCCCAAACAGGAGTAGGGTATTACCTCTCATTAGGAGAGTCTGAACCTGTCTAAATCCTTGTCTCCGCATCCATCCACTTTTAGGTCTCGTGCGCTACCTCTTTTCATATTGTCAAAATCTAATTTCGACAAACGGAAGTCCAGATTTATTCGTTCGTGCCTGAGTTTTTTTGCGGTTGTCATTTTCTTATTCATTTTGCTGATGATTTTGTAGTAGTTGTACACGATGGATCTATGGAGAAATTGTTTGGAGGGGTGTTTTGGTTGGCTGATTTGTACTTGAG
The DNA here is from genome assembly GCA_000573905.2 of Oryza punctata. Taxonomy (NCBI): domain Eukaryota; kingdom Viridiplantae; phylum Streptophyta; class Magnoliopsida; order Poales; family Poaceae; genus Oryza; species Oryza punctata. Next base: position 14,168,504 of record CM002497.2, read on the forward strand.
ATGTAATTTAAATAATTTGAAAAGGGAAGTATATTAGGGAAATCTTAACTTGAACCCAATATTTGAATGGCTTGAATTTGTAGAGATATGAGCTTCCTATTGGAAGCTAGTCACCAATTGGACGATTTGTTTCTGGAAACAATGTATTTGGGAGAGCTTTGTACAAGGGGATGTCATGGCCAAAAGGGGAGATTTTGGAAGAGAAGGATTTGAACTTTGGCTTCTAGTTCATAAGTACGTCGAGTTTAGGGAAATATCAAAGGCAGTTCCCAGATTTTTTTTTCCTTGTAGAGGGGGGGGGGGGGAGCAAGTGGTTTCGAAGGAACTTTTGAATTGACAAAAACATCAAGTCCATTTGATTTCCATAATTAAAAAAAATAAATAAGAGAATTTTGGATCAAAATTAAGGTTCCAAATAATGATTTAATTGAGACCTTCGCACACGATCATAGATACACTCATACAACCAAAAAAAAATTGAAACTAACGTTTATTAAAATAGTTTGGATATCTAATAAAAACGTAACCGGGTGTTAAAAAACATTATTGTTTTTTTAATTTCTTTTAAGCCGTAAGGTACTATAAATATTACTCACTCTGTCCTAGAAATATATGAAGTTTTGATTAGATGTGACACATACTACATCATCATAGTAGTATGAATAGAGATTCTATCCAGATTCACATTAATAGTATAAATGTTATAATATTTATTGGCTTTTGTTTTCATTTTTTCCTAAGTTAGATGGAATTTTATGAAAGAAACTAATCACGAGCGGGTTAGTAAGGTCAGTTAATATTTCTTTCAATGGTATTCAACGCGTTAACAATGAGATGATATAGTTCATTAATCTTTTAAAATATCGGTCCGATCTGTCGAAGATGCTCGGAGTGGTCCAAATATATATACCTGAAGGGGTTCCTGTTGTAGTAGCTATAATTAGTTCTCTTAATTCAGTATACCGAATCGTTAAGTTATCTCTTCTATTAATTTCAAATCAAGTACGTATTCATCCCGTGCATGTATTGACAAAGGATAAATCGTGTGCTGGAAACTGGAAGGCGGCGGAGGCGCGCGTGGTAGGCACCGGCGCACGGCGAGTGGGCCAGACCGCCTCCTCTCGATCGAAGTACGGCGGCCATTCACCATAAAATGATTATACATGCCGTACTCTACTTCGACACTTCACCTACCCTTGGCAACGATGCCAAATGGGTCGTCTACTTAATGCGCCTAGGCTCATTTTCGTAATGGGCCTAGGTTCGTGGAAATTAGCGCTGCCAGATGAATGTATTTTATGCATCCATATTTCGTAGTCCTTCCATATAAAACAACTTTTGTATATATCTAGATTCATATAGAAGAAGCTATTTTTAACCAAAAACTATGTACTAGTAATACTAATACTAGATATTAACTAATAAATATAAAAAATATCTTAAAAATATGCATTTTATTCCACCTATATACTAGTTTTCAAATCCAATTTCATCGTGTTTCAGTAGAAATCATCACGAAAAAATAATATGATAATTTCAAGAGTATAAATTTGCTACTTCCTCTGTTTCATATTATACGTCGTTTGAATTTTTTCCTTATCAAACTTCGTTAAGTTTAACTAAGTTTATATAAAAATTTAGAAACATCTAAATTATCAAATTAGTTTTATTAAATTAAACATTAAATATATTTTGATAATATGTTTATTTTGTGTTGAAAATACTACTATATTTTCCTTTAAATTTGATCACGAAAAAAGTTAAACGACTTATAATATAAAATGGATGAATATATTTTTCTCTTTTTAAGGCCAAACATGTATAATAATGAATCTAAGCGGAATTTTGATCTAAGCTTACAAGTACACGTACCTTTATTTTTTTTTATTTTTTGATATTTATTAGTTGGCGTGTATGATAAATGTATCCGAAACTTGTGTGCAAATAATATTTTTGCTGGTAATTATCGAGAAGTCCTATATCTCACCGTCATATACACTGGATACAGCCATATACGTATATGGGTCGTGCTTTCCTACGCGGGCATGCAAAGCAAAAAAATTGTATCAAACATGTGAGCCATGACATTACCTTATAAATCTCAGAAAATTACATATATTTTGATTAAATTATCACAAAATTAGAGATTTACGATGTGGTACGAGAAAACTACAGATTTAACGAAAGATTTATAAAAGAACCTACAGATTTAATGCTAAGTATTACAAAACTATATATTTATTAACATTAAAATTATCGCAAAACTATATATTATAAATTTTAAATCCCTAACACAACCATTATGTTAGAGCTATAACCGTTGTAGTTTTATAATAAATTGTGCCACAACCTATAGTTTTGGGATAAATTTGCAGCTTAATCTTTATTTTTTGTGACAATTCATTTTAAGTTAATAGTTTTGTGAGAAATTTTATATTAAATCTGTAGTTTTGTGATAACACCAACTATTCAGCCCAGTCCATTTTGAGATAGGCGGCTAATATATTATGTGTGGTAGTCATCGTCTGACCAATCAGCTCGGACACTGGACCCCGTTTGTGCCTGCCCATTCTTCCATTATAGATGGGACCCCAGTATGATTTTGAAGGAAATAGAAGGAAAGGTTATGTTCGTGTGGGTTTTACGATTAAGTCTATCATACCATTGCCCTCTTATCCTTTGAGGTTTTAGTTTATAGCCAATCCTACCCAAGACGGCAACTGGCTCGGAATTAGCCGATGCTTATTCCACAGTTTTTTCTCCAAGAAAAGAAGTTGATGAACCGTGGGTCTTCCACCTCGACGTAGCATTGCTTTGTCACGCTTTCGCCCATTGCAGAAAATCCCTACTGCTACCAGCCCAGAAGGCGATTTTCGAAGCTTTACGTCACTTTTAGTCATAGGTACTCTCGTACCTAAACCGATTTTAAATGTGAAATAGCAAGAGTAGTATGATATGATTGACGACGCAGTTGCATAGTGCCATGAACTCCTCGATTTTGTCAAAACTACTGATAACGATGTAATATATAATATGGGTATTACAAGTTACTACGATGATCAGGTGGTCAAGGACGGTACAACTGGACATCCATTGATCGAACTGCATGCAAACAGATGCGAGACGCTTATTAACGATTAATCATGCAATTCAACAGCGTCAACAGACAGCCATTGGACGATGCTAAACTCGTTTTATTGAGACACATAAACTTTAATGAATTTTGTGCAGCTCGATTAGCAGGTGAAACCGGATGGGTAGTTCTTGCCGCACTTGTTGAGGATGATGCTGAGGTCAATGGGCAGGTTGAGGTTGATGAGGCCGAGCACGTTGGCTTTCAGAGCGGTGCAGAGGCAGACAGCAGCGTCCAGGTCGGCGATACCTGCCAACAGCGGGCAGCAATCGTCCGGGCCGTGGCCAATCTTCACGCCGACAAGCCCGTTGAGCAGGTTGGCGCACACCCTCAGCTTTAGGGCGTCGATCGAGCAGCGGCCGTGATCACCTTGGTTGCCGTACGACGGCGTCGGGGCAACCGACTCGCTTGTGCAGCTTGGTGCACACCCGTAGAACAGGAGGCTTAGGGCAAGAAGGGGAACGATCTTGTTGGAAGCCATTGCTCTAGTGATGAAGTGATCAAGGTATCTAGCTAAGCTAGCAATGGTGCTGGCTAGTGGAGTAGCTTGTGCTTTAGCTTGTGTTGGTGTGGGATTGTTTGCTTGGGCAGTCTGGGCGTCGGGTATTTATAGATGATTGCTACTCCCTCCCTGTTCCATTTTTATAGATACCGGCTCGTAGCTACCGGTTTATTTAAAACTGATATAGATACCGGCCCATAGCTACCGGTTTATTTAAAACTGATAGCTATTGACTGTTTCTCACCTCCACGGGAGAAAAAAATGAAACCGACACCTTTGAACAATTATAGATACCGGTTCTAAATAAAAACCCGTAGTACATATCGGTTCTTAAAAAACAGCACCTACAATAACGGTTCTTAGAAAACCTGCACCTAAAAAAACTGAGCTGAGCCGAACCACCACTTAACCGCACCAAAGTCACAACACATCCACTCCATCCTTACCCGTTCCGTTTGTGCTCTTCCTCTCACACACACACTCGTCCTCTCCTCCCTCCGCGTCGTCCTCTCCTCCCTCCGTGGCACTGCCCATCGCCACCAGCGCCACAACTGTCGTCACTGCCCATCGCTGCATCCGCTGCTACCGCCCATCGTGCCACCGGATATGATGGTGACGACCTCGGTATGGAGAGTGTGGCTGGTGGCGACCTCGGCGAGGAAAGGGACCCTAGCAGCCAGCGGTGGCCCCGGCGCGGAGAGGGACCTGGCAGTGACCTCGACGTGGTGATCTCCACACCGCTCCTCCGACGGCGACACAGATTGGCAACGACAGTGGGACCATGAGAGTGAGTTCATCTTGCTTGTGTAGTTCTTGATGTTATGTTGTTGTTGATATGTGATCTGTAATAATTGCTGTTGTCGATTTGTGATATGTGAAGGATGGGATGAGGATTTTTGTTGTTGATCTGTCATGGATAGGGATGAGAATTGTTTGTTGATTTGTGATTTGTGATGGATGGGAGTAGGGGTTGCATGAAGGGGTGGCTCGAAAGCATCGACTCATCGAGCCGAGCCGATGCTTGGAGCCAACTTCTCTTTTTCTTTGAATCGGGAAGAGCACAAAAGTACCGGTTGAAACTGGCAACTATGACCTAGTGTCATTGGTGCCGGGTGCAAAATCGGCACGTATGTTAGGTTTGCAACTGGCGCGTATATTAGGTGTTATGCGCAGTTGTAATAAGACGAACTAACCAACGTCATGTATTTAGGGATAGAGGTAGTATAATTGACAAGTCGTTTTAACTTTTTTAAAGTTAAGTTTTGTGAAAGCTTATCAACTTTATAGAAAAATAAAGTAACACTTATACCACCAAATTAGTTTCATTATATTTAACATTGAACATATTTTGATATTTTTTGTTTTGTGCTGAAAATATTGCTATATATTTTATGAACTTAATCAAACCTAGCAAACTTTAATTTAGAAAAAATCAAAACTACTTATCATATAAAATGGAAGTAGTATTTGCTATACTAGTGGCATGCACGACAAGGGTAGTTCGTAGGCCTACCCTTGATGGATTTGCATGCATGGGCCAGGCTAGTTGTTCGATCGAGAGATATGACAATTGGCATGAGGGAATTAGATTGGTTGATGGGGAAACTTCTTTACGCCAAAATTGTCTGCGCCAACTCGCTTGGTGGTGCGCACGCCGCACGGCTGGCGTGTCTGTGCCCTTATGAGCCTTTTTCTTTCGTCAATTTTTTTTCATCAATTTTTTTATTTTAGAAATTGAATCTTTCATCTCCAATTTTAGTTGAAAGTTTTTGAATTTCACTTGAGAGTTTTTCAATTTGAGTTGAACATTTTGAATTTTGATATGAATGTTTTCAAATTTGAGTTGAACATTTAAGTTTTGTGAGGAAAGTTTTAATCAAAGTTGATAGTTTTCAAATCTTGACTTGAATTTTTTCAATACGAGTTGAAAGATTTCGAATCTTAGTTAAAAGTTTTAAAATTTGAGTTGAAATTTCAAATCTTGAGTTAAAATTTTAAAATCTTCACTTAAAAGTTTTCAAATATGAGTTAAAAGTTTCAAATATTAACTGAAAATTATTCAAATCTTGACTTGAAATTTTTTAATTTGAGTTGAAAGTTTTCAATGAAAGAAATGAAAGGAGATTGGATAAAACATGTGCTACATAGTTTGCTAGCACATCTGCGTCAAATAGGAAACCCCTCAAAGGAATGTTCTTCTTGTTTATCTAAAACTATCAAATAGTTATATTTTTATTAAAAAAATGATAACATTTATACCATGAAATTTTGTGTCCAAACTTAACTCACACTAAATAAATTCAGTAAATAAATAGTGTAGTGGTATTATATTTATACCCAAATTTATTTCCTAATGTGTAGGTTGAATTTAAACTTGATTTTTGTTGGGGTGCTAGATAGTCAATATAGAGCTCTATATTGTTATTTTTAAAAAATCTTTTATAACTATTTATATCAAATTTGAAAAAAAAAAATATACGTAACGGAACATCGTTTCGAGGGATTAGAACCCACTTCCTGGTTGATGAATTCGACCATGCATTCATACTGGGCAGCCATCGTGTCTATTACTCATTTTTACTATATCAATTCTATCGAATACATATATTTATCGGTAAAATAATATGGAATATCTCAAATTAATACATACGTAAGTAGATAAGACTCCCCAAACCAGGGAAATCTATTTACAATACCTGCTACGTGCTAATAGAATTTTATAAAATTGAAACTATGCCATCGTCATCTATTTTTCATCATATATATACCAAAATACCCATGCACCCATGCATGTGGGACCCACACATCAGTTTCATTTTAATTTCTTCCTCCACCTTCGCCTCCTCTCTTTCCCATCTCTATCAACCTCTCCTCCAGTGGTAAGAGAGGCAGCGTGGCCTCATCGGTGAGGGCGGTGGAGGCTACAGAAGCAACATCTTTAGGGTAGGAGCCCTCGTGTGAATTAGCCATAGATTTATGCGAGAATTTGTAGCTTTGCTGATTAATATGGACATCCTTAACCTTTATAATGTGGGGACATATACTCTGGACTCTAATTAATATTTTTTACGCAAGGACTTCAATTAATATTACTCCTTGTTTCTCAAGTACTTTTTCTTGATCGCAACTAGGTGCCTAATCTTCTGTCTGGTAAAGATCATGCAAAAAACTTGACGCACATTATTCGGCTTCCGTTCAACAAAATTCGAACCCTGTAATTGCAGCACCATGTCTTCTTTGGTTATCTACGGTGCCAAAACCCGATTGACCTCATCGAGAAGGCTAATACCTGCATGCGAATCGAAAAACACAAACATAGATTTCAATTCTATTTGCATATGAATGATTAAGATCTTAAAGCTAGGTTTCACAAACTGAACTAGCAGCAAAAATACAATGACAGAAATAATCCAAGTAAAACCCTACTCTAAACTATAACGGCTATTGAATAAATATGATTAGGAACATTCTAGAGTTAGCCTTAGGGCATCCACCCCTTGGGCTTAGCCCACGATATAATTACAAGGCCCAAATCCCAAATTAGACTTGGCTGGATATGGTACATGGCTTGTTTTCAGATTCCCAAGAAATTTCAATGTGTGACCAAAATCATCTAAAAGTAGACTTCATACACTTTCCAACAAGTACTCATGGGACTCGAGAGTACTTCTAGATCAGCAGCTATATCTGTTTGAAGTTGATGCTGTTAGGAGGGTCGATTTCGAATCCAAAAGGTGTAGAACTTAATCTTTTGCCTTGTATGGACCAAAAGTGACGTGGTGACATGAGAGTAGAATTGAAAAAGGATATTGGTTAGTTCACAATCAACTTCATGATCATCCAAGCACTTCGTATGCCTGCTTTCATTTCCTTCACTCATACAAGTATTTTTGCAAACGATAAGATACAAAACTCATGGTACAATAATGTTTATTCAAATACTTATATTATTAACATGTACCTTTGATCGATGAATAAAAAGGTAGCCATGGTTATACCATTTTTTTTGACAAATTGGTCCTTTTCGAAAATTTATTTCAAAACTAGTCCCTGCTAAAAACTTCAACCAAAAATAGGCCGTGGGCTCAGCGGCAGTGCACGAGGCGCTCAGGGCTAATGGACCAGCGCCAACAGATGTGGCGCTGAGATTCCTGCTAGCGTGGCGCTTGAGCCGATCCACCGACCAACGTGGCACGAGGGTCAGTGCCAACCGCCTTAGCGCTGAGTCCCTAAGCTCAACGCCAAACGCGTTGGCGCTGAGCTAGAGTACTTAACCTCGCGGCTGAGCCGCCCCCAACCCAGCCCGAATCTTCTTCCCCAAGCAGCTGTGGTTAGGGTTGAGCGCTCTCTCTCCTCCCCTCCGAAAATCTCCTTAAATCCCCCCAAAATCGAAGACTATTTGGTGGGCATTGCATTGGAGGTTGATTTCTAAGGTAAATCTCCTCCAAAAACCCTAATTTTATCAATTGTTGCCTACTTTGTTGTGTGTATTTTGGGAACCGTGGGGTGTTGATTGTGGCTTGGGATGGGATTTGAAATAGGCAATGTGGGTGAGGATGCAATGTTTTGGTTATATATTGATGTTGTAGTGAATGATTTATATTGAATTTGCAAGTTATGTTGTCTTTTGCACGGGGTGATTTTGGTAGGGATTGAGTGTGCCCTTGTATCGTGAATATGTAGGTATTCAAATTGATTCATGTTGTTGTTGATAGGTTCATAACCGAAGGAATTTGTGATTGGTGGTTAGGGGTTAAAATTTAAAAAATTCCGTTAATAGTTTTGGGGTACCATTGGTATTTTCGTAATTTAAACTGATGTTTTACTTTAGAATCACACACCCTTATTTATTGGTTACCTATTGTAGATGGATAGATTGGTCCGACTTCATTTTGGTGGTTCTGTGGTAGACAAAAGTAAAGGTGGAAATCAGTTTGAGGGAATGACTGTTAGGCAGTTAGTGTTTCATGCCAGACCCACATTTGAGGAGTTAATTTCCCGCACCAAGGTTGAATTGGATTGGAGTAATGAGTCGGTTGGTATGCGAGGGAGATACGATGTAGGTGCCTGTACTATGTCCCATAAGTTAATGTTAGATATGAATGGAGAGGTGGAATGGGAAACGTATGTAGACATAGTCTTGGGGTCGCAGTACAAATCGCTTGAGGTGTTTGCTTGGAAGAAAGAGCACGGAGAACGGAAGGAAGAATTAATTGAGAAAGATGCGGAGGTTGGAGAGGAAATACATGTTGAGGTGGATGTGGACTTAGGTGAGGAAGCACATGTTGAGAATTATGTGGACCTACGGGAGGAAGTACATGTTGAGGAGAATGTGGAAGTAGGGGAGGAAGTACCGTGTGATGATGACGTGGGGGATGAAATGTCTGACGATAGGACTTTCACTGTGGCCATTAGAGAATTGTTCGGGGGAAAGTTTATACTCGATCGGAATGTGAGGAGGCTATGGTACGTAATGGATTGAATCCGGAGTTGTTGGACCTAGATACAGAGGATGAAATGGATGAGTATGCTTCTAACTCCGATGACAATCGCCCAGTGGGCAAGATGTCGGCGGAAGAGAAGAATGTGTTTGAAAAAATAGTTGGTCGAAATCCTGAAATATCTCAATTCGAGGATCTTAGCAGTTCTGGGTTAGCAATTGCCGATAGGGATCCAATATACGACGGAGTCTTCAATGCAATGGGGGGTGAACCGAGGAAGGGATTGGAGTTTCGATCTATGGAAGACATGAAAATATGGCTGCAGAGCTACTCTATTCGTGTGCACCGGCCATTCCATGTGAAGGAGTCCAACGCATCCGTTAAGTACACTGCAGCTTGCCTCGATCGTTTCTGCAAATGGCAGATTCGTGCTAGAAGGGGTGTTGGAGATAGATAGAGGATGACTAGTCTTAGAAAAGACCACATGTGCTCTAGTACGGATGGAACGGGCAAGCATTTGCAACTCACTTCGAGGTTTATTGGTAACAGGTTATAGGCATTTGTCCGAGCTGAGCCAACATTGTCTCCTACAGCTATTATTGAGGCAGTTGAGCACATATGGCACTATCGGCCTACGTATGGCAAAGGTTGGCATGCTAAGCAAGTTGCTATGAAAGTCATGTGGGGAGATTGGGATGAGGCATATGTTCGTTTGCCCAAACTCCTAAATGCCATCAAATCAAAGAACCCTAGCATGCAATTCCGTGTTGAGGCTCACCCTGAGAAGTCAAGAATCGTTGAAGGAGTCGAATGGCGTGTGTTTGGCCGTGCATATTGGATTTTCGGGTAGTCGGTGGATGCCTTCAAGCACTTGAGACCGGTGTTATCAATTGATGGGACCTTTCTGACCGGAAAATTTAGGGGTTCATTGCTCACAGCAATTGGGATTGACGCAGGGTTACATCCTGTTCCCTTGGCATTCGCCCTTGTAGAAAAGGAGAATACATCGAATTGGGAGTTGTTCATTAACATGGTGAGACATCATCTGGTCGGCCCTAACAGAGAAGTTTGTGTAATATTTGATAGGCACCCAGGCATCTTGAACTCCATCAACAATCACATACCAGGGCACCGACCCATTCACAACAGATGGTCCATGGGACACTTCTGTGCTAACTTCTATACCACGGGAGCTACCCAGGATCAGATTAAAGAACTCGAGCGCATATGTCAGATAAATGAGAAAGTCATGTTCTTGGATGTGGTCAAACGCCTCTTGGGTTTGGTTGGGGAGTGACCAAAGAAATGGCTAGAGGACCATATGCCACTTAAAGTTAAATGGGCTCGATAATTTGATACCAACGGATGTCGGTACAGCATCATGACTAGCAATATGGCTAAGAGTTTCAACAATGTCTTGCGAGGCATTCGGAAGCTGCCAGTAACAGCTATTGTGGCGTAACATTCTTAAAGTTTAATAGTTGGTTCGTAGACAGACATGAAGCGGCCACACTGGATATCCAGAACAGGCAGAAGTGGCCAACAAAAATTAAGGAGACCCTAGAGGAGCAGAAAAACGAACCTTGGGTCAACGAACAATATGTTACGATTTTCCATCAATGAAGTACGAGGTTACAGAGCATGGCGGTGTCACGCCGGCCGGAGTGCAATGGGGTGGACGTCATTATGTCGTGGTTGCAATAGATAACACATGTACTTGTTAATTACCTCAGCTCCACCACTTGCCATGCTCTCACATGATAACCGTTTGTAGGCTCCGAAGTTTGGATGTGGAGGTCCCCCCATGGATGTGTTACGAAGATTCCAATGAGGCTATGCAGCACACATACTCCCCGAGATTTGAGCCATACTTAGATCCCTCGCAGTGGCCAAGTTATGACGGTGAGTTGTTCGTTCCCGAGTTGGCGTTGAAGCATGACACTCGTGGAAGACGTAGGAGAAAAAGGTTCAAAAATGACATGGATAAAGGGTACAAAAGGTAATGGTACATGAAGGACACAGAAGCCAACCAGTACAAATTCTGAGGTAGTAAGTCAAAACAGATGTTCCATCTGCCATCAGTCAGGTCATAAGAAAACTCGGTGTCCGAATCGAGACATATCAAAGGATCGACCAAAAAACACCGAAGGACGGGGGGTGGTGGGTCTAGTACGTAGGTTGTTTTTGATTTGTTGTATTTATTTCCGCATTACTATAATCGTTTCCTTCCCATGTTTTACTAATTTTGTATATTATGATTGTATCATTTACTGATGATTTGATCTCTAATTGCAGGATGGCGCCGTTTTTGGGTCTAGACGCTTTCTACGAGGAGAAGCACCGGGCTCCCAAGATAGCGAGTGGAGAGATTATCCTTGATTTGTCAATAAGCTTTGCACATATTACGTATGTTGCATTGATGTACTTACGGCCGCACATTATTTCTGTCTATTAATGCAGCGCCTGAAGACCCTCCGAGTCAGAGGTCACTCAGCACACATCCCCTTTGATGACCGGTACATTACTTATCTACGGCGAGTGAAGGTGTTGGCGTTCATGACCATGTCGCAGCGGCCGATGCCTCTGTACAACGCCGCGGCGCTCACGGCGCTAGTGGACCGTTGGAGGCTAAAGACACACACCTTCCACCTACCCAGTTGGGAGTTGACCGTCACACTGGAGGATGTTTCTATGATCCTCGTTCTTCCTATACGGGGACAGGCAGTCACAGGTGACACGGCTTCCGGCAACTGGAGGCAACGTGTGGAGGAGTACCTAGGTGTCGAACCTCCAGTGGCACCTGATGGACAGAGGCTGAAGAAGACCTTCGGTGTGCCACTTAGTTGGTTGTGTGCCAACTTCTCCCAGTGCCCCGAAGATGCTGACGAGGACACGGTGCAGCGTTACTGAAGGGCCTATGTGTTGTTCATATTTGGCAGTATTTGTTCCCAGACTCTGGTAGTGACATGGCTTCCTGGATGTGGCTTCTATTGCTAGCAGACTGGGATGAGGCGGGCACGTTCAGCTGGGGGTCTGCTGCCCTAGCCTAGCTCTATAGGCAGCTATGCGACGCCTGCCGGAGAACAAGCGAAGATGGTAAACCTAGCAGGCTGTGTTTGGTTGCTACAGGTGCGTGTGGTTATTATTTCTGTATTGTTTTGCTTAGGTTCAAAACTTGCTAACATGTGAGTTCCAGGTTTGGATGTGGATGCGCTTACCTGTTGGTCGTCCTACATGGAGGTCTCATCCAAATTGGTCCCATGAGGATCCCGACCAACGACCCACAGTTGCATTCCTGGTGGGAAAGGACTCCATCGCCGGTAGTAGGCCGTAGGAATTTGGCATACTACCACTATACAAACGAGATGGACTACCTTCAGCCCGATCATGTGAGTAACAAACTGAGTACCTTTCTATCCTATTTGAGAACAATTTTATTGTTCTAACTTTCTTTTTTTGGTTGCAGGTGGAGTAGAGGCCATATGAGGCCCCAGAGGTGGTCGGCATAGGGATCAACCCCATGTGGCACATAGAATTTGAGTTGCGAACCCTTTGGTGCCCATTGATCTGTTTCTATGCAGTTGAGTTCCAACTGTGCCATCGAGTCATGCGATAGTTCGGAAGGCGTCAAAAATTCCCCCAACGTTTCTCGACAAGTGTTGACCTCCACAAGTACGTACATTCACTAAATATAACAAACCTAATTGATGGATTTGTAAAATTCTGACTTCTGTCCTTCACATTGTGTGTAGTCTCGACCGCCGGAAGAATAAGAAGGTCACGGATTGGGCATATTATCATCAAGATCATATCGCCCAATGGGATAAACTTGAAGCCAACGTTGTGCCGGATCACACTCAGCACAACAAGACCGACTTCGATGCGTACTTGGCCTGGTTAGTACGCAAATATCGTCTTGTGCTACATCCGTCTTGGATGCTAGCGGATATAGCCGATGACCCCGAAGATGTGGAGGAGTAGAACGAGTACGACACATGTACCCGTGTAAGTAACCACGGTCGAGACGGGACCTGTTCGTGACAGGGTGGTCAGTACAGTGCGACTTTCACATGATATGCACGCTTCTTTTATGTTTTGACTAATTGCGTATTTTCACTTTTAGGCACAAGAGCTCGTGAGGACAGTTAACGAAGCGGGAGTGGCGCTCGGCACGCCACCTGGGTCGGAAGTAGAGAGCGGCATTCTTCGCAACACATTGCAATTACTCCTAGCAATAGCACTCCGAGTACGTCTATGTTGACATACAATTTAACTCGTACTTCCAAATGCAGACTCTACGACAACGATGTTGAAAGTTGGTAGCACGACTTGGATGTAGGTCCAACAATGCCGTCGAACCACCACGACACCACGATGATGAAGGAGAGGAAGAAGCACAGGAAGAGGCTCAGCAGGAGGAAGAACAGGAGGGCGAGGAGGGTGAGGAGGAGGAAGAAAGAGGAGGCAGACGAGCTTGGTACTTCCTAGCTAGAGGACGCACCATAGCCATTGCAGGCGGGGCCATCTAGACCACGACGCAAGCGAGCACCTTCCGAGGACTAGAGGTTCACTCCCGATGTGGCTCGTCCTCGTACGAGGGGTAGGAAGAGGTAAGGACGTAGTGAATCCTACCGCGGGTTAAATGTTAATGAATAGACGCACTGGATATGGTCCAATATTAGAACTAAGACTAGTGAATCTATGTAATGAACATATTTTGTCTTTACCTCTATATCTAGATGGTTGGATGGACTGGACGGATGGATAGATTATGTGATGATTCGACGGACTGGATAGATGGATGGATGTATGGATGTATGTGAATGGGTGGATGGATCATGGTCTTGTGTGTTTATCCGTACAATATGTGAATGAAACTTGACGTGAAAATTTAGAATATGTGTATATTTGATTTTGTGTGTGCTTGGGCAGAGAGCAGGCTGCTGGCCCTCTACCTGGGTCCAGAGTTCAACGCCATAAGAAATGGCGCTGACCCATATAAGCTCAGCGCCATTTTCTCTGGCGCTAAACCCCGTATCATTCCAACCCTCATTCCAAGCCTCAGCACCAGAGAAAATGGCGCTGACTTTAGCTGCCTCAGCGCACCGACTACCGCAAATACAGGAGTGGTGCTGAGGTCGGACTTGGCCGCCTCAGCGCACCGGCTCCTGCAAATACAAGAGCGGTGCTGACGTGAGACTGGGTCGCGGGCGGCTAAGTCCCACCTCAGCGCCAAGGAGTGTGGTGCTGAGGTAAGTAGGCTCGGCGCCATTTTCTCTAGCACTTACCTCCATAACCTCTCATTTACAAAAAAAATCTGATATTACATGTCTTAGGGAATTACCTCCAAAAAACTACTCCATAACCTCCAAAAAAAGGCATGATATTACTACTACCACTAAAATTCTCTATTAGAGTTCAACGCGATAATTCCTTGCCACTTCCGACCCCGCATCCTTTGCACACTGCGCCCTAGCCAACTTCCTCGCTCGATCTTCACCGCATTCTTCCTTCTCTCTGTTCTATCTTGCCAAATCCCTTAGCTCCAACTCCTCTCTCCTCTCCCTCTCAGCCTTCTCCCTTGCGGCACGCTCACGTTGACGCTCCTCACATTCTTCCTACCGCTCGCGCCATTGTCGAATCATACCCAAATGAAACTCATCCATCTCCTTGTCAATCCACTCCACAAAGTCATAGAGAGGAGGTGGGACCTCATGTGCCTTCACATTACATCCCAAATTATATCCTCTAGACAAAGTCACATAGATTCTAGTTGAACCAAAAGAAAATTAACAAGTTTACCTTCACCGGCATCTTCGCCTTTCCCTTCTTTCCCTTAGGCACTGGCTTAGGTTTCTCTGGACTGTACGCATAGTTGCGACACATCCAATACCTCTGGTCGTAAGTATCCCAGTCATCACTGGTTTGAAAACAACAATCATCCCCACACCAACACATTGGGCGCTTCACATCCGGTGGTGGTAGCTGGTTAGGGGAAAAGCTGATAGCATCCTTCCTAAACATCTTGAAATTGCAAAAAAATCTATAGCTAAAAATTTAACCTAATTCACATTTATATAAATAAACTAATCTATCATGCAATATATACATACATATTATATACTCCCCGGTTGACAATACATCTCGAACCATATTCCACTAATCATGGCTAAACCCTAAAACATTAGCGAATTAGGTTTTTGATCGAGGTCTACCCTACAATAAGATTGAACTCAAACATTACACCCTTACCACCAATCCGTAATTCACAATGCATCCCTAATGTTGAATGAATGACCTGACACATCGAGCAGGATTTTCAAGCGGATATCTTAGAAATTACGGTTTTTCGAGTAGGTGTACCTTAAAAATCGATGCCCAACGCAATGCCCACGAAATCCCCTTCGATTTGGGATGGATTTGATAGCTATTTAGGGAAGGGAAGAGATGGGTGACTTTTTGGAAGAACCTACAAAAGAGAGGAAAGGAAGAGAGTGGCTAGGTCGGGTTGCTTGGCTAGGTTAAGTACTCTAGCTCAGCGCCAACGTGTCTGGCGCTGAGCTTAGGGACTCAGCGCCAAGGCGGTTGGCGCTGACCCTCGTGCCACATCAGCTAGTGGATCGGCTCGGGTGCCACGCTAGCAGGGATCTCAGCGCCTCGTGTACTGGCGCTGAGCCAGCGGCCTATTTTTGATTGAAGTTATTAGCAGGGATTAGTTTTGAAATAAGGTTTCGAAAAGGACCAATTTGTAAAAAAAACGGCTGGTTATATCGGAGCTAGTAATTTTCTCATCACATCTTATAATGTTAAAAACTGATAATAATAGCATATCCGTGACAGAGTTAGTTGCAAGTTTTTTTATCCTTGCGCCATTAAACTGTGAAATCGTATGTGATTGGAAAAAAAAATGGTAACAAGAGATATTTTCAGGAAAAGAAAAGGAAATACTATCAGAGCCAGGTTTCGATCCTGGGACCTGTGGGTTATGGGCCCACCACGCTTCCGCTGCGCCACTCTGATTGTTGTCCAGGGTTAATCTCTTATTTTAATTATCTTTTTCTGATACTGCACTTTCTGATTCCGGACGTGTTTTTAAAACGGAAAGTATCGGTTGAAATTTTTACAAATACTTTCAGAAACGGAAATGAATTCAAAATTTTTTCTCGGAAAATGGAAACGATGTAAGGCTACTATCTGTCAGAAACTAGAATCCGTCAGAAACTAGAATCCATCAGAAACTTTCCAAAAACGAATTCGAAAATTTTTTGGAACAAATTGAGATATTCTTTTTTGGGAATTGGAAACAAAGTACGTATATGTCATGTACAGCTGATTAGCTTTAGTTTTCTTTGCTCTAAATATTCAAATTTATATCATGTATTGTGGTGTTTAATTAAATGGATATTTTTTCTAGTCCAGTGTTTCAGATCTATTTTTCTACCTAACGGTTATTTTTATTTTTATTAGGCCCTTCCATACATACTAACTACAATTACAATTATAGATGCATATAGTTCCTTTTCTCCAAGAAAAGTGTACAACTAGTTATATTATTTATTAATTGATAAAATTTATAAATGTGATTTATTGTTTTAGAAAAAGTATTGAGATAGTTCTGTTCGTTAATTTGAGAAGTTAAGTTTGAAAAGGTTTTATATTCTAATAATGTTTGTTACCATATTTGCTCTGTTTTAAATTGGATGATATTTGATTCCGTTTTTATATCCAGGATTCCAATTCCAATTCAAAAAAATATATGGAAACGGAAATGTAGAGGTGGTTTCTGTCCATTTTGGAGCCATTTTCATCCCTACTTGAGACCCAAACCGCCAAACGCGTGAGTGAAATCCTTAACGACTTCTCAAAGAAAAAAAAGAGTCATTTGCTTCGTGGTGCACCATTTTATAAATTACAAGTGATTTCATCTACCTCTTCGGTCCAAAATAAATTAAACTTTCTATATTAATTTGAAGATAGGTATATTAAAATAACTCATTTTTTCTCTCATTAAACCATATCACATCAATTCTTTTTTGCTCTTAGATAATTAATCTAGGATCCAAATTACCTTCTTCCATTTCTTCTATCATAAAGCCACATCACCTTACTTTAAAATTTGGATCATCATTCTATATGCTACTTAAATTATCATAAAACATATCCATTCATGTAAGCTTATATTATTTAGCTATCTTGCACATTTTATCTACTTTTTGCTATCATACTAAACTCCACTCCGATAGCAATGTGCTAGGTTTTACCTAGTGTAATTTAGTCAACGCCGGAAGAAAGGAAACGAGACGAGCTAATTTAAACAAGTGCATCCCTCGCCATGGAAGGTGAAAGAATGACTAGTCACACTTACACTTCTCCTAAACTTCAGAACACTTTATCTTTGTTGATCACCTCGAATTCATTTCCTAAGGCTTAAGCAATCATAGCTACCATATCCATATTTCTCAGAATCTGCACTCTTATTTTGTCATCCTATGAAGTCACATAGTTCACACTACTGGAGGACTGATTTTTGCTCGGATGACAAAAATTACATTTATCCCGGTTCAAAAGCCTAATGGAACTCTATGATCTTTAGTCCCGTTGGTAACACCGACCGAGACTAAAGATCATTTTTAGTCCCGATTCAAATGTTGTCAGGTCGTGTCAGGCTGACAATGATCTTTACCAACCGGGACTAAAGATCATAACTTTGGTTCCGGTCAATTATACCAACCGGAACTAAAGTTATCTTCCTTTTTGTTCTTCTTCTTCCTCCAGTTCAAACCATTGCTGCCAACAAAGTGAAGGAGAAGAGAGGTGCTGCCAAATTTTTTTAAAACATTTTGGTGATATATATTACACAAATCTAAGGGATTGAAATGTTAGTAACTTTATCCTCTGTCGATGTATTAACCTAATATAATACATTTCTAGCTATGTTTCTATATGTCATTCTCTCTTTAAAAAATTGAATGGATGAAGATGAGAGAGAAAAAATTTAGAGAAAATAAGGGTAATTCGAAATATTATAAACATTTGTATAGAAATGTTAAAAAAAGACAAAAGACAAAAGCATAGAAATGAGAAGAATTCATTAAAAACATGTTTAGCACTTTTTTAAATTTTTTTAAAAAATAATTAAAATAAGGATAATACATGAGGGTATTTTTTAAAAAAATAATTAAAATAAGGTGTCCCTATGTGGGATGAGGATAAACATGAGCAATTTAACCTACGTGCGTTGTCGTTTGTAACCATGAACGATTGGCCTACACTTAGCAACCTATCATGACAAACAAACAAGGGGTATAAGGCCTGCACCCACTGCATGGATGAAACGGAAAGTACGTATTTGAAACATTGTCGGAAGGTTGTGTACATGGGTCATCGTTGATTTCTTATTACAAGCCACTCAGTGAGAAAATGCAAGTATTTTGAACAGAAGGCGCAGATCATCGTACCAAGCCTAAACATTGTAACGGAAAAACCGTGTTTGCTATGGTGAAAGATCTGAAAGTAGTAGTTGAAAAGGGACCTAGCAGGCAACCTATAGTAAGTGAAGATGGTTACGCGGAAATGTGGCAGAAGAAGTATATTTTTTGGGAGTTACCTTATTGGAAAGTCTTGGAGATCCGCTATGCAATTGATATAATACACCTCACTAAGAACCTTTGCATCAACCTGCTAGGCTTCCTAGGTATATATGGAATGTCTAAAGATACACTGGACGCACATCATTACCTCAACATATGAAACAACGTGATGGGCTACATCCCGAACCGAATGAGAAAGGAAGCCATTACTTAAATCCAGCCAGTTACACTCTGAGCAAGCCAGAGAAGGAAATTATGTTTGAATGCTTGGACAACATCAAGGTACCGGCTGCATACTCATCCAATATAAAAGGAATAATAAGCATGAAAGAGAAGAAGTTGACAAACCTAAAGTTGCATGACTGCCACGTGTTGATAACACGGCTGCTTCCTGTTATAATTCGAGGTATCTTTCCTGATAATGTGCGAACAACAATAACAAAGCTCTGTTCTTTTATGAATGCAATTTCGTAGATGGTCATCGACCCAGACAGATTAACAGCCCTACAAAATTACATGGTTCAATGTCTTGTCAGCTTTGAGATAATATTTCCGCCATCCTTCTTCAATATAATGACACATCTTCTATATCACCTTGTCAAAGATATCGGTATTCTCGGTCTTGTGTACCTAGACAACATGTTTCCTTTCGAGAGGTACATGGGTGTTCCGAAGAAGTACGTCCGTAACCGTTCTCGGCCTGAAACTATCATCGCCAAAGGGTATGGAACAAAGGAGGTCATCGAGTTTTGTGTCGAATTTATTGAAGACCCTCGTCCCATCGAGGTCCCTGAATTATGCCATGAGGAGAGACTACGGGGAAAGGGGACTCTTGGGAGGAAAGCAGTCATGACTATAGACAACGATTTATTCCGAATAGCACATTTCATGGTATTGCAACAATCTTCGTTGGTGGCTCCTTACATCGAGGAGCACCTAGTGATTGTTCGCTCCAACAACATCGGTATGTCCGATGCCTGGATTACACGTCATCAAATTGATACTTTCCCCGTGTGGTTGCGACAACATCTCATGGGTAACGAGATAATCAATCAACAACTAGCCTTGTTGGCCAGAGGACCATCTTGCTCAATCACCACATTCCAAGGATACGAGATCAATGGATATACATTTTACACAAGAGCCCAAGAGAAAGAGAGCACAAACCAAAATAACGTTGTTCGCATCGATGCCATGGGATCTAATGGGACACCAACACTTATTATGGTGTCATCGATGACATATGGGAACTGTAGTATGGACCTTTGAAGGTCCCTCTGTCTCGGTTCCAATGGGTTAGGCCAATTGGTGGAAGCATAATGATTGTCAGATGACAACAGTTGACCTTCACAAGGTTGGGTACTAGTCAAACCGTTCATCCTAGCCAATGATGTAACGCAAGTTTTCTATCTGAAGGACATGTGTAGCAAACAAAAGAAGGGGAAAGCATCGGATGAGCCAAAACGCCACGTGGTTCTCCCAGGAAAACAGAAAATCGTCGGAGTCGAGGATAAGAATGACGAAGATTACAATCAGTTTGACAGGCAACCTCCGTTCGCGGTGACGGTTGACCCGAGCATCCTCCTATCAAATGAGAACACCCTTTACTCATACAACGATCATAGCGAAGGAACATTCGTAAGCAGAAAGTACATGCGGTCAACCATCCCATTAGGAGAATGATTGCCCTGACAATGTAAATTATTTATGTAATTTAATTTGATTTTTTATTTATGGCAATGACTTAATTATATATGTACCATTGGTGTACGAACGGTGTAATGCACATAAACAATTTTATATGTTTTATCATTATTTTTATGATTTTTATTTTCTTTTTAGTGCATTTAATTGGCCATGGTTTAATTATATATGATTTTTAAAATTTTTTAACAAGTTTAAACAATTTTATATGTTTTATCATTATTTTTATGGTTATTAGTTTATGCACTTAATTGGGCATGGTTTAATTATATTTGTTTTCTAAATTTCTATAACAGGTCTAAATAATTTTATATGTTTTATCATTATTTTTATGATTTTTAATTTATTTTTAGTGCACTTAATCTGCCATGGTTTAATCGTACATTATTTTTAAAATTTTATGAGAGGTTTAAACAATTTTATATGTTTTATTATTTTTTATGATATATAATGTTTTCTTTTTCTTTTTATTAATTTTATTTTATTTTTCTTACAGTGCAACGGTTGAGCTTCGATTAAACTTTTTCGTCCCAGTTGTTAATCAAATACGAGACTAAAAATTTTTGCAAATAGCGGGAAAACATGTTTAGTCGTATTTAGTGGTAACAACCCGGACTAAAGATATCTTTAGCCCTAGTTCGTACCGTCAACCGGGACTAAAAATCCAATCTTTAGTTCCAAATGTTCAGTGCAACCGGGACTAGGGGTGAAAACGGTTCGAAAACAGACGGAAACCACCTTTATCATTTTTGTTTCCATATTTTTTTCTGGAATCGGAATCAGAAACCCCGGATATGAAAATGGAATCGAATATTATCGAATACGAAAATGGAGCAAATACAGTAACGGATATTTATCGGAATAGAAAAAACCCTAAAACTGAACTTCTCAAATCAATGAAGAGATGTAGCTAAATATTTGTTTCTAAAACAATAAATCAATATTTATATATTTTATCAATTAATAATAATACAACTAGTTGTACACTTTACTTTCGTCAAGAAAAAGAACTATATTTATCTATAACTAAGTATGGTATACGCTAATAAAAATTAAAAAATAGCCTTTAGGAAAACAAAATCTAAAGTACTAGATAAAAAATATCTTACATCAATCCATAGTATAAATCTAAACAGTTAGAGTAGAGAAGGCTGAAGCTAATCAGTTATATATGAGAAATTTTCCGTTTCCGATTCCGAGAGAAAACCTGAATTCATTTCCGGAAAGTTTCCAAATTCGTTTCGGAAACTTTCCGAATTCGTTTCCGAAAAGTTTCCGACAGATTCCGATTTCCAACGGATAGTAGCCTTAACATATTCATTTCCGTTTCCAAGAAAAAATTCCGAATTCATTTCTATTTCCGCAAGTTTTTCTGAGAAAATTCCAATCTACACTTTCCCTTTTTGAAAGCTCGTCCGGAATCCGGAAACTTTCCGAACCGTTTTCATCCCTAACCGGAACTAAAGATATCTTTAGTACTGGTTAGCATGAAACGGGACTAAAGATTACCCCATATATAAAGGGGCACATCGTTTTCTCCGATACAACACTTAGTAGTTTCGATCATCTCACTGGCTCTGTAACGCCGCCGCTGTCATCATTTCGTCCTTCAAAAAGGTGCCGGCACTGCCGCCATCGGCTCCCCACCAGCCGCCGCATCGCCGCCGACGCCGCCGCCGATGCTGATGCCGCCACCGCCGTCTCCTCGTCGCCGCCGCAAATAAATTTGTTGCAATAAAATTATAATCATCTTAAAGTAAATTTAAATGTCAATCCAATGATATTATTTTCAGCAAATAAAATTTAATTTATATCATACTAAATGTTGGTCAAATGTTTTTAAAGTTGAATATTGAAATACGTGCATGCCTTATATTATTTCGATGGAGGGAGTATATTTATATACGATCGGAATTTAAATATTTTAATCTGAAATCAATAGTCCTTGCACGTGTTAACGGCTGGTGCATTAGTTGTGATAGTAGGAGAACGGACGATTATAGGCAGTAATAAATGGATATAGTTTCTTGTAGTTTACTAGTGAAAAAAATATATGCTTTCTCACCATTTTTTTAAATTATATTTTGTATGTATGCCTCGCCGACGCTACCACTGCAAATGTTCTGTATTTATAATTTTTGTATATACATCATTCGTTTCGACTTAGTAATTTAGATATATTTAGAAAGTTTAGACTTAGTAATGTTTTATTTAAGATATATTTAGAATGAAAGATCTATTGTAATCTGAACTTCTTTTGAACTTTTGAACAAAGGTGTAACTCTTGGACGAGATTGTCACGTCCAGAGATTCGCTAACCCGAATTTCCAAGCAGAATGTGTATAAAATCCCTGCCCAGGACTGGCCAGGGTACACAAATGACAAAGTCGATACACAGATCCACGTCTTACAAACACCGTAAAAGTATCTTACATAAATGCAGCGGAAAAGATAAACAAGCTAAGCTTGATAACAAGACACTCGTAGTGTGACGACTCCAATCCACGGCATCCTTGACGGCAGCGACAGACCTACTCCTCCAAGAAGCCATCCTCTGACACGTACTCCAACTCTGGTGCGGGGAGATGATAAAGCAAGACTGAGCACTACCCACTGTATTCAACAAGTCATACCAGAATTGGAAAAAATGATGTAAGTAATTTCCAAAGGAGGCTAAAGGGTTGAATTGCATAAAACAAGCATTTAAAAACAATAGTTGAATGTGGTAAAATAGTTGAGTTAATTAAGCAAGATTAAATCACCACTGCCCAACGCTACACCACGTTGCGACAGGCCCAAACCACCACCTGAACTACACCAATTCCATTAAATCAAGGTATTAGGGTTATGACTAATCACGGTGAATCTGGTTGATCGCGGGCACGGCTATTCGAATAGTTTTACTCTGATCAGAGTTGTACAACTGTACTCACAAGACACAGCCCCACAACACATTACCGTGTGCCGGCATACCACCACGGTATACCGGAAAAGAACTGCGATAAGACCCTTCGCATAACCTTCGCTAACCCAGTGCACCACACCTCAGGTTTCGCCCCCACCATTTAACCAAGGCAGGCAGCCCCCACTTGTGCCTAGGTGAATCCGGCTGCTGATCAACGAGTAAGCCCCCACCGAACCAACTGCATCACGCCCACCCTTTCCTGTATGCGTCGGCTAAGAAAAGCTACACTACGGGCCCAGCTATTACCCATGCTAGCTTGTGGAAAGTACGGTAATTCGTCCAGGGTTTCCCGTGAACCGGTCCTTAATCGTCATGAGTACGACCATCAAAACCATGTACTCACAATCCACCATTTATCAGGTTTTGGTTGGACCAATTAATTAACCAACCACGATTAACCATCATGAGCTACCATTAAATATTCATCATTAAATAATAGAGGTACACTAGTTATCCCATTAGTGTGCTAATGTTTCTAAGCAGGGCTAAGCATGTCCTAACCTAGCAACTACACAAATTACTTCCCAAGCTATTAAAGGTACAAGGTAATCAGAACTATGTGGCCGAGTACAGTAGGTAAATAAACCTGTAAAATGACATTATAAAACAGTGCAGTATTTGAGAATAAATAAGACGTTTGCAAAGTAGGTACAATATGATCAAATGAACAGCATGACTTGCCTTGCTCTTGAACTGACGGAACTTTGGTGAGTACTTCGAAATACTCCGGAGCATCGGAACTGCCGGATTCTATACGACAAACAAATCACACAAGCAATACAAGCAGTAAGTCTACTGAAACAGCAAAAGAAACCAATTTTATTGAATTCTAGACATTTTAATGAATCCACCGAAACTTGAATGGATTAAAACGGAACTCGGATGAGTAAGATATGAATTGTAGAATATGAAATTTGTAATTACTATTAACCGAAAACCTTAATTACTTGATATGGTTTAACGCCCGCGAACGGACAAGGTTAATAGGAAAAAAATTCGATTAACGAGCCTCACGGGTCAGCGACTCGATGAGTCAACCTACCGTGGCACGGGACCACGCAAACAGCCAACCGAACCGGCGAATAGAACCGGCGACTCAGAATGACTCTAGGGATTTAGAACGACTCGGTACGACCAAACCGACATGACACTACGCCACACTACGCACGAGCTTAAGCAGCGAGCGGCTAGTGAATGCATATGTACCACAGCGAGGGCACGGCTACAGCTATGGCTAGGTGCGGCGGTAGCGAGGTCGGTAAACCAACAACGACTAGGTGGCTGCTAGGTACCTGGGGTTTTAGGCGGCTAACGGCGCGGCAACCAACACGGCGAAGCGGCAGCGACACGGTAATAGGTCGGCAGCACGGCTACCATGTGCGACAAAGCGGCGGCAGTGGCACGGCTGCAGCAAAATAGCAGCACGGCAGCCGGCAGGCGGGGCAGCGACGGCGTGTGGCGCTAGGGCAGCTGCAGCGGCATGGCACGACAGGGTAGGGCCGACACGGCAACGGCGGCCAGTGGCAGCGGCACGGCATGGCATGCCGCGGCAGCGTCGGCACGTGGCAAAACAGTGGTGACGCAGCAAGCAGCGCGGCGACAGCTGTGGCGGCGGCGCGCGGCACGGCAGCAACGCGGCAGCGGCGGCGGCGCGACTGCGGTGGTGGCGGTGCGCGGCAGCGGCTAGGGCAGCAGCGGCGCAACACATGGTAGCGGCGGCGCGGCCGCGAGGTGGCTAGGGCAGCGGCGCGCAGCGGTAAGGCCGTGGCTCAAGGAGACTACATGGAACCCTAGGGGTAAACTATACCGGTGAATGTCACGGGAAAGGGGAGAGCTGACTGGAGAAGATGACGCCGACGAGGGGCGGCAGCTAGCAGCAACGGCAAGTGAGGGCAGCGGCGGCTAGGGCACAGGTGGCGGCTAGGGCAAGGGGCAGGGAAAAACAAAAAGGAAAGAGGGCGGTAAGGGGGCTTAAATAGGGGGAGGGGCTGGATTTTAGGTGGGCCGACCCAGGGGAGGGGGTGGAGCACGACAGAGAGAGAGAAGGTGGCCTCGGCAGAGGGGGGAGGAAAAAGAATACGAGAGGAAGGGAAACCTAAAAAGGAAAGGTGGGGAAACAAATGCGGTGCCTTTTTGGGAAAGGAAAAAGAAACTGAATCGGAATAGGAGTAGGATTTGGCTCATCATACAGAACGAAACCGCGGCGCCAAAAAGGGGTTGGCGAATACAACAAACTGTGAACAGGGAGAGTGAACCGAGAACGGTTCACGACCAAAGGAGGGGAAGGAAGGAATTATTAATTCAAATCCTGACATTTTAAATTAACATTATTACTTCCTCTGCTCTGAATATTTCACTGAAAATCCTGTTAACGATTTGAAACATCTCCCTGACAATTCCGATTATTACGCACATTGTTAATTTAGGGTTTGCTCCTGGATGAACAAAGTATTTTCTATAGACCATTTGCGGACGATTTAGAAACTACGGAAAAGGGGAAAACTCCAGGGTGTGACAAACCTACCCCCCTTAAACGGAATCTCGACCCCGAGATTCGGAAGAGCTGGCGAAGAGGTGTAGATGGGCGACTTTCAACTCATCTTCTCTTTCCCAAGTGGCCTCTTCCTCTGAGTGGTGGCTCCATTGGACTCGGCAGAATCTGGTGACCTTGCTTCTCGTCCTTCTCTCGCTGGTCTCGAGAATTCGAGTTGGTTTCTCCACATAAGTCAAGTCTTCTTGTATTTCAATCTGATCCGGGCTTGCCTGCTCCTCGGGTACCCTTAGACACTTCTTCAACTGAGATACGTGAAAGACATCATGAATGCCGAGCATGTTGGAGGGGAGTTCAAGTCGGTAGGCTACTTCACCTCGGCGGTCCAGGATTTTGTATGGTCCCACAAAGCATGGTGCTAGCTTCCCCTTGGTTTGGAAACGGTGCACGCCTCGAAGCGGCGTGACCTGGAGGTACACATGGTCCCCAACGTCAAAGATGAGCTCTCTTCGGCGGTTGTCTGCGTAGCTCTTCTACCGAGACTGCGCGATTCTCAGCCTTTTCCGAATTATCCTAACCTTTTCTTCTGCGTCGTTTAGGACTTCGGTTCCAAATAACTGGTGTTCCCTAGTCTGGTCCCAAAAGAGCGGGGTGCGGCATTTCCGACCATACAATGCTTCAATTGGCACCATCTGCAAACTGGCCTGGTAGCTGTTGTTGTAGGAGAACTCCGCGTACGGTAGGCTTCTGTCCCAAGCTCCACCAAAATCTAGTGCGCAAGCTCTCAACATGTCTTCCAAGATCTGGTTAACTCGCTAGGTCTGACCATCGGTTTGAGGGTGGTACGCAGTGCTGAAGTTCAGGCGAGTCCTTAACTCTTCTTGTAGTTTCTGCCAAAATCTGGAAGTAAACTAGCTCCCTCGGTCGGACACGATCTTCTTGGGCACCCCGTTAAACTCACTATCCTTGCCAGATAGATCTCTGCCAACTTCATTCCTGAGTAGGTGGTGTGTACTAGGATGAAGTGGGCGACCTTGGTGAGTCGGTCCATGATCACCCAAATGGAGTCATGTCCGGTTGATATGTCCTCGGTAAGCCTGTGATGAAGTCCATCATGATTTCTTCCCACTTCCATTCCGGAATCTGTAGGGGCTGTAACAACCCTATGGGTCTCTGATGCTCTGCCTTCACTCGTTGGCATACATTGCAGAGCGTGACGAACTCAGTGATTTCCCTTCTCATGCTAACTCACCAGAATTTCTCTTTGAGGTCTTGGTACATCTTGGTACTGCCAGGGTGAATCGAGTATTGGGTCTGATGAGCTTATGTGAGTATTAGGTCTTTTAGATCCTTATTTTCCGGAACACATATTCTTTTTCCCATCCAGATTGTTCCATATTCGTCCTCGATGAAACCTGGAGCTTTGCCGACTCTCATATTCTTCTTGAGTTTGGCTATCTCCGGGTCGTTGACTTGGGCTGCTCGAACTTGCTCCACGAGAGTGGGCTGTACCTCAAGGGTAGGCACGAATCCATGTTGTACAATACTCAAGTTTAGGCGTTCGAACTCTTGTTGCAATCTACCACATGTTCTCTCTGTACGGGTAACGTTGCAATAGCTTTTCCGGCTCAAAGCATCGGCCACCACATTGGCCTTACCCGGGTGGTAATGTACCCCCATGTCGTAATCTTTGATCAATTCTAACCATCGGTGTTGTCAGAGGTTCAAATCGGGCTGAGTGAAGATATACTTCAGGCTCTTGTGGTCAGTGTAGACTTCGCAACGGTTACCAATAAGGTACTGCCTCCAGATTTTTAGGGCGTGCACCACCGCTGCTAAATCCAAATCATGAGTAGGGTAGTTGTTCTCATGTGGATGCAGTGGACGAGAATCGTATGCGACCACCTTGCCTTCTTGCATCAGGACGCATCCTAACCCTTGACGGGATGCATTAGAGTACACCTGGAAATCCTTCATCTGGTCTGGTAAGATTAAAACCGGTGCGGACACCAATTTCCTCTTAAGTTCCTCAAAACTCCTATTGCATTCTGCTGACCACTTGAATTTTTCATCCTTCTTTAGCAACTGTGTCATTGGCTTGGCAATCTTGGAGAGATTCTCAATGAACCGGCGGTAATAACCCGCGAGTCTTAGAAAACTCCTGATTTGTGAAATAGTCTTCGGTGGGGTCCACTTGGTAACTGACTCCACATTTGACGGGTCTACATCCACTCCTTGAGTGGTGATGATGTGGCCTAAGAATTGAACCTCTTTGAGCCAAAAGTCACACTTACTAAACTTGGCATACAGCTGGTGCACCTTGAACTTCTCGAGTACTAGACGGAGGTGTTGCTCGTGCTCCTCCTCGGACTTGGAGTAGATGAGTATGTCATCGATGAATACCACAACGAACTTGTCCAAAAACTCCATGAAGACCTTGTTCATCAAGTTCATGAAAAAGGCTGGTGCATTGGTAAGTCCGAAGGACATGACCGTACATTCAAACAACCCATACGGAGTTATGAATGTGGTCTTCGGGATATCCTCTTCTTTAATCCTCAACTAGTGATAGCCTGATCGCAGGTCTATCTTGGAGAACACCCGCTCCTTTTAGCTGATCAAACAGGTCATCAATCCGGGGTAGCGGGTATTTGTTCTTGATGGTCATGTCGTTGAGGGCGCGGTAGTTGACGCACATCCTCTTGGTCTTATCTTTCTTCTCCACAAAGATCACCGGAGCACCCCAAGGTGACGTGCTCATTCGGATGTATCCTTTCTGTAACTGCTCGTCCACTTGTTTCTTGACTTCTGCTAATTCATTGGCTCCCATCCTGTAGGGTCTCTTGTGATATCAGGGCAGTTCCCGGTACTAGGTCAATCCAAAATTCGATTTCTCTCTTGGGTGGTATTGTGATTAAGTCGTCCGGGAAGACCTCAAGGTACTCACGGACTACAGGAATATCCTCCAGTTTCTTAGGGTTTTTCTCTGCTACTGCAGTCTGTTCCGTCCCTTCGACCTGATTCAGGCACACTCTCTGTTTCTGGGGCGTCGGCGACTGGAATGTCACCACTTATCCCTGTAACGCCCTAAAAATTTGACCAACAAAATCGAAACCCTAAAATATGGACCTTCAAAAACTTTTTAAAATGAATTGCATCATGCCGGATTTATTCGCACGTTTTATTGGATTTTACGGTGGGTTTAAATGAGTGTTACACCTAGTAAATAATATAACTTTAGGGGGAATTATATTAAATATATAAGAAATATGGTGACACAAATTTAAGAGGGCATTTTTGCATATACATAAATATATATATATATATGGGGGCATAAGTATAAACCCTAGACATGAATATATACATAGACGTACATACGTATATGTGCGAATAATGTGTATAAAAAAATAAATTATCAAAACATGGCAATTTGGAGAGAAATATCTAGAAATACTAAAAATATTAGGCAACATTCATTTAGTTAAAATTACAAAATTTTGGATGGTTTTTAAAGTGGGAAAGTCACCTAAATTGTCAAAAATCCTAGCGGCACTATTCATTGTCCGCCAGGTGTTTGATCCTGTCCCGTCGCCCCCCAGGCCGGGCGACCTCCGCGCACGACGCCGCCCCGCGCCGCACGCACGCCCGCCTGCCGCCGCGCGCGCCGCCCACCGCAGCCGCCACGCCCTCGCGCCCCGCACGCGCTCGCGCGCGCCGCCCCCGCTGCCGCCGCGCGCCTCGCGCCCCGCGCCGGAACCGCAGCCGCGTGCCGCCCCACGCGCCATGCCGCCGTGTCCCCGCCGTACGCGCACTATGCCCCACCCACGCCGCGCGCACGCCGCCGTACCCGCGCCGTACGCGCGCACGTTCGCCTGCACGCCGTCGTACCCTCGCGCCGCCCGCTGCCACCGCACGCCTCGCGCCCCACGCCGGAACCGCCGCCGCCTGCCGCCCCGCGCGCCATGCCGCCGTGTCCCCGCCGTACGCGCGCTATGCCCCACCCACGCCGCGCGCACGCCGCCGTACCCGCGCCGTACGCGCGCACGTTCGCGTGCACGCCGTCGTACCCTCGCGCCGCCCGCTGCCACCGCGCTCACGTCGCCGCCTCCCCACGCCGCGCGCACGACGCCGCGCCGCGCGCCCGTCCCATCGCCGTGCGCGCCTCGGGTCCCGGCCGCCTCGTCCGCTTATATAAGGCCTCCCCTCCCCTTTTCTCACCACGCTTCCCCTTTTCCTCTTTCTCTCCCCCTCTCCACCTCGCCGTCGAGCGCCTCGCCTGCCGTCACCGCGCCCCCCCAGCCGCCGCCGTCACCGGTAAGCCCCTCGCCACCGCGCCGTAGGCCAAGACAGAGAGGGAGAGGCGGTAGAGAGAGAAGACAGAGGAGGGAGAAGAGAGAAGGGAGAAGAAGGAAGAAGAGAGAGTCAGAACAGAGAGGAAGGAGAGAGAAAAGAAAAAGAGAGAGAAAAGAAAAAGAGAGAGAAAAAGAAAATAAAAGGGAAGGGAGAAATTTAGGAAATCAATAAATCCGTCGTCGTCAATTATTTTAGAAACTCGTAAAATTAAATCGAATTATTTAAATTGCAAATATTCACTTAATTAGGTCATTCATTTAAATGATTATTCTTTTGCGGGATGTTTAGTCGATTATGTAGATTTACATTCATTAGGTTTTGCCAACTCGCGCATATATTAACTAGAGGATCTATTCGCTGGTTATTTCTAAGACTTCCAAATTAATCGTTACCATTTAATATTTATTAAAATATCCATTTAATCACTATTTAATTAATTTTACTCGTTGCATAGGTTATCCGCTTAATTAGCCATCGCGGTTATTTAGACAACTATTTATCAGCAAAGGTTAACGGGATCTAATTTATTCGAGTCGTAAATTAAATCAGATTAATATTCTAATTGACTAACGCTAATATTCTAGGACGAAAGTATTAAAAATCGAAATAGAACTATTTTATAAATAATAATGGAATCGATAGCAACATTCAAGCTCACGCTCGATCTTTTCTTTTATCGGATTTTATTGGATTTTAATTGGATTCCAACCGAATTCAAATTTATTTCTTTCGCACGTAATTATAGATCCCGAGGGAGCTGTGAGTCCGACCGAAGATCAAGAACCACAGGACTTGCAAGTCATCACTATCCTTGAACATGTTGATCCCAAGTTGCGAAAATATTTTATTTACAAATAAAGTTGCATGCGATGATGAATAGCCTACTTGTTATTATGCCATACCTTGACTATTGTTATTTCCTCTATATTCCTTTGTAACCATGCTTATCCATGAGTCCCTAGTCAATCATGACAAATGCTTAGTGATGCTATTCTAGAATTATGCATACTCATATTTATCAAATGCTTTATACTTGGGCAATTACCTTGGGGAAGGTAATTGAGATGCGGCATGTGGAGACATGAGCGCCACATTACCATGATATGATGACATGAATTGAGGAAGGAGAAATAAAACCAAACAAGTGTTTTCGACTAGGGCAGATGGTGGATTTGGGTGGTATCCGGAAAAGGCTAGTTCCATCCCCGGTCAGTTAAGGACCGAGCCATGAAGTTAAGCATGAAACGATACCAGTACAACCGTACTTCTCGGATGGGTATAGACCTAGCTGACTAGATAGCCGAGCAGTGGCAGTATCCTTGCATAGATGGTTCACCCCAGTGTGTGAGGCGGGTTCGCTACGACGGGGCAACCGTTGAGGTGGGGACGCGATACGTACCCTACATCGGTGTCGCCGTTGGTAGGACTGCCACGTGTGTGAGAGCGAGAATCTAAAACTTAAGTTATAAACTTGTGCGTGTGTGAGACTCCTTTCCCCGGGAGCGCCAGAACTCCTCTCACTGCTATAAACAGATACGCCTAGAGTGCACGAGGATGATAGTTCATGGAGCGGGTACTGCCAATGTAAGGTTATTGAAAGGCTTTGCCGTGACACATCCCATGTGTTGGGGCGAGGCTCATGTGTTGGGCAGTCGCGGAGTACGGGTAAAGTGTACATCCACTGCAGTGTGAGTAAAACAATCTATTCGAATAGCCGTGCTCGCGGATATTGAGCACCGGGACGTGCATTACACTTGGCTAGACTCTAAATTCTTAACCTGTGTGGGATGGGATATTGCATGATGAGTTTTATGCTGTTGGAGCCACTTCCTGAGAGCAGGAAGATGGACGTCCACAGAAAACCATGACGACCAACGGCAGGAAGCCATCCTTGGGATCACAATGGATGGTAGACAGAACCATCGTTGTTTAATTTGAACTCTAGTATTAAAACTTGCTCAGTTATGCTAGGTCTTAGGTTTGTGAAAATGACTGCAAAACTAGCTTTATGCAACTAAGCCTTTGCCTTGCCTTGAATAAAATCCTTCATATGTATCGTTGTCGTGGTGACTTGCTGAGTACGGTTGGTACTCACCCTTGCAATTATAAACTTCATCAGAAGCCGAAGATGACACCGCGGAGGATCCATACGCCTACTACGAAGAAGATGCGAAAGAAGAGGGTGCCCACTAGGTCTAGATACGGTCGTTGCCTGTGGCAATGGCGATGCCGCTGCCTTCGCTCCGCTACTTATCTATATTCTGCTTTTGGACTGTATTCCGGACCGTTTGGTCCTTTGTTCTAAAACTACACCTTCGGGCCTATGATGTAATAATTCGTACACGACGCATATATATGCGCTTTTGGTAATTCAACTATGTATCATGTGTGCCAAACTACTTGATCCAGGGAAATGACACAGAATACACGAGTGATTCCTGTTGCAAAACGGGGGTCCTTACACTCCCTTCCCATTAACTAGGGTAATGGTGCGGCTTGCGCAATCAATAACTCCCTTGTGCCTTGTTAACCAATCCATACCAAGAATGACGTCTAGGTCTTTGGATTCAAGAAGGATGAGAATGGATAGAATTTTTGAACATTGGATTTCTATTGCCACAGAAGGGCAGTAGTGAGCTGTGGCCATCTCATTATCAGGGGTGTGGACCCACATGGGTGTTCTAACTTCCATTAATGACAACCCATGTGCCCCGGCAAAACACTTGGATAAAAACGAATGCGTAGCACCAGAATCAAAAAGTACGGTGGCAGGAATTGAATTGATAGGAAACGTACCCAGTATCACTTCCGGTGCAGTTTGCTCCACCTCTGCGGACGCATGGTTGACGCGGGCTTGGACAAACTTGGGTCCAGCACGCCTCGGCTTCAGGCACTTGTCGGCGAAGTGACCGGGCTCGTTGCAATTGTAGCAGACCAGCGACTTCCCGTCGAATTCCATCTTGGGCGGAGCTGGTTGAGCAGGCTGAGCTGGCTGAGCTAGGGCCATCGGTGGGCGGGCTGCGGGGTTGCCATTGGGCTGCCCATTGTTGTAGTTGCGGTTGCCCGTGTTGTTAGTGCTGAAGTTGCCACGGTGGTAGGGGCGGTGTTAGTGAACAATCATGGTGGAAGGTCCACCCTGCTGTCCGGCAATGAAATGGGGCCTCTGCTGGTTCCCTTGATGTGCTCGGAGCTATGCTGCCTTTCTCTTTCGATCCATCTTGTTGCGCTGATCCTCCTGGCGGATCACCTTGCCTACTAGATTCTCGAAGTCAGCATAGTCCCCAGAGATTAACTGATTGGTCAATTCATCATACAGGCCGAAGAGGAATTATTCCTACTTCTCTGCATCGGTGCGCACGTCCTCCGGGGCGTAACGTGCAAGGCGATTGAACTCGTGTAGATATTCCGTCACCGTACGGTTGCCCTGATGAAGTGCTCGGAATTCCCTCTTCTTTTGCGCCACAATGCCATCGGGAATTTGGGCCTTCCTGAAGCTGCGGCAGAACTCTGCCCAAGTGACCTCCGTCCCAGGTGGACGAGTAACCAAGTAGTTGTCCCACCAAGCTGAAGCGGGACCCTTCAGCTGGTGGGTGGCGAAAGCAACCTTCTCTTGGTCGTTGCACTACAGCAAGTTGAGCTTCTTCTCAATGGCATGAAGCCAATCATTTGCCTCCATGGGGTTGATGGTGCTCGAGAAAGTGGGCGGACGAACGCGAAGGAACTCCGGTAGCTTGGATTGGGGTGGAGTACCAAACTGCTGGTTCTGCTGACCCTGCTGCTGTTATTGCGCCTGGTGCTGCATCTGTTGCTGCATCTACTGCATCATGGCGTCCATCGTTTGCGTCTGGCTAGCCAACACCTGAACAATAGTGGGGTTCTCAGGTGGTGGTGGAGGGCCGTTGTTGTTTGCCCCGTTGGTTTGTGCTCCTGTAGACGGGTCCTCGTTGCCGCAGGTGTTACCACTTGTCCTCGTGTTGACCATATGGAGGGAAGGAACCCGAAGAAAGTGGTGGAAAAGGAAAAAAACAGATTGCTCAGAAACTAAATTTCATTATATTAGAATTAAAAATTGTAGTTGTTC
This sequence comes from Oryza punctata, assembly GCA_000573905.2. Taxonomy (NCBI): domain Eukaryota; kingdom Viridiplantae; phylum Streptophyta; class Magnoliopsida; order Poales; family Poaceae; genus Oryza; species Oryza punctata. The sequence continues at coordinate 14,202,764 of CM002497.2, forward strand.
TGATCTTAATTAAAACCCTCCAAAACAGCAAGCAGCAACCTTAATAAGATAGTGATACCATAGGCACATGATATCGACCATCAACTAACCCCCAAGCATCAATCCTAGCACACAGAAACTAACAAGGTAACAAACTAAGCATGACGAACAAGCTAAGGGTGGCGAGCCTAATGCTCGGAGTGGCTCCTGCGGTCGGTGGAGTCGTAGCTAGGCTCCTGCTCATCTCCCGGCTCCTCTGGTCGGCTCTTGGAGTCGGCCATCTCGGTGTCGCCACTTGTTGGCTCTGAGCTGGAACCACTGTCGTTGCCGCCACTGGGTGTGGCACGCAACCAACCTCCGCTGCCACTAGCGGGACCCTGGTACGTAGACGCTGGGACGAAGGTGATGGTGAACGCTGGTGACAGCTGAGCAGGTGGTGTTGGAGCTGGTGCTGGTGCTGGAGGCGGGTTCCTCGGTGCAAGCTAGACGTGCACCGGGGCGGTGGTAGTCTTCCTGGGCATCGTGCGGATCCTGGGGCCACTTGGTGCTGGACGCCCCTGCAGACTAGCATTCTCGGCCTTCAGACGGGAGACCTCGTCCTCCAGGCGAGCGATCATGATCAGCTTCTGGTCGTTAAGGGCCTTGGACACCTTTAGGAGGTCAGCGTGCATCTTGTCCAGTCCCTTCATCACTGTGCACATCCGTCCAAAAGTGGTGTCATTCTCTGCAGTTGTCGGGCGGAACATGCTGACGTAACTGTTGGTGGAGCGGCGAGGATGGTAGCGGTATGCAGTGGCGCAGAAGAGGTAGGAGTGCTTGTCACCGATCCTGGTCATCATCCTGTTGGCAGCCTCCTGACACACGTGCACAACGGTGCCTCCCAAAGCTTCGACCACCATGTTGGGAAGGTTGGTGCCCACAAAGCCATGAACCTCCAAACTAACTCGGTACGGGAACTCTCCACTGAGGGGCTCGATGATAGTGTACTCCGGTGCTTCAAGGTATCCCACAACTAAAGTCATGCGAGCGAGCTCTGTGACACAACCGTCCATATCCTCACCACGGTGCGTAGGGGGAAAATCTGCCATCTACAGAAGGCAAGGGGTGGGAATCAATGCATGCTCAAATCCAAATTAAAGAAACGATTAAAGAACTCAAGTGAAAGAAAACTCTTAAACCGGGAATATTTTATATATGAACCAAATAAATGCTATCTCCACACGAGAAAGTAGTGTGAAAATAAGTAATGTGAAAATATCATAATAGCATTAGTAAAAGCAATAATAACGGTAATGCCCAAAATAATCGAACTCCGAGATTAACCAACCCAAAAATTTCCAAAGCACTAGACTAACTTTAGTCAATGAAATCCCCACTGAACAAGTGATCCAAATTTTTCCCATAAACCCTAGAAACAGAAATCCTGAGTTTTCCCGAAACAACTCCAAGTGAAAAGGCGAATGCACATGAAAGAGTTCTGAGGGCTCTTAGGGTTTCCAGTTGGCTTGTCCAATGGTCAAGGTCAGCTCTGACACCAACTTGTCACACCCAGAGATTCGCTAACCCAAATTTCCAAGCAGAATGTGTATTAAAATCCCTATCCAGGACCGGCCAGGTTACACAAACAACAAAGTCGATACATAGATCCACGTCTTACAAACACCATAAAGTATCTTACATAATTGCAGCGGAAAAGATAAACAAGGTAAGCTAGATAACTAGACACTCGTAGCGTGACGACTCCAATCCACGGCATCCTTGACGGTAGCGATAGACCTACTCCTCCGAGAAGACATCCTCTGACACGTACTCCAACTCTAGTGTGGGGAGATGATAAAGCAAGACTGAGTACTACCCACTGTACTCAACAAGTCATACCAGAATGGGGAAAAATGATGCAAGTAATTTCCAAAGGAGGCTAAAGGGTTTAATTGCATAAAACAAGGATTTAAAAACAATAGTTGAATGCGGTAAAATAGTTGAGTTAATTAAGCAAGATTAAATCACCATTGCCCAATGCTACACCACGTTGCGATAGGCCCAAACCACCACCTGAACTATACCAATTCCATTAAACCAAGGTATTAGGGTTATGACTAATCACGGTGAATCTGGTTGATCGCCCATAACCGCGGGCACAACTATTCGAATAGTTTTACTCTGATCAGATGTGTACAACTGTACTCACAAGACACAGCCCCACAACACGTTACCGTGTGCCAGCATACCACCACGGTATACCGGAAAAGAACTGTGACAAGACCCTTCGCATAACCTTCGCTAACTGAGTGCACCACACCTCAGGTTTCGCCCCCACCATTTAACCAAGGCAGGCAGCCCCCTCTCGTGCCTAGGTGAATCCGGCAGCTGATCAACGAGTAAGCCCTCACCGAATCAACTCCATCACGCTCACCATTTCCTGGATGCGTCGGCTAGGAAAAGCTACACTATGGGCCCAGCTATTACCCATGCTAGCTTGTGGAAAGTACGGTTATTCGTCCAGGGTTTCCCGTGAATCAGTCCTTAATTGTCATGATACGACCATCAAAACCATTACTTACAACCCACCATTTATCAGGTTTTAGTAGGACCAATTAATTAACCAACCACGATTAACCATCGTGAGCTACCATTAAATATTCATCATTAAATAGTAGAGGTACACTAGTTATCCCATTAGTGTGCTAATGTTTCTAAGCAGGGCTAAGCATGTCCTAACCTAGCAACTACACAAATTACTTCCCAAGCTATCAAAGGTACAAGGTAATCAGAACTATGTGGCTGAGTACAGTAGGTAAATAAGCTTGTAAAATGACATTATAAAACAGTGCAGTATTTGAGAATAAATAAGACGTTTGCAAAGTAGGTACAATATGATCAAATGAACAGCATGACTTTCCTTGCTCTTGAACTAACGGAACTTGGGCGACTACTTCGAAATACTCCGGAGCGTTGGAACTATCGGATTCTATACGACAAACAAATCACACAAGCAATACAAGCAGTAAGTCTACTGAAACAGCAAAAGAAACCAATTTTAATGAATTCTAGACATTTTAATGAATCCATTGAAACTTGAATGGATTAAAACGGAACTCGGATGAGTAAGAGATGAATTTTAGAATATGAACTATGTAATTACTAACAACTGAAAAACCTTAATTACTAATATGCTTTAACGCCCGCGAGCGGACAAGGTTAACGGAAAATAAACTCCGATTAACGAGCCACACGGGTCAGCGACTTGACGAGTCAACCTACCGCGGCACGGGACCACTCAAACGGTCAACCGAACTGGCGAACAGAACCGGCGGCTCATAATGGCTCTAGGGTTTTAGAACGACTCAGTACGACCAAACCGACATGACACTAGGCCACACTACGCACGAGAGTAAGCAGCGAGCGGCTAGTAAATGCATACGTACCATGGCGAGGGCACAGCTACGGCTATGGCTAGGTGCGACGGTAGTGAGGTCGGTAAACCGACAACGACTAGGCGGCTGCTAGGTAGCTGGGGTTTTAGGCGGCTAATGGCGCGGCCAGCAACACGGCGAAGCGGCTGCGACATGGTAACGGTTGGCAGCACGGCTACCCTGTGCGACAAAGCGGCGGCAGCGGCACAGCTGCAGCAAAATAGCAGCGCGGCAGCCAGCATGCGGGGCAGTGACGGTGTGCAGTGCTAGGGCAGCGGCAGCGGCACGGCTCGTGCGGTAGGGCCGACACGGCAACGGCGGCTAGTGGCAGTGGCGCGGGACGGCACGGCACGGCAGCGTCGGCACGTGGCAAAACAGCGGCGACGCAGCAAGCGGCGCGGCGGCGACTGTGGCGGCGGCGCAGCAGCGGTAGCAGCGTGATTAGGGCAATATCGTCACGCGGCACGGCTGCGGCAGTGGCGCGGCGGCGGTGGCGGCGGTGCACGGCAGCGGCTAGGGCAGCAGCGGCGCAGCACACGGCAGCTGTGGCGCGGCAGCGAGGTGGCTAGGGCAGCGGCGTGCAGCGGTAAGGCGGCGGCTCAAGGAGACGACGACGACACGGATAGACTAGATGGAACCCTAGGTGTAAACTATACCGGTGAACATCACGGGAAAGGGGAGAGCTCACCGGAGAAGACGACAGCAGCGAGGGCAGCAGCGGCTAGGGCGCAGGTGGCGGCTAGGGCTAGGGGCAGGGAAAAACAAAAAGGAAAGAGGGGGGTAAGGTGGCTTAAATAGGGGGAGGGGCTGGATTTTAGGTAGGCCGACCCAGGGGAGGGGTGGCGCACGGCAAAGAGAGAGGAGATGGCGCTCGGCAGAGGGGGGCAGAAAAAGAATACGAGAGGAAGGGAAACCTAAAAAGGAAAGGTGGGGAAATAAATGCTGTGCCTTTTCGGGAAACGAAAAAGAAACTGAATCGGAATAGGAGTAGGACTTGGCTCATCATACAGAATGAAACCGCGGTGGCAAAAAGGGGTCGGCGGATACAACGAACCGTGAAAAGGGAGAGTGAACCGAGAACGATTCACGACCAAATGAGGGGAAGGAAAGAATTATTAATTCAAATCCTGACATTTGAAATTAACATTATTACTTCCTCTGCTCTGAATATTTCGCTAAAAATCGTGTTAATGATTTGAAGCATTTCCCTTACAATTCCGATTATTACGCACATTGTTAATTTAGGGTTTGCTCCTGGATGAACAAAGTATTTTCTATAGACCATTTACGGACGATTTAGAAACTACGGAAAAGGGGAAAACTCCACGGTGTGACAGAGATGGACGATCACGATGATGAATAGTTCCTCCTGGACAAGATCAGTTCGGGAAGCAGCCAGTATTGGCGGAGGAGGGAGGCAATGAGGATCTGGACCAATATTTCAACGAGCGCAGCGAGGAGGGGAATGTGGAGGGGAACGAGGAGGGGGGCAAGGAGGAGCAACAAGTTGACCAGCCGAATGTTGGTGCGAATCGGGCACGCGGACAATGATGTCTCGCAAAGAAGGTGGAGGGGAGACACATTATAACCGAAGTGATAGCAGACGGCCAACAAGTTGCCCTCCCCCCCGATGCAGCAAGGAAATTCGTGTCCCACAGTGGATGGGTCGTGAGGGATCACATACCCATTAGCATACAGAACTGGAAACGAACAGTCACAAGCCTGGGGGATGACGAATAGAGTTACGTCCCAAATATAGAGAAGGAGATGTTGTGGGCCACCATGCTCGATACCTTCACGGTCCCGGAGGAACAAAAGGAGAAGGTGAAGGAGTGGACACTTAAAAAGATGGCCCAACAATTCTAAAACTTCAAGAAATATTTGTACAAGAAATACATCTTAAAGGGCTAGACACCGAATTTTTACAAACTCCCTAACCTGAGGGATCACTGGGATGCTTTTGTCGAATATAAGACAAGAGAGAAAGCATAGATGAAGATAGCCAAAAATAAAGACAATGCCACTAGGAAGCAGTACCATCACCGTCTAGGGTTGGATGGCTCTAAGAAGGTAGTGCACAAATGGTAGAGAATAGAAGAAGCGTTAGAGGCAAGAGGTATCATTCTAGCCATAGCTAATTGGCCGGAACGATCAAATAATTGGTACTACACTCATGGCGGAACACTCAATCCCGCTTATGGCTCCCTCATGGTCGGCGATGTCATAAGCCAAGCAGTCAGCCGTCTCAAGAGTGTCGTAGATGCATTTGCTCAGGGAACATTTTGGCCCGACAGAGAGAAGGACGAGCTTACGCTCGCACTACAAAATGCCGTGTACCCAGGACGAACACGCAGAAAAGGCATGGTTCCTTGGAAGTATGGGTTTCAAGAGGACATCCACACGTAGAAAAGTCACATGAGGAGCAAGTGAGATACAGAGGCGAAGCTCTCTGATCTTGAATATAGGGTCACCGAAGACGAACAAAGGTTGCAAGATGAGGTAGCAAGACAAGTGGATGAACGCTTGAGTGAACAGCGAAGCTAGGCGATCGACCAACCATCAATTCCTCTCATAATGGTGAGCCCCTCAGGCAATCGAAGTAGCTGCACTTCAACGGGCCAGGTAGGAGAACCAAGCACGGGGGATATAACAGAGCTAGCTGACGACGAACCACCCTGCCCTGTCGATGAAATCACGCAACGGACACCGTGCGAGCTGCATATTCCTTTCAAGAACATATCAATCAAGGTACGCTAGTAGTTTTATGATATATGGCTTCTAGATTGCAAATATTGATGAATATGCTAATTGCTAACCTTGATTCCCGTAAAGGTGGCGTTGGGCATGGCGATACAAGTGGAGCAGGGCGGGATGTATCATTGTAGGCTGATTCAACCTGGGTACTCCAAGGTCGAAGTTGAGCTGGTGGTCCCAGGATTTGAGGATCTCGAGCTAGACATTCCCGGAGGAGACGGGGAGACTAAACTAGGAGACACCACCCATGCCATTATACAATGGTGTAAGCAGTACATCGTGTTCCCCCGGCAAGCATCGGCGTCCATTCCTAGGTCTCCAACGTCTGCACCATCTCCTTCGCGGGCACAGGCTCCTCCAAGGTCTCCAGCTGCAAGTACCAGACAGTATTGCCCACCTCATCCTGCGCCATCAAAGTCCACACAATTAACAAAAAAACGAAGACTTGACGAGCCAAAACAGGCCGCTCTCAAGAAAAGAACGTATGATAGGACTGATGAAGAGGTTGATGAGGTCATGAGGAAAGAAGTAGAATCCTACTTCAAGGCACGGATTGTAGAGGAGAAGACTCCAATAGACCTGAGTATTACGGCGTTGTTTTAGAAGATGAGCGCCCCGACCAAAACGATCTTAGAATCAGACTACGACTGATCAATATGCAAATCTTTATGAAAGCAATCTAAACAAACGGTTGAGCCGCTGCTATCCGTACAAGAACTCGAAATACAGAAATTTATGGAAGAGATAGGTCTTACGAGGGAGCAAATGCTGGATCAAAGAGCTATCGAGAAACCGAAAAAAGAGTAAATAAAATAGAAATTTACCCTCCACGAACCTCTTGTCAAGACTGATCGGGTGAATCACCTATCTACACAGATGTACGGATTCCATCAATGGTATATGGAACATTCAGCCAAAGGTAGGAAGGTGTTCGCTGCGAGGGTTAAAAACGCAGATTACTTTATAGGAGAAGATAATATGTGGATCCGTTTCAAAGATGTCTTTGACATCTACCAGCGAGAAGCACTCGACGTCTATCTTCTCAGTTGCTGGGTTTTGTAAGTATCGTTTATTTTTATTTCATTCCTTAGCTCCTTTTGTGTAGCATCTAATAATTACAATGTGCAGATAGCTGATGAAAATTCCTTTTGTCCGTTGCAGAATGGAGATTCAACTATATCATTGGAAGGGAGCTTTCAAGATTGGATTCATTGACCCTACAAAGTTAATCAGACCACTCTACATGATTTTGAGAAAGAAACAGAGGATAAAATTGTACATTTCCTGGTGCAGCAACATTACAAGACCTATATACTATTGCCCTTCAACACGGCATGAGTTTTTACCGCCTTTTGTTCCAATTTCCTTCTCGTATTCATACCGTGACATGTATATTATCTCATGCAATTTGTTGATTCCACTGGGTCTTTTTTGTTATAGACCTTTCTGCAGGCAAAATCCATGTCTAGGACTTAATGGATAAACCAGAAAATACCTCCGCCAATTTTTTCGAAGTGCTAGATAGGTAATACCATCCATTCCACTGTCATTATGATTCTTGCTATTACTACTATGCGAATCTTGGATAATTAATCATACTTTGCAACTGAATATACGGCATGGGAACAGTTCCGTACAACCATCCGCGGGGTTTGGAAAGAAAAACCATATTCGCGGATGATTTTTCCAGTGAGTTCATGCTCCAAAGTTATATTAAATCATTTGTTGCAAAATAGAAATATATATATTAAATCTCTCATTTCTTTTTTAGTGTGCAAAACAGGAGCAGGGGACTAACTTGTGCAGCTACTATGTTTGTAACTACATGCACACCATAACACATCAAATCAACAGTGATAAGGATCTGGATGTACGTAAACATCATTCATACATTATACCTCGATTGCTTATTGATTTCATATATTTATATCTCTTTTTTTTGAAATTATAAGTATAATGGGAATCTTTAAGTATCGGAGGACTATTAGCATTGAAATATGTTGAAAGGAATTAGAGAAAGTGACTTACTTGAGGGGTCAAATCAGGTAGTATTTTTGTCAAGTATGTCTAAGCCGATAGATGGAAAATATATATCTACCATTCAGACCACCACTTATCAAAATGAAGACTTCTCATCAAAATTCTGTTGAATCTATCAATACTACCTAAGGGAGGTCCAGGGATATTGAGAAGCTTGTCCATGATCAGAGCCGATGCAATTTCACCTCTAGGTTGGATTTTATCAGAAAAGTATAGGCTGATTGGGAGTTAACCCATGCCTAGTTGTCTTGTTGCGATCATTGGGTGGTAGCATTCGTATGAGGGATGTACAAATCTACCTTGGGAAATACCCATTGGGAGGATACAAGGAGAGATGGTTGTGACAATAACTTCTCGGGGTTTCAGAAATCTATCATCGTTAATCTCATCCAGTCTAAAATTAGCTGGTAGCTCATACTTGGCAAAGTCTTCATATGCAAACCAGATTCTACTATCCCTTGAGAATCCATCATAGAAGTAGTCAAACCCGTTTTGGAAGTGTTCAGTCAATGGTCCTGAGCCGGTGTATGTTGATGCAGCTTCACCAAAAGACATGCAACGATGAGTATCAGTTGCTTCTTCATCATTTTCCTCTATATCGCCTAGAGAGGGGAATTTGGCCTCATTCAATGGTGGTATGTGAGCTGCTTGACGAGTGTGTAGGATTAAGCATAATTGTACAAACCACTAGGGGCAACCTATGCTGATGTTTGTATCCATAATAATTTTAGCCGATGATTGGCTCAGAGTTTGGTACACTTACCCAAGGAGATATTTGCCCCAGAGGAAATTGTCTCTTTACTACGATGGCTGTAGCTAAGTGCTACCAGTTTGCTGTTGGACCATATGTAGAGCCGCAGAATAGAAACTTATCTAGCCACATAAGAAGAAAAGCACCGTGTTATTTGGCCGATATTGGACCTGTCCCCATGTTGTCAGAAATAAAGCCTGACCAACCTCAAATGTTTTTTTCTCTTGAATCAGTAGTCATATTTGGTCTTCAGGCTGATAGTGTTGGCCGATGTAGTAATGTCCAAGCCAGTAATCATGATAACATCAGGAAGAGTGGAGGTCATTGGCCCATGGTTGAATATAAAAGCATTAAGGATATCAGACCAAAAGTAGGTGGTAGCCGATATCAGTGGTTCATCCTTTTTCACATCGGCCAATGAGAGTGATAGGCATTGGGCTAGTCCCATGTCATCCCAATGGTCTTGTTTGCTTGCGGTCATCCTCTTATACCAGTCTATCCATCCATCAACTTGAGATGGCCAAGATCTTAAGGTAGCGGTCCAGTGGGACAGATTTGGGTTGCTTTGTCTGAAGGGAATCCTAGCAGTTTCAGCATTAATAAAAGAAGTGGGATCTGTGTCACCTATTGGCACCAAGAAGTGGTTTGGTTCTTTTAAGGCTGGGATGGCCATTTGATGTACCAAATGTTGCGGATAGAAGAGAAGTTGAATTAAGAAGAGAAGGGAAGATGGGATTGATAAAAAGATGAATCTAGGGGCAAGCCGATGGAAAAGTTGGTGAAAAGGAGGTAAACCTTGGGGAGTTCGGTAGGAGTCGCGCTTGTTGGGCTTGATGAAGATGTCATGGAGCAGGGGGGTCTGATGCTGAAGGTCGAAGTTGATACCGGAGAGATCGCCGGAGTACCGAAGAAGTCGCTGGAGCTTCGAGAGCACGATTGTGTGGCTAGAGCGGTGAAAAGTGAAGTTAACGCCATGAAATTTCCGGAAGAGCGGTTACTATTTAAAGGGAGAGCGGTTAACATTCAAAAGAGAAAGCCCTAGATATTTGCGGGATTGATGAGATAATTTTGTTGCATTATATAATACTTTGGAACTGGGGGACATGTGTTGACGATGAAATTTGGTAAGCATATGAATCGGAATAAGAATCCAATTCAAAGCGGATTTAAAGGTATGCAGAAAACTTTGAAACAGAGTGCGCATCAGCTGAAAGTTTGTATCGGCCGATACCGAGTTTGATATGGTTGACCGATACAGCTGATATTGGTTAGATTGGTTACGTGATCAACGTCGGATTACAAACATCATGCAACACAATAAAATTAAAAAAATGGAAAAAAAATACTTAGTAGATGGGCATCTTTAATCCCGCTTTCGTGGTCCCGGTTAGACAACCGAGACTAAGAGGGTTGCCAACCGGGACTAATGTGGGTATCCCCAGTACTGTCATCTCCGCTAAGTATAATTAATGTTATTTATATCTTATTAAGCTAAATCATCTCAATTGTGTTTCTAACTGTTAGATGACTCATCTATCATTCAAATTTTTTCTCTTCCTTTTCTTTTCTATAAAGCCATATCACTCTAACTTTTGTATTTGGATGATTAACCTATATATGATGTAAAGTGTCATAAACATATTGATTAAAGATGCAAATCACACAAAATATATAAAATTATGTCGTTGTCATGGATAAATATGTAACAATAAAAAAATTTCTCTATTTCCCTCAACCCAAGGATTTGGTCTAGGAGCACCTATATCTGCCTACTGTCACCATGGCCATCGATGCCGAATCCAGCAATCCTGGATGGTTCCTTATAAAAAAAATCGGCATTTTCAGCTAGATCTGGCCTTCCTCTTGACAGCGGGAGCAAGCGGCACTACTCTCCCAGCTGGTTGGGCTGGGCTTTCCTTACGGATCCATGGTAGCAACAACTAGAACGAGAGAAGAGAGAAGAGAGAAGAGAGGATACATACGCATACGCACACGCAGGATTGTGGGTAGGGATGGCAACGGGGCCATCCCCAACGGGAGTGCTCCCCCGTCCTCATCCCCACACATTCAGAAATCACCCGCTCCCCGCCCCCGTCCCCGATGTCGGGGCTAGATTTCTCCCATCCCCGAGACCCACGGGGGATACGGGGCTCCAACGGTGCTCCACACCTGACAGAAAAACAAAAAACAACAGATCAAAAGAAATGGTGATGAACCTTTGTAAATCACATGAGTATGTACACGGCCCAGTCGGCCACAAATACAGATCATTCAATCACAGACCATACGATTCAGTTCGCAAGCATCTGTTGCAAGAAATGGCAACAAACACGATAAAGAAGAGGAGAAGAAACCAACTAGATGCAGGCATGCAGATGATGGTTGTTGTCTTGCTTTGCCGCACGAGCGAGTGGCTTGGAAGCGGCGATGGTCAACTGAATGTGGCGACGCGGTTAGAGTGTCAGGGCGGCATGGACTGAAGGAGGCGCGTGACGGCGTTGATGGCTTGATGCAGTGTTGATGATGGAATTTGGTAAGCATATGAATCAAGATCCAATTCGAAGCGGATTTAAAGGTATGCGGAAATGTTGGAAACAGAGTACGTATCGGTTGAAAGTCTGTATCGACCGATACCGAGTTTGATATGGTTGACCGATACTATTAGTTAGATTGGTTACGTGATTAACGTCGGATTCGAAGGAAGGACTTTGATGACATTGCCAGACTAGGGTGGAGTCCAAGATAGGCATATGTATCTATTACTAGGATTTTATGTAATTTTCTTATAGATATTTTCGGTAAGAGTCCGCCTAAGGGACTTGTTTGTCGATTAGAGTTGTATTAGGGAAGTGTGAGTCATGTCCTTTATGGATAAATTTGTATGTTCGAGTATAAATATAAGCCCGAAGTCTAGTAAATAATTAACATCAGTTCAATATAATGTCGGCGTATCGCCAACATTTTCATTACATTGTTACGACGAGTTCTTGCTTTCGAGGTGAGCTGCATCGGTTTCAATTTTCGACAAAGAGGTAAAACTTGTTATTGCAATTTGCATTATCGGAATTAGTGCTTACATCTTTATAACACTCTAATCCTATTATGTAAATCACCAAGTTATCATATACACTGTATAATTTAAGTTGATTATGCTTTCTACTTGCATCGACCAATCTCCATCGGTCGATAATGGCTAGATTGACTTATTGATTTTGATTATACAATGTATCCACCATCCCGAAAAGATGATAATCGGCTTGGTTGTCTAGATATTATTCTTCTTCTCATATTTAATGCAACATCAGTTAAGTTTGATCTACTAAGTCGTGTTTAGAATCATAAACTGTTTTATAATCATTAATAAGGATAGTATCGGGTTTCAGCCGATCTTACCTGATATAGTTATTTTACATAGATTTATGTCTGGTTTAAATTACTGTATCTGCCCCTTATATTAGGATCTCAATTATTTAAATATATTAAGCCTATCATCAATATAATTGAGATTAGTTTAGTATATTTACTATAAGAAGATATCCAAGTATAAGATAGTATCGGAGTTATAGCCGATACATGCTTAAACATGGACATCGGCTATGACATTAACACATGTAATCGTTATTTCATGTTTCTTTGGATATAAGCAATTTATACTATCTCGGTTAAGTCTGATCTATCCCAATTGCTGATTTTTTAAAAAATATTGATTTCTAGATTATGTAATGTTGATATCTACAGCCGATGGATCAAGTTTAGGGTTTATTTATTATTATAGACATACCTTACAGCCGATTCGCTCTACAATGCATCGGCTAGGTTACATTACGATACGATATCAGCTTTCTAGCCGAATGACTATCGTTTACTAACATCATTTGCACATTTTATCTTGTTGATTGCAAGATCAAATCAACTGGCACGCCCTTGAACCCGAAAGCAAGTTTTGGACCTGCACTAGAGTAAAGCAAATCTCTCAGGCCGCCGTATTTTACGTCAGCATGTGGCCGCCATCGTGGAGGACGGGAGGAACTCGGCGAGGTGCGCCATGTGGCCTGAAGATGGCGAGCTCTAACACGGGGAGCACAGTGCCGCCAGCGCCCTGGTGTTGATGCAAAAAACACACACTGCCTTAGAGATTTGCTTTACTCTAGTGCAGATCCAAAACTTGTACTTAGGTTCGAGGGCGTGCCAGTTGATTTGATCCTGCAATCAACAAGAAAAAATATGCAAAGATATTAGTTAACGATAGTCCATCGGCCATCTAGCCGATTTCATATCGTATTGTAACCTAACCGATGCAACAAGACATGAATCGACTGTAAGGTATAGTCAATGATAAAACCAACCCTAAAACTAGTACATCGGCTGAAAAGATCAGTGTTATATAATCAAAGTATCAATATTACTTTAGAAGTAAGCAATTGGGATAGATCGGACTGAACCGAGATAGTATAAATTGCCTAAGTCTAAAATAACATGAAATAATGATTATGTAAACTCATGTTAAAGCCGAGAATTAAGCGTGTATCGGGTATAGCTCCGATACAACCTTATACTAGGATATTCTCTGGCAACAAATATATTCAACTATAACCAATTAGATTAGTAGCAAGCTCAATATATTTGTATTAGATTAGATCCTGATATAAAGGGCAGATATAGAACATTAGACAAAGCACTAAACTATGTAAAACGTCTATACCAGATAAGATCGGCTGAAACCCCGATACTATCCTTATTAACAACCATAAAGCAGGCTAGAGATCATGATTCTAAATACGACTTAATAGGTTGGACTTAACCAATGCAGCACTAAGTATAAAGAGAAGCATGATATCTAAGCAATCAAGCCGATGGTTGCCTTTTCAGGATGGTGGGTACACTATATAATTTAGATTAACAAGACAATCTAGCCGTTACCAGCAAAACCCTAGATAGAGTCTGGCCGATGCAAGTAGATTCATTATCGATCTAAATTATATAACGTATATGATAACTCGGAAGTTTACAAGATAGAATTAGAGTGTTATAAAGATGTAAGCACTAATTTCGATGATGCAAACCGCCGTAACAAGACCTACCTTGTCGTCGAAGATCAAACTGATGCAGCACGACTCGAAAGCATGAACTTGTCAAAAACAGAAAACAAAGGTTGGCGATGCGCCGAGATTGATTGAACTTGGTTGTTGTTTCTTTACAAGACCTCGGGTCTATATTTATACCCGAAAATACAAACATTGTCCATCACGAACACGACTCATACTAACCTAATACAAATCCAACTAACGAACAAGTCCCTAAGGCGGACTCTTACCGAGATTATCTATAAGGAAGTTACATATATTCCTAATTAATAGATACAATTACCAATCTTGGACTCTATCCTTGCCTGTCAATACCATCGTAAGCTCTCTGTTGAATCCGATATTAGTTTCACATGCGATATCGGCTCCATCGGCTATCCCAATCGGACTCGGTTTCCAGCCGATACGGACTCCAGCCGATGCGCACTCTGTTTCCGAGATTTCTACATATCTTCGAATCCGCTTCGGATTGGATCTTGTGTCCGATTCCTGTGTATCAATTTGCTTGCTAAATTTCATCATCAACACATGCCCCCAATTCCGAAGAATTATATTATTCAACGGAATTATCTCCTTAGAACCGCAAAAATCTAGTCTATGACCGTTACGCACCTAATTCTATAAATACCAACCGCTTTTCAGGAGATTTCACGGTGTTAACTCCTTTTTCACCGCTTAAACCACCAAACTTCTCCGTGAACCCCGGTGATTATTCTCGATCCCTCCGGCGACCTCACCGACGACCATTTTCTCTGGCGGCAACAGCAATCTTCTGCTCCAATGGCGACCTCCGCAAATGTCCCCCAGGTATTCCCTTACTGTTTTCAATCTCTGTTCATATCGGAAACCAGTTTTTCATCCACCTTTCAGATCTTGGACGCAGACAAATTATCTGATTTGATTCTCTTCTTCTCCTGTCTACTCTTCGCAGCACTTGACAAATTTGATCGCCATCCCTATTGAGAAAGAACCAAGCCATTATTTCCTCGGGCCGATGGGCGACGAAGACCCAATTCTGTTCATCAACTCCGAGACCAATCGTATCCCGTTCAAGGAATCCAAACCCAGCTCCACGCATTGGCCCAATATCTTCAAATCTTGGCCATCAGCTGTAGACGGATGGAAGGCCTGGTATAAATGGATGTCAGCCAGCAAACAAACCCACTGGGATGAGATAAGTATTTCTCAATGCCTTTCACTTTCTCTGGCCGATACAAAAAAGGACGAACCCATGCTATCAGCTGCTTCTTATTTCCGGTCCGATATATTAAATGCCTTCTTGTTTAGCCATGGACCCATGACTCCCACCCTGTTAGATATCCAAATGCTAATAGGCTTAGATATCTCCTCATCAGCTAATCCTATCAGCCTTAAAGTAAAATGTGATCACAAGTTTTAGACTAAGAACACTGGAGCCTGGTTTGGTTTTATATCTGAGAATATGGGCACAGGATCTGTCTCTCCCAGAGAGCATACTGCCTTTTTAATGATGTGGCTAGACAAATTCTTATTTTGTGGCTCAACTTGTGGACCAACAGCAAACTGGCAACATTTAGCAGAAGCCCTAGTGTCCAAAAAATCCATCCCACTAGGCAAATATCTCCCGGGAGCAATATATCAAACTCTAAGCCAGACATCGACCAAGCTCCTCATGGACACATCAACCAATTATGGAGGCCCTTGGTGGTTTGTACAGATATGGCTCAACATGTACACCATCAAAGTTGCTGAAAGAACCCCTCTTGATGATCTATCCGTTCCATCCCTAGCCGATGATGAATCAACACGCCGATGCTTATCTTTTGGAGAAGCAGCATCTTTTTATCCTGGATCAAGTACATCGGCTGAGCAATTCTGTGATTAGTTCAGAAGATTTTATGACGGATTTCCTCATGAGTCTTGAATCTGGTTTCCATATGAGGATTATGTCAAATATGAACTACCCACCAACCTCAGACTAGATGATCTGAATAATGAGGACTTCCCAAGAATCAGAGACATCTTCATATCAGCTATCACTCCCTGCAAACTTCCAACGGGTGTATCCCAAGGCCGATACATACAGTCATCATACGAGTTCTATCACCCCATGATTGTTGCCAAACAACTTGGCATGGGACAGCTGCCCATTGGTCTATACCTTACAGAAAAAATCCAGACAAGAGGTGTTGTTCCATCGGCTCTGATTATGGACAGGATTCTTAATCTTGAAAGTCCTCCTCGGGGTTCTATCGGCCAAATATCCTTAGTCAAACAACGAAGCCAACTGCTTGACAAATGGTGGGGTGAATGGAAAGCCCACTTGTTTTTATCTCTGCCAGCCGATTTCCTTCTAACAACCATGGATCCATCTATCAGTCCTTAGGTAACTGTACATAACTCTTATTTCATCTTCTATTCAAACCCAATTATGATCCTACTAACATTTTCACATGTATTCTTTCAGAGTCTTAATTCTCCTCCTCCAACACAAACTAACAGTGGCAAAGAGATCAATTATGCCCCCGCAAAAACATCATCAGGCACAGATCTGGCCCCTTCCTCTATCAGCTTCAACGCCCCAGCCGTTAAAGATCTACTCCAAGGTCAAATCAGGCAGCCGATTGCTACAACTGGCAAAAGAAAAAGGACCAAGAAACCTGCTGTTAAGTCATCTGCTCCAAAGAAAAAGATGCCTGCTAAGAAACAGAAACCTTCAGCCGATGATGCCCCAATCGATCCGGCTGTAGAAGAATTCCTCGATGAAGCAGTCATTGAGGAAGAAATTGATGAAGCTGCTGCTCAATTCAGTGAATCCGGCCATATTTCTAGTCCACATTCTCGAGCCGATTCACCTCAAGTTAATCCAGCAAGCCTAGCAAAAACTCCAACTCCTAGACGTCGGCCACGAAAAACCTAGGTATACAATCTCTCAACTTCTTTTTAACCAACTTCACCCATTATTTGTAACACTTACCAAAATTTTTCAGCCTTCTCGAGCAATATCACCTCCCCAACCGGCTTCAAGTGAACATACAGCATCAACTGCAGGAAGCCACCATGTAGAGGAAACAGAAGCTATATTCCCATCTTCTCCAGTCCCTGTAAGATCACCATCAACTATAATTCATATCGGCTATTTTTATAACTCTTACTTATGTTCAATTCTCTTTGTAGGCTCTAGCCAATATGTTCTCTTTTGATATAAGGCAGTTTCTCGATGAAGAGGAAGAAGAAACAACAAGCAAGGCCAAATCCCCAGTAGCCGATGAGCTGAAAACAAAGCTAGCCGATATTGCTGATCGGCTGAATGCCTCACTGGACAGCTTGGTCTCCAATTGTGGCTCAATCAGGTCCAGATTTCAAGAGATCCAAGATCAACTCCCAGAAGATCTAATTGATGCCATCTCTCCTGATGTCTTCTTAGAACAACACCAATTCAAACTCGAGAGAGCAAGGCAAAGAATATCTGATCGGCTAGAATATAAGGCACTTGAAGCAACTGTTCAAACCAGCCGACAGATGGTGAATGAGGAAAAATCAAGATTGGATGAACTAACGGCCGGTCCAGAATCAACTCAGCAAGAATTGGACAAACTTAAGCAAGAGGAATCTGATCTCCTAGTCCAACTTCGTGAATGCCGAGTCAAGATTGCTGATACAGAAAAGAAGTTAGCTGATCTACCTCAATCTATCGAGGAGCAGAAATCCAAGTTAAAGTCTTCAATCAAACATCTGGCCTCCCTCAACAAATCACTCAAGCCTGTGCCAGGAACAGACGCTGCCGATGCCAAGATCATAGATGAAGTTGAACAAATTCGCCTGCGTGCGATCTTGCAATCCAAAACTTCTTGGGTTGATGTAATAGTTAAACAATACCCTCAAACAATATTTTTTGCTGTAATATACTGATATCGGCCATCGAGCCGATTTAGACTTAGCCAGTTAATAGTTAAGTACAATCTGCTATCGGCCATCGAGCCGATGTATGATATATCAACTGATCTTATCTTGGCTTGTGTAATTTTGCTCAAAAAATTTCTAAAATTCCCAAATGTTATCCTCCATGCCCCCCAAGTTTGTAGTAGGGAACACAATGCTGCAAACTTATATGTTTAAGGGCGATAAAAAATATCGGCCATCTAAAGTCGATGTAAACACATCGGCTATAAACCATACATTGGCATAGCTCAACCGATTATGATCCAATCCAAACACTTGGATAGTATTTCTTCAAATATTTTCCATTAAGTGCTCGACCAAAAATTTCTCCATCCAATCCTTTTAACATATAAGCCCCTTTTGAAACATATCTATGAATCCGAAAAGGTCCTTCCCAATTCGGTGGCCACTTCCCAAATTTGTTATCTCTTGCTCCTATCAGCAGCACCAATTTCCAAACAAGTTCATCCTCCTCAAAAGACTTTGGCACAATCTTTTTATTATAATGTCGAGCAACTCTTTTTTTGTCTTTTCTAACTTTCTCAAGAGCCCGCAATCTATACAGAACCAAATCTTCTGACACATCAACCATCAAATTATGATAATCATCGGCTGTCAACTCATCCTGTAAAGAAATTCTTCTAGAGCCGATGTTGGTTTCCCATGGTAACACAGCTTCATGCCCATAAACCAGCTGATATGGAGGTACTTGAATTGCAGCATGACAAGCCATCCGATAGGACCACAATGCTTCTGCCAATATAGTATGCCACTTTTTAGGATATTCTGCAATTTTCCTTTTGACCAACTTAATCAAGCTCTTATTAGATGTCTCAGCCTACCCGTTTGCTTGTGCATAATATGGTGAAGAATTTAACAATTTAATCCCCATGCTATCAGCAAACTGAACAAACTCATCGGACACAAAAATTGAACCTTAATCAGTTGTAATCGTCTGTGGCAAACCAAACCGGTATATAATATACTCCTTAACAAATTCAATGGCATCTTTACTATCAACTTTCTTCAAAGGGATAGCCTCAACCCACTTGGTAAAATAATCAGTAGCAACCAATATGAATTTATGCCCTTTGCTTGATGGTGGATTGATCTGGTCGATCATATCAATACCCCAACTTCTGAACGGCCATGCCTTGATAATAGGATTCATAGCCGATGCTAGTGCTCTTTGAATAGCTCCAAATTTCTGGCAATCTTGACACCCCTTGTAATATCTGAAACAATCTTCCAGCATTGTTGGCCAAAAAATATCCAACTCTTCTAATCAGCCACTTCATCTTATGAGCCGATTGATGAGTTCCACATATTCCTTCATGTACCTCACAAATGACTACCTTTCCTTCTTCTAGACTTAAACATCTCAGTAGAATTCCATCAATTGTCCGATAGTATAGATGTATCATCCAACAGAACATACTTGAGAGCTTTATATCTTTGTTGTCGAAACGACAACTGCATACGTCGAAGGACGTGGATACTCAACATTTGTTGGGAAAGTAAAGTGTATTAAATTTTGGATTCAAAATTGGGAATCCCCCCTTTTACATGGCCCTAGGTGGCTATTTATAACCCCATTACAGATCCCCCTATTAGGGTTTAGGGCTGTTACAGGGGAATTTACATGGTCACCCTTACAAAGGGGCACTTACATGGGTACTCACTGTAATTACGGTATATGGGCCCTTAATGGGCCTCCTGGCGACTACTGGCCCAGTGGCCAACAGGCTGGGGCGATTGGGCTGGCCCACTGGGCCTTCCTAGATTGGATCCGACCTAGCGAAGTCGTCCTCCTTCAGTGTACGCCTTTGCCATGTTGCTTTCGCCCAGACTGACAGGGACCCGGTATAACTCTTCGCCAATCGCCCCTTTCACCCTGATGTCTTCGCCACGGGGCTTCGCCTCGAGGGGTCTTGTGTGCCTAGAGTTTGGATCCTCGCTGCTTGGCTGGTTTCGGCAGGTTCGGTCGAAGGGCCTTATGGCATACTGCCAACAAGCCCCTCACGGGCAAGGGTCAGATAGGAGCTTCGACCGAGACCGTGCAAACCATGTAGTATGGTATGAGGCGACCCCTTTCGACCGATGCTCCTGCCGAAACCTGTCTTGTTGGGTCCTGCAAAGAATGTGTGATATGCGTTTTGCGAAAAAGGATTTTTATGTATGGCTTTCACGCACCGCGAGTAACTATGTTATCTTTTACTGTTTTTGATTGGTCCCAATGTGAACAGTGTTGGGCCTTCGCCTTCTATGAACAGTGAAGTGGCCCGTATTGTTCCGTTCGACCGTAGTGAACAGTCATGGGCCATTGGCCCGTAGCGAGTAATGATGGGCCTTTTCTAGGGAGCCCTCTACTACACGACCTGGTCCATGGGATTTTACCGTTTCGCTTACCCTGCGACACGTGGCCGTTCCTGATTGGACGGGGAGGCGAAGCATCGTTTGGTAGGCTATATATTCTTACCTCCCCTTTTTCACCGTCGCTACTCCTTTCATTTTCACCGCAGTCATTCTCTTCTCTGTTTCTTGCTCACGGCTAACTTTGAACGAACTCATTCGCCAAACCAACTCCTTTCACCGATCTATACCTGCTTCGCCATGGCTCCCCGCAAGCTGAACCCTGTTTCCGCGATAGGTCCTGACCCGGGCCGAATCGATGAGGACACCACGGCGTTTCTGGGGACCTCGCTCGTTGACAAAGACGAGCTAGCGAGGATGGTCGATGCGGGCCTGGTGGCGGAGGGGCGGGCGTTCGCCCCCGGGGATGCCGAAGTGCCGCATCCCGGCGAACACCATACGGTTGTGTTCACCTTTTTCTTCGAGGCGGGCCTGCGGTTTCCATGCAACATACTGTTGCCGGAAATTATCCGCCTTTTTTCAGGTGGAGCTGCCGCAGCTGAGCCGGACCACTGGGTTCGAGCCTAGCACCGATCTCTTCGGCGCCATCTTCTCGGCCGCCGTCAATTCGAAGACGGTGGTCACCCCCGCTGGAACCCGGAAGACCATGTTCAGGAGTGTGAACTTCAATGTTCACCCCGAGCGCGCCGACTTGTGGCCGGTCAACGCCGCGATGTCGAAGTGGGATCGCCATTGGATGGCGAAGTGGTTTTACCACTCCATCCCCTTCGAGGCGGGGTCCGAAGCGGCGAGAGCCCTTCGCTGGCGGCGTCGTGCGATTTCGCCGGCCTGAAAGCTGAAGGTTGCCATCAGCGGCGCCCTGGAGGCACGGTTCGCCCTGCTCCGCAAGGTGTGCTCCCGGCTAAGTTGTCGTGACTTAGTCGAGGAGTTTTGCATGCTGCGTGTATGCCCCCTCTCCCAGTCATGGCAGGTCGAAGTTGACCGAGGCGAAGAGGTCAACGGCCTGCCAAAACTCATCCTACCCGCCGGGGCGAACGGTGAGTTTTTGTTTCTATTGTTCTTTTGTTTTGCTTTTCGCCCTATTTTTTCTTGTTCGGCCCCCTTACATAGTGATCTGCCGCTTTTTCCAGTGTTGTCCCTGGCGCAGGCCGACACCGAAGCCCGCAGGCTGATCGACGACGTGTCGGTCACCGAGTATAGCCAGTTGCTGACTCGGCAAGCAGCTGGCCGGGTGAACCGGGTCTACACCGGTGAACTGCCCCCAAGGGCGAAGCCATTTAAGGCTGACGGCGAAGCGGGCCCGTCCCGGAAGCGTCTGCAGGGGCAGGTGAAGTTTGCCCCCCGCAAGCGAAAGGCTCCTGCCTCCGCCGACTCCGACGTCGAAGACGAGGGCGACGCCGAAGAGGAGGACGAGGGGGAGACCGAGTTCGCGACCGAAGAGGCCACGGATGAAGCTAGCGATAACCGCTCCGGGACGCGCGGCTACACACCAACTCCTAGCCCGGAGTGTGTTGAAACCGGAGCGGAGTCGGCCTCTTCGCCCCTTCGCCGCAAAGACATAGAGGGCACGAAGGCCTTGGTCGCGATCGCCCTGACTAAGGCGGCGAAGGGGGAGCCTGTCAAGAGGGCCCCTCGGAAAAAGGGGGTCGTCGCCATCGCGAACGCGTTCAGCGATGATGAGTCGTCTGACGGGACGCCTACTTCGCCCGCAGGGCGTAGCCATGGTCCAACGATGTCCCTTGGGGCGATGGGCGGGGCTGGTGCTTCGGCTTCGGCCGAGCGGGTGGTGCAGGCGGCCACCCAAGTTTTCAGCAGCCCGGTTCGCCGGCCCATCATTTCGCCACTTGCCCTTGACAAGGGCAAGAAAATGGCTGAGACATCCGGCTCCGACTACGCCCCTGCGCCGCCCCGCTTCGCCCCCGGGGATATTGAAACCTGGGCGGAGCTCATCCCCTTTGTTGAGGGGGTGAGCAATATTGTCGCGCCGACTAGCGGCCCCAGCCTCTTCGCCAAGCTTAACGAGTTCGACGAGGGCTGCTCCGCCGTTAAGAGCCTGGCCGTTCGGGTAAGCCATCTTTTTAATACATGTTTTCCTTTTTCGTCATTGTTTTCGGCATTCTAACTTATCCTTCACCCTCTCTTTTTGCCTTGTTCGTCAGATCCTTGTGGCCCATTGTTCGACGGAGCGAACAATGCGGGCCCGCCTCGACGGCCTGAAGAATCGCCTTCGGGCCAAAGATGACAAGCTAGGCCGAAAGAGCCTGGAGACGGAGGGGCTCGCTCGGTCCCTCTGGGAGGCGAAGGCGGAGAACAAACGTCATCAGGCCAAACTTGACGCGGGCAACGAGGCGAAGGATGACATCAGCCGCTTTAAGGCCGAGCTGGCGATGGAGCGAGGGCAGTCTGTGGTCCTTACTGATTATTATAACATGACGGAGCCCAAGATGGAGGCTCTTCGCCAGGAAGTGGATAGGGCGGAGGCGAAGGCCCAACGCCTTGCTCGGGAGGTGGTGAGGACGGCCGAGTCCGCGAAGACTGCCTGCCGTACTCTTCGCCTCGCGCTCAACGACATGGGGGCGAAGGCGCGAGGTGTCCCGGGCGAAAACGCCACCGCACTCGAGTTCTGCGAGTGGACCCAGCAGGCTGGCTGCACAGTCTCAGACTGTGCAACGGCGTATGGCGATTGCTGTGCGTGCGTGTCAGCGGCCTTCGCCCTAGGTCTGCTGCAACAATGCGGGTGCACCCATGTCGCCCAGTTTCCCGACTTTGCGAAGGGGCACTAGGAGGTAAGCGCCCAGGACATTTCGCCCGCGCTCCGTGCCTGGCGCAAGCAGTTCTGGCAAAAAGACGGTCGTTCTACTGCTAAGGCCCGTCTGCTTGAGCAACTGGCGAAGACAGAGGAGGCGGATGAGGGCGAAGAACCTGCAGAAGAGGGCGGAGGTGGAGCCGAAGACCACCCCGAGGTGTGAGGCCCTCCGCCCGTTCCTTGTAATTTTTTTGTTTTTTCATTTTTGGTGTTTGTCGTAATAGGGCGAACCATGTAAATATGGCCAATGACCTTACCTTATTGTAGGGTGTCGAAATGTTTGAAATAAATGACTATTTTCGCCATTCGTGTCATGTTTTCATTTCACATGTTTGCGCTGTTTTACGCGGTCATTTCGCCTGGTTCATGTGCCCCAGCTTTGCTTTTCTATGTTCTCCTGCATGACTTCCCACTTTTTGCAGGGTCGATGCCGAAAGCTTTGCGTTCGGCCCCATCTTGGGGATTGGCGAAGCAGGAACGAGAAGTTTATTGCGGTGAAGAATTTGCCGAAGGCTCGTTACCTGCTTCGACCTGTTTATCGTGAAATGATGATTAACGGCCACAACTACAAAGTTGTGAACGTTGCTAACTAGATGCGAACCCACCCCGAGCGAACGCTGGAGGACTACGATCATGTCCACGTGGCGCGCCTAGAGGGCATGGCCCGCTTCTGGCAAAATCATCGACGGACCGATCGGCAGGAGGCGATCGCCCAACGCCACTATAGCCTTTCTGTAGTTTCGCTACCTTCTCCCCTTAGGGTAGTGTACAACATTAGTAGTGACGACGAACCATGTTCGCCAGATCACTCTTTTGGTAGTTGTTTTGGAGGCGAAGGTGTAATTTACTTGTAAGTGAATGTGTAAATCCTTTCGCCTGTATCATGTTTGTACGATATGTACTGTCGATTGTTTTTCAAAGTTAATAAAGGTGTGTTTTTGTTTCCTTTTCACCATTTTGTGCATTATCACGTCATGTGCTTTCGTTGGGCCGGAATATATTGGCCCCTTTGCATTTTTTGGCGAAATAGGTCTGCTGACTTTTCAGCTTTCGACTTCCGTTATCGATCTTTTGGCACTCTGCGTGTAACAGCGGCGCAAAATTTCAGTATAGATCGACTATAACGGTGTTCGGTCTAGTTATTTTCCGAAACAAGCTGTCGCGGTTTCAACGTTCGACGAGCGATGCTTCGGCCAATTCATTTCGCCCCCTAGCGTTTTCGCTGATCGGGCGTTTTCCTTGGGGTTTTTCCACGAATTATGATGCACACAAGTAAAGAAGGCGAAAGACACAGAGATTTTATACTGGTTCAGGCCACCAGAGTAGATAATAGCCGTACGTCTAGTTTTTTTTTCTTTTTCCTTTTTTCCATTTTCTCCTTTTTTTTGTATTTTTGTGCCGGAAGGCGTACATAATGGCAGATGCCGAAAGGCCTACATAACAGTATGTACATTTTTACATTTTGGCGAATAGGGTGCCACCCTTTCTAAATGTAGAAACGCTTAATAGAAGCGGCGTTCCAGGAGTGATCGAACTCTTCGCCCTCTAGTGTTGCCAGGCGAAAAGAGCCCGTCCTCGACCTGTGCTTGATGAGATATGGCCCTTCCCATTTTGACTCAAGCTTCCCGACCACTACTGGGTTTTCCTTTTTCCTCAGGATGAGGTGGCCAGGTAGGAGCTCTGTTGGGCGAACCTTTTTGTTGTAGGTTGCCGAAGTGCTTGCGGCGTACTTGTGCATGTGTTCCAGTGCTTCGACTTGTACCCCCTCCAGGAGTTCGAGCAACACTTCGCGCCCATCTTCGCCCCCAGAGAACATCACCCTTGGTGAGTTAGCCCCTAGCTCTGTTGGGGTCATCGCCTCGTTTTCGTAGAGGAGCATGAACGGGCTGAATTTGGTTGGCCTTGTGGGAGTTGTTCGGAGGGCCCAAAGAACAAATAGCATTTCATCTGGCCATCTGCCCTTCGCTGCCCCCTCAAGCCTTTTCTTGAGCGCCTCCAGGATCTTGCCATTTGTGCATTCGGCCGCCCTATTCGACTATGGGTGCGCGACCGACGCGAACCTGATTTCCAGGTTTAGCCCCTCGCACATTTCCCTGAATCTGTCAGAGTCGAACTGTTTGCCGTTGTCCGTGATGAACTCCCTTGGCACTCCGAAACGGCAAACAATGTTTTTCCAAACAAACTTCTGTACTGCTGCCGAAGTGATCGCGCCGAGTGGTTCGGCCTCGATCCAACGCGAGAAGTATTCGATGGCTACGATTGCAAACTTGTATCTATTTCGCGCCACCGGAAATGGGCCGATGATGTCTAGCCCCCACCTGCGAAGGGCCAGACTGGCGCGATGGGCTGCAGCTTGTATTGTGGTGCGGTCTGGCTTCGGCCGTGTCGCTGGCAACCTTCGCATTTTTTGGTCTGCTCAACGCAAACTTTCAGCACCGTGGGCAAATATACTCCCTGGCGAAACACCTTGGAGGTGACTGTTCTTGCAGCCTAGTGTGCGCCGCAGAGCCCCTGGTGTATTTCTCTCACCATATCTTCGCCTTCGGCGAAGAAGATGCAGCGAAGCAAAGGTTGGAGTATCCAGAGCGATATAGCTGTCCTGAGACCAGCTTGTACTGTCTGGCTCTAATTTGCAAGCGTTTCGCCTCCGCTTCGTCCTCTGGAAGCCAGCCCTCCTTGAGGTACTTCACGAACGGTGTTCGCCAGTCCTCTGGGTCTTCGCTCGGGTCTGTCTGGTCGATGGCCATGACATCCCTAGTTTCCTCGGGCACACTTGGTGCATACAGGACCTCGAAAACGATGCCTGGTGAATGTGGGCCCCCGCAGGCGGCGGATTTCGCCAGGGCGTCTGCCTCCTCATTCTGTCCTCTGGGTAGGTGTTCGACCGTTATCCCGGCGAAACACTTTTCCATCAGCCGAACCGCCTCCAAATATCTTTTCATCCCTTCGTATTTTGCTTCAAAATACTTATCAACATGGCACGCCACCAGTTTGGAGTCTGTTCGGATGAGCAAGCGCCGGACCCCCAAAGCTTTCGCCTTTCTTAAGCCCAGCAGCGCCGCTTCGTACTCCGCCGTATTGTTGGTTGTGTCGAACTGCAGCCTTGCGGCATACCGAATCGGCACGCCCCCCGGTGAAATGAGCACGGCCACGGCGCCCGCCCCCCTGTGCGACCACGAGCCATCGGAGTGGAATGTCCAAGGCTGTTCGACGGGCTGAGGTTCGGGAGCGGACGTCGGTGTCCATTCGGCCACAAAATCGGCCAGGACTTGGGATTTGATGGCGGTGCGCGCAATGAAATGTAGGTCTACCAGAGATTTCCTTGCTCGGAGTACTTCACCCAGAG
Source organism: Oryza punctata (assembly GCA_000573905.2). Classification (NCBI taxonomy): domain Eukaryota; kingdom Viridiplantae; phylum Streptophyta; class Magnoliopsida; order Poales; family Poaceae; genus Oryza; species Oryza punctata. Next base: position 14,229,231 of record CM002497.2, read on the forward strand.
GATACTGTGATGGCACAGTGATTTTGTGGGCCTGAAAGAAGTGCTTGAGCTTGCGAGAAGCCATCACTAGGGCGTAAGCCAGCTTTTCCATCTCAATGTACCTTGTCTTCACCCCTTGTAAGGCTTCGGAGACGAAGTATACTGGTTTCTGTCCTGACTCTGTCTCTTGGATAAGGACTGCACTGAGTGCCATTGGCGAAGCCGCTAGATATAGCAGCATTTCGCTTCCTGGGGCTGGGCTGACCAGGGCAGGTAGGCTTTGCAGATACTGCTTCAGCTCGTCGAATGCGGCCCGGCATTCAGGGGACCAGCTAAACTTTCCTGCACCCTGGAGGGCCTTAAAAAGGCAGGCCCCTTTCAGCTGCTTTCGAGAGAAAACGACTAAGTGCCGCAATTCGGCCCGCGAGCTTTTGTACTTCGTGTACGCTCGACGGTGGCCTCATTTGCTGAATGGCGTCAATTTTCTCGGGGTTCGCCTCGATACCCCTTTCAGAAACAAGAAAACCCAACAACTTGCCCGCACGAACACCAAAAACACACTTTTCCGGGTTTAGTTTCATACCTGCCGCGCGCAAGTTGTCGATGGTCTCTTGTAAAATCGAACGCATGGTCGAAAGCCTTGCGGCTCTTTACGACGATGTCGTCGACATAGGCCTCCACGTTTCGCCCCAGCTGCTTGCGAAGCACCTTATACACCAGCCTACCGAACGTTGCTCCGGCGTTCCTCAGGCCGAAAGGCATCCTGAGGTGGCAAAAAGTGCTGAACAGCGTGATGAAGGCTATCTTGGCGATGTCGTCTGGATTCATGTGGATCTGGTGATAACCGGAGTAGGCATCCAAGAAGCTCATGAGCTCGCAGCCAGTCGTCGAATCAACCAGCTGGTCGATCCACGGCAAGGGAAGTCATCCTTCGGGCACACCTTGTTGAGGTCTGTGAAGTCGACGCACATGCGCCACTTGCCATTTGACTTTTTCACCAGGACCAGGTTCGCCAGCCACTCCGGGTGGTCGATCTCCTTGATCACCTCGGCCTTGAGTAGTTTCTGCACTTCGGCCTACGCTGCCTCCTGGTGATCGGCAGACATCTTGCACAGTTTCTGTTTTCTTGGCTTGGCGTCCGGCTTGACCGCCAGATGATGCATGATGAGTTCTGCCGAAACACCCCCCACTTCGCTGGGGCTCCAGGCGAAGATGTCGATGTTTTTCTTGAGTATTTCTAGGATTTTCCCAGCTTCCTCTTCACCTAGATCGTCCCCCAGCTGGACGAACTTCGCCGGGTCCGCGCCATCTATCTACACCTTAGCCACCTTGCCGTGAGGGGCCGGCTTCGGCACGCGGTTGACCCGCGATTCGACCTCCACATTGTGCACTGCCCTGTTAATCACGGCCAGGTCGCCTCTTGACATAGCTGAGGGTTGAAGCCCCTTGACGACGATCACCCCTGCTGGACCAGGCATCTTGAGCTTCAGGTAGTTGTGGTGGGAGACGGCTTCAAACTTGTTCAGGGTTGCCCGGCCGAAGATGGCGTTGTAGCTGTATGGGATGTCGACCACGTCGAACAGGATCTACTCTTCGCGCCTGTTTTCGCCCGTGCCGAAAGCAACCATCAACCATGCCTGGCCGAGAACTTCAACCGCCTCCCCGCCGAAACCGCGAAGTGAGGTCGACGCTTGAGTGAGGGCCGAAGTCGGTAGCCCCATCTTGGCGTATGCCTCACGAAGATGACATCGGCCGAGCTACCTCCATCGACCAGGACTCGCCGGACCTCGCAGCCGGCCACCTCGGCCGAAATTACCAGGGGGCCCTAGTGCAGGAACAGCACTCCTTCGGCATCCTCCGAGCCGAAAGAGATTTGCCGGTTCAAGTACTTCGGGACCCCTTCGCCTGCGGCAGTGATGTTATGCACCGTTCGCAGCTGCAACTTTCTCTGTCGCTTCGACGGCTGGACCGGTGGATCAGCCCTTGTGATCACTTGGATGATTCTACGCTGCACGTCTTGGCGCTGTTCGGCTGGTGGTGACGGCTCTCGGGCCATCTCGCGAGGCGCTTCCACCGCGACACCTTGGTGCGGCCTTGGTTCTTGAGTGCTGCTTCGCTGGCGAATGTTGCGGCACTGCTCGGTGGTGTGCGAAGATCGCCCATGATAGGTGCAATATAGGTCCTTTCTGACCTTCCTGTGAATAGGCTGCTGATGGCTGCCACCCTGCTAGGTGTCGAACTCTTTGCGGAGGGCTTGTACTTCTTCGACAGCCATCACCGCCTTGCCAGTTCGATCGGTCCTGAATTTCCTCCAGGTCATGGGGGCTTGGCCTTGTCTCGGTGGTTGCCCCTGGTTCGCTGGCTGGGTTGGCGAACAGTGGGGAGAACCGGTTCGGCGGCCTGCGCTTGCATCTGGGCTTGGGCAGCGGCGATGGAGGCTTTGTCGTACTCAGCTTGAATCGTCTGCCTTCGCTTGGAGTCCTATTCGCCCCTTGCGTACCCATCGATGATGCGGAGCAGGTGCTCGAGAGTTTGCGGCTCCTTGTTGGCAATCTTCCTTGTTAGTTCGCCCTCGAGCAGCCTGGCCGAAGCGGCGTTGATGACAGATGCTTCAGTTATATCTTGAACTTGGCATCGGGCCTGCGAGAAGCGGCGCATGTACTCCCGGATGGATTCGTCCGGTCTCTGGCGAATGCCGAGCAAATGTTGTTGCGTCTTCGGCTCCTCATAGGTGCCTCGGAAATTAAGGATAAAGACCGCGCAATTGCTCCCATGAGTAAATGCTATTAGAAGGTAAATTGAAATACCAAGAACGGGCAATGCCGTCAAGAGCGAGATGGATTACCTTCGCCTTGGTATTTTCGTCGCCGTGAGCAGCTTCGATCGTGGACTCGTAGATGGACAGGAACTCCTTTGGGTCTGTTTCGCCCGAGTACCGCGGAACGGGTGGGAATTTGAACTGAGGTGGGATCGGGCGATTTTTGATCCCCCTGCTCAGTGGCAGCCCCTTTTCACCCTCAGCTTTACCCATGACGCCCTGCAGCAAGGGCCCGCTTGACTGCGGATATGGTGTGGCGGAGGGTGAAGTCATGGCCTGTGCGTGTGGCTGGGCTATGACGTTCGGTGGCCTGGTTCCGAACGATGGTGCTTGAGTGGTGTTGTAGAAGTCGAACTGTTGCCCCGGACCCCAGGGCGCAGCCCCCGGCCCAGGTTGGTTCGACGGCAGCCACCCTGGCGGGCCCTGGCCGGAACCCCCCTCCGGTTGGGACGAAGGGGTTGTGCTTGAAATGTTGTGGGTTGACTAAGCTGCTGAAGTATAGCTTGAAGCTGCGCTTGCAGGGCCGAAGCCCCCTCCGCCATCGCCTGTGACATTTGGCCGGGCGCTTGGACCACAGTTGGTTGAACCTGCGGCCGCGCGCCAGGAAGTGGGTGCGTTGCTGCGGCCGAAGGCTGGTAGGCTTGAGGCGGGATGTAGCCTGCTGAGTACTATAGGATGGGGGCCGGAGCAACCTTGGCTTGCCGTGCTGCTTCGTATGCTTGCTGCTGCTCTTGCATCTGGCGAAGCATGTCTTGGAGTCGCACCATGTTCTGCTGCATGGCTTCCATGCTGGCTTCGGCTTGTGCCTCGAGGTTCGGGTCGACTTGCACAGCAATGAGCACGATCGAAGTCAGCTGAGTTGCCGAAGGGATCTCCGGCACCTGCCCCGCCGAAGTGGTAGAAGCCGAAGGTGGTGGTTGCGGCGCGGGCGCCGAACCTTACGGCGCCGCCCCCACTTCGACGGGCACCGAAGGTTCCTCCCCTTCTTCGGCAGCCATCGCCTCCTCTGCTAAGCTCTCCTTTGAGTTAGCAACTCTCTCCTTTGAGACCTTCTTCGGTGGCATTCGCTCTCAGTGGTTTCGCTCGGAGGTCCCACGGTCGGTGCCAACTGTTGTCGAAACGACAACTGCATACATCGAAGGTCGTGGATACTCAACAGTTGTTGGGAAAGTAAAGTGTATTAAATTTTGGATTCAAAATTGGGAATCCCCCCTTTTACATGGCCCTAGGTGGCTATTTATAACCCCATTACAGATCCCCCTATTAGGGTTTAGGGCTGTTACAGGGGAATTTACATGGTCACCCTTACAAAGGGGCACTTACATGGGTACTCACTGTAATTATGGTATATGGGCCCTTAATGGGCCTCCTGGTGACTACTGGCCTAGTGGTCAACAAGCTGGGGCGATTGGGCTGGCCCACTGGGCCTTCCTGGATCGGATCCGACCTGGCGAAGTCGTCCTCCTTCAGTGTACGCCTTCGCCATGTAGCTTTCGCCCAGACTGACAGGGACCTGGTATAACTCTTCGCCAATCACCCCTTTCGCCCTGATGTCTTCGCCACGGGTCTTCGCCTCGAGGGGTCTTGGGCGCCTAGAGTTTGGATCCTCGCTGCTTGGCTGGTTTCGGCAGGTTCGGTCGAAGGGCCTCATGGTATACTGCCAACAATCTTAATTTCCTGGAAAACGATTTAGAAGGATTCTTTAAATACTCAAATATCTCAAACCTCCAATCATCGGTTGGTAGACATGCAATTTCTACTTCAATCCCTTGCAACATCGGCCTATAGCCTGATGCACTTTGAGCTAAATCATTGGCTTCGACATTTTGCTCCCTAGGGATATACTTCAAAGTAACTATCTTGAAAGTCTTCATCAACTCTTGACATTTCTCATTATAAACCATTAAGACATCATTCTTGCACTCATATTCCCAGATAACTGACTTATCACCAATAATGAATTACCCATGATTTCAACATCATCGGTTTCAACCTCTCTCGATAATAGTAATCCTTTCAAAACAGCTTCATATTCAGCTTGATTATTTGTAGAATAAGGCTTGATAGTAAAAGCAAGCTGAAAACTTTCCCCCCTAGGCGATATAATCACTAAACTGATACCACAACCATGAGTGCATACTGATCCATCAAAAAACAAAGTCCATGGCATGATGTCAACATGATCAATACTAGTATCCCTGTGTTCAACTATGAAATCGGCTATTGCCTGCCCTTTAACTGCCTTAGCCAATTCATACCTTAAGTCAAACTCTGATAAAGCAAAAATCCACTTCCCAATCCTTCCCTTCAGAACTGGAGCCGATAGCATGTATCGTGCTACATCGGCTTTACATACTATAGTACACTCATTGGAAAGCAAATAATGCCTTAACTTTGTACATGAAAAATATAAGCACAGACATAACTTCTCCACAGGTGAATACCTTGTTTCAGCATCCAAAAGTCTTCTACTAAGATAAAATATAACTCTTTCTTTACCTTCAACATCTTGGATCAAAACTGAGCCGATAGAGTTCTGATCGGCTGACAAATATAGCTTAAAAGGAAGCCCTTTCTGTGGTGGTATGAGAACTGGGGGAGTACTCAAATATTCCTTGATGTTGTCCAATGCTTTTTGCTGTTTCTCTCCCCAGTCAAACTCTTGATCGGCCTTCAATCTTAACAATGGTGTAAATGGTTCTATTCGGCCAGACAAGTTTGATATAAAACACCGAACAAAATTTATCTTACCGATCAAAGACTGCAACTTAGTTTTATCTACTGGAGGTTTTATATCTTTAATTGCCTCAATACTTCTCTGAGGTATCTCAATCCCTCGCTCATGCAACAAAAATCCAAGGAACTGGCCAGTCGATACACCAAAAGCACACTTAATTGGATTCATCTTTATCCAATATTTTCTCTCTTTCTAGTACTTGTCTTAAATCGGTTATATGTCCATCAATTTCCTTAGACTTTACCACCACATCATCAATATAGATTTCTACCAACAAGCTGATAAGATCATGAAATATATAATTCATCGCTCTTTGATATGTAGCACCAGCACTTCATAACCCAAAAGTCATGACAACCCACTCATACAAGCCGATTGCATCAGGACATCTAAAAGCAGTATTATGAATATCTTTCTCAGCCATAAAAATCTGATTATAACCTACATTGTCATCCATGAAGTTGATAATTTTGTGTCCAGATGCTGCATCAACTAACTGATCGGCAATCGGCATTGGGTACTCATCTTTTGGTGTAGCTTTGTTCAAATCCCGAAAATCAATACAAACCCTGAGCTTGCCATTTTTCTTGAAAACTGGCACTCTATTTGAGATCCACTCAGCATATCAGCATGGTCTGATAAAATTAGCATCATAAAGTTTGGTAATTTCGGCCTTGATACCATCATACATTTCAGCTTTACAACGTCTTGGAGGTTGCTTATATGGCCGATAGCCTAGTTTGATAGGGAGCCGATGTTCAACAATCGATTGGCTAAGTCTTGGCATTTCATAATATTCCCAGGCAAAACAATCTCTATATTCTTTTAAAAGTTCTATTAATTTACATTTAAACTCCTTTGAAAAACCTTTACTAATATATGTCGGCCTAGACCTATTACCTAGTCCAATGTCGATTTCTTCCAACTCATCGGCCGACATAAACCATTGTCCCAGCTTGCCGTCGAGATCATCTACAGTATCCTTTGTGTAAAAATTGGAACCCTCCACGGCATCCTAAAAATAACAATTGGGGCTCTCCATCTCTTGTTGGCTGTATATCATAATCGGAAACTTTTAAGTAATCTCCTTGCAAAACTTTTCCAGATAAGCAGTTAATTCCTTCCATCTCCCAAACATATAAATTGGCACTAGCTACATTGACTGACCTGTCAGCTGGCATGATTTCAATTTGGTTTCCCTGCCATTGAATCAGGCTTTAATGCATAGTTGAGGGAATACAACAGTTAGCATGGATCCAATCTCTTCCCAGCAATAAACTGTAGGAACTCTTCCCATCAAGAACAAATAATGTGGTTGGAATTGTTTTGTTGCCGATAGTCAGCTCCACATTCAAAACTCCCTTGGTCTCAAATGGATTCCCGCCAAAATCTTTTAAAATCATGTTGGTCTTGATCAAATCTTCTGAGCTCTTCCCAAGTTTTCTGAAGGTTGGATATGGCATCAAATTGACAGCTGCTCCTCCATCGACTAACATCTTCGACATCGGCTTCCCATTAACAAACCCTTTGACATATAACGGCTTGAGTTGCCGATGATCAGTTCCTTCGGGTTTCTCAAAGATAGCTTGTTGTGGAGACAATATTAACTTAGCCGATGGTGACTCATCTACTTGTTCAACAACTTGTTCGACTGCATATTCAGCTGGTAGCATGAAAACCATATTTATTGCAGATGACATCACTTTATTGCCCTTGTTCTGAAGATTTCTTTTCTGATCAGCTTGGACTTCATCGGCTGACACTACCATGCTCTTCACGCACCAAACCTTCTTTGTTCGTTGTCTTAGCCGATGCTCAATTTCTCCTTCAATCTCCTGGAATTGTTCCCTGTTCCTCATCCTTTGGACTCTTCTCTTTTGGTTCTTGGTAACAATCCCAGAAGGGCACCATTGTGGTTGTACGTTTTTAGCCTCTCTCTGTGAGTCATCTTCATCGTAATCTTGTTGGATCGGCCCAAGCCTTTCATGAACCGACAATCTCCTCTGAGCTGGCTGATGCACACTTGCACTCTGTCGGCTTGGCCGTTTAATATTGGGCATCAGAATTACTACATCCAGTGCAATCCTCAAGTGGCAACCTCATGCCTTCATTCCAACAGAATCTGAAAAATTCACAGCTCCAATAGGGGTGCCTTCGGTCCAACAGAATCTGAAAAATTCACAACTCCAATAGGGGTCAAAATATTTCTCATCATCCTGGTAACATGACTCCTCTTCCCTCTGGTGCCCTTTTTGGTACTTGTTGATCATACCAGCCAATTTGATGTTTCTGATGTGATTTTTACCTCCATCGGCTTGGTTCCTACTAAACCCAGAATGAACCATGTTCACTGGAAAAGGATGTCCATCTATCTTCATCAGCCTTTTGGATTCATCAATCTTGATCTTCCCTTGCTCAATAGTCGACTGAATCTGTTGTTTGAAAATCTTGCAGTCATTGGTGCTATGAGATCCTATATTGTGCCACTTGCAATATTTCCTCCTCTTCAACTCTTCAGCCGATGGAATCACATGTCCTGCCGGCAACTGAATCTGCTTTTCTTGAAGAAGAAGATCAAATATCTTGTCAGCTTAGGTGATATCAAAATCAAATCTTTCTTCTTTTCCAGAATTCTTGACCCATTGACAAACTACTGTCTTCTTGTTTCTTGCCCACTCGGCTGCATTGATTCTGGATCATCATCTTCGGAATCAGAATCATAATTGTAGACATTGTTGACGGTGTTGGCCTTTCTGATAAACTTTCTAGCCTCCTGTAATCGTATTTCATGAGCCGGTACTTTCTGAGCTAAATGAGCTAAACTCTCAAAGTCTTGAGCTGAAAATCTCTCTCTTATCGGCGCCAACAATCCCTGGAAAGCCAGATCGGCTAATTGTGAATCTGTCACGGCCAAACTATAGCATATGTTCCTCACATCTCTGAATCTTTGGATATAATCTAGCACCGATTCATCTGATTTCTGCCTAATAGCCGTGAGGTCTGACAATTTCATTTCTTGAATGCCACTGAAAAAGTATTTGTGAAACTACTTCTTCAGATCGGCCCAAATTCTGATAGAGTTATAAGGTAAAGATGAAAACCATGTAAACGCCGATCCAGATAAAGAAAGTGGGAACAATCTGACTCTGAGGGCTTCTGTAGCCGATGCTTCCCAACACTGAGCTAGAAATCGGCTAACATGCTCATAAGTTGATACATTATCTTGGCCTGAAAATTTGGAAAAATCTGGCACTTGTGTATCGGTTTGGTATTGGTATCCGATCAAAGTATTCTGGATATGGATGCCGATACATGTTGCCATTATCCTTAGGCTTGAGCCCAAATTGTTCCCTCATGACATCGGCAATCATATCGGCCCACGACTGTTGTGGCGTTGCTCCACCATACTGTTGTTGAATTTGGTCAAACTGGCCGTACTGGACCGGTTGAGGCCGTGGAGAATGAGGTTGATAATGATGAGATTAGCCTATATGCCTTGAGATGATACGTAAGGCAGTTGCTCTATGCTGTACTGTTGGCTTATCGGCTGAGTAATTCCAATCGGCTGTTGTGGAATCGAAGGAATTTGGTATGAAATATCGACAACAGGCGGTTTTGGATTAAGTATACTCATCAGCTGTTCTGGTGTCAACTGACTTGAGGTTTGCCCCCCAGTGATCGGCGGTTGTCTTGTTAAAATTGTTGGAATATTTGTACTGGACAAAGGAGCCGACGGTCCTGGGTTTGAAACACCTGTTGTTTCCTGCCAATTTCTGTCTTCACAGTCCTATAGCCTGGAAACGTATTGCCTGGCAGATATACTGGTCCTTTCGCCTTTTCCTCAGCTATTGTTCCATCAACTACCGACTTGATCATGTTTGTTAATGTGTTCACAAGTACTCCAGATTGGTTGATGAGAGCATGGTGCACTGCCGAATCAATGCGGTCTTGTAGTGTGTGAAGCTTCTCGTTGTTTGATTCAATCTTGGGCTCCTTGTCTTTTTCTTCACTTGTTCCGGATGTACTTGGATCTGGTTTCACGATTGTCGGCAACTCGATTTTAGTTCTTTGGATAACCGTGCCCTATTGGGTTACCGTGAACGAATGCAGATATTGGTTTTGGAGTTGATCCATTAGCTTCCTCATCTCTTCCCTCTGCTCTTCGTTCAATTGCTCGATCGTGATCGGCAGTACGTTGTCCTCTAAAACTTCAGTGATATTTGGCGTCACGATGACAAAAGTGTCCCACTGGACGTGCCAAAAGCATGTTGATGCAAAAAACACACACTGGCCTGAGAGATTTGTTTTATTCTAGTGCAGGTCCAAAACTTGTACTTAGGTTCGAGGGCGTGCCAGATGATTTGATCCTGCAATCAACAAGAAAAAATATGCAAAGATATTAGTAAACGATAGTCCATCGGCCATCTAGCCGATTTCATATCATATTGTAACCTAGCCGATGCAACAAGGCATGAATCGGCTGTAAGGTATAGTCAATGATAAAACTAACCCTAAAACTAGTACATCGGCTGAAAAGATCAGTGTTAAATAATCAAAGTATCAATATTACTTTAGAAGTAAGCAATTGGGATAGATCGGACTGAACCGAGACAGTATAAATTGCCCAAGTCTAAAATAATATGAAATAATGATTATGTAAACTCATGTTAAAGCCGATGCCTAGAATTAAGCGTGTATCGGCTATAGCTCCGATACAACCTTATACTAGGATATTCTCTGGCAACAAATATATTCAACTATAACCAATTAGATTGGTAGCAAGCTCAATATATTTGTATTAGATTAGATCCTGATATAAGGGGCAGATATAGAACATTAGACAAAGCACTAAACTATGTAAAACATCTATACCAAACTATGTAAAACATCTATACCAGGTAAGATCGGCTGAAAACCCGATACTATCCTTATTAACAACCATAAAGCAGGCTAGAGATCATGATTCTAAATACAACTTAATAGGTCGGACTTGACCGATGCAGCATTAAGTATAAAGAGAAGCATGATATCTAAGCAATCAAGCCGATGGTTGCCTTTTCAGGATGGTGGATACACTATATAATTTAGATTAACAAGACAATCTAGCCGTTACCAGCAGAACCATAGATAGAGTCTGGTCGATGCAAGTAGATTGCATTATCAATCTAAATTATATAACGTATATGATAACTCGGAAGTTTACAAGATAGAATTAAAGTGTCATAAAGATGTAAGCACTAATTCCGATGATGCAAACCACCATAACAAGACCTACCTTGTCGTCGAAGATCAAACTGATGCAGCACGACTCGAAAGCATGAACTTGTCAAAAACAGAAAACAAAGGTTGGCGATGCGCCGAGATTGATTGAACTTTGTTGTTTCTTTACAAGACCTCGGGTCTATATTTATACCCGAAAATATAAACATTGTCCATCACGGACACGACTCATACTAACCTAATACAAATCCAACTAACGAACAAGTCCCTAAGGCGGACTCTTACCGAGATTATCTATAAGGAAATTACATATATTCCTAATTAATAGATACAATTGCGAATCTTGGACTCATCATTGCCCGACAATACCATCATAAGCTCTCTGTTGAATCCGATATTAGTTTCACATGCGATATCGGCTCCATCGGCTATCCCAATCGGACTTGGTTTCCAACCGATACGGACTCCAGCCGATGCGTACTCTGTTTCCGAGATTTCTGCATATCTTTGAATCCGCTTCGGATTGGATCTTGTTTCCGATTTGCTTACCAAATTTCATCGTCAACACCTGGCAGCCTCGCCTCGCCCGGGATTCCGTATCAGAGAAAAAGAGAGGAAGGGTGGAAAAAGCGATTACGCGACGTGAGAGTAGAGGATCAGAGAAAAACGCAATTCGCAGCGAGAGAGTGGTGGTGGATGGGGCCTAATTTTAGTCTTTTTGGTCCCGTGGGGGTGAATTCACCCCGTTAACTCACCCTAATAGAGTAATTCCCCGCCGGGGATCGGGGATCGGGACCCCATTGCCACCCCTAATTGTGGGAGAGAGGGATTAGTGCAGTCGCAGGAGGGGGCCTCGATAAGGTAAAATGACATATAGGTTTAGAGAGAACAACTAGTTTACCCTAGCTTGTGATAAGTTGTTTTAGAAAAAGAACACTTACCATATTACAAAGTTAGCTGTACTTATGAATCGGGGAGAGTATACAAATTTTAGCAAGATGTGATAGACTACATATCGTGTGGCCAACAATGTGTTGATCATATTTGTTGCAAGTTATGAAAAAAAATATATAATAAGTGGTTTAGTTCCTTAAAAAACGTTAGTGTGGCACTCTATTGACGAACCAATCATTAATGTAAAATATCAAATATAGATGTCACATGTATGGTAAAATTTAGGGAGCACTTAACGAAACGAGCCTAAAGTACAAAGATAAGACAGTATTGTTTCCACCTCAAATTGTTATAATGAGAAAATGCTTACCGTTTTAAGTAAAATCTCGTGTACTGGTTAGGTCACTTTTGAGCTACCAAATATTTTTCTTATTAAACGAAGTAATTATGGTGGTTCAGTACAATCTGTTAATTACAATAATAAAAAAGAAAGAGAAATGGTAGGATTGTACTTTCTCATCCCAAAACAAGTTAATATAATAGAAAATATGATATCTTATCTTAATAACTACTTAAAAAATTGATAATTTTCCAATCGTCACACTGTGATTCGTCCGTCTTCTGCATCCGAACGCGTGTCTGTTTTAATCCATCGCAATTTTTTTTTGAGCGTCCATCATCTCGATGGGCCGCCTGACCTCTTGATGGGCCTTCTCAACTCACACGTGGCCAAGGTGGAGCAGGGGAGCCAAGGAGAAGCCGACAATGACACCCACGCTCCATCCATCGTTCCCTTTTCATACAGTCCGTCGTTTTTTTCGCCGTTTTTTCCATCCACTATTTTTTTTAAGTTGCGGTTTTTTTTGCTCGCAGTAATGGATTCGATTGTTTATCTGTCCAGTTTTGTTTCACCGCCAAGTTTTTTTTTTCATCGCCGGGCCGAACCCTAACACTGCCACCATATCGATCTGCCTCCAATACGTTTCCTCATCTAATTGATTGTAAAAATTTATTTTCCCACTACTCCCTCATTATTTTCCCTATGATTTCCTCTTTCAATTTGGCTTTAATTCACTAGATTTAATCCCCATTTAACAATCGGTGTTTTAGTCGCTGTTTTCACTAAGATTTTGATAAAAGAGGAAAAAGGAGATCGAGTGGATGAAAAACCCTCAACTAATTTTGGGAGATCGAGAAAGATTCGATCAGAATTGATGGAAAGGATCAGCTCGTACGGGCACGGGAATATCTTCCGAAGGTTGAATATGATAGTCGGGTGTGCGAGCTGAGTTTGTAGATCCACTTGTGAGCTGGGGTGAAGAGAGGCAAACCGAGTAGAGAGAGGTAACGGACTGGGTTGAGGCCGAAAGGGAATAAAGGAATGGGTCTTTGGCCCAAAACTATGGAGAGAGTATAATTTAGGGTTAATTAGATTCATGCCATTATAAATTTTAAGTTTTTAAAATATGCCATCACTATTCACCTATTTAAAAACATACCATTACAATTTAATATATATTCGAGAGATATCACTATTTACCCTTTTCATGTATTTTCTAAATTTTTCTAACGAAAATATCCCTCTCTTCTTCCTTCCCCTCCTTTCTCTCTGATGTTCATCTCCATCAAGCAGTAGGGGACGGCGCACGAGACCGGCAGCTCGACGACGAGAAGCTTCACCACGTGCGGATTCAGCAAGTTGATACCGATGACAGTGATACTCTCAGTTAACCAAAGCAAGTGCATCATAAATTTTGCACTGCACTGTTAACTATACTTAACTGACTAACCCGGAAGGGAAGCAAATCCAGCAGCTGAACAACCTCACCCTCACTTGCTCACTTGCTCCAGGAGGTGGCAGTCTCCTTCCACTCGCCAGCACCTGATGAAGTGGGCAGCTCTAGCCGCCATCGCCGGCCGGCGGCGGCAAGCTCCGCACCTCCCCGCGCTTGCCCTTACGCTTTATCGAGACCATCGTCACTGAATCCATGTACGAAAAAGAAAAGAACTCTGAAGAATACTTCAGAAGCCTTTGTAACCGGGAGGATCAAAGGTGTGGGCACTAGGACCACACTGGAATAATGAAGATGGAAATGACGTTGGATTGGGAGCGCACCATTGTAGGTGGTCGGACAGATCTAGCTGTGAGAATACGAACAGGAGAGAGGGTGAGAGGAAAGGAGGAAGAAAGGGATAATTTGGTCCAAAAAATTTAGAAAATACATGAAAAGGGTAAATAGTGGCATCTCTTAAATATATATGAAAATTGTAATGGTATATAACATATTATACTAATATGATTATAGATAATACCTGTAATTAATTAGTTTTGGGAACGGAGGGATTAAGTGCTTGTAGCAAGGGAATCATCGCTGCCAGTCACCACGCTCTACTTCCACCCGGGGCCACACGAGGAACCCCTTCTTTTCTTCCTCCTCCCCTTCTCTCCTCGCCTCCACCCGCCGCCGCCGCCGCCTCCCTACCCGTAACCCTAGCGACCGCCGACCGCCATGAAGGGCCCGGGCCTCTTCTCCGACATCGGCAAGAAGGCCAAGGGTAATGTATCCCCCCACCCCCACATTCTTGATCCCGACCCCTCCGATCGGTTCTTGGCTCCGCCGCTACCTACCTGCTACCTGCACCAGCGAGCGCTCGCTGATCTCGTTTCTTGGTTCGGGTGATCCGCAGATCTGCTGACCAGGGACTACACCTGCGACCAGAAGGTCACCATCTCCACAGTCACCACCTCCGGCCTGGTAAGCCGGCAAGCCGCGCCTTCCCTTCCCTGAATCCCCCTCTATCTGCTGCCTACGGTTGAAATGGTGCTCTGGTCTTGTCCCTCTGGTTTGTTGCTGCTTGTGTATTTAGCTTCTAGGATTATAGGATCGTATTAGGTTGTGCAGTGGAGGCATGGGGAATCTTTGTGCAGGAGCACGTTTGGTCGTCGAATTTTGTGAATCCGTGTTCTTATTGTCAAATTTTGTCTCCTTACCATTTAGGAGTCATGAATGTTCCAGTTCGCTATTGTTGTCCCCTGTATGTCAAGTGTTCATGGTTGTTGCACCAAAATGCTGCTAGTGCTGCTATTCTATTGCCTTAATGCATGCCATGTTTTACTGTAATTTCCACGCTAGCGAGCTGTTATTATTAGGTTGCCTGTCATTCAGTTATAATTTTATATACCGCAGCCATATCTGTTGTTATATCGTAGAAAGGTTTCTGACTTCAACTCATGGCTATTGATTCATCTTAAGAAAATGAGGAGAAACTCTTTCTATTATGCTAGTGCCTGCTGTCTGTAATTGTGTTATCTCTTTGTATGGTTTTCTACTGTCAAGCAATGGCCATTTGTGTATTTGTCATATAAATAAATTTAGCATCACTAAGGTATCGTATTATTTTATTTCTTGCTTCATGTTTTTTTTGTTAGTGCTATATGCTCACCTTGTTATTAAAGAATGATAAGAGAATTGGCTACTTGTAGGAAGGTAGAACTGGGAATAAAAAGGAAT
Organism: Oryza punctata; assembly: GCA_000573905.2. NCBI lineage: Eukaryota > Viridiplantae > Streptophyta > Magnoliopsida > Poales > Poaceae > Oryza > Oryza punctata. The sequence continues at coordinate 14,244,391 of CM002497.2, forward strand.
AGCTTAAGTTTCTATTGGAACAATTATTTGGTTTAGGCTGTTTTTTCTATTGGAATAATTGATTTGGTTTAGGCTGTTTTACTTGCATGAGTGATTGTTATTTGGTGAAATAAGATGAGAGAAGTTAAGTTTAGTGTCTTATATTGTCCACATATCTTTACACAGTACATCTGACAGCATTTATATTCTTGTTTGGCTGTGATTTCTCCAAGTGCTTGATCAGTATGTGCTTTTCCACCATTCTAGCTCCTCATTCTGCCCTTGTTTCTCTGCTCCCAAGAACATGCTAAACTTTGACTCGATTTCTCCTCCTTGTTATCTCCAAAACTCTTTTTGGATGGATGGATGGACAACCCAGGGTTCACATATAGAATAAGTGGGAAGGTGAAAGTTGTATGGCTCATCCCAGGGTTCACATATAGAATAGCTAACTGCAAATGAAGTCATCTGCACTGTTAATGAAGTGAATCATGCTGTAGTTTGTATTACTCTACACTTAAATTAAATCCTTCTGATTGCAATTCTTCTTGCTTGCCTTTTGCTCTCCTTGAATAGTGCAATGTGGTTCAGCAAGCAATTGATCCTGACAATTTTAATTCTCTGCATTCATGAACTTTGTGTTTGCTTGGAAAATTTTTCCTTCTTGTTATAGCCAATACTATGCACACTGTTCTACCTTTCGATTGAATTATGCTAATTGGCTTCAGAAGTTTGTTGTGTTAGATGCTATTTATAGAACATGGCATATAAACTTTTTTTTTGAGATTTTTGGCTTCTTGTGAAAGCTAATACTATGCACAGTGGTTGAATCTTTGGATTGAATTATGCTAATTGGCTTTAGAAGTTTGTAGTGTTAGATGCTAACTATAGAACTTGATACAATTTATTACTTGTCTTTGTAATTTATTGTAAAATGTTATTGCTTCATGTTTTGTTACTGTCTTCGCGCTACTACTTTGCACCAAGTTATTTTCTTCTGTTGCTACTATTTTGCACCAAGTTGCTTTGTTTTCTTGCTACTATTTTGCACCAAAATGCTTGATGGGGAATCTTCAAAGTACAGTGTTATGCTTCAAGAAATTTCTCGGAAGCACTCTAAGTCACGGAAGGATAGTATTAGTGCCAAAGTATCAGGCTTAAGTTTTTATCTGAAATTACTACTTTGAGTTCATTTTCATTCATCACATACCAAGTTTGCTTGTTTGCAATTACAAGTATGTTTACGTGGTACAATATGATAGAATGGATGATTGAGTAATAAATTCTGTTGATTTTTCAGACTCTCACCTCCTCAGGTGTGAAGAAAGGAGGCCTTTATTCTCTTGATGTCAGCTCAGTGTACAAGTACAAAAATAGCATCATTGATGTCAAAGTGGACACAGAATCAAATGTTAGTTATTTGGAATTTTGAGTTCACCCTTTTACCCTGTTATGGCATGTAGCTAGCTATAATACTTTATGTTACTTAATTATGCAGATATCTACTACTTTGACAGTATTGGAAGCCCTGCCATCCACAAAACTTGTGACTTCTGTTAAGCTGCCTGACTACAATGCTGGAAAGGTGATTTACTTTCTTGTTTTCTAACTTGTGATGTTGTAGTGGTTTCAATGCAAACTGCTGTCATTTCTTCACAGGTGGAGTTGCAATACTTCCATGAAAATGCAAGTTTTGCTACTGTGGTTGGCATGAAGCCCTCCCCGTTGGTTGAGTTTTCTGGTACTGTAGGTGGACAGGGAGTTGCCTTTGGTGCAGAAGGTGCGTATGACACAGCTACTGGGAAGTTCACGAAGTACAGTGCTGGGTTAGGTGTCACTAAGCCTGAATATCATGCTGCAGTCATTCTGTAAGTTCTTCATGCTTTTGGTGTTACTGTTAGTTCCAAATACATAATATTCTGGAGTTGTAGTTTGGTGAACCATTGCTTACAATTATCTTGTTCAGGGCTGACAAAGGTGACACCATCAAAGTGTCTGGTTTGTATCACTTTGATGATAATCAGAAGGCCGCAGCTGTAGCTGAGCTAACTCGGAAGCTCTCCACCAATGAGAACACGCTAACAGTTGGTGGCCTCTACACAGTTGATGATCGGACGATTGTGAAGGCGAGGCTCAACAACACTGGAAAGCTTGCCACTCTTTTTCAGCATGCGGTTAAGCCGAAGTCGCTTCTGACAATCTCTGGTGAATTCGACACGAAAGCCTTGGATAGACCTCCCAAGTTCGGGCTGGCTCTTGCTCTCAAACCCTGATCAGACCATCCATGGTTGGCAGTGGTTAAAATACTGAATTCTTTGGTGGTTAAGCTAAGCCAGGAAAAAATAATTTTTTGGGGGACATCAATCTCTTGCTGTTTTGGCCCTCCATGGAGTCTAACCATTGGGATTGTTTAGGCCCATTTTTTGACCATCTATTTGCTGATGAAGGAATCAGACATCGAGCCATTGGTAGATATAGTTGTTTGTTACTACTTGTCATGATGTCTGCCGCTATGAGTAGGCATCAATATAGCATGTTTTGCAGAATCATGGTGCATCAACGAATTTGTTTTGCACAGTCATCTGTGATTTCTAAATTGTGATTACGCATCATTTTGACTGTCGAAATCAGCATTTCTTTTTACCTTTTTCTTTATAATCAATACATGATTCTCTATCCTTTTTTGTGCTAATTATCTGGTAGTTTGTTACTGCTCCCTGAAAGTTTCCACGTTTGTGCTACCTTAGTGAACAAGGATGGAGTTCGCAATTTGTTCAGCTTCAAAGCGAGCTTAACACATTTGTAGGTGTTTACGGTACACTGCAGCAGGTTCAAGGGACTCGACGTTTAATGCAGTGCAGCCATATTTTTTCCCTTGATTAGCCATTTCCTCATCAGAGGTAAATAAATATATGCATACTGGTATCCATTCAGAAAACGATCAAAGGCAGAGAACCCCATTCCAATAGCATTTGCCATTGGTGTCTGACCATGTAAATGTGCTGGAATGCACATGCAAAAGCAAAACAGACATCAACTTAACACTAAAGTATCGTCTGCAGTTTACGCGGTAAAAAAGTATATCACTCTGCCAAACTTACTAGGTTATTATGACCACCGTGGATCTTTCTGAAAGTATTAGGACAGGCAATTTCACCAGTTACCATCGTCGATCTGGATATTTGATGAAGCTTTCAAGAGCGAAATTTGATGTTGCATAACCAAACTGGTTCAAAATGATGAAACGGCATAGCAGCGCTGGAACTTTGTGATACAAAATAATGATGCTGCTTTCTTTAAGCATACAAGGAACCTCAAGTATTAATTTAGCAAAGCTACATTTACTTGTTTCGAATCTCATTTAATCCGCCTTTACCTCGATTTTTACAGAAAACGGGGTACTTCACTGTGTTCTGTCTTCTGAGACTCTTATATATTGAAATGATTATCAGTTCAGAATTTTCTGGCAATCATCATGATATAAACAAGTATATACTCCTAGCAGTAATCATGCTGTTCAGCTGTTGAGTTGAACACATCGTATAATATCAGAGGCTGCAACTCCTACGTGGAAAAACAAAAGATCACGTCAATTCCATGTCCCAGTTGAGATATTACATGCTGAAGCCAGATCAATGCAATCAAAAAAGAAAAAAAAAAAGATATAGTCCGGTTAAAAGAAACATAAGAAATAGCAGGTCTGCAGAATCACTAAAAAGATCAGGATGACATTACTTTTGGTTCACAAAACATGAATTATTGGAGTATATCCATATTCAACAATGCATGAACTTATTTTAAACATGATCTCATATAAACAATATAGATGCGAAATGATGATAATGGTAAATTTAGGAGATGGATTCCATACTTCTAAACGTCTTATCAAAGAGGGAAATTAAGTAGTTCCTTTTGGGCAAATGTACTTTACTCTTCCAAGCTATCTCATAATTTGCTAAGATAAATTCAAGAACTTAACATAGCATTGAAGATCCTATAAACCTCCATAAAATGTTTTTGGTAGTGTAAAGCCAACTGTTTGGTAGATTTTTATTAGACCATGCCATAACCACCTTACGAAAACAAAACATTATATAAATCAAACATAAAAAAAAGAACAAATAATTTTACCTCATTAAGGTATCCTATCCAGATCAGCATGCTACAAGAAGTGCATTTCTCGTTCCAAAAAGAAACTTCCTTTCTAGTCTTGAGATCTGAACCTCTTGCTCCACTTAATAAGAAGCTGTTCAATGTCAGCATCCATTCTTGTGCCCCTACCTCCCCAGACTAACATGTGAGCAAGATCAGTCATTGAAGTTCCGTCTACCTCATGCACTGTCTTGAAACCCATCCTTGTATAGAACCTAACGAGCTGATTTGAAAGGAAACACTGGTAAGAACACCATCAAATGCGCGGCCTAAACAAATTGCAGGACAAAAAAAGTCCACCAATAAAATGAAACAAAAATATTGCAATTTGTGGAGATCCAGCACTTCAAAATCAGGAACTGTGAATCAAGACTTGCAAATATCCAAACGTAAATGTTGTCTCAGCCGGAATAATACCATTATCGACAAGGTCAGCAACTAAATTTCAATAACCCTAGGAAATGATAAACAAATCAAAACTATTTCTTCTCATCAATTGTGCTACCCATTGTTTCCAAGGTGCTTTTCTTTGTGAATTATATCAAAGCGAATGACAGCTCGAGCAATTCGTCGAACACCATGCGCGCAGCAATACATCACCACCACTACGCAGCAGCTCAGGCTGCAATAGTATGTACCTTGGAGTGGTAGAGATCTGTGTCGTTGATGGCGAGTAGCTCGGCGCGCTTGCAGCCGGCGTCGAAGCCGTGGCGCACGGCGACGGCGCCGAGGAAGAGGCCGAGGCCGAACAGGGGCCGGTCGGGCACCCTCAGCGTGGCGCGAGACATCCGCATGGAGTCGAGGTGCAGCACGGCGCTGCCCGGCCACGGGCGGACCACGCCCTGGGCGCGGCCCAGCTCCTCCTCCTCCCCCTCCCCGCCGCCGCCGCGGCGCGCCGCGGTGACGCGGAAGAAGGGGCCGAGCGTGGTGAGGCGCACGCGCAGGCCCTGCGCCCGCGACGCCGACATGATGTCCGCCATGGTAGGGAGGACGACGGCAGCGCGCGCGGCGGGGTTCGCCGCCGGCGTGGGTGGCGCCGGCGCGGCCATGGAGAGAGGGGAGTGAGGGAGTGGGATGGAGGGTGGACACGTGGCGAGCGATGAGCTCAAGATATTTGGGTGAGAGCTGTGGCTGGCTGCTGCGGTGGGCTCAGCGCCTCAGCATCTCCGCGCGAAAGAAATCGAGTATTTTTTCTTTCGAACAAAAATAAACTGTTCTTCTACCTTCTCAAGGTAAAAAAAAAGTCCTATGCAATTCCTTGGTAAAACATTCTCAGCTATGATTTGGTCCTATCAGCCCTAAAACAAAGGCCTTCACTAAAGCCACAAAAGAAAATAGTGGAGACACATCATTAAATTACTATATCAAGTTACGTGCTCATTGCTGCATAGGATTTAAATGAAGAGCAAACTTTCTGCAGGGGACATAATATATATCGTTGACTCAAAATAGGAAGAATAGAAAGTTATCCGATAGTAACTTTTCATTTCTGACCAAACCTCAAGCGATTGCTAGCGGCTAGACTCCTCCTTAATTTAAGGGCTCACCATTGGTTTCCATAACCTTACTGCACCATCTGTACTCATAGCTCCCTCTGCTTCGTGCTCGCTAGGGCACATCCATAGAAAATCTCTCCTTGAGGTGTTATTGATGCAAAAACACGATGGCCTGAGAGGTTTGCTTTACTCCAGTGCAGGTCCAAAATAATAATAAGATGCAGGCGTGCCAGTCAGTTTGATCCTGCAACTGACAAGATATATAAATTGAAGATCAAAAGATAGCCGATCGGCTGACAAGCCGATGGAGTGATTCCAGCCGATGTCGATACCAGCCGATATCCAGTATAGATCTTGATATTTGAGCAAATAATGATATAAAGATAATCGGCTGATGAAAATAAAATAATATAATCCAGTAATAATCAATCGGCTAGTAATGATAGATTGAATAAGCACCAATCCGAAGGTTGAAGCATTCATCGACTGGTGGTCCGATGTCAATAGATCCAAATAATTATATAAATAGTGAAACCTTTGTTGTCATCGGCTAAAACCAACTTTGTAAGTAATCATTGTAAGCCGATGCAGCGTCCAGATAACTCATCGGCTGAAACCCCGATGAAACCCTTATTGACAATCAAGAAGCAGGCTAGAAATTATGGTTCTAAGCACGACTTAGTAGATCAAACTTAACTGATGCAGCACTAAGTATGAAAAGAAACATAATATCTAGACAATCAAGCCTTTGACTGATTTTCAGGGTGGTGGATACATTATATAATCTAAATCAACAAAGTAATCTAGCCGATATCGACAAAACCCTAGATAGAGATCGGCCGATGCAAGTAGAAAACATTGTAAATCTAGATTATATAACGTATATGATAACTCGACGACTTACATGAACAAGATTAGAGTGTCGAAGCAATGGAAGCACTAATCCCGATAACGCAAGCCGCCATAACAAGCCTTACTCCTCGTCGGAGATCGAAGTCGATGTAGCCCAACTTGAAACAAGAACTCGTTGAAAGTAAAAAGGTAAAAGGTGGCGATGCGCCGAAGTTGTATTGATCGAGAGATAATTTACATAGACCCCGGGTGTACATATTTATACCCATGGGTAGATACTAGTCCATATCGGACACGACTCAAACTTTCCTAAAGATAAAAGGAAACATATAAAGTCCTTATTGGACACTAAACATACTTTCCTAAAATTAAAAGGAAACTAACGACTCTGCCTAATTAATAGATAAATTGCCATGCCGCATCCTTCTTGAACTCGGACTTTGATCTATCTCATTAACCGAATCCATCGAGAACACAACTGTTGGCGATCTGATAATACCCATCGACCGATTCCAGAACTCTGAAGCCGATACTGACTCTAGGCCGATGATGACCTTAAGGCTTACCAAATTTCGTCGTCAACAGGTGTGCCCTGGACAGTCAGTGCACCTAGTGCGTTGAAGAGCCATGGAGGAGAGGGGTGGAGGACGAGGTGGTGAAGGAGTGGCTGGACGGGGTGATAGGGAGGAGGGCCACGCACCTTATCGTCTTGACCCGATGTCGTCGTTGCTCCTCCACTATCGTTCCACCAAGTGGGCATTGATTGTCTGCAGGTGATCACTGAATCGGCAACATCGACACATTCGCTTCGCTAGAAGAGAGAAATAGGTGCAACAACGATAGAAGAGCTCGTTAGAGGAGATAGATGAGATGCTCGAGTTTGAGCCCGCCTCCTCCTCCATGAGCATGGTGCTAGTCAACCGTAGATGGAGTTAGAGGTTCGGGGAAGATACACGTGGTGGGAGGCGGTTGAGGCATGGCTCGCTGGTGTCCTCGTTGCTTTCCAGCTCATAGGCATCCAAGGGAAGATGGAAATAGACGAAAAGGGGTGGCGACGGTTGATGTCTGGCTTGTCGTCATCCTCGTTGCTTCCCGACTTGCCAACATTACGGGGAAGATGGGATAGATGGCTGATTCCTGGCTCAACCTCCTCCCTCGGTTACAAGGATGTCGAGAAGCTGACACCGACTACTTGGGGGAGGGCGGGTTGGCCTCTTCTACCTCTCATCTGGAGATAGAGAAATAGAGGGAAGGGTGTGAGGACCCAAAATAGGACCTCCTGTGCATAAGTGCTAGTCTAGGATCAAGCTAGCACACACAGACACAAAGATAATATCACAGCCAACATCACGCAGGAAACCTAACATTTATTAATAAAGTGACTGTGATAAGCCTTATGGCTAAAGTTTACATTTATTTATGCCACGAAGGGCCTAAGGAAAAATAGTAAAGTAGCAGCGGAAAAATAAGATAAATGCGCAGTAGTTCCATTCAACTTGCCACAGGCAGTCAACTGGGACACGCGGCCTATTCCTCGTCTTCTCCAGCAAACTCCTCAGGAAACAACGGGAACCTTTCTTCTGGAATTGGGGGAATTGCAAGGTGAGTACATAGAATACTCAGCAAGTACACGGAAATATGCATATGCACAGCTGTCAATAAAGGCTATGGCTATTTTGCATAAAACAGCAGTTGCGGTTATAAACAATTTAGAAATAGACGTTTAAAATAGCATTTATAAATAACAGGTGTTACCAACCAACCATCCACACAGGATCTGTCCACACAGGACCACATAGCAATATTCATCAACCTGCACACAGATCGTTCCCAGTTTTCGCAAACTACCCCTCATGAGATGTCACCGAGCATGTCCATGACCGAGGACGCGGCTATTCGAATAGATTAGTTTAACACTCTGCAGAGGTTGTACAGCTTGACCCACAAGATACATCATCCTTTTAACGGCCATGCGCAAGTGTCACACATCAGGTTGTGTGCGGCCAAGGAGTCTGTAACAAGGCTTTTTAGAAACTCCGCCCCAACACTGTCTTCCCCCATGAGTCATCTTTCCCTCACACAGACAAGAAAGTACCCATGGCCAACCATAACACCTATCATCTAGCCACCTGGGCCAACAGTGTCGAGACTCGGAATCCTACTAGGCCAGGTTCTTCCCATGAGAACATGTGGTTGCACGTTACGCTCAGATCCATGACTTATGAAGTGAAGTCCTTAATTGACCAGGGCGACTTGCCAAACTACAGTAGCACACAGCTCAGCAGTAGGCTCACACAGAGACCATACCCGATAATGATCACACAGATACATTACCGCCTAACTAGGTTCACACAAAACCACCCATCACCCCAGTCCAAATCATTTTATCCGCCCGTTGTTTACTACACGGTGCAACACATGCTACCGGAAAGATAGCACACAACCACACAGTTCTTAACAAATCAGTTATAAGTATATGATTAATCAAATTATATATTTTGCTTGTAAAACAACCTTGAGCGGGGCTAAGCATAACTACTCTACCTTGAGTTGAGCCCAATATTCAACTCACAGTGACTAGGGTGACAAAGTATCATAGGTAATTAACAATTATCAAAGGTAGGATAAAAACAATTAGGTCACGCTACCCATCGATAGTTTATAAATAAAATAATGCATGAATTGAAAATAAATCATTTTATAAAATGGGATCAATATGTTCAAAGTGTGCACTTGCCTTGCTCCCAGTACTGTCCCTGCACTGCGTCTTCGGACACGAACTGTTCCTCTGCTCCGACGTCTACACGATCGCAAACGAGAAACAAATAAACAAAAGAAAAGGCTAACTAAATAACATCAAATAAAATAATCAACTGAACCAGGAGGTAGAGCTCGATTTTAGAGAAATTTAGGAAGAAGAACGGGTCGAATCGGAGTTCAAACGGAAAAGTTATGACCTCCGGAAGTTTGAATTTAGGGAAAATCCGAGGATAAAAGAAAAAGGAATATTCCGAGAATATTCTCTGAATATTTAATTTCGAAAATTGAATTATTTTTATTAGGAAAAATATGATGGGGCCCACTGTAAGTGGCATGGAATATTTGGTGGACTCGGTGTATGTGGGCTCGATGACATAGACTGCCACGTGGCGACACATAAGCAAAAGAGGATGATGTGGCGATGACGTGGATAGATCTAGGGCTGACGTGGCATGGGTTAGGTTTATGTAGATCCAAGGGTGGAGTTTGGATCTAACATATTGAATGGCTGTGATTTGTTTGACTTTTGGATGGGGGGACCCACATGCCAATGGCACAAAAGAAAAGAAAAGAAGGAAAGGAAAAAGAGAAGACAGGAAGCAGCTGCTTCCTGCTCCAGCGACACAGCAGAGCCATGGCCATGGCCATGGCCGGCGGCGTGGCGGCGTTCGTCGGCTCCGGCGAGCGGCTGCAGCGGCGAGCGGCGGCGCTAGAAGGAGGAGGCCGAGGCAAGCTTGGTGGCGCGGCACCGAGCTCCGGGACAGCAAGGATGTGGCGCACGAGCTCGCCGGACTTGGGAGAGGAGAGAGAAAAAGAGGGGGACGGCGACGCACGACAGCGCAAGGAAAGGGGCGTTCGACCTCGGGGCTCACCGGCAGCGGCGCGGCGACGCGAGGGAGGATGAGGCGACGACGGCGGCGCGGCTTCCGGGGGCGGCAGCGGCGGCTTGCAGTGGATGAAACGGCGGCGTCGACACAAGGGTGGACGGCGACGGCTTCGGAGAAAAGAAAAAGAAAGGCGGCGGCTGTAGCTATATATATAGAGGAGAGGGAGCTAGGGTTAGGGCAGCGATTTGGAAAGGAAGAGCGGCGCAATGGCGACAATGGCGGCACAGCTTGCGGCATGGCGATGCGGCGCGTCGCGGCGCGAGCGTGGGCCTGCGCGGGCTCGGTGGGCGGCGGCGTGGGCCGAGGGCAGCGCATGGGGGAAGGGGGTGGCCGGGCCGAGGGCGGCATGGGCCGGCGGCGTCGCCTCCCCGACCTGCTGCACAAGACAGAGAGAGAGAAAGAGAGATAGCTAGAGGTAGAAGAAGATGGAGGGAGGAAGAAAAAGAAAAAGGACAAGGGGCTAAACTGCAAAAAGACAGATTAGAGAATAGAGAGGAAAGAAAAGGAGAAGTGGATATGGACTTTTCTGGAAAAATTCCAAATGAGAAATATTTGGAATTTTTGGAGGATTTTGAATATTTGGAATTGAATAGGAATTTGAATTTTGGGCACAAATTTAATTATAGAATTGAGCTCCACTTCCGAAACTCCAGTTAAATCCAAATAAACTAAAATTAAAATACGACAAAACCAACGATGTAATTAATTAATTAATTACATTAAAACCTTTTTATTTAGCGAAATTTTCATTAAGCTATTTTAGAGGGTTAAACCAACGTGAATTTTCGCAATTCGACGAAAAGAATGAAAAGCGAAAAATCAGGACGTGACTAACCTACCCCCCTTAAACAGAATCTCGACCCCGAGATTCGGACTGGCTTGGAAACAACTCCGGAAATTCTGCCTTCAGATCATCTTCACGCTCCCATGTCGCTTCAGCTTCGGTATGATGACTCCACTGCACCTTGCAGAAACGGATAGTCTTACTCCTTGTAGTTCGCTCTGCAGTCTCAAGAATTTTGATTGGAGCCTCACGATAGGTCAAATCCGGTTGTAACTCCACTGACTGCAGCGGTGTCTCCTCTTCTGGCACACGAAGACATTTCTTCAATTGAGACACGTGGAATACGTCATGAATACCGGACATTGAGGGCGGCAGCTTTAACTGATATGCAACTTCTCCTCGACGAGCAATGATCCGAAATGGGCCAACATATCTGGGGGCTAGCTTTCCTTTCACCTGAAACCTCTTGGTTCCTCTCATTGGGGTCACCTTTAAATACACGAAATCTTCCTTTTCAAAGGTTAAATCCCTTCGACGATTATCTGCATAGCTCTTTTGACGGGATTGAGCTACCTTTAATCTGTCCCTGATTAGAGCAATCTTTTCTTCGGCTTCACGGATTACATCCGGTCCAAAAACCATTCTTTCTCCAGTCTCATTCCAATTCAAAGGTGTCCTGCAATATCGTCCATACAAAGCTTCAAACGGTGACATCTGCAAACTTGCTTGGTAACTATTGTTGTAGGAGAACTCGGCATAGGGTAAATTCTTGTCCCAATTTGAAGTATAGGCTAAAGCACAAGCTCGAAGCATGTCTTCCAAGATCTGATTAACTCTTTCTGTCTGTCCATCCGTCTGTGGATGATACGCTGTACTGAAATTAAGGCGAGTACCCATTGCTTCATGAAGAGCCTGCCAGAAACGCGAGGTAAACTGGCTTCCTCGATCTGAGACTATCTTCCGTGGTACTCCATGTAAACATACTATCCGGTTCACATAAAGTTCTGCTAACTTATCACCCGAGTAGGTTGTCTTGACTGGGATAAAGTGAGCCACTTTAGTGAGACGGTCCACTATAACCCAGATAGAATCATACCCTGACTGAGTCTTGGGCAAACCTGTGATGAAATCCATGCCAACCTCATCCCACTTCCATTCCGGTACCTTCAACGGCTGTAGAAGTCCTGCTGGTCGTTGGTGTTCTGCCTTAACTCGTTGGCAAACATCACAAAGTGCCACATACTCTGCGATCTCACGTCTCATACTGGACCACCATATTCTGTTCTTGAGATCCTGATACATCTTGGTACTCCCAGGATGAATGGAATAACGAGATTCATGTGCCTCTGACAATATAAGCTTCTTGAGTTCTGGCTGATCTGGTACAACCAACTTCTCATGTAACCATATAACACCATTCTCATCCTCAGTGAATCCTATGGCTTTTCCTTTCTTCATGTTGAGCTTGATCTCTTTGATGTTAGCATCACCTTTCTGAGCTGCCTTGATTTGATCTTCTAATGTGGGTTTCACTTCTAGACTAGCCACATACCCTTCAGGTACTATCTCCAAACTCAACCTTTCAAACTCACGGTAAAGGGATAACTGATTCTCCTTGACTTCCATACTATTGTAATAAACCTTCCTGCTCAAGGCGTCGGCAACAACATTAGCCTTGCCTGGATGGTAGTGGATTCCCATATCATAATCCTTTATCAATTCTAACCATCTTCTTTGTCTTAAGTTCAAATCATGCTGAGTGAAAATATACTTCAGACTTTTGTGATCAGTGTACACCTCACATCGATTGCCAACAAGGTAATGTCTCCATATCTTCAAAGCATGTACCACTGCGGCAAGCTCCAAATCATGAGTCGGATAGTTCTCCTCATGGGGGCGTAATTGTCTTGATGCATAGGCGACAACCTTGCCTTCCTGCATCAGAACACAACCAAGTCCTGTACGAGAGGCATCACAATAGATATCAAACCCCTTGTGGATATTTGGCAAAACTAACACTGGTGCTGATGTCAAACTCTTCTTCAAGGCTTCAAAGCTACATTGGCACTCTGGTGTCCACATAAATTTCTTCTCCTTCTTCAACAATTGTGTTAAAGGACGAGCAACCTTGGAGAAACCTTCTATGAACCTTCTGTAATATCCTGCCATACCAAGGAAACTGCGAACTTGCGTCACGGTCTTGGGCGGCTGCCAATTGATAACTATACTCACCTTCTTTGGATCGACTGCAACTCCAGCGGCGGTCACAACATGTCCAAGGAATTCAACCTCTTTCATCCAAAACTCACACTTGCTGAACTTGGCATATAACTGATGCTCCCTTAGCTTTTCTAACACAAGCCTTAAATGATTCTCATGCTCTTTTTCATTCTTGGAGTAGATGAGAATGTCATCAATGAAAACAACAACAAACTTATCCAAATACTCCATGAATACCTTATTCATCATGTTCATGAAATAAGCAGGGGCATTTGTCAATCCAAAGGACATAACGGTAAACTCATAGAGTCCATATCTCGTAGAAAATGCCGTCTTCGGGATATCCTCTGACCTGATCCTAAGCTGATGATACCCGGATCTGAGATCAATCTTGGAGAAAACTCCTGCTCCTTTCATCTGGTCAAAGAGATCATCAATCCGCGGCAAAGGATACTTGTTCTTGATGGTCACATCATTTAAGCTTCTGTAATCAATACACATTCTCTTGGTTCCATCTTTCTTCTCGACGAAAATAACCGGGGCTCCCCAGGGTGATGAACTGGGTCTGACATAACCTTTCTCTTGCAACTCCTGTATCTGCTTCTTCATTTCAGCTAGCTCATTTGCTGCCATACGATATGGTCGCTTGGATATAGGTGATGTCCCTGGGACTAGATCAATGACAAACTCAATATCCCTATGTGGTGGCATGCCTGGTAACTCTTCTGGGAAGACATCTGGATATTCTCTAACAATAGGTACATTCTGTAGCTCAGAAACTTCCATGTGGTGCACTAGGGCTCCTTTCCAAGGGGGATTAATTACGGCTTTGAATTTGACTTTCTCTCCTTTAGAGTTTTCTAAGGTGATAGATCTACTTCCACAATCTAGCACTGCCTTGCTGCTGTGCAACCAATCCATCCCTAGGATGACATCAAGCTGAGGTGTATCTAACATAATCAGGTTAGCAAAGAATTGTACACCCTCTATTTCAATTTTCACTCTAGGACAGCCAGTCTGGGTTCTCATCTCTGACCCCGGTGTTTGAATAAGCAAAGAACACTTAAGAGGAATAGTGGGAAATTTATGTTGAGAAGCAAAAGACCGAGAAACAAACGAATGCGAAGCTCCAGAATCCAACAAAACTGTTGCAGGTATTGAGTTAACTAGGAACTTACCTAGAACAACGTCCGTAGAGGTCTGAGCTTCCTCTGCAGTGACATGATTCACACGTCCCCTGACGATGGTTTGCTGGCTTGCTGGTGCAGTTTGCTGTGCTGCTCCTGGTGCTGGTGTCTTGGCCGGGGTATTTCCCAAGTTAAACTTCACTGGAGTAATGTTCTTGGGATGAGGGCAGTTGTTGGCGAGGTGACCAGACTCTTTACAGTTGTAGCAACGACGAATGAAAGGTTGACTTCCTTGAGCTTGCACGGACTGAGTGGGAGTTGCCTGCCGAGGTGGCTGAGTCGCTGCAAGTGGTGTCTGTGGAACAGTTCTGAACTGTGGAGCAGCTGGTGGATGGTGGTGGTACTGCTGGAATGCTCCACGCGGCCTCTGGCTTGGACCACTTGCTTGCTGGTTCATCTTGCGCTTGCGATCTTCACCAAGCTTCCTGCGTTCTTCCTCCAACAACAGGGTCTTGTTCACCAGGCTCTGGAAACTGCCGAAGTCATGAGCAACAAGTCCCACCTTCAGACCAGAATTGAGACCCTTCAGGAAATGCCTCTGGCGATCTGCATCTCTAGCAACATCCTCGGGTGCATAGCGGGCAAGAGAGGTGAACTGAGTCAGGTACTGCTGCACTGTCTTGTTATCCTGCTGAAGGGTACGGAATTCTTCCTTCTTCAGCTCCTTGATACCAGCGGGGACATAGTAATCACGGAAAGCTGTGCGGAAATCCTCAAAGGTCAAGGCTTCAGGGTCATCCAGGCCTCCCCTAAGGTTCTCATACCAGTCAAGAGCAGCTCCTTCCAACTGTTGGATAGTGAAACGAACTTTCTCTGCATCCGAGCACTGAGTGACTTCCAACTTGCGTTCCATGGTACGAATCCAGTCTTCAGCATCAAGCGGAGTACCTACTCCCTTGAAGGTTGGTGGCTTGGTGCGCAGAAATTCGAACATCTTGCTCTGTTGAGGTGGAGCGCCTTGAGGTTGTTGTTGCTGTTGACGCTGTTGGTTCTGAAGTTGTTGCGTCATCATCCTCATGAGCTCAGTCTGGGCCTGCATGAAGACCTCAAAGTTCCGCTGGTTCACTTGGGGTGCTTGAGGCGGTTGCTGACCACTAGCGCGGGCATCATTGTTCTCATTCTCTCCATCATGAGTTCCAGTCCTAGTGTTCACCATCTGTTCAACATATGGCTAGTCAGAAAAGATACTAAGGAGAAAAGAACAGTTCTAAGAAAAAGACGACTAAAAGGGGTAGACTGCACATCCTGACAAAACACACATACGATTGTTTAGGAGCCGGAGGGCTACAAACAGACCGTACGACAAGCCGGAAGAACCAAGAACTTAAAACAAGCAACGCTTCTAGCACACAAGCTTAACGTCTTACTAACGTGAGCTACTAACTAAAGGCAAAGCGGAACAAGGACAAAACCACTTCTAGGACTAAATCCTGGTTCGCGACGAAGCTTCTTGAAGACTCCAATGCAATGTCGGTGTAGATCCTCCTTCCATGGCTGACGATAGAAATTAAAACAGATAGAAGGATATTCGAGAGTGAGAGAAGGCCAGAAAGAGTAAGGAAAGTAAAAGCAATTTATATTGGTTTGTGTTTCATGAAAACAGTTTTGAGAAAGACCAGGCTATCTAAGGCTGCGGCCTACAGTCAACGAGGCTCTGATACCAACTCTGTGAGGACCCAAAATAGGACCTCCTGTGCATAAGTGCTAGTCTAGGATCAAGCTAGCACACACAGACACAAAGATAATATCACAGCCAACATCACGCAGGAAACCTAACATTTATTAATAAAGTGACTGTGATAAGCCTTATGGCTAAAGTTTACATTTATTTATGCCACGAAGGGCCTAAGGAAAAATAGTAAAGTAGCAGCGGAAAAATAAGATAAATGCGCAGTAGTTCCATTCAACTTGCCACAGGCAGTCAACTGGGACACGCGGCCTATTCCTCGTCTTCTCCAGCAAACTCCTCAGGAAACAACGGGAACCTTTCTTCTGGAATTGGGGGAATTGCAAGGTGAGTACATAGAATACTCAGCAAGTACACGGAAATATGCATATGCACAGCTGTCAATAAAGGCTATGGCTATTTTGCATAAAACAGCAGTTGCGGTTATAAACAATTTAGAAATAGACGTTTAAAATAGCATTTATAAATAACAGGTGTTACCAACCAACCATCCACACAGGATCTGTCCACACAGGACCACATAGCAATATTCATCAACCTGCACACAGATCGTTCCCAGTTTTCGCAAACTACCCCTCATGAGATGTCACCGAGCATGTCCATGACCGAGGACGCGGCTATTCGAATAGATTAGTTTAACACTCTGCAGAGGTTGTACAGCTTGACCCACAAGATACATCATCCTTTTAACGGCCATGCGCAAGTGTCACACATCAGGTTGTGTGCAGCCAAGGAGTCTGTAACAAGGCTTTTTAGAAACTCCGCCCCAACACTGTCTTCCCCCATGAGTCATCTTTCCCTCACACAGACAAGAAAGTACCCATGGCCAACCATAACACCTATCATCTAGCCACCTGGGCCAACAGTGTCGAGACTCGGAATCCTACTAGGCCAGGTTCTTCCCATGAGAACATGTGGTTGCACGTTACGCTCAGATCCATGACTTATGAAGTGAAGTCCTTAATTGACCAGGGCGACTTGCCAAACTACAGTAGCACACAGCTCAGCAGTAGGCTCACACAGAGACCATACCCGATAATGATCACACAGATACATTACCGCCTAACTAGGTTCACACAAAACCACCCATCACCCCAGTCCAAATCATTTTATCCGCCCGTTGTTTACTACACGGTGCAACACATGCTACCGGAAAGATAGCACACAACCACACAGTTCTTAACAAATCAGTTATAAGTATATGATTAATCAAATTATATATTTTGCTTGTAAAACAACCTTGAGCGGGGCTAAGCATAACTACTCTACCTTGAGTTGAGCCCAATATTCAACTCACAGTGACTAGGGTGACAAAGTATCATAGGTAATTAACAATTATCAAAGGTAGGATAAAAACAATTAGGTCACGCTACCCATCGATAGTTTATAAATAAAATAATGCATGAATTGAAAATAAATCATTTTATAAAATGGGATCAATATGTTCAAAGTGTGCACTTGCCTTGCTCCCAGTACTGTCCCTGCACTGCGTCTTCGGACACGAACTGTTCCTCTGCTCCGACGTCTACACGATCGCAAACGAGAAACAAATAAACAAAAGAAAAGGCTAACTAAATAACATCAAATAAAATAATCAACTGAACCAGGAGGTAGAGCTCGATTTTAGAGAAATTTAGGAAGAAGAACGGGTCGAATCGGAGTTCAAACGGAAAAGTTATGACCTCCGGAAGTTTGAATTTAGGGAAAATCCGAGGATAAAAGAAAAAGGAATATTCCGAGAATATTCTCTGAATATTTAATTTCGAAAATTGAATTATTTTTATTAGGAAAAATATGATGGGGCCCACTGTAAGTGGCATGGAATATTTGGTGGACTCGGTGTATGTGGGCTCGATGACATAGACTGCCACGTGGCGACACATAAGCAAAAGAGGATGATGTGGCGATGACGTGGATAGATCTAGGGCTGACGTGGCATGGGTTAGGTTTATGTAGATCCAAGGGTGGAGTTTGGATCTAACATATTGAATGGCTGTGATTTGTTTGACTTTTGGATGGGGGGACCCACATGCCAATGGCACAAAAGAAAAGAAAAGAAGGAAAGGAAAAAGAGAAGACAGGAAGCAGCTGCTTCCTGCTCCAGCGACACAGCAGAGCCATGGCCATGGCCATGGCCGGCGGCGTGGCGGCGTTCGTCGGCTCCGGCGAGCGGCTGCAGCGGCGAGCGCCGGCGCTAGAAGGAGGAGGCCGAGGCAAGCTTGGTGGCGCGGCACCGAGCTCCGGGACAGCAAGGATGTGGCGCACGAGCTCGCCGGACTTGGGAGAGGAGAGAGAAAAAGAGGGGGACGGCGACGCACGACAGCGCAAGGAAAGGGGCGTTCGACCTCGGGGCTCACCGGCAGCGGCGCGGCGACGCGAGGGAGGATGAGGCGACGACGGCGGCGCGGCTTCCGGGGGCGGCAGCGGCGGCTTGCAGTGGATGAAACGGCGGCGTCGGCACAAGGGTGGACGGCGACGGCTTCGGAGAAAAGAAAAAGAAAGGCGGCGGCTGTAGCTATATATATAGAGGAGAGGGAGCTAGGGTTAGGGCAGCGATTTGGAAAGGAAGAGCGGCGCAATGGCGACAATGGCGGCACAGCTTGCGGCATGGCGATGCGGCGCGTCGCGGCGCGAGCGTGGGCCTGCGCGGGCTCGGTGGGCGGCGGCGTGGGCCGAGGGCAGCGCATGGGGGAAGGGGGTGGCCGGGCCGAGGGCGGCATGGGCCGGCGGCGTCGCCTCCCCGACCTGCTGCACAAGACAGAGAGAGAGAAAGAGAGATAGCTAGAGGTAGAAGAAGATGGAGGGAGGAAGAAAAAGAAAAAGGACAAGGGGCTAAACTGCAAAAAGACAGATTAGAGAATAGAGAGGAAAGAAAAGGAGAAGTGGATATGGACTTTTCTGGAAAAATTCCAAATGAGAAATATTTGGAATTTTTGGAGGATTTTGAATATTTGGAATTGAATAGGAATTTGAATTTTGGGCACAAATTTAATTATAGAATTGAGCTCCACTTCCGAAACTCCAGTTAAATCCAAATAAACTAAAATTAAAATACGACAAAACCAACGATGTAATTAATTAATTAATTACATTAAAACCTTTTTATTTAGCGAAATTTTCATTAAGCTATTTTAGAGGGTTAAACCAACGTGAATTTTCGCAATTCGACGAAAAGAATGAAAAGCGAAAAATCAGGACGTGACAAAGGGTGACAGATATGCCATGTGGGCCTAACAATTATTTTGATTTATTTTGGCTGACTACACTGTCATGTGTGTTTCCACCTAGATCTAAAACAACTTCAGTTTGAATTAGGGGGTAAGTCTTCTAGATTGAAAAATTTAGGCTGTTAAATATCTGGTTTTCGAGTTTAGAGGGCTAAATCGGACTGACTTAATTGTTCAGGGGTAATTCAACATTTTCCCTTCCACGAATAGGTTTGACTAAAATGCTATTGAAAAGCTGTGGCTACACACTAGAATACCATTGGTCCTTTGAATGGACAGAAATATCCTTTATTTCTCTTCCACCTCCTTTGATAGGGAAACGACAATGGTGGCAAGGTACAACAGCCGGCGGGCAAGTCAACAGAGTGGATGGTCATGGCCTCTGGAAATGGCATCTCCTAAATTAACTGCGGTGCAGTTGAGCTACTGACATGTGGATCATAGTAGAGTGGGATCCACATGTCAACGAGTCAACTGCATGTGCAATTATGTCAGAGGATCTGCTTCCCATGGCCTCTTCTAGCTTGCCGCCATGGACTCCTTGAGCCCCATCCTCACCTCTTGTGCCAACACGACGGTTTCGTTGAGCTCTGGTGTGGCGGACGGCCTCCTGCATCGCTGTTGCTTCCTCAAGCTCATATTTTGCGATTAATTGCGAATTTGCGAATTTGTAGCTGAAATTTTGCACTGCAATCAGTTGTATTCAATTTTGCACTACGAAGTTGTTCCATGTGCACGTCGGGAGTTCCACACTTTATTCGATCGTCTATATATACTCAGTGGTAAGTATGTATACATAAGTGGTTACATATATAGTATCATACTATCATCACGTATAATAGGTAATAACATGTACCAGTTTGTAAAGGAAGCACTTAATTGGTAGAGGTAAATATGCATCCGCATGTGGCTTAGGCGCAGTACATCAGATACTCTTAGCTAAAGCTTTGTAGCAGGGTGGCCATGGTCATCGTCAACCCAAGATTCTCCGACATGTCCATGCCATTTTCCTCCACCTCCAGCGGAAGCGTCCACTCGAACCGATGCAGCAGCGAACACAGCATAGCATGCAGCATCCTCATTACGAGCAGCAACCCAAGGCAGACATGCCTCCCGGCGCTGAACGGGATAAGCTCGTACTCTATCATCTAGATAACCAGGGAACGGCCGGCGGCCTCCTAGCCATGTTACTGGAGATTCGGAGAATGAACCGATTCGGCTTTGGCCATACCTTGGCATCGCGATACATGGCCCATATGGACACCACGTTACTACAGAACCAAGGATTGGTACCAGTTAGGAAACCTTTATGGGTGCCAGATTTTCTAACCGGGGCCTCACAAGCGGCACTGATGAGTAGGACTCAAATGTGCCATTTTATGAACCGGTACTTTTGAGGTTCCAGGAATAAAAAAAAAATAAAAACCAGCCAATGCATTGAGCAGCTCCCCACATCCACATATATCACCATCCATCCATCCCACATCCATCCGCCGCACAAATCACAAGCACAAATCTAAGAAATTGAATCACAAATTTTGACACAAATGAAGAATTATATCGCTCCAATTAGAATCCATTTCACGGATTATTGGCATGCATAAAAGGGAAAGAACACGATGAACAAATCGAGAAAAAATTAAGTCCATCTGCACGCCATGGAGTAACTTGCACTCACCATCGTAGAGAAGTCCCTTTGCACGCCACGCAATTCCAGCGAGAGGATGAGGCCGGCTGCCGCCGTGCCTAGGATGATTCAGCCGCATGCCACACCGCTTGCGCTGCCTCCCCCTGCTCCCCCTCCCCCTCCTCTCCGGTGCGGGGTGCAAATCCGGCGACCAGGGCTGGAGCCGGAAAGGAGTGGAGGCCAGGTGGGCACTGCCGGAGAGGGAGGCATCGGATCCGGCCGCCCCCGAGCGCCTAGTGGGAGGGACAGAGAGGAGGCATGGTGGGAGGGGAGAAGGCACGGGTGTTTGAGAATATAAGGGAGAGCGCGAGCCTGGGAGTCGAGAGAATGAGGCTTGACCCGGTTGGCTCGGCTCCTCGTAGGCGTCGTTTTTTAAAAAACGGCACCTATAACTCTATTATATAGTGCTATTTTTTTAAAAAAATTGGTACTGATAATTATTGTTACGAACTTTTTAAATAAACCGGCAATCATAAGGGATCAAAGGTGTCGATTTTCACTTTTAGACACACCCGAAGGGTGGGAGGATGTCAAACGTGCCAGTTTTAGTTGAACCGGTACCTTTAACGCACCCTCTATTAGGGTTTTCATAGTAGTGCCACGATGGTACTTCCTTTGGGCACGATGTGGCCCTGTATCTCCACCATCTCCTGGGCCACATTGGGCACCAGTGGTACCATCATGTGTAGCCGGAGCATTCCCCTTATGACTTTCTGGAGGTAGGGAAACGGTTCATGTCGGTGTATTCAATATGCATCTTGGAGCCGAGAACCTTCTTGAGCTCTTCTTGTAGCTTTCTTATGGTCTCTCGATCCTGTAGTAGCTCTGTCATTGCCCATTTGAGTGTTCCCACAATCACGTGGATTGTCGCCAGAAATAGATTCTGAAATTGATGGATTTAATGGGATTAATTGTTAAATAATTTTTTTGTGGCATTTAATTTGCTTGATAATAAAAGATGTTCTTTTCTCCTAGGGGGATAATATCTTCTCATTTCTTGAATGTTATCCAATTATAATTCCACAAACTTATAAGTCAAATTCTACCTATCCGAGGGGAAATAAAACAAAATAAAACTCCAACTAGCATGTGTTCACATTAATTTTTACTGTTTTTCTTTTGAATTTATGCACGTTGAATTTGTACTTGCATGTCTTTAGGGTTATATATTACAAGGGAAAAGTACAATTTATCCCCCTGAATTGTTGTGTTAGTTCAATTTACCTCTCGAACTTTGCACAAGACAAATTATCCTCTAAAGCCAATCCATGGTGGTTTTAGTCACACATGGCATATGCATGACATGAATTTACCCACATAGCATTCCAATCATCGGGTTAGCAATCATACTTAAAGAGAACTTTATTGGCCTAACATGTCACTCCCTCATCATCTCTCTCTATCACCGTATCTCTCTTTCCCCCCTCTCTCTCCCATGGGCAACTCCCCGCGCACTCCTCTACACGGCCCCATATGAGCACCATGTGATCAGATCTTGGAACCTAGCATCCTGCTTGATGACAAGGGCCAAACCGGTGGCTCCTGGACCGCATATGACTCTCTGGATGCCAATGACTCAAGAGATGGGGAGGAGCGGTGGTTCAGCGATGAGGAGGAGCTGTAGTGGCAGCGGTGACAACTATTGGGCGAAGGGTAGGCGGCACCCAAGACAAGGAGGAACCCGATGATGGCGACTGTGACCACGCAGCTGTGGGCTGGTTACCTAGGATGAATGCACAATCTAGTAGTGGCCCTTACTATTGAGTTAGTTGGCTGGGGTGTGATGCCTACAAGTGTGATATAGTTGGTTTTCAACTAAAATTTAGACCAAACTGAGATGCTGGTTCAGTAGGGAAAAACTACCTGTTCCATCATGTGATTCAACATATTGCCATTGACCCCTTCTAAGATTGAAGAACCTCCAGGTTGTGGTCTCATTAATTCATGCATTATAATTTAGTTAGTTCAAGGCAGTAGGAGAACATAACTGTTTAGGTAAACCAATTACCTATGTGACTTGTGAGCACCACCATACGCCTTTTTATTTTTGTCACTGTTATTGTTCCAGTTTGGATTTGTGTCTTGTGGCATCCTTTTGGTTAGACTCGCATCTCTATTTCGGCTAGCCTAGGACCAGCACTATACCTACCTAACAAGAAAACTGAGAAAAATGAGGTTAACTTGAAATCCAAATACTTACTTGCTATTAAATCTGATATTAATGAATTGATTGCGTCACCTTTGGTTGTCAACGCTTTGGTATGCATAGATGCTTTGATTACACTTCACGGCATGCAGTATTCTTTGCCCCTGCTGTTGCTAACATTTTACAGGAGTATTTTGATGTTTTCCCAAGTGCGTTACCAGCGGAGCTACCAGCACTTCGTGGGATTGAGCACCAGATTGACCTCATCCCCGGTGCTTCATTGCCCAACCATGCGCCATATAGGACGAACCCAGAAGAAACTAAGGAGATTAAGTGCCAAGTGCAAGATCTACTCGACAAAGATTATGTACGTGAATCTCTTAGTCCTTGTGCCGTTCCGGTAATCTAGTGCCTAAGTGTTGACGACCAAATTTGGTAATTCAAGTATCGGAGATAAGGATAGAATCAAAGAAAATCCAAGAGATTAGTTCGTATCGGAAACAGCGTAAGAATCGGCTGTAGTCCGAATCGGCTGCGGACAGGATCGGAAGAATCAGAGTCGGACGGGGTTAGCCGATTGAGTCGATTTTGGAAATACAACTCGGTACATGTCATCGGGTTGAGTTAGAGTGCTTCATACGGATTGCCATGCACGGATAGAGCGCTGGAGAGGCTACTGTATCTATTAATTAGGATATTTTTATGTAATTTCCTTATAGATATTCCCGGTAAGAGTCCACCTAAGGGACTTGTTTGTTAGTTGGGTTTGTATTAGGTTGATATGAGTTGTGTCCGTGATGGACAATGTTTGTATTTTCGGGTATAAATATAGTCTCGAGGTCCTGTAAATAATAACAACATACGTTCAATCAATCTCGGCGCATCGCCACCTTTGTTTTCTACTTTTCGACAAGTTTGTGCTTTCGAGTCGTGCTGCATCAATTTGATCTTCGACGAAAAGGTATATCTTGTTATGGCGGTTTGCATCATTGGGGCTAGTGCTTACATCTATATGACACTCTAGATCTATCTTGTAAACTTCCGAGTTATAATATAAGTTATATAATTTAGATCGACAATGCAATCTACTTGCATCGGTTGGATTCTTCTTAGGATTTCGTCGGTATCGGCTAGATTATCTTGTTGGTTTAGATTATATAATGTATCTACCATCCTGAAAAGGCAATCATCGGCTTGATTCTCTAGATCTCATGCTTCTCTTTATACTTAATGCTGCATTGGTTAAGTCCAACCTATTAAGTCGTAATTAGAATCATGATATCTAGGCTGCCTTATGGTTGTTAATAAGGATAGTATCGGGGTTTCAGCCGATCTTACCTGATATAGATGTTTCACATTATGCTTTGTTTAATATTGTATATCTGCCCCTTATATCAGGATCTAATCTAGTGTAAATATTGAGCTTGACACCAATCTAATTGATTAAAGTTGAATATATTTATCTTTAGAAAATATCTTAGTATAAGGTTGTATCGGAGCTATAGCCGATACATACTTAAATCTAGATATCGGCTATGACATTAGTCTATATAATCGTTATTTCGTGATATTTTTAGAATTGGGCAATTTATACTGTCTCGGTTCAGTCCGATCTATCCCAATTGCTTATTTCTAAAGTAACATTGATGTATTGATTATGTAATACTGATTTTTACAGCCGATATACTAGCTTTAGGATTAGTTCTATTCTTGATTATACCTTACAGCCGATTCATGCTTTATTGCATCGGCTAGGTCTTATACGATATGAAATCGGCTGTCTGGCCGATGGACTATCGTTTACTAATATTCCTTGCATATTTTTTCTTGTTGATTGCAGGATCAAATCAACTGGCACGCCCTTGAACCTAAAGAACTAATTTTGGACCTGCACTAGAGTAAAGCAAATCTCTCAGGCCAGTGTGTGTTTTTTGCATCAACACTAAGAAAGATGGATCATGGCGTATGTGTGTTGATTGTAGAGCTATTAACAATATCACAATTCGATATCCTCATCCTATTCCGCGTCTAGATGACATGCTTGATGAGTTGAGTGGTGCTGTTGTGTTTTCGAAAGTTGATTCACGTAGTGGATATCACCAAATTCGCATGAAACTAGGGGATGAATGGAAAACTGCTTTCAAAACTAAGTTTAGGTTATATGAGTGGTTTAGTCATGCCTTTTGGGTTAACTAATGGACCTAGTACTTTCATGAGATTGATGAATGAGGTTTTGCATGCTTTCATTGGGAAATTTGTGGTGGTATATTTTGATGATATATTGATTTATAGCAAGTCTATGAGTGAACATCTTGATCAGTTACGTGTTGTTTTCAATGCTCTCCGTGACACACGTTTATTTGGTAACCTTGAGAAGTGCACATTTTGCACAGATCGAGTTTCTTTTCTTGGCTATGTTATTACTCCGTAGGGAATTGAGGTTGATCAAGCCAAGGTGGAAGCTATACAAGGGTGGCCTGTCCCGAAGACTATCACACAAGTGCGAAGTTTTTTAGGCCTTGCTAGATTTTACCGCCGCTTTGTGAAGGATTTCAGTACCATTGCTGCACCTTTGTACGAGCTTACTAAGAAGGGTGTGCCTTTCACTTGGGGCACCACACAAGAGAACGTCTTCAACATGTTGAAAGATAAGTTGACACATGCACCTCTCCTCCTACTTCCAGATTTTAATAAGACTTTTGAACTTGAATGTGATGCTAGTGGGATTGGATTGGGTGGTGTTTTGCTATAAGAGGGAAAACCTGTTGCATATTTCAGTGAAAAATTGAGTGGGTCTATTCTGAATTATTCTACTTATGATAAAGAATTGTATGCTCTTGTGTGAACTTTAGAAACATGGCAACATTATTTTGGCCCAAGGAATTTGTCGTACACTCTAACCATGAATCTTTGAAGCACATTCGTAGTCAAGGAAAACTGAACAACAGACATGCTAAATGGGTTGAATTCATTGAATCTTTTCATTATATTATCAAACACAATAAAGGGAAGGATAATATCATTGTTGATGCATTGTCTAGGAGATATACTTTGTTGACACAACTTGACTATAAAATCTTTGGCTTAGAAACAATTAAAGACTAGTACATGTATGATGATGATTTTAAAGAAGTGTTGCTGCATTGTAAGGATGGAAAGACATGGAACAAATTTATCTTCAACGATGGGTTTGTTTTTAGAGCTAACAAGCTATACATTCCAGCTAGCTCCGTTCGTTTGTTGTTGTTACAGGAAGCGCATGGAGGTGGGTTGATGGGGCATTTTGGAGCAAAGAAGACGGAGGACATACTTGCTGGTCATTTCTTTTGGCCAAAGATGAGAAGAGACGTGGAGAGATTTGTTGCTCGCTGCACTACATGTCAAAGGGCTAAGTCACGCTTAAATCCACATGGTTTGTATATGCCTCTATATGTTCCTAGTGTTCCTTGGGAAGATATTTCAATAGATTTTGTGTTGGGATCGTCTAGGACTCAGAGGGCGCGTGATAGCATTTTTGTGGTTGCGGATAGATTTTCTAAAATGGCACATTTCATACCATGTCATAAAACTGATGATGCTATTCATATTGTTGATTTGTTCTTTCGAGAAATTGTTCGCTTGCATGGGTACTAAATACAATTGTTTCTGATCGTGATACTAAATTTCTTAGTCATTTTTGGAAAACTTTGTGGGGCTTTTGTTTTCTACTACTTGTCATCCCCAAACTGATGGTCAAACTGAAGTGGTGAATAGAACCCTGTCAACTATGTTAAGGGCTATTTTAAAGAAAAATAAAGATGTGGGAAGACTGCTTGCCTCATATTGAATTTACTTATAGTCGTTCGCTGCATTCTACTACCAAGATGTGCCCTTTTGAGATTGTTTATGGGTTGTTGCCTTGTGCTTCTATTGATTTGATGACTTTGCCATCTTCTGAAAAACTGAATTTTGATGCTAAACAACGTGCTGAGTTGATGTTAAAACTGCATGAAACAACTAAAGAAAACTTAGAACGCATGAATGCTAAGTATAAGCTTGCTGGTGACAAAGGTAGAAGGGCACTTAGTTTTGAACTTGGAGATTTGGTTTGGTTGCATATGAGAAATGATAGGTTTCCTGACTTGAGAAAATCTAAGTTGATGCCTAGAGCTGATGGACCATTTAAAGTGTTGGCAAAAATTAATGAGAATGCATCTAATCTTGACCTGCCTACAGATTTTGGGGTTAGTCCCACATTTAACGTTGCAGATTTGAAGCCGTATTTGGAAAAAGAAGATGAGCTTGAGTCGAGGACGACTCAAATGCAAGAAGGGGAGGATGATGAGGACATCAAAACCATCGATACATCCACGTCTCGACAAGTACAACATCTTGGTCCTATTACCCGCACACGTGCACGTCAACTCAACTATCAGGTAAGTTCATTCTTGAGTTCATGTTCATTTTACTTATATTCCGGAGACACGTGCACTCTTGTTTTACTTAGGAATGATGGAGAGGATCAAAAGGGGAGAGGATTCACGCGGGCTGGATTCGGACTTTAGGATAGAACCAACTTGTGACGACCGCCACGACTTCATGCGAACTCCGATTTGGGCGTGCAAGTACTTTATGGAAAGCTTATCAAGTTTACATTCAAATGGATCCAGCCTCATGTCTATATCTATTCTGGAGCGTCCACAATCATCATTTTACTATCGAGTCCTTTTCTATCCACGGTGCTGCGTCGCTTTATTTGGGCCCAATGGGCTGTGTATCAAGTTGGCTCCATTAGGGACACGTCCTAGGGTTAGAGCATGCCCCAACACCCCTGTGATCGTTCTCCTCCTCTATTTATACCTTTAGCCACCGCAAGGAACAATTGGGTTTTGTTGATTAGAGTTAGTTATTTGCTACCTGCTTGCAGCACGCGTGTTGGCTAAACCGCCCGTTTGCTTGTATTCATAACCCCACCATATTGTGATTTTCCTAGTGAAACGTTCATATTTTTCTAGCAATTAGTGCTTGTTCTACTTGTTCTTGCTTGTTCTTCGATTGCTTGCAAGACGAGTGCCCTCGTGGCCGGGTAGTCGTGCACCACAAGTTCGCGACGACCATTGGAGACGGTGTATCGGTTGCTAAGGCGCATCGTCCTTGGATGGTTGTAGTCGGGCCGTGAACATCGTCTTCTTTCAATCGAGTTATCCCCTATCTCTCATCGAAATATCGGGACACAAACCCTCGCGGGTTCATATTACTATTGCTCCCTCCAAATATCTTGAAAATGTTTGTGTGTGTCTTGGTTTTAAAGTTGAAAAATTTGAGAAAAAGATTAAAAAACAAGATTTTATTATTGAGTCTCTTCATGCTGAAATTACTAGATTAAAATCTCTTATTTCTGATAATGATGATAACAAAAATTGTGAGGTTTTATTTTTTGAAATTTCGCAAACAAGAGATGTTAATGTTGTAAATTGTTTGAGATTGG
Organism: Oryza punctata; assembly: GCA_000573905.2. Lineage (NCBI taxonomy): Eukaryota > Viridiplantae > Streptophyta > Magnoliopsida > Poales > Poaceae > Oryza > Oryza punctata. The sequence goes on from CM002497.2 coordinate 14,272,922, forward strand.
AACCTAAAATTTCTAAAACAAAAAGACTTGAATCCCCTGTTTTTCTTGGAGATGCTTTGCATACACGCATTGAGTTGTTTTAAACCAAAAATTCTTATTAGTGAAAAAAGGTTAAAACAACGTCATGGTGTTTTAATTTCTGAAAATTTCTCAACATATTTACTTAATAAGATGAAACTAAAAGATGCCTTAGGTCGTGTTGAGTAGATGGAGACTCTTATGAAAAATTGAAGTGCTTTTATGTTCTAAATGTCACAAGAAATTTGCTTATTTACCATTTGGGTGGTAAAAATGGATACCGAATCCTTGGAAACAATATTCACGACAAGGTTGTATCGGCAGTAAGGAAACTAATGGGTGTTGAATCCTTGGAATTAGTAATCATGACAAGGACATACATGAAATGATTGAGAGATTTTTGTTATGTCAAATTGAGCAAAAGAACCCAAAATAATTGTTAAAGTTTCTCTTAAAGAGCATGTAAATTTGTGAAAGAATATTAATGCAACTTGTCTATGTGTAGGGGTTTATCTTTCAATCTATTTACTAGTGAATATGTTACATTATAAATTATTTATATACATGAAATTTTGTTGCTGATTTGAACTTAATTTTGAGATTTTGATTCATGTTTATACTCTAATGCATGCTCGTTAATTAATTGATAGATTTATTCTCTTTTGTTTTGCAACACATATTCTTGAATTGCTTTAGGTAAATCTTAAAGCTCATGAAATTAAAAAGAATATAAAATAACTTGATGAAATCATTGTTAAAAAGGGGAGAATATATACAAAATGTGCATGTTTTCCTTGCAAGGGAAATTTCTTTGTTTTTCAAGGGGGATAAGTTTTCTTTTTCAAAGGGGAAAAACTTCTTGGTTTTTATTGCACAAACACCAAATAAACCATTTTGATGGGTTTGCCAATGTGTTAATAAGGGGGAGTTTGTAACATCAATGTTTTGATTAAATATTTTGTGATGAACAATTAGCATGAGATGTTTGATTTTTATTGGTTTTGATATTTATTGATTTATTGATGAAGTGGTGCTCTGTAGATAGAGCCGGTCACTAGTGGTGGCCAGTTAGACCGGAGTTGTGGTGGTGGTTAGACTGGCCAGCCTAACAAGTCAGTTTCAGGTTGTTTTTTTAATAGTTGTGATTACTTCATGTTTATTACTTCTAGATGATTTCTCTATGTATGTAATACTGGTGTGTGCTAATGTTGAGTCATGTTCATAAAGAACTTGTGCTCGGATATAATTTTTTGTTTATTCATGTGTAGGCGTGTCTTAATGCCTCGAGAGAGTTTTGCCGGTGATGGATCGGGAGTCGACTTAGGAGAAGTTGACGTCTGGATGATGAAGATATCATGCGGGATGCTACGGCTGAAGAATAATGCACGTGGTGGCGAAGATTCCATGTGGCATATAGGAGAGATTGTGTGCATATAGAAAGCGGAGTCAAATTTGGAAAACTTGGAGTTTGAATTGTAATAGTATAAGTTGTTTACTTGTATGGGTAATTTCCTATGGGATTAAGACTATTTGTACATAGAATTCGTTGTTTTTGGATGCTACGTACCTCAGGGTATAAATAGAAGATAGGTTGAGGTTTCTCGATATCAATTTTTATCGGAGGATAGTTTTGAGAAAAAAATAGGGTTTAGTCTAGATTTTGAATTTAGTTGAAAGTTGAGATAGGAGTGTAGTTGTTGCACTTTGTAAACATAACTAGATTCTATAAAATTCGGTTTTGCTAAAAAGAACTGTTGACGGTTTTTTGTTTGGAAAACTTTCAATTTTCTAGCCATTAGATGCGCTCCAGGATTCATGCAACATATACGGGAAGAAAAAAAATCTTGCGTGGGACAGGAACGCATCGAACCAAGGATCTATCTGTCAAACTTGGCAGACGTTACCCCCTAAGCTAAGGGCACTTTTTCCTTACTAATAGCACTTTTTGATTGCATATCACTTACACCTAGACCATGTTTATTTCAGCTTAAGATTATTGTAATCTAGATTATTGAGCTAGATTACTAGAAGCTTGAATTATAATAAGTTGACATAGAATAAGTTGTGAGCTGTTTGTTTCTCGGATTATTGGAGACATAGATTACTGGATTTGAAATGCTAATTTCTATAATACCCTCAACTATTTTGGATGCCTTGTTCATCTTTTTCTCGGTGCATACAACAAGTACATAATTTCAAATACCTTAAAAGTAATGTCATATATTAATAAATAAAACTTTCATGAAGGAGGAATCGTCGGGTCACAGAAGAGGACGAGTAGGAGATGGCGTCGGTGGCATGGCTTGGAGATGGAGATTTATGCGCCGAGTGGGAGGATGAAGAGATGATGACCCGGCGGTGCCGACAACACTACTTGGGGACGGGGCCGGGTTGCGGAGTGGGGGTAGTGGCACGGCCAGGAAGGAGGAGGCTGATGTGTGCACGACCATGGGAGGAAGCGGCGGCGTGGCCGGGGGAAGAGGAGCCGATGCGCGTGCAGCTGGGGGAAGGAGAAGGTCAATGCGCACGCCGAGTAGGAAGGAGCCCGATCTGTTCGGTTCGATAGCAAAGGTGGGTAATTTTTTTAAAGGATCTAGGGGTAGTGGGTTTTTAGTCACCCAATAATCTAAAAAAAGCACATTTAGAGTGGATTACCAGATTATACTAATCTAGCTTATAGATTATAATAATCTATCATAATAAGCTACCTATTTGTTTCAGATTAATCCTAATAATTCAGATTATAATAATCCTAAGCTAAAACAAACAAGCCCCCGTTATATAGCAGTTACAGAGTAGTTACAAAGCATTTACACCCTAATTACATAGTAGTTACATGATATTTAGCAGGGTAGTTACATTTTTAGAGGGTAGTTACATTGTATTAAAATTAGGATTTGCAATTTTTTCAGGAGCATGCATATTACTTATTTTTTCCCTTCTTACATGTTGGCCAATTTTTTGCCGTTCAATCAGCTTGGGCACTAAGATTCGTGGTTTGTACTGGTGCTGACTGTTTCCCTCGTTGATGACAAATATTGTGGTTGAAAAGTTTGAAAGTTGTGGACCTCAAAAACTATCGACAGCTCACTAGCTAGTCCCATAAAATTTATCTACTTCCAAAGATTTCTTCAATTTCTGTTTCTCCCTATGTCGGCGGTTAGACTGGAGTAGGTGTGGCGTTAAGATCACTGGTGGTCGCACAGTCAGACCAACAACATAGCCACAGTCAGATCAGAGGGTCGTGTGGCATCAAGCGAATGGAAGGTAGTTGGATCAGAGCTTCAACACCAGTCAGATCAATGGTTTTGTCACAGTTAAGTTGGCACATACATGTCGGTCGGACCGGTCTCTATTAGATTTGATGATAACTTTTAATTCCATTAAATTTTTTTGTTTTGGATGTTCTCTAATAGGATTGGTTCTTGTGTTTCAATCCTATAAGGTCAAATGAGATTTGGACCAGTTGTGGTTCATTGAAATAAGATCACCCTACGCCAGAACCCTATAACTGTGTGACAGTACACCAGTGACAGGTCTATGGATTGGTCACAGATGACAGTTACCTTTGACGGGTCGTTAGGTTTACCGTCATCGGTGAGGCATCTGGCCATGGCCCGTCATAGGTAGCACCTCACCTGTGACGGGCCGGAATTGTAAGCCGTCACAGTTATACCAGTGATGGGGTTTTCTCCCAAAACCATCATTGGTATGACCTCACCTGTGACGGGCCAGGGAATTACAACCCATCAAAGGTGATAGGCGTCACCTGTGACGGTTATGACTTCCGGCCCATCACAGGTATCGTGTTACCTATAACGGGCAACTGAGTTGTGGCCTGTCAAAGGTATGGACGACACCTTTGACAAGCTGTTTTTATCTAACCCGTTTGAGGTGAGTTGGATCTATAAATATCCCCAATCACCAACTGCTTTCCATCCCGACCAGTGCACTCTTCACAATTCAGTTGGGAGGGTAGGGGCGGATTTTTGCTGAAATTGAAGGTAAAAAATACATTATTCTCCCTTCATTCCCAATTGATTATCATATAGTTTTCTTCCTATGTTGTTGATTGCAGATGAATCATAGTTGGATGTACCATGTTCTTCATTCATCTAAAGAGTATATGGAGAGGGTCACTGAATTCGTCACATTTGCGGACAATGATAGAAAAAGCAGGATGGCCATGCACATATTGTGTCCATGTAACGACTGTAAGAATGAATAGATGTTCCCTGATAGTTCAGATGTGCATTGTCATTTGATAAGGAGAGGTTTCATGGAGAAATATACATGTTGGAGCAAGCATGGAGAGCAAGAGGCAGCTGATGTCGCAGCTGAAGAAGTGCCGGATCAGGATGTAGTGAACGCCACTGCAGCTCGAGATGGCATGTTTGTACCTTCTCCATTAGGCGGAGAGACCCTAGATTTGCATGACGTTGAAGACACAAATGACAACGACAAAGATTTTGAGAAGTTTAGTAAGTTGGTGGAAGATTGTCAGATGCCTTTGTATGATGGATGTAAGTCGAAGCACAACAAATTGTCATGCATGTTGGAACTCATGAAGCATAAAGCAAGTAATGGTTGGTTCGACAAGAGTTTTACAGAACTGCTTGAGCTGTTAAAGGACCTGTTGCTAGAGGGGAACAAATTACCGCAGACGACATATAAAGCAAAGCAAGTCTTATGTCTGTTGGGCCTGGAGGTCGGAAGAATTCATGCTTGTTGGAACGACTGTATTTTGTATTACAAGCAATACGCTGACTTGGATGTTTGCTCTGTCTGTGGGGCTTCTAGATAAAAACAAGCAATAAGTGAAGGTGAAGGAAGTAAGTCAAAGAGGGGAGGCCCCACAAAGGTGGTGTGGTATCTCCCAATTGTGGAGAGCATGAAGAGAGTTTTTGCGAATCCGGAACAAGCTAAGCTAGTGCGCTGGCATGCCGAAGAACGGAAAGTCGATAGTAAGCTGAGGCACCCAACAGATTCAGTACAGTGGCGGACAATCGATAGGATTTACCGCGAATTCTCAAAGGACCCAAGAAACTTGCGTTTCGCCATGTGTACGGACGGTATTAATCCATTTGGTGATTTGAGCGGTCGTCATAGTACATGGCCAGTTCTTCTTGTGAACTATAACCTTCCTCCCTGGTTGTGCTTCAAAAGAAAGTATATTATGCTTGCCATGCTCATTCAAGGACCGAGACAACCTAGCAACGATATAGATGTGTTTTTTGAACCGATAATCGATGACTTTGAAAGGCTATGGAATGAGGGCACACGAACATGGGACGCATATGCACGAGAGTATTTCAACCTCCATGCGATGTTGTTTTGTACCATCAACGATTATCCGGCCCTTGGCAGCCTTTCTGGCCAAACTGTCAAAGGGAGCTGGGTGTGTTCGGAGTGTATGGAGGAAACAAGGAGCAAATGGTTGAAGCATTCACGCAAGATGGTCTGCATGGGTCACAGGAGATTTCTCCCAAGGTATCACCCTTATAGGAATATGACAAAGAATTTCAATGGACGCAGAGATACAGCCAGTCCCCCAGTAGAGCCAAAAAGGACAGAGGTGCACAACTTAGTGATGGGAATAACCAACGAGTTTGGAAAAAAGAGTAAAGATGGAAAGACAAAATAGAAAAGCATGTGGAAGAAGAAGTCAATATTTTGGAGACAACAATACTGGAAGGATCTTGAGGTTCGCCATTGCATAGATTTGATGCATGTTGAGAAGAATGTATGCAAGAGTTTAATGGGATTACTACTTAACCCTGGAAGTACAAAGGATGGTCTCAACACCCGACGAGATCTGGAAGACATGGGTGTTCGTTCAGAGCTACATCCCATAACCACGGAGTCCGGCAGTGTGTACCTTCCTCTAGCCTGCTACACTCTCTTGAAAGATGAGAAGATGGATTTGCTGACATGTCTGAGTGGTATAAAGGTTCCATCTGGTTACTCATCAAGAATTAGTAAGTTCGTTTCACTGGAAGACCTTAAATTGGTAGGAATGAAGTCGCATGATTGTCACGTCCTTATCACATAGCTATTGCCCGTTGCAATAAGGAATATTTTTCCTCCTAAGGTGCGACACACGATAATTCGATTGTGCTCCTTCTTCCATGCAATCGGCTAGAAGATCATTGATCCCGAGGGACTAGATGAACTACAGGCAGAAATTGTAAGAACCATATGTCATCTTGAGATGTACTTTCCTCCTACTTTCTTTGATATAATGGAACATCTTCCCGTGCACCTTGTTAGACAAAGAAAGTGTTGTGGTCCTGCTTTCATGACGCAGATGTATCCTTGCAAAAGGTACATGGGGATCCTGTAGGGTTTCGTACGGAACCGATCCCACCTCGAGGGGAGCATCATTGAGAGTTACACTACCGAAGAGGTCGTCGAGTTTTGTGTGGACTACATGTCAGAAACCTCTTCAATTGGATTACCACGATCTCATCACGAAAGGAGGCTTGATGGTGTGGGCACTGTTGGAAGGAAAATTGTAAGGATGGATCGTAAGGTGTATGATAAAGCTCATTTCACGGCACTCCAGCATATGACTGAGGTAGTGCCATACTTTGATGAACACCTGCGATTTCTCTGACAGGACAACCCAGGGCAATCAGAGAGTTGGGTCAGAAAAAAGCACATGTCTTCTTTCAACGAGTGGTTCAAGAACCGAATTGCCAACATGCATAACTTGTCTAGTGAAACATTGAAGTGGTTGTCATAGGGTCTTGAATGGAGTGCCACCACTTGGCAAGGATATGACATAAATGGATACACATTTCACATGATCAAGCAAGGCAGCAAATACACAGTGCAAAATAGTGGGTTACGCATTGAGGTCGGTTGCGACGGTGGTCGGTTACTATGGCAGAGTTGAGCAAATATTGGAGCTGGATTACTTGAAGTTCAAAGTGTCGTTGTTTCATTGTCGATGGGTCGATCTTCGTAATGTAAAAGTTGATAATGAAGGTTTCACCATTGTCAATTTGGCTAACAACGCGTACAAGGATGAACCGTTCGTTCTCGCCAAACAAGTTGTTCTAGTCTTCTTCATAATTGACCCGTGTAACAAGAAACTACATGTGGTTCGTGAAGGGAAAAGGAGAATTGTTGAATTGGACAATATTTCAGACGAAGATGATTACAACCAGCACGTGCACGACATAGGTCAAGAAATACCTCTAGAAGAGGAGGAATAAGAAGATGAGGTTCAACATGCACGCGTCGACCATGAGGAAGGATTATTTTTGTAATTTGTGTCCACATGTCTGGTATATGTATGACTCTAATATGTTTGCAATGATCATTAGTATATTGCTTATGAAATAGTGATGTGAAATACTATATGTAAGCCAAATGAAATAATTAAGTAAAATAAGTACTATAAGTGAAATAAAAAAATTAAGCAAAATAACTATTGTAAGTGAAATAAAATAATTAAGTAAAATAAAATATGTCAAATGAAATATTGAAGTAAAACAAATATTGTTTGTAAAATGAGTTAACTAAGTAAAATAAAATATGTTAAGGAAAATGAAAGAAGTAAGTAAAATATAGTAATGAAATATTGTAGTCCAAAGGTAAAATCCAGTCAACCTCACTTGTCACGGGTGCTAACTAATGGGCCGTCACAGGTGACCTCACCTGTGACGGCCCTTTAGTTTGCGACCATCACAGGTGACCTTACCTGTGACGGCCCTTTAGTTGGTGCCCGTCACAAGTGACCTTACCTGTGATGGCCCAGAAGTTGGCGCCCGTCACAAGTGAGGTTGACTAGAGTAAGACCGCCGTCCCTGCCTTTTTCTAGATCCAGATCCAAGTTCCTTGCCGCCCCCTTCCCCCTCCGCACTCCGCCGCTGCTTGCAGGACACCGTCCTCCACGCCACTCACACCGACGACCGCCTCCAGGACGTTGGCCTCCACGACACCGACCTCCACCCTCGACGAGCACCGCCTCTTCCTCCTCGCTTCCGACCATGCTGTGGTCGCCGTTCCTTCAAGATCACCGGGCTGCCGCCGTCTTCGCGCCACCCCTCACCGGCTTCTTCTCCTCCCAGGTAAGCTTCCTCTCACTTCAGTTGGATGAATGCAGTATTAGATGAATTAGCCTCGTTGTATTAGATGATTTTGGATGCAGTGGATGAATTTTGGATGATTTTAGATAAATGGCCAGTGATGATTATCTATACTTGTTCTTCTTCCTGTTTTTTATGACATGCATATTTTGTGTTGCCTTGTTGTGCCGTTCATTTGGATGAAATTAAATGGCCAGTGATGATTGCTCAAGAACAGACTATCTACACTTGTTCTTTTTTAGATTTTACTGTGGGTTGTTTTATGCATAAGAACAGACTATCTACACTTGTTCTTTTTTATGCATAAGAACAGATTATGTACACTTGTTTTTTTTTCTGGATGCATAAGAGGAGATTATCTACACTTGTTCATTTTTAGGTTTCACTACGGGTTGTTTTATGCATAAGAACATACCATCTACTCTTGTTATTTTTTTATGCATAAGAACATATTATGTACACTTCTTCTTTGTTCTGGATGCGTAAAAGGAGATTATCAACACTTGTTCATTTTTAGGTTTTACTATGGGTTGTTTTATGCATAAGAACAGACCATCTACGCTTGTTCTTTTTTTATGCATAAGAACAGACTATGTGTACACTTGTTCTTTTTTTTTGGGACACTTGCTTTTTTTTACTAGTAGCTGATTCCCTCTTTTTTTTTCCTTGATGCAAATGATGGTAATTGATGCATAATTTGTGAACAAAACTGAGACCATATCTTAATACTTTCATAGTGGATCTAAAATTACATGCATTTTGGGTGATTTTGGGAGAAATGGGATGGATGAATATAGAATTGATGAAATATATATATATACATATATATATATATATACTGTGGGTTGTTTGATAAATTATTGTGGGCTGTTTTATAAATTATTGTGGGGTGTTTGATTTAAGACCAATTAAAGTAAAATGATAGGAAATTTATAACCATATTCAGAAAAATTAGTCCATGACAACGCCCGGCGCATCCCCGTTCTCCACGACGCCTGCGGGGATCTAGGCAGACGCAGACCCAGCCACGGAGACGGTTTCCCAGGTCATCCCTCGATGATAGCGGCCGAACAACCCGAACCTCGTGGTAATTTATAGGATAACTTTTCAATAGATGACAACATAATTTGTAGCTACTACCCCTTAGCAAATGCTCCTTCTATCTTAGCTGCACAAGCGCCCCAGGAACAACAACCGTCGCTGTCGGGCGGGACAAGTGCAGCTACGTCGAGTAGAAACCCCCGGACACAAAATAGATGGCCAACCACAGTGCAAGTTATAAGAGAGGTTGATGCAAGTGGTAGGCCCACGGAGCCGAGGACTGTCATAGGAAGATGGTCTAACTGCTGCGGGCTAGCAGCACGTGAGAATTTCGGCATCCTCCATAAAAATATCGGCAAGGTCCCAAAAGCTGAGATGGAGCGAGATTGGACTGCAATGGAGAAATGGTTCACATTTCCGGTTGAAGCGAAGAAAAGGCATAAGCGGAAGGCATCCATAAGATGGCAAAGCCTGGAAGAATTGGAAGTGGAAACTCTTCACCGAGTATGTCATCCCGCCCGGCAATCGTACTCCGTTCGTTGATTACCCTCAAATAACGGAGAGTGTGGGAGCAATTTTACGAGCTGAAGAACAGCGAAGAGTTTAGGGAGTCAAGCGAGGCACATCACCTACTGCAACAGCGGAATGAGCACTCGCATCGACTGGGCACGGCTGGGTACATTGGCAAGGAGCAAATATGGGCCCGAGAGGATGCAGCCGCTGCAGCAGCGAACGTCCTATTGACGTAAAACACGACGGCCTGATGCTTAGCTCCATTGCAGGTCCAAAATAATGATGAGATGCGGGCGTGCCAGTCAGTTTGATCCTGCAACTCACAAGATATATAAATTGAATATTAAAGAGCCGATCGGTTCACAAGCCAATATAGTAATTCCAGCCGATGCCGATACCAGCCGATATCCAGTATAGATCTTGATACTTGAGTAAATAATGACATAAAGATAGTCGGCTGATGATAATGTAATATAACAATAATATAATCCAGTAGCAACCAATCGGCTAGTAATGATAAGATTAAATAAGCACCGATCTGGAGGTTAAAGCATACATCGACTGGAGATCCGTTGTCATTAAATCCAAACGATTAGATAAACGGTGAAACCTTTGTTGTCATTGGCTAAAACCAACTTGTAAGTAATCCTTGTAAGCTGATACAACATCTAGATAACACATCGGCTGAAACCCCGATGAAACCCTTATTGGCAATCAAGAAGCAGGCTAGAGATTATGGTTCTAAGCATGACTTAGTAGATCAAACTTAACTGATGCAGCACTAAGTATAAAGAAACATAATATCTAGACAATCAAGTTTTTGACTGATTTTCAAGGTGATCGATACATTATATAATCTAAGCCAACAAAGTAATCTAGCCGATATCGACAAAACCCCAGATGGAGATCGACCGATGCAAGCAGAAAACATTGTCAATCTGGATTATATAATGTATATAATAACTCGACGACTTACATGAACAAGATTAGAGTGTCGAAGTGATAGAAGCACTAATCTCGATAACGCAAGCCGCCACAACAAGCCTTACCCCTCGTCGGAGATCGAAGTCGATGCAGTCCAACTTGAGACAAGAACTCGTCGAAAATAAAAAGGGTAAAAGGTGGCGATGCACCGAAGTTGAATTGATCGAGAGATAATTTACATGGACCCCGGGTGTACATATTTGTATCCATGGGTAGATATTAGTCCATATTGGATACGACTCAAACTTTCCTAAAGATAAAAGGAAAAAACATAAAGACCTTTTTGGACACTAAACACACTTTCCTAAATATAAAAAGAAACTAACAGACTCTTCCTAATTAATAGATAAACTGCCATGCCGCATCCTTCTTGAACTCGGTCACTTTTGGATAAGCTTCCTTTAATAGATTAATTTCCTTAACCGAATTTGGTAAGAATCTGACTGTTGGCGATTGATAACTTCCATCAGCTGATTCTAGAACTTTGAAGCTAATACTAACTCTAGGCCGATGATGACTTCGAGGCTTACCAAATTTCATCATCAACATGTCCCTGCCCCATTTTTCGACATCCCTGAACGAAGAGCTCGTAGCTGGGCGAGGGCCAGGGGTAAGGTAAACCCGGATGGCTCCATCACATTTGAGAATCAAAGTGATGCCGTTGTCTATCAGGAACTGGTGAGTTCGCTAATTAACCTCACTAATTTCCGTTCGTATTAAGAAAATGTTTTGTAACAACGACTATTGTTTTTATAGTTGGGCTTGGTTGCCGAACAAGCTTCGCAGAGCGAGGTCGAGTCTGCATTGAAGAGATGCGAAGATGACATCCTCACAAAGGCGCTCGGAACCAAATAACATCCTGGCCGGACTCGGGGAATTGGCGTCTATGTGCCCTGGAAGCATGGCCTGTCCCAGTATAGCTCCCAATACAGGAAACGGAAAGACTCCAAGGAAGAGAGGGATGCTTGTTTGAAGGCCGAGCTTAAGGTGGAGGTCATTCAAGAACTCCAAACAGACATGGACGACAGGGTGGAAGAAAGGGTGAACAAGGTCCTCGCCGACATGAATATACCCCGAGGCACAACACAAGTTGTGCATCCAATTCCTCGTGCACATCACGACGCGAGTCCGTCACAGCACATGAGTAGTTGTGTTCCCCAGGTCAAAATACATTGACAACATTTTTAGTGGAATTTTCAAAGCCTTGGAAATAATTTAAAACCAATTAAAATCATTTGTCTATACCTTTTAATCCCAGGAAAATCTTTTCCTTTTTTCCTCTTTTCTTTTTCCCTCGTTTTCCCTTTCCATGCCGCCGGCCCAGTCTGCCCCTCCTTCCCCTCGCACGCCACACGAGCCTCCTCCTTCTATGGGCCGGCCCATGGTCACGGCCCGCTTCCGCCTCCCTTCGCCCAAGTCCGGGGTCCCTCCCTGTTTCTCTCCCAGACGCCGACAGGTGGGCCCCTCCTATCAGGTCCGTCTCCCTCCTCCCGCCGGTGAAATTGAAGGGGGAGGAATCGCTAGTGCCCACGTCACCCCACGCCAGCCGCCCCCTCCTCCCACTTTGCATGCCCCGCCGCATGCCTCGCCCCACGTGTCCACCTCGGCAGGGAGAACCGCATCCACCCCGCGCCCTATAAAAACCAACCCCGGGAGCAGAGCTCCTTTTTTTTCTGCAACCACCGCCGCTCTCCGCTCACTCCTCCGCCTTAGCGTCGTCGGCCCTTCCCCACTCCGGCCGCTGCTAGCTGCCGCACCTCGCTGTCACCGCCATCAGCCTCGCAAGGTCGAGGTCCTCCGCGTCCGCCTCCTCCCGAGGGCCAGAGCCCTCCATGCCGTCATCTTCCCCATGCCGTGGTCAGCAGTTGCCGTGCCTTGCCGCCCGCGAGGCTGCCGCGTGGCCGCCACGTCGGCGCCATGCATGCGCCGCGTGGTACACCCGCACCCCTCGGTCCCGTGGACTCCGTCCACCATGGACTGGCCCCTTGTGCCACTGACATGTGGGGCCCGCTTGCCGGTGCCGACCCCTCCCATGCTGACATCAGCCCTGGGGATTAATTGCGCAATAATCGATTTAGGGTTTTTTTGTGTGTGTGCTTTGTTTGTCATTTAGACGCTCCCATGTACTACGAGATTGTCACTGAGGTTGCACCAACACCGGAGTAAGGCAAGTCATGCTTTTCATTTGAACATATTGTACCTATTTTGCGAATGTCTTAGTTTTCCTTAAATACGGCGTTGATTTATAATGTAACTGTAGGGCTCATTTACCTACAGAGTAAAACTATTCGAATAGTTGTGCCCGCGGTTTTGGGTGATCAACCAGATTCACTGTGATTAGTCTCACTTATAATAACTTGACTTAATGGCACTAGCGTAGTACAGGTGGATGGTTGAGCCTATCGTATCGCGGTGTAGCGTTGGGCAATAATTATTTAATTCTGATTAATTACTTCAACAATTTTTATTGCTTGCAACTACTATCTTTAAATATCTGCTTTATGCAAATGAACCCACTAGCCTCCTTTGGAAATCTTTGCATCATACCCCTGTTCCGGTATGACTTGTTGAGTACAGTGGGTAGTACTCAGTCTTACTCTATCTCTTCGCCATACTAGAGCTGGAGTATGTTTTGGATGGAGGTTACTCGGAGGAGTAGGCTTTGTCATTGCTGTCAAGGGTGCCCATGGAATTGAGTCACCATGCTACGAGCGTCATGATTTGAATAAGCTCGTTTTACTTTTCCGTTGTATTTATGTAAGACTTTTTATGTGTTTGTAAGACGTGGATGTGTGTATTAACTTTACCATTTGTGTACACTGTTAATCCTGCACAAGGGTTTTTAATACACTTTCTGCTTGGAATCCTGTTTGGGAATTTCCGGGTGTGGCAGTGATGCTCTGGGTATGGACTCTGGTCAAACTCCTCCATCATTACTTCAGGTTTTACAGGGATCTCCTGTTGTGTTTGAAGAACCTCAGCACATGACCCCTCACAGAGATTGTGACCACACCATTCCACTCACACCTCATACTAAACCTGTGAGTGTCAGACCTTACAGACTACCTCATCGTAAAAAGAATGCTCTAGAGGAACTTGTGCAGCAACTATTACAGTCCAAGACAATGCAACCCGGCAAGAGCCCATACTCTTCTCTTGCTATCCTTGTCAAGAAAAAAATGGAACATGGTGCCTTTGCATTGATTATAGGCAATTGAATGCAATCACTGTCAAAAAACAAGTACCCAATTCCAGGTATTGAAGAGAGTTGCATTATCGGAACATGAAAATGATATTTATCCGAATATAAAAACCCCTTAAGACCTTCTTAAATAAACGCATAGATGTAGCGCAATATTTTTTCTAAAACAATAAATCGATATTTCTATTTTATCAATAAATAATAATACAACTAGTGGTACACTTCACTTTTTTGGAAAAAGACTATATTCATCTATAACTGTAATTGTAATTAGAAGTAGTATGGCATGGCATAATAAAAATAAAAAATAGTCATTAGATAAAAAATAAAAAAATATCTCCATTTACTTAAGCACTTTGATACATAATATGAATCTGAACTTTTATAGTAGAGAAGACTAAAGTATATGAGAAACTTTATTTACGATTCCGAGAAAAATAATCTGAATCTGTTTCCAATAAGTTCCTGAATTTGTTTTCAGAAAGTTTGCGACAGATATATATTAACCTTCTCATATTTACTAGAAAAAATACCCGTGTGTTGCAACGGGGAAAAACTAATGTTATGATAATATCTAAAAAATATTAACTTAATATAAAGTAAAAAAACCTCCGGGTAGCTCTCAAAGTTTAGAAATTCTCATATTAATTAGAGTAAAATAAAAATTAAAAAAGAACTGAAATTCGGAATTAAAAATAAGGAATATTGAAATGATGAGTTTAGAGTCTATATAGAAATACAATTAGAAACAATAAAAATTCGGAATTAAAAATAGGATACGGGAAGACGAATCTAGAGGTTATATAGAAGATGAAATGATAATTAAAGCGCATAATTTTATAAGAATTCAAATTTATCACAAAAAATGAGGCTAAGTATGCAGAAGTCACCAAAATTAATATAATCATTAAATTCTACTTCATAATACCATTGGGTCAAAATGAAGCAAACCACATTAGTATCCAAATGATGAAAAATCCAAAATCGTAACTTCCCTTGGACCAAAACGATTAAGGCAAAAACTTAAATATTCTAGCTAAATTTCTCGTTGGTTCCATTTAGTTAGACATGATTTTAGTTGCTTAAACTGATTAAATGTATTTACGTAAATAGGAAAAAATTCATTCGGGCAAAATTAAAAAGAAACCTTATTTTGGCCCAAGAGCCGGCCGCGGCCCAGAAGGCACACCACGGCCAATCCACGCGCGCGGAGGCGCGGGTGGCCCGTGAGAGGAGCGCAACCCGTTAGAGATTACCGCACATGCAGCCCACAAGCTTTGTGTGGGGCATGCATAGCCCATCGGCAGAACATAGCCTAGTAATTTCCAATAGGTCCATTAGTGGGGACCATCGGATCTAATCGGACGACTCAGATCAATTGTGCCCAACACAAAATATTGTCCGTCCCAAAAACCCTAACCCTAGTTCATTCTCCCCCTCTTCCCCAACTTTCTCGGTGCGAGCGGCGGCGGTGATGATGCCGAGCGAAGCGGCGGTTTTTATTTTTAAAAATTACATTTTTCTGGTGAAAAATAACGTTAATTTTATTAATCCGTTTTTTCCATCACTTTCTAAATATATCATGATCTCTAGCTTAATGTTTGCATATGTCTTTCAGCTAAGAGGTGGACCCTTTGGTGCAATATTACATTTTTCCTTTAAATAAAAGCCCAAAATTTTCCTCCAAAATTTTTATTTATTACATTTAAGAATCATCGGATGGCTTGAACAATCTGAAACAACCGTCGCCTTTGTGGTTGGTTCGATCAGCCTAAAAATTTTTGCCTAAAAGAACTTAATTAGACTTTGTTTAGCTTAGCCTAATCCCAGGATGGTTCGACCCATTTTCCATCCAAAAAATCCATGTGTCTATTCATATAATATCATTACTAACCGCTAAAAAAATCTAGTGGTTTGATGCTATACTAACATTGCCACCATTTACCATACTTTTGTGTCACATTTAGCTAAGTTAAGTTGTGACCAACAAAAAGTGAACCACACTTTACGGAGAAAAAAAGTGTGCCACATTTGATGCCATCTGAGACCATGAGAAATAAGAGCTAATCTTATCATAAGTGTGGCATGAATCAAAAAATGAACTAACTTGGTCAAAAGTGCTTAACATGACGTGTGGTTATACAATGTTTGGCAATGAACCAACCAGGTGATGATGGGTGGCTGAAGTTTAATATCAATGTTTTATTAAAGCATCTGAGGATAATCATAAGCATAGGCTGGATGATGTGTCCGTTCTTGACAATTAATCTGCTATATTTGTGAGATGTGGATGATGCTTTTGACATGTGGGCCCGATGATTGTAGCATGGGATGAACGAATGACGAAACCAAGAATAGAAATTTGTGTGACAAATGAAAATATCGATATATTTTACGTAGATAAGCCTAACGGAAATGAGTGAACTATGGGAATATATTCGTGCATTGATATGTGAAGAAAATCCATGGAGTTGAAAAATATTGCTCCCTTCATAAAAAATTGAAAACATATTTCTTTTATGATCGACGGTAAGAAGAAGTTAACTCATCCCTATTTAACTATATACATGCATATAATCAATGGTTCTGATCAATAATTAATTCAATTCTATAAATATGATCACTTTTTTAAAAATATATAAAAGAAATAAAATATGCTAACTAGTTTGGAATAGAGGAAATAACAAATAGGTAATAAAAAACAGAAACAAAGCAGATATGGAGGTAAAGAAGAGACCGAAAAATTGTAAAGACAGGGGAGGGAGAAAAGAAAAAAAAGTTAAAATAAAACCAGACAGGATAAGCAATCGCTCTCTAGTTCCTTCCTGTCTCAGTCACCGGCCAGAGAAAAGGCAAGTGTAGATAAGGAGAGATAAAAAGAACTTCGTCTCTCTCGTTCCTCATCTGAGCTTCATCTGATGAAGCTGTCATTAGCAACCACTATCCACCACTTTCCCCATGGCAAACATCACACCACCGCTCGATGCCTCTGCTTCGGCGAAGCGGTGGATCAAGGTGGGCTAGCGACCTCCCGTGTTGGCCCACTCGCGAGAGGAAGTGTTGCATGGAGTGTGAGATCTGGGAGGGAGCAGGGGAAGATGAGGAGGAAGAGGTGGATCTGGCTTTGTGTCGTGTTCCTCTCGCTGACATTGGCGGGGTGATCGTTGCTGCTGCTGTTGATCCGTTCTCTTCCCCCTCGCTGCTACTCGATCGAGCGTCCTCGACGGTGCAGTCGGATTGGGGCAGGCTCGTCCTTCCTCACCTATATCCAGCCACCGCCATGGCCATCTCCTCTGCCGTCCCACTGGCTCCACCCTCCTTCCTCTGGCCCTCCCTCAACCGTCGCCGAGGCGCGCCGCGACGGTTCCTCGCTGCCAGATCTGGTGACCCCGGCCTCTCCGCTGGTGGATCCAGCTGGCCGAAGCGGACGGCGCACGAGACAACGAGGAGGCACGGCACAACGCACAGGAAGCAACCAGTGATGGGAGTCAGGACCGCCAGATCTGGCGGTGGCGACGATGACAACCGTGGCTCGGCGACATCAACAGCAACCTCGACCGCGAGCATTCATATTTGGGCGACGGTGGGAAAGGGACGACGACGGCGCGAGTTCCTCCTTGTCGGCGTCCGTGGCCTCGTCAGCACCATCGTGGGCCAGAGGCTCGACCGTCATGGACTGACGGAGCCCCGAGGAGGCCAAGATGCAGCGCGGTGATGGCCGCTGCCATGGAGCTCTTTCCTCTGTGCCGAGCTGCTGCCGTGGAGCTTCTTCCTCCTCGTTGATCCACCGTCGTGGAGCTCCTTCCTGCACTGAGTTGCCGCCATGGAGCTCCTCCCTCCGCGTAGAGTTAATTTTCCTTTGGAGGTAATTCAATTAATTGCAACTTGTTTGTACATATTTGTTCTAGTTTTTTTTATCTTAGACTTCTGTTATTCTTCCTCCTCCCTACTTAACCGATTTGATTTTAACATGGACCTGTAAGATCTCCTTGCAATTCAATCGATCAATTTTTATCCCTTTGTCTGATATCCGAGTCGGTTTCTTGTCTCACTTGTGAGAAGGCAACGGACGTGGGTGTGACGCAAGATAGACGCGCGAAGGCGCACTGTGATGGACGAAGATAGGTTGTGACAATCGGAAAGTTACCGCGTGCGGGAAAACTGGGACGAACAAAAAATACAACGACGGACCAAAAAATATACGGAATTCTTACGATTTTTTATATTAGGTGTGTGTCATATATATATATATATATAGACATACTATACCGCATTAGATCCACAAAATTCGGGGGATGGGATAGGAAAGCGAGGGGATTTGTTGGGTTGCTTACGATTAAAACAGGTATAAATACTTGAGGGCATTTCACGGTAAATAAATTACTCCCAGATGGGGTGGGGTTTGGGAGAAGGGGGGCGGGGGGTGGGGGGGTGGGGAGGGGAAGGGGGGTGGGGTGTGTTTTAATATATATATATATATATATATATATATATATATATATATATATATATATACACTAGCAAAAATACCCGTGCGTTGCAACGGGTGAAGATATCTTAAATAAGTTAAACAAATTTGTTTTAAAATTTTAGAATTTGGCCAGCAATAACTACTTAAATGTTTAGTTTGAAAACAGAATAACTGAGTTAACATGGATTTGTCTCGAAAATAACTGTCATAACTTATAACTTATGATATCATCAACTTTTTAGATTTTATAAAATTATTTTAATGTAAAATTGACCGTTGGAATTTTAAAAGTTTAACTAAATCATGTACAGAGTATCAAATATTTCTAACTTGATGAAGGGATCCGCAATGCATTATACATATATAAAGTTTTCATAGTCACAAGCAGTTGTAGCTATTGGTCCATCACCTGTTATGTAGGAGGTTTGAAGTTAACCTTGATCAATAGGGAGGAATGGTACACTATAGGAAAACCGAGTCACATGTTGGACAGGTAGTGTATAAAAGGGCTGATGTGGTAGGGTAAATCAATGTGTTGTGAACAACATTAATGAAAATAAAAGAAGCAAATAGATCTGTTTTTCAAAATTACAATGGGACAAAAAGTATTGGTTGGGTTTCAGTTTCCATAGGAACTGTTTATCGCAGTACTCACGAAAAAGGTGAAGCAATGTCCAGCCTAGGTGGGACATGACCGTCGAGGAAGCTAGGCGTTCCACGTGGAGAAACAAACCCAAACGGGAGCAACAAACGGAAGGCTCATTCGGTTTAGTGACGGAAACCATTAAAGCTAAGAGCAAGGGGATAGATATTAATTTTTTGGCACATTTTGAATTTAATCAACTTCTTTTGGGACAAAAGTAAAGAAAAAAGACATCACTTTGATCTTGTGTATCCTATATTGTGCACACAAACCAACTCCACATGAACCAGCAAAAATTGTAAGGGGCAATTTGATCATGTCATGTAAAAAGTGGACCCTCTCTCGCATTGTCCGCATGAGAACACCAAAATAATAGGCGCAATGTCTCCTAGCAAATAACCGTATTTACAATAAAGATCACTATGTACGATGTCCTATAGCTAAAACCATAAAGTCAAGATATCTATTAGCAAAATTTTTCTAAAATATATTCCTAAAATAACATTGATTTTTTTATCATTTGGACTGTGATTTTACATATGTAGTGTGTAAGCTGTTCTGACTGCTGGGCAAAGGGCGTGGCTGGGGAAGCATGATCACACACCACTTCTCATGCACCACGTGGGCTGACATGTGGTATGTTCTTCCTTACCTTGGGCATGCAAGCCCACCACACAGCGTGTAACGAGCACCAGGCCAGCAGCCCGTGGGCTCGAGCGAATACTATGCTCGTTTTCAATATCAACGACCAGCGAAAAAACTCCGTGAGTAAAAAAAACCACGTATCGGACACGGTGACGGACGAAAAGGCGGATGTGTGACGATTGGAAAGTTACTAATCTTTTAGTTAAGATATATATATACACACACTATACCGCATCCAGGGTGCGTTGTATTAAAACACCCCCTTCTCCCAAACCCCACCCCATCTGAGAGTAATTTATTTACCGTGAAATGCCCTCAAGTATTTATACCTGTTTTAATCGTAAGCAACCCAACAAATCCCCTCGCTTTCCTATCCCATCCCCCGAATTTTGTGGATCTAACAAAAAGGCGGTTCGTGCTTGAGCCAGGCGGCGACGGTGAGGAGCCCCGGCCATCATCCGTGCACGGTGCTCGATAGTCGCCACCGTCCTCTGCGGCGCCTATGCAGCTCCACCGCCACCGACCAACCTCACCATCCCCGCCCTCTCTCCGTCGCTTTGTCGCCGCAATTCGGGATCTGCCCGCCGTGGTCGAGGCGAACCATGCATTGGTAGCGATGGTCCAGAGGGAAGACCTCATCAACACCGCCTCCCGGCCTTCGCCTCGACGAACTGCCACTGGATCCAGGTCCTCATCCACACTGCGCATGCCGTCGACGTCGGGGGCCTGCGCCATTCGTCCCTACCACCCACCACCGGCCGGACAGAGGAGGGGGGCGACGGGGGTGGTTCCTGCCGTCAGATCCGCCTACCCCCTGCCTTCCCGCACCGGATCGGGTAGCCACGATGCGAGGGGACACCAGTGACGAGGAAGGAGCAGTGAGGAGGCTGATGTCCAGGAGCGAGGGAGCCGGGAGGTGTGCAATCCACTCGGTTGCAGTAGATGCCTGGCTCCTGGATCCGAAGGCCCAGCCTCTCCCCTGTCGTCGAAGCTTGGAGGATTGAGGAGAAGCGAAACCGGCAAGGAAGGCAAGTCATGCTTAAATGGGGTCTGCTCCCTCGTCGTCTAGTTTGGAACGGGACGACGAGGTTCCCCGCACTGTTGTATGAGCTGCAGATTCACCACGCCGTCCCACCTGCTTCCTTCTGCGATGATGCCATGGCGGCCGCCACGTTTGATTGAAGCATCCTCATCATCAGCCAACGCGGCTTGCACAAGGCAGCGAAGTTTAGATGGTATGCTTGGAGGTAACGACTTTGTGATGCTAGTCCGTTTCTGCTGCCTGATGCTAGCTGGTTACTATTGACAATCTTGTCGATAAGCTTGCAGTTTCTGAAAATTTTCAGTGTAGCAGAGCTATTAGTTGATTAGCCAGCAGTTTTCTACAATTTTGAAGTAGTTCAACATAACATCACTAGATCAGTCAGCCGTGATTAGCAGATATATATGATATTAGTTTCTGAAATTTTGTAGTTCATTTGAGCATTGTTGATCAGGTAACAGTTTTTCTGAAATGCCCTGCTTCAGTAGAGCAGCACAAATGAATTTTCTTTTGGTCTTCATTGAATCAGTTAGCCATGTGATTTTGATTTTAAGATATGAATACACAGTTTTGTGATCTTTTTCGATGTACTACATACTATTTACAAGGATGTTTCCAGTCATAATTTTCTTTCATTTATTAATACTTTATAATGTTGAGGCTCTGATTGCTATTCTTCTTTTACCTACGTATTGCCCAACAGTGCTTCGATCGGGTCATGGTATGCTCCTCTTCGCAGTAACGTATATGTGTTCCTGAGGTATGTGAAACAATAACCTGTTTCATATTTTTTATCCTAACAAAAATAACTTAGTTCTTGCACATGTAGTGTTACTGTCATATATCTTTAATGAGTGGGGAAAAAATCAAGGTGAATAGATAGCTATTTTGAATCTTGCAATATAGAGAACCAGAACACTTCTAAATCTGCAGGTAGGATCTGCAGATCTGATATGCATATGAAACTAGGGAAGCAATAACTTGTATATTTGGAAGTAAATATGCTATAACATGTAAAAAGAAGTATAGGAGATATATAAATATCAATTATAGAATGTCATTTTGTTACCAAACAATCTGAAATACTTTATGCTTTCTTGTTTTCTGAGCAGAACAGCTTATCCGACGAGAACTACCTGAGGCCGGTGTGCCAGGCGCTGGAGAGGCGGTTCCGGAGCCGACCGCGGCGGTGGATGGCGTCGCTGAAGCAGAAGTACTTCCTCAACCCGTGGCTCGCCGCCGGCCTCGTGGTGGCAACCGTCGGGCTCGTTTGCATCTTGATCCAGGCAGTTTACTCCGTTTTGAGTTATGTAAAAGCAGGGAACTCGTGGGCATGCTAATGTGTGACAATATCCATGAATTCAGAACTTGCGTTGGGTGAATAGTAAAGTGGCTTTATTGTCCTACAAATTGTATGAGTCGCAGATACTTTTGCTTCTATATAAACAGTTTTGGCTGGATTGGGTTTTCGAGATTGTGGTTGATTCTCTTTATAAAAGAGAGGCAGTCATGGTCTGTGTACTACATATGAATAGTACATATGAATAGTACATAGTTCTCCGTGTGCCTAACATTGTAAAATATTAAATAAAGCGAGTTGTTCACTTGTACTGCAGAGTAAATTAGTTTATGAGTCGCCAAATTTATCAGGTTTCTAATGAGTTGAGTCAACGAGCTCGTCATTGTTAATTCAATATTGTATATAACTAGGGAGATTACCAGACTAATCCAATTAAAAAAATTACTACCATTTATTCGTCAAAAAAAATTAAAAACCTTTAGTAACTTGGTTACTAAGAGATTTTGTGGTAAAATAAATTTGTTGCGTGGATCACCATCGGTGTGATAGTAATTTATTTACTAGGAGTAATCTTGTGGCAATATCAATATGTTAATTTATTTACTTCACGAACGTATGAGAACCAATTGAGAGTAGTAATGTCCTAACAACCTGAGAGAATTCATTTACTAAGAGAAGGAACCAGTTGAGAAGAACTGAAAATAACCTAGGAGTAATTCATTTACTAAGAAGAAATCACTTTGTGAGTGCAGGAATGTTAGTAACTCATTTTCTCATGATCTGATAGACTCAGTAATCTTGTTACTAATAGGCTAATTACGAAAGAAGTGTGGGATAAAAGAAAAAAAAGGACTGGGAATACAGGAAGAGTGGACGGGGATGGAGGAGGGTGCGGGGGGAGGAGGAGGGGTGGGGTGGGGTGGGGTTGGTGGGTAGGGAGGGGGTGGGTTGATGTGAGGGGAGCGTTTTAACTATAACACACCCTTGGTGCGGTTTAGCGCGTCCCTATATATATATATATATATATATATATATATATATATATATTTCCATTTCCCAAAAATAAAAAATCCAAACGACACTTTCAAACCGTTTTCATATATACATACATATATATACATACATATACATATATATACATATATACACATATATATACATATATATATATAAATATATATATATATGTATATATCTAATAATCCTCCTTGACGGACGAAAAAAAAGGTGACGAAAGGAAAGTTACGAATTTTTTAAGTAGGTAAGATATATATATATATATATATATATATATATCTATATATATATATACACACATATATATACGGTGGCGCTACATGGCGCGCAGCGCGCCACGGATAAAGTAGCGCGACACTGAGCGCCCGGTTTCCTCGTCCTCCTCACCCTCAATCTTATCTTCCTTTTTTCCGTTGGACATACACTGATTACTGATTGATTGACGCTCATAAAACAAAACTACCTCTATCCAGCCAACAAGAAAATATCTGACTCACGGTAAAAAAATTACTGATACAAACCCACCTGATCCTGTCGTACATAGAGTTATACCCTAATTTGTACTTAGAATAAAAAAAAGTACTACCTCATCTCTAATTTCCTTACGTACATACTACTATTGAACAGAGTAAAAATATTTTTATTAAACACTGAGTAAAAATATTTTTATCATCACTTCCGGAGTGCTAATAGTAAATTTTTACTCGAATTTTTTATGCAGTGTTAATAGTAAAATTTTTACTCGAATATTTATTCAGTGAAAAAAATTGCTTGACGTACAAATCCTATAAACCTTGCATACCTCTAGCGGTAAAATTTTAACTCTCTTATTATTCTATAAGAGACCGATATAGGACTCTCTCCATTGAATAAAAATTTTACTATCGATTGTGAGGGTGGGTGGAGGGGTGTATGCGTTGGGAGGCAGGGTTAGGGGCATAGTAGTCGCTATCACGCGTCGTCTAATTAGTAGAGCGCTACACGCCGTGTATATATATATATATATATATAGATTTCCGTTTCCCAAAAATAAAAAATCCGAACGACACTTTCAAACCGTGACCACATCTTTCGGTTCGGAGTCGGATGGATACACCAAACGGATCCGCCAACTTGGGACCGAACTCGGTTGTAATCTGAGCTGTCTTGAGTAGTACTACATATATTCAGGTAGGGGCGGTGCTCCTCTCCACCCGACCCGCTAAGCCTACAACAATCAATCTAAGGGGTGTTTAGATCCAGGGGTAAAAAAATTTGGCGGGTCACATCGAATGTACGGACACACATTTGAAGTATTAAATGTAGACTAATACCAAAACAAATTACAGAATCCACCTGTAAACTGCGAGACGAATTTATTAAGCCTAATTAATCCGTCATTAGCAAATGTTTACTGTAGCACCACATTGTCAGATCATGACGAAATTAGCCTCAAAAGATTCGTCTCGTGATTTACACGCAAACTGTGCAATTGGTATTTTTTTCATCCACTTTTAATACACCATGCATGTGTTCAAACGTTCGATGTGACGGGGCAAAAAAATTTTTGCCTTTGATCTAAACAGGCCCTAGGTTTAAGGTCTCAGCCGAGACGAGAAGGGGAAATAAGCCACAATTCCGGCGGCGGTGACGGCGGCAGCTCCTCCTTCTCCTTCATCAGGTGCGCGCTTTGATCTGGATTAGGTGTTGCTCCTTTTCACTGTCAAATCTTGATCTGGATTTGGATAGTTTTGTGCGAACGTGGGATAGATCGATGATCTTCCGCAGTTGATAGTTCATAAAAGTGGCTACTTTCTCGTTTCTGATCCGATGTTGTTATGCTTTTTATTGCTCGGTTTCTCCACAGGAATTCCAGCGCTGCTGATGGATCCATCTGAGGGAAGGAAAATGAGTAGCTTTAAGGAGGAAAGAAGTGAAGGGGAAGTTCCGGCCACGGCGATTGATCCCACCGACGAGGGTAAGGCGGCGCAGGCGATGCATGTGCCCGATGTAGGTAAGGCGCCTATGACGGAGAAAAAAAAGAGGACTAAGATGGTCCGCTACACTCAAGAGCAAATTCAGTACTGCATTGCGAACCCGGTGGAGTTATCTGACGAGGACGAGGACGATTTTAATCTGACGGAGGTCCTGAGCAAGGAGTTTCTGGGCCGGATGTCGCAGGAGTATCTAGACAAGTGGTATGCCATGGAAGAGAAGGAGAAGGCTAGTCTGAAGAAGATACAGTACGTCCTCCGCAATGAACGGGAGAACATCTTCAACATCCCTGATAAACCGGAGGACGTCCTTAAGCAGTACTACACCAAAGGCTATGCTGAGTACGAGGTTGTCATTGACGATGACAACGGCGATGAAGACAATAAAGTTCATGCGTCAGTTGCTCCCCCTGGCCGAAGAAGATTCCGGAATGGGGTTGCCATGAAGAAGAATCAGTCAGGAGGAGGAAGTATTATTAGGAAGTTAAATTGAAATCATCGTCTTCAGTGTTTGGCATGGATACATCTTAGTTGTAGGGGAAATTATATTTTCCCCTCTATTTATCAGCATATAATAATAATAATAATACTGTGTAACTCTGTGGTCTGACTTAATTCTTAGTTTCCTGCAATGGTTTGATTATAGTCGTTCTGACTTAATTCTTAGATTTCTGCAATGGTTTGATTATAGTCGAGCTAATTGTATTATGTTTCTATCTTGTTCAGCATTGATCCATCATCTTGTTCAGGGAATCTGAAACTACCCTAGACTGAAAAGTCAGAGAACATAGTTTGTTTTGACTGGAGTAGTTTTGTTGACTGCATTTTCAGGAATAATTTGGAACCCCTTGCAAAAGCTCGCCCGAAAAATGTTATGTATAATTCGGAACCTCTTGCAAAAGCTAAGCCGGTCTCTGTTGACATTATTCAGAGTTGCATGATAAGGATTCCGATGGACAAAACTTTTTGACATAGTCATATGAGAATGGCACTCTGCTACCATATGTTTCTCCAAATGCCAATGCAAGTTGGATTAACACCTGAAATGAAGAATGAGTCAGTCAGGCAGTGTGCTTGAGACAGTCAGACATAATTTTCAGTTTAGTTTGCAAAGTTAGTGTAGCTATCAGGTCTGTCTGATCGCAGGGGTGCAGTGAAAGTGTGAAACCGAGCAATTTCGTCAGTTTCTTAACAAGCTATTACTTTCTCCTGAATCTGTAGTAACTCTGAGCTATAAAAACTGAGGTTTTTTTACATTATTGATAGTTCCAAAATCCTGAACAGATTCTACTCTTTTTTTTTAACGGAACAGATACTCTTTCGATTGTCAAGTTGTTTGTATTTTTCTGTCTTCTGTTTTAGGTCTGCATGGTCCAATTTCTTTTATAAATGTGAAACCGTATATGTTTGAACTCAACCAGCCGATTTGTCATGTCCATTTTCTTGTGTCATTTGAACCCTTGACAGCTTTTTTTTTCCTTTTGCTTTATAACCATGAAGCAAAAGGTCGAGAAATAACAGCATCTCCGGCCAGGGAATTTTTTTTCCCGGATGCTAAGTGTAATGGGCCGAAAGTGGCGTAAAAACGCTAGCCTATGCTATGTCTATTTTGCTCTCTCATCTCTTGCCTTTGGTTGAATCACGTCAATTCTTGAGTTAGTCAAGAAGGAGATGGTGATTTGCAGGTAATTCACATTCTTATCTTCAGCGTTGGATATCAGTGCTTGCTTGAGCTTTCTTGGTGACTAACATACTTCTTTTCCAGCAATCCATTGCAAAAGCAGTTTGAAGAAAAAAGAAGTGGGGATCAGCGATGTTATTCATTGAATGAGCAACATAAAGCAATCAAGAAGGTGCTCCATCATACCATTTGGTGTTTCTTGTATGAAGTTATTTTTGTTACTTGTATTGCTGTTGTTGAATAATTACTATTGGAGAATCTGGCACTCTGATGGTTCATGACGCCATTGCTTTTCACAGAATAGCGGAACAGTCAATAGTCCCCTGCCTATGCTAGAACTACAAAATTGTCAATGTTGACACGCACTATTTTTCCGTGTGCTTCTTGAACTGTATATTTCATGCAAATTGGGAAATATAATCATTTTTGCCTTCTAGGCTGATATGATTTTATATATGTTCATAATTACTCTGCATATCTGCTGCTTTCAGGAGCTAGGTTTGGGGACTGATGACAAAACAGCGTTGTCTGCTTTGTGATTCAGCTCTTATTATGGGTTATGGACATTTTTATTGCCCAAAGAGCTTCACATTTCTTGTGGGTCATTCCAAATTGTCCCCCCTTTTTTACCTGGGTTCCAAATTGTCCTTCATTCATGTGTTGCAGCAAAATTAAGGGAGCGGATTGAAGCAAAGAAAGAGAAGTGCCTCATGTTCTGCAAGTCATTGATGAAGAGCTCACAGAGCAGCTTTTAGAAACCAGTTCCAACGAGTTAAATGTGACATGGAATTATTTGGATTGGCTCACTGTATTACGGTGAGGAAACTATAGGTTTTCATATATCTACTTTCTTTGTTAGAATTATATCAAAGACAAGATTCCCATGCTTTATGTAGTATTCACCCTTGTATTGCAGCAACAAAAAAATTGATGTACATCATGCTCAACAAATTCCTTGATGAAGATCACTATGGGTTGAGTGATGTTAAAGAGAGAGTATTGAAATATAGCGGTTGGCAAAGCTAAAGGGGAACTTCACAAGGTATTATCACTCCTAATCATTACCTTTATTGTTTGTGCTTGATTTGTTATTTATCTAAGTGTATTTATATTAATGAAAGTTGACATATAATAGTTCTTCTCTGCTCACTATTTGATAACGCTGGATGACACAATTCTCACTAAATTTAACACCTCACTTGCATTAATGCTCACTAAATTTAATACCTCACTTGATGCCTAAGTGCCATTCGTTGTTTCAACCAATAACTTTGTTGGATCATTTACGACAGGAAAGGTCATGTCTTTCTGCTCCACCATGAGTTGGTAAAACCAGTATTGGCTGTGGTCGATCAATTGCACACACACTGAATCGGAAGTTTTACAGATTTTCTGTTGCAGGTTTAGCTGATGTGGCAGAAATCAAGGTATAATACAAATATTCAAGGCATGTCCATATCTCCTAAAATCACATGAAATGGTTATGTGAAATTAACATCCCATCAAATCTTAGGGGCATCGGCGTAAGCATGTTGGTGCAATGGGAAGTGGAATGTCTTAAATCAGTTGGAACAGAAAATCCTCTAGTATTGATAGAGTTGCTAAACGTACTACTATCTATTTCATGCATAACGTCTTGCTGTGTATTTGGATGCCAAGCACATTTCCGATCACAGTGATTTTTTTCAACTAATATGATTTTATTTCTACAAATTCATAGATGTTCATGCTCTCTAAATTATAGTAATTTATCTTTGTTGGCTGGCAGCTTGGGAGAAGGCATTCTGGTGATCCAGCCAGTGCATTTTGGAGCTTCTGGAACCTGACCAGAATGTTAATTTTCTTGGCCACTACCTTGACGACCCTATTGACCTATCCAAGGTTATGCAGTTGTTCTCAAGGGTTTCTTTTCTTCCTACCTAGATGTGGTTGACTTCACAGGGTAACGTGGTTTCTGAATGTTTATTTAAAAGCCGTTAAACAGCATTTGATTACTATTTTTTAAACACGGAGCTTATCAGAAGTTGGATAGCTATAATCACCATCTTCTAACTTTGCATCTCCTAGACAATTCATACATCTAGATGTTATAATTAGGTGCTCACAATTGCCAATTACTGTGCTATCTCATAAATACCGTGATTGCACTACAATAAAAAAGCCCATAGAGATGGGCACTCTAGGTACCGGAACAACTAAAACCGGTACCTATAGTGTTTTTCTCTCTTCCGCGGGCTGATAACACATAAAACCGACACGTACCGGTTCTAATGAAAAACCGACACCTATACTATAGGTGTCAGTTTTTTAAGAAAAACCGACACCTATAATTTATTATAGGTGCCGGTTTATTAAAAACCGCCACCTATAATAAACTATAGGTGTCGGTTTTAAAAAAAAAACGACACCTATACTGCCGGCGAGCCGAGCCGAGCGGCCTTATCCATACGCGTCCTGCGCGTCCTTATCCTCATCTCGCCTCTTTCGCCCTCTCTCTCTCACTCTCTCTCCCTCCATCTCTCTCTCCATCTCTCTCTTGCTCGCTCTCGGCCAGCCGGCGGCCCGGCGGAGCGACAGCGTCGGTGGCCGGGCGGCGGCTCGGCGAAGCGGCGGCGGCGGCCGGGCGGCGGCTCGGCGGAAGCGGAAGCGGCCGGTGGAAGTGGCGGCGGAAGTGGCCCGGCGGGAGGGGAGGCCGCGGCGACGCCGGTGATGGCGGCGGTGGCGCTTGTACCCTCCCCTCCGCCAGATCCAGTGGGAGGGGAGGCGGCGGACCCCGGCAGTGGCCAGCCAGCGGCCGGGCAGCGGCTCAGCGGAGCAGTGGTGGCGGCGGCGGCCGGGCGGCGGCTTGGTGAAGCAGCGGCGCGCCCAGCCTTGGCGGAGCAGCGGGAGGGGAGGTGGCGGACCTCGGCGACGGCGGCGGCAGCCATCGCACCCTCCCCATGCGACGATGGTGGCAGTGGTGGATGATGTACGTTTTTTATGCTGTCGTGTTCATGGATGATTGTACGTTGTGTTCATGTGTTCATATATTAATCTTGAATTGTATATGTTCTTTGATCTTTTTGGATGAAGCGAAGTTGCTCGATGGATCGAATCGAGCCGATGCATGGAGCTTTTTTTTGATTCCCGGAACCTCAAAGGTGCCGGTTCCTAAACCGGTACCTTTGAGGATGGATCATAGGTGTCGACTAATAAGTACCGGTTGGGAAACCGGCACCCATATAAGGTTCCCAACCGGCACCTTTGGCCCATTCTGTAGTAGTGTTGGTAGGTCTAGATCACCCCTCAACTTTGGAAGATTGAGCTTGGTCAACCCATGTCCTTGACTTTAAAGTGATAAAATGCACCCTAAAACCTTGCAAATCCAATCTACCTAAAACAAAGTGGGTTTTGTAGCGATTTTGCCTACACGGCTGTGTGACATGGATCTTTGATCATGCTGGCATTTTAGTATAGCAATGGACCAACATGTATACAAAGCAATTATACAAAATAATATGCAGAAAACACCCTATTCTAGAGGATAAACACAGTTGTATACAACATCTAAAAATAACTTCTGTTTTTGGAAATGTCTTTCATGTGTTTCTTAACTTCTCTGCCATGCTACTTTCTATTTCTTTTATTTTTGTTCCACAAAATAACTTTAGCATGCAAGGCATACTCTGACACCTTTTCTTATTGAAAATCAGCTCCTTTTTGTCTCCACAGCAAATGTTATTGAGATGATACCAAATCCATTACTGGACAGGATGGAAATCATTGCAATAGCTGGTTATATAACTGATGAAAAGATGCACATTAATTGCTCGACATTATCTAGAGAAGAACTTATGAGAGGAATGTGGCATTAAACCTGAATTGCTAAATATGGATTTTTAAGTAGTTTAGTTATTCCTTCTATTTCCATTCTGGTTTTTTATGTCTCGAAACTTCAGTATTCTACCAAATAAAATTCCTCACACGACACGAAGGAAACTTATTGATTATTAGGAACTAAATTGGTGTGGGATTTGGTGATGAGTTACGCTTTTTATTTAGGAGTCAACAATGGCTAGTTTAAATATTATAGTTAAATGGAACATTTTTCTCCAACGTTATTGAAAAATACGGCAAATTTTGATATTGATTTATTCTCTGGTTTTCACCATGATGGATGGATTTTGATTTATTCTCTTTTATTGATTATGGACTCATTAGTGCTGCAAGCCTCTCCCTCTGTATGGCAAGCTATTACAGTAGATGCTTATCATAGTGATTTAGGTTTGTGCACAATAATTTAAAAGATAGCTCAAATGAATTTGTTGCCCTTGATTCACAATAGCTTTACGAGAAACATCAAAAAATTATAGGTCATTTACTTGTAACAGGTGTAGCATTTTTTTACCAAGGACCAAAAAAGAGAGAAAAGGTGCCTGAAGCCCTAAAAGTTCCAGAACAACTTACATTTAGGAACAGGTTGAGAAGGCTAAACCGATCGACATTTGGTAGGGAGTATTTAAGAATCTGAGATCATACTATTTCCAAAAATGGTGTTTTTCTTAATGCTCCACAATGCTAAAGAGTGTCTTAATTTATAAGCTTTGTGTTAAACTGTACCTAGATGTGAATTACACCTTACCGCCGGTTTTGGACTCCAGAAATTTATTTTGAAGAGTCATGTAATTCGTTAATGTCATACTCTTAGCATGTGCCACTTTACATTTGGGTAGGATCATTGCGCAGTTCACACCTCTTTCTGTAAATTTTTATGTTCCCTGTTCACAAATATTAGTCACTTTGGACCATTTTGTTTGTTCACAATTACTTGCTACTTTACGTTTTTTGATACACGTTTTTCCGTTTTAATTCCTTCATTCCTATTTTGGTGGTCTTAGAAGTATCCAATTAGTTTTGAAGAGCAATATAGTCATGTTACTTAAAAGCAGATGACTACCTAGATATGCGTGCCATGGTTAACAAAAATCCATTCTACATCCTTCAACTTTTTTATTTGTCTAAAATACACCTCCAAATTACAAAACCAAATACAACACACCCTCTAACTATTAAAACAAGACATTTTAAACTCTTGAGTAGTTTTTATGGTGCTTTTGATCTACGTGGATGGCAACTGTATAAATGATCCACGTCAGCGGTTATAGGCCAAAGCCAAATGTTTCTCCCTTCGGCGGGGTTTGCCTTGCGAGCGGTGGCGGCTAACACGGTCAACGGCGAGGCTCTACATTGACCGTGGTCGAGGCGGAGGAGGAGGACCGGCCCATCTTCTTCCTTCCTCTCCCTCTCTTGCTTCCCTTCTCCTTCCTATACCTTCTCCCTCCAATCTTCTTCCAGGAGAACTCGTCGGAGGCTCAGAGCTCTCGTATGCTTCCCCGAGCTCAGCCAAGGAGGGCAAGCTCTCCGCTGGCCCGTATTCTTCCGAGCTTGGCCAAAGGTACGGTCTCCATCGAGCTCGTTGCCGATCCCCTCTTTTCCTTGGCCAAAGGGGCGGGCTCGCTGTCAAGCTCGGCACCGACGCCATCTTCTTCGAGCTCGGCGTGGGGGTGCGCTTCGCGTCAGGCAAGGAGGGGCGGCGCAGCGGGAAGCTCACCGGCCGCTATGTCCATCTCGTTCTGCTTGTTGCTGAGCTAGTCATCTTTCTCGGTCTGCTTGTTCCACCGGCGTGCGACTGTCAATCAAGGGCGACATGACCTCCAATGTGTTCTATGTCACCGACGCCACCGGCCAGGCTGTCGACGAGAGCACCATTGATGCGGTGAGGCAGAGGGCTGGCATGGACTGTCTCGTTGCTAAGGAGGAGCACCGGCGGCAGCTCTACTAAAAATCCCGATCGGGTCACCGCGATGACAGCAATGGTGGCGGCACATTGGGTTGTTGTTCTCTTGTTCTACCTTGGCAACTTTGTCAAGAGGAACCTGGTCAGCTTGGGTTGATCAAATCGTGCCCTCAGACATGAAGCTAACATGGAGAATCCAAGAACAACCCAACAATTCAGTCAAGACAGATTGTTCATCTTGCTGCTACTGTTCTTCGACACACAAACACACCATGCTGCTGTACATAGAACATTCTGAAACAAAACATGAAGGTGCAGAAGTGGTTGATGAAAGCTCAGACAAGTCTCTGCGACCCAACTGCTTGCTGCTGCCTCCTCCCCGCGTGGAGCTGCTCCTTCCCAGTGCCATCATTTCCGCCGGCGACCGCGTGCTGCACAAAGCTGCTCCTTCTCCTTCTCCGTGCCGCCGCCTGCGCCAGCTAACGCCGCCGCCGGCTCCAGTAAGCCACGCGCGTGGCTGCTGGCCGCTGCACTTCACGGAGCCACTGTGTTAGTCTCCGCCATCGTAAGGCAAACCCCGAAGGGAAAAACATGTGGCTTTGGCCATATAACCGCTGACGTGGAGCATTTATATAGCTGGTATTCACGTGTACCAAAACCACCATAAAAACAGCTTAAGAGAAAGTATCCGGTTTTAATAGTTGGAGGATGTATCATATCCGGTTTTGTAATTTGAGGTTGTATTTTAGACAAGCACAAAAGTTAGAGGGTGTAAAATAGACTTTTCCCTAGTTAAAATTGCAAGTAAACATCAATGGAGGGAGTACTTTATTTTATATTTTATTAAGCCTTCTGACTAACTAATGGGGATTGCATATGTAACCTTTACATATTTGTATTAGATTTCTATTTTAAATTTACCTCAGCAATGATACCTTCTCCTAATGTTAATATCATATACATGATTAAGGATTGTAAAATTCTTAGATTCTTTTTTTCTACAGACAACCTTGGAATTGCTTGCTAGTAGAGTCCATAGTAGACAAAAAGTACAGAAAGGAAAAGAGTGGTACTAACTTCAAAGTTTATACAAAACACACGCCATTTTTGCAGCAATACAATGTTGTTGAGACGTGGAATATGCCAAGAAGAGTTGCTTCTAGGACCAAATTTTACTGGTTACATTCAACTTCAACTGCCTGACTACAGAACATGTATAGGTTATAGATGCTGCTCTGCTTGTCCTAATTGAAAATTACTGCTGAGAAGCAGGAGTGTGAAACCTTTGGAAAACGTCTCCTCTCGGACGTTCGACCCGAAGAGAAAAATCGGACGCTCCATACAAAAGCAAGCGGCAGCGTACACATAGCAACAACTACTCGCTAGCAGCCGTAGTCCATATGCACAGGGCCTACGGTCCCACGTGAGGAGCAGCTAGCATGAGCCCATGGACGAATGGACATGAGTCATATCAACCACGTACCTTCGAAATGGTAAAAATTTCAAATGATTTTTCGTTTTTAGATATCTATCGGATCCATAATCAGATTATACCTCTGTATTTATTACGAAATCTTACATAATTATATTCCGATAAAAAAGTATAATATATATGTTTCACATAGTAAGGGCTTTGTGTTTCAATCTAACATTTTTCAATGTTGCATGTCCTTCAAACATTTTCTAGCACACGATGAGAACTTATTTCACAAGTAATGAAACAACTAAAATACTTTTCGTTGGAATATTTTCTACCAAGCGAAAAAACATCTAAATCATTTACTTATACAAGATAAAATACCTTATGATATTTTGCAAATATCAAAAGTTCAATCCATAGAGCTCACACATCCAAAGGGATTGGACTCTCGTGGATTTTTTTCCTACACTATTTATCTATTCCGTAATTTGATAACACCATTGAATACATTACAGTAATTTTTTGTTACAATATCCTGAATGATTATATTACGGTGACTTTTTTAATTTGTTTATTGCACCCTTTTTAGTATTGCACACAGTACTATTTGCATGTTTCAATAAATATTTTCTGATGTTTCATTATATCATTTGTCAATGTTGCACATGATGTTCTTTTAGAAGTTCCCGCAAGTTTTTTGATGTTCAACAATTACAACTATGCTTAATGTGTGATTTAAAATTAATTCAACATTATTTTTTTTGCAAATACATTGTATGTTTCATATTATTTGTTTCTATATTTCACACGTTGGTAGTGAGTGTTTCGTTTAGTGGTTGCGTTTGTTGCATTTATTTGAATATTTAACAATTCACGATGTGAGATGAAATATGTTTTTATAAACGGTGAAATAATGGTTGATTTTTTTAGACACACATATATTTTTTATCAAAATATAATCATATAGGATTTTATTATACAGATTTAATTATGATGAATATAATGATGTAATTGAATAATAGATCATATATATATATTAAGGGAAAAAATATCTAAAATTCTTAGAAAAAAATAGGTACATACACATGTACTATGACTATGAAAGAAGAGGAGAGAGAGAGGAAGAGCAAGCAGCATCACGAGCATGCAGCAATGTACTAGTACTATGCAATAGACAAGGCTACTCTAGCAACGCATGCAGCGGCTGGTATGCATGCTTGAAGGCAGCATGCGCAGGCGTGCAGCAGTGTGGTGTCGGGCGTCCGATATTTGCAAAATTATCGGACGTCCGATGCGTAGCATCCCCGATAATGTATATATGATCTATTATTCGATTACATTGAGAAAATTTACCGCAAGGTAACTTTTGCATAATGATCTTTCAACTTTTTTTTTACCAAAAGACAACTATTCTAGTTTGGAACAAGGAGAGTCAATCTCTAGTCGCAAAAGGATAACACTTCTGTGTTTATTTTGAGTTACTAAATGTCAGTGCTTATTTTTGCTCGTATTCTTTCACACTTAGCATTAGTTTATATCAAGATACACCAATCATGTTCTGCTATACTAGAGATTTCATCGTACATCTGTGGGAAAAAAGATAACCAGATCAACACATGGAACCAAAGGATATTTTTGTCGTGTACATGGTAGCCCATTGATATCGCTTTACATTATTATTATTATTTTAACTTCCCATGGAAAATTTGATAGAAGACAATTTGCGAACCAGCTTGCTCTGCAAACAAACATAACATGGAACTCATGAGTCAGGCCTAATTTGTACCTGCATGTTGACTTAAGTTATAATGTTGTGCGCGTGGTATCCTTAATTTCTTGTTGTTTTAGTTATTCATTGTTGCATGTAGATATGCTGCTGAAAATAGTCCGGCGTTAACGGAATTCAGATGCCATGTTTCTGTCAAAAGTAGTGGTCGTTTTTTCAGTTTGTTTCTGACCGAGCTGGAATTGATCGTGGGATGGCGTGAATCAGGGATCTAGCTGTTTGATCGGTCTCAATTTGATGCATGTAACAAAATCCCTCTACTGGAGTTGAATAAAGAGAGAAGAAAACCGAAAAGCTGCAAGGCAAGTTCGCAGCACAACTTGTTTGTTCTTGTTCTGTTATTCAGTTCTCTGAAGATCGTGTCTTCTGCTTACTGTTCACCATCCAGAGATATCAGGTTTCAGAGTTAAGCGACAGTCTGAGTTATGGAGCGAGCGGCGGTAGCAACGAAGTCGGCTCGGGGAGTGACGCAGATGGCGCTGAACACCTCCTAATCCAGATGCAGCAGGATTCCAGGGACTCCACCGTGCCAGCGGGCTACCACATCCTCACCGCCACCAACTAGGCCTTTCTCATGGCTCAGGGAAATCTGGGTACTCGGGGACAGTCGACTCTGGGTACGCGGTGTACCTGGACGACCGTGCAGCGCTGAAACGAAATTTTGCAGGCGAGCAGGCCATCAGGCAACAATATGAAGCGATCCACTTCAAAGATGGTGAGACAGGGAAACATTCGGCATACGGCTCACCGGTCTGATCACGGACGACGTCCGTGAACTCGGAGTCGGAGGGGTGGTGAACATGATGGAAATATAAACACATGTAGAGTTAATTTATTATATAAATAAATTATGACATTAAACATGTAAACTAGTAGAACTAAATTGTTAGCACCTTTTCCGGTCAACACGAGAATCACCGAAAGATTTACGGTGTTAACGAAGTCACCAAGCACCTTAATCTAGAAAACTTTAATAAGAGGTTAAACTAGTTAGTGGAACCAATTTCAAGATCAAAACCAGTCTTTAGACCGATTTAGAATGATTAAAAAGTAAATACCCATCTCATGGATGAATCGGAAGGTTTACAGGATAAACCTATAAATGATATCATGTTCTCGCAATGAAGACATATGATTTACAGCACAATCGACAAAGATACAAGAAACTAGGGTAAAATAAAAAAACATAGCTAAAGGTAGAAGAATGTTGATTAATTGTAGGGGTTGTGGTCGCGGGTTAGAATCGAATCGGCCATAGCCCATGTAAAGGGGTTGGTCTTGTCTAAATCACTTTCTCCATGTCCTATTAGCATAGGACCTTCTCTATATCTTATTAGGCTTAGAGATCAGTTATAACTCAAGAAACTTTGGGCCGAAGAAAGGAAACATGAGAACTGCCTTAATTGGACTCGGATTTTGGGCTGTTAGTTTGACCAGCCATATACCAGTTGTTAGGCCATAGTTCACCCTCCAGTCTGACCAGGCACACAACAGTGGTTAGATTGGCCTCCCCGAGAAAGCCACGATTTACTCTAAATCTGGCCCAACCTTGCTATAAATTTGTCTGCCAAATTTGGTTATTAACACATGTTTCTTTCCTTGATGGTAAACTTGTGAGCCGAAAAGTATAGAACACGTGGTCTCAAGACAATAATTACTATCGGTCATACGGGTTTTCAAGTGCATAGTAAATCATTCTCTTTGTAGTACCCCAATAAATCAGCAATCTTCTAATTAAGAACGGTTCGCACAACTCGGTACACATATTCCCAACTAGATGATTACCCACCAAGAATTTTGTATATAGACCCTAACGGTAAAATCATCTATTCATCTCGTTTTAATCTTGAGATGATTCTACCCTAGTTATGTTATTATGGTATTTGTCTATAACTTCATATCATGCCTTTAACCTCTTTCAAAGACTTCGAACATTTATTGGTCACTTTATCACTATTAGCGTCTTATAACCATTGACTGATAAATCACCTCACCCAACAAAGGAGAATCAACCGGCTAAATGATTTAACCCTCAAGCC
This sequence comes from Oryza punctata, assembly GCA_000573905.2. Classification (NCBI taxonomy): domain Eukaryota; kingdom Viridiplantae; phylum Streptophyta; class Magnoliopsida; order Poales; family Poaceae; genus Oryza; species Oryza punctata. The sequence continues at coordinate 14,310,569 of CM002497.2, forward strand.
GACTGATAAATTCCACAATGCCTTATAGCACTTCATTTGTAGTTATTTTAGATTGACCGACACCTAAACATATACTTCGAACGCACTACTTTATGGTTCTGCAATGTAATAAAGTGTATAAGATGCTTACCACCGAACTCTCCAATATATCTTGAATTCATAATAGATCAACTATATTTCAGAGGTTCAATTCGGCTATACAATCAAATTTAAGCTCATAACCCCTAGCTACGTACTGCAGGCTGCAATCCCGGCACTAGAGCTATGGTCATACCAACCAAGAAGCCGCGGTCATACCAGCATTGAAGCATTGGTTAGATCAGCCATGTAGTAGTGGTTAGACTGACCTGATCTGGAGTTATCTTACACAATTTCAAATCAAGAACCAACTTCGTAGTACAAACTTTTCCTCTCCTATTTTGATAACCAGATGCTTGTTGTATCAAATTATTGGTCAACATGATTTCTCAAGTGGCTATTTGAAATAATTATTAAAACATCCAAAACTCTTAGCCACTTGATGAATGGCCAATAATGATTCACCAAAATCATATATTTCACACACGTGGATTCTATCTAATACAAACGTAAGTATTTCGGCTCAAGCATAGATGCAAAATATTCTAATAGGACCAATGTTACAAAAAATAACAAATCTAGGTAATATTGGAACAAATTAACACACCGGCCATTAATATAAGCTGAATTAATAAGAAGCAAAACCTCCACGGTGCAATATTAACGAAATCATTATTCAATATGGTGATCCATAAAGCATATATGATTTAGCTTTTAATAGAAGTAAAAGATGCAAGAACCAAATCATACTCAAACAAATATATGCCAATTTGCTAAATCTACCAATCAGGACTAGCCTTTGCAACATGTATGTATAATATCAATTTATCAAGTAAAAATACATGTGCTAGATAGCAAGCAATGTTCTAACTTGGCTTAAGCAAAATATATGATAAGCATCGCAAACACATACCTTGCCTTAGCATCCAACAAACAACTGCTCAAAGATGTGATGTTGCACCTATCGCTATTCACCTTTGTTGTTTCCTTCACTAGCGTATTAATGTCTTGCCACCCCTGGCCGATTTTGATGGCAAGATAAACACAGTGTTAACATCCATAGCATACTATAAAGAAGACTTATCTCTAATGACCGGTGGCTCTTCACTCAATGAAGGGGATTTACCACTACTTTAGGAAATTACCGGTCTCTTAACTTTTACCGTGTTGGGTCCCACACTTGTTTAAGTACAACTTGAGGCTCTAAATTGTTGCATGTTTGGTTCTTCACCTCTTCAGCGTTTGTCTCCTTTTGATCTTTGGCCCGAAGACACAGAAGGATCCACTTTGGTGTGGTTGTGTTCTAGGAGCAAAGCATGAATCTTGATATTTTCGGTCATACTGTAAGCACCTATGTTGCTGTCAAGTTTACTAGTCGTCTCTGGTGTCCCTTGGATAGTCCAGCGCTGGAGCCCTCAGTTAGACCGGCCTGAAGGCTCAATCAAAATGACCATAGGCTAGCGGTCAGACTGGCTATATACCTTGGTCAGACCGCCGCTATCAACCATCACGGCGTCGGCTTCGATCTCCTTTGCTTGTATCCCCTCTATCGCATCTCTAGTAGAAATTCGGACATCTTTGGGACCCTTTATTGATCTTAACAACCTTCGGAGTTTTAGTTTCTTTCATCACCCACAACTTCTTCACCTTCTTCACCCTTGATCCATCAGACTGATTCTTTTGTGGGAAACGGTCTTGACTAGAGTTAGATGAATGAACTGGTACTGACCTTAGTGATTCCTTTCATACTTGATGAAACGATATAGGTGGTGAGCACGGAAATGACATCGACAATGGCTGCATCCACGGTATGTAGTATGAACAAGTATAACCGTGCAGTAACATTGGATATGGATACCATGATGTCACAACCGGAGTTTTGTGTGGAGTTGGTATTGTTGGTGGCTCCAATTGCTTTGTTATTTGACCAAATCCCTTCCTAGGAGGCAATCTTGGTCTTTTCGAATCATTAGGCCAACTATCAAATCACTGACCATCCGATCCCTTTTTATACTTAGTCATAAGCATATCAAAAATAAGATTTGGCTTTTTTTTTGTCTTTTTGGAGCTAGATGAATCATTTCTCTTAACCTTATGACCTTCGGCCTTGTGGGCTTAGCTTGACTTGGCCGAATCAACACTTTGTAGCTGTCAAAGTCTATAGAAGCAATAGGGAGAGGATCATGAACAATCTCGGTCTTATCCATTGGTGTGACCGAAATAGTTTCACTAGTGAACGAATTATCAACAATCGCTCTTTCCTCTATTGGGCTCGCATATCCAAAATAATCATGAAACTCATGCTCTATTTGTGACCATGTAGAAATTGAATTAGGAGGAAGTAAACTAAACAATGTAGATAAAAGGCTTAACAAAGAATGAGGAAATAATTTCAACATCAATATATCATCGCTATTGGCTGATATGCTCAATTGTTGTTCTACTATTCTCACTATCAATTTTGTGAAATTAGACACCTCAAATCCTGCGGTATGGGACCGAATTTACGTCCTCAGGATATGGCCTTTCATTTGTATGCTTGGCTATCTTGGACTTCAATTTTGTCACTACCTCACAAAACATTGCCGATCTTCTTTTCAACACACACGACCCTGTGTTTCAGTCTTGGATGATAAAGATACCCCACTTTCACTTGTGATACAATCCGAACCGTCATTTAATTTGGCTATATTTTCTATTGTGCTATTTGCCTAGACTAGTAGCACAATCCGAACCTTCACTTGGTTTGGCTATACTCGTTATTATATCATTACCTAAACTAGCACTCGAACTATTTCCATCCACTCAGCTTTCTTGAGCTAGATAGAATCTAACAAAACTTGATTAACATCATGGAATACCTGGCCGTTCAATCTTTTTTAATTAGTCCAAGTAATCCATCAAAAACAGTCTTAGTAAAAAAAAATTGTCAGCAAGAGTATAACCAGAACACCAGTCTTTAACATACATAAATCTCTTAATGTAATCAACCAGACTCATCAATTTGTTGCTCAACCGATGTTAATCATGGAACTTCTGCTTTAATTGTGCTCAAGTATGTATAGAATTTGCAGGCAATGAAGTAAACCAAGTGAAAGCAGTTCCAGACAATGACAAAGGAAATAAACACAATTTAAGAATATCGAAACTATTTGCTTCATTGAGCTAAAATTTTGCCTTTATGTTTATATGTGATCCTATTATCCTCATTGCTAAATTTTGAATTCTGGTACCTTAAAATCATGAGGATGTGAGATTGTATCAAAGTAATCTGGATAAGGCTTTTATGTAGCATCATTTTTTGGCTCAATTTCAAAAGCTTCTCTAATTATGGTACATATGCATTCATGTAAATCTTTAGATTATACTCTTGTTTCTGTGGCCTAAAGGTTTCGAGCACAACAGGCCTCGGAGAGTAAACCTTCTGCTGGCCATAATGTGTGTCTTGTGCCAATCCATCCACTTGATGGTTTTGGACTAGCTCATGGTAATTAGTAATTATTGACATAAATAGCATGTGTGTATAAAATAACGTGACTAACAGTATTAACATGAGGAGAATAGTAACTAAAATTAGTACTGTTAGTCATGACACAAGAATATGAAAACTATTCCAGGACATCGGCCTGACCGGCTATAGGCAAACCAGTTAGACCAACCAAATCCCTGGTCGGATCGACGTAAAGCCCGGTATGTTTGGATGGTCATTAAGTGTCGATTTCAACCATCAATTAGCTTGATAAATAAAAGATAACTAGCATTTATTATATGCATATTAGCTACAAATAATATATAGTTCCACTTGTCCTTGGAGAATACATTGGATGCTGGGATTATACAATCAAGTGAAGGAGAATATGCACTGGCATGCAAGGAAACACACCTCTGGCGAATCACTTGAGAGCATACGGATTGGAAGGCCCACTATTTAGGCTAAACCGACATATTTTAGGCTAATCCAGCATGCACCGCCATAGGAGCCCACTTGTTGGCCTCTGGAAGAAAGGCGATAGAGATAGGCGCTGGCTCCTTGTTCGGCTGAACCAGGCACGACCCACCTCATCTCTTCCTTCCATATGGCGCTCTCTCCGGCACTTTCAATGATGTTTGTGGGTGAAACCACCATAAACAACTGTCATAAGCATGCTATAAAAGGAGGAGAAGATCTCATTTGCAACACATACTCAAGAAGAAATCTCTCTATTCTACATTTGTATTACTCTCTAGATTTGTGGAGTTTAGGCTTAGAATAGTTCTTTGGTTTACTATTCTTCTCAGAGATTCGGGTATATCTTTAGTATTTTGCTGTCTTTGTTAGACTATGAGCTCAATAATAGAATTAAGTTCTTTATTTAATTGTTTATTTAATTATATTTGCAGTTCATATACTGCTTTATCAATAATATGGCATATGAGTAGTTTATAATTATTTCATAAACTATACAGATTTAGGCTAGTCGATCTATACCACGACATCGGTCCAATGATCGTAATGGGTTGCACTATTCTTACTTGTCCATCTGTAGGGTGGGAACCCCGGAGGAATTAGTGATATTATTTAGCAATCTAAGTATGGTGCTTACATTACTTAAATCTTGTTGGATGTGGGGTGTGCCCCATGGAAAATGAGGTAGACGGTAGGTTTTGACAACCCTATTCATCATTTGTATTCCTCCATGTTGGGGTATGATGTAAGAGTTTGTAAAATACCATAACCACGCTAGCAAACTAGCAGGGGATAGTCTCTCGATAGTGCCTAGGTGTCTACAAAGTCCTAGCCATATATATGTATATGATTGTTGTATCGATTAAGCATATTAAATATAGTAGTACAGATGAAACCATAGCTATTTCTTTTGTCTTTCTCCAGTAGCTAGTTTATTTATTTAGGTGATTTTTCTATGTGTCACACTACCCAATCATCATTATAATTATTATTTACCCCTATTAGACTTTGATATATTAATTATAGCATGATTACGAATATATTGACCTAAGCTTTACATCGTATTTTTCTTAGTGGAAAACAAATAACGATACCCATAGAATACATCAGGTGATGCTATAGAGGTAGAATACAGTGGATTTATTTGTGACTATATCAAATACCAATAGTATGACCAGCCAAAAACCCGGTCTGATTGGTGCAAGACCCGGTTAGACCGGTGACCGGTAAAGTGGTCAAACCGGCTATTGGCAACAAATTTCTCCGATAGTTGTATAGTAACAATTTTAGTCTGTTGTGTTAACCCATCTATCTCATATGTCGAAATCAATAAATAGTGCCAACGGATGGTATTTAATAGACTTACAAATCGAAGAAAGTAAGAACGGGGTCAAGCATAAGCAGTGTTCACCTAGACGTTAGACGCTAGACGGAGGGCGACCCTCAATCTAAAGTCTAGACAGTCTAGACGGAAGTCTAGACGGTCCATATATTATACTCTCGGCATACTTTTTTGCCATATATATAAATAGACTCAGGAAGTCAAAAGTTCTATAGAATATATTTGAGAGCAACAAAATATTGTATTTAAGGTTTACCTTATTTTGCAAGAATGAATCTTCAATTAGCTTCAAATTCAAACCATCTGGGCCTTGGTAGGCCAGAAAATTTATGCTCCTACCCGCCAAATGTTTTGGATCCATTGCCTAGACCATGATCTACATGTCATTTTTTCGGTCTAGGCTTGGCTCAGCATGGTCTAATTACTTGGACTAGATGGTCTTTGACCAGACCATCTAGACAAGAAAATAATCTATGAGAGTTTAGACTCTAAACGAGACGAAAACCTACGGTCTCGCATCTAGACGCGCGCGGTCTAGATAGTCTAGACCATGGTCTAGGTGAACACTGAGCATAAGGAGGATTGTAGCTTGCACAGAGAGAGATGAGAGAGAAGTATAAGGATACATTAAATTGTTAGGAAACCGGGGGCCATGAAGGCGAGGTCCGGTTACTCACTGATTAGCATGTGATCGATCATTAACCTTAAGCCAGCTTTATAGCAATAAGTGATACTTAGTGTGTTCCAATTATATTATATAGAAATAATTTTTTTGAGGGAAACTACGGCGGGTGTTTATCGACACCAGCCTGAACATTTATTGAATTGAAGAGATCATATACAGGAGAAGGATTACAGGAGGACGAGAGAGAGCACTAAACTAAGAGCTAATTACAAGGAGGTTTGAGGCCCAAGTAAGGAGCTGTTGTTTGCCCTTAATGTTGTTACATCGGTGGGACCACAAGTCGATGTCGCTAGCACAACGCCAGAGAACTGATGAGGCGGAGTCGTCCAGGAAATTGAAGACCTTGTTGTTACACCGTTTCCAAATATTCCATATTGGAGCGAGTAGGATGGTGCGCCAGACTCGTGGAGTGACGGAGTGTTCGGGTGGAGGGATGTCCCAAACATCTTCGAGATGCGGCAGGGAGGCGATCTGTTGTCCGTCAAGACCGAAGGCATGCCGGATGGTTGCTACACCAGAACAGCGTAGGAAGAGGTGTTCCACATCTTCATCAAAGCTACAGAAAGGGCAACATGCGGATGTTGCTAATCCACGCCGAGCTCGCCTTGCATTGGTGAAGATGCGCCTCTTGTGAGTAGTCCAAAGGAAGATTTTGCATTTGACATGAGCGTGGTTGTCCCAGATGGACCCAGCAAAAGGGTCATTTGCGAGCTCTGAATAGCTTAAGTCGTAAGCTGTTTTTGCTGTGGGGGGTGATCTATGGCCGAGATGCGTTGGTCTTTCGTCGCGGGGTCTAACATGAGATGACAGACCAGGCTTGGACAACGACCAGTTCAAGTGTAGCCGCCACTGACAACCTGGGCCGGAGGTGGAGGAGCAATTAGGGGGCAGCGAGAGCATCCGCGACAGCGATATGGGGACGAGTTGCATGTGAGAACAAGGCCGGGAATAACAGAAATAGGGCACCCTCTCCAATCCAATTATCAAACCAGAAGGAAGTAGACCGACCATCTCCAATGATGGATTTCGAAATGAGGCGGAAGTGCGCAAGGCCCGCAACGATGTCCTTCCAAATAATCGCGTCAAGGCGCGAGACATCGCCTAGATCACGCGAGGTGGACCATCCATAGTGCTCCCGAAAGCAATCAATCCACGGTGCAGAAACACCTTCATGCATTTTGAGAATAAATTTCTGGAGAAGACATCTGTTTTGAACCTCAAGATTTTTTATTCCTGCACCACCTTTTTCTTTCGGCGAACAAACTATGTCCCATGCAATTTTTCAATTGCCGCTGTGGCAGTTTTCTTCCCCTGTCCAGAAGAAAGCCCTCCGGCGCTTGTCGATGGCAGCAATCACACCCTTACGGAGAAGGATGGCCCCCATCATGTAGGATGGGAGAGTCGAGAGCACCGAATTGATGAGGGCGAGCCGTCCATCGGAAGACAGAAGGTGACCGCGCCAACCAGCAAGTCGTTTGTCAATCCTAGTGATGAGCGGTTGAAAGTCCGCAAGACATAACTTGGTCACAGAGAGAGGGAGGCCTAAGTAAGGTTGGGGGAAGGAAGCTATTGGGCAACCAAGAGTCCCGGCCAACCGAACCGCCTCATCGTGCAATACATTAATAGGGAGGAAGGTGCTCTTGTGGAAATTAATTTTTAGCCCAGTGGCCTCAGAGAAGAAATCAAGGATGGCTTTGAGGACCACAAGTTGTTGTTGTTCTGCAGGCAAGATGATGAGAGTATCATCGGCATATTGCAAAACGGGGCACGGGAGAGAGGGATCAAGCGGGTGACTCAGGTCACCGTTGGAAGAAGCCTGGAGCAGAAGACATTGGAGGGTGTCTGCAACAAGGATGAAGAGATAGGGGGAGAGGGGGTCTCCTTGTCTGAGTCATCTCTTGCATTGCATCCACCTACCCGGGACACCATTTAGGAGGATCGCCGTTTGACTAGAGGAATTTATGTCCGTAATCCATTGCCGCCAAAGTTGAGGGAAATTTTTGGCCATTAAGATAGAGTCAATGGCAGGCCATTGAACATAGTCAAAGGCTTTCTGGAAATCTAGCTTGAGGACAATTGTGGAAGCTTTGCGTTTGTAGCAAGATTGCACTAATTCGACCGCGTAGGCGAAGTTTTCCGTGATGCAATGGCGGCGAACAAAGCCTGTTTGGTCTAGGTGGATAAGGAAGGGGATGAGCTCTTGAATTCTGTTGGCAAGGCATTTGCTAGCGAGTTTCATGATACAGTTCTGAAGGGAGATTGGTCGAAAGTCAGAGGGGTCGGTGGCACCGATCCGTTTAGGGAGCAGTACCATGTATGCCTTGTTTATGCGGTGAAGTTCGGTGGAGGAGTTGTGGAAATTGTTTAGCAGGAGGAGGAGATCATTCCGGACTAGTTCCCAGTTGGCCTTAAAGAAGGAAGGGCCAAACCCGTCGGGACCAGGGTTGGAGGAGTCCCGCATGGCGAAGAGGGAGGTTCTGAGTTCTTGCATGGAGAAGGGGCGGATGATGTGGTCAGCTTGAAAGGATTCTAAGGAGTTGTTCTCAAAGAGAGGAAGGAGATCGATCGAAAATTGGCACATGGTTTCAGAGCCAAGGAGCTGCGAGTAGAAGGAATGGAGTGCCTCTTGCTTGCCGGAGTGGGATTGGATTGGGACATCACCTACAGTGATGGTTTTGATTTGGTTTTTGCGAAGACGAATGGTGGCGCACATCTGGATGTAAGAAGTGTTTTCATCACCAAGAACACAATTGCAAATTTTTCCTCGTTGTCTCCAGTAAGTTGCACGCTGGGCTAGAAGGTTGTGAAGGGAGCGCTGGACCTGGTCCCGGAGATTGAATTCTAGAATGAAAAGAGGACGGTGTTCTTCGAGCTTGTCCAGAACCTTGATTACAAGCTCACAGTTGGAAATGGCAGTGGCCGGCTTGCGAAGGTTTTTTGCCCAGGACTTTGAGGCCGTGCACACTCGCTTGAGTTTGAGGCATAAGCGACCAGTGTGAGATTGGCAGTGGTGGTTGGTAGGCATGCTATTCCAATTGGCTATCATAATGGGTGGATAGGAGGGGTGAGTAAGCTAAGAGTTGTTGAACCGAAACACTTGTGGGCGAAGTGTTAAGGCAGCATGGTCAGAAGTGGAGCGCACGCTTGAGGAGAGTGTGGAATCTGGGAAGGAACGACTCCACTCCAGGTTTACAAGGGCTTGGTCAAGTTTTACAAGAACCGGGAAGGAACGGCGAAGTGTTAAGGCAGCATGGTCAGAAGTGGAGCGCACGCTTGAGGAGAGTGTGGAATCTGGGAAGGAACGGCTCCACTCCAGATTTACAAGGGCTCGGTCAAGTTTTACAAGAACCGGGAGAGGTTGTTTGTTGGTCCAAGTGAAAAGCCTGTCCAACAGAGGGATTTCTTGGAGGTGGAGGTCGTTGATTAGCTCATTAAAGGCCGCTGCCTCCGTGCGGTTGAAATTTTGGTTGGAGCATTCGGAGGGGAAACGGGTTAGATTAAAATCGCCACAAATCACCCAAGGGCCAGAAATATGCGAAGCGGTAACGGAGACTTCCTGGAGAAAAATGAGTTTTTGTGGTGAGTGACAAGGCCCATAGACATTGGTGACCGAGAAGGAATGGCTCGACGATCGGCAGGAGAAGGTAGTTGAAATGATACGTTCTGATTTCGCCGAGGAGAGCAGTTCTAAGGAGGAGTTGTCCCAGGCAGTAAGAATGCCCCCGGCGGCACCAATTGAGGGTTGATAGACAAAGGTTTGGTGAGTGGAAGGGAGGAAGGTGAGAGCTTTGAACCGGTTAATGTCCTGGAGCTTTGTTTCTTGGAGGCAAATAATAGATGGTGCGGCATTTGAGAGGATGTGTTTGACATCAGTACATTTGGTGGGTTGGCCGAGCCCACGGACATTCCAAGTGGTTACCGAAATTCTCTTGCAGGCAACCATTGGACATCATTACCCCAGGGAGGAGCAGGTTGGGAGTGAAGTTGCAGAGCGCAGCAAGAACTTGAACAAACAAGAACCGAAGCAAGATAGAAGTAACAGACATGAATTAAAACCCAGCATAAAGTGGAGGATCGGTTCCAGTTACAAATCAAATTAAACAGCCACGCAGGACAGAGACAAATGCAGTTCAAGGCCAATAACCCCAAAAAACTGTAACATGGACCAGCTGGGAAGGCGCGAGGCGAACGCACAACAAAGCCCGGCGTCGCGGCAAGATTGGCGACATCCTCCTCCGAGAGCTGGTAGGCACGCCCCATGTTCTTGAGATCGTCGAGTGGCCAAGGTTCCAAAACCTCATCCGCCAGATCGATGAGGGTGGAGGGGAGAGCATCGCGATCAGCTTGCAGAGGGGCATGGCCTTCCATCTTGTGTTTCTTGCACCGAGCTGCTCTGTCGAGGATGGACTCGAACGCTGCAGGCTCGATGCGGGCTAGACGATGGCTTCGGCGAGGGCCGGGGCTGGCCACTAGCAGCACCAGGGGAGGCGAGGCTATCAAGGGTAGGGAATGGGGCTCCCCAGTCCCTGGCGTCGTGTCGTCCGGAGGCGGAGCTTCAAGGGCCAGTAGCGGCGGTGCCTCCACCATGAGGGGTGAGGAAGCGGCGCACCACATAGCGCCTCTGCATCACAAAGAGAAAGGTGAGCACTAGGGAGATTGTTGTCGCCGTAGAGGACCCGGACAGAAGTGAGGAGGCGCTGTGCTGGGCCGACTCGAGCAATCTGAGAGAGCAGGCCCACAGAACACATAGTAAGGTACGTCACCATGAGGCCGTCTGGTCCACTGCTTCACAGTGGCTGCATAGGGATACGAAAGAAGGCCTGCTCTTCATTTAGCCCGGTGGCATGGATCTCCACAAAGCCCACAAAGAGGCGAGAGACCACACTTGTTGGCCTGGCGAGAATTGGGTCCCCACGGGCCACCGGTTGGATCACCTGTCCGGCCCAGCGCACCGGGATTGGCAGGAGCTGGAGGTCACCCTGCCCCCAGCTAGCCGGTGTGCCGCCATCTAGCCCGTCGAAGTGTGTCGCCACGGGAGGAGCAGCAGGGAGCGGCAGGTCAGGGTGCTAGCGAACGAACAGCCCGCCCAGAATGGTGTTGCCGTTGTCGCCTTGGCGTGGCTGAGGCTGAGGTGGCTGAGGCCCGTCGCTGTCGGAGTCGTCAAGCTGAGAGGCTCGGAGATCCTCGGTGTGAATGATGGTGACGCGCGCGACGGAGCCAACCCTATCGTGGTTCTTGATGAAGAGCTGAAGAGGAAAGTCGACAAGGCTCTCCGCCTTGACGGTGATGAGGACCGCCGAGTAGTCCGACCCCATTAGGCAAATGGGGTCGATCACATGGAGGTTGGCGAAAGGGCCGACCGAGTGAGTGATATGCTCACGAAACCAGTGCTCCAGAGGGAAATCCTCAATGGACAGCGCCACCATAGTTTCATGCTCGAAGGTGAAGCGGTTGTTGGCATCTTCGTGGGGCTCGACATGAATCGTGTGCTCGGTACGCAGGAAGGGGGCGCACCCAACGATGTGGTCACAAACGGCATCATTCGTGAAGATGAGGAGCTTGGTGCCCCTCGAAGAGGAGACGAGGGCGACACGGGGGTTGTGTGCCTCAAGCTGGAGAGCGCGACGGATGAGTCCGGCCGGCTCTGCAACTGGTGGGTCGATGTGGGCGAAAGCAAGGTTGTTGTAGAGCTCCAGGTCAACATGAGGCATGAATGCCTCTGAGTAGTCCGACCGCTGAGGGGGCAGGAGGTCCTCCGCGTTAGGGGCCTCTAGCACCGGCTCCGACAAGTACTCCATGTCCTCAACCGGTTGTTCCGGTTGTTCCGAGGTCGGCTCTTGTTGTCCGGAAGGGGGTGCAACCCTGAGAGGAGGCAGAGAGAAATGAGAGGGACGATTGGGAGAAGAACGAGTTAGGGCATGCACTATGCTCCGATGTGGCGTGTGGCTCTAGCCCACCACGTCCTAGCATGCATGACAGTTGGCTATGGACCGTGCCCTGGGGAGGCGCGCGTTCCCTGCAGAGGCAACGGTGGCTCTGTCAGAGAGAAGAGAGAGAGGGGGTGGAGTGTGAAGAGAAGAAAGGGAAAAAATAAAAGAGGAATTTTTTGGTAGGACCCACCTAGAGCACCTTGCACTGTGAGGTGTGTGGCTTCATCCTACGTGGTATCTCTTTTTTTCTTTTTTTCTCGAGGACATTCGATGAAGGAGCTGCTTGTACTGTGTATGCCCTTAGAGGGGCAGCGCGTAGCTTACACTGACGCTGCAAATGGCCGTTGCGAAGGCACCGTCGGCATCGGACCAGGTCGCGGCAGTGCTCCTTGGAGTGGTCAAGAGCCAAGCAACGGAAGCACCTCCTCCAGAAGTCAGTTGGGGTCGGAGGCTTGGGAAGAATGGGGGAAGAAGGGGGGTGGGCCGAGCGTGTCATGGCAGGGGGGACGAGGCTACCAAGGCGTAGGAGCGGAGATGGACGGAAGAGGAAGGAGCAGGGAGGCGGTCTGGAGGGGGATGGCAAGGCAGGGTCTGCTTTCTCGCAATTTCTTGGGAGGAGTGGGAGGCGTGGCGGGAACTCCGGCGACTCAGATCGAGTGACCGCGGGAGGAGAAGGCAAGATGCCTTTTGTGTCGTTGAGGACGAGGCAGAAGGCCTTACGCCTACTGCGAAGTGGGGCCGAGAGAGAGCTATCCTCTCGTCTTGGGTAGGGAGAAGGTTGAGGTGCGGGCCCTACCTGGGAAAAGGATCTAAAGGGAGGCGGACTAGTCACAGAGTTGGTCAGCGGGGGTCCCAGTTGACCAGGAGATAGATTTTGAATTGGGGGGGCGGCAGGCCTGGAGGACGAGTCCGCCGCGGCCGCCATGGCCGTCTCCAGGCAGGGGAAGAAGCATAGGAGAATTCGACCATGTCGGATTCCAGCTAGGAGGAGAAGTAGGGTTGCTATTGTCGGAGACGCGAGCGGGAGTCGAAATAGAGCAGGTAAGATTTCAGTTGAGTGGAGACGACCATGCTGAGATCCGAGCCAAAAGTTGAGGATTGAATCAGGGGAGAAGCCATCCGGGAGGGGAACCGAGGAGTCCAGGTGAACCCAGACGTAGGAGGAGGACGGCCAGCCGGTGGACCGGCTGGCAGAGGTGGCATGAACGTTGGAGGCGAAGCTGGAAAGGGTGAAGATGAGGAAACGTTCTCCTGGCGTGAGCTCCGGGGGACGGTCAAGGTGCATCCATTTGCTGGCAGCGCGGCAGAGGAAGCCGATGTCCGGGGGCATCGCTTTTCCAGCCAGCGAGGGGCCGGCCGGTGGCCAGCAGGCCGGCGACTCACCACGGCATTATGCCACTCGTTTGAGTTCTGCCCTTCAAAGCTTCCCCCCACAAAGCCAGGGGAGGCGACGCCGTCAGCGTGATGAGAGGAGGCAGAGAGAAATGACTGGGACCTATATAGAAAGAATGGATTGGCTTTACTTCAGAAAACCATCAATTTTCTAAAGGAACATCACTATTTTGTGTTGCATTTGTGCTAAATATAGTAGTTAGTGAAACTTGACTGTATATTAATTTGCAGATGGAAATACATGTCAGATGCTGTATAGAGGCAACCCCTTGTTCAATCGTCTATATATAGTCTATGAAAAGTATGTATATAATGGGTTACATAGTATCATCGTATACGTATATATATGCAGGTACCAGTTTGTAGTGGGTTGCATAATATCATCATATATGCAGGTGCCAGTTTGTAATGCAATTATTCAATTGGTAGATAAACATGCACCGGCACGCGGCTCAGACGCAGACATCAGATGCTCTTGGCTATAGCTTGCAGCGGAGTGGCCATGGTCATCGTCAACCCAAGATTCTCCGACATGTCCACGCCATTTTCCTCGACCTCCAAGGGGAGCGTCCACTTGAAGCGATGCAGCAGCGATCCCAGCATTGCGTGCAGCATCCTCGTCGCGAGTGGCAGCCCGAGGCAGACGCGCCTCCCAGCGCTGAACGGGATCAGCTCGAACTCCGTCGTCGCTGTGCCTAGCGCATGGTCGGCAGCCTCCTGGCCATGCTGCCGGAGCATGAACCTCTCCGGCAGGAACCTATTCGGCTCCGGCCACGCCTCGGCGTCGCGATGAACGGCCCACAGGTTCACCAGGATGGTGCTCCCCTTGGGCACGACGTGGCCCTGTATCTCCACCGTCTCCTCGGCCACGTTGGGCACCAGCGGCACCACCGGGTGCAGCCGGAGCGTCTCCTTGATGACTGCCCGGAGGTAGGGAAGATGGTCCATGTCGGCGTATTCAGCGTGAGTCTTGGAGCCGAGAACCTTCTTGAGCTCTTCTTGCAGCTTTCTCATGGTCTTCCGGTCCTGTAGTAGCTCTGCCATTGCCCACTCAAGTGTACTCGCAATCGTGTCGACTGTCGCTAGAAATATGTCCTGAAATTGATGGATTTAATGGGATTAATTAATTGTTAAAACAATTATTACGATGGCATTAGTTAACTTACTGGTAGTAAAAGGAGATAGTTTGGAAGTTGGATATATGTCCTCTTGTTTCTTTTATGTTATACAGGACTAATTGTTAAAAAAGTTGACAACATAGAGGAATATGTGATAAGTTATTCTACCCCCCATCTGATAAAAAAATATATTTTTCCTGTGCATGCTCCTCTTTAGATTGAAGACAGATCGTAACTAGTCGCGTCTAAAAAATCATCCTCCATTTTCATGTGCGGCTTCTTAAGGGGACCGTACGGAAAAATCGATTTTCGTAAACATACCTCTTAATTGGATCTTACACGAAAATAATCCTATTTTCGTAGGCGGACCTCTTAAGTGGACCGCACACAAAAAATACAGATTTTTTTTATCCCATCCCCTCTCTCTTCCCTCTCACTCCAAATTTTCACCTCCTCTCTCTCTTCCTTTCCTTTCTATTCAATCCTCTCTCTCTCACCTCTCTCTCTGCCTTTCCTCTCCTCTCTCCCCTCCGAGCGTGTGCTGCACGGGGCGTGAAGGCGGCCGGCTCGGTGCTGTTGCCGACGAGGCAGTAGCTGAGAGCAGGCAGGAGGTGGCGCGTCGGCTGGCGACCGGAAGAGGCACTGTGGAGGCGGCCGCTCGTAGAGGCGGCGGTGGTGGCTGGCGACCGGGAGGCGGCGTGGCGGCCGGTGACGGGGCGATCGCGCGTGCGATGGCTAGATCCGCGACGCCATTGCTGCCGCCGACGAGGAGGAGGCGGCCAGGAGTGACGCCATTGAAACCGCCACCGACGACGATAAGGAGGAGGCAGTCGGGAGCGGTGCCGCCCTCCCCATGCGTGGTGGCGGCGGTTCTGGTGGTGGGGGATGCGGGCGCCGTCGGATCTGGCGGTGGTGAGACACAGCGGCCATCGCCTGCGCGGATCCGATGGCAGCCACCCTCCCCCCGTGCGATGGCGGCGGATCGGATGGTGGGGAGGTGCGGCGGTAGCGGATCCGGTGGTGGGGAGGCATGGGGGCGGATCCAGCTCTGATGACGGCGACGACGACGACGAAGAGGGTGGCGACGATAGCTTATAGCGTTAGGGTTTTGGATATTTAGATTTTTTTTCGGCTTTTTATTTTTGCTTGCGGGCAGCGTAAGCACCCACATGAGAAAATCAGATTTTCGCGTGTTGGTGTGTGTGACATCCCGGTACAGGGCTTAATAGGATTAATAGAATACTCATATCAAGTTGCAACTTCTTTTCCGGAAGCCGATCTCCAAAGAACTATCAGGTTAAGCGTGCTTGGCCTAAAGCAATTTGGGATGGGTGACCAACCCGGAAATTCTTCCCGGGTGCGTACGAGTGAGGACAAAGTGTGCAGAAAAGACTTGTGTTGATCTGTGAGGGCAGTCTATGTCCTATTAAAACTGTCAGAAGTAAGTGGACCCGGCCTTGGATAGTGATTTTTCCAGACCCTAGGCGTGTGCGGTTAGTCCTACTGTACGAAAAGACTTGTGTTGGTCTGTGAGGGCAGTCTATGTCCTATTAAAGCTGTCAGAAGTAAGTGGACCCGGCCTTGGATAGTGATTTTTCCAGACCCTAGGCGTGTGCGGTTAGTCCTACTGTACGCGAAAATCCTTCTAGGACTGCACGGAAAAATCTCTTTTTAGCGGTCGTCGCCAATCTGGAAGTTTCAAGCATACTTCTCCATGCAGCCCCAAAGGGCCATGCGACTCGAGCATGAAGCCCTGCATCCTTTTCGACGGAGGGGCATGTGATTTCTGGCCTCGCCCTTGCTGTGATGCTATAAACATGGGGTATGCCTCTGTGGCCTTGAGCTAACCTGTAATCAAGAACAGTTAAGTCCTCAAGATCTGCACTGAAGCAAACCTGTCTCTCCCTCCTACGAGGATTTGAACACGAATCGACCGAACGAGGGAGAAAATGAATGGGCATGAACCATCTCTAGCAGGCGCATCTCTTCATTTGGAGCTGTCGGATGTCGCCACAATGGGGGTCGTCGCCAAGCATATCTCCCGTTCATGTTGTCCAGATCTGAAGCTCATCGATATCGCCACGACAAAGGCCTAAAGAGAGGGGAAGAGGGGATGACAGTGACTGACCTAAACCCCGAGCCACTTGGGCCATGTCCTGGGGCCCGGTGGTTAAAGCCATGTTATCACATTTAAATTCACTATGTATTTGATAGATGGACAACCAAAAGTATAATGGGCTGACCCAGGACCGGACCTACACAAATTCTGGGTCCCCCGAGGAGCTAAGGAGAGGAATAGGAGGAAAAGAAAGGGAAGCCTGCTGACGGTGATATTCTGTGCACTGTTCAGGCAATGGCAGAGCCAGCAGCATCAACCATTTTTACGAACATCACACTCGCAGTGGAGGCGCGGCAGTTGCGAAGCCCGGGCAACCACCCGTCCTACTGCAGAACTGGTTCCGCAGGCAAGGGAGCATTGTGGCAAGACCGTAGGACTCACTACTGGGGATATCTGTTTAGTTCCGGTTTACAACCCTTTAGTTCTTGGTTACAAACCGACACGCTCAATCCGGAACTAAAGATATTCATCTTTATTCCTGATTAAAATAATCGAAACTAAAGATCTATCTTTAGTTCTAGTTAGTACCGCGGGACTAAAGATATCCATCTTTATTCAAGGTTGAAATAATCGAACTAAAGATCTATTTTTAGTCCCGGTTGGTAGCACCAACTAGGACTAAAAATAATTTTTTTCTCTTTATTGTTTTTGCTGCTTGCATACTGTTTTTTCACTATTTCTTTCCAACGCCATAGATCGAATGCAACAACATAAAAATTATTTTTTCCAATACAACAAATCGAAAAATAGATAGAATGGAACAACAAAATAATCCAAAAATTCAAAAAAAAAATCTAAAAAATCTACATCCACTGGCCGTCATCTGCTGCCGACAGCCACCACCCGCCCGTCACCCTCCACCACTACCACCGCAGCCAGCCGGAGGCTGACTGGATCTAGGTGGGAGGAAGGGGAGCGCCACGGGCGACCACCCTCCCCCCTCTCCTCTCCCGCTGGATCTGGGAGTGAGGGAGGGAGGGAAGGGAGCTGCCGCTGCCTGCTGCCGCTTCGGGAGTCGGCCGCCCGCCACCCGCCGCCCGGAGGCCGACCTCCACTGCTACCGCCATCCCCGCCACCACCGCTACCGCCGGCCATCGCCCTCCCCCCTCTACCCTCTGGCCAGATCTGGGAGGGAGGGAGGGAGGGGAGCCGCTGCCACCGGGCATCGCCTCGGACACCGATCGCCCGCCGCCGCCTGTCGTCGCCTGCCCCCCGGAGGCCGGCCTCCACCGCTACCGCCGCCACCGCCCACCACTGCTACCGTCAGCCACCGCCCTCCCCCTCTCCCCTCCGGCCAGATTTGGGAGGGAAGGAGGGAGGGGGGCCACCGCCGCCTGCTGCCGCCTTCCACCTGGAGGCCGGCCTCCACTGCTACCGCTACCGCCGCTGGCCACCGCCCTCCCCCATCTCCCCTCCGGCTATATCTGGGAAATAGGGAGGGAGGGGAGCCGCTACCGCCTACCGCTTCCTCGGGTACCGATCGCCCGCCGCCACTTGCCGATGCCTGCCGCCCGGAGGCCGGCCTCGACCTCCACCGCACCAAGGTGCGCCACCACCGCCACCGCCGCTAGTCGCCACCACTGGTGGGAGGGGAGATGGGAGGGGAGGGGAGAGGGGAGGAGGAAGGGGAGGGAACGGGAGAGGAGAGGAGAGGACTTAGAAAATTTTATCGATGGGATAGATATTTTGATATGCTTTACCAACCGGGTGTTCTTTTGTCTCGGTTGGTAAGATGAACCGGGACTAAAGATCCCGGCGGCCTGACATGACCTAACAAAAAAATAAACCAGGATTAAAAATGATTTTGTCTTAGTTGGTGTCACCAACTGAGACTAAAGATCAAAAGGTTCCGTTGGGTTTTTTATCCGGGACTAAAATGATTTTATTTCCGATTACTTTTTGAACCGGAAGTAATGTGATTTTTAGCATCCGGGCAAATATCACTTCTCCAATAGTGACTGCAAGGGCCATCATGAAGAGATGATAGAATGGCAAGTAGGCCTGACTACCATGTATGAAATTTATTTCCGCGTCGGATGCCACGTAAAACCGCCTCTAATTTGATTAGGGGTCTAGGCTAATTCATCTGGTTTTCAAAGACTGAGGGAGTAAAATATTCGGTACGGTATAGTTACGGTGGTAAATGAGACTTTACTCCACATACTAATCTATATGCTGTAGTGTTTTTAAAAAAAAATCATAGCTATTTTCATGGAGACTTTTCTGGTAATAAAAGTCTATAATTTATACAACCACCTCGATTAATTATTTATATTATGGTAGTATATGGTAGAACTCAAGAATCACTAATTTTCCAGCTATATCCACTAGTGCAGATCCTCTCATCTGTGACGGGCTGTAACATAACTGGATTTTGCGGACCGTCACAAAGAATACATTTCAAACGGGCCTAAAAAGAGACCGATTGAGATATGGTCGGAGAGACATGTTAAATGTGTATAGAACTGAAGCCCGTCACGGATGACACATATCTTTGACGAGCCTAAACTAGGGCCCGATTGAGATAACCTTAAATATCTCAATCGGGCCGTAGTTGGAGCCCGTCACAGATGATCCCGATTGAGATAACAACTAGGCCCGTCACAGATGACCCTTATCTGTGACGGGCCTAAACTATAGTTCGTCACAGATGACTCTTATCTGTGACGGGCCTAAACTTTAGGCCCGTCAGAGATAAGGGTCATCTGTGACGGGCCATAGTTTAGGCCCGTCACAGATAAGGGTCATCTGTGACGGGCCTAAACTATAACCCGTCACAGATGAAACCCGTCACAGATGAGTCATCTGTGACGGGTTATAGTTTAGGCCCGTCACAGATGACCATCATCCGTGACGAGCCCCAACTTAAGGCCCGATTGAGATAACAACTAGGCCCATCACAGATGACTCATCAGTGATGGGCTATATACTAATGCCTACAATTATTGTATTGGTCTTTTGTACAAATAAGTTCATTTGAACTCAAATTCAAAATTTGATAACTTCGAACAAAAATTGGGATTAATAAATGATTTCAAATGGAAAAGTCACCAAAAGCAAAGTTGTAGAACTCATCGATGTGCAAAATTTTTATTTTGGTAATTTATCCATCTGACTCTATTTGAACAATTTGAAATTTGAAATTCAAAATTTGAGAAATTCAAATAGAATTTTTTGTTAGTGAACGACTTCAACTGAAAAAGTCATCAACAACAAAGTTGTATAACTTATCAAGATCTATAACTTTTAGTTTGGTCATTTTTTTATATAACATTTTTTGAACAGTTTGAATTTGAATTTGAAAATATGACAACTTCAAACAACATTTTCAAATACTAAATGATTTCAATTGAAAAAGTCATCAACAGCAAAATTATATAACTCATCAAGATCTAAAACTTTTATTTTTGTCATTTCTTCATCCGACAAAGTGTTAGTAATATTGTTTACAAATTTTACATATATGTGTTATAGTTTATAAAACCAGATAAGAGATACGTTAATTTTGTGAACAATGTTAGTTTCACTTCGTCGGATGAAGAAATGATTAAGAGATACGTTAATTTTATGAACAATGTTAGTTTCACTTTGTCGGATGAAGAAATGATCAAAATAAAAGTTTTAGATCTTGATGAGTTATACAACTTTGTTGTTGATGACTTTTTCAGTTGAAGTCATTTACTAACAAAAAATTCTATTTGAATTTCTCAAACTTTGAATTTAAAATTTCAAATTGTTCAAATAGAGTCAGACGGAGAAATGACCAAAATAAAAGCTTCGCACCTCGATGAGTTCTACAACTTTGGTTTTGGTGACTTTTCCATTTGAAATCATTTATTAACCCCAATTTTTGTTTGAAGTTATCAAATTTTGAAAATTCAAAATTTGAATAGTTCAAATGAACTTATTTGTACAAATGACCAATACAATAGTTGTAGGTATCAATTAGTTATACAATTTTGTTATTTGTGATTTTTACATTTGACACACAAAAATTGACCTAAAATTAAATTGAAAGTTCTCATAAATTGAAAATAAAAAATACCACATAAATTGAATATAAACATTTCATATGGAAAATGGAAAAATACTCATCGGTGACGGGCATTATTTAATGTCCGATAGAGATAGGTCATCTCAATCGGGGATACGAAATATGCGATCAAAATGGATGTTATATGAACGTGGTTGTGTTAAATATATTGATGATTGTGTATGTAAATGAATGTATATGAATGGGTGATATTGGGGTGTGATATCCTGGCCCAAGGCTTAATAGGATTAATAGAATACTCATATTACAACTACTTTTCCGGAAGCCGATCTCCAAAAAACTTTGATGTGAAGCGTGCTTAGCCTGGAGCAATTTCAGGATGGGTGACCGACCGGGAAGTTCTTCCCGGGTGCACACGAGTGAGGACAAAAATACCACCTGGGAGGGAGGGAGGCGAGACTGCATGACACGCCTAACAAATGCCTGAGACTAGCCGAAAAATAAAATTTATTTTTTTGGGATTTTACTCGGCCTAAACTATGGCCCGTCACAGATACTCTTATCTGTGATGGGCTATAGTTAATCCCGTCACAGGTAAGTGTCATCTGTGACGGGTCATAATTTAGGCCCGTCACAGATAAGGGTCATCTGTGACGGGCTATAGTTTAGGTCCGATTGAGATAGGTCATCCGTAACGGGCTATAGTTTGACTGGTCGTTTGGGTCAAAACTATCAGTGACGGACTTTAATTAAGGCCCGATTGAGATAGCTTCATCCGTGACGGACTTATGCCCGTTTGAGATGATTCCTCACATCACTGACCTTTACGTTGTGTCGGGCGCTATACCCGACACAGATGTGGGTTGCAGCCCAACACGGATAAGGGTTACGGTTGTAGTGATCTTTTGCAAAATAAAAAAAACAATTCCAACTAAACTATAATAGCAGCAACCAGATTTATTCGCAGGTATACTAGTACCTTCTATTAAAATATAAAGCACGATCACCACTAATTCAAAAACCAATAAATAATTATTATCATCTCCTCGTTTAGATCAACTAATAAATATAGTGCATGCATGGTAAGAACCTATCCTTAAGAACTATGCAGCTCAGCTCATTCGATGGACCAATCCATTCATATATAGCACCCCACTTACATTTTCACACTGCTTTTTTACAAGAGTTAACTTGAAAATGGTATAGTATGGTTGGAGAGACAAGGCTTTATAAGCTGGTCG
Source organism: Oryza punctata (assembly GCA_000573905.2). Lineage (NCBI taxonomy): Eukaryota > Viridiplantae > Streptophyta > Magnoliopsida > Poales > Poaceae > Oryza > Oryza punctata. The sequence goes on from CM002497.2 coordinate 14,332,414, forward strand.
GTTCCACTCTTACTCAACTACCAGGGTGATATCAAGAGCACACAACACCATGATCACACATTCTGCATCCTAATTGAGCAGGATGTTTCGTGCACCCAATATGATTAGAGTTCTTGAGGAAGGAGGATTAAAAAACAAATTTAAGAGAGAGGGATCTACTAGTTAATTGCATGTATGCGCGTTTTGTATTATGGAAAATTTTGGAACATCGAAAACAGTGATTATGCATTATATTTTAGGATGGAGGAAGTATAGTTATTTTTCAAAAATATCAAGCGCGTACAGTACTACCTCCTTTTTGTGAAATGAGTAAAGATTAAAGGCAAATTTTGCCATATGATATCACGACTTTGCGGTTTTAGGACTTTGCAGTTTTAGCAGTAGAACACCACACGAAGTACTTTACAGCACTCTCTGCAAATGAAATGTGCTCATGAACATCGCACATATTAGAATATTCATTTCTAATTGAATAGAAGAGAGAAATTACATGAAAGATTTAAAATACTCCTGAACCCACGTTGTTAGGTATCGCATCTCTCTATGTCTATCTCTATCTCTATATCTCCCTCAAGCATAGATTGTCAACATTTTCTTATTTTCTTTCTTTTGAATCTTTTCTCTCATTTATATATTTAATATATTTAATGCGTCTATTTTATACCGTATGTATAAAACCGGCTCTTACATTAGAGCGACCTCTCTTTATATTTTTTTCGTCATGTGTGCTTACAGTGGACTTATAGCTATAGCTAGATAACTGCAAATCTGCAATTGCTATTAATTAATTGTCGGCGTGTGTCATCATGTAGTACTGAAAAATAAAACGTACGCGGGAGAAAAATGTGCACGAGAGAAAGTAACATAGTTTGGTGCTTTACTTACAGTGAGAAATGTTCTGATCAGGTCTCTGTCGATGGCGACCTTACCGTCGTCCTTCCCATGCTCCGACATGTCGAGCAACACGTCTAACAGGTCGTCCTCGCTTCTGGCCGCGCCGTCGCCAGCAGCTTCCCGACGGCGCTGCATCCGCCGCTCGATCTGCTCGTCGACAAGATGGTAGACCGTCCCCACCCGCCTGGCGAAGCGCCGCCGCAAGCCCTGCAGGTCGACGGCGGCGAGCACCGGGAAGAAGTCCGAGAGGTTGGGCTTCAGCGACAGCGCCACTGCCTCCCTCGCCGCGTCCTGCAGCACCTGCGCATCCTCCAGGCCGGCGGAGAACATGGCACGCCACTGCATGTCCATCATGGCCGCGAATGCGGCGTGGCCGACCTGCACCGGCGCGCCCCGCCCTGACGCCGCCGACATCTCCGACACGCGGTGGAGCAGGCCGAGCACGGTGACCCGCAGCAGCGGCTGGAGCCGCCCGTCGAGCTGCCTCGCCGAGAGGAGGTGCTCGGCGCCGATCCTCCGCAGCGCGCGCCACTTGCGGCGCGGCGGGAGGACGAACACGGAGTTGGCGGCGTGCCCGACGCCGTGCCACGCGTCCGGCGGGACGCGGCCGGTGAGGCTGCCGTTGTGCGTCTGGAGGATCTCACGGGCCGTCGACGGGGACGAGGCGACGATCGCGACGACGGTGCCAAGCCGGACCGTCATGAGCGGCCCGTGCCGTCCGGCGAGGCGCGCCAGGGATCGGTGTGGGAGGTCGCTGGCGATGTCGAGGAGGTTGCCGATGAGCGGAAGCGGTGTTGGGCCAGGTGGAAGACGGCGAAGGGAGTCGCCAAACAGTTGCAACACGTATGAAATGAAGAACATGAGAAGAAGCGAGGACATGCAGACGAGGAAGAAAGCCATCTTTTTTCTTTTCAATGACTAACAACTCTGAATGTGTTTTTTGACAGGTGCAGGTTACCCCTGAAGCTGAATTTATAAGACGGAAAACTGACTTTGCAGTGCGTTGTATGTACCACAGAGAAAACTCAATTCATTTCATTTCATTTCACAATATTAATGGCTGTGTTCTAGTTTTGAGAGGGTTCCTGCGCATGGCCCTTCATTCTTCACCAGTAAAACGAATGGGGGGATTAACGCATTGATGAATTAAATATTAGCTAAATAAACTTAAAAAATAGATTAATATGATTTTTAAAACAGTTTTCTATATTTTTTGAAAAATCAAACATGCATGTGAAAAAGTTGAGAAATGGAGAAAAGAAAACCCACCCTAAAGATTCGAGTTTGCTTCCTTTTCGTCATCGTTTCACGTCCGTCGGTTGCGTCATCGGCGTCCAAGTCGTGTGTCAGCTTGCGTCATCTGCGAGACCGTGGCGTTGCGTAGACCGCGAGTCCGACCGCGCGCGTGTGTTCCTTCGTCCGTCGATGCCCGCACAGCGTCAGCCGCCGTCCGCCGATCGCGCCGGTCGAGTTCAGTTCGACAGAACATGGACGACCAGTTGGCTAGCGCGTATCTCGCCGACTCGCCGGTGTGCAGCAGGCGGCTTCCCAATCTTTTGTCAGTCATTAGTTGCCTGCCCTGAAAATTTCTATCGAGTTGAGTTCACGATGCCGGCCGGTGAGAATGAGATGAACAATAGCTATTGCCTCACACAGCTTGTGCTAGTTTTGGGGGTTATTTGGTCCTTAGCTTCTCGAATGTATTGGGTGAACTTTCTTTCAGCTAGTCCTGTTCCGTCAATTTACTTGTTGATCGTGTGATGAGAAAATGAGAAGTGCAGAAGTCACTACTAAAAAACCCTCATAGGGACCGGCTTATAGGTACCGGTTTATTTAAAACCAACATCTACAAACTTTTTCCCGCCTCCCGCTGTTTAAAAAGTAAAGAACCGGCACCTTTAAACAACTATAGGTGTCGTTTGTAAGAAAAAATCGACACCAATACTATTGGTACCGGGATTTTAAAAATAACCGGCACCTATAATATATTATAGGTACCGGTTAAATAAAACCAACCCCTATAATACATTATAGGTGCCCGTTTTTAAAGAAAAACGGCACCTATGAATCGAGCCAAGCCAGCAACAATACGAGCCGATTGAGCTGGTGGGGCCCATGCGAGGAGATAAGGATCTTGATCCATTCAGTTGCCTCCTCCTCTGCCGCCCTCCCCTCCCCCTCTCAGTCGCCGCTTCCCTTCCCTGGCCCCCGCCCCCTCTCCCAGCCACCGCTTCCCTCCCCTGTTCCTCCGTCCCCCTCTCCCAGCCAGCCAGCCGCATCCCTCCCCCTCCGCCCTCCTCTCCCAACCGGTCAGCTGCTTCCCTCCGGCGAGCAGCGACACATGCGACCGGTGGCCTCCCCACGGGTTACGGGGAGGTGCAGATCCGGTCCTCTCTTCCTCTCCCTCTCCGTTGGCCTCATCGGAGGCGGCCAGATCTAGGGAGGGGTGGTCGGGGTGGTGCGTTGGCGGTGTTGACGGTGGGCAAGGGAGGCGGTGGGCGGCCTCCCCACAGGCAACCTATTCCTCTCCTTCTCCGTCGGCCTCCCACCGGTGGCGTGCAGATCTGGTCGGGGTGGGTTGGCGGCGATGACGTTCGGTGGCGGTAGTGGCCATGGGAGGCGACTGTGGCAGTAGCGGGTGGCCAAGGGACCATGGCGGCAGCGGCAGCAATGGAGGAGATGTGGGAGTTCAACTACGTATGTGATTGCAATCCATCCGTTCCCTTTATGTTTTTTACCTTATTCTGATTCTATAAGTGATCAACTGTTGTTTGTTACTTAAGAACAATAGAAAATGTTTGTGATGCATTATGGTCTGATGGATCAATGTGTGTGAACTATGAATGCAGTATAAACTATGAATGTGTGTGATCCGATGGATTGCATCAATGTAGAAAGTGGGTGCCGAAAAATCAATTTGGATTTTATTGTTTGATTTGAATTGTGAGTTGTGGGGATGAATTGAACCACTCTTTGATTTGCATTCGGATTTGGGCAACCGGAAACACCTCAGATGCATCGGCTCAAATCGAGCAGATGCATTGAGGCTTTTTTTGGCTCGCTTCTGTCTCATAGGTGTTAGTTGGAAATTAAGAACCGGCACCTATAATCTATATAGATACCGGTTCTAAAACCGACGCCTATATAATTCACATAGGTGCCGACCAATAGGTGTCGGCTGGGAAACCGGTACCTATAGCTGGTTCCCAACCGACACCTTTGACTATTTCTATAGTAGTGAGTGCTCTTGTTCCATCGTTTTTCTTGTGTTGAGAAATAAATCTTCTTGTTTCTTGGGTTGGCCCCGTTGTTTTCTAATTAAGACGTAGCTTCTACCATGGTCTTCATTAACATGTTTTTTGAACTACTAAACGGCTAAATGGTACGTTTTGTGAAAAACTTACTATATAGAGTTTGTAATAATTAAAACTCAATTAATCATGTGCTAATGACTTCACTAGCATGGAACAACTCATTTGCGTTGGGCTGAAACCCTCATCTGTGTGGGCGAGAGACTCCATCATGAACTAATGATCAGTGATGTGAAAAGTCATCTTTGTCGGTCCGACCACCATCACCGATGACAACTATATTTGTCAAGCCAATATTAAATCCCATCACCAATAGGTTTGACTTAGCAAAGGAGACAAACTAGGGCTCGTCACCCATGAGTCATCCGTAATGGACCCCTACTATGAACTGACAAACATGACTAGGTCACCTTTGTCGTTATGGTTTGGGGTTCATCACGGATGACTTATCCGTGACGTGCTCTATGTTAGACTCAACGTCTGTTATGCATACTGAAATCGGTTATTTCTTCTAACCCGTTACCGATGAGTAATTTTCAAATAAAATAAATTTTATTTTTTACTAGCCTGAGACCTTTGCTAGTCATGACCATTGCAAAATAACATATATATATATATGTATGTATATATATATTCCTTTTCCCAGCAATCCTATTCACAGCACATATACCATCAATCCATACATTGACAATCATATCCCCATTCGCACCGCCGATATGCATCTTCAAGGGTGAAGCATTAAAACTTGCAAAACTGAGTTATAATTTAAAACAAATTACGTAATTAGCATTACAAATGTATATTAACATTCTATTACATATAATATATACATAAATTTTACATAATCACATGTTTTGGACAAGCTGGGTTACATAAATGTTACATATAATGTTACTACCGTGGTGGAGCTGGGTTTAGACTGCTCCACAACTTCACTCCAGACCCAACTCTTGGGGTTAAATTTAAGAGTTAGTGCTCTACCAAAGCTCCAGCTGCATCTCTCCTGTAACTGAAGTTCAGCCAAACAGTTTCAGCTCCACCTAAGGTGTGTTCTTCCCCGTACTTTCCCAATTTATTTTCCTCGATTTCCACATGCATGCTTTTTAAAGTATTAAATGGTACATTTTTTAAAAAGTTTTTATGAGAAAGTTTCTCTAAGAAACCATATTAATCTATTTTTCAAAAAAATAACTAATAATTAATTAATTATGTGCTAATGAGTCATTCCATTTTGCTTGCGTGAGGGATGAGTTCCCAATTACATATGCCGAACACAACTCTAAAATAAGAGTGGAGCTGGGTGGTGCGCTCTCACAAAATGAACTAGAGAGGTAGAGCTGAGTTTAGACTGCTTTACAATTCCTATTCAGATATAACTTCTGAAGTTAAATTTAGGACCTATTCAGATATAACTTCTGAAGTTAAATTTAGGAGTTAAAGGTATACCAAATGGACCCTAACTGCCTAAGCACATCATGTAGCCACAGGTGGCGTTCGGTAGTGTTTCCTAGTTCTGCGGTAACCACATCATTTTCGAAGGCTAGTTACTGTAATGCTGCAGCTGCAGCACAGCCACAGCTCTAAAGAAGCAAGGCCGCAGCAAGTGTTCCTATAATAAATACTTCCTCCATCCTGAATAAAGTTGATTCCTATATCCACGTGGCAAGTTTAGGACTAACGTGAAATTATCAAAATACCTTCATAACTACATCCATCTATCACCGCTACCGTTCTCTGCACACATTAATTTTGTATACTACTCGAGTACTTTGAAGGAGGAAAGCCAAAAAAATATTAATTGCATTTGCCGCAAGAAAAGGAACATCTCTCCATTCTAAAAAAAGAAATGTTCTGAATTAACCTACAAGAATTATAGCAAGAATAGAGAACGGAGAAGAATAGAGGAGGAAAAAAATAAATCATGTTTCTGTATTAGATCTGCCACAGATAAGCTTGCAAACTTTCACCGCCAATGACATCCCCATCGCCTCCACCTTCATCTGTATCACAACAACATGCTCCTGCCATCGCTGCTGTCACCACCGCATCTATCCACCACCGTCGCCGTCGGCACCACATCTATCCATCGCCGTCACATCCATCCATCGCTGTCGCCACCGCGTCCATCCACCGCCGCGGTCCCTGTAGAGATGAGCGAAAAGAGGGGCGGAGCGGGAGGAAGAGAGGGATAAAGCAGGAAGGGAGGTGCAGGATGGAGCGGAAGAGAAGGGCGTACCAGGGATGGAGATGGAGATCGGTGGAGTGCCATTGCCGTGCGGAGATTGAGCTGGTGGACTGATGAGGCAGCGGGAGAGAGAAGCCAAAAACTAGTAAGTGGGAGGGGATTAGGTCACCGTGTGAACAAGAGGAAAAGAAAAGGCAAGGTTATCTGACTCCTTCTCGAGCACCCATGTGAGGTATTTTTGGGCATGAATTTGTTTTTTGTGGGATAACCTCTCCACCCAGAAAACGATTTTTTTCGACGGAGGGACTACGAGAAAGGATTTCGCGCTACGAGAGAACAATAAATATTACAGGAAAGATTAGGGAATCTACAACATAGGTGCACTTTAACATGTCAATGATGATTTATCGATTACAAGGTATATTATTATTTCATAGAGCACATACATAATAAACAAAGAGGAAAAAAAGTATCTGCCTCTTTGTAGTAAGAACCTGTTCGGACAGTACCTGATCCATTGCATGTCCATGTGCAAGCTTCTCATCATATTCCAATCCGCAACAGAAACACAACATAAGAGGGTTGTACCTACGTTGAAAAATATAACTCACATATGATTTCATTAAAAAGCAGTGCTGATCGAAGAGTCAAAGCATCAAACTAAATAGAGTGAGCATAGAAGAATATATGGAAATTTGTAAGAACAACAGGAGTGATTATGGGTACACACGACCATCGTTTTGCCAAGCCCCTGTGATATACTAAACACTAAAAAAAAGGAGCGTTAGTGCTCTAGAAACAAGGCCCTTGTGATTTGTTAATGTTTTATGAAGAAATCATATTAGTTATTTAACGGGCACCCAGATTTACATCAAACCACTGAAATTACACCACCGTACTATAGTTATGTTGCATGTCACAACCTAAAATCAACGGTTATGTAAATATTTATCAACTATATGTGGCAACTTTATGTGTGGTAATATTAGTTCCTAAGCTCTTAGTGTTTGCGTCGTCATTTCCTAGTTTTTATGTGCTCACTGTTGAGAAAATTATATAATAATATAGTTTTTTTAAGCAAAGGCTGAAATTCATTTTTATTATCTTAAAAAAATTTAATTTGTTTGACATATTTACCCTGAGATGTAACATCATCTTAAAAAGGTTACTATCTCGAACTTTTGTACGTATGAATATGATTTTGTAGTAACAAACAATACATCTTCAAGATTAAGTTTCTGAGACGTACATTACAAAACAACATAATTGATGTCGCAGAGACACATGCAGCCATAAAAAATACAGTTCTCATATCTGAAAAGGGCTCCTCAACTTTCTTCGGTGAAAAGCTAGCAGGTGTACTTGTATATTTGAGCACCAACCCACATCATGCAATATGTAGGGGGCAAAAGACACTGGTGTCACGCCCTTCCGAATATTTTTTTAAAATGAAATTGTTAGTGTGTTAGGAAATTATCATGGAATGTTAGGTTAAAACCACGTTTCTCTTATCACTGCTATCAAGTGCATCTCATTGCTTCTTATGTTCTCAGCTTTCTTTTCCTTTCCATTAATTCCATCTCTGTCATGCTTCCTCCGGACGGTGTGCCGTCCATTTCTTTTTGTTTATGACAATCTTGCATTATTTATGCATTACCCAGATATTTTAGGTGATTTTCTAGTGGTTGTTTTTTTTCTTGTACTGAACCATTTTTGGAGAGTTCCAAATTATACCAGAATTAAGGGGAACTTAGATTGGTGCAGGGAGTGAATCGTCGGACTTCCACCGTAGTGACCTAGTTATAGCCCACATTAGTGTCGGCAAAATACTGGAATGCTGATAGTAAAAAGCCAAAGGTACACTCTCGATCGCATATTTGGATATTGCCGACACTGACAAGGATAAATTTTAGATTCTATTAGTAATTGGATATCGCACGAGTGCAAAGCATATATATATACTAGAGTAAATATATACATACACATATAGACATACCATACCGTACTCAGGATGCGTTATAGTTAAACGCACCCAATATTAATAATTTTATTAACAGTGTAATCATCACAAATCCTCAAATTAAACCTAATAGTAAATTATTACCAACATATAACATGTAGTAAATCAATTACTATACGATGGACGTGTTTTAGCGAGCGCGCGCATATGTATATGTATGTATGTATATATATATGTGTATATATATATATATACAGAAAATCTACAGCACAGCATCTCGTGTCGTTACGGGAATACGGGATAGATAATAAAGTGGGTCACCAGACTCTTCGTCACTTTGTCTTCTCCACACTGCGTAATCGCTTCATTTTCTTCAAGCCACACAGAGAATGCACTTCATCCGCTTTTTCCCCACCACTCCAAACACTACCTTCCCCCCACCCTACCCACCATCGTACAGCGACCAATCTCCGTCTTCCTCCTCCTTCCTTGACTCCTTAATCATCTAGAAGATGGCGAGTTCATGGAGGGCCATCGGAATTAGAGTAGTTGGTGATGAGGGAGGCAACGACAATGAGGTTGATTAGGAGAGGGAAAAAGAAAGGTGCGAATCCGAGCGCGACGAGGTCCGCAACAACGATGAGGATGCATTGGGCTCGACATTCCGAGTGATTTGGGAGTTGACAAAGCAGATAAGGAGTGATTGCAAGGTGCTTCATTTGGCCTTTTAGGTTTTTACGCAAGCGTCACTCAAAGTCCTTGTACTTCTCGCTAGCTCGTTGACGTTGCTAGCAGGTTTGCAATGGGCGCTTCGTCCTCAACTGATACCCATAAGTATCAGGGTTTGTTACCAGGGTAGGTCTGGTACTCCGATACCAGGCACCCCGTACCTAGGTACCAAAGTCTGGTACCTTGGTACCAGTCTGGTACCAAGGTACCAGACTTTGGTACCTAGGTACCGGGTGCCTGGTATCGGAGTGCTAGAACTGATACCCTGGTACCAAACCCTGGTATCGGAGTACCAGGCCTGGTACTCCGATACCAGGCACCAGGTACCTAGGTACAAAAGTATGGTACCTTGGTATCAGGTACTCGGTACCAAGGTACCAGGTATCAAGGCATGGGGAAGTGGCAGGCGCAATCATCATCTGGTTGACCGCTGAGTCACCTACAATTAGCAACTCCTCTCCACTTCTTCCTTTGTCTTCTCTACGTACTCCCTAACTCCTCCCCTACTGCTGAGGTACCTGGTACCGATACTCCATACTTAGGTACCAGGTATCAAAGTGGAGGGAGGAGACGAGCGTCATCGCAGCTTGGTCAGACACTGAGTCACCTGCTGCCATATCCTCCTCTCTCCTTCCTTCTTCCTCTTGTTGAGGTGCTCCCTCTTCCCCTACCATCGTTGCGGCCAATGAGGCAAAGAGCCGATGAGTGTTGTTGTTCCCCTTGCATGCTGCAGGGAGTTGTGGTTTGTGCTGCTTTGCCTCTTTTGCGATGTGGGAACTCGGCGTATGGTTAGTGCGACAGGTGGGAGATTGGGATTGGATTTATTATGTTGTCCCGTTTAGCATCCCTTATATATATATATATGTGTGTGTGTGTGTGTATGTATGTATGTATATATATATATATATATATATATATATATATATATATATATATATATATATATATATATATATATATATATATATATATATATATGTTCTCTCGGTGCACCCTCTTCATATCATATTTTTACGTCTCTTCGGTACACAGTGGGGACATTCTATATATCTACCATATATAACGCAAACGCGAGGCAAAGTAGATTCTGTATGACCATAGTGGTAAGAGCATCAGTTCTAAGATGATCATGATAATCAAAAATAAAACAAGAAATTCTGCCGAAAGTAAATGTAAAAGGCATATGGTTATTAATTAGTAAAAAGCAAGTCTTCTATTTTGTCTCCAAGCAAAAGTCCTAAACCCTAGCAGGAATGGCTGTGGCTTAGTTTCTCCAGATGTTATTCAGCAAAGATTGGTGTTCTCTCTTCATGATTTCTTTATAAGATTGTTGAATTGCATGTACCTGTAGGAATATGAATCCTGCATATATAGCCTGTCTTCCCTGTCATTATAGATTATTTCTACCTCCAACGTTAGTTAATTTGTGAAGCGTAAGGTTGAGGAAGTTGATTAAGATAGCTAGCTAGCTAGTACGGTACACACACGGCGTTTTTGAGAATTGAAATTTCTAATGCCAGAATTTTAGCATCGGTCACATAATCTCTCCAACTAATGGAAAAGAAGATTCAGAGAACATATCCTATGTCAGTGGAACGGAGAATCTGAATTTGCCTATAATTTTTTAGATAATGAAAATGGATTTCATTCCCATCCTCTGCCTAGCACAGAGCCAATATAGTTTCGTACTAAATAAAAATGACTTCGTTAACTTTAAAAAGAAAGACTAGCTAAAAGGTTTCAAGAGACCATGCAGATTATAAAGCAAGAGATTCTTAATTACCAACACCGACATAGCACTACAGGAGAAGAGATCTTCGTCTGGATGACAAAAATCACATTAGTCCCAGTTCGAATATGAACCGGGACTAAAGATCATCTTTAGTGCCGGTTTACTTTTTGTCAGACCGTGTCAGGCCGTCGGACATCTTTAGTCCCAGTTGGTGTTACCACCCGGACTAAAGATGGACACTTTAGTCCCGGTTGGTAACACCAATCGGGGCTAAAGATAAAAATGATTTTTAATCTTGGTTAGTGTTACCAACCGGGACTAAAGAGCAAATATCTTTATATACATCCTTCTTCCTCCTCCAGTCCGAGTCACTGTTGCAAAGGTTGGGAGGAGGAAGGGACATGCTGCTAAATTTTTTTGTAAAAGTGTTTTGGTGATAACATATAAATCGGAGTGTTCAAAAGGGTTAGTAACTTCATCCTCTAATGATGTATGCTTAGCATATTACATTTATAGTTATGTTTCTATGCATTATTGTCTCTAAAAAGGTTTATGAAAATGATGAGAGAGAAAATTTGTTTAGGGAAAATAAGGTTATTTTTTAAAATTAGAAACAAGTGGATAAATATGTTATAAAACAATTGAAGAAGTAAAAATATAGAAAATTACGATAAAAGAATAGAAAACCAAATTAATTTAAAAACCATTAAAATAGTTAGAAATGAGTACAACACATTAATTAAAGATGCGTTTAGAGATTTAAAATTAATTCAAACATTAATAATATGTGGGATTATTGTATAATTGTTATATCATTACTTATATATAATTATTGTATGATTATTTAATTAGTTTGTCTTTCGTGGATTTTCTTTTTACAATATTTGTGCATTTCTTGTAGATGGATGTACACCGCGGACCGACGGTCATTAGAGTTTATTGAAGGTGTGCGTTATGTTTTGAGTATTGCCAAACAAGCATAACGGTTTTATATGCTGTCCATGAAAAAGTGCAAAAACCAGAAGAAGTACTATACATCAAAAACTATTCATGTCCACTTGTTTGAGTTGTGATTCATGCCTAGCTATAATTGTTGGACCTCGCACGGATAGTTAGGGGTTGCAATGGAAGATGATGAAGAAGAAGATGCGAATATTCTGAACTGAGCTCAATACGGTGGATTTGAAGGAAATACAACAGGCAACGCGGACCGGGCTGATGAAGATAACGATGGTGCGAATGATCTTGGTCAGATGTTATGCAATATAAAGAAGGACTGCGAAAGTGAAAAGTAGGTCCAAACTTTGGAGCATATGTTAGCGGATCACAAAACGTCCATATACCCAGGTTGCGATCAGGGGAACAAAAAGTTGGGTACCACACTGGAATTCTTGCAATGGAAGGAAAAAAGGTGTAAGTGACAAGGCATTTGGCGAGTTATTGAAACTCGTAAAGAATATTCCTGCGAAGGGAAATGAATTGCCCGAAACAACATACAAAGCTAAGAAGGTAGTCTGCCCTCTAGGTCTAGAAGTACAGAAGATACACGCATGTCCGAACGATTGTATCCTCTATCACGGTGAGGAGTACGAGAACGTAGAAGCATGATCGATTTGTAAGGCATTACGATACAAGATTAGACGAGATGACCCAGGTGATGTTGACGGACAACCTTCGAATAAGAGAGTTCCTGCTAAGGTGATATGGTATTTCCCTATAATACCACGGCTGAAGCAGTTGTTCAGGAACAAAGAGCATGCAAGAATGATGCACTGGTATGCAGAAGAACGTCAACAAGACGGGATGCTGAGACACCCCGCTGATGGGTCGCAGTGGCGGAACATTGATGGAGTTTATCAGGACTTCGGAGAGGACGCACGAAGCGTAAGGTTCGGTTTAAGTACGTATGGCATGAATCCATTTGGAGAGATGAGCAGTAGCCATAGCACTTGGCTTGTTATCATGTGTATCTACAACCTCCCCCCTTGGCTATGAATGAAGCGGAAGTACATCATGATGTCGATTATCATTCAAGGCCCAAAGCAATCTGGTAATGACATTGATGTGTACCTAAGACCACTGTTTGAAGATCTTAAACTTCTGTGGAAGAACGAAGGTGTCAATATGTGGGATGAGGATAAATAGGAGCAATTTATCCTAGGAGCATTGCTGTTCGTAACCATTAACGATTGGCCCGCACTTAGCAACCTATCCGGACAGTCAAACAAGGGGTACAAGGCTAGCACCCACTTTTGGATGAAACTAAAAATATGTATCTGAAAATATGTAACTGTGTAGGAAGGTTGTGTACATGGGTCACCGTCGATTTCTTGTTGCAGGCCACCCTGTCCGGAAGAAAGGCAAGCATTTTGAACAAAAGGCAGACCACCATACTAAGCATAAACATCATAAAGGAAAAGCCGTGTTTACTATGGTGAAAGATCTGAAAGTAGTATTTGGAAAGGGACCTAGCAGCAAACCTATAGCAAGTGAAGATGGTCATTTGGCGATGTAGAATAAGAAGTCTATTTTTTGGGAGTTACCCTATTGGAAAGTCTTGGACGTCCGCCACATAGTCGACGTGACGCACCTCACTAGGAACCTTTGCATCAACGTGTTGGGCTTCCTATGTGTATATGGGAAGTTGAAAGGTACATTTCAAGCACGTAATGATCTAAAGCATATGAAACAACGGAATGGGCTTCATCCCGAACCAAAGGATAAAGGAAGCCATTACTTGAGTCCAGTAAGCTACGTCCTGAGCAAGGAAGAGAAGAAAAGTATGTTTGAATACCTGGAGAGCATCAAGGTACCGTCTGGATACTCCTCGAATATAAAGAGAATAATAAGCATGAAGGAGAAGAAGATTACAAACCTAAGGTCTCATGACTATCACGTGTTGATGACACAACTGCTTCCAATTATAATTCGTGGCATCCTTTCTGATAATGTCTGAGGAATCATAACAAAGCTATGTCCTTTCATGAATGCAATTTCGCAAAACATCATCGATCCAGACAGTTTAATAGCCGTTGAAAATGATGTAGTGCAATGTCTTGTAAGTTTTGAGATGATGTTTCCACCATCCTTCTTTAATATAATGACGGATCTTGTATGTCATCTTGTTAAAGAGATCCGTATTCTCCATCCCGTGTACCTACACAACATGTTCCCTTTCGAGAGGTACATGGGCGTTCTGAAGAAGTACATTCGTAACGGTTCTCATCCGGAGGCAAGCAACGGCAAGTGGTATGGAACAGAGGAGGTCATTGAGTTATGCGTAGAATTTATTGAAGACCTTCATGCAATCGGGGTGCCCGAATCAAGCCACGAAGGGAGACTACGGGGAAAGGGGACTCTTGTAAGGAAAACAATAATGACTGTTGATAAAACTTGAGCTTTACTCGATGCGCTCAAGGATATGATTGGCCCGATCTTTTGATGAGTTGAGATAACTACGATTTGGGATACACGTTAATGATCCGACTACAACCATACCGGACGTTGTGTTTCGCCTTAGCAATCGATACACCTCTCCGTGGGTTGTTGATCTTGCAATGTAGATCAACCTTATTCCTGCAAACAAATTGAAGAACAAGCAAGAACATGATAAAAGCAATCTGATATTGCAAATAGGATTTGAATACACACGATAGGTTGGGGCTCCGAAGACAAGCGGATGGGCAGTCTAGCCGACACGCGCGCTGCAAGCAAGTAGCAATGGCTAAACTTTAATCTAGCAAAACCCGAGAAACCCTGAAGGGGTACCTAACTATTTAAAGATTAAAGGGGTGGGAGGATAACCAAGGAAACCCTAGGGTCGTGCTCCACCTAATTGGGGCGCACCCCACATGGGCCCCACTATGGGCCTAGGTCCTAAATGAAGTTACAAGCTCATGGGCCCATTATAGCTGATGCGACACTTTGTTTCTGTAATTGCGGCCAACTGAGATGCAATTTGGAAATGAAGCTAGATCCATTGGAAAGGGAACTCCGATCGCTTTCCATCAAGTACTCACGGACCGAAAACGGAGCTCGTATGAATATTTGGCGGCCGTTTGAAGTCAGCACTGTAGCAGGTGGCCGACTTAGATTTCAACACTTGGGCAACTTGATCTTAATGTGAGCAATGCTTATATCATTGGTAGCCATGGTCACATCATCCTCCCCTTCTTCACGGAAAACTGTCCTCGGATTTTCCATATGATGCTCTTCGCGTAGTCCATTTAAAACAATATGTTTTTTCCAATCAAAACAAGAGAAACTCGACATAATATGATTAGCAATAACATGTCTCTCTAGCTTGCATGTTTTATCCACATCTCTAGGAGGTTCTAAATCCGAACAGATCTAAACTCTATGCACCAAATATATTCCTCTATCATTATATTTGCCAAATATATGAAATATAGTATTAGTTGGCATGGTAAATCAAACTTAGCCAATAATTTCTCCTTCAAATTATCGAGCTCACAAAATTCATCAAACCAAACATAGCCCAAAGTATTTAAAGAAGATATCAATTCATGCTCCTCTACTTCATTAGCAATGTGAACAACATGCTTAAAATAAACACATAAAAAACTAACACTAGAAATAGCATGTTCATTCACTAGTTGTGGCATGGGTATAAATGAAGTATTATCACACAACTCTTCTTTATCACAAGGAATAGCAAATAAATCAACTTGTGACAAAGGAATCTCAGCAATTATTTCCACCAATGGTTTCTCGACTATAGCACGAAAAGTGGACATGTATAGCTCATCTTGAGAATACTCACATTCATTTATCTCAACACCAGTTAATTTTCCTTGAAAACTTTCTTGAAACATTGTAGGTGCTTCAAACATTTCCTCCTTCTTCTCAAGTACGTCTTTGTCCTCCTTTTGATAATTGTTTACTTCCTACAAATTATTAGCAATAAGAGGCACGTGTACAACTTGTTGCTTCTTTACATCCTCAATTTGTTTTTCCGCATGACAAGCAAGTTGTAACAAATGAGCAAAAGAGCTATAACTTTGACATGCAAGCATGCCCTGAATTTCATTATTAAGCTGACGTAAAAACCTCAATTCTGTAGCTTCTTCATATTCGTCTAAACCACAAAGAATTAAACAAGCATACATATCATGATAGTATAAAGTAACAGTTCTGATATCTTATTCTAAATATTGCAGTTTGTTTAGCAGAATATCACCGTAATACATGGGAACATAAATACCTCTCAAATATCTTTTAAGGTCTTTCCAAGATTGAGGTATTTTGTTATGCCTAGAAAGATGTTTCCAATATAAGAAGCATTTTTAATTAAAACACTAGAGGTACACCTAATCTTTTGCTTTTCAGACAAGTTATGTTTTTTAATTTCTCTTTCAACCGCTAGCTCCCAATTAATGTAAGCATGAGGATCATAATTTCCTTCAAAATAAGGTAGTGCAGATTTGATCTTAGTAAGAACAACATCACTTACCTTATATGAATTATGTTGATCACTCCTCATGTCTCAACGAAGATATCGATGTTGAGCATCACTATCTAGTATTCCCTTGCCTAATCATGCCATGGTTAGTTGAAATCAAGAAACATACACAAGAATGCACGCTCCTGTCAACTACTAGGGCAGTGGCAGCTCAAATATCACACATACTGAAGCTTTTAACCAAGCTCTTACAAGTTCTTACTAATGCAAGCGGAATGATGACATACACCGACTCAACCAAGCACCCCAATGGAGGTTGTATGTATCGATGTCTTAGCAAACACTTGCTGTACGGTTGCAATCAAATCTTTCGAACTCTGGGTAGGCTTAAATATGTAGCAAAGGAATAGCAAATGCTCAAATCAGATAATGCAAAGTTGAATAATTATTCAAAATCAAGTACGGTGTTGGTCCTAGGTAAGAACGTACTAGAGATGCGAGCCTAGACACAAACGATACCACAAGATAACACTAGGAACAATTCAAGCACAACTCTGATATACAAAAACAAACTCAAAGATAACATTTGGTTTTCTTCTTTTTTTGGGGTGCGGCTTTTGTTTTCTTTTCTAAGTACCTTTCTGCCTTTTTTTCCTCGTTTCTTTTTGATTTTTTTTTAGCAAAAACCAACTTAAGGACCTCAATGTAAAATTACAAGGACTCAAATATAAATAATAAACTTATAGGGACTCAAATGCAAAAGTGCAAACCCTAAAATTAAAATTATACAAAAATAGAATGCTCTCGTCCCATAGGTTTTGTTTTTGTAAATGGATTTCCTGTCTGATACTCGAAATTTTTTCAATAAGCTGTATGGGAAGTCACGGTATACATTGGAACCGAGAGGAGAGGAGGGGAGTCGGACTTAGAGGATGGGGGATTGCACGAGGTGGAGAGGGACTCCCACTCGTCCAAGTTTGGACAGGCCCCACGTGAGAAACATAAACGATGTCACACTTCCTTTTTATCTCTTCGGCGTGGCCCCAAATAGAAACCAATCTAATCTAATCTAATCTCCTCCTTCCATCTTCCTCACCTCATGCGCAACAGCAGTAACCAAACCACGGGACAAGGCACAAACCGACAAACCACACGACAGAAACCCTAATGCAACTCCAAAATTGACACACATAAACTTCTGAAAACTAGAAAAATGGAACCTTGGCATCAAGACGATTCCGTTTTCGTAGGTGCTGACGACAAGAAACACATGGCGGCAGCGACGACAGTGATACTAACCGTGACCAGAACTCGAAACTCTAAACGGACCAGAAGCTAAACTAGCAACTCGACGTGACGATGCAATGGAAAAATCAACAAAGCAAAAACCGTAAAGAACAATGCAGTGGCACAAAGATGGATAGGTATTGGATGCAATCTGTGTTTTTGTATGGCTATTTTCTAGTTATAGGTAGATAGAACTCACCGAGCAATGAAAGCTTTGATACCACTTGATAAACCTTGAGCTCCACTCAATGCGCTCAAGGCTATGATTGGCCCAATCTTTCGGTGAGTTGAGATAACTCTGATTTGGTACGAGACGTTGTGTTGCGCCTTAGTGATCGATACACCTCTCCATGGGTTGTTCATCTTGCGGCGTAGATCAACCTTATTCCTACAAGCAAATCAAATAACAAGCAAGAACAAGATAAAAGCAATATGATATTGCAAATAGGATTTGAATACACATGATAGGTTGGGGTTCCGAAAACAAGCAGACTGGCGGTCGCTGCAAGCAAGTAGCAATGGCTAAACTTTAATCTAGCAAAACCCGAGAAACCCTGAAGAGGTACCTAACTATTTAAAGAGGTGGGAGGACAACCAATAGAGACCTCGGTCGTGCTCCACCTGATTGGTGCGCACCCCACATGGGCCCCACTTGGGTCGGGGTCACAAATGATGTTACAAGCCCATAGGCCATTTATAGGTGATGCAGCACCTTGTTTCTATAATTGCAGCCAACTGAGATGGAATTTGGAGATGAGGCTAGATCCATTGGAAAGAGAACTCTGAGTGCTTTCCATCAAATACTCACGGACCGAAAACGGAGCTCGTACGAATATTTGGCGGCCGTTTGAAGTCAGCACTGTAGTAGGTGGCCGACTTGGATTCCAACACTTGGGCAACTTGATATTGATACGAGCAATGGTTGTATCATTGGTAGCCATGGTCACATTTATAGACAACAATTTATTTCGTAATGCACATTTCACGGTTTTGCAACAATCTTCGTTGTTGGCTCCTTACATTGAGGAGCACTTGGTGATTGTTCACTCCAAAAATTTTGGAAAGTCAGATGCCTCGATTAGACGCCATTACATTGATACTTTCCCCGTTTGATTGCATCAACATCGCATGGGTAACGAGACGATTGACCAACAACTAGCCTTCTTGGCGAGGGGGCCATCTTGCTCGATCTTGACATTCCAAGGATATGAAATCAGTAGGTATATACTGCCAACAAGCCCCTCACGGGCAAGGGTGAGATAGGAGTTTCGGTCGAGACCGTGTAAACCATGTAGTATGGTATGAGGCGCCCCCTTTCGACTGATGCTCCTGCCGAAACTTGTCTTGTGCTCCTGCAAAGAATGTGTGCATTGTATGTGTTGTTGTGTTTAACTAAATTTTTTTTACAGCTTTCGCCTTTCGCAAATGGCAAAGCTATCTTTACTGTTTGACTGGGCCCAAATGAACAGTGATGGGCTTTCGCCTTCCACAAACGGTGAAGCTGTCACGCCCGGAATTTCTATCCAAAACTCCAAACGCTTATATGTGTGTAAACCCTCGTGCAGGAATCAGCCGAGGCACACAATAACAAATTGATAATAGAGTGCAATATTTATCTAACTAATAAACGAATATAAAGTCATTACAGAGGTAGATAGTTCCTCTCAAACAATAAAGATCTAAGCAGCGGAATATAAAATAAATTACGCAGGTGACTCTAATCCATAAGCAGCTTGACCAGAGCTACGGCTAATCCTTCACACCTTCAGCATCACTTTAGAACTCCTCCTCTGATGAATAATTGCAAGGTGAGTATATGGTATACTCAACAAGTCACGCAACAAATATGCAAGTGCAATGGATAACAAAGATGGCATAATATAGTCTCATTTGCGTAAATGGCATTTAATAAATACTACAGAATTTAGCAAAACAGTAGAGTATTTAATTAAACAATATTAATCCAACGCTATGCAACACACCCGTTGCACAGGCCCAACCATTCTGAACAACCATTCCCGGTTGTACAGACCTATCTCCAAACCAGGAATATGCCATTCCAAACCAGGAGCTAAACAAATTATTACCAAGTACAGAATCATTTATTATGGTGAGAAGTGTGAGACTAATCACGAAAGACATTGTTAGACCCGCCCATGACCGCGGGCACGACTATTCGAATAGTTCTACTCTGGCTAGTGGCGTACCACTTTACCCACAAGACACAACCTCAACATCATGTCAACCATGCGTCACGATACTTGGCAAGTACCCGAATCGAGATTGTGACATTACCCTCTGCATAATGCAATTCAAAGCAGTGCATCATTCCTGGATCATAATCACCCCCTTATAAAACAAGGCATGGACTCCACAGCGACCCCCGTGGGCTTATCTCCGCCACTTCTCAACCCGGTGCCCCACAATGAACCTCACTACACAAAGGGTAAAGCCGTTGCCCACGCTGGCTTGTGGTTGGCACGGTTAATGTTTCACAACCGAAACTCGTGAACCGGTCCTTAACTGTCATGAGCACGACCATCCAAACCATGTGCTCACAACCCACCATTATCAAGTTTTAGTGGGCATATTTATTAATCACCCTATCATGATTAACCATCATAATCTACCATTATGCCATCATCAAATAATGGTGAAGCATTAATTACCCCATTCATGTGAGCTAGTGTCTCTAAGCATGACTAAACATCCTAATTAATTTAGCTAAAACCATATAATGCTCTAGCTAATCCAATTATTAACCAAGTGACAAAGTAAAGGTAATCAAAAACAAAGGGGCTTTAGCAAAGACAATGGGTTGTTCCCACCCGATGATATTCAAAAAATAAATGCAATAGTTGAATAAAAACAATAGTTTTAAATGGGATCAACATGCTCAAAGGATATTTAGCATCTGGGTGACTTGCTTTGAGCTTCGTGAAACACTTCGGAACCTTCCTCCACGTAAACGCTCTCCTCCGGAACGTCGGAAACTAAAGCGAATGAACAAAACTAACAAAACAGTACAAAAACAAGCATAAACAGTACATGTGGATATTTTTAACATGTAGATCTCGATTTTAGATGAATTTAGCAACTTGAACCACTTAAATTCGAGTTACGATGAGTTAATTATGAATTTTCGAAGTTTAACCAAAATTTCACCTAAAACAGAAAACGGCCGGCGACTAACAGGCAGCAACAGCGGCTAGGGTCGTGTCGACCCTCGATTTTTGGAAATCGGAGATCTTATGTGTTTATCCGTACGAATCCCTGGATCAGTAGTTGGTACACACATACATAGCCGGATCACAACATATCACGGATGAATTCAGGCTAAAAGGGTTAAGTACTTACATTTGGGCGAGGCAGGCTAACGACTATCAGAGAACAACAGTGGAAGACAAAATAATGCAAGGGCCCGGTTGACATGCCATAGGCAGTCGACTGGGGGAACGAGACCTAGAACGGGACCGCACTCCGATCATCTTGTTAGGTACGCGAGCGTACCAACAAGGGCTTCTCTTCAGGCACTCTGTTAAATGATATATATAGAACAACAATGAGTACAAAAGTACTCAACAAGCCACCACACAAGAATGCATATGATAGAGGGTATTTCAAGGAATGGTTTCCGGTTCTTTTGCGTAAAGCAAAATTTGTAAATCCTTTCACAAGCCTAAGACCTAGCATAGACTGATCAAATTTTAATACCATAGTTCATTAATCAACGACGGTTCTGTCCACCATCCATTGTCATCCCAAGGATAGCTTCCCGTCATTGAGTCGTCATGGTTTTCTGAGGACGTTCATCTTCCCTCCTCTCAGGAAGTGGCTCCATCAGCATAAAAATCATCATGCCCACACAAGTTAAGAATTTAGAGTCTAGCCAAGTGTAATACATGTCCCGGTGCTCAATATCCGCGAGCACGGCTATTCGAATAGATTTGTTTTACTCACACTGCAGTGGATGTACACTTTACCCGTACTCCGCAACTTCCGAACACATGAGCCTCGTCCCAACACATGAGACGCGTCACGGCAAAGCCTTTCGATAACCTTGCATTGGCAGTACCCGCTTCATGAACTATCATCCTCATGCACTCTAGGCGTATCTGTTTCTAGCAGTGAGAGGAGTTCTGGCGCTCCCGGGAAGGGAAGTCTCACACGCACGTAAAGTTTATAGTTTAAGTTTAGATTCTCACTCTCACACACGTGGCAGTCCTACCAATGGTGACACCGATGTAGGGCACGCATCGCGGCCCCACCTCAACGGCTGCCCCACCGTAGCGCACCTGCCTATCACACGGGGGTGAACCATCTATGCAAGGATACTGCCTCTGCTCGGCTATCTAGTCTGCTAGGTCTATACCCATCCGAGAAGTACGGTTGTACGAGGGTCGTTTCATGCTTAACTTCATGGCTCGGTCCTTAACTGACCGGGGACGGTACTAGCCTTTTCCAGATACCACCCAAATCCACCATCCGCCCTAGTCGAAAACAATTCCTTTCACAAATCATGTCATCAATATCATGGCAATGTGGCGCTCATGTCTCCACATGCCGCATCTCAATTACCTTCCCAAAAGTAATTGCCCAAGCATATAGCATTTTGATAAATATGAGTATGCATGATTCTAGAATAGCATTTCTAAGCATTTGTCATAATTGAGTAGGGACT
Source organism: Oryza punctata (assembly GCA_000573905.2). Classification (NCBI taxonomy): domain Eukaryota; kingdom Viridiplantae; phylum Streptophyta; class Magnoliopsida; order Poales; family Poaceae; genus Oryza; species Oryza punctata. Next base: position 14,354,615 of record CM002497.2, read on the forward strand.
CATACGTGAACATGGTTACAAGGGAATATGGGGGTAAGCAATAATCAAGGCATGGCATAATAACAAGTAGGATATTCATCATTGCATGCAACTTTATTTGTAAACAAAATGTCGCAATTGGGATCAACATGTTCAAGGAATAGTGATGACTTGCCTTGCTCAGGATAGTCCTTACTGTATAATCTTGATCAACCTTCTCCTCCTGGAAGCTGCACACGTTGCCTACGACTAATCGATACACCAATACTATAATACGCGCAAAAAACCAATATTCAACCAACAATCAAACATGCGCAAACAATTATAAATGTCAGAGTCAAACCTAGGGCTGCTCATGCTACTCGTGCTTCTATCTAAATACAACGATCATACACTAAAAGAGGTTTTATTCTATCTAATTAAAATTTGTGGTACGGTTCTGTGGTTGGATAGACTTAGGATTAACTAGATAATAACAGCGAATCATCTATATTATTATTTTATTATTATTAAATTATGGACATATTTTACTCATCATTATAAAAGGTTTAATAATTATCCAAGCTCTATATGTTAGATTTGTGAGGTTGTTAATATTAGATGTGTGGATTATCTTATTACATAATTCTATAATGGATAATCCTAATTCACAGTTGGGCTACTATTATATGAGGTCAAGATTTATAACTAGTATTTCCTCTATCTTAGATATTTTATCGTATAATTTATAGTTCGATAGGTACAACCATAAGTGACCGTGTTACCGTATGTGTAAACACGGATTTACCGCATGTGCAAATAGGATGGCTAAATTATCTGCTATCAAAATAAAATGGTTAGGTCCTACAGGCTTAAGTTTGGTTTTTGCCGATGAATAGGCCTAGGATCAACCAAATCGTCACAGTGCAGTATCCATATTATTATTCTGCCAATAGAGTTAGGGTTCTTTGGATGAATGTATAACATGTGCATTTTAATCAACTAAGTATAATCAAATGTCGATAAAAATCCATGCTCTGTAGGTTGTAGGTTGTATCAGTTCTACGCATATCTTATCAAACTTATCATCACCCAGCGGCTTAAATGTTTACTTGATATGATTCTCAATTTAGTATTTATCCAACATTTACACATATCATATAATATTTAGTTTAGAGGTACATCACAAATTGCCATTCTACTACAATGAGGGTGTGCCCATAAATACATTATGGCTTGATTATTCTTTGGTCATGCACGGTTTAATACAAGTTATCCTGAACAAGTGATAATATGAGTCCAATATCTTGGTAACCAATAGTTAAGTAAGGGTTCTTTACCAACCTTAATATATACTACTCCATATGATTTTGTATTAAGAAAATTTATTTAGGCGACTTAATCATATTGGCTCTATTATTATTCCACATGCTCATACTTTAGTTAGAAACATACAAGGCTAAACTTTATTTAAATTATTTATAAGCCATGAGTTTAATTATATTTGGACATAGATTAATAAATGTCCTAGTATTTCCCTATACTCCAACTAATTCGAAACACTGGATATAATTTAATTTATGTGATTGCTACAGTGATAAAAACATGTTTCGATAATTATTTTACTGCACAAAACCCACTTTTATTTATTAGCACACTATTTAGGTAAACTATTTATTCCTTACTTTGATATTAATTATTTTATAAATATAAATCTATCTTATTAAATATGAATTATATATCATTGGAAACAGCATGAATTTAGATAAATTTAGGTTCAAGTCTCACTCGAATCGGAGCTAAAATGAATAAGTTACGCTCGTTAAAAGATTCAAATTCGAATTAAATCCAAAAATTACGAAATATCACTCTGCACTAACCTCAGTGGGGCCCACACGTTAGATTCCTCTCTCTCTCTTCCTTTTTCTTTTTCTTTCTTTTTTTTTTCTTCTCTTCTTCTTCCTCATCTTCCTGCTTCTCTCTTCTCTCTCTTCCTCTCCGCTTGCTTCTCTGCCCCCTCCTCTCAGCTCCTATCTTCCCTCCCTCCTACCGAGCGGCGGCGGGCGGGCATGGTGGCGTGTGGGCACGGCGGCGGGTGCGCATGGCGCGGTGGTGAACGGGTGCGGCGGCGAGCGCGCGGCTGCGGCGGGCGCAACGCGGTGGCTGAGGGTGGCGCGGATGGGGGGAAATTTATAGGGGGAAGGGGAGGCGGTGGTCGGCGCGGGGGCGCGCGGATGGGACGTGCGTGCGGCGCGGGGAGGACGGACGGGACGGCGCGGCACGTGGGGCTCGAGGCGAGCGGCACGAGGGCGACGGTGATGCGACGTGCGCGGGCGGCAGCGGCGACAGCAGCGACGTGCGCGCGGCGCGGGTACGGCGGCGACGTGGCGACGTGCGCGTGCGGCGACGTGCACGGGCGGCAGCGGCACGGGCGCAAGGGCGCGCGCGGGGCGCGAGGGGCGACGTGCGCGGCCGGGGGGCGACGTGCGCGCCGGCGGCGGTGACAGCGGCCCGGGCGCGCGGCGGCGGTGCAGGGCGCTAGGGCGCGGCGGCGGCGCAGGGCGCAAGGGCGCGGCGGCGGCGGGCGCAGGCTGACGGCGACAGCGCGCGGCGCGCGGCGGTCGGCGTGCGGCAGCTGTGCAAGCGCGGCATGGGAGTGATGGCGACGCCTGGCAGCGGCGGCTCGGGGCGTGAGGGCAACGGCGCAGCTGCAGCGACGCGACGCGGCGTGGCGCGTGGGTCAGTGGTGCGGCGCGCGTGCAGGCGGACGGCGACAACGACGTGCGCGCGGTGCACGCGCGGCTCGAGGCGCGCGGCAGCGGGTGATGGCAACGGTGATGTGATGGCAGGCACAGATCGAGCACGTGGCGTGCAATGAATAGTGCATTTTAGGATTTAATAGATTTTTAGGGTTTTAGTTGATTTAAAAATTGAGGAAAAATGCAATGTAAATTTGTACTTTCACCTAAGCATTTGAGTGACAATTTTAAGTATTCCAATGTGATTTTGCCCAAAATTTAATATTGTCCATTATTTAATATTTATTATAGATTATTTCATGTTTTGTCACTTAAAACCTCCTTTGGAATTTATTTACATTCACCCACGAATAAATTCGTATTATATTAGTTTGGATTTTGCCCTAAAAGTTGTGATGGTGCAAATATATTTCTATTGTACTAATTAAATGAGGTTAGCCCCAAAATTAGTATAGATAATTTTGGAGGCTTCTGATATTCCTAAAACAAATTAAGATATTCTAGGGTGACCTTTGTTAATATAATAGCACATTTGTTTCAATTTATTTATAGGTTAGTTTCTTTTATATGGAGGGGTTTAATCTATTTAATTATAATCTCTCAATACAATTTGGAGCTTGGTGCAGTATTTATCTACATATTGAATTAAACACTCCCATAATTCTATTTTATATAGAGAGCTTAGTTTATTGGAATGATTATCATTTCATGTGTATTTATATTCCATGAGACATTCTCGAGGGATTATCATTTTATGTGATATGGTCCAGATGACCGTCATTGCACGTGGTGTGTTTACGTCTAGGTACTAAGTGTTTAACTCTAGCATTCCCATGAGATCGAGCTATCGTCATGGCTCAATAATCTAGTACTGGATCTGTAATTATGAACTCAATAATTAACCTGTTCTATATTTAGCTTGTTATCATATGCACAAATAGGATTAATAGATAATGTATTCTTAAACTATATTTATTACCTAGATGTTTATCTTCAATTTATTTCATCGTTGTGACAATTTATAATTTGGCAAACAATAGCAACCATAACATCCAGCATGATGCAAAAGTTTTAAAATGTTCAAAATTTTAGCGATTTTTATTGTCGGGAATTTTCAGGGTGTTACAGGTTGGCGGTGGTGGCGACTTTCCACTGGCTTTCAGCGGAGACGAGTGGGTGGCCGGGCTTCCTCTCCTTGCTGCGAACCCAACGGTGGTCTTCCCGAGCGACAGCGGTGACAGGAACAATGGCAACGCGCGGCTGAACTTCTCTCGACGATGACGACGCAGAAGCAGCAGCGGCTAGAGCACCACGGTCGACGAGAGGCTGGGGCGAAGGCAGTGGCGGAAAGAGGAGGTCCAGGGGGGTCCGTTTTATAGGGGCAGGGGCAGCAGCTAGGCCCAAGGCAACCGGCAACGGGGATGGAAATTCTAGGGTTAGAGAAAGAAAAACGAGTCGGAACCGATCTTGAATCCAGTGATTTCCAAACGAATTAGGCTAAACATTCTATAGAGAAAAGATAGAGGAGATCAAGGGGATTATTTCCCCTCTATCAATTTGATCAAATCGGGCAAGAAACGATGCAATTTTGGAAGGGGCGGTGGCGCTATGACGCTCGGTCACGGCTCGGCTGCAGGCGGCGCGAGGAAGAAGACGACCCTGACAGGTGTCCCCACCTACCGTCACCAGAGAGAGAGAGAAGGGGCGGCTGCCTAGTGGGCTGGCATGGGCTGCAGCGCATAGGCCGAAGTCAGGAGGGGAGAGGGAAAAGAAAATGGGCTTTTGGCCGAAAACCAACAGAGAGAGGTTTAACTATTTTTCTTTTTAAGTTATGCATGAAATGCAATTCCATTGGTTAAAAAAAATACTTTCTTGGCTCAAATAAATCCCATAAAAATCTAGGAATAATTGAAACAAGAGAAGTATTTATTAAAGTTTTACCTACCCCACTTTTATATTGAAATTTATTAACTTAAAATTAGATCTTTTCTTCTAGGCTTTTAAAATCATTTCTACTAATTCCATTTAAACAACAATTTATAATTTAGAGATTTTTAGGGTGTGACAAACCTACCCCCCTTAAACAGAATCTCGTCCACGAGATTCGGAAGAGCTGGCGAAAAGATGCGGATGAGCTGACTTTAATTCATCTTCTCGTTCCCAGGTAGCTTCTTCTTCCGAGTGGTTACTCCATTGGACCTTGCAGAAACGAATAACTCGATTCCTGGTTCTTCTCTCATCTGTCTCCAAGATACGAATTGGTTTCTCGATATAGGTCAGATCCTCATGGATTTCTATCTGCTCAGGATTAGCTTCTTCAGTGGGTACCCTTAAACACTTTTTCAGCTGCGACACATGGAACACATTATGGACACCTGCCAGAGACTGAGGTAACTCCAACTGATAGGCGACCTCTCCTCTTCTACTGACAATCTTATAAGGTCCCACAAACCGCGGCGCCAATTTCTCTTTGGTGTGAAAACGATGAACTCCCCGGAGAGGCGTGACACGAAGGTACACATGATCCTCTTTCTCAAAACTCAGATCCCTGCGACGATTGTCAGCATAGCTCTTATGACGAGACTGGGCTATACACAATCTTTCTTGAATGATCTTTACTTTCTCTTCTGCTTCCCTAAGAATATCAGTTCTGAAAACCTGATGTTCCCTCGTTTGATCCCACAAAAGTGGAGTACGGCACTTCCGACCATACAATGCTTCATAAGGGGCCATTTGAAGACTAGCTTGGTAACTGTTGTTGTATGAGAATTCTGCGTAAGGCAAATTCTTATCCCAACTTCCACCGAAGTCTAAAACACAAGCTCTCAACATATCTTCCAAAATCTGATTCACCCTTTCAGTTTGTCCGTCTGTCTGCGGATGATATGCTGTACTGAAATTCAGCTTAGAACCCATCTCTTCCTGAAGCTTCTGCCAGAACTTTGAAGTAAACTGGCTACCTCGATCGGACACTATTTTTTTAGGAACACCATGTAAACACACAATTATTGCCATATACAATTCTGCCAAACGATTTCCGGAATATGTTGTCCTCACAGGGATGAAATGAGCAAGTTTGGTAAGCCTGTTGATTATCACCTAAATAGAATCATGGCCAGACGATGTTCTGGGCAGACCAATGATGAAATCCATCCCAATTTCCTCCCACTTCCATTCTGGTATCTTCAAGGGTTGCAGCAAATCTACGGGTTTCTGATGTTCCGCCTTGACTCGTTCACATACATCACACACAGCTACATACTCTACTATCTCGCACTTCATACTTGCCCACCAAAACTTCTCCGTGAGATCTTGGTACATCTTGGTACTACCAGGGTGAATGGAGTATAGAGTGTCGTGAGCTTCCTTCAGGATTGTATCTTTTAATTCTTTGTTGTCAGGGACACAAATTCTTTCACCCAACCACACAGTTCCTTGCTCATCTTCTAAGTAACCGATGGCCTTTCCTCTCCTCATATTCTTCTTGATTTCTTGAATAACAGAGTCGTTGATTTGAGCTTCTCTAACTTGATCCATGAGAGTGGGCTTCACTTCTAAAGCTGCAACAAAACCTCTACTGACGATTGCCAAATTCAGTCTTTCAAATTACTTGCATAACTCCCACGGCAACTGTCGTCCTTTTGTAGCTTGGCAATAACCTTTCCTGCTGAGGGCATCTGCTACAACATTAGCCTTCCCCGGGTGATAATGTATTCCCATGTCATAATCCTTGATTAGTTCTAACCATCTCCGCTGTCGCATATTCAGATCCGGCTGGGTAAAGATATACTTCAAGCTCTTGTGATCCGTGTACACCTCCGTACGAGTACCAAAGAGGCAGTGACACCAAATTTTCAAGGCATGAACCACTGTAGCTAACTCAAGATCATGAGTAGGGTAATTTTTCTCATGGGGGTGTAACTGACGAGATGCATAGGCAACCACCTTCCCATCTTGCATCAAAACACAACCTAACCCAAGCTTAGATGCATCACAATACACTTGAAAACCCGTCTTTGGATCAGGCAAGATAAAATGGGTGCTGAAGGCGGTTTTTCAACTCTTGGAAACTCTGCTCACATTCTTCTGACCACTTGTACCTCACGTCCTTCTGAAGCAGACGAGTCATTGGCTTAGCAATCTTGGAGAAATTCTCTATGAACCTCCGGTAGTAGCCTGCAAGACCCAGGAAACTACGAATCTCTGAAACTGTCTTTGGTTGTTTCCAATTAGTTACGGATTCCACATTACTAGGATCAACGGCAACTCCTCCGACTGAAATGACGTGCCCAGGAAACTTTACTTCAGACAGCCAAAATTCACATTTGCTAAACTTGGCATACAGCTGATGTTCTCGTAGCTTCTCTAGTGCAAGGCGAAGATGTTCTTCATACTCTTCTCTGGTTCGGTAGTAGATGAGAATGTCATCATTGAAGACCACCACAAACTTGTCCAGATATTCCATAAACACCTTATTCATCAAGTTCATGAAGAAAGCAGGGGCATTGGTAACTCCGAAAGGAATAACAGTACATTCAAACAACCCATACCGAGTGATAAAGGCCGTCTTAGGTATATCTTCCTCCTTGATCCTCAACTGATGATACCCTGATCGAAGGTCAATCTTGGAGAAAACGGTGGCACCTTTAAGCTGGTCAAACAAATCATGAATTCTAGGCAGAGGGTACTTATTCCTGATGGTCACATCATTCAATGCACGATAATCCACACACATCCTCTGAGTATGATCCTTCTTTTCCACAAAAATGACCGGAGCTCCCCATGGAGACGAGCTTGGTCTAATATATCCTTTCTGAAGCAGATCATCTATTTGTCTCTTCACCTCTGCTAATTCACTGGCTGCCATTCTGTAAGGCCTCTTATGAATTGGGGTTGTCCCTGGTACCAGATCTATTCTGAATTCTATATCTCTCTTAGGCGGTATACCAGGTAAATCATCCAGGAACACCTCAGGATAGTCCCGTACTATGGGAATCTCTTGCAAAGTTATTTGGTTCTAGCTTGACCTTAAAGGTTCGGAAGGCAAAGCGTGAACAGTTACAACTTGACCATCATTGCTGGTGAGAGTTACTTTTCTATTGGCACAGTCTATCACACCTTTATATCTAGCTAACTAGTCCATCCCTAGGATGACATCAAGGTCTTTGGACTCTAACAAAATAAGGTTGGCCAGAAATGGAACACCTTGAATATCTATTCTGACAGAAGGGCTACGTTGTGATGAGAGGGCTTCATTACTGGGAGTACTAACCATCAAAGGACGTCTAAAATCTTCTATTTCCATCCTATGATTTCCCGCAAAACTCATAGACAAAACGGAATGTGTAGCACTAGAATTGAAAAGCACTGTTGCAGGAACTGAGTTAACACGGAACGTACCCAAAATCACATCTGGAGAACCCTGGGCTTCTGCAGCAGCAACATGGTTGACACGAGCCTTTGATGCTGGTGCTGTGGAGTTATTCTGCACAGGAACAATCTTCATACGTCGAGGCTTCAGACACTTGTCAGAATAATGACCTGGTTCGCCATAGTTGAAGCACACTACTGGCTTGTTTCCTTGCTCCCTCCTCACAGACTGGTGTTGGACTGGGGTTGTAGCAGGATGTGGAGCTTGGTTATGGTTGTTATTGCCAGCATTGTTGTTGTAGAACTGGCGCTGTGGGCGAACAACCGATGAAGATCCTCCTGGTGGTGTTGCCTGAGGTCCCATAGTAAGACGTGGCCTCTGACTATTCCCTTGCTAAGCCTTGAAGTGAGCAATCCCGCGTTTCTTCTGCTCCATACGGTTGTACTTATCTTCCTGGCGAATGGCCTTATCCACCAACTTCTGGAAGTCAAAATAATCCCCGGTCATCAGTGGGTAAGATAGCTCATCATTCAGTCCTTCCAAGAACTTCTCTTGACGCTCTTCATCAGTGCGGACATCCTCTGGAGCATAACGGGCCAAACGATTGAACTCATGCAGATACTCGGTGACAGAATGAGATCCCTGAGTGAGCGCCCTGAACTCCTTATTCTTGAGAGACACCACTCCCGATGGTACATGAGTCTTCTTGAAAGCAGCAGTAAACTCAAGCCAAGTGATTGGTTCAGCAGTAACTCTGTTGAGACGGAAATGATCCCACCAGTCAGAGGCAGGGCCATGAAGCTGATGCGAAGCAAAGGAGACCTTTTCTTGGTCAGTGCACTGAAGCAGGTCCAACTTCTTTTCTATGGCGTGCAGCCAATCACTAGCCTCAACCGGATTGGTAGTGCTGGAAAAAGTGGGCAGCCTCACACGAAGAAAATCTGCTAACTTGTTCTGGGGAGGAGCATGATTGTTCCCTTGGTTCTGTTGGTTCTGGAGTTGTTGCATCATCATATTCATAAGTTGAGCTTGTTGAGCAAGGACTTAGGAAAGTGTGGGTTTCTCGCCATTGTTGTTGTTGTTGGGCCCATTTCCATTGTTGCGAGTGTTCACCATCTAGCAGAGATAAGAGCATAAGGAGGGAAGCAAGGGGGAAAAACCACTTAGGACATTGAACTAATGTCTTCTTGACTTTTATTGATCTGAACTGAGTTTTCATTATTACATATAACTGAAGACTCTCACACCACTTAACTCACCAACCTCCTAACACTCAAAAGCAAGCAAATGCATGCCTTTACATCCCATCAACGATGTAAACCACATGCATGACCCACACACACAACCAAACTTAAGCAAGCAAACTAACACAACGAACTAAGGCAACAACTTAATCAAGACGTCTAGGTCTTCCTAGCATCGGAGTTGACTGAAGGCTCGTTCGGCTCATCCTCGTCATCTTGAGTAGCACCCCACTCGACCTCTGAATGAGTGCGTTCTTGGTCTTCTTCCTCATCATCACTCAGAATGATGACCGGAGGATCCGCTGGGACTGTGACAGCTTCTCTTGCCACCACACGAATCTTGGGCACCAGCTGGTAGTGAGGAACAAAAAGGGCTACTCTTCCTTGCAGTAAGACGAACCCTGGCCTTCTGGGGTGGCGCTACTCCCTTCAATTCCGCAAGTTCCTTTTCCAGACGATCAACCTTTTCCTGCAGCTTACATATCTTGCCACGGTTCTGGTCTTCACGAGCTTGAGCAGCCAACACGATGTCAGCGCGGGTCTCATCCATGGCCCAAAGCATCACGACCAAATGTCTTGTGGTAGCATCATTCTCAAGTCCTTCAGGATCAACGTAGCTGGCACGGTCACTTCCCTGGGGCTGACGGGGATGGTAGCGATACTCCGTGTCGGCCAACTGCTCATCGTAGCGGTCGCGAAGCTCTCCTATGGCGATCCTCTCCTATGGCGATCCTTGCCACCTCCTGACAAGCGTGATGTAAGCTTTTCCATCCAGCTTCAAACATCACCGATGGGATATCTTCACGATCACTTTTCAAGGTGATCTTGACGCGACACTTCTCTTCATCACGATCATGGGGAATCTGGGCATACAGAGGGGCAGTCCTGAATCCTATGGCGAAGGACATCGTACGTAGCTCCCGAACAAAACCCTCAAAACCGAACAAGTATTCAGGCTTGAAGAGCGGCATCTAAAGGCAAGTGAAAGGAGAGAGTTAAGACATTTATCCAATTAATAGCACAAGTTTTTGGATTAATTTAAATAGAGTTAGAAAATCAAAGCGAAATATAAATAAAGTAAACTAGCCTTGCAGATAAGATGAGAAAGTTGAAACAGGATTATAAACTTTTGCACTTTTGAATGACAGATTTTCAAAATAAAGGAAATGAGAGTTATAAAACCAGCATACTAATTGCAACATAATTAGATAAATAAAAATATTGTTGTAAAACTTTTGCTGGTAAATGGGCCATTAGTACAGTAATAGATGTACAGAACTAACAACACGGGAATAATTAATAAATTTTGAATGAGAACAATTAAAGAGACTATAATCTGCATGTGCCATTAGCTGGGTTTAACTAAAAGAGAAAGAGAGGAGAACAATTCTATTTTTTTCAATATTTTTAGAGGGCTTCTATGGGTAACCACTTGGCATAACCTAGGGTCAACCTGGCTCTGATACCAACTTGTCACGCCCGGAATTTCTATGCAAAACTCCAAACGTTTACATGTGTGTAAACCCTAGTTCAGGAATCAGCCGAGGCACACAATAACAAATTGATAATAGAGTGCAATATTTATCTAATTAATAGACGAATATAAAGTCATTACAGAGGTAGATAGTTCCTCTCAAACAATAAAGATCTAAGCAGCGGAATATATAAATAAATAACGCAGGTGACTCCAATCCACAAGCAGCTTGACCAGAGCTACGCCTAATCCTTCACACCTTCAGCATCACTGTAGAACTCCTCTGATGAATGATTGCAAGGTGAGTATATGGTATACTCAACAAGCCACGCAGCAAATATGCAAGTGCAATGGATAACAAAGGATGGCATAATATAGTCTCATTTGTGTAAATGGCATTTAATAAATACTACAGAATTTAGCAAAACAGTAGAGTATTTAATTAAACAATATTAATCCAATGCTATGCAACACACCCGTTGCACAGGCCCAACCATTCTGAACAACCATTCCTGGCTGTACAGACCTATCTCCAAACCAGGAATATGCCATTCCAAACCAGGAGCTAAACAAATTATTACCAATTACAGAATCATTTATTATGGTGAGAAGTGTGAGACTAATCACGAAAGACATAGTTAGACCTGCCCATGACCGTGGGCACGGCTATTCGAATAGTTCTACTCTGGCCAGAGGCGTACCACTGTACCCACAAGACACAACCTCAACATCATATCAACCATGCGTTGCGATACTTAGCAAGTACCCGAATAGAGATTGTGACATTACCCTCTGCATAATGTAGTTCAAAGCAGTGCACCATTCCTGGATCATAATCACCCCCTTATAAAACAAGGCATGGACTCCCCAGCGACCCCCATGAGCTTATCTCTGCCACTTCTCAACCCGGTGCCCCACAATGAACCTCACTACACAAAGGGTAAAGCCGTTGCCCACGCTGGCTTGTGGTTGGCACGGTTAATGTTTCACAACCGAAACTCGTGAACCGGTCCTTAACTATCATGAGCACGACCATCCAAACCATGTGCTCACAACCCACCATTATCAAGTTTTAGTGGGCATATTTATTAATCACCCTATCATGATTAACCATCATAATCTACCATTATGCCATCATCAAATAATAGTGAAGCATTAATTACCCCATTCATGTGAGCTAGTGTCCCTAAGCATGACTAAGCATCCTAATTAATTTAGCTAAAACCATATAATGCTCTAGCTAATCCAATTATTAACCAAGTGACAAAGTAAAGGTAATAAAAAACAAAGGGGCTTTAGCAAAGACAATGGGTTGTTCCCACCCGATGACATTCAAAAAATAAATGCAGTAGTTGAATAAAAACAATAGTTTTAAATGGGATCAACATGCTCAAAGGGTATTTAGCATCTGGGTGACTTGCCTTGAGCTTCGTGAAACACTTCGGAACCTTCCTCCACGTAAACGCTCTCCTCCGGAACGTCGGAAACTAAAGTGAATGAACAAAATCAACAAAACAGTACAAAAACAAGCATAAACAGTACATGTGGATATTTTTAACATGTAGATCTCGATTTTAGATGAATTTAGCAACTTGAACCACTTGAATTCGAGTTACGATGAGTTAGTTATGAATTTCCGAATTTTAACCAAAATTTCACCTAAAACAGAAAATGGCCGGCGACGAACAGGCAGCAACAGCGGCTAGGGTCGGTGGTGGTGGCGACTTTCCGCTGGCTTTCGGCGGAGACGAGTGGGTGGCCGGGCATCCTCTCCTTGCTGCGAACCCAACGGTGGTCTTCCCGAGTGACAGCGGCGACAGGAACAATGGCAACGCACGGTTGAATTTCTCTCGGCGACAGCGACGCACAAGCAGCAACGGCTAGGGCACCACGGTCGACGAGAGCCTGGGGCGAAGGTAGTGGCGGAAAGAGGAGGTCCAGGGGGTCCATTTTATAGGGGCAGGGGCGGCGGCTAGGACCAAGGCAACCGGCAACGGGGATGGAAATTCTAGGTTTAGAGAAAGAAAAACGAGTCCGAATCGATCTCGAATCCGGTGAATTCCAAACGAATTAGGCGAAACTTTCTATAGAGAAAAGATAGAGGAGATAAAGGGGATTATTTCCCCTCTATCAATTTGATCAAATCGGGCAAGAAACGATGCAATTTTGGAAGGGGCGACGACGCTATGACGCTCGGTCACGGCTCGGCTGCGGGCGGCGCGAGGAAGAAGACGACCCTGACAGGGGGTCCCCACCTGCTAGCGCCAGAGAGAGAGAGAGAAGGGGCGGCTGCCTGGTGGGCTGGCATGGGCTGCAGCGCACAGGCCGAAGTCAGGAGGGGAGAGGGAAAAGAAAATGGTCTTTTGGCCCAAAACCAAAAGAGAGAGGTTTAACTATTTTTCTTTTTAAGTTATGCATGAAATGCAATTCCATTGGTCAAAAAAAATAATTTCTTGGCTCAAATAAATCCCAGAAAAATCTAGGAATAATTGAGACAAGAGAAGTATTTATTAAAGTTTTACCTAGCCCACTTTTATATTGAAATTTATTAACTTAAAATTAGATCTTTTCTTCTAGGCTTTTAAAATCATTTCTACTAATTCCATTTAAACTACAATTTATAATTTAGAGATTTTTAGAGTGTGACAGAAGCTATCCTTACTGTTTCACTGGGCCAAAGTGAACAGTGATAGGCTTTTTCCCCGAGGGCCCACTACTATGCGGCCTAGTCCATGGGATTTTACCGTTTCGCCTACCCTTGCGACACGTGGCAGTTCGTGATTGGTTGGGAAGGCTAAACGTTGCCTGGTAGGCTATATATTTCTCCTTCCCCCCTTTTCGCCACCCTTACCCCTTCATTTTCACCACAGTCGCTCTCTTTTCTCACCTTTTTACTCACGGCGCTCTGATTTAACCGAACCCTTTCGCCAGTTGACCCCCTTCGCTACTTCACACTCACTTCGCCATGGCCCCACATAAGCCGAACCCTGTCTCCACGATGGGTCCCGACCCCGGCCGGATTGATGAGGACACCACCGCGTTCCTAGGGGCATCACTCATAGACGAGGACGAGCTGGCGAAGATGGTCAGCTCTGGCGTGGTAGCGGAAGGACGGGCCTTCGCCCCGGGGGATGCTGAAGTGCTGAAGCCGGGCGACAACCAGACGGTTGTGTTTGCCATATTTTTTGAGGCCGGGCTTTGATTTCCGTGCAACATATTGTTGCTGGAAATCCTTCGCCTTTTTCAGGTGGAGCTTCCCCAGCTAAGCCCTTCGACGCTCGTCCGCATTGCTATTTTCAGCTGGGCATGCTAGACCGCTGGGTTTGAACCAAGCGCCAAACTCTTCAGCGCTGTTTTTTCGGCCACCGTGAACTCGAAGACGGTGGTCACCCCTGCCGGGACGAAGAAGACAGCGTTCGGGAGTGTGAACTTCAATGTTCGCCCCGAGCGCTCCGACCTGTGGCCGGTTAATGCCGCGATGTCGAAGTGGGATCGTCACTGGATGGTGAAGTGGTTTTACCACTCGATCCCATTCGAGGCCGGGTCTGAAGCGGCGAAGGCCCTCCGATGGCGGTGTAGGGCGATCTCGCCAAACCGGAAGCCCAAAGTCGCCGTCAACGGCGCCATGGAGGCGCGGTCTTGCTTCGCAAGGTTTGTTCTCGGCTGAGCTGCCGCGATCTGGTGGAGGAGTTTTGTATGCTTCGCATATTCCCCCTCTCCCAGTCGTGGCAGATCGAAGTTGACCAGGACGAAGAGGTCAACGGCCTGCCGAAGCTCGTTATGCCTGCTGGGGCGAATGGTTAGTTTATCCTTTCTTCACTTTTATATGTTTCGCTCTTTGTTTTTCTTTTGTTCGACACCTGACATAATGACATGTCTCTTTTTCAGTGTTGACCCTCGCCCAGGCCGACACCGAAGCCCGAAAGATGATCGGCGATGTGTCGGTCACAGAGTACAGCCAGCTACCAACGCGGCAAGTGGCTGGCCGGGCGAACCGGGTTCACGTCGGCGAGCTCCCCCCTAGGGCGAAGCCATTTAAAGCCGATGGCGAAGAGGGCCCCTCCCGGAAACGGTTGCGGGGGCAAGTGAAGTTGGCCTCCCGCAAGCGAAGGGCCCCTGCCTCCACTGATTCTGACGCAGACGATGAGGACGGTGTCGAAGATCAAGAAGACGTGGGGGAAACAGAGGTCGCGGTCGAAATGGCCGCGGATGAGGCCGCCGACAGTCGCTCCCGGACTCCCAGCCCTGAGAGCGTCGAAACTGGGGCGGAGTCGAACTCCTCCACTCTTCACCGGAAAGACGTGGAGGGGACGAAAGCCCTGGTCGTGATCGCTGCGGCCAAGACGGTGAAAGGGGAGTCCATTAAGAAGACCCCTCAGAAGAAGGGGCTCGTCGCCATCGCTCGCGTATTCAGCGACGATGAGTCCTTGGACGAGACGCCTACTTCGCCCGCCGGGCGAAGCCTGGGTCTCTCGACCGCCCTTGGCACAGCGGGCGGGGCTGGAGCTTCGGCTTCAGCCGAACAGGTCGTGAAGACGGTGGCTCGGGTTTTCAGTAGCCCTGTTGGCCGGCCGCTCGTTTCACCGCTTGCCCTTGATAGGGGTAAGAAGGTTGCCGAGAAGTCTGGTTCGGACTACTCCCAGGCGCCGCCCCGCTTCGCCCCCGGCGACTTCGAGACCCGGGCGGAACTCATTCCCTTCATCGAGGGGGTGAGCAACATCGTTACTCTGGCTGGCGGTCCGAGCCTTTTCACCGAACTTAACGAGTTCGACGAGGGCTGTTCCACCATCAAGAGCCTAGCAGTCCAGGTATGCTGACTTCTCTTTTTGGTGTTTGTTGTTTTGTTTGTTTTTTGCGTCGTTGTTTTCGACAACCTGTCTTATCGTTCACCCTTCCTCTCTTTTTTGCCAGATCCTCACGGCCCACTGTTCGACGGAGCGAACCATGCAGGCCCATCTGGATGGTCTGAAGAACCGTCTTCGGGCCAAGGACGATGAGCTGGGCCGCAATGGCCTGGAAATGGAAGGCCTCGCCCGATCCCTCAGGGAGGCGAAGGCCGAAAACAAATGCCTCCAGGCCGAACTTGAGAAAGAGCGGGTGCACTCCGCCGCCCTTACGGATTACTATAACCTGATGGAGCCGAAGATGGAGGCCCTTCGTCAGGAGGCTAGCAAGGCGGAGGCGAAGTCACAACAACTTGCACGAGAGGTGGCGAGGGCCACTGAATCCGCTAAGACCGCCTGCCGCACACTTCGCCTCGCCCTTACCGACATGGGGGCGAAGGTGCGGGGTGTCCCGGGCGAACATGCTTCTGCCTTTGAGTTCTCCGATTGGACTCAACAGGTTGGCGATGCAGTCTCGGACTATGCTACCGCGTACGGCGATTGCTGTGCGCGCGTGTCTACGGCCTTCGCCATGGGCTTGCTGCAGCAGTCCGGGTGTGAGCACATCGCCAAGTTCCCTGACATTGCGAAGAGGGACTGGGAGGTCAGTGCCCAGGACATTTCGCCCGCACTCCACGCCTGGCGGAAGAAATTCTGGCAAAAGGACGGTCGATCCACTGCCAAGGCCCGTCTGCTGGAGCAGTTGGCGAAGACGGAGGCGGCGGACCAAGGCGAAGAGCCAGCAGGAGAGCGTGGAGGTGTTGCCCAAGACCACCCAGAGGTGTGAGGCCCTCCGCCCGTTTTTGTAAATTTTAATAGTTTTTACTTTTTGGTGTTTGTCGTATAGACGAACAATGTAAATATGGCCGATGGCCAATCTTCACCAACTGCGTTTGATGCCTTTTGTGCTTGTGCTTGGATTGCTTCACTTAATCTTTTCGCCAAACTTATATGTTCCAGCTTCGCTTTCTGCGTTTCACCACTTGATTTCCAACTGTTTTAAGGTCTACGCCGAAACCTATGCGTTCGGCCGTCCTTTGGGGATTGGTGAAGCAGGAACGAGAAGTTTGTTGCAGTAAAAAAACTTGCCGAAGGCCCGGTACCTGCTTCGACCTATTTACCGCAAGATAGTGATTAACGGCAACAGTTACAAAGTCGTGAATGTTGCTAGCTGGATGCGGACGCACCCCAGGCGAACCTTGGAAGACTACGATCGTGTCCACTCGGCGCGCTTAGAGGGCATGGTTCGCTTCTGGTGAAATCACCAAAGGACCGATCGGCAGGAGGCGATCGCGCAACGCCGCTACAGTCTATCTCTTGTTTCGCCCCCTTCTTCCCTTAGGGTAGTTACAACATTAGTAGTGACGACGAACCTAGTTCGCCGGATCACTCCTTAGGAAGCGGTAGTTGTTTTGGGGGCGAAGATGTAATTTATTTGTAAACTAAGCTGTAAAGCCTGTTGTATTCCTTTCACCTCCGCCATGTTGTACGACATGTACTTTTCGATTATTTTTTCGAAGTTAATAAAGATGTGCTTTTATTTCCTTTTTGATATTGTTTGCATTGTCACTTTTCGTGCTTTCGTTAGGTCGGAATATATCGGCCCCTTTGCGTGTATTAGCGTAATAGGTCTGCTGACTTTTCAACTTTCGTCTTCCGTTATCGATCTTTGGTACTCCATACTAGGAGCGGCATATGTTTTTTCTTTGTGTAGATCGATTATAACGGTGTTCGGTTAGTTATTTTCCGAAGCAACCTGTCGCGGTTTCAACGTTTGGTGAGCGATGTTTCGACCGATTCGTTTCGCCCCCCGGCGTTTTCGCTGATCAGGCGTTTGCCTAGGGGTTTCTCCGCGAATTATCATGTACACAAGTAAAAAAGGTGAAAGATACAAAGATTTTATACTGGTTCAAGCCTCCAGAGTGGATAATAGCCCTACGTCCAATTTTTTTTCTTTTTCATTTTCTCCTTTTTTTATTTTTGTGTCGGAAGGCTTACATAATGGTAGATGCTGAAAAGGCTATGTAACAGTATGTACATTTTTACCATTTGGCGAATAGGGTGCCACCCATTCTAAACATAAAAACGATTAAGAGAAGCAGCGTTCCACGAGTGGTCGAACTCTTCGCCTTCCAGTGTTGCTAGGCGAAAGGAGCCCATCCTTGACCTGTGCTTGATGAGGTATGGCCCTTCCCACTTCGATTCAAGCTTGTCGACCGCTACTGGGTTCGCCTTCTTCCTTAGGACGAGATGGCCGGGTAATAGCTCTGTCGGGCGAACCTTTTTGTTGTAGGTTGCCGAAGTGCTTGTGGCGTATTTGCACATATGTTCTAGCGCTTCGACCCGGACCCCCACAAGGAGTTCGAGCGACACTTCGCGCCCATCTTCGCCCCCAGATAACATCACCCTTGGTGAGTTAGCCCCTAGCTCTATTGGGGTCATTGCTTCGTCTCCATAGAGGAGCATGAACGGGCTGAGCTTGTTTAGCCTTGTGGGGGTTGTCCGAAGTGCCCAGAGAACGGACAACATTTCGTCTGGCCATCTGCCTTTTGCCGCCCCTTCAAGTCTTTTCTTAAGTGCCTCCAAAACCATTTGTTCGTTCGGCCACCCCATTCGACTGTGGGTGCGTGACCGAAGCGAACCTGATTTCCAGGTTTAGCCCTTCGCACATTTCTCTGAATTTGTCAGAGTCGAACTGCTTGCCGTTGTCCGTGATGAATTCTTTTGGCCCTCCAAAACGGCAAACAATATTTTTCCAAACAAACTTCTGTACTGCTGCCGTAGTGTGATCACGCCGAGTAGTTCGGCCTCGATCCAACGTGAGAAGTATTCGATGGCTACAATTGCGAACTTGTATCCATTTCGCGCCACAGGGAATGGGCCAATGACGTCTAGCCCCCACTTGGCGAAAGGCCAGACTGGTGCGATATGCTGCAGCTCGTATTGTAGTGCGGTCTAGCTTCGGCGTGTCGCTGACAGCTTTCGCACTTTGTGGCCTGCTCAACACAGACTTTCAGCACGGTGGGCCAATACACTCCCGGGCGAAACACTTTGGAGGCAACTGTTGTTGTAGCCTGGTGTGCACCGCACAGCCCGTGGTGTATTTCTTTCAGCATTTCCTCGCCTTCGGCAAAGGAGATGCATCGAAGCAAAGGTTGGAGCACCCCAGAGCGGTACAGCTGCCTGAGACCAGCTTGTATTGCCTGGCTCTGGTCTGTAAGCGCTTCGCTTCTGCCTCATCCTCTGGGAGCCAGCCATTCTTGAGGTACTTTACGAATGGAGTTCGCCAGTCCTCTGGGTCTTCGCCCAGGTTCGCCTGGTCAATGGCCATGATATCCAGGGTTTCTGTGGGTACGCTTGGTGCATACAAGACTTCAAAAAAGATGCCTGGTGAATGCGGGCCTCCGTAGGCGGCAGATTTCGCCAGGGTATCTGCTTCCTCATTCTGACCTCTAGGTAAATGTTCGATCGTTATGCCGGCGAAACACTTTTCCATGGATCGAACAGCCTCCAGGTACCTTTTCATTCCTTCTTCTTTTGCCTCAAAGGATTTGTCAACATGACTTGCCACCAATTTGGAGTCCGTTCGGATGAGCAAACGCCGAACCCCCAATGCTTTCGCCTTTCTTAGACCCAACAATACCGCTTCGTACTCTGCCATGTTATTGGTCGTGTCGAACTGCAGCCTTGCGGCATATCGAATCGGCATGCCCCCTGGCGAATTGAGTATTGCCGCGGCGCCCGCCCCCCTGTGTGACCACGAGCCATCGGAGTGGATTATCCAAGGCTGTTCGACGGGCTGAGTTTCAGGGGCAAACGCCGATGCCCATTCGGCCACGAAGTCGGCTAGGACTTGGGATTTGATAGCAGTGCGGGCAACAAAATGTAGGTCGAAGGGAGATAACTCCGCTGCCCACTTGCTGGGCCTACCAGAGATTTCCTTGCCCCATAGCACTTCGCCCAAAGGATACTGCAATGGCACAGTGACTTTGTGGGCCTGAAAATAGTGCTTGAGTTTGCGCGAAGCCATCACTAGGGCGTAAGCAAGCTTTTCCACTTCAATGTACCTTATTTTTGCCCCTTGCAAAGCCTCAGAGACGAAGTACACTGGTTTCTATCCTGACTCTATCTCTTGGACAAGGATTGCACTGATCGCCGCCGACGAAGCCGCTAGATATAGCAGCATTTCGCTTCCCGGTGTTGGGCTGACCAGGGCGGGTGGGCTTTGCAGGTACTGTTTTAGCTATTCGAACGTTGCCTGGCATTCGGGAGTCCAGCTGAACTTTCCCGTGCCCCGGAGGGTCTTGAAGAATGGCAAACCCCTTTCGGCTGCCTTTGAGAGAAAATGACTGAGCGCCGCAATTCGGCCTGCGAGCTTTTGTACTTCGCGTACGCTCGACTGTGGCTTCATTTGCTGGATGGCGTCGATTTTCTCGGGGTTCGCCTCGATAGTGGGATGACAACGGTTGACCTTAACAGTGTTGGATATTCAGATGAACCATTCATCCTAGCCAATGATGTAACGTAAGTTTTCTATGTGAATGACATGTCTAGCAAACGAAAGAAGGGGAAAGGGCCCAACGAGCCAAAGCGCTACGTGGTTCTCCCAGGCAAAAGGAAAATAGTCGGAGTCGAGGACAAGACTGATGAAGATTACGATTAGTTTGACGGGCAACCACCGTTCGCGGTGACGGTTGACCCAAGCATCCTCCTATCAAATAAGGACACCCCTTACTCAAGCAACGATCATAGCGAAGGAACATTCGTGAGGAGAAAGTGAGGTTAATCATCATGCTGTAAATTATTTTCAATGTAATGACATAGGTTGTTGTATGGATGATGTAAATTATTTTGAATGTATTGAGTTATTGACGATGGTGGATAAGACAGAGAGAGCTGAGATAGAGTACCAGTATCTTAGAATTGCCCGATTAATGGACCTAAATAGTGCACCATATATACACACCCAGAGATACTCGTACATATGTGGATGTGTGTACAGTAAATCGTGAAAAGAGATTTTGCATGATGGGAAAAGAGCTTGAAAGAGCAGTAATTAATGGGTAGATTTGGTAGATCAACCGTGTATTCCCGAGCCATGGATTGATAGATTCATTAATACTCCAACATGTTTTGGGTTAACAGACACATCCTCTACCTCAACATGGATGGATGAATGGATCACCGGCTCGGTAACTAGCTCCTGCATGCATGCATATGATTAATCTTGACATGATGCCTGCCGCGCTTGACTGATGTTGTGTGCGACCGCGCGCGGTGGAGACGTGTGCACATACACGCACACGGATGCACGTCATCGTCGTACTCGTACATTTATTCGTAGGATGGATGGATATGCGCGAACGTGTGAATGTGGCGGGGGATGGTGACGGTTAAAGTTTCTTATGCGTTAATGACTTATCTTGTTCTGCGTACCGCATATGTTACTTATGTATTATTTTTAAATTTTAATACATATGTTATTTATATATGATTCTTAAAATTAGTAGCAATTTTAAACTATTTATATCGGGCATATATTATTTATGTATGAATTTTAAAATGTAATAGCAATTTTAAATAATTAAATCGGGTAAATGGTATATGCGCATATGTTATTTATGTATGACTTTTAGAATGGAATAGAAATTTTAACTATTTAAATTGGGCAAATGTTATTTATATAAGATTTTTAAAATTTAATAACAATTCTAAACTATTTATATCGGTCGGGCATATGTTATTTATATATGATTTTTAAAATTTAATAATAATTTTAAACTATTTAAATTGGGCATATGTTATTTATGTATGATTTTAAAAATGTAATAGCAATTTTAAACTATATATATCGGGCATATGTTATCTATGTATTAATTTTAAAATTAAATTGCAATTTGGACTATTTAAATCGAGCATATGTTTTTTAAGTATTTTTTGGGATAATTACTTATTTGACCTTGTTTTGAATTCTAACTACCAATTTGACCCTATTTTTTTTACTTTGCTTATTTGTCCCTACTTTTGAGAAACGAACCTACTATCTGACCCTATTCCATTAAGGTGAGCTAACGGTGTTAAGTAAGGGGTAAATAGTCTATTTTGCCCTTGCTTATCTGACCCTGTTTTATATTGCTTATTTGACCCTATTATATCATACCGTGTATATGTTCGAATATTTTAACATATTTGTAATAATTTTTACATTTGTTTCACACTGCAGACAAGTTTGATATATTTACCATAAATTTGATAATTTTGATTCATTTTGACAAATTTAACTTTAATTTGATACAATTTTGACAAAGTGAATTGAACAAAATTTGACACAATTATGGCGGATTTTGTACAAAATTTCGACAGCATAGCATCTTATTTTTTCGATCCCAAATTGCATTCAATGAAGCATAAACAACGATATAGCCAAATCCAACATATTCAACAGCATGTGACAACATATATCAATCCAACATCAGGTCCAACATCACACATACAGGCACACCATCAGTTACATCACACAAACATGCACAGAATGTAGGCACCTATTACATGATCAACCAAAAAATACACAATCAGCCAAACAAAGCAGTTAGCCTCCCTCTAGCACTTCCCTTGCCACCTCCAGCTCTTCCCCTACCCCTGCCACCTCCAGAACTTCCCCTACCCTACCAGCTCCACCTCCACCTCCACCATCACCATCACCATCATCACCACCACCACCACCACCATCACCACCACCATCACTTGAGCCAAACCATGAACTTGCCCTCCCTCCAGCTCTTCACCTTCCCCTTCCCCTTTCCCTACCCCTGCCACCAGCACGTCCAACTCCACCTCCACCTACATCGTGACTTGGAGCTTGGTCTTCACCTTCAGCCCCACCTCCACTTCCACTTTCACTGCATATGGTTGAATAAGAAAGTTAGTTGGTTCAAAAGGTATTGTTGAACTAAAGTAAGAAGAAATTCACTTACTTAGATGCATGTGCATCACTGCTACGCTCTTCAAAGGCTTTTTTCCTCTATTGACTAGCTGTAAGGCCTCCTTGGCAATACTTAGCCGTATGGCCTAATTCATGACACTCTGAGCATTTTCTTTTTTTCCTTTGGCTGATCTCATCAGAAGCCTTGTGCCAAAGTCTTTTGAGGAGGATGAACTTGTTTGGAGGTTGGTGTTGCCGATAGGAGCAAGAGATAATAAATTTGGGAAGTGGTCACCGAATTGGGAAGGACCTTTTCGGATACATAAATGTGTTTCTAAAGGGGCTTACATGTTAAAAGGACTTGATAGAGAAATTTCTGGATGAGCTATTAATGCAAAATATTTGAAGAAATACTACCCAAGTGTTTGGATTGGTTCATAATCAGCTCAGCTATGCCGATGTATGGTTTACAGCTGATGTGGTTACATCGCCTTTAAGATGGCTGATATTTTTATCGCCCTTACACATATAAGTTTGCAGTATTGTGTTCATTACTACAAACTTGAGGGCATGGAGAATAAATTTGGGAAATTTTTGAAAATTTTTTGAAAATTTTTGAGCAATGTTGTACAGGATAAGACAAGATCAGTTGGACGAGATCAGTTGATATCATATATCGGCTTGATGGCCGATAAGAGATTATACCTAAGTATAAACCGGCTAAGAATAAATCGGCTCGATGGCCGATATCAATATATTACAGCAAAAATATTGTTTAAAGGATGTTTAACTATAACATCAGGATAGATACTTCTGAATAGCCGATACAGCTTTCTGCCTAATTTGCTCTACTTCATATATCACTTGAGCATCGGCTGCATTCGTGCCAGGGATTGGTTTGAGAGACTTGCTAAAGGAAGATAGATGCTTGATGGATTTCTTCAGCTTTGATTTCTGAGCATCGATGGCTTTAGGCAGATCGGCTAGCTTTTGTTCTTCAGACATGATCTCAACTCTACAAGCTTCAAGTTGTGCCAACAAATCGACTTCTTTCTTCTTTAATGCCTTAATCTTTTGTTGAGTTGAGCTTGGGCCAGCTTCTAGTTCATCCAGCTTGGTTTTCTCATCATTGACTTTTTGTCGACTAGACTGGATATTAGCCTCAAGGGCAGAGTGCTCTAGCTGATCAGCAATCCTTTGTCTTGCTCTTTCCAGCTTCAAATGATGCTGTTCAAGGAAGACTGCTGGTGAAATCATCTCGATAAGCTCGTCAGGGATTTGATCTTGGATTTCTTCAAACCTCGCCCTGATCGGCCAACAGTTTACAACCAGCGCATCCAAGGAGGCGTTAAGCCGATCTGCAATATCGGCTGACTTTTTCTTTAAGTTTTCTGATATGGGAGAGACAGCTTTGTTGGTTGTTTCCTCTTCCTCTTCATCTAAAAATTGTTTGATGTCAAAAGAAAACATATCGGCTAAGAGCTGAAAATAGAGAAATGTTGTTAGATGACAATATTGAGGATAAGCCGATAGATATAAATCTGGAAGTATACTTACAGGAATCTGAGGAGCTGGAGTTGTGGCAGCAATCTCTTCATCATGTCGGCTTGCTGTGGCCGATGGAGTGTGCTCGCTTGAAATATGATGAGGAGATGAGGGTTGAGGAGGCTAATAATGTCAAGTGTTGATCAATATCGACTGGAAATAAAGCTAAATTTTAGATGAGTTAGAATTACCAATACTGGTGGTGGAGTTGGTTTCTTCCTGGCAGCAACTTGTTTCTTTTTCAGCTGAAAGAGATTTTTGAGTTAAAACATATATGAATCATGAAAAGAGAAGATTGCTATCGAAATGTTCTTACTTGTACTTTCTGAAGTCGTTTGGGAGGACTTGGAGTCTTGACAACTTTAGATTGGACTGCAGGAGGGGTATTGGCTTTAGGTGTTGCAACCTCGGTAGTTTCGCTGATTTGAGCAGCAGCTTCATTTATAGCTTCTTCCATCTCAATTTCCTTCAGAATTTCATCCACCTCTTAGTCCAAAGGGATTTCTTCATCGGTTGTCTTCTTCTGCTTTTTGATTGGTTTCTTTGATATGGATGGCTTGATAGTAGCTTGTTTGGTTCTTTTGCCCTTGTCACCAGCTTGCATCGGCTCTCTGAGTTGCCCCTGGAGCAGGGTAGTTGTCTTGGGAGCATTGAAGCCGATGACTGAGGGAGCTGGGCCACAGCCGTTAGGGAGTTTAGCTGCAGCATACTCTATCGGCTTGCCACTTCGGCTGATGAGTGGAGGAGGAGAATCTGATGTCTGCAAAGGAAGATGAAAAATTTTAAGTATTAAGAGATTGATGGAATAAAATACAGGGTATAAGGAGAGGTAACTTACTTGAGGGACCTAATCTGGTAAGATCTTGGTGAGGTATGTTTGGGCCGATAGATGGAATATGTGAGCTTTCATTTCAGACTACCATCTATGAAATAGTATGCTCCTCATTAAGGTGATGTTGAATCTGTCTATACTGCAAAGTGGGGGACCAGGGATGTTGAGCAATTTGTACATCATTAAAGCCGATACTATATCTCCTCTGGTTTGAATCTTGTCAGAGTAGTATAAGCCGATGGGCAGTTGTCCCATGCCAAGCTGTCTTGCTGGCACCATCGTATGATAGAACTCATAAGACGGCTGGACATTTCTGCCTTGAAATATTCCAGTTGGAAGTATGCATTGAGAGATTGCAGCAGTTAGGACCTCTCTGGGTTTTCAAATCTCTCATCATTTATCTCATCCAATCTGAAATCGGTTGGCAGTCCGTACTTGTCAAAGGACTCGTAAGCAAACCAAATTCGGCTATCTCTGGGAAATCCATCATAAAAATTACCAAACCAGTTCTGGAAGTGCTCAGCCGATGGCCCAGAACCAGCATAGCCAGTGGCTGCCTCATCAAAAGACATACATCTATGCACTGGGTTTGACTCATCATCACTACCAGGATCGGCTAAAGATGGGAATTCTGCTTCAAAAAGTGATGGTGTTA
Organism: Oryza punctata; assembly: GCA_000573905.2. Classification (NCBI taxonomy): domain Eukaryota; kingdom Viridiplantae; phylum Streptophyta; class Magnoliopsida; order Poales; family Poaceae; genus Oryza; species Oryza punctata. The sequence goes on from CM002497.2 coordinate 14,380,258, forward strand.
ATGCAACTTTCAGAGTATGCAGAATAAGCCAAAGTTGAACGAACCACCATGGGCCACCGGTGCTAACACTTGAATCCATAATTAATTTAGCTGATGACTAGCTCAAAGTTTGGTATACTGCACCTAGCAAATATTTGCCCAAAGGAAATTGCTTCTTTGCTACAATGGCTTCGGCTAAGTGTTGCCAGTTGGCTGATGGGCCGCAGGTGGAACCACAGAACAAGAACTTATCCATCCACATCATCAAGAAAGCAGTATGCTCCCTAGCCGATACAGGGCCTGTTCCCATATTTTCTGAAATAAAACCAGACCAGCCCCCAATATTTTTGGTTTTGAACTTATAAGTACATTTGGTCTTTAGGCTGATGGCGTTAGCCGATGTGGTAACATCTAAACCTGTGATCATGATTATGTCCAGCAGAGTGGGGGTCATCGGCGCATGATTGAACAGGAAAGCGTTCAGGGTATCAGACCAAAAGTATGCAGCCGAAGACAACATCAGCTCATCCTTCTTCATGTCAGCAATGGACAGAGATGGACATTGGGCTATTCCCATCTCGTCCCAGTGATCTTGTTTGCTGGCAGCAATCCTCTTATGCCAGTTTATCCATCCATCTACTTGGGAGGGCCATGATCTAAAAGTTGCTGTCCAGTGGGCGAGAGATGGGTTTGACTGCCTAAAGGGAACTCTCTCTGTTTCTGCTTTAATGAAAAGAGTGGGATCTATATCGTATATCGGGCCCAAGAAGAAATGATTGGGATCGTTGAGTCTTGGAATAGCTATCTGATGGACTAGGTGCTGCAGATTGAAAAAAGGAGGATTGAGGACAGAAGAACAAACGAAAAATGCAAAGTAAATTTTGAGCCAATGGGAACTGACCTCAGGAAATTCCTTGGCTGTGGTGCTTGATGGGCTTGACGATGCCGCCATTGGTGCGTGAAGATCGTCGCTGGGAGCGGATTTGCTGTTGCGGTCGCTAGACAAGAAGAAAGCAATCGCCGGGGATTTGCGGAGGAGTTTGGTGACTTGAGCGGTGAAAACGGAGTTAACACCGTGAAATCTCCGGAAAAGCGGTTGGTATTTATGAAAGTAGGTGCGTAACGATCACAAAGGAAACCCAAGATTTTTGCGGATATGAAGTGATAATTCCGTTGCATTATATAATACTTCGAAATTGGGGGGCATGTGTTGACGATGAAATTTGGCAAGCTTATGAATCGGAAACAAGATCCAATCCGAAGCGGATTCAAAGATATGCAGAAATTTTGGAAACAGAGTGCGCATCGGCTGAAGACTGTATCGGCTGGAAACCGAGTTCAATTTGGATAGCCGATATGGCTGATATCGTATGTGAAGTTAGTATCGAATTTGACAGAGAGCTTACGATGATGTTGCCAGGCAAGGATAGAGTCTAGAATTGGCAAATGTATCTATTAATTAGGAATATATGTAATTTCCTTATAGATATTCTCGGTAAGAGTCCACCTAAGGGACTTGTTCGCTAGTTGGATTTGTATTAGATTAATATGAGTCGTGTCCGTGATGGACAATGTTTGTATTTTCGGGTATAAATATAGACCTGAGGTCTTATGAATAAACAAAAACCAAGTTCAATCAATCTCGGCGCATCGCCAACCTTTGTTTTCTGTTTTCGACAAGTTCCTGCTTTCGAGTCGAGTTGCATCAATTTGATCTTCGGCGACAAGGTAGGTCTTGTTTTGGCGGTTTGCATCATCGGAATTAGTGCTTACATCTTTATGACACTCTAATTCTATTTTGCGAATCTCCGAGTTATCATATACATTATATAATTTAGATTGACAATGCTATTTACTCGCATCAGCCAAGCTCTATCTAGGGTTTTGCTAGTAACGGCTAGATTGTCTTGTTGGTTTGAATTATATAATGTATCCACCATCCCGAAAAGGCAACCATCGGCTTGATCATCTAGATATCATGCTTCTTTTCATACTTAATGCTGCATCAGTTAAGTTTGATCTATTAAGTCGTGTTCTGCATCATGATCTTTAGCCTGTTTTATGGTTGTTAATAAGGATAGTATCGGGGTTTCAACTGATCTTATATGGTATAGATGTTTTACATAGTTTAATGCTTTGTTTAATGTTCTATATATGCCCCATATAATAGGATCTAATCTAATACAAATATATTGAACTTGCTACCAATCTAATTGGTAATAGTCGAATATATTTGTTGCAAGAGAATATCCTAGTATAAGCTTGTATCGGAGCTATAGCCGATACATGCTTAAATCTGGACATCGACTATGACATGAGTATATATAATCGTTATTTCGTGTTATTTTAGAGTTGGGCAATTTATATTGTCTTGGTTCAGTCCGATCTATCCCAATTGCTTATTTCTAAAGTAATATTGATTTATAGATTATGTAACACTGATCTTTTCAGCCGATGTACCAAGTTTAGGGTTAGTTTATCATTGACAAAACACCTTACAGCCGATTCATGCTTTATTGCATCGGCTAGGTTACAACACGATATAATATCGGCTGCCTAGCCGATTGACTATCATCTACTGGTAAATTTGTATGTTTCTTCTTGTTGATTGCGTGATCAAATCAACTGGCACGCTCTCGAACCGAAGAACAGTTTTGGACCTGCACTAGAGTAAAGCAAATCTCTCAGGCCAGCGTGTGTTTTTCTTATCAACACTGTCATCCCACTTCCCATATATCATGTCCATAGCCTTCTATTTGCCCCTAAAAACCCTAAAATATGGGACATCTGTCTTATACTTCTGTTTAATCTTCTCTTGCAACTCCTTTGGTCCAATGTGGGTTTGTCGCTTAACCAGTCCACCACTCTATCAGCTATCCATGCCTTAGAAGCCATTGTGTCACCACACTTATTGACTGAAATACAAGTGTGGGCTGGCCCATTAAGCTTAACCTGCATCAAATAAGCAATTTGATCTTCGTATCCACTAGTTAAAATTCATGGTTGAAAGCATGGAAAAAAATCAGCATACTACATACCTTGCAGCCAGCATATTTGGACTTGCTGGTGGATGCAAAAAACTTCCACTTGCAAAACCTTTGTCTGTTCGCCTACACTTTGCCCTAAACCTGCCCTTGCTTTTCTTAACAGTTTGGAAAGCATAATCATTCAAGATTGCATGGTGGGTTACTGCTGATTTGCACTAATCAACATCTGGGAACAACACATCTACATCAATGCATGGATCATCAACATCATATGAAAAATCAGGAATGTCATCACAATCATCATCAGCAGCAATTTCATCATCAGGTTCATAGCTATTATCGGAATCAGAGCATTCAGAATCATAGCAATCAGAATCAGATGATGCAGCCAAGTCAGCGTCATAGCTACTATCACTTAGTGCCATCAATGATTCAGTTTCGGAATATGAGCCCTCCTCATCAACTCCGACTGTCTCATCACTGACCCTTTTCCTTGCGGCTCTTTTGGTACGCTTAGCCTTTGATATTCGTGGCTCTACCAAATCATCCGTGGGTTGTGTTAGATCAGTAGGAGGACACAAAGAAATAAGTGGAGTACTTGGGCTTTGCAACTGGATACTCTTTCTGAAATTTGGACGGATACTTCTTTTTGTGGGGGAGCATTGCAATGGACCTGTAAAATCATCAACTTGGGCTTCGATATGCACTACTTCATTAGCTATGTTCAGCGATAACCACTCATGCAATTGCCCATCAGTTCTAATCTCAACAAATGCATCATCAATAGCACGCCAGAAAGAAATGTATTGTCTAGAACTCACAATATTCTAGAACCGATGAAATCAACTAACTGCAGCAATGTGAAGCTAGCAATGTGAAATAAGTCTTTGGCCCCCCATCCGGCAAACTGAAATGCGACCTTACTCTAACATCGATGGTCAGCTTACATGAATCAGACCTACAAACGGGAGCAACATAAGATATACTGCAATTTGCAGCACAAAGCTACAAATTCATCACCTAAAGTTTCTACCGAATCAACTCCAATCAAACACTAAGTTGCAACATAAAGCTACAGATTCATCTCCTAAAGAAGAGAATAGAGGGGGATTACCTTTCCACGGTGGGAATCCCTTCCGTGCCAGCAGCTCAGGGTGTGAGAGCAAATGGTCGAGGTCGATGGACCAGCCCTGGCCCTACCACCGCCGCCCCGCGCACCAGCCACCGCCACTGCCCTCGACGGCGTGCGTAGCTCCACTGCACGCCGCTGCCGCTGTTGCAGGGGAACTGTGGCTGCCCCTTCCTCCGCAAGCCGACGCCAGCGTGGATCCCTCTGGCCGCTTCCCTCCGCCGCCGCTCCTTCCCTTCACCAGCGAGCACCGGCGCAGAACCCCTCCGCGCGCATCCAGTCGCCGCCGCCACCCCCTACCTCCACGAGTAGCCGCCGCCACGGATCCCCGCCGCGCGCTTCCCGCCACCGCCGCAGCTCCAGCACGCACCGCCGCCGCCACCGACACCGAATGCCACCGCCACAACTCGTCGGCACGAGAGAGAGAGAGAGAGAGACAGTCAGAGATGTGTGGATAGGGTTTTCTGGGGGTAGTTTGGCTGCCACCACTACCTACACTGCCACTGCTGCCGCATTTTCCACCACCACCGCCACCGCTGCTGCGCACCGCTACTGCTGCGACGACCGACGTGCGCCACCGCTGCCGCTGCGAACCCTCACTGAACAAGTTTAACGTGAACGACCGAACGTGAACGAACGAACGACTTTAACGTGCCTAATGGCTCTAACGAGTTTAGTGAATTTCATGGCTGAACGACATTAACGATTTTGACAACTTTCACGACTGAACGACTTTAACGATTTTCATGACTGAACGACTTTCACGATTCTAACGATTTTCACGATCGAACGAGTTAACGACTTTAACGAGTTTAGCGACTTTCATGACCGAACGACTTTAACAATTTTCACGACTTTCACGACTGTCACGACCGACCGACTTTATCGATTTTCAAGACCGAACACTTTCACGTCTCTAACGAGTTTAAGGACCACATGACTTTCACGACTTTAACGATTTTCACGAACGAACGACTTTCACGATGTTAAATAGTTTAAGGACCGAATGACTTTCACGACCGATCGACTTTCACGATTGAACGACTTTCATGACTTTCACGACTTTCAGTACCGATGTATATGCAATCTACATGTTGTAACTAATTATTTTTTTATTGTCAGAATTACCTAGTCCAGCTGCTGACCGCCGACGTCGCTCAAGCTTACGTGGTCCCAAGGCCTCGAAGCAAAACTAAGGCAAGTTATATGAAACTATTAAAGTTTTCATCGTATAAAATGTATTAGCAGTATTTAAAATGTACACATGTAGGTTTCATATTTCTTAAATAGGTGAAATTTAACGTAGGTTTCATATTTGTTAGGTAGGTCTCGAGAATGTCAATATATATATAACAATATACCTCGTTATTATTATGAACGAATGGCCGATCGCGATGATGAACAGATCATCTACGACCATATCGTAGAGGGCAGCACCCAATACTCGGTGGATGAGGATGGGAACGAGGACCCCAACCAGTACCTGAACGAAGAGGGTAATGAGGAGGGTAATGAGGAGGGAAATGAGGAAGGGCACGAGGAGAATAGTGATAGCCTTGGATAGAAGAGGGGATGCGGACAATGAGGTGCCACTAAGAATATGGAGGGTTGACACATTATTGCTGAAGTGAATCTAGACGGCCAACCAGTTGCCCCTGCCGATGTAGCAATGAAGTTTGTGTCACACAGCGGTTGGGTCGTGAAGTATCACGTGCCAATCAGCATAGTAAACTGGCGGCAAACAAGGACACATGGGGATGAGGAGGAACAACATTATCCTCCTAATACAAAGAAATAAATGTTGTGGATTATGATGCTTGAGAAATTCACGGTCCCTGAGGCAAAAAGGCAAAATGTAAAAATGGTCGAACAGTACCAGCTGTTCAAGAAAGATTTGTACAAGAAATATATCGTGAATGGCCTAACACTTGACTTGGACAAAATGACCAAGCTAAAGGATCATTGGGATGCATTTAGCGTGTACAAGACGGGGAGCATGGGCAACGATAGATAGAAAAGAATAACGCCAATGTTGCTAAAAAGAATTCCATCACCGGCTATGGTCAATTGGCTATAAGAAGGCAGTGCCGAAGTGGGAGAAAATGGAAGCAGGGTTGCTAGAAAGAGGTATCGTTCTGGCCACCGCCTATTGGCCGGAATGATCAAATCATTGGTACTATGCTCACGGTGGAACGCTCGATCTCGGTGATGGCTCTCTGATATTCGCCAATGTGATTCGCGAAGTAGCAAGCTAACTGACGAAAGCAGTAGAGGCCTCTACTCAGGGAACATACTGGCCCGATAGAGAAGGACGAGCTTATGCTCACTGCAGAATGCAGAGCATCGAGGCCGATCACGAGGAAAAGGCCTGGTTCCATGCAAATTTGGATTTCAAGAGGACATCCACACGTACAAGGTCGCATGAGGAGGAAAAGACATTCTGAGGCGAAGTTAACAATCTGAGTATGGGGTCATGGCGCAAGAGTTAAGGATTCAAGAGGAGGTGGAAATACGAGTGGACCAATGCCTGGCCAAACAGCAGAGGCAGCATACCCAACAACATGTTCCTCCCATCATGGTGAGCCCCTCAGGCAATCGCAGTAGCTGCACTTCTACTGGGCAAGTAGGAGAACATGGCATGGAAGGTACAACAGGGCCAGCTCAGGATGAGGTACCGTTCCCTCCTGATGAAATCACGCAACGGACACCATGTGAGCTGCACAGTCCATTCAAGAATATATCACTCAAGGTATGCTCGTAGTTTTATTATATATGTCTTGTACATTGCGAAAGTTGGTGCACATGTTAATTAATAATTAACCTCGATTCCCGTCAAGGTGGCATCGGGCATGGCCATACCAGTAGACCCTGCAGGGACATACCATTGCAGACCGATTCCACCTGGATACTCGAGGGTCGAAGTAGAACTAGTGGAATGAGGGTTCGAGGACTTCGAGCTAGATATCCCGGAGGAGACGAGGAGATGAAACTAGGATACATGGCCCATACCATTATACTATGGTGCAAGCGCTACATACTATTTCCCGGGCGAGAAGCAGCGTCCATTCCTACATCTCCTCCGCCTGCACTATCCCCTCCACCTCCTGCACCTCCTCCGCCTCCTCCGCCTGCACCATCTCCTCGGCGGGCATCGAATCCTTCGATGTTTTCACCGCGAGCAAACGCCGCAACCAGCTGCAAGTACAAGAAAGACTTGACCACCTTGTCTTGTGCCATCAAAGTCAAACATACAAATGAAGAAACAAGGACTAGATCGTACGACTACACTCTCGAGGAGACTGACGAGATCGTAAGAGCGCAAGTGAAGGTGCACTTCAAGTCGCGAAGTCCAGTAAAGAAGTCCGACATCCAAGGAGTTCTTTAAGAAGATGAGCACATCGGTAAAAAAGACCATACTATCTGACTATGACTGATCAATAACGAAGTGTTTTAAGCAGGCAAAAGGAAAGTCCAAAGAGGTCCCTCAGTTCGGAAAACAACTAAAACAATCGATTGATCCATTGCTATCGCCTGTTGAAATGGAGGTAAGATAATTTATGGTGGAGATGGAACTGTAGTTTTCGACATGTACCATCGAGACGCCGTCGACGTCTCTCTTCTCAGTCTATGGGTTCTGTTTGTATTGTTTAATTAATTTTATTTTTTCCTTAGCTCCTTTATTGTAGCATTGAATGATTGCAGTGTGCGGATAGCTGATGAAAACATCTTTTTTTCCCGTTGTAGAATGGAGATTCAAATATGCTGTAAGCAGGGAGCTTTCTGGATTGGATTCATGGACCCCTGCAAAGTTAACACTATGGTCATAAAGTATTTTGAGCAAGAAACAGAGGATAATATTCTCTATTTCCTGGTGCAACAATATTTCAAGACCTTCGTACTATTGCCGTACAACACCTCGTGAATTTTTACCTCTTTTCGTGCCAATTTCCTTCTCGTACTCATACCATGATATATATATCATCTCACGCAATTTGCAGATTCCATTGGGTCCTTTGTTATAGACCTGGCATCAAGCAAACTCTATGTCTATGACTCAATGGATAAACCGAAGGAAACTTACAGCAAAATTTTTTAAGTGCTAGACAGGTAATGCTATCCATTGCATTGTCATTATGAGTGTTTGCCGTTGCTACCATATATGCGAATCTCAGGTAACTAATCATAGCTTTCAACTGTACATATATAGGGCATGGACACGGTTCCGTACACTCGTCCGTGGTAATTTCAAAGAAAAACTAGATGTCAGGATGAACTTTCCAGTGAGTACATGCTCCAAAATAAAAATAAATATTAAATCATATAATTTGTTCTAAAATAAAAATATATATTAAATCTATCGTTTCAATCTCCTTTAGTGTCCAAAACAGAAGCAATGGACGAACTTATACGGCTACTACGTTTGCCACTATATTCATACCATAACACATGGAATCAACAGTAACAAGTTTCTCGATGTATTTAAGCATCATTCAAACATTACGTCTCGATTTCTTACTGATTTCATATTATATCTCATTTTTTGAAATGATAGATTCTTTAGATGATGGAGCAACTCCGCTACGATGCATTTATACAGGTCGTTCAAGAAAAACTAACAAGATTTATCATGGATCAGGTAATTGATCCCGCGGAAGAATTCCACCATGATGGAAAACCTATTTGTCAACCCCACCTATGATTAGAATAGTATTGTAATATATATAGATAACATAGATTTTATGTGTATATGTAATTACTTATATGTCTATATATTTTGGTAATCTATATATGTATATTTATTTTTAAGTAGGTGTATGTATAGATATAGATATAGATTTTTCATGGATTCTCGGTGATTTGCAGCATCATTACTAGGCTAAGTATTTCCTTAATTAATCTATGTTGGTCAAGTTTGGAATTGGCTGGGCTTCCAGCCCATGTGCCTGCGTGAACACACATATATATCCATGTAACATGTTACAGGGTAGGTTAGTTTTTGTTGTTGAGTCATTTAGGGTTCTTTCCTATCGTTCTATGGTGATGGCCCTCCCATCATCTCCCTGCTATTGAAGTTTTGCCACCGTCCACTACTGAAAAAACGATCTTTGCTCGGGTTCACAAAAACCGCAATAGTCCCGGTTCGAATAGGAACCGGGACTAAAGATCATTTTTAGTCCTGTTTCACACCTTCTCCGATCGTGTCAGACGCATGTCAGGGGACCGGGGGTCTTTACTCCCTGTTGGTAACACAAACCGGGACTAAAGTGAGGATCCCTTTTATACTTCTTCTTCCTCCTCCAGCCCAAGCCATTGATGCCGAGAGGAGGAGGAAGAAGGAAGGTGCTGCCAAAATTTTTGATAAAATTATTTTGGTGATAATATACAAATCGGAGAGATTGAAAAGATTAGCAACTCCATTCTCTAATAATGTATGCATAGTACATTACATTTATAACTTTGTTTCTATAAAATATTTTCTCCAACAAGGTTTATGCAAAATAACGAAAGAGAAAATATGTGTAGGCAAAATTAGGTTCATTTTGAAATAAGAAAATTTGGATAAATATGTTATAAAAGAGATGAGGCAAAATATAGAAAACTAAGATCAAAGAATAGAAAAATAAGTTAGTTTAATAAAATAGTTATAAAAAAGTATAATACATTAAAGATATGTTTACAACTTTACAAAGAATAAAAAAATATGTGGGACTATTGTAAAATTATTGTAAGATTATTTATAAAAAGGAGTACAAAACTAAGGTAACTGAAAAATATCTAATATAGCTAGAAATAATTAAGTACAATAAAAAATATGTTTAGTACTTTCATAAATGTTTAAAAATAATTGTAAACTTCTCTTCCTTCTCATCGCCATCTTTATAGCTCTTTTGTAGAAATTAGTTTCACTTTTAATTCTGATGTTTTAAATTATTATATGATTATTTAATTATTTTCAATTGTGTGGATTTCGTTAGTAAAATTGGATTATTTGATGTATAGATGGATCGGCAATGGATGTACACCGTGGACTGACGGTCGAAAGAGTTTATTGAAGGCGTGCATTATTTTTTCGAATGAATATTCTACATCAAGAACTATTCATGCGCACTTGTTTGAGTCTGAGTTCATGCCTGGTTATAATTGTTGGACCTTACACAGAGAGCTAGGGTTTACAATGGAAGAAGATGAAGTAGAAGACGAGAACGTTCCGGAGTGGACTCATCTATACGGTGGATTTGAAGAAAATAAAGCACGCAAGGCGGACGGAGCTGTTGAAGATAACGACGCTGCAGATGATCTTGGTCAGATGTTGTGGGACGTAAAAAGACGGCTGCGAAAGTGAGAAGGAGATCTAGAAATTGGACCGTATGTTTGCGGACCACAAAACTTCATTATACCCAGGTTGCGAACAGGGGCACAAAAAGTTGGGTACGACGCTAGAATTCTTGAAATGGAAGGCCAAAAATGGTGTGAGTGATAAGGCATTTGGCCAGTTATTGAAACTCGGAAAGAACATTCTTCCTGAGGGAAACGAATTGCCTAAAACAACGTACGAAGCTACGAAGGTAGTATGCCCTCTAGGACTAGAAGTACAGAAGATACATGCATATCCGAACGATTGTATTCTCTATCGCGGTGAGGAGTACGAAACCAAGAAGCATGCCAGGTTTGTAAAGCACTATGATCCAGATAATGTGGATGGATAGCCTTCGAAGAAGAGAGTTCCTGCTAAGGTGATGTGATATTTCCCTATAATACCACGGCACAGGCATTCGTTTAGGAACAAAGAGCATGCTAGAATGATGTGCTGGCACGCAGAAGAACGTTAACAAGACGGGATGCTGAGACCCCGCCGATGGGTCACAGTGGTGAAACATCGAAGGAACATTTTCAGAGTTTGGAGAGGATGCCCGAAACGTAAGGTTCGGTTTAAGTACGGATGGCATGAATCCATTTGGGGAGATGAGTAGCGGCCATAGCACTTGGCATGTTACCATGTGTATCTACAACCTCCCCCCCTTGGCTATGCATGAAGTGGAAGTACATCGTGATGCCGATTATTATTCAAGGCCCAAAGTAACCTGGTAATGACATTGATGTGTACCTAACACCGTTGGTTGAAGGTCTTAAACTTCTGTGGAAGATAGAAGGTGTCACCGTGTGGGATGAGGACAAACAGGAGAAATTTAACCTATGAGCATTGTTGTTCGTTACCATTAACGATTGGCTTGCACTTCGCAACCTATTCGGACAGTCAAACCAGAGGTACAAGGCTTGCACCCATTGTATGGATGAAACTAAAAGTACTTATCTGAAACAGTACAGGAAGGTTGTGTACATGGGTCATCATCGTTTCCTTGTTGCAACCCATCCTGTACCGAAGAGAGGCAAGCATTTCGAACATAAGGCAGACCATCGTACTAAGCCTAAACATCGCAACGGAAAAATTGTGTTTGCTATGGTGAAAGATCTGAAAGTGGTATTTGGAAAAGGACCTGGCAGCCAACCTATAAAGAGCAAAGATGCTCACGTGACGATGTGGAAGAAAAAGTTTAGTTTTTGGGAGTGGGAAGTTTTAGACGTCCGGCATGCAATCGACGTGATGCACCTCAGCAAGAACATTTGAGTTAACCTGTTGGGTTAACCTAGGTGTATATGGGAATTCGAAAGATACACTTAAAGCATATGCAACAACGCCAGGACCTTCACCCGGAATCGAATGATAAAGGAAGCCATTACTTGAGTCCAGCAAGCTAGACCCTGAGGAAGGAAGAGAAGGAAATTATATTTGAATGCCTGGAGAGCATCAAGGTACCATCTGGATACTCCTCGAATATAAAGAGAATAATAAGCATGAAGGAGAAGAAGTTCACAAACCTAAAGTCTCATGACTGTTATATGTTGATGGCACAACTACTTCCTGTTATAATTCGTGGTATCCTTCCTGATAATGTCGGGGGAATAATAACACAGCTATGTGCTTTCATGAACGCGATTTCATGAAAGATCATCGATCCAGACAGTTTAATAGCCCTTCAAGATAACGTGGTCCAATGTATTGTCAGCTTTGAGATAATCTTTCCACCATCATTCTTCAATATATACCTACTCAACATGTTTCCTTTCAAGAGGTACATGGGCGTTCTAAAGAAATACATTCGTAACTGTTCTCATCCGGAAGCAAGCATCACCAAGGGTTATGGAACAGAGGAGGTCATTGAGTTCTGTGTAGAATTTATTGAAGACCTTTGTCCAATCGGGGTACCCGAATCAAGCCATGAGGGGAGACTACGGGGAAAGGGGACTCTTGGAAGGAAAGCAATAATGATTGTGGACAATGATTTATTCCGTAAAGCATATTTCACGGTTTTGCAACAATCTTCATTGGTGGCTCCTTACATCGAGGAGCACCTGGCGATTGTTCGCTCAAAAAACATCGGCAAGTCCTTCTTGGCGAGGGGGCCATCTCGCTTGATATCGATATTCCAAGGATATGAAATCAATGGGTATACATTTTACACAAGAGCTCAAGATAGAAAGAGCACAAACCAAAACAATGCTATTCGTATCGATGCCATGTGATACAATGGTACAACTAGCACGTATTACGGTGTCATCAAGGACATATTGGAACTAGACTATTGACCCCTAAAGGTTGCTCTGTTACGGTGCCAATGGGTTAGGCTGACTGGTGGAGGCGTAGCGATTGATGACAGTGGGATCACAACGATTGACCTAACCAAGGTTGGATACTCAGATGAGCCATTCGTCCTAGCCAATGATGTAACGCAAGTTTTCTACGTGAAGGACGTGTCTAGCAAACCAAAGAAGGGTAAAGGACCCGACGAGCCAAAGCGCCACGTGGTTCTCCCAGGCAAAAGGAAAATCATCATAGTCGAGGATAAGACTGACGAAGATTACGATCAGTTTGACGGGCAACCTCCGTTCACGGTGATGGTTGACCCGAGCATCCTCCTATCAAAGGAGGACACCCCTTACTCACGCAACGATCATAGCGAAGTAACACTAGTGAGGAGAAAGTACGCGAGGAAAACAATGACCTAGGGTGTTGTATGGCCGATGTAAATTATTTGTAATGTATTGAAGGTCATGTAATGTTTGTGTTTTTTACTAATACAATTATATATGATTATTGAAATATACTAGCAATTTTAAACAATTTAAATAGGTCATATGTTATTTACATATGATTATCACTATTTAAAAACTATTTAAATAGGTCATATGTTAATTATATATCATTATTGAAATGTAATAGTAGAATTAAACTATTTAAATTGGTCATATGTTAATTATATACGATTTTTGGAATGTGATAGCAATTTTAAACTATTTAAATAGGTCATACGTTAATTACATATGATTACTACTATTTAAAAACTATTTAAATAGGTCATATGTCAATTACATATGATTTTTGAAATGTTTAATTATATATGAGTTAATTATATGTGATTATTTATATTTAATAATAACTTTAAACTATTTAAATTGAGCATAACTCATATAAATGTTTTAAACTGTAGTCCCGGACTCCCGGTTGTTAACCCTAGCTAGGACAGAAACAAAATTTGAAAACAGCAGGAAATAATCATTAGTCCCGGTAGTTGCCACCAACCGGGACTAAAGATCACGGGGTATATATATGGGTACGCATCGCTTCTCCCCCGATCCATACTTGGCCATTTTCTCTCACGCCGGTCGTCTCTCGACGCTACCACCCTTACTGCCGCCGTCCACTCTCATATCTCTCTCTCCCTCGATCTCTCTCGCGATTCGTGGACGCTGGCACCGCGGCACCCGGTCCGCCGCCGCCATGCCTTGCCGCGCCGCCGCCGCCACGCCCTGTGCCACCCCGCACCGCTGCCGGCACCCCACGCCGCCACCGCCACGCCGCGCTGCCGCCGCCACACTGTACATGGAACGAAGGCCGCTAGGTGAACGAATGCCGCTACGTTAACGAAGGTGAATGAGCGTGAACGTTAGAACGAACGAACGGACGTGAACGATAGAACAAACGAACGTGAACGATAGAATGAACGTCACCACGAACGATAGACCATGAACACACGAATGTGAACGAAAGAACGAACAAACGATAGAACGTGAACGAAAGAACGAACAAACGATAGAACGAACGTGACCATGAACGAAAGAACGTGACCGAATGATAGAACGAACGAACTAACGATAAAACGAACGAGACCGAGAACGTGGTATATATATGTATATGTTTTCAATTTATACATAGGACTGTTCTACATGTTTTAACTAATTCCTTTTTCTCTGTCAAACGTGGTGCAGTAGCTGACCGCCGTTGTTGATCAAGCTTAAGTGGTCCCAATCCAAGTAACACTAAGGCAAGTTACATTAATTCCCTGGTGTCTATATATATATGATCTATGCACGTAGGTTGCATGGATAACAATTAATTAACTGGTCCTTGTATGTATTTCTCAACAATGTCAATATATGTATAACAATACAGTCTTAGTTGATGTGTACTACTTAATGTTACGAATAGATGGCACATCGCGATGATGAATAGATCCTCATGGACCAGATCGCAGAGGGCAGCAGTCAATATTGGCGGATGAGGAGGGGATCGAGGACCCCAACCAATACCTAAACAAGGAGGGCAATGAGGGCACAAACGAGGAGGAAAGTGAAAGGCAACCGGCCGTTGGAGAGAAGAGGGTACGCGGACAATGAGGTGTCGCGTGCAAGCTAGAGGGCAGGCACATTATTAGTGAAGTGGCCCCAGATGGCGAACCAATAGCCCTAGACGGTATACTAAGGAAGTTTGCGAGACACAGTGGTTGGGTCGTGAGGGATCAAGGTCAGGCGGGGATGACCTAGTGTCAATCAAGGTCAGGCGGGGATGACCAAAGTTTGTCTCCGAGATATGGAGAAAGACATGCTATGGACCACGATGCTCGACACCTTCACGGTCCTTGAGGCAGATTAGCAAAAATTGAAAGAGTGGACTCTGAAGAAAATGGCTGAACAGTTCTGAACTACAAGTCAGATCTGTATAAGAAATACGTCCTGAAGGGTCTGACACCTGATTTTGACAAAATAAGCAAGCTGAGGGATCATTGGGATGCGTTTGTCGCATACAAGACCTCCCAGCGCGGGCAAGAGTAGATAGAATAGAATAAAGCCAATGCCTCTATGAAGCAGTACCATCACCGGCTAGGATCAAGTGGCTATAAGAAGGCAATCCCCAAGTGGGATAAACTGGAAGCCGGGTTGATAGAAAAGAGTATCGAGCTGGCCACAACGAACTGGCCTGAACATTCTAGAAATTGGTACTATGCTCACGGTGGAACGCTTGATCCCACTGATGGCTCCCTTGTATTCGGCGAGGTGATTCGTGAAGCAGCAAGCCGACTTACGGAAGTATTGGAGGCGTCTGCTCGGGGAACATTCAAGCCGGACAGATAGAAGGATGAGCTTACGCTCTCACTGCAGAATCCCGAGCATCCAGGACGAACACGAGGAAAAGGCGTGGTTGCTTGTAAATACGGATTTCAAGAGGACAGCCACACTTACAAGTTTCGCATGAGGAGTAACAGGGATACCAAGGCAAAATTAAGATATCTCGAGGAGAGTGTCGCCCTGCAGGACATAAGGATGCAAGAGGAGGTGGAACGACGGGTGGACCAATGCTTGGTGGAACGATAGAGCCAGCAGACGGTGCAACCGTCTGTCCCTCCAGTCATGGAGAGCACCTCAAGCAATCGCAGCAGATGTGCTTCTATAGGGCAAGTAGGAGAACATGGCATAGAAGCTGCAGCAACACCAGCTAACGATGACCCATCGTACCCCGTAAATGAAATCACGCAGTGGATACCTTGTGAGCTGCATAGTCCCTTCAAGAACATATCACTCAAGGTATGCTCGTAGTTTTATGATATATGTCTTGTAAATTGCGAAAGGTGGTGCATATGTTAATTACTAAGTAACCTCGATTCTCATGAAGGTGGCGTTGGGCATGGCCATACCAGTGGACCCTTCAGGGACAAACCATTGTAGGCCGATTCCACCTGGGAACTCAAGGGTCGAAGTTGAAATTAAGGAATGAGGGTTTGAGGATGTCGAGATGAACATCCCCGGTGGAGACAGGGAGATGAAACTAGGAGACACAATCCATGCCTTTATACTATGGTGCAAGCAGTACATCGTGTTTCCCGGGCGAGCAGCGGCGTCTTCTCATCCGCCTCCATCTCCTCTGCCTGCACCCTCTCCTTCGCCTGCACCGGTTCCTCCACCTCCGCCTACTTCGCCTGCACCGTCATCGTCTGCTCCGCCTTCAAGTGCTAAAAATTTGTGCCCACTTTGTTCTGCGCCATCAAAGTCCACAGAACAAACGAAGAAGCCAAGACTTGACGAGCCAAAACTCCCCGCTCTCAAGAAAAGGGCGTAGGACTTAACTCCCGAGGAGACTGACGAGGTCGTCAGAGCGGAAGTAAAGGTGTTCTTCAAGCCACGGAGCCCACAAAAGAAGATTCTTATAGATCCGGCTGCTAAGAAGTTCTTTCAAAATATGATCGAACCGGTCAAGAGGGCTTTACTCTCGGACTATGACTGATCGATGACAAAGTATTTTAAGAAACAAAGAGGAAAGACCAAAGATGTGCATCAGCTCGGAAAGCAACCCAAACAATCGGGTGAGCTGTTGCTACCACCCGGTGAAGAGGAATTAAGGCAATGGATGAAAGAGACGGGTGTAAACAGGGAGCAACTGGTGGGAAACGCATCAATAAAAGTAGCAACAGAAGTTGATTTGAAATACAAATTTAAACTCGGTGAACCGCTTGTCAAGCCTGTTCAGGTGAACACCCTCTCTACACAGATGTACCAATTCCATCAATGGTACATGGAATGTTCATCCAAAGGTAGAACGATGTTCGGAGCGAGGATAAGAAACATAAATTACTATCAAGGAGATGATGTTTTGTGGATCCACTTCGAGGATGTATTCGATGTATACCAACTAGACGCTCTCGACATCTCCATTCTCAATTGCTGGGTTTTGTAAGTATCGTTTAGGCAAAATTTATTTCGTTCCTTAGCTCCTTCTATGTACCATTGAATGATTACATTGTGCGGATAGTTGATACAAATTCCTTTTATCATAATGGAGATTCAATTGGGCCGTAGGCAGGGGATTTACAACATTGGACTCATGGACCCTCGCAAAGTTAATGTCGAAATGAAACGTGACTTTGAGGAAGCTACAAAGGATAATATTGTTCATTTCCTGGTGTAGCCGCATTATAAGACCTACATACTATTGCCCTACAACACAGAGTAAGTTTTTACTATCTTACAAATTCATACCAACTTCCTCCTCGCACTCATACCCGTGACATATATATCATTTCAGGCAATTTGCAGGTTCCGCTGGGTCATTTTCCTCTTCGACCTTTCACTATGCAAAGTCCATGTCTATGACTCAATGGATAGACAGGTAATGTCATCTATTCAACTGTCATTAATTATGAACACTGCTATTGCTACTATGCGGATCTCCGATATTTAATAATAGCTTCCAATTTTACATAGGGCATGGCCAAAGTTCCATACAATTGTCCGCGGGGTTTGGAAAGAAAAACTTATTAGGAGGTTTAATTTTCCGGTGAGTACATGCTCCAATAACATATTGAATTATTAATTTCTTCTAGAATAAATTAGTATATTAAATCTCTCGTTGTTTCTCCTTAAGTGTGAAAAACAGGATCAGGGAATAACTTGTGCGGCTACTACGTCTGCGAATATACTCACTGCATTATACACCAAATGAAAAATGACAATGATCTGGAAGTACGTAAAAATCATTCATACATTATGTCTCGATTTCTTATTAACTTCACATACTTATATCTCAATTTTTTCAAATGATAGATTATTTACATGAGGGAAAAACTCTCCAACGAAGAATTTATAAAGGTTGTTCAAGAACAGTTGATGGGATTTATCAATGAATAAATTATTGATCCCGTAGGAGAATTCCACTACGATGAAAGACCTATTGGTCATCATCCCCATATATAACATGTCTTATGTTTCTTCGTAATATACAATAGAACATTAGAATTTACGAAGGATTGTAATATATGTATATATTTAGATGTGTATACATTTACTTATGTGTGTGTATATTTTGGTAATATATGTATATATTTACTTGAGTGCATATATTTTGGGAATATATATATATGTGCAAAATGTATTTATACACATATATATGCATATTGCATATATATGTACAAATACATATATACACATATTATACATGCATATATTATGCATATATATGTATTTATACATATATATGCATAATATATAAACAAGCAGCTAGCAGAACCAGCAATTTAAAAAAATATCTTTAGTCCCTATTGTCGAAACGACAACTGCATACGTCGAAGGACGTCGTTACTCAATAGTTGTTGGGAAAAGTAAAGTGTATTAAATTCAGGATTTCTTGGGATCCCCCTTTACATGGCCCTAGGGGGCTATTTATAATCCTATTACAGGTCCCCCTATTAAGGTTTAGGTCTTTACATGGGAATTTACATGGTCAACCTTATGAAATGGACACTTATATGGGAATTCAATGTAATTAAGATAAATGAGCCTTTAATGGGCCACCTAGCGATTGCTGGCCCATCAGCTAGTAGGACGGAGCAGTTGAGCCGGCCCACTGGGCCTTCCCGGATCGGACCCAATATGGCGAAGTCACCCTCCTTCGCCCTATACCCTTTGCCGTGCAGCCTTCGCCCAGGACACGTTTGGACTTGCCAGGACCCAACGCGACTCTTCGCCCTTCGCCGGCTTCGCCTCGCGGTCTTCACCATAGGGCTTCGCCCCGGTGGATCTTGCGCGCCTCGAGCCTAAATCCTCACTGTTTGCTTGGCTTCGGTAGGTCTGGTCGAAAGGTCTCATGTCATACTGCCAACAAGCCCCTCACGGGCAAGGGTGAGATAGGAGCTTCAGCCGAGACCGTGCAAACCATGTAGTATGGTATGAGGCGCCCCCTTTCGACCAATGCTCCTGCCGAAACCTATCTTGTGGTCCTGCGAAGAATGTATGAATTGTATGTGTTTGGTTGTGATTAACTTAATTTTTTTTACAGCTTTCGCCTTTCGTGAACGGTGAAGCTATCCTTACTGTTTCACTAGGCCAAAATGAACAGTGATGGGTTTTCGCCTTTCGCGAACGGCGAAGCTATCCTTACTGTTTCAGTAGGCCGAAGTGAACAGTGATGGGCTTTTTCCCTGAGGGTCCGCCACTATGCAGCGATTTTACCGTTTCACCTGCCCTTGCGACACGTGGTAGTTCGTGATTGGTTGGGAAGGCGAAACGTCGCCTGGTGGGCTATATATTTCTCCTTCCCCCTTTTCACTGCCCTTACCCTCGTCATTCTCACCACAGGCGCTCTATTTCTTCATCTCTTTGCTCACGGCGCTCTGATTTTACCGAACCCTTTCGCCAACTGACCTCTTTCGCTACTACGCACTCACTTCGCCATGGCCCCAGGTAAGCCGAACCCTGTCTCCACGACGGGTCCCGACCCCGACCGGATTGATGAGGACACCACCGCTTCCTAGGGGCATCACTCATAGATGAGGACGAGCTGGCGAAGATGGTCAGCTCTGGCGTGGTGGCGGAAGGACGGGCCTTCGCCCCGGGGGATGCTGAAGTGCCGAAGCCGAGCGACAACCAGACGGTTGTGTTTCCCGTATTTTTCGAGGCAGGGCTTCGTTTTCCATGCAACATATTGTTGCCTGAGATCCTTCGCCTTTTTCAAGTGGAGCTTCCCCAGTTAAGCCCTTCGGCGCTCGTCCGCATTGCCATCTTCGACTGGGCATGCCGGACCACTGGGTTTGAAACAATCGCTGAGCTCTTCGGTGCAGTTTTTTCAGCCACCGTAAACTCGAAGATGGTGGTCACTCCTGCCGGGATGAAGACGACGGTGGTCGGGAGTGTGAACTTCAACGTTCGCCCCGAGCGCTCTGACCTGTGGCCGGTTAATGCCGCCATGTCGAAGTGGGATCGCCACAGGATGGCGAAGTGGTTTTAGCACTCGATCCCCTTCGAGGCCGGGTCTGAAGCGGCGAAGGCCCTCCGATGGCGGCGTAGGGCGATCTCGCCAAACCAGAAGCCCAAGGTCGCCGTCAGCGGCGCCATGGACGCACGGTTCGCCTTGCTTCACAAGGTTTGCTCTCGCTTGAGCTACCGCGATCTGGTAGAGGAGTTCTGTATGCTTCACATATTCCCCCTCTCCCAGTCGTGGCAGGTCGAAGTTGACCGGGACGAAGAGGTCAACGGCCTACCGCAGCTCGTTATGCCCGCTGGGGCGAATGGTTAGTTTATCCTTTCTTCTCTTTTGTATATTTCGCTCTTTGTTTTTCATTTGTTCGACGCCTGACATAACGACATGTCTTTTTTTCAGTGTTGATGCTCGCCCAAGCCGACACCGAAGCCCGAAAGATGATCGGCGATGTGTCGGTCACAGAGTACAGCCAGCTGCTAACACGGCAAGCGGCTGGCCGGGCGAACCGGGTGCACGTCGGCGAGCTCCCCCCTCGGGCTAAGCCCTTCAAAGCCGATGGCGAAGAGGGCCCCTCCCGGAAACGGTTGCGGGGGAAAGTGAAGTTGGCCCCCGCAAGCGAAGGGCCCCTACCTCCACCGACTCCGTCGCTGACGACGAGGACGGTGTCGAAGAGCAAGAGGACGTGGGGGAGACAGAGGTCGCGGTCGGAATGGCCGTGGATGAGGCCGCCGACAGCCGCTCCGAGACACGCGGCTACACCCAGACTCCCAGCCCTGAGCGCGTCGATACCGGGGCGGAGTCGAACTCCTCCCCCTCCGCCAGAAAGATGTGGAGGGGGCGAAAGCCCTGATCGCGATCGCCGCGGCCAAGACCGCGAAGGGGGAGTCCGTTAAGAAGACCTCCCAGGAAAAGGGGCTCGTCGCCATCGCTCGCGTATTCAGCGACGATGAGTCCTCGGACGAGACGCTTAGTTCGCCCGCCGGTCGAAGCCTTGGCCTCTCGACCGCCCTTGGCGCAGCGGGCGGGGCTGGGGCTTCGGCTTCAGCCGAACAGGTCGTGAAGTTGGCGGCCAGGGTTTTCGGCAGCCCTGTTCGCCGATCGCTCGTTTCACCGCTTGACCTTGACAAAGGTAAGAAGGCGGCCGAGATGTCCACCTCAGACTATTCCCAGGCGCCGCCCCGCTTCGCCCCTGGCGACTTCGAGACCCTTCATCGAGGAGGTGAGCAACATCGTTGCTCCGGCCAGCGGCCCGAGCCTTTTCACCAAACTTAATGAGCTCGACGAGGGCTGTTCTGCCGTCAAGAGCCTGGCGGTCCGGGTATGTTGACTTCTCTCTTTTTTTTGTTGTTTGTTTTTGCGTCATCGTTTTCTACAACCTGTCTTATCATTCGCCCTTCCTCTCTTTTTTGCCAGATCCTCGTGGCGCATTGTTCGATGGAGCGAACCATGCGGGCCCATCCGGATGGCCTGAAGAACCGTCTTCAGGCCAAGGACAACGAGCTGGGCCGCAAGGGCCTGGAAATGGAAGGCCTCAAGGCCGCAAGGGCCCGCAACGAGCTAGACAAGGGCAGCGAGGAGAACGCGGAGATCGAGCGCCTCAAGGCCAAACTTGAGAAAGAGCGGAGGCACTCCGCTGCCCTTACAGATTACTATAATCTAACGGAGCCGATGGCCAATCTTATTGTAGATTGTTTTAACATATGTAATATATGACAAGTTTCGCCAACTACGTTTGATGTCTTTTGTACTCGTGCTTGCATTGTTTCACTTACTCTTTTCGCCCAACTTATGTGTTTTCACTTCGCTTTCTGCGTTTCGCCACTTGATTTCCCACTGTTTTCAGGGTCTGTGCCGAAAACTATGCGTTCGGCCCCCCTTTGGGGATTGGCGAAGCAGAAACGAAAAGTTTGTTGCGGTAAAAAATTTGCCGAAGATCCGGTACCTGCTTCGACCTATTTACCGCGAGATAATGATAAATGGCAACAGTTACAAAGTCGTGAATGTTGCTAGCTGGATGCGAACGCACCCCGGGTGAACCTTGGAAGACTACGATCGTGTCCACTCGGCGTGCCTGGAGGACATGGTTCGCTTCTGGCGAAACCATCAAAGGACCGATCGGCAGGAGGCGATCACCCAGCGCCGTTACAGCCTATCTCTTGTTTCGCCCCCTTCTCCCCTTAGGATAGTTTACAACATTAGTAGCGATGACGAACCTAGTTCGCCGGATCACTCCTTAGGAAGTGGTAGTTGTTTTCGCGGCGAAGATGTAATTTATTTGTAAACTAAGTTGTAAAGCCTGTTGTATTCCTTTCACTTGTGCCATGTTGTACGACATGTACTCTTTGATTATAAATTTTTTGAAGTTAATAAAGATGTGTTTTTATTTCCTTTTCGCTATTTTTTGCATTGTCACTTTTCGTGCTTTCGTTAGGTCGGAATGTATCGGCCCCTTTGCGTGTATTAGCGAAATAGGTGTGCTGACTTTTCAGCTTTCGTCTTCCATTATCGGTCTTTGGTGCTTCCCACTTGGAGCGAGACAAGTTTTTGTGTAGATCGAGTATAACGATGTTCGGTTAGTTACTTTCCGAAGCAAGCTATCGCGGTTTCAACGTTCGGCGAGCGATGCTTCGGCCGATTCGTTTCGTCCCCTGTCGTTTTCGCTGATCAGGCGTTTGCCTTGGGGTTTTTTCACGAATTATCATGTAGACAACTAAAAAAGGCGAAAGATTTTATACTGGTTCGGGACTCCAGAGTGGATAATAGCCCTACGTACAGCTTTTTTTTCTTTTTTCATTTTCTCCTTTTCGGCGAAAGAGATGCATCGAAGCAAAGGTTGTAGGACCCCAGAGTAATATAGCTACCTCGAGACGAGCTTGTATTGCTTGGCTTTGATCTGCAAGTGCTTCGCTTCTGCCTCATCCTCTGGGAGCCAGCAGTTCTTGAGGTACTTTACGAACGGAGTTCGCCAGTCCTCTGGGTCTTCGCCCATGTTCGCCTGGTCAACAACCGTGATATCCAGGGTTTCTGTGGGCACGCTTGGTGCATACAAGACTTCAAAAAAGTTGCCTGGTGAATGCGGGCCTCCACAGGCGGTAGCTTTCGCCAGGGTATGTACTTCCTCATTCTGACCTCTAGGTAAATGTTCGATCGTTATGCCGGCGAAACACTTTTCCATGGATCGAACAGTCTCCAGGTACCTTTTCATTCCTTCCTCTTTTGCCTCATAGGATTTGTCAACATGACTTGCCACCAATTTGGAGTCTGTTCGGATGAGCAAACACCGAACCCCCAATGCTTTGGCCTTTCTTAGACCCAACAATACCGCTTCGTACTCCGCCGTGTTATTGGTCGTGTCGAACTGTAGCCTTGCAGCATACCGAATCGGCACGCCCCCTGGCGAAGTGAGTATTGCCGCGGCGCCCACCCCCCCGTGCAACCACGAGCCATCGGAGTGCATTATCCAAGGCTGTTCGACGGGCTGAGGTTCAGGGGCGGACGTCGGTGTCCATTCGGCTACGAAGGCGGCTAGGATTTGGGACTTGATAGCAGTGCGAGCAACAAAATGCAGGTCGAAGGGAGATAACTCCGCTGCCCACTTGAGCCTACCAGAAATTTCCTTGCCCCGGAGCACTTTGCCCAATGGATACTGCGATGGTACAGTGACTTTGTGGGCTTGAAAATAGTGCTTGAGTTTGCACGAAGTCATCACTAGGGCGTAAGCAAGCTTTTCCATTTCAATGTACCTTATCTTCGCCCCTTGCAAAGCCTCAGAGATGAAGTACACTAGTTTTTGTCCTGACTCTGTCTCTTGGACAAGGACTGCACTGACCGCCACCGGTGAAGCCGCTAGATATAGCAGCATTTCGCTTCCCGGTGTTGGGCTGACCAAGGCGGGTGGGCTTTGCAGGTACTTCTTTAGCTCTTTGAACGCTGCCTGACATTCGGGAGTCCAGCTAAACTTTCCCGCGCCCCGGAGGGTCTTAAAGAATGGCAAACCCCTTTCGGCTACCTTTGAGAGAAAACGACTGAGCGCCGCAATTCGGCCTGCGAGCTTTTGTACTTCGCGTACGCTCGACGGTGGCTTCATTTGCTGGATGGCATTGATTTTCTCGGGATTCACCTCGATACCCCTTTCGGAAACAAGAAAACCCAACAACTTGCCCGCGCGAACTCCAAAAACACTTTTCTCAGGGTTTAGTTTCATACCCGCTGCGCGCAAGTTGTCGAAGGTCTCCTGGAGGTTGGACGCACGGTCAAAAGCCTTGCGGCTTTTTACGTCGATATCGTTGACATAGGCTTCCACCTTTCGCCCCAACTGTTTGCGATGCACCTTGTACACTAGTCTGGCGAATCTTGCTCCGGCGTTCCTCAGGCCGAAAGGCGTCCTGAGGTGGTAGAAAGTGCCGAATAGCGTGATGAAGGCTGTCTTGGGGATGTCGCTCGGATTCATGTGGATTTGGTGGTAACCGGAGTATGCATCAAAGAAGCTCATGAGTTCGCAACCAGCTGTCGAGTCGACAAGCTGGTCGATCCGCGGCAAGGGGAAGTCATCCTTCGGGCACACCTTGTTGAGGTCTGTGAAATCAACGCACATGCGCCACTTGCCGTTTGACTTTTTGACCAAAACCGGGTTCGCCAACCACTCCATGTGGTCTTTTTCCTTGATCACCCCGGCCTTGAGCAGCTTCTGTACTTCGGCCTTTGCTGCTTCTCGGCGAACGACGGACATTTTGCGCAGCTTCTGTTTTCTTGACTTGGCATCCGGCTTGACCGCCAGGTGATGCATGATGAGATCCGTCGAAACGCCTCCCACTTCGTCAGGGCTCCAGGCAAAGATGTCAATGTTCTTCGTGAGCACTTCTAGGATATTCCCAGCCTCCTCTTCGCCCAGATCATCCCCTAGCTGGACGAACTTCGCCGGATCAGCGTCGTTAACTTGCATCTTGATCACCTTACCATGAAGGGCTGGCTTCGGCATGCGTTTGGTATGCGGTTCGGCCTCAACATTGTGCACTGCCCTGTTGATTTCGGCCAAGTCGCCTTTTCATGCGGTTGGAGGTTGAAGCCCCCTAACGACGATCACCCCCACTGGACCGGGCATCTTGAGCTTGAGATAGTTGTGGTGGGAGATGGCTTCGAACTTGTTCAAGGTTGCACTGCCGAAGATGGCGTTATAACTATATGGGATGTCGACAACGTCGAACAGTATTTGCTCTTCGCGCCTATTTCCACTTGTGCCGAAAGATACCACCAACTATACTTGGCCTAAAACTTGAACTGTTTCGCCACCGAAACCGCGAAGCGAGGTCGGTGCTTGGGTGAGGGCTAGGGTTGGCAGCCCCATCTTGGCATATGCTTCGGCGAAGATGACATCGGCTGAGCTTCCACCGTCGACCAGAATTCACCGGACTTCAAAGCCAGCTACCTCAGCCGAGATCACCAGGGGGTCTTGATGTGGGAACAACACTCCTTCAGCATCTTCCGGCCCGAAAGAGATTTGCTGATTCAAATACTTCGGAGCCCCTTCGCTTGCCGCGGTGATGTTGTGCACCATTCGCAGCTGCATCTTCCTCTGCCGCTTTGACGGTTGGACCGGTGGGTCGGCCCTCGTAATCACCTGGATTACTCTGCGCTGCACGTCTTGGCGCTTTTTGGCTGGGAGTGCCTGCTCTTGAATAGCCTCGCGAGGCTCTTCGACAGCAGCCCCTTGTTGCGGCCTTGGTTCTTGAGCGTTGCTTCACTGACGAATGTTTCAGCATTGCTCGGTGGTGTGTGAAGATCGCCCATGATAGGCGCAATAGAGATCTTTTCTGACCTTCTTGCGAACAAGCTGCTGGTGGCTGCCACCTTGCTGGGCGTCGAACTCCTTGCTGAGGGCTTGTACCTTTTCAACAGCCATCACAGTCTTGCCCGTGCGGTCAGTTCTGAATTTTCTCCAAGTCATGGGAGCTTGCTTGGTCTTGGCGGCTCTCCTTGGTTCGCCGGCTGGGGTTGGCGAACGGCGAGAGGAGCTAGTTCGGCGACCTGTGCTTGCATCTGGGCTTGAGCGGCAGCGATGGAGGCTTTGTCGTACTCAGCCTGGATTGCCTGCCTTCGCTTGGAATCCTCTTCGCCCCTTGCGTACCCGTCGATGATGCGAAGCAGGTGCTCGAGAGTCTGCGGTTCCTTGTTGGCGATTTTCCTTGTGAGTTCGCCTTCAAGCAGCCCGGCCGAAGCGCCATTGATGACGGATGCTTCAGTTATATCTTGAACTTGGCATCGGGCTTGCGCGAAACGACGCATGTACTCCCGTATTGATTCCCCTGGCCTCTGGCGAATGCCGAGCAAACGTTGTTGCGTCTTCAGCTCCTCGTAGGTGCCTCGAAAGTTAAGGACAAAGACATCGCGCAATTGCTCCCATGAGTAAATGCTATTAGATAGTAAATTGAAATACCAAGAATGGGCGATGCCGTCCAGAGCGAGATGGATTACCTTCGCCTTGGTATTTTCGTCACCGTGAGCGGCTTCGATCGTGTACTTGTAGATGGACAGAAACTCTTTTGGATCTATTTCGCCCGAGTATCACGGAACGGGTGGGAACTTGAACTGAGGTGGGATTGGACAAATTTTAATTCCCCCACTTAGCGGCAGCCTCTTTTCGCTCCCTGCCTTGCTCATGGCACCCTGCAGCGAGGGCCCGTTCGGTTGTGGATAAGGCGTGGCGAAGGGCGAAGTCATGGCTTGTGTGTGTGGCTGAGCCACGGTGTTCGGCGGCCCGGTCCCGAACGGTGGCGCTTGGGTGGCGTTGCTAAAGTCGAACTACGGTCCATGACTCCATGGCGAAGCCCCTGGCCCGGGTTGTTTCGGCAGCAGCCAACTGGGTGCGCCCTGGCCTGCGCTCCCCTCCGGTTGTACCGAAGGTGCTGTACTTGAGATGTTTTGGGATTGACTGAGTTGCTGAAGGAAAGCTTGAAGCTGTGCCTGGAGGGCCGAAGCCCCCTCTGCCATTGCTTGTGGCATTTGACCGTGTGGTGAGGGGTGTGGCCGAACCTGTGGCTGCGCACTATGGACCGGGTGCGTTGTTGCGGCTGGAGGTTGCCCAGCAAAGTACACCGGTGTTTGCGCAGCTTGTGACGGAAGGACTTGTACTGGCACTTGCGGGTAGACTTGAGGTGGGATATAGCCTGCTGAATACTGGAGAACTGGGGCCGAAGCAACCTTGGCTTGCCGTGCCCCCTCATATGCTTGCTGTTGCTCTTGCATTTGGCGAAGCATGTCCTGAAGTAGCGTCATGTTTTGACGCATGGCTTCCATGCTGGCTTCGGCTTGCGCCTCAAGGTTGGAGTTGGCTTGCACGGCGGCGAGCGTGGCCGAAGTCGTAGCTGGTTGTGACGAAGTGTCTTGGGGCTCCACCAGCTGATTTGCCGAAGAGATCACCGGCGCCTGCCCCGCCTACCACCCTCGTTGACGGGTGGGGCCCACCCGTCATCCCCTTCCTCCCGCCGCTCCCACCGCTCTCTCCGCCCGCGCCTAGCGCCGCCGCCGCCGCAAAATCCACCGCGTCCGGGCGCCCTTGTCCAAAATTGATTGTGGGGAATCAATCCCCCTGATTCCCTCCCCCTTTCCCCCCATTTTCCCCTCTTTCCCTCTCTCTATTTCGTTTGGAAACCCTCCCCTAACCTTGCCGGCGCCATGAATGGTGGCCGGATCTTCCGCGCCCGTTTCCTCGTCCTCCGGCCGCCTTCCTTCACTCCTAGCCCTATTTAAGCCCTCCCCAAGCTCCCCACCGCCGTTTCCGCCGCTCGCCGCCCCTTCTCCCCGTCGGAAACGAGCCCGCGCCGCTCTCCTCTCTCTCCGCCGCCGCCACCGAGCTCCGGTCCACCGCCACCGCCACCCCGGACCTCCTCCCACCTCGGCGTCGTCTCCCTCGGCTTCGCCGCGTCCTCGCCGACCTCGTCCACCCCTTCGTTTTGGTCGCTGACCGCCGGAACGCCGCCGACCCCGTCGACCCGAGCCGCGCCACCGCCTCCCTCCACTCCGGCCGCCTCTTCCGTTGCCGCCGCCTCCTCGGGGTGAGCCGTGGACCACCACCCCCTTTCCCCCTTCCCTCCCCTCTCTCGGCCGACACTCCGCCGTGCCGGTGGTCGCCGGCGGCGACCATCGGGGCACGGGGGCCGCCTCCCGCTGGCCGCGCCGACGTGGCCGCCTCCGAGCGCGCCGTGCGGCTGCCACGTAGGGCCCGGTTGTTAGCCGCCCGTGCCTGCGGGTGCACCTGGTCCACCGTGGACCGTGGGGCTGCCGCATGGGGCCCGCCAACCCGTGGACCCGGTCCGCGCGCCCGCTCCCCTCGGCTGACGCATTTAAACCTTTTCAATTAAAAGTTAAATGAAGAAATTCACAAATATTCACTTAAAGAACATAAAAACTTCAAACGACCATAACTTGGTCGTTTGAACTGAATTGGACCGTTCAAGTCTCTAAATTTTTCCTTAAGAAGTCAAGAACCCATTTTTGTGCTTTGTTTCTGTTTGTTATATGGAGTTTATTAGAGTAAAAGCCTTTTTCCTTTTCGTTGATCGTGTAGACGCTGCAGCTTCGGAAGATCCGCTCTACGTGGAGGTTGAAGCCGACGTTTGGGAAAGCGAGCAAGGCAAGCCACATCTCCTTTGAACATATTGTTGTCCCATGCTTTAAAATTATTTTGTTTTAAATTAATGCATTATCGCTTTATTTAAATTCCCGCGTTATCACAGTTTTATTTAGCCATTCCTATTTACCTTTGTTATGACCCTAATATAATTGCTATTGTTATTATTACCTTGTTCACCCTAGAGTAACCAAAACCCCACTGGTGTGCACTGTATTATGGTCTCACTAGTTTCAAGTTTAGGTAGATGCTTCGCCTTTTAATTTAGACGAACTTTAGGTGGTTTTATAATTCTAGACTTTGGGAGTTCTCTTATCATTTGGACAATATGGAATGGTTGGGTTATGTGGAATTGGACACACACCCCCTCCTCTATTCAAAACTCCCAAATGGTTTAAGGCTGGCTCGAGGTGCATGGTTTTGATGGAAGCACCTCGGCCACTATAAGGACCGGTCTTCGGGCCTCTGTTGCAAAGCACTACCATACTTCCACATGTCTAGTGGGTAAGGCGTAGTTTGTAGCTCAGTCTGGTCATGGGCAAAAGTACACAGATAGAGATAGACGAAGTCAGGGCTCGATGAACATCTCTAGGGCAAATGAAGGCTATGCGAGCTACGGCCGGTAGTCGAGATGTCATTGCACAGGGCTGGTGTCCTGCTGCTAGGGGCTCACCTTGGTTGCCTGTCTCGGGATTCCGACCGTAGCCAGGGTTGGGTCGGTACTCTTGTCTGTGGCTAGGATGGGTTGGGAACTATGTCACGTCTTCCGTCCGTATGCCGTGGTGGTATGAGGCACGTGGTTACATGTGAGGAAGATGTGTCTTGTGGGTAAAGATGTACGCCTCTGATCAGAGTATAATCTATTCGAATAGCCGAGCCCTCGGTTATGGGCAAGCCTAGCAATGTACCCAAGTTAGTGGTTTATTCCTTAAAACCTGCTTAATAACTAAAATGTGGAATGGTTGGCCTGGGTTGGCTTGGGACGAACTGGAACCTGGTTCTGGTTGCTAGTTCGGTCCGAATCTTCATAGGCCTTGGGGTAAGGCAGGTTCGTGTGTGTTCACGGCCTTGAGCAACAACATTGTGTAGCCCTAGGATCGACTTGTACAATAGTTTTGGGCAACTAAATAACTTTAAAATGTTGTTTACTGAAAACCCTAACCTCTATATTACGACCCTTGTACTCCTTTGCATTTATTCTGCACTTGTGGATGTGTCTTGTTGAGTATGATGGTTGTACTCAATCTTGCTCAATTTTTCCCCACCCCAGAAGAGGAGTTCTTGGAGGAGGAAGGCTTTGGTGTCTAGCTCGTGCCTGCCGTCAAGCGCCTGTGGTCGTCGCCCTACTTCCGTTGTTTTTCGTTTATATTCGTGTGTGCTGGGCCTTCGTCGCCCATGTAATAAATTAACTATTCACGCTTCCGCTTATAAACTCTGAATTGTATCAACTTTTGGTGTACCTTGCCTCCTGGGACAAGAAATAATACACGCATGTTTGGAATGCCTGTTGGGTTAATTCCGGTCGTGACAATCTATAATCCTATTACAGGTCCCCCTATTAAGGTTTAGGTCTTTTACAGGGGAATTTACATGGTCACCCTTATGAAAGGGACACTTATAAGGGTATTCAATGTAATTACGATACATGAGTCTTTAATGGGTCACCTGGCGATTGCTGGTCCATCGGCTAGTAGGACGGAGCGGTTGAGCTGGCCCACTGGGCCTTCCCGGATCGGACCCAATATGGCGAAGTCACCCTCCTTCGGCGTATACCCTTCGCCGTGCAGCTTTCACCCAGGACACGTTTGGACTTGCTAGGACCCAACGTGACTCTTCGCCCTTCGCCGGCTTTGCCTCGCGGTCTTCGCCATAGGGCTTCGCCCCGGTGGATCTTGGGTGCCTCGAGCCTGAATCCTCGCTGTTTGCTTAGCTTCGGTAGGTCTGGCCGAAAGGTCTCATGTCATACTGCCAACAGGACCGGGACTAAAGATAGCTCTTTTGTCTCGGTTATTTTACTCGGAATTAAAGATGGGTATATTTAATCCCGGATTCGTGGTCTCAGTTACATAACTAAGACTAGAGGGTGTTACGAGCTGTGATTAAAAACCCTTCACCACCAGTGGCCGGTCGGTCGTGACTTAAGAGCGTGGCTGGAAATCTGTTTTCTGGCTGAGTACCTTCGGTTCCTGTACTGAGTTCCAACTCTTTTCTGTTTGTGTACTGCTAATCGCAAGGGTGGAGGAGATTACCTACTAGCTTTTGTTGATTTTGATTGTAAGTGGATAATCAGAATCACATCGAAGTCTAGTTCATGCTGTGTTATTTAAATCGTTTAATTTTGCAACCTGAAGCACTGTCACTTTTGTTTGTGCTTGATTAACTGAGTGGAGTACTGGAGTTTCACGTGATTGGATAATTGTTGCATCGTTTTATCTATCAAGGATATATTAGTTATATATTCACAGCTGCTGAATTGTACCATGAAAGAGAGCAAAATCAGGGTGGTCGCTGTCGGGTGCTCATCACCATCTTCCTTGAAGGAAGAGCGGCTGATCGAGCTAGACCACCATATTCCTTGAAAGGAGAGGATGATGCCCGTGTTAAGGATCGGAGCAAGTTTCACTGTCCCAGTCAAACCTCTACCCTGTAAAACATTCAAGCTGTCAAAAGCCAGTCTAATGTACAATACTACTGTGTATGTTCTGGTGCCAACGTTTTGTTGGCTAGTATAATTGCCATATATTTGCTGGAATATAGAGGCGTACAGTGTAATCTATGAGTGCAGGGAATTGCGACGTGCTCAAGCTCCGATGTACTTACCGTAGTACTCTTCCATTTTTATGCTTCCCAAGATCTTCCCTCTGAATTGGTAAATAGGCCATCGCCACTTAATTCTCGGAGAAGGTAGCTGCTGCAAACTTTACAAACAAGAAGTACAGACACTTGCAGTATTCATCAGAAATGTTAATGTCATATAGGACAGCCATGCATAATTATCATAACACAGGCTATTTGACTAGACCAGCTTCAGGGAAGCTGTGCCATTGTTAACCCAAATTTCAAGCAAGGTCCGCAGGGAACTTGTGCTGCCTGCAAACCGCAGTGGCACATGATAGTCTGCGCACAAATTCATTGGTGCATTTTTCCATCAAATAATGAAAAAGAATTGCATGAACTTACGTACAAAAATATTGCACATTTAAGGTTTACCACCTTTTGCCTTTCTAAATTAGTAGGCAGAAAATCACAGCACTTTCTCAGAAGATAAATGGCAGAGAAAACAAAAGATGGATGCTATATTCTGATAGGTTCAAGCTTTCATCATCTCCTAATTTAACAGAGCTATCAAATTCCTGAAGACTTCCTAAAGCTGCGCGCGAACTGAACAAAGCACGGCTGACAATAGCAGTTGCCTCACTTCCACTCAGGCTTATTCTTGGTTTAGTGACGCACTTCTCCTCAGGAGGCCCAGGAAGATCTTGGCGGTGAAATCAGTAAGCAGTAGCGGCATCGAGTGACGGAGCCAGAAAATTTTCCGAGCATGGGCAAGTCTATTGATGCACGGACTTCTCGAAATTTTAGCAAGAGCTAGCTACAAGTATTTGGTCGTTTCTAACGAAAATAGAGATGAAGTTGGGGTACGGAAAATAAAAAAGTATTAGTGCCTCATTAATACAATTGAGTTTTAGTTATTATAAATTTTAAAAAATAGATTTGAATAATAATTTAAAGTAACTTTTGTATGAAATATTTTCTCATTAAATATACTGTTTAGCAGTTTGAAAAACTTGCTAATAGAAATCGAAATAAAATATATGTCTTAATTAGAAAAGAATGGGGCAAATAAGCTGGGACGAAGCAACTCCAATGCAAATCACTTCTTTAAGATTCATTTCTTACGTCCTACTTATCTAAGTACTCTGCTCCTGTAAGCATAGGCGGATCTGGAGGGTGCTCCCGGTGGTCTCCAGACTACCAAAATAGTCCTAGCCCAATGCATATATAGATATGTGAAAAGAAACTTTTGGAAAAAGAAAAAAAACTCCCTTATTGTATATTATGATATACATTTGATTAATTTATACATCTATATTATGATGCATATGTGATCAATTTATACTTCTAATCTTGTTATATTTATGATATTTAAAATATATAAATTGGACCATCCATAAAAAGGTCCAGATACACCACTGTTTGCGAGTATGATATTGCTTTTGCGTGCATAATTAAGGATGTGTTATTCCTCCACCTTTCCCAACTCGTCTCCTCGTTTTCCACGTGCACAGTTTGTTTTTCACGTGCACAGTTTTCAAACTGCTAAACTATGTGTTTTTTTAAAAAAATATAAGAAAGTTGTTTTAAAAAATATCCTATTCTTTAGCAGAAGAATTTCTTATATTTTAAAAAATAAATTAATATTTAATTAATCATATATTCATGAGTATTCATGAGTTGTTTATTTGCGTGCTGAAGGGATTAGTTCCTAACAACGATTATCGAACTCAGCCTAAGTAGCTAAGCACCCAATTAAGCTAGCTACTACTGCGCACTCTGGACCATGCGTGCGATGTGCTCATCATGTGCTACTGCCTAGTTGCGCGCGTCTCCTGCTAGGTGCCTGCTAATTAAGATCGTTGCTCAACCATCGGAAGCACGCAGAGGTGGCTGACACTGAGACTCAATCCGCGATAGCGCGAGTCGATCGCTCATGCCCACCGCTGCCCAGCCCAGGTAGAGCAGTGCACCACGTCCACTGCCGCAAGTGGGATGAGCCCAGGCAGCTGCCTAGGGTAGCCGGGCTGTAAATCCGCCACTGCGCCGGCTGCCAGCATCCGCGTCGCCGCCACCCATGTCCCGCCCTATGCCGGTGCCACACCTCACTGTTCTTCTTGTCCTCTTTGCAACATCCGCCGCCCAGGCTGCCGGCGATCGGAGCAGCGGTGATCGCTGTGGCGGGGGTGAAGGTGAACGCTGCGGTGATCTCCTCCTCCCATTTCCGTTCCACCTCAACTCCTCGTGCGGCGGCTCAAGCATCACCACCACCAACTCCTCACGCTTCCGCCTCTCCTGCGACGCCAACGCCACGCTCACCCTACCACTCGGCTCCGCGACTTTCCACGTCCTCGACTTCCTCCCGTCGGGATCGCTCCTCCTCGACTACGCTCCTGCGTCGGCGTCGCCGACGCCGTCCCCGTGCGACCCCGCCTACGCCGCATTCTCTCGTGGTCCGTCCTCCCCGGCGGCCGCTCTCGATGCCGCCGCGCCATTTCTCGCCGTCACGCCGGCCAACGTTCTCCGCCTCTACGCCTGCGAGGACTCCTCACTCTGTCGCGCTGGCTGCGAAGACGTTGCCACCTGCGGCCGCGCCGCGACCGCGAGCGACGGCGCTAAGTCGTCAGGCTGCTGCTATCCGCTCTCCGACGGGAGCATGTGGAAGCCCGGCGATGGGCTCGGCGCTTTCGCGGAGTTCGGATGCCGCGGGTTCTCGAGCTGGGTCAAGAACCGGTCGGCCGCGGCAGGTGTTGTGAGGGGGATCGAGGTGGAGTGGGCGGTGCCGAAGGGCAGCGAGATGGCGGCGTGCGCCGATGGTGCGATCCTCTTCAATGCCACGGCGGTGAGAGGCGGCGTCCGGTGCGCATGCGCCGCGGGGCTCGTCGGGGACGGCTTTGCACATGGCACCGGCTGCTCAAAAGGCTCATGTAAGTACTCCATGACTGTGAGCTCGAGAACTTTCCAGTGTAAATACATGATGTTTGCTTGTATATATGCATGTTTAGCCTGCAGCAATTCTGGGCAGGCAACTGACGGCAGGGAGTGTTGCCAGGGAAGGTTTTGCTCCAAGAAGTCAGTTGCTCTTGCTGGTAATCACACACTTCCTTGTGTTCCATTGATTGGTTGCTGGCATTTGCACATCAATCTCTCCATTAGCTGATCTCCATTCGACGAACCAGGTTTTTTCGTTTCGCTCTTCTTCCTCGCGGCGGCCGTCTCCTTTTGGTTGTTCCTAAGGCAGCCTTCCAAGGACACCCTGTGGGACATCGACCAGGCGTGCATCCCCAATATTCTCGGAGGCGTTTGCAACGTGAGGCAGTTCACGTACGAACAGCTAGACGAGGCGACCAAGTTGTTCGACGGCGAGAAGGCCATCAGCGTGGTGGACGGCGGCACGGTCCACGCCGGCGTCCTCGACGACGGCACCGTGGTCGCGGTGCAGCGGATCGGGTACGAGACGCGAGAGAAGCTCAGGCTAGTCATGGACAGGGTGGAGCTCCTCTCCGAGGTCTCGCACCGGAACATCGCCCGCGTCGTCGGCTTCTGCGCCGCCGCCGACTCCAGCAACACCAACGCGTTGCTCCTGGTGCACGAGCACTTCACCGGCGGCACGCTGGAGGACCACCTGCGCCAGGTGAAGGGAGGCCGTGTCCTCAGCTGGTACCACCGTGTCAACATCGCCATCGAGCTCGCCAGCGCGCTCACGTACCTGCAGGCGCACGACATGGCCCCAACTTTCCTCCACGACCTCAAGTCCAGCGACATCTTCCTGGACGACAACTTCACCGCCAAGATCGCCGGCTACAAGCTCGCCAGGCCGGTCGCCTACTACTACGCGTCGTCGTCGTCGTACGACCACGACGTTGTGTGCAACTTCGGCCACCTCCTGATCGAGCTCCTGACGGGGATGAGGCACCAGCACCCGTTCGACTCGGTGGCGCCTAAGGTGAGGGAAGGGAGGCTGCACGAGGTCATGGACTCGACGCTCCTGACAGGGAAGAAGCAGCAGCTTCCGGCGCCGAACGAGGAGGTGAGGAAGGTGTTCGACCTCGCCGTCATGTGCTTGCTGAGCGCCGAGAACGGCCTCTGCATGCTCGGCGTCGCTAAGGAGCTGATGCAGATCGTGAGGAACAACATCGGGAGCAGCAGCAAGATCGAGATATCCCTC
The DNA here is from genome assembly GCA_000573905.2 of Oryza punctata. Taxonomy (NCBI): domain Eukaryota; kingdom Viridiplantae; phylum Streptophyta; class Magnoliopsida; order Poales; family Poaceae; genus Oryza; species Oryza punctata. The sequence goes on from CM002497.2 coordinate 14,416,006, forward strand.
GAGGAGACGTTCTCGAGCTCGAGCCTGCTGCAGATGATCTCCATGTCGCCGGAGACGCTGCATCACCATCTTCCTTGAAGGGAGAGCAGAGCTAGCTTCTGGGCTGCACCACCATCTCCATCTTCATTCACCTTGAATGAAATTAAGAGGATGATGTCCGTGTTAAGGTTCAGAGCAGTTTCACCGTCACAATGAAACCTGTAAAACATTCAAAACTGTCAAAAGCGGAAAAGCCCGTCTTGTGTACAGTACTACTGTGTATGTTCTGGTGCCAACGTTTTGTTGGCTACTATAATTGGGGTGAGTGATTTCATCATCGAGGGGATATCCTCATATTTCGTGCATATCACCTAAATGGTTATAAAAAAATTTAAAAATTTTGTAAGATACATTAATATTAAATACATCACTACACAAAAAATTCAACTTCTACAGGTTGTAACAAAAATAAAAAAATTAATTTATTCTTTTTTTACAACCGGTAGAGGTTGAATTTATTCTTGCATGTATAGAGTGATACATTTTATATTAATATATGTTACCATTTTTTTAAAATTTTCTAATAACTATTTTGATGGCATGCTAATAACGAGGAGATATCGTCTCGAGATGAAAATCCATATCAGTATAACTGCCATATATTTGCTGCAATACAAGCAAGCGTACAGTGTAATCTTTGAGTGCAGGGAATTGCGACTTGCTCCGTGGAGCTCAACAAGCTCCGAGATGTACTTACCGTGATACTCTTCCATCTATATGGTTCCCACTATCTTCCCTCTGAATTGATGAATTGGGTCTGCGTCGCAAATATTTATCGGAGAAGGCAGCTGCTGCAAACTTTACAAACAAGAAGGACAGACACTTGCAATATTCTTCAGAAAGGTTAAGGGCATACGACCAGGGTTCAATATTTCGCTTTGTGTATTTGTATCTGGGATACCGATATGGTGAAATTTTCAAAATTTTGAATAAAATTTAGCTAAATTGGAACAGATATTGTTTAAATTGATGAAAAATTAAAAAGAGTCAAAAATTTCGGTCGAAATAATATCGTATTGAGGTCCAGTAAAACCGAAATTTTGAAAATTTTGTTTCGGAATTTTGAACCAGGACAGGCATGCACAATTATCAGTACATAGGTTATTTGTCTAGACCAGCTTCTGGGAAGCTGTGCGCCTCAGCCATTGTTAACCCAAATTTCAAGAAAGGTCTACAGGGAACTTAGTGCTGCAAACCGCGATGGCACATGATAATCTGCACACAAATCAATTGGTGCATTTCTCCATCAAAGGATGAAAAGAGACCGTGAACAATTGGATGAACTTAGATACAAAAATATTGCACATTTAAGGTTTATCACTTTGTGCCTTTTCCAAATTAGTATGCAGAAAATCACAGCAGTTTCTTAGAAGACAAATGGCAAAAAAAATAAAAGATGGATGGCATATTCTGATAGGCTCGCGTTTATCATCTCCTACGAAACCATTGAGGTTTTGTTATCCAAATCTTTTCGCGGTTTCCATTAGTACGCTTTATAAACTTTTCATACGAAAACTTTCTATACACAAGTTGGTTTAAAATATCTAATATATCTATTTGTCAAGTTTATAATAATTAAAAGTTATTTATCATGTGCTAATGGTTTTCTCGTTTTACGTTCGCCAACTTAATCTTCTTCTTCATTAATTTCAAACACCATCTGAGAGCCATCAAATTCATCAATGCACTACTAAAAAACCATTTTCGCTGGCGGCCGGCTGTACCGTCAGCGACCAAAGGCCAGTCAAAATAATTTATTTGTGCGGACGGGCAGTCGACCGCTAGCGAAATTCGCTGACGGCTACACTAAGACAGCTGCCAGTGAAAATAGATTTTTACTGGCGGCCAAGCTAAGACGACCACCAGTGAAAATAATGTTAAGATCCCCGCTGGAGAACATTTTTTGGAGCAAAAAAATTAAAAATCTTAGTCCTAAATAGCCTGCAGAGAAACATAAATCCATAATCTCCGATCCCCAATCCCTAATCCCAAGTCATCAGTTGCCATCATTGAGCTGCATTGGCAAAAGAGGGAACTCGCTGCAGATGTCGGCGTGGCTACCGCCGTTGCTGTTGTTCCTGCCCTCCGAGCCACGGTCGCCAAATGGCCCTGACCCATTACCTCGCGGATCTGGGAGTGAGGAGGGTGTTGAAGGATCCTAGCCTTCATCGTCATGATAGCCACGGTCATCATCGTTGTCACAGCCTCCGCCCGGTCATCATCGTTGTCACAGCCTCCACCCGGTCAACATCGTCGTTCCACCGGATCCACCTCCCCCACTGTCACTGCCCGTCGCTCGGGCCCCTCCCGACCGCGGATACGCGTCCTCTATCGCGACTGCCCTTCTCCTTTGCCACCCACCGCCCGCACCCCTCCTGACCATAGATCCGCCGCCCACGTCCTTCCCGGCCATGGATCTGCCCACCATGCCCCTCCCCGCCATCGGATCCACCACCTCCACTGCGAACGGCCCTCAACTTCACCGCCCGCTGCCGGATCCATCCCCTCCACGTCGCCCACAGCCCGATTCGCCGCTCGCCCCCAGAGTCATCGCTGGATCCGCAACCACGCCCCGAGCTTCGCCGCCACAGCTCCCCTTGTCGGTGCCACCACCCACGATTGAGGGAGACGAAGGGAGAGGAGAGGGATTTGGGAGAGGTGGGAGAGATACGGTGGGAGAGGCAGGAGGCCACCGGATCTGCCTCTCTGCAGCTCCCCCGCTCGCTCGAGCACCGCCGCCATCTCCATCACCATCACCATCACTGTACGGGGAGAGGAGGAGGGAGGAGCTCGGGGAGAGTGGGGAGGAGCTCGTGGAGAGGAGGGAGGAGGTTGGAGAAAAGACACAGGTGTACGGCTCTATTTAATTGGGTGAATTTTTTTTCATGCGGTCCTTGTTAGTCTCCGTCAATGAAAATTCTATTTTTGCTGGTAAGTGGGCAACTAACAAAAAGGATACACCCTCGCTGGTGGCCGAGTCGCTGGTGGCCCTCTTAACTCGGCCGCCAGTGAATATCCATTTTCATTGGCGGTTGACCTTAGTCCCCACCTTTCATTATATTTTTGCTGGTGGTTTTCGCGTATGGCCGCCAAAGAAAAAAATAGGTTGATGTTATGAAAAATCGATTTTGTAGTAGTGATACTTCCTTGCGCTGAGAACTGAACAAAGCGCTGCTGACAATACCAGTTGCCTCAATATACCGATTAACACACCGTGATATGCAGCTAATCTCACTTCCACTCTGGCTTGTTCCTGGTTTAGTGACACACTTTGCAAAGCATTTGATTCCAACAGTCTGTAACATCAACAAGAAAGAATGTAATTAAGCATCACAAAATTACTACATACCTAAATGTAGTTTTATAGACAGTTAATGCCATATAAGGACGTGTATGATACATCTGGTTTCTAACAAGTATAATGCTTTCTAGGTTCAACAATAACATGACAAACTTATCGACAGTGCTGGGAACCGGGCGCCCCATGGGAGCTCAAAAATCGGACGATACACCCGCATGCATCACATCCATTAAACTCAATATATTCAATGCAAGCCTTTGATTCTCTTAACACCCTAACAGCCTTATCCACTTATCCTATCCATTCTTATCCATTCATTTCATCTCATCTCTCTCCCTATTCATATCCATTTACTCATCTCTTTCTCTCTCTCCCTCAATTCCTCCCCTCATCTCCATGCTATGTGCAGGGAGCTCCGCGCAATGACAGCGACCGCAAGCTCCGTGCAGAATCGATGAGGGCGGACACGCGGACGCAGCTAAGCTCCATGTCGAAACTAGATTTCGGCAATGAGAAAAGGGGTGGCAGTCAAGACGGAAAAGTAGATGGGTTATGAGACAAAAGGTTTAGACAAGTCCAGGCCTTCACGAAGAAGTAATACCCTACTCCTGTTTCGGTAGTTTTGCCTCCGAGTTGTGTATTGATCTTACGAAAGCTTATGTCCCCAAGGGGTTCCCTATCCTCCTTATATACTCGGAAGATGAGGGTTTACAAGATGAGATCTAGTCCGATACGGTCTAAATCTTCCCTAATTGATTTACAATCTTACTATGATAGGTATCCGGGCTATGCCTTAACAAACAAAGCAATAAAAAACCCTAATCCTAGTAGTCCCTGAGACCTTTACATAACATACCCTACAATTAGTCGGATATTTTATATCTGTGGGTATATGGGTACCATAATATCCACATTAGCCCCTGAGACCTTTACAGTCGATGAGATAATCTTTAAATAGAAAATCATCAGCTCCAAGTACTTCAATTATCTCTACCATGATCTCCTGGGTGCCAAATCCAAATCGCATGACTGTGAAGGGCTGAAAAAATTTCAAAAAATATTCCCAGGTGCATCGACTAGATGCACCTAATTAGGTGTAGCCCTCGACTATGTGCTTAGTTGGAAATACTAAACATACAGTCAGAATCAATAAAAATGTACCAACCGAGTGGTTTATTAGCCACCTAAGCAGCAAAATGATAAACAATCCTAAAATTGTTTTTATCAAAAAGTTTGACAATAAAATTGGTTATTCAAAACCATTTATATTATAAACATAAGGCTTCCCAAAAAGTTAGTCATGTTATGTACACATTTTTTAAAAAAATGTGTTTTAGTCCCTAGGACACATGACTTCACCTTATTTGGAGAAAATAAGGCATATATGGCAGAAATCTCCTACAAGATTCTCCAAACGGCAAGAAATAATTAATAAGCCTAAGCAATGATATTTGATCTATTTGATATGCTCACTGACGTGGCAAAAAATTTTACTGCATGCTCTCTGAAGAGTTTAAGTCGCAACCGCATAAAATATTCTTGATATATTCCTTTCTGTTCGTCACAGAAAAGATTAAACCCCTAAGGACATATATCAGACTTTCCAAACTTCTTAGGCTACAGTTAAGCCACAATTCCCAGCCCATTCTGCGCACGAAAACGCTGACCTAACCGTTAAAACACTTGCCGCTTCATCTTCTTTGCCAAAAATCCCCAAACCGCGCACAGTGATAACAAACTAGGATTCCAAATCCACGCGCGCGCAAGCCCCAAACTTCGATTCCGTGCATCAAGCTTCTCTGCGGTTTACCTCCATCCCAATCTTTCCTCCATCTCACTCGCAAAAATCAAACTATTCCGCTTAGATCCAATCCGCATCCATAGCTGAGGAGAGAGAAATCCCCCTCGAAATCTGACGTAAAAGAGTCAAATCTGCTGGAGGTGGTGAAGGACGGGGTTCTTCCGGCTAGAGAAATCATCGGATGGCGCCCTGCGCATGGCGAGGATTTTTCAACCCCCGACACCGGTGAAATTGTGGTATTTTCCTCCTTCTACTCTGGCTTCGCTCTTCCGGCCTCTTCTTTCTTCCGCGATCTCCTTCCTTTTTATAAATCCCAGTTATATCATTTGAATCCCAACTCTGTTCTCCGCATAGCCAATTTCATCCATCTCTGTGAAGCTTTTCTCGGTATTCAACCTCATTTTGCTTTGTTCCGACGCATTTTCTATCTCAAACCCCAACCTGACAAGAACAACCCGTGCGTAGTCGGCGGGTATGGATTCCAGTTGCGGGGGACTCTGACCCAAAAATACTTTTCTCTTCCTTTTAAAACCTCCAACAAAGGATGGCATTCAAACTAGTTCTATATCTCAAATCCTTCTCCAAGTCTTCCTAAGTTTGTCGGCCTTCCGCCTATTCCTCATGAAAACATGAAAAATTTTCTGGATGGCGATGAACTCGCCCAAGCCAATGAGTTGTTACTCCGATTAATGGAAATTAAGCAACGAGGCCTACAAGGGGAGCAGGTCACTCGGCACATCATCAAGTGCCGACTGGCCCCTATCAAAGAAAGGAGCAAGCCGGCGTACGAATACGAGGGGCAGTCGGATCCCAACCGAGAAGATCCGGATTCCATCGACTACAAAGTCATGTGCAATCGGATGTACAAGGTATTCTCCTTAGTGTTCACTGTCGACTATAGCCACAACCTTCCGGTGACTCCATACGGCCTAGTGCGGCCCCCTCCAGAGGTAAAAATCCGCTAGCCTTTTTGTCCGACTGTTGCCAATCTGATCATTATTTCAACTCATACGCACAATCCATTGATTAGGACAACAAGCGCTTCTTTTCAAATCCACCTGCTTCAGCCCATGAAGAATCTGCTCCAAAAAAGCTTCACCCGACTGGAGGACCAAAGGTCAACCTAGCCGGGAAGAGTAAACGAACTGTCGAAGAGAGCAATCCTAAGCAGAAATTGAAGAGGAGAAAGCTAGTCTGCAGCGACTCCGAAGATGAGCAGACTGAGTCGCAAACGAGCGCCAAACCGGCTCCGGCAAAATCTTCAGTCAGTCGGCCAGCGCCCAAAATTCGGAGATCCTCAAGGTACCGCTCTCACTGTCATTCTTATTATTGTTGATTTCTTGGAAAAATATATTGATGTGGAAAACCATCTTGCGTGCTTCAGGAAACCCCAAGACATCGATCTGGGTAGTGGAAATGATATTCCACCTGCTACAACGCCAAACGAGCCACGTCCTGAGCCTCGGACTTGCAGTCAGTCGGGGAAAACCATTGATACTGCTGAAGCCCAGCCCCCGACTGGCAGCCAGTCGGAGCAAGATACAAGTGGCCCTGAAGTCGGTCCTCCAACCGGGGATCAAGCAGGGGAAACGGATATCCCGACTGGTGCTCCCGAAACGTCTGTGGAACTAGTCGGAGAGGTTCCCAAAGAATCTAACCAAGAACCAACTCCCGAAAATGTCACAAAAAGGGACGAAGGGAGAATATCTGAGATTCCTCCACCGACTTCCGCAGAGCCAAGCATGACAATGATCCAGTCGGCGGGTTAGGAAAAACTCCAAGGAAGAACTCCAGGATAATATCTGGTACGTCGTCTTCCTAAACTTCAAATTGATTTGCATGCTGCATTCCAGTTATCTCAGAGTTTGCAAACCAGGTCCATTGATTGATGATATCGAAGAGGAGATCCCGAGAATAAAAGCAGTCGAGGACTCCTTTCCTCCGACTAAACTCCAATGGAGGGATCGAGACGGCGTTATGCAAGGTATCATCATTAACCGTCAGAGTGAGGACGAGGAGCTCGAGATGCTAAAAAAGAACCTGGCCAAGTCCACTCGTCTGATGAATGTAAGTATATTTCTCCTTGTATTCAATAATCCAGTATAGCCATGCTGCTGACTTGATATATTATCCAGAGAATCCATCTGAGGAACGAGGCTAAAACGAGTGCACTGGAAAAACTCGTGCCTCACCTCGAAAATCTTGAGCAAGTCCAAGCTGAACTAGCGAAAACCCGAGAGGACGCTCAAGTCAAAGAGAGAAAATTAAAGGACCAGATCAATCAGCTCATGGACGCCAGTTTGAATTATCGAGGCACAATTGGAGGTAAAAACCAGTCTGCCATAAATTTGCTGCTCATCCGATCTGTATGACTGATTTATCTGTTTATTGTACCGCAGCTCAAGCTACCAAAATAGAATCCTTGGCTGCCCGAGTAAAAAAGCTTGCAGAGGCGAATGCTCAACTGGCGGCTGGCAAGATCTAGGCTGAAGATGCCCTCGAAGGTATTATCCCGTCTCTATTGTGCGAACCAAAATTATGCCGTACCGCTGAAATCTGTTTGACTTGTATAAATGCATAACACAAGGTGAGAACTAAAGCCCAATTTGAAGTCTTCGCGGACAAAGTAAAAAAAGCTAAAAGTGTCCGGGACGATATCGCCAACGCCGCTGCTCCAGTATTCAATGCAATATTCCAGAACGAGCTTGGGACCAGTCAAGAGGATGCGGTCCAGATATTTGAAGGGCTCAAAACTGCGCCGGCAAAGTACTTTAGCAATATCAAAGATGCTGCTACGATGGGCGCCAGCCAGGCTTTGGCGATAGTGAAGTCCTTGTATCCCCGAGTAGAAGTCGATGCAGTCGGGGATGCCTTTGTTGACGGGACCACTGATGAGCAAGCTATGGAGCTAATCAATCAAGCCCAAGATTCTGCTGAAAAACTTGCCACAGACGTCCTGGAAAAATTTCAATCGTAGATCTAGTTGATATCATGGATAAAGTTGTGTAAAGTATTCTTAGTAATGTACAATGACTCATTTATGCCATGCAGTAAACCAAAGATCCAGTTTCAAATTTCTTAAAATTTTTGTCTGACTGCTTCAAGGCTAGAACTTGTTACAGTCATCGAAAAATTTTTAGTCCTTATCTGCTGGACCTAGATTTAAACAGGGTCAATGACAAGTCATGAACAAAACTAACTTAATATTATATTATTATCGGTAGCCCCCGACTGGCCACTCGGCTGAGACAGGTGAGTGGACAATCTAAGGGAGAAATTTACAGAATAGCTTTTAAGCGTAGAATCGTCGAAGATGCTCTATATTCCATGAATTATCCAGAATAGTTCCGTCTTCACGCTTCGGTCGGTAGGCTCCCGGGCGAGTAACTTCCGCTATTATAAACGACCCTTCCCATAAAGGAGACAATTTGTGCCTGTCTTTAGTTGTTTGAATCTTCCGTAGAACCATATCGCCGACTATGAAGGTGCTTGACGTTGCGATTGTGATAGCGTCGTAGACCTTGAAGATATCTGGCGACTGAATAAGTGCTGCTTCCCTTGCTTCCTCCAGTCTGGTGAGATCATCAATTCTGTTAGGCTCATGGCGTTCTTCATTCAAATTACGAACTCGTAGGGACTCGAACTCTATTTCTCTCGGCAACATGGCTTCTGCGCCGTATACCAAGAAGAAAGGTGACTGGCCCGTGACCTGACTCGGGGTTGTACGCAGTGACCACAGTACTGAGGGCAATTCTTCCGTGCACCGGCCAGCGTACGGACGCAGCCTGTCGAAAACTCGAGTCTTGATTCCTTGAAGTACCATGCCGTTTGCACGCTCAACTTGGCCGTTACTCATTGGGTGAGCGACTGAAGCATAGCAGATTTTGATACTAAAGTCCTCACAAAAATCTTTGAAGATGCCACCAGTAAACTGAGTTCCGTTGTCGGTGATGATTCGATTTGGTACGCCAAAACGATATACAATGTTGATGAAGAAGACGCGTGCTTTATCCGCGGTGATGGTTGCCACTGGTTTTGCCTCGATCCATTTGGAGAATTTGTCCACCGCGACAAACAGATGAGTGTATCCGCCTTGCGCCCTCTTGAAAGGGCCCACCATGTCCAGTCCCCAGACCGAGAAAGGCCAAGAAAGGGGAATAGTTTGTAACTCCTGTGCTGGCAAGTGAGTTTGTTTAGCGAAGAACTGACAACCTTCACATGTGCGAACGATTTTATCTGCATCGCTGACTGCTGTGGGCCAGAAAAAGCCTTGCCAATATGCCTTCCCGACTAGGGTTCTTGCTGCCGCATTATTTCCGCATACTCCCGACTGAATGTCATTTAGAAGTTGTATACCTTCCTCGATGGAGATACATCTTTGCAATATTCCATATGGACTTTTCTTGTATAACTCCTCCTCCACAAGGACGTAAGTCTTGGAACGGCGGTGAATTCGTTCGACTTCATTTTTGTCAGGAGGCAACTCTTGATTTTTCAAATACTTGATGAAAGGTGTCCTCCAGTCGGCGTCAAGCATTAGTACTTGTTCTCCAGCTTCCTCTTTAGCAGTTGAATTGTTTGAAACTGTGGGTTGGTAAAGGTGCTCGACAAAGACATCTGACGGGGCAGCTTCCCTCTTTGATCCAAAATTAGCCAGTCAGTCGGCCGCCTCGTTATTGTGCCTGAGAACGTGGGTTAACTCCAACCCATCAAATTTATCTTCTAGCTTGCGCACTTCCTGTCGGTAGGCCGCCATGTTGTCGTCGAGGCTTGTCCAGTCTTTCATCACTTGGTTAACCACAAGTTGGGAATCTCCTCGGACTATCAGCCTGCGAATCCCTAGGGATACGGCGATCTGTAATCCATGTAGGAGCGCTTCGTACTCTGCCACGTTGTGGGATGCTGGGAAGTGAATCCATAGAACATAGCTGAGGCGTTCTCTAGTCGGGGAAATGAAAACAACCTGTTGATGCAAAAAACACACACTGGCCTGAGAGGTTTGCTTTACTCTAGTGCAGGTCCAAAATTAGGGTTTCAGATTAAAGGGCGTGCCAGTTGATTTGATCCTGCAATCAACAAGAAAAACATGCAAAGAATATCAGTAAACGATAGACAATCGGCCATAGGGCCGATTTCATATCGTATGTGACCTAGCCGATGCAATAAAGCATGGATCGGCTGTAAGGTATAATCAACGATAGAATTAACCCTAAAACTAGGATATCGGCTGTAAAGATCAGTGTTACATAATCAATATATCAATATTACTTTAGAGATAAGCAATTGGGATAGATCGGACTGAACCGAGATAGTATAAATTGCCCAAGTCTAAAGGTAACATGACGTAAAGATTATGTAGATTGATGTCATAGCCGATATCTAGGTTTAAGTATGTATCGGCTATAGCTCCGATACAACCTTATACTAGGATATTCTCTAGTAACAAATATATTAAACTATAACCAATTAGATTGATATCAAGCTTAATATATTTACATTAGATTAGATCCTGATATAAGGGGCAGATATAGAACATTAAACAAAGCATAAGACAATGTAAAACATCTATATCAGGTAAGATCGGCTGAAACCCCGATACTATCCTTATTAACAACCATGAAGCAGGTTAGATATCATGATTCTAAGTACGACTTAATAGTTTGGACTGAACCAATGCAGCATTAAGTATAAATAGAAGTATGAGATCTAAAGAATCAAGCCGATGGTTGCCTTTTCAGGATGGTGGATATATTATATAACCTAGATTAACAAAGTAATCTAGCCGATATCGATGAAACCCTAGAAAGGATCTAGCCGATACAGGTAGATTGCATTGTCGATCTAAGTTATATAACATATATGATAACTCGGAGAATCACAACAAAGAACTAGAGTGTCGTAGAGATGTAAGCACTAGCCCTAATGATGTAACTCGCCATGACAAGATATACCTTTTCGCCGAAGATCAAATTGATGCAGCACGACTCGAAAGCACAAACTTGCCGAGAACAGAAAACAAAGGTTTGGCGATGCGCCGAGATTGATTGAACGTGTGTTGTTATTATTTACAAGACCTCGGGATTATATTTATACCCGAAATTACAAACCTTGTCCATCACGGACACGACTCATATTAACCTAATACAAATCCAACTAACCAACAAGTCCCTTAGGCAGACTCCTACCAAGAATATCTATAAGGAAATTACATAAAATATCCTAATTAATAGATACAATTACCTCCTCAGGACTTTATCCGTGCATGGCAATCCATATGAAGCACGCTAACACAACCCGATGACATATACCGAGTCATATTACCGAAATCGGCTCAATCGGCTAACCTAGTCCGACTCTGACTCTGCCGATCCAGTCCACAGCCGATTCGGACCATAGCCGATTCTCACTCTGCTTTCTGATACAATCTTATCTCTTCAATCCTCTTCGATTCCATCTTGACTTCTGATATTTGAATTACCAAATTTAGTCGTCAACACAACCCCCTGCTCCACACCCTGAAATCCTCTTTGACCCATCGAATTGCATTGTCCAGTATTCGATTTTTTCTGCCGGGACGTCTTCATGGCACTCGGTCCACTCGGCGACGAAGTCGGCTAGCACCTGTGATTTGATGGAAACTTAAGGCTTGAAGGTAATGTCCAGAGGCATCAACTATAGGGCCCATTTGGCGATGCGGCCGATGACTTCTTTGTTGCAGAGGATCTCGCCAAGCGGGAATAATATAACCACCGTGACCGGGTGACTTTGGAAATACTGAGCTAACTTCCTGACGGTGATCAAGACTCCATATAACAGCTTCTGCACTTGAGGGTATCGGGTTTTGGAGTCGGCAAGAACTTCGCTGACGAAGTACACTGGTCAGTGAACTTTTTGGGTGCGGTCATCCTCTTCACGCTCAAAGACTAGAACTGTACTCACCACCTTTGCAGTCGCCGACACATAAAGGAGTAATGGTTCTTGCGGTAGTGGTGAAGCTAGCACCGGCTGAGTTGTCAAGAAGGTTTTGAAATCGTCAAACGCCTTTTGTGCTTCCGGTGTCCATTGAAAATCATCATTCTTTCTTGAGTAATTTGAAAAAAGGCATTCCACGCTCTCCAAGTCTTGAAACGAATCTGCTAAGAGCAGCCATGCACCCGGTAAGCTTCTGGACGTCCTTCTGGGAACTCAGGGGTTTCATGTCCAATATGGCGTTGATCTTTTCTGGATTGGCCTCGATTCCTCTACGAGACACCATGAAGCCGAGTAGTTTCCCTGATGGTACTCCGAAGATGCATTTCTCGGGGTTCAACTTCATCTTGAAGGCGCGTATGTTAGCAAATGTCTCCTCCAGATCTTGTATCAGGTTGTCTTTCTACTTGGTCTTGATGACAACGTCGTCGACGTAAGCTTCCACATTCCGTCCGAGTTGTGTTGCAAGGCATCGCTGGATCATGTGCTGATATGTAGCCCCTGCATTCTTCAGCCAAAAGGGCATAGTGATGTAGCAGTTTGCTCCGAACGGGGTGATGAATGAAGTCTTCAAGCAGTCAAGGAAACTGAGTAGTTCACATCCGGCTGTTGAATCCACCACTTGATCTATCTTGGGTAAGCCGAAAGGATCTTTGGGGCAAGCCTTGTTTAAATCCGTGTAGTCGACGCACATGCGCCATTGGCCAATCTTCTTGCGAACCAGTACCGGGTTGGCGAGCCAGTCGGGATGGTATACCTCCTTGATGAATCCTGCCGCGAGCAGCTTGGTTAATTCCTCCTTGATAGCTTCTCTTCTGTCCTGTGCAAATCGGCGGAGTCGTTGCTTGATAGGTTTAGCGTCTTCTCTAACATTTAAAGAGTGCTCAATCACCTCTCTAGGAATACCAGGCATATCCGATGGTTTCCAGGTAAAAATATCTTCATTAGCTTGAAGAAAGGTGATGAGCACGTTTTCCTATTTGCTATCTAACTCAGTGCCTATTACAACAGTTTTGGTAGGATCAGAGGGATCTAGAGGAAGGTCACCGGGAGAGTGATTTGGCCGAGTGGAGTTGAAGATAGCCCCGGGATGACTCCGTGAAAAGGGGCGTTGCTCGGCTTCATCTCGGATCGTGGAATCTGCATCTCATCCAGGGTCTTGGCGAAGAGGATATTAAGTGCGCTACCGCCATCGATGAGGGTGCGCTTTCAACTTGACGTTCCGGATGACTGGGTCTAGTAATAGGGGGTACCGCTCCGGGTGGACCACTCGGTCGGGATGATCCGAGCGGTCAAACTTGATGGGGACCTCCGACCATCGCAGATATTGGGGGACTGCATGTTGCGCCGCGTTGACTTCCCTGTTGGTGATCTTTTGTTTCCACTTGGACTCGTAGGCAAGCAGACCGCCGAAAATGTGATTGAGCTCGCTTCTGGGATCTTGATATGCTCCTTGGCTTGGCTCCTCATTGTCTTTCTTCTTTTGAATTGAAGTTCCTTCTCCTTCGGTCGGCTTCTTGGTTTGAGCGGCGTATTTCTCTGCGAACTGTTTGTAGATGAAGCAATCCTTGGCCGTGTGTCCCTTGCCGGGGTGGTGCATGCATGGACCGTTCATGATTCTGTCGTAGGAGTTGACTCGAGGGCGCTGGCTCTGGTGGTTTTTATTTGAAGCTGTGGCGACTAGATCTTCAGGCTTACGCTTGTGTTCCCTGTGCTTCGTATTGCTCCCACTAGGCCCCGCCGCGGTGTCGTGGTCCTTCTTCTTCCAGGTGCCCGCTGACTGCCTTGATGCTTTGACTGCGTCGTCCGACTTGGCATGCTCATTTGCCTTCTCGAACATCCGCTTGACTGTCCTTGGAGGTTTACGGCTAAATTTGCCGATCAGTAGATCGTTGCGTAGCCCCCGTGTAAATGCGACGATGATATTGTCGTCGGTGATGTCGGACATCTTGTTGCGCTTCTCGGAGAAACACCGTATGTATTCGTTGAGGGTTTCGTCCGGCTTCTGGACGATGTTGTATAGCTCGAAGTGGGTTCCAGGGCGCTCGAAAGTGCCTTGGAAATTAGCGACGAAGTGATCACGAAGTTCGTTCCAGGAGCCGATCGTGCCTCGTGGCAACCCGGTGAGCTAGTTTCTGGCTGAGTTGGTCAATGCTACCGGCAAATAATTTTCCATGACCTTATTGTCTCCTCCTGCTGCGTGAATTGCGAGTGTGTAGACGGCTAACCACGACTCTGGGTCGGTTTTCCCATCATACTTCTCGATACCAGTCGGTTTGAAACCAGTCGGCCAATTCACTCGACGTAGATCTCTGGTGAATGCTGGAACCCCATCGCAATCATCGTCATCTTGAATTGTGATGCCCCTCTCCCTTCGTCTCTAATTGAGGATGTCTCTCAGGTCGATTGAAGCCCTGGGTGGACTTTGATAGTCGGATGGATTTCGGCGATCTCTGGTGTGGTGTGACGGCCGGGCGAAGTTGCCTGCGGGCGAGTGGACCAACTGGTCCCGGCGTGCTCCGCTATGGTGGTCGGTGCGCGAGTTGGTTCTACTCTTGCTGTCTCTCACTCTTGATGGAGGTGCGCGACTGCCGCCTGGTGCCTTTGAAGTCGACTCGCTGGGTCGCCGGCTGGACTCGACACGTGGTACTGTTGCCGCGACCAGGGTCTTGACTTGATTTATCATTGGAGTGATGTGGGCTGGAGCTGCGTCGAGTAACGCGTCAAGGAGGGTGACTGCCCCGACTGTGTTTTGTTGAGGTATGAGGAAAACGTTGGTGTTGTCGACCACGGTCTGCCCGATCGTGTTTCTTGCCCTTCGTCCTACCACGGCCAGATCTCTGTTTCTGCGTTCTTCATCTTCTCTACGTCTTGCATCTTCAGCTTCTCTGCATTGTCGTTCTTATTCTGCTTGGGCTTGCAGTTCTTGTTCAAGTCTGGCTCTATCTTCATGCAATCTGACACGTTCTTGCTCCAGTAGAATCCTCTCTTGCTCGACCCCAACTTGGGCTGCTTCGTCTGCTTGTAGTCTTGCAGCTACTTCGGCGTCGGTCTCGTTGTTGGCCATGAAGACGCCGTTGAAAACCGGTGTATAGTTATCATCGGAGTTGACGTCGTCAACAGCTTCGGCATCGGGTAGGTTGCCGTGGACGCTTTCCTCCGAGGAGCTGGCGTAGGCAGCAAGCTCGGTGGAGGAGCAAGATCCGAGTCTTGGTAAAACGACGTTGATATTTCTACAGCCGGACCCAATCTTTAGATTCGTTGGTAACTCCATGGTGATCGTTGGATAGATCTGATTTTCTTGAGGTGAGCTTGATGTAGGAAGTAAAGTCGATGTAGATGCCTTCCCCGAGTGGTTTCACGCCACGCTACGGGAAAACATCTTGGCGCTGGTCTCAGCCATGTTTGGTAACCCGAGCGGCTGAGAGATGCGATCTCTCCCCGACTGGCTCGAAGCCAAGTCAAGAATAGTAATCGTGCCGAAGTTGTCGGTAATGAAGTCGAGCCTTCCGAAGCGGTACGCCTGCCCGGGAGGGAAGACGAAGTCGTCGATGCCTGATGAAGATCTCATCTTACTTGATTGGCGATGAGCTTGATGCACCCCTACCTGGCGTGCCAACTGTCGAAACTAGATTTCGGCAATGAGAAAAGGGGGTGGCAGTCAAGACGGAAAAGTAGATGGATTATGAGACAAAAGGTTTAGACAGGTTCAGGCCTTCACGAAGAAGTAATACCCTACTCCTGTTTCGGTGGTTTTGCCTCCAAGTTGTGTATTGATCTTACGAAAGCTTATGTCCCCAAGGGGTCCCGTATCCTCCTTATATACGCGGAAGATGAGGGTTTATAAGACGAGATCTAGTCCGATACGGTCTAAATCTTTCCTAATTGATTTACAATCTTATTATAATAGGTATCCGGGCTATGCCTTAACAAACAAAGCAATAAAACACCTGAATCCTAGTACTACTCATATTCTGTTTACATAACATACCCTACAATCAGTCGGATATTTTATATCTGTGGGTATATGGGTACCATAATATTCACACTCCACAGTATCGACGACAGACACCGAGCTTCCTGTTGGAG
The DNA here is from genome assembly GCA_000573905.2 of Oryza punctata. Taxonomy (NCBI): domain Eukaryota; kingdom Viridiplantae; phylum Streptophyta; class Magnoliopsida; order Poales; family Poaceae; genus Oryza; species Oryza punctata. The sequence goes on from CM002497.2 coordinate 14,432,205, forward strand.
GGGCGACCGTCCGTTGAACTACCGAAAAGGGTAAACCAATGTGATCATGCGGCGCCGACGACAGTGGTTGAGCTCCGTGCGGCCGATTTCCGTGGGCGCCGACGATGGTAGCCGAGCTCCATGCAGAGATGACGACGGCGGCCACGTGGTCGTAGCGGACTCGGCCAAGCTTGGCACGACATCGATGATAGTGGCCACACAGTTGTGGTCGACGCGGAGCTCACGATTGATCTCGATTTTTCTCTCTAATTTTTTGATGTTTCAGCCCATGTAGCATCACATTTTATTGGTTAGATTGAAATGTTGCAGTGAGGTTTCGATAGTATTTCATTCTTCTTTTCTTTGTACTCGGATATGTTTCATGTTCCAATATATTTAAAACAATTGTTGTGCAGTGTATCATAATATTTCATTACGTGTTTTGATTGTGTTACAGTACTTTTTACAAGGGGTGAAACAGCGCCTGATTTTTACTCGTATATGTTTCATGTTCCAATATATTTAAAACAATTATTTCATACAGTATATCAAAATGTTTCATTGGGTGTTTTGATTGTGTTTTAGTATTTTCAGTGCTAAAATATTTTTTACAAAGGGTGAAACAACGCCTGATTTTTAGAAAAAATATCGGTCGCCCGATGATTTGTAGGTGCTTCCCAAACTTATATCTATTCCAGGTCTTTTTCTCCACTGCTACAACTTTTACCACTCAAATTTTATCCCCTGGGGTTTCTAACATCGCAGCCTGTTAACATGAACACACAGCAAAGCCTAGCATTCTAGTTGGTTTGAAGGCCGCCTAGCATTCTAGTTGGGTTTTCTTACCTGTTCCGGCCCTTTCTTGCACCTGTGCTGTTCTTGTTGACGTTTCTCGACCTGCTCAGCCCATTGACTCGGTGCGACGGTCCTGTGCAGTCTCGGCACACACGCGCAACGGCGCCACATCGATTGGAGTATCTCTAGCGTGGTAAGGATTTTTTTTATTTTTAAAACCTTTTTCATATAATATTTTAATAATAGACCCTGTTAAAATTTACTTTCAATTTCAATTCCGAACCTCTTGACCACGCCAGTAAACACGGCACGACATTCGACTAGCATCACGCCAGTATAAATGGTGTGATAAGAGACTACCACGTACATAGATAACAAATCATATGATGTAAAGTTACCGCATCAGGCATTTGCTACGCCACGTTCATTGATGTGGCAAGCCTTTCTTAATTATATATACAAATATATTAACTCTCTTCATTCTTAAGTATCACCTTGAAGTTAATTGAGGTGCTAAACATTTTTCTTCCCTCATTGAATACATGTAAACTAGACCTTCACATTGTTATGGTTCATAAATTTGCTTGCCAAATTAATTGTCCTGGTGGCTAGTGCGTGAAGTAATATGCACGTTAAACTCATTTTGTTTTCGTAGATACCTTTACATGAAACTTAGACTGTGTTCGAGAGCTAAAGTTGGGAACTCACATCCTGCGCACGTAAAACGGAGTGACGCATTTTCTTATGATTAATTTAGTATTTACTAATTTTTTAAAATGGATTAATATGATTTTTTAAAGCAAATTTCATATAGAAAATTTTTGCAAAAAGTGCACCGTTTAGGAGTTTGAAAAACGTACGTGTGGAACAAAGGGAGGTGAGTTAGGGAAAGAACTCAGCCTAGTGGTGCATGTATATTGGTATTTCGATAATGGTTACAAACGATAAAATTTCTTAAGGATACCTAGTTATAAATATATTATGTTATATTTGTAATTGCTTAGAAAGTAGAGGTCCTTTCCGAGATAGTAAAGCTAGAGGGCTTGTCACCACCACTACTCCACCAGCTTTGGAGTTGCTGCTGGGATACCGGCCATTTAATCCTGCTATCTACTCCCTCCTTCACATAAGAAAAATCAAAATTTCTTAAATTGATTCACAATTAATACAATATAAAATAACATAAATTAATTAAAGAATATAGTGCATGCATAGAATATAATTATGCATAGTGTTTTAATCTATGCATGCATTATGGGAGAATATGTATATATTATGTATGGCGTATGGATCTTCGATATGTTCTAAATAATTATTGATATTTGTACACAAATATTATATAATGATTAATTTGGAATGGAGGAGTGCATGACAAGACTGATCAGGGCATACTTGTATTTAATTATCAAAGAGCCGTATTGTGCTAATTTTTGCCACGCTAATTGCCATGGCGTTGCAGCTAGATCTAGCCACGACACCCTCTTTGACGTGACAGCTATACGACGTGGCATGCCTCTCCAACGTGGCATATCTTGTCACGATAATATATATGATGTTGCAGGGTTATTGGGTAACTCAGTAGTAGCATGATGAAAAGGTTCATATTCAATAATAAATTTTGACGAGGTCTTCTATTAAAATATTATATCAAAAAGGTGTAAAAATATAATAACAATTCCGTGGTAATTAAGGTGCTTGCCGGATTAGCCTATAGTCAAACTCTAATTAATAATCCCATTTAATAAGCGGAAATGTCTTGGTGTGATTTTTCCAAAGTTCACTACTACGAAAACAATCTTTCATGGTGTTTGGAAAAACTTTTCTCTGACGGCTACGAGGTGAAACCGCCAGAACAAAAAAATAGGTTGGTGGGGGGTCACGAGCCGCCAACGAAAACATATCTTCGCTGGCGGCTCTTAAGCTGGCCACCAGCGAAGATATGGTATTTTCTCTGGCGGCCTTCTGAAGTCGCCGCCAGTGAAAATACCACATATTCGCTGGTGGTAAGGTGACGTGGCCCGCCAGCGAAGATGCCTGTATCTACGCTGGCGGCCCACTTAAGCCACAGCCACCCCTAAATATTTTCTATGGTCGTTCGCCTCAACCGGCATGTGTTGACCGCCAGGGAAAATACCATCACCTATATCACCTGTATTAGCTAGCAGCTATAGCATTTGAGCACGATTTTCTCTCTTAGCAACAAATACATAGGGGAAGGTTTTGATCTTCAATCTTTTGAAAGATCTATTGCATCAGAGGTTAGTTATACTTTCTCCTACTCTATTTATCAAGTTTTTTTCATTTTTATTGGTTGTATGTTGAGATTTTGCATAGCAAAAAGTATGTGACATGGGGGAAGAAAATTATTTTTTATTTGTTATTTGGAGCTCAATATCGGCAAACTTTGTAAGAAATATTGTGCACGATCGATGTTCCATATATATATCTAGTTTTGATCTGTTTATTTGTAGCAGATCTATATATTAGTTAACAGCAGAGAATGAAGAAGAAGAGAAAAGGGCTAGTTTTGTAATTTTTCTAGGATTCTGTAGTTTGTAGATTTTTGGCTAGCTTTAATTATCTTGTCTAGATTATACTGGTTATATATATTAATTAGTATAATTTTAATGTGACATATTATCACAAATATTTAAATTGACGAAGTTGTAGTTATTTTTTGCAAATAATGCATAGATGGCGGACAGAGTATGGATGTATGGAGAGAGATATCGTATGTCATACATTGAAGGAGTAGACATATTCTTGATAGCTGCTAAGAAGAATGCTGCATCTAAGAAGAAGAAAATTAGATATCCATGCTTGCACTTCAAAAATCATAAAATTTGGATCGATCCATCTATAATCGAGGAGCACTTGGTGACGCATGGATTTATTGCACACTACACAAAAGTGTCACATCATGGAGAGATCCCAAGCAAACAAGTTCCCAACCAGGCGATAGTACAGGATAAAGTGTTCAACTGGGACGAGGATTTGATGGTAGTAGCAGAAGAAGAAGAAGAGGAAGAAGAGCCCGTTAACGTTGATGATGATGTTGGTGGCGATGATGGTCAGCACAGTATAGTTGATGATGTCGATGATGGTAATGTCCGCGTAGATGATGGTAATTTTGATTTGGAAGAGATGTTGCGTCATGCTAAACCTGAGGTTGTAGCTGGGTCCGCTCGTGGGTTGGAGAACTTCGATGCATTACAAAAGGCAATGAATGATCTTTTGTACGATGAGGCAAAGGGTTGCAAGAAGGATTTCACATTGTTGCGGACGGTGCTTGAACTTATGAGATTGAAGGCCAGAAATGGTTGGTCCGACAGTAGTTTCAACGATTTGTTATATCATCCACGTGTGACTCTAAAATATATGAACAAACAGAAGAAAAAATATCATATAATATTGTTTCAATTTTTTTCATAAAAGTAATGCATCCTCGCAGGCGGGCCACGTGTCAGAAATCGGACGGTGTCTTATTTTTGCTGGCGGGCCACGTGTCCTTTCCCAGAAGCTGTTGGGTTTTTTTCCTAGCGGGCCACGTGTCCTAAAAGAGTGTAAGCCACCGGAGAAGAATATCTTTGCTGGCGGCTGTCTTAAGCTAACTGCCAGCGAAGATATGTCTTTGCTGGCGGCCGACATAAAACGGCCGCCAGCGAAGATATTTCTTTGCTGGCGGTCGATAACCGCTAGTGAAGACCTTGATCTTCGCTGGCCTTTGCTTTGTAACGGCATGAAATGCCACCAGCGAAGACCCAAAATAGCCGCCACGAAAGATTATTTTCGTAGTAGTGGTTCTCCATGCTCTAATACACTAACATAATTTTTAGTGCAATTTTTAGAGCAAAGGAAATAATTTTAATAATTCAAAATCGATTATCGGAATTAAATAAATTCAAAAACCTTTTTCCTTTTTCTTTTTGGTCATGGGCCATTTTTGGCCCACTCCTCTCGCGCGCGCTTGCCTCCTCTACTGGGCTGGTCTGAGACCGCGGCCTAGCTAGCAACCACGAACTCCGCTCGTCCCAGTTCACCGACAAGTAGGGCCCACCTATCGGGCCCATCCTCTACCCCTGGTTGGCAGACCCGAAGCGTAACCGCCACTCACGAGCTCCACACCCACCCGTGTCGCTCCACCCATTGCTAGCCACCTCGGCGGACCGCTCATCGTCGTCGTCGACTTCGCGAGGTCGAGGGCTGCCTCAGCCATCGCTCAACAATCAGTTTCCATCATTGGAACCCGTCCTTCCCATCACCGGTGAGGCCATCATTTCTCTCTCTCTCCGGCAGCCTCGATCGCTCGTTGTGCACCCCCTTTCCCTCTCTAATTTCCCCATCCTCCCTCCTGTGTCACGCTGGTGCACATCCGCCACCTCCGTCGTCCTTGCCGTTGTCGGTACGCCATCGTCGACATCGCTCCAAACCGCCACCGCCGCACCTCATTGCTATCATCCACGCGCCGCCAACCGTCATTGCCACCCTATCGGTGTACCGCCCATTTCCTTCCCCTTCTTTCACCGCCACACCGGATGGCCGCCGCTAGCGACCATCAGTCTGCGTGCGTCGCTGCCTCCCAGTTGGGGCCATCCACCTCACCACCCTCGTGGCCGCCGCGTTGGCACCAGTTGTGCGCCACGTGGTGCACCCGTCCCCGGCCCGGCGGACTCGGTCCACCGTGCGCAAGCCACCTTGATTCAGCGATGGGTGGGGCCCGCTTACCGGCACCGGCCTCCCCCTCGCTTACATAAGCCCTTGGGATTTAATGTGCAATAATCCATTAAGGTGTTTTCTGTTAACAGTTAAAACATAATGGATCTTCTAAAATTCATAACTAATCCATCCGAGCTCCGTGTAAGTCCATTAAAATTGTAGTAAATTCATAAAAATACATAGAATCCATTCAAAATGGTTTTGATTCATGTTTCAGTAGACTTAGTCTGTTTTGCTTGTGTGCTTTTTTTGCCGAGTAGAATCTGGCAGTTCCGAAGCTCCCGTCTACTTTTGCAAATGTCTCGCTTTCTATTAAATACTACATTATTTTATAATGTCCCGTGGATGGTTCCTATTACTCACCTTTACATTGTTTACCTTATGCCATTGATAACTTGGGAATTAATATGAGAGATGATTGGTCTAGGAAATGCTTAGCCATGGTTAGATCAACTAGCTCACTATGGGATATCACATATAATCTCTATCTTGGTATAATAATGACAATTATGGACATTTACTACTCAGGTATTAATCCAACAAAAATATGCCTAATGATGGGCTGTGGACGCATGGTTTAGATAGATGCGCCCATAGCTTTTAAGGACCGGTTCGCGGGAAATCCTAGAGGAATTACCGTACATACCACAAGCCAGCGTGGGTGACGGTTGGGCTTGTAGTGTAGCTTTTCGCTCTCTGACGTACCAGAGAAGAGAATAGTGGGTGTGATGGAGTTTGGATGGGCCCTACGATGGCCTATGGAGCTTGCGGATTCACCAAGGTACAAGAGGGGTTGTCTACCTTGGTTTTAAGGGTAGGGACGAAACCTAAAGTGTGGTGCGATTGGTTAGGGAGGGTTATCCGAAGGGTCCTGTCATGGTCCCTAACCAGTATGTCGTGGTGGCATGCGACACACGGAAACGTGTCGTGGGGCTATGTCTTGTGGGTATAGTTGTACACCTCTAATCAGATTAAAACTTTTCGAATAGCCGTTCCTACAGTTATGGGCGATCGACCAGATTCATCGTGATTTGTCTAATCACTAATAATTTCACTTAATGGAGCCGGTGTAGTTCAGGTGGATGGTTGGGTCTACCGCAACCTGATTTAGCGTTGGGCAGTGATGATTAATATTGCTTAAATTACTTCAATAGTTTTTACTGTTTTCAACTACTTTGTAACTGCTTTATGCAAAAGAACCCCTAACCTACTTTGGAATTACTTGTATCATACCCTCTCTCCCGGATTGACTTGCTGAGTACAGTGGGTAGTTTTCAGTCTTGCTCTGTTTCCCCACTAGAGTTGGAGTGTTGCTATGTCAATGATGCCTGTGGAGTGGAGTCGCCGCGCTGCTAGTGTCAGTTATCTTAAGATTAGCTAGCTTTATCTTTCCGCTACATTTGTAAGACATTTATGCTATTTTGTAAGACATGGATTTGTACGTCAACTTTTGTAGTTTGTGTACCCTGGTCCACCCTCAACAGGGGTTTTAATGCACATTCTGCTTGGTAATTCTAGTTCGTGAATTCCTGGGCGTGACAGTGGCTTAGCCAAATAACGATGCCACCACAGTGAGAGCGCCAAATAACACTATCACACCAACGCGACCAGTGTGGCAGTATTATTTTGCCACACAGTGTCCAAAAGGTACAGATCTTGAAAATAAGTTTTGGAAGAGTGCATTTTAAAATTACAAATTAAAAAGGTTAAAAGAAATTCCATTCGACAAATGTATGGGGGAGGCGAAGAGGATGATGACAACTCAGGTGCAATACCATAAGATCAACCAATTCTTCTCCTATTTGTTGATCTAGATGTATGTCTAGAAAGCAGAGGATCTGCAGGATGAACACAAGAACCAAGCCAACCAGAGGGGAATCAATGGTTGTAACACCAAAAACCAAAAACTTTTAGCGCAAATAAAAGTTACCCTCGTAGTTGATGAAGATCTCGGCGTAGCCGGTCTGACTACCGTGTGCGCACCGGTCTGACCGCTCCTATGTCACCTGTCTGACCTTTGTTGTCCGGTCGGTCGGATCGCCGCCTCCTTGCTTGCCGCTGCTCACCACCACCGGTCTGACTGGTTGATGGCCTCCGGTTACACCGCCGCCACGCCGACAGTTAGACCGTGCGTAGTACTCTGGTCAAACCTTCAGGATGCTAAAAAACACCTGTAGATGAACACTCAAAGATGTAAATTAACCTATCTCGACTTTATTGCATCAACTAGTATTTACAAAGTTCACCAACAACACTCCTCACCAAAATCTCGAACCAAACTCGAAACCCTAACTTTTCTCTGAACTCAACTCTCTCTAAATCGATACCGGGAGGCTACACCCTCCCTCTCTATTTATACCCGAGGTAGGTAGCCTAAAGCCACGAACCAATCTTGTACAAGTTATCCTAATCTCCTAGGAAACCCGGTCTTACAAGAAACAAACTTTATAATCTCCAATTATACCAAATTTGGACACCCTCCAAATTCGAGTCCGCATCTCATAAGCACACAATATCTCCATCATATGCCATATGGAATTTTCACCAACCACATGCATTGATCTTTAGCCTAAGCATCTTGCATGATATCCTGATCGTCCGGACATCATCTTTTCCAATGTTGACTCCCGATCCATCACCCTGGCAATGGTCTCGCTAGGCATCAAAGACTCTCCTACAAATGCATCAACCAAGAAACGATATCCGAGCACAAGTTCTCTTCGACTTGAATCATTGTTAGCACACAACAGTATTACATATGCATAGTATCCATCTAAAAGCCATAATCATAGAATAATCACGGATATACAAAATAACAACCCAAAACCGAAACTGACACAACGTCACACACTTACCGCCGGTCAGACCGGCAACCCCTGCTCGGTCTGACCAGACCCAAAACAGACAGTAGTCCCTGTTCATCTGAAAATACAATCATCTCCAAACCACTTCACCAATAATCTCCAAATATCAAAACCAATAATCTTACATGCCAATTGTTCATCATAAAATATCAATCAAACACACTTTGATTTTACAGGATCAACCGATTCTCCCATCCGCTCATCTAGATCTCCTAGAAAATCATGTATTTCATTGTTTCCCGGAGTAACATCTTCCCCTTAATGAACATTGGTTCCTCTGAGTAGCATCCATATATTCATACTTCCTCTTAATTAACATGCTGGCATCAGCTCCCCATTTTGGTCCAGGAGAAACAAACAGGTCAAGCATTGCTGCATATTCCGCGGACACATGAGAATGTATCACAACCTATTCAATCTGAATCTGTCGTAGATCTGAATGTCCACGATAGCAGTACGTCTACATCCTAGGTGTAAGTCGAAAGGAAAGAACACACATCTTTTTCGATCATGCAATTTACTCTTAAGCAGCCGAGACCACATTAGCTCACACTCTATATGCTTGAAATTATGAGACATTCACTGTTCTTCAGGCATGTAGTTCAACAATATAGCATAGATCGAGTTCTATGATTTAGCACAAGTATTTCTATGATTTAGCCACATCATTAGCAGGCATGTGAACTCTATATGCCCTATACATTATCACAATGTTAGAGCTAAATCATAGAAATATTTGTACATCATTAGCACTAATATTTGTACATCCGCTATTGTTCACACTAGCACGGGATAGCTCATCTTAATCAGGCGGCAAGCCTCATCTGTGTCAGGGAGGGGTCCCGTCACGAACCAAAGGTCACTAATGTGAGAAATCATCTGTATCGGGTATTTCACCGTCACGGATAACAATTATCTTTATCGGGCCAAAACTAAAGCCCATCACCGATAGATTTGACCCAATAGATGAGTCAAATTAGGGTCAAACTAAGGCCCATCACCGATGAGCTCTCCCGTGACGGGCTCGTACTTGAACTCGACAAAGATGACTAGGTTATTTTTGTCGGTATGGTATGGCGCTCGTCACGGATGACTCATCTCAATCGGGCTTAAAGTTAAGCCGTTATGGATGAGTGTTTTACCCCAAAAATTAAATTTTGTTGTTTACCTAACCTGAGGCCTTTGCTCGCCATGTCCACTGTAAAATGACAAAAACATATATATATATATATATATATATATTCCCCTTCCTAGCAACCCCATTCACAACAATTCACATATACATACACATCCATTCACAGCAATTCACAAATTAAACATTCAGTGATCACATCCACATTCACCAATCCATTAACATATGCCATTCACATCCATCTAGTGATCACCAAACTATCGACATGCATCTTCAGGAGTTAAGCATCAAAACCTGCAAAACTGAGTTATCAGTTGAAACAAATTATATGTAATTAGCATTGCAAGTATATATAGAAATATCAGACCAGATTGTATTACAAGTAACATATACATAAATGTTACATAATCACATGTCTTTGACAAGCATTAAAAATGTTCAACCATTTAGAGACGAGCCAGCTAGAACTCTAATCTAAAGTTTCTTTTGGTTGATAAGATTTCGTCTAGTATGAAACGTGCTATTTCCACTCTTTTGGAAAAAAATTTCATGCATGTGAGGTGCCAAGTTAGTGTATATGTATGTACTTCGAAGTACTTAGACTATATAGGCGCATGCACAATTGAAGCACAAACCTCAAGGTTGAGCAATGTAACCTTTTCCAACAAGGTCCTCATGTTATGGCACATGTGGAACCCACACTGGTCACCAACTTGTTGACGGTATGGAAAGTCTATTTTGTGAGTGAGGTTGGGTCTTCCTTCCTTATGTCTTTCGCCTTTTTGCACATATGGACCCCACGCGTCATTTAATACAGCTTTAATCCTCGACCAATCGTATGTATTCAGATCAATTTTGGAGTTAAGGTAGTATACCATACTCCACTTCAGTACTAAAACCAGAAGAATCCAATGGTTCCTGCCACATTAATATATTGCAAGGTAAATACTAAAGCTATATGAGTTGTGGATTTGCATCTAATAAGGGTACACACTTACTATTGATTATATGCACACATAATTAACTGTCGGGCCCACAGACAGTCCTTGATATATTCTGTCATCCATTCTAGATCGTGTTCCAGATTTGTCACATTGACCATAGATGGATCTACTAAGGCAACATCCGGTTCATGTATTTGAATATGCTTCCAAGTTAACCTACAAGCTAGACAAAGACTCGTATAAGCATATTATATGGATTGTTATAACCATATTTTGTATGCAATAATACTTACAACGAGTAGCACTTAAGGAGTTTGGTGTCCACCACTCGTAGCCTGTAGAGGTCAAAGAGATCTGAAAAGTCTATCGCAATATAGGCTTATGGCCCATGAAACGGCTGTGGACCGTGATAGCCTGTTATAAAGTTCTCTCTATTCTTTCTCCTTGCGGTGGAATTCTCCATGTAGTATCCGTGCAACTCCTATGATTGTCTCCAACCAATGGCATGCCTATTTGGAAGGTAGTCGGAGCAAGCTTCGCAGGAGGAACTGATGGCGCCTTACCTAGATCTAGCTTCTTTGGAGCTAGAAGCGAGGTGTACAGCTTTCCTCTTCCTCCCCCCTTGCAATCGTTTTTTTGCTAGTTTTTTCTAATAGTGGAGAAGAATGCGCCTTCCTGCTCTTTTTGATAGGAGGGGGAATGTTAGCCCGGTTGTCAGCCTCCATATGATAATCCCCAAAATTCGTATCATATTGTAATTGGATATCTTCATCTTGTTCTTCACTAGCAGGAGGGGCTATAGGAAGAGTTGGAGCGGGTATTGGCAGCGGACAAGTACTTGGTGCATTTGACCTAGGAGTCATCTTTATCTCAATGAGATCCTTGGGCCATTGGATAAAGGTCTCACGTGCAGCTCCTAGGGCCAAAATTTCATCATTTGGTGGGTGTTGCAGAGTCCAGCTGACCCATTCGGGCTTGACCAAGTCCACTTGTACTTTAGCTTGCCCGACCATCAGTTGTGCCCCATGCACTCGGGTTTCCGGCTTAGACTTAAACACAACACCCTCAGCGGCTAGGAGCTTAAATGTCGGTGTCACCCAAACTACTAGGGTGCTCTGTATGGGTCCCTACGATAGATTCATCCATGTTCTTAGAATATTAAATAATATATGGATTTGTTAAGACAACATACGCATTGTTTGTTGGTTTGACCGTTATGTGGTCGATTGTGGTAAGGACTGGTGGTTGGTCTTCCACCGCCTCAACTGATGTGCAACTGCTACACCTTTGCGTGGAGCTCGCTTCTACGCTGGGAGCGGTGATGGCGTCAGTGTTTTGTTGCGGAGCTCACCCCTGATGCGTGCCTTCACCTGTTCCAATTTTTCATCAAAATCAGAGCTAAGCTCCGCTCTGATCTCCTCTCTAAGCTGTTCCTTCAGGCGTGCATCTTTCTCCGCCTTTGTTAGCTTCCTCTTCCTGTATTGCCACATGTATTGGGGAAACCCAACCTTCCATGGAATATTGGAGCCAACGCCCCTTGTCCGTCCATGATGTTCTTTGGTGCCCAACGCTTTCGTGAGGATGTCGTCCTAGCGTCTTTGTGAGCGGACCTCTTGCGAGGACGGTCTCTCGGCACCACATTCGATCTGCGGTACAATTAAGGTCATGTTAAATCAAGGCTACATTAGAAACAAGTTAAACATATTTGATATTTTGTACTTACCATATGCTCGTACACTCGTTGATCTTCAGAATTTGGGAACGTTATTGTCCCATCGCTATTTTTAATAGCCCTTGCCCTTGCCCAATTCCTTACCCGTTCGTCCGGGATATCAAAAAATGGTGGCTAGATGTTAGATTGCGTAACAGTCTCATCCTCCCTCTGCCATTCATCTTGCTTCCCGCTATATCCTCCGGTGCTAAGCTGGTGCGGGTGCACGTTTCTAGACTGTAGTCCCCTAGCGGCCTCGCTTTTGCTCGGGACTTGGGGGTTGATTTGGCAGCATGAAACTTGTCCCACACGGTCTCACTGATCCACAGTTTCAGTGATGCTTTGGCTTAAAATTTTTCCAAGTGGTTCCCATCTTTTGGAAAGCATGACGCTTGAGCCTTTGCTCGTCCTCTTTAGGATATTCGAAGCTCTGCTTGAACTGCACCCAATATTCCCCCTTTTCTGTAGCTGGTACAAGCTTGACGTTGTCGGCCAAAATGGTGAAGTGCCGTCTCTTTAGCACCCCGTATACCGATACGAACTTCTTAACAACTTTCCTAGGAGCCACTAGGAATCCTAGTGTGTTGACCTCTATTATGGTCATTCGTTCCTTAGGAATCTTATTTTGGGTCCTAGGGTTACGGGTCGATGTGGTCCCACCAGTTGTCACCGACGTGGGTTCACCATGCTAAGACTTTTTCTAAACAACTTGTGTATGACAAAAATTAAAAACAAACATTAATAATTCACTAAATTCACACATCACACATAAACATCACAAGCCCAAATAATTCAATAAATTCACTTATCTAAATATAATTCACTTAATACTAAATACGTACCGAAAATCAATAAAATCACTAAGTGTCATCTTATCTAAATATAAATCTCACTAGAATTCATCTAAATTAAAATACCCTAAATTAGACCTATATCCAGATATTACTAAGTCTCATCACACATAAACATCACACATGAACATCACAAGTCCATCTCAAATATAATTCACTAAATACATACATATATACTTACATGCACAAAAAAATTATCCCAGAAATTAAAATACATTCACTAAATTACCCTAACATCAATAAATACCCTAATTTTTCACTAAGTCCATTTGCACATCAACATCTCAAATCTACATATATCCACATTTCATCTCAACATCTCATCACTTAGCTATCCATTTGCACATCGAATTACTAAGTCCATTTGCACATCAACATCTCAAATCTCAAACCAAAATTTAGTAAAACCCTAAAGTCACTTAGTTATCCTAAAATTCAACATCTCATCTCAACATCACAAATCAACAAATAAACTTACTGGAGGAGAAGGTCGAGGCGGTGAAGAGCTCGTTGTTGGTATTTCTTACGTTCACAGATAAAATCCGCAAGCGCACAGATATATCGTTGTAGCACTTCACCCGGAAGTATTCCAAGATATCGAATTTCCACAGGAAACATGTGTGTTTAGCTCTTCTTAAGGTTTATCCAAGGACACAAGATAAATGTAGGCCAAAGGGTAGAGAGGATCTTCTAACGTAGTACAGGGTCATTTAGAAAGCTTAACTTTAATACTATCACTATGCTTCAGGCACTGGCTTGCTCCTTGCTACTAGAACACGGTCTACTTCGTACCCGGAAATGGAGGACTACGGTGATCTAGAGGGCTGTCACCACCTCTACACCAACCTCTAACATACTGTGGGATACGCAGCAAACACTGGTAATTAACTACCTAGACACCATGTCTATGCAATTAATTACTACTCAAGCATTAGCTAAACAGTAAAGTAATCACTATTTCTTAATGAACAATAGTAAACAATGCTCCAGCAAGCTGCAACTCTTTCTTGCTCACTATCTCCCTTATTCTAAGTATACATAAAAGAAGACAAAGAGCCTCTTATAATTCAGCTCACATCTTGGTGTGTCTTGAAATGAAGGAGGAGAGGGCCTTTTATAGCTTCATGAAGGCAGTTGGAGCATGAGAACTGGCCACAACCACCATAGGAAGGTCGGTGGTAACCGCCAAAGGCCGTTGTGGCTGGACTAGGCTGAGCCTGGGTTAGTCGACCCTAGAGGTCGGCCAACCCCTGGCTGGCCCCTCTCGCCCACTCCTTCCTCCTGGGCCCTGTCAGGTGGGTCCCTAGTCCATTGCATGGTGGTTAGGCCCGGTTGCATGTATTTCATTGGGTTTGTGGACCCAAGACTCTATGGGCTTGGATATGAATGTAATTTTTCCCCTCCTTTTATGTATATGTTATCTTAACTTTGGTAATTTATCACCTGTGTCCAAATATATACCAACACTCCTGGAATTTGTTAGAAACAAATCCTACCACTATGTCATATGTTTTATATTTTCAAATTTATGTAGGTATTGACGATGTAAATTTGGTATTTAACAGCTGTCAACACTCATGGATAGCGGCGCCGGGCTCGAGGACGGTGGGGGACGGCAGCGTCGGGCTAGGAGGATGTCGAGGCGGTGGAGGCGAGGGGCAGCGGCCGTGCTTCGGGAAGGTCGAGGTGGCGAGGAGCTCGTGGATGGCAACGATGGGCTCGGGGGAGGGCGTCATGCGGTGGCAGTGAGGACGGCGGCTAGCCAGGCTCGGTGGAGGTTGAGGCGGCTGCCGGGCTCGTAGGCGATGCGGCGGCGGCAGGGCTTGTAGGTGCTGTGGAGGTGGCGAGGACGACAACCGGGCTCGATGGAGGTCGATGTGGCGGCGGCGACCACAATGAGGAGGAGGAGGGCGGCGGCTGGGGTCGGTGGAGTGGATCTAAAGAGAGTGAAGTGGAGTGGATTTGAATAGTAGAACCCTAGTCTAAATGTGGTCAAACCACATCCGTCACGGGGTTCAACTCTACTGTCATCACAGATGATAGCCATTCGTGACGGGCTTACGTTAAAGCCCGATTGAGAGCTCATCCATGACGGGCTTATGTTTAAGCCCGATTGAGATGAGCTCATCCGTCACGAGTTTAAGTTTATGCCCGATTGAGATAGCATTTTTCCATTTTTTAACTAAACAAATTATTTTTATTTGTGTTTTCTCTTTCATAGTTGATCATTATTGACTTTCCTTATTCCTTATCCTTAGAAGGTTTGGTTTGGACTTTTCCTAATTCCTTTCCTTATTAAGTCGATGTTCCTCTTTGTGCCGGATGCTTACTCGGGCTCGTCGACGACAGTCTCCATCACCAAGCCAATTTTTTAGGGTATAACATAGCAAGCTCGATTGTGGAAACACTGAACCAAAATACTTATTTTATTGCTAGTAATAGCCCGGAGTAGGAGTAATAGCAGGGTACAGTAGGTACCATACTTCTTCTCACTTCTTTCTTGCTTGGCTACATGGTTATGCTGTGCTACGATCCTAGTAGTTCGGTGAGTACTAGTAGGGTAGAGTAGGTTTGGACTTTTTATTTCTTTATTCCTTATTAAGTGGGAGTGTGTCATTTACTTTGAGCCTTTTGAAGCTATAATTTAAACAAAATTTTGAAAGCAAATCATTCATTACAAGAAATAGCAAATCATTCATTACAAAGGCAATGATACAAAATGCTTCATTCATTACAAGAAATTGCAAATCAAATTAATACAAAGTCTTTAGTTACAATGGTATGCCTTCCGTATGATCTGAACGAGCATTTTGGGATTATCATCAAGGTCGATGTGAGGTCTTACACGTGGTTGTATTCTTCTTCATCGACGACGTTGTCAACCCCAACAATTCTTCACTTGCTATCCCTAACAACGTGCAACTTCTTGTTTGCAGGGTCTTTTATGTAGAATATCTGCTCGACTTGTTTCGCAAGTACGAATGGTTCGTCGGCTTATCCAACCTTGGCTGGATCTTCTAAGGTGAAACCTTCCTTGTCAACTTTTACACCAGTGCGTATATTCACCCAAGGGCAATGAACAAAGGGACTTTGAACTTCACGTAGTTCCACTCCCAGAACTACTCTGTGTGGCCTGTCGATGTTCTAGATCACGACTACGGTATTTGCATGGTATGGGGATCGTTGGTACCAGGGTATACGCGTGATTGAGATAAAAGATGCATGAGACAGGGATTTTTATACAGCTTCGGGACCCTCATCTGACAGGTAATAGCTCTACTCCTGTTGGTCGAAACCGATGCTGCTCTTATTCATTAGAATCACACGAGTACAATATTTGTGATAATCTAATCTAGCTATTGTCGACATGGCGGCATGGATCTCCACATGTAGTCGATAACAGGGTAGTCTTCGTTCTCGAATACGAGCACAACGAGATCAAAGATAGCGCTAGACCCCTCTTGTCGGCCTCCGCAGGCACTAGATTGGATATGTCTAGGTTTATATTTGTTGTGTATGTGCCAGCGTATATTGGGGATTATTCTGACTATTCCATCCCTCCGCAGGCACCAAATTGAATACCCCTCTCCTCCTAGGGGTCTTGTATTTATACCCACAGATATCCCTTGTCCAAGTAGAACTAGGGAGACAAATATGGATACGATATGAATAGTCCTTGTGGTTTTCATGTAGAACTTTGCTTCTCCTTCTTTATCCGGAATACCTTCTGTATACGAGGCCTGATTCCGTATAAGACTTGATATATGGTGGGCTCCACCGAGCTTAACCCATGATCATAGGGTATGCCTTATCCATAACCCTGACACGTCCATAGTATGTATTCGACCCTAATTGATCCTAAAATGCATCTATATGGACTCCGTTGTTTTGCACTATGCTTTTGTCATCTTGTTTGATGGTGTAAAATGTGTATCCATTAATATCGTATCCTTGCCATGTGTCAACATCCCAACACGGTCCAACCGCTAATGATCGTACTTTTTATTTGTGTCATCAGTCGACCTTGTGATACAATTCTTGAACCATTCGTTGAAATGAGAGTTATGTTCTTTGTTTATCCACGTATCTGATTATCCCAAGTTCTCCTGTTGGATTTTCACTAAATGCTCCTCAAAGTATGGGGCAACTTCTGCCATATGTTTCTTGGTCATGTCACCTACAATGATGCTCTCCTCCGGTTTTGCTCTATTTTGATCTACGACTTCAGAACTTCCATGTACTTCTCGAACGGGTACATTTCTCTTAGAAAAGCTAGGCCACATAATTTGTTTGCTTCACGGAATAAACAGGGAGATGAATCATGATATCAAAGAAAGGCAGCGAAAAATATATCTCCAAGTGATAGACGGTATTGACAATATCGGCCTTCGGGATCTATAACCTTCTAACCGATTGCATTGAAGAAGGCACACAGACGCATGATCGTGTGGTGGACTTTGGGTGGAAGAATACCTCTTATAACAACTGGTAAGAGATGTGTGATTAGCATGTGGCAATCGTGAGACATCATTCCAACCAGTTGTAGATCATTCAATGAAACATACTTACTTATACTTGCTGAATAGCCCGATGGAACTTTAATATCTTTCAAACCAGATAACATTGCGATCTTTTCATCCTTCGGCAAGGTGTGGCAAACTAGAGGGAGGTACACTCTTCCTGTCTCTACATCAATTACAGGCATGTGTTCACTGCGAATATTCATCTCCCGTATATCAAGGCGCACGTTCAATGTTAACGGTTATTAACTGCAAATTATAAACCATCAAATACTTGCATGAATCTGAACTTATAAAACATCCAACGTAGTGGTAGGGTTTAATTCTAACAATTTTCACAGCGTTGATGTATATTTGGTTCAGGTGATAAATCAATAAAGTTGAGATAAAGTATACATAAAGAAGAAGGAGAATCAAACACATATTCAAGCCTATGGAGTTTTGGGCCCACAAACCTAACAAAACACATTCAAAGGCCTATTCACCATACATATAGGCTGAGGAGTTCTCCACAAGGGCCTAGGAGAAAAGGTTGGGCCAGATAGGCCAGCCAGGGTTTGACCAAGCCCATGGTTTGGCCTAACCGTCATTGGTACCGTTTGCCATCTCCTTCTACGTGGACGATCCAGATAGCCTCCTAATGACGGTGGAGGGGTAGTTCGGACAATTTCAACTGCTACAACCATCATATGAAGGCTATAAAAGGAGCTCACATGCTTCATTTCAACAGACACTAAGTTTGAGCTGAATTATAAGATGCTCTTTATTGCATACTTATAATAGGTAGAGAGTAAGGGAGAAAGATCGAAGGATTTCCGGAGTTTTCGGTACTTTTCTCTAAGTCTTTTTGTACCTTATCGATTACTTTACTATAATTGATATTATCCTATATAAGTAATTGAGATTTATCTATGAAGTATATTTCTTAGTTACTTCCTATTAGCACACTAGAATATTGTTCACTAGAAATAGTGTTTACTTTGGTGTTTGATCAATATTAAAGTAGTATTTTAATAGTGTAGACGTGGTGTCTGTATTGTTAAATACCAGTATTTGCTGCGTACCCCACAGTACGTTAGAGGATGGTGTAGAGGTGGAGACAGCCCTCAAGATCACCGTAGTCCTCCCTATCTGGATGCGTAGTAGAGCAAGTCCTAGTAGCAGCGAGCAAGCCAGTGCCTAAAGTATTGCGATAGGATTAAATTAAGTTTTCTAAAT
This sequence comes from Oryza punctata, assembly GCA_000573905.2. Taxonomy (NCBI): domain Eukaryota; kingdom Viridiplantae; phylum Streptophyta; class Magnoliopsida; order Poales; family Poaceae; genus Oryza; species Oryza punctata. The sequence goes on from CM002497.2 coordinate 14,450,935, forward strand.
GACCCTATACTTCACTAGTAAATCCTCTCTACCCTTTGTCTAAATTAACTTGTGTCTTTGGATGAACTTGACGAAGAGTTGAACACCTTTGTTCCCTGTGGAAATTCGATACCTTGAAATACTTTCGGGTAAAGTGCTACAAGCGGTATATCCGTGCGCTTGCAGATTTTATCTGTGATCATAAGAAACACCAACATTCAACCCATCCTTTGTCCAGGAATATTCAGTAGTAGGCTGACCAAACTCTCACACACATTCTTTTCAACGTGCATAAGATCAATGCAATGACGGACCTAAATATCTTTCCAGTAAGATAGTCTCTAAAATATGGATTTTTTTCTTCCATGTACGCTTGTCCTTCGCCTTACTACGATTCTTTTTCTTCCCAAACTCATTGGTTATGTCCTACACCAAGTCGTGGAGACTTGGGCCTCACCTCCGGATAAATCCTTGGGAGCAGGTTGAAGTTCTTTCTTAACGTTGAAAATTTTCTTCTTTCTTCTAAATGCGGGATGTATCGGGAGTCATATCCTATGACCCATGTAAACCATCTTTCATGATTTATTCAGCCACCTACTGCGTGTATTTTCTATACAGTCAGAGCAAGCCATCTTTCCTTTCAAAGTTTGTCCAAAAAGATAACCAAGTACGGGGTAGTCATTCAAGGTACAGAACAATTGAACTTGTAGCTTGAAGTTCTCACCATATGCATCCCAAGTTTCCACACCTTTTTTGTAGAGAATCTCAAGATCATCGATAACAGGCTACAAGAACATATCAATATCATTGTGGGTTGTTTCACTCCTTGGATTAATAAGCACAGCATAATGTATTTACTTTCAAAGCACAAACATGGTGATAGGTTATAGTTTGCAATGAGAACTAGCAAAGTGCTATGAGAACTGCTCATGTCTCCGAAAGGATTCATGTCATCCGTACACAAACATATAATCATGTTTCTAGGGTTCGCTGCGAATTCTAGGAGTTTTCGATCAATATTCCTCCATTGAATCGAATCTGCAAGGTGTCTTAACATACCATCGTTCCTTCTTTCTGTGGCATACCAACGTACTAAGTCCGCTTCCTTGGGTTGGTAAAGGTTCTCTTGAAACGATCACATAACCTTCGCTAGACCACCCGCTTTGACTTCTTTACTTCATCAGCACTTTTTTTTCGCTTGTATCGTGAAGCCTTGCAGACAGGACAACCATCTAAGGCCGCATATTGCTTGTGGTACAATATGTAGTTGTTTGGACAAGCGTGAATTTTACGGACCTCTAACCTAGGGACACAAAACCTGTTTTGTGTCATATGTTGTCTCGGACAATGTGTTCTTCTCAGGAAGCATGGTTTCAATATTCCCAAAAGATCCATCAAACTCTTTTTTGTCCATCCACTACTTGCCTTTAGCTTCATTAGATCCACAGTAGCTGACAATTTGATGTGTTTTGCCTTGCATTCGGTGTATAGTGGTGTCTCCATGTCACTGACCAACCTGATGAACTTCATGGAATTTCTCTCGTTGTAAGCTAGGTTCTCAACATCATGTAACATGTCTTGCAGTAGATCGTGATCTACATCAACCATTTCACCGCTGAATGGAGAAGGTACAAACATGCCATGCTCATCTTCATCTTCCTGATTTTGTGCACCACTTCTATCTGCAGTTGCAACATCGTCGACTGATTCTTACTCTCCATGCTTCACCCAACATGTTTAGCTATCCTTGAATCCTCGACGTATCAGATGAGCGTGTATGTCCACTCTGCTATCAAGCATCATCTCATTTCTACAACCTCACATGGACAACACATGTAATCGCTCTTTCTTATTTTCCTGTCCTACTCCATGGCGTTTATAAAATTTGAAACGCCACTTATATACTCTTTATATACTCTTTGCTAGGTTGCACAGTTTCATACATCGAACTTCGATCCATCGCTGCAAAAGTGAACAAAATATTAGATAAACATTTTGTAAGACAAGTATTACTAAATTTATGGGAATTGATTAGTATTTTTCAATTGCTTTTATGATTTTTCTGTTTTTCTTAGAAAAAAGAGACAAAAACCGCCCCCCTCAACTTTCCACCAAAATAGTGAATAGTGGGATAACATTCCCTAGGCAATTAGAGTATTTATAATGTGCAACAAATATTAGTAATGGCCAACGAACGGACATCGGTGACGAGTTTTGCAGTTATCTTTATTAGGCCTGTGTTTGCTCCCGTCATTTATGACAACCATCGGTGACGGGCCTAAATATTATTTTTGTCGGGCCTCAATTAGAGACCGTCACTGATGACACAAATCGGTGACGGGCTTAGATTTAGGGTTCGATAAAGATTACACAAAAACATAAGCCCGTCAACGATAGGTCTTATCGCTGACGGGTTCAAAATACATGCATATGGATAATATCTATACGAGCATATCTTTATCGGTGTTTATTTCAGCCCGTTATAGATGACGACAGTGTAATGGTCCGCAAGCCCCCAACACGAGAAAGAATGTACAGATAAGAAGTTTCGTACTAGTATCAGGCATGTAGTTCAACAAGAAATATTGTGTTCACAATGCTTACATGTGTTCAAACTGTGCTTAAGCCATCATACCTAATGGGCCGAACGCTATATGCTCTATACGTCATCGCCACTGTTATATTAGTGCTAATGAGGTACAAATATTGTATCCTGTACACATAACGTCAAACTCTACCTGATCTCTGTATAAATATATTGTATCCTGTACACATCTATATCGAAACCATGTAAAATATTCTACTCTATTTTACTATTGTGTTATCTTTTATGTAACAATATATGTTTATGCCTAATGTCTTCATCACTATCCACTGCTGAATAGTAAGCAGCCTCATGTTTGCATCCTTCTTATTAATCTTAGAACAAACAATTTTATTATGAAAACCATATGACAACCTTTTTTTATATGCACTGAAACTCGCTAAACTCATGAATAATATAGGTCCCTTCACCAGAACTTGATAAAACTATGTGCGGCGTAAGACACGATTATTGCTAGTTATATATACTTTCCAAAGAATTGAATAAAAGCGAGAAAGAGGAAAACATCATCCAGCTAGGCCGTGTGATCGCATACAAAGCTGCATTTTCTGGCTCTGTAGTATGACCTATTATGTTATTCAGAGCTGCATTTTCTGGCTCTGTATGACCTATTATGTTATTCAGCAGCGTTAAATGAAGAAAATATGTAGTGCAAACCATATATATATATATATTGGAAAAAAAAACTACCATAGAATGAAAATGAACATCTAAGATTTATCTATCTAGTAAAACTTGTAATGATGGTTAGATCTAGGTCTAAAAAGTTTTTTAAAAAAACACTAGAAGTAAAAGTTTTACTAATGGTTCATCATGAGTAAACTTATACTCAAGATTAAATCTAGGAGTAAAAAGTTTATTTAAAAAAAGTATACATAAAAGTTTTACTTTTTTTAGTTAATGGAATAACATCATAGCCTTTGCTCAACGAGCTACAACTAATTCGTATAATTATTACGAAGTGCACAGATAAACAAAGTAAGCACACACTATCATAACATAAAACAAACTCAAAACTAATAAACACCAACACACGATAAAAGAACCCTCAATTACTGAATTTTATTTGAAAATCTCCATCCGAAGTTGGTGAAAAGGTGCATAATCATTGAGTGAAGTTATCGACATGCATCATTTATTAGCTTGATATCGTCGTCTACTACATATAGTTGAGCCCAACAACGGAGCTAATATATTGCCTGAAAAGTACCTGCAAATAAGATTTTAATGATATTTTATCAAAAACTATATCATTTCTACTAAGCTAAATAACCCAACATACAGCGGAAGCCCCCACAAGAATAAGTTTCTTGATTTTTTTATGAACACCCACAAGCCAATTCACAAACATGTGAGAAACACTATATGGAGGGTATAATCCAAATGAGAATTGAATTGATCTCCAAAGTAATCTAGAAAAATGATAATCCAGGAAAAGATGGTAAATTGATTCATTCTTCGTAGAAACAACATATCAGACTACTATTCCAATTCCTCTTAGCCAAATTATCTTTTGTTAACACAATTCCTTTAAGGAGATACCACATAAAAATTTTAATCTTAAGGGGCATTTTAAGTCTCCAAATAATCTTACTCCTCTCTATATATCCATTATTAATGAGCTAAGTACATAGATCGAATAGAAAATTGACCATTTTGATGTAAGTTCCATCTAAATAAGTCATCCTCCTCTTTTAAATTAATATGCACAATTGAAGAACACAAATTATGCGAGTTAGCCAAATTTTGCCCAACTAAAGCTGTCCTGAAGGGAACATTAAGCGGAGCAGAACTCATAACCACTTATCCTCCCAGAATCTAACTTGCTCATCATTGTTAACTATCCAGGAACCCATATTCAGAATGGACCCTTTAACCTTCATCAGATCAGACCAGAAATAGGAATCTCCTTTTTTCCTCTGGACCTGGGATATTGATTTAGTACTAAGATATTTTCTCTTCAATAAGTCTTACCACACACCTTGTTCATTTATTAATTTAAACAACCATTTGCTTAGTAAACACTGGTTTTGGATTTCTAAATTGTGAACACCAAGTCCACCCTGATCTTTTGGCTAACATATAATGTCTCATCTTGTTAGTCTATATTTCTTTTTATGCTTATCTCCTTGCTAAAAGAAACGAGATCTATAATAATCAATCTTTTGAAGAACCCCTTTAGGAATCTAAGAAAGATATCATAAACATAACTAAGCTTGATAAGTCATAATTAATCAGAACCAATCTCCCTCCAACAAACATGTGTTTACCTTTCCAACTACTATGTTTTTTTCTCAATTCTTTGCTCAATTATTAACCAATCTTTGTTACTAAGCTTTCTATAATGTTAGGAATGCCAAGATATCTAACAGGAAACTCTCCTATTGTACATAAAAAATATTTGAATATTGCTCAAAACATTCCTTTACCTGACCAAAGCAAAATGATTCACTCTTATGAAAATTTATCTTTCAGGCAGATAATCATATTCTTTGCTTTCTCTACGTCATGCTTAAAAATATATTATTATCATCAGCATATTGTAAAATAGATAAACCATCATCCACCAAATGTGGGACAACTCCAGAAATCTGACCATCAACTTTTGCTCTCTTAATTAATATAGCTAACATATCAACAACTATATTAAAAAGAATTGGAGATAACAGGTCCCCTTGTCTTAAGCCCTTATGAGTTTAAAACTTTGCCCCCACTTGATCATTCACTTCTGTACCAACATGTCCACCTTGAATAAAAGAAGCAATCCAATCACACCATTTTTACGAAAAACCCTTCATTCTCAAAGTTTGTTGTACAAAAGACCATTTCACTTTATCATAAGCTATCTCACAGTCAATCTTAAAAATTACTCCATTCATTTTTTCTCTGATGTAGTTCACGAATTGTTTCGTAAAGGATAACAACACCTTCCATAATATTTCTCCCAGGTATGAAAGCTGTTTGTGTGGGGCTAATAACTTTCTGAGCCACACCAGAAATTCTATTTGTAGCAACTTTAGTAAAAATTTTAAAACTAGCATTAAGCAAGCAAATAGGCCTATATATTGTTGAATCTTAATAGCCTCGTTGCACTTAGGTAGTAAGATAATCGTACCAAAGTTGAGCGAATAGAGATTTAGGCTTCCACTATGGAAATCTTTAAATAAATCCACCAAATCAGATTTGAGAACATTCGAGAACACTTGATAAAACTCAGCCGAAAATCCATCCAGACCCAGAGCTTTATTGTGTTCTATTTGAAAATTCGCATCTTTAATTTCCTTCTCAGTAAATTCTTGTATTAAAGCATTATTTTCTAATTGAGACACCTGGGGAATATCACTTATTTGGCTTTCATCCAAAGTTAAAAGAAGAAGCTTCAGAAGGACAAAACGACGTTTATAATAAGTGGTAATATGTGCTTTCAAATTCGCGTCACCATTTATAATCTGGTCCCCGTCCCGTAATTGAAAAATTCTTGTTTTCCTATGCTTCCCATTTGCCACGAAATGAAAATATTTGGTATTTGAGTAACCTTCCAAAATATCGTTAGTCTTAACTCGTTGATACCATTTAATTTCCTCTTCTTTAAGCAAACTAGCTAACCTATTTCTTAAATATTATCTATTATCAAGCTCATCCTGACTCAACACAGTTAATTCAGCCTTTTTATCCAACAAAATCTAATTTTTCAGTAAGACTTTCTTTTCTTTTTTAAGTACCGCTAGTTTGTTTGGCCCAACCTTTAGAAATTGTCTTAATCTACGAATTTTTGCCTGCCAGCTCATGACGATATAGAAAAATTTAGGTGTCCATTTTTTCTATTCTATGATAGTTTTAGGCTTTCAGAACATACTTGCACCGTAAATGGTGTACTACATATCATACGTTCGCATATATAGGTTAATTATATTTTCCAAAGATGATTCAATGAATATATAAAAGCAAAGAGAAAACGTTACCCGGCCCGGCCGTGTGCAGCCAAGCAAACATTGCATTTTTTGGCCCAACACGATACACAATATCACTAGTATGAAATATATTTTTAAGGTCGGCCAAAATATTTATAAGCAAGCATCTCCCTGTGCATGTGATTAAACCCCGTGTATGCGATTAAAGGACTACATTGATTTTCGTAGGCAGATCATTAGCCACCCCTGAAATACAATTTTCACACATGATCATTAGCACCTTAAGATATCTGCATACGAAAATCGGTTTTCACATACGACACTTCTCATGTCACCCGCTTGAAAAATGATTTTCGCACATGCCAGCATGGATTCAAATCCACATCTAGACTTTCTAAGATCGATTCAAATCCACATCCCTAGAGCTCATGAAATTCAAATCAATCTATAGGCAAGCATGTTGAACAACAGTAGAACAGCATACAAACATCAACATGCAAAAAAAAAAAAAACAAAAGAACAGCAGCACAGGAGCAACTCCATGCTGGTCGCCACCAGATCCTAGGATGCCGCCGCCTCTCTTGTCCACCACCACCATGGCACGCTCCTCAATGAGCTCCTCTTCTCGGTGCGGAAGAAGGTCGGAATGACCTCAGTTCTGGAAGGAGGTCACGGTCGTTATCACGTTGCGACCATCGTCGTCGTCGTTATCGCTGACAGTTGTTCCTGAGGCCTACCAGAGCTGGATCCGAAGGTGGAGCCACCCAGCCCTGCCGCTGCACGGAGCTCCTCCACAACTGCTGCCTAGCCCCACCACCGCCGCCGAGCCCCGCCACCCCCACTGAACTTGCCACCAAGTGTAGGAAGATGAGGAAGGAGAGGATAGTGTTGAAATTGTGGCCAAGAGGAAGGGTTTGAGAACTTATCTAGTTTGAGTTGGGATGGTGGGCGTGACACTCTTTTAATTGCTATTTTCTTTCACAGGCGATGCTCATTGGCAGTCACCTACGAAAATTGATTTACATAGGAGATCGATTAAGACGTTCACCTAAGAGAATCGATTTTCACGGATGGACCTCTTAAGCGACCGTATATGATAATGAATCTTCGCAGGTGGCCAGTCGTTGGATCTCCATCGACCACTACGCAGGTGGGCCTTCGGATCCAAAAATACTATCTGCCTGCCTAGTGAAAGAGCCCTTGCAGTCAAAAATCATTTTCCTAGGAATGTATATTTTTCACTAGCTAACACTAAACGGTAAAAAAATTACTCCACTCGCAATTAAACCCATCAAGCAAATACATGACAAGTAAAAGTTTTGCTTCCCCTTCATAATTGCTAGATGTATTATATGAGATATACAACACATTTAATACTTGATTATATTGTAACTGATATTACCCGGAAAAGCGTACATACTTGCCAGTGTTTAATGTTTCACATAATATATTTTTTTAAACACAACACACGAAACAATACGAAGTTTTATATCAAGTTTTATATTGATATAGCACGAAAATATCATAAGACTATAGCCATAAAAAGTTATAGTCCTCGCCATGTGCCAACAAATGAACCACACTGGGAAAAGCCTAGGCATCAACCAGCACGCTGCTATGCTTAACACATTGCCCATGATCCTACTGCAAAGCTACAAACACAAACATGACATCCAAAACGATGCTACAATAAGGCCACGACATTGAAAACATCATCGCTTGCCAAGGAGACCTGGACATGGTTTTTGACCGGGGATCGTATTGATGATGGAGATGCATGGAGGCACCTCAGCATAAACACCACGAGGGTTGCGACATCCGAACAAAACGTTGTCGCTGACAGCCATTAATCCATTAGGATTGACATTCACAACTAGCTAGGTAATTCTCGTCTTTTATATAATATGTACTATCTCTATCAACAATATTTGTTTTTGGCTATAAATCTGGAGAGAAATGAAGTCTTTTTGGACGGATGGAGTAAGAATATATAACTAGCTAGATGCCAGCCATTTCCTAATTCATATGCTAGGATATGTCAGTACAAAAGCCCATAAATAGCAAGATTTAACTTAATCCAGACAATTCAATGTACTGCTTAATTACCGTTTCAAAACAAACGGATAAGTATATTATTCTACGGCTGTATCTTCGACGAGTATTAATTACTACCACTATCTCAGCTCGTTGCCTATAAATTCATTTTCCTCCTTTGGCAAAACGGACATCAATCAATCGACAGTGGTAACAGGAGACACGATGAAAGTTTTCAAGGAGAAATTAGGGATCATTTTGCTACTCTTTTCCTTCTTCAAAGGTCAGTTTTTTTTTTCCATGTAGCTAATAAGGAGTCCGTGGCTCCGTGCGTTGCAACATGATGTAGGAGTCCGTTCCACCTAGTTTAGTTTTTTTTTTTCTCCTCTGATTTTTTTGTGGGTGTTTTTTTTTCGGAGCTCTCAGTATGTGGGAGGAGGAAACTTCACATATGAAAAGGGATGGACGAAACTCGTTTTTTACATATGTAGTGGAGAAATGCACGGTTCATAGTGTTATCTTCATATTTACCTTTTGGTCTGTTCATTTTTTCAGGTTACACCATTTGGCATATTTCATTTTGTTTTTTGTAATGGTACGAACAGATTATGGATGTTTATGCACATATATATATATCATTTTCCTCATTGATTTTTTAGGTCAGATGGTCCGATCGGTTCCTTATGACCATACGGCGAGCATCGAGGCAAGTGTTTTTTTTCTTTTGTGAAAAAATATTTTCATGGTTTATTTCTCCAAATACTAATAAGTATTGGATGGCAGAAGAACCCTAGTATAACATTTTTGTCCATTCTATAAATTCTTCGGTCAAAAATTAAACTTAGTAGCTTCTCAATCTAAAAAGCATAAGAAATCTTATTTCAATATTTAGTACGAACCATGTAAAGTAATTAATTAATTCCAAATTTAGCTCTGTTGCAAGACATGCATACTACAGGAGTAGGTTTGTTATTTATTCATTTTGTTTCCTTTTCGTGTATTTTGAACAGATCAAATGGATAAGAATGATCAATCTTTATCTTTCATTTCATTTTTCATCTCCAAAACCACGAAATAATGGTACGATGGTCAATTGGTCAAAACACCAGGAGTAGTATACTAGTCTAAAGGCAGACACATCTCGCTAAGATATGGATTTACGTTTCCGAAGTTTGTGGAGCAGTTTGTGAAATACAAAAATACATTCACGTTTAGATAGGCTCCGAGATCCTTGTTCCCTCCATTACTGCATTGAATGCCATTTAAAAAAAATCACTTTTGTTGTTCAATATTTAATTTGGGGCTATATTCCACGTGTAATTTCAAATGTCAGATTTGATAGTTGATCTGCACGATCAAGTCTATCAGCAAATTAACTTTCATAGTACTAACTTTTTGCTGATTTCATACCACCGCTATCCATACTGTTTGGTTGTAAATACTCCTTCCAAAATATAGAAAATGTTAAACACCTTTTAAAATATATCTACGATATCCATATATACGAACGGATACATTTTAAAAAGCGTACAAAAATCTTTATAATTTAAACGGAGAAGGTTTAACCTACATCTTATTCCCAAATTAAACGGATTAACCAGGCCAATGTTTTTATTATGGAATTTCTATTGTGTTACGCAGTGTCTGAGCAACCCGATGATACCTCTGTACAGCGGCGGCGTCATAAAAAACAGCGAGTTCAACGTTGGCCTGACGGACTGGACCGTGCCCTGGGGCGTTCAGGCCACCGTGAACAGCTCGTCGTCCGGCAACAAGTTCGCCGAGGCGCGCACCGTCGGCCAGCCGTCGCGCACCGTGTACCAGACGGTGCAGATGCAGCCCAACACCCACTACTCCCTCTCAGGTCAAAAGGATGTGTACATCATTTATTTTCCCGATTACACAGTAGACACACGTGCTCACTATAATCATATTGAAAACCTATCTACATGTACGTAATATTCGTAGACGCTATAATTTGAATTTGTGGATGTAGTTATGCACCCACAACTCTATCACCACATCACTAGTGTTTTTCTAGATGTGTATATATTTTTACTTGTTCGTGACATTATTGATTTGATACCATTGTTATTGTTGTGTTGTGTGTGTGGCCTTGCAGCGTGGTTGCAGGTGTCCGCCGGCACAGCCAACGTGAAGGCGGTGATCAGAACTCCCGACGGCCAGTTCGTCGCCGCCAGCGCCACCGTCGCCAAGTCCGGCTGCTGGAGCATGATCAAGGGCGGCATGACGTCCTACTCCTCCGGGCAAGGCCAGCTCTACTTCGAGGCCGACGCAGCGGTGGTCATCTGGGTGGACAGCGTCGCGCTGCAGCCGTTCACCTTCGACGAGTGGGACGCGCACCGGCAGCAATCCGCCGGCAAGGCGCGGCGGAGCGCGGCGGTGAGGGTGGTGGCGAGGGGAGGACGACCCGACGGCGAGCCGGTGGCGAACGCCACGGTGACCGTCGAGCTCGTCCGCCCCGGGTTCCCCTTCGGCAATGCGATGACCCGGGAGATCCTGGACAACCCGGCGTACGAGCAGTGGTTCACGTCGCGGTTCACGGTGGCCACGTTCGAGAACGAGATGAAGTGGTACTCCACCGAGTGGAGCCAGGGCCACGAGGACTACCGCGTCCCGGACGCCATGCTTGCGCTCGCCGACCGGCACGGCATCAGGGTGCGCGGCCACAACGTGTTCTGGGACGACCAGAGCACGCAGATGAATTGGGTCAAGTCGCTAGGGCTGGACGAGCTGAAGGCCGCCATGGACAAGCGGCTCAGGTCTGTCGTGTCGCGGTACGGCGGCGGCAAGGTGATCGGCTGGGACGTGGTGAACGAGAACCTCCACTGGAGCTTCTACGAGGGCAAGCTCGGCCCAGACGCATCGCCGGCGATCTACCACCAGGTGGGGCAGATCGACGGCGAGACGCCTCTGTTCATGAACGAGTTCAACACCGTGGAGCAGCCGGTGGACATGGCCGCAATGGCCAGCAAGTACGTCGCCAAGATGAACCAGATACGCTCCTTCCCCGGCAATGGCGGCCTGAAGCTCGCCGTCGGGCTCGAGAGCCACTTCGGCGGCACCCCCAACATCCCCTTCATGCGCGCGACGCTGGACACACTCGCGCAGCTCAAGCTCCCCATCTGGCTCACCGAGATCGACATCGCCAATGGAACAAACCAGGTAACAAAATTGGTTACATCTTTTTCATCATCAAGATTTCATGAAGCAAATGAGACAATTATAATCTAATGTTCTACGTACAGGCGCAGCATTTGGAGGAGGTGCTGAGAGAAGGGTACGGGCACCCGAACGTGGATGGCATGGTGATGTGGGCGGCGTGGCACGCCACGGGGTGCTACGTGATGTGCCTGACGGACAACGAGTTCAAGAACCTCGCCGTCGGCGACGTCGTCGACAAGCTCATCGCCGAGTGGAGGACGCACCCCGTCGCCGCCACGACGGACGCCGATGGTGTCGTGGAGATCGACCTCGTGCACGGAGAGTACAACGTCACAGTGACTCACCCATCGCTTGTGTCGCCCGCCGTGCGTACGCTGACCGTGGACGCATCGACGTCTATACCGGAGAACGCCATAGACATCAGTGTGTTACGTGTGTAGGATTGTAGTAGACAGGATCCAGCCGTAGAATTGTTCACGAGGAAAATTAGTGCTCCTCGAATCACAAGTAGAATACATCATCAGGAACTAAGTATTAGTTTTTATTCTAGAGTCAGTCACAACAGAATATTTGAGATGGAGAATATTTGGTGTAGAGGTTATACTCACATGGATGGGTTAATCACTTAATCCCCTTCCTCTCGCCAAATCCCTCTCTGCCAATCCCCTTCCCTTTCATTGTTTGGATAGTGGGTGGAATGGAAGGTATTGTTGTTATTCCAAATTCAGAATATAGAGAATTCAGACAACACCCAGAAGATTAAGCAAATTTTCATAATCCTAATCCTATTCCAACCCCACAATGGCACTCACACCCAACTCAGGAGGCGACACCCAAATTTCTCCCTCTCTATCCTACGCACGTATAAGGGTGGCCATTTCCACGTTAGAACTGGGTCCACGGAGCCAGAGCTGGGGCTGGCGGCGCCCTGACTCTATCACTATTACAAAATATCTCATAGATATCAGCTCATAGGTGCTGGTTAATTTAAAACTAACACCTATAAGTCTTTTCCCACGCCCGCGTGCTCAAAATAACATAGAACCGGCACATTTGAGGAACTATAGGTGTCGGTTCAATAGGAAACCCGAAACAATAATATCAGTACGGTTTTTTAAAAGAACTGGCACCTATAATACATTTTAGGTTCCGCTTAATTAAAAACCAGCACCCCGTAAAACCCACCAGCCTTCATCCTTATCCATTCACGCATTTTCTTCTCCGCATCCTTATCCGCTCGCTCTCCCGGCCCTCCTCCTCTTCCTCCTCACCTGCTCCCTCCACGCCACTCCTCTCCGGTCACCTCCCCTTCTCTCCCCACGTAGGTGGCCAAGGACGCACGGTGGCGATGGCCACAGGTGTGGCCAACGGAGGCGGCAGTGGCGCTGGGTGGGATACACGTGTTGGGAAGTCTGGGTGTAGTGGGTGGGACACGCTCGGCGGCAGTGGAGAAGGCCGGCACGGAGATTGACAGTGGTGGTTGCGGCGGCGGTGGCGGTGGTGGTGGAGGAGGCTTGTCAACACCGTCTCTCTCCTAGGGCCCCTCCCTCCTCTTCGTCCGTCCTTTCCCCCTTCTCTTCCTCCAAATCCGGTGATGGCGGCGGCAGTGGAGAAGGCCAGCGCGCACGAGATGGCAGCCAGCGATCCAGCAACGGCAGCTCCATCAGTTCTTTTTTTTATCGAATACTACAGGTGTCGGTTGTGCGTTAAGAATTACACATGTAATCTCTATACGTGCCAGTTCTAAAAGCGACACCTGTGCCTAGGAGTATAGATGTCGATAAATTCGTGTCGGCTGGAAGACCGACACCTATTGCCAGTTTCTAGCTGGCACCTACGAGGTTTTGTGTACCAGTGTATCCGGGGATGAGGGTGGGACCGGGATGATATTTTCATCCGTGGGTGACCCTACGGTACTCCGAAGTTGCATATCACAATAAAATGCGCATTCAAAACAAACCAAGTAAACCTGATTTGATCAGTGCTAGCTGCCAAGAAAGCCCACAAACAATACACTGTCGCACATGCACACAACACATACCAAGAAAACCTAATCTTATCTTCTCCGGTAGCCACTTCTCCAGCCGCCACCACCATCCTTCGTTCAACCGACCACCATAGAGGCCCATAATGGCGCCGCACTGGGCACTCGTGGCATCATGCGGCATCGCGTTTCTGCTGCGTTGCGTCGCTTCTACTCTCTCACGCACCTTCATGCAAGCCATGGCCAGCCACTGCCCAACATCACGCCACGGAACGCCAGAACATCGTCGGGCTCCGGACTCCGGCCTCCGTTTTGCACCTGGCCTCCCACATGGCCGCACCGCGTCATCGCTAGTCTCCCTCTGTGAGGGGCCCCGACCGGGTATCGGGGACCCACCAGGGCTGGGACCGGGGGCTGTTTTGGCCCCGCTTTCTACTCCAGGGCCATGGCCAGGGGAGGGAGTTAGGGGTTGGGGGCGGCACCGTTCTCGTCTAGCCTAGCCTCGACCTACCCCATTACCATCCCAATGCACGTAGGCACAGTTGGGGGTGGAGGAGTAGCAATGAAGATGAGATGATTGTGCGGGCTTACTACTGCAGATCCTGCTCTCCTCTAATGGGAAGGGGAGGGGAGGTCGTTGGCAACTTCTTATCATTGCACATGTTGAACCTTGACAGAGGAAGGAGGTGGCGCATCGTCTCTCACATGACATGGGAAGGAGACAGTGCAATTCACCTTGTCTATGCAAGGGCGAAAATGTCGCGTGCAATTTTGTAAGTGTGAGGCGAGAAGAGAATTTCACATCACAGTGGGGAGACTTCTTCCCTATGTGGGCTAGGGCGGATTGTGCCCGGACTTATGCCACCCTGGCTCCATCCAAATGCCCCAATAGTCTTCGTAGAGGAAATGACCCAAGGAATGACACACGTGGGTTGCGCAGGCAGCGCAGCAATCCCAGTTGGCCGTAGTCCATCCAAACAAAGCCTTATATGAAGATTATTAACCCACACAAGAATAGCTAAAAGAAAAATAAAATACTATAGCACAATAATACATCAATATATCTCCTTTTAACACAATTATTAACAGCTGCTATACTGTGATCTACCCAACTCCACAGCTACCCCAACGATGTTATCCCTTCACTATAATAATGTTATTCTCGGACCACCTAACTTGCAGCAAATCTGAATAATAGACATCCAAATTTAACTCAAAATTAAATCTTCAAGATTTTTTTGCGACTAAACCCTTGTTCACTGAACGCAGTAACAGAGAAATCTATGCATCTCTACCATTCTATTTCTCGGTGAACTAATTGGCCAGTACAAGTCTATAAATAACATCATTCCCATGCATGCGTCCACTCATCCAGCAACTGTTTCTCTATGTGTACCGTTTCTCTCGCTGATTGTGCTACCGATTCAAATCAAAATATCGAAAACAACGCATCATTTTTTGTAAATCGCAATTAGTGCTAGTTAATCCAGCAAGCCTATATATATTCGCCTCTCTGCATAATTAACTGAATCGTCTTCGTTAGCAGTGAGAGTGACAGACGACACATAGAGGGTTTTCATGGAGAAAGTACTGGTGCTCTCCTTGATATGTATTTCACTCTTCCAAGGTCAGCTGGTTTGTAAATTATGTTGGTTTTAGTCGAATTCTGATCGAATGTTTTCAAAATGTGCATGGTTTCTTTTGCGTTTTTGCATTTGTTTTGATCACATGATTTCATCTTGAGATGTTGTTGAAGATTAATGTATGTCTTCTTGATGTAGGATGGGTGGTGCAATCTTTAGAATATGATCATACAGCAAGTATTGAGGCAAGTGATTTTGTTTAATTCTTCTCTTGATCTATATATATCGCTCTCTTCTCAAACAGAAACCATATGTGAGATTGTTGGCAACATGTGCAAATCTCTGACTTTGTTGAACGTTTTTGCCTCCGTCGTCTGGCAGATTCTGAAGTGCAAATCGATAGTTTGTATTCTCGTCTTCCGCTGTATATCTAAAAAAATGATGATTTGTTTATTAATATCAGTTGTTTTCTAGTTTTAAAATGTAAGGCTCTGGATAGGTAGATCTGGTGCGAGATTGACTGGGATGCCAAAATTGCGAAAATTGATTAGAGCTGGGCTGTTAAAAACCCAATTTTATTTTATTAGTGCCAGGAAATTAGTACCCCGAGTTAATTTGGTTCAATCAAAATCCAAATCACTCGACTATTTTGTTAATTGAAACATCTCTAATCAGTGAAGAGGTAAAAAAAAAAGACATTTATGTGTATTGTGTAGTTGTATACCGTTCAAAAATTTAAACGTTCCTCTACCGTTCAAAAACCTTGAAATGTTCAAACGAGCTTGCATGCCACATCTGCAGTGCCTTCGCGATCCGATGAAGCCGCTGTACAACGGCGGCATCATCCAGAACGGCGAGTTCAACAGCGGCCTCATGGGCTGGTCCACGCACCGCGACATCAAGGCCGGCGTGAGCAGCTCGCCGTCCGGCAACAAGTTCGCCGTGGTGCAGCGCACCGACTCCCCCTCCGGAGCTGCCGACGCCGCCGTGCCATCGCGCAGCGTCTACCAGAAGATCCAGCTGCAGAGCGACACCCACTACTCGCTGTCCGGTACGTGCAACTAGCACTCGATCGAGTACATATGCATGCGGATTAATTGCGTGCTTGCGTGGTCACCGTCTTACGAGTTACGATCGATCCGCGTCTCGCCGGCGCGCGCGCCACAGCATGGTTGCAGGTGTCGGCCGGCGCCGCGCACGTGAAGGCTTTCGTCAAGACACCCAACGGCGAGCGCGTCGTCGCCGGCAGCGTCTCCGCCCAGTCCGGCTGCTGGAGCATGCTCAAGGGCGGCATGACCGCCTACTCCTCCGGCCCAGGACGGATCTTCTTCGAGGTGACGCAACACTACTTACTACTCCAAATCGATGCAATTTCGTCCAACACATCGCAGGCGTTCCACCCACCCGTTCGATCGACATCTCAACTTACACGTGTGTGTTCGCAGAGCGACGCGCCGGTGGACATCTGGGTGGACAGCGTGTCGATGCAGCCGTTCACGTTCGACGAGTGGGACGCGCACCGGCAGCAGTCCGCCAGCAAGGCGCGGAGGAGCACCGTCCGGGTGGTCGCCCGCGACGCCAACGGCGCGCCCATGGCGAACGCCACGATGATCATCGAGCTCCTCCGGGTCGGTTTCCCGTTCGGCAATACGTTGACCAAGGAGATCCTGGACCTCCCGGAGTACGAGAAGTGGTTCACGTCGCGCTTCTCGGTGGCCACTTTCGAGAACGAGATGAAGTGGTACAGCACCGAGTGGACCCAGAACAACGAGGACTACCGCGTCGCCGACGCCATGCTCAAGCTCGCCCAAAAGTACAACATCAAGGTCAGCTTGATATATCAATATATTGATCGAACTGTCTCACGACGTTCTGATCCAAGCTCACGTACCATAGATACTAACTATAAATTATTTTTTGTTGTTGTTACAAATTAAAGGTTAGGGGACACAACGTGTTCTGGGACGATCAGAACTCGCAGATGAAGTGGGTGACACCGCTGAACCTGAACCAGCTGAAGGCGGCGATGCAGAAGCGGCTCAAGTCGGTGGTGACGCGGTACGCCGGCAAGGTGATCCACTGGGACGTGGTGAACGAGAACCTCCACTTCAACTTCTTCGAGACCAAGCTGGGCCCCAACGCGTCGCCGATGATCTACAACCAGGTGGGGCAGTTGGACCACAATGCCATCCTCTTCATGAACGAGTTCAACACGCTGGAGCAGCCCGGTGACCCCAACCCGGTGCCCAGCAAGTACGTCGCCAAGATGAAGCAGATCCAGAGCTACCCCGGCAACAGCGGCCTCAAGCTCGGCGTCGGCCTCGAGAGCCACTTCTCCACCCCCAACATACCTTACATGAGGAGCGCCCTCGACACGTTGGCGCAGCTCAAGCTACCCATGTGGCTCACCGAGGTCGACGTCGTCAAAGGACCCAACCAGGTAAACCTGGCACCGATATCGTTTTCTATAGTAGTGAAAAATCTATGCACCTCTAATAACATTATGCTTGCCATGGTGGAATCAGGTGAAGTACTTGGAGCAGGTGCTGAGGGAAGGGTACGCGCACCCGTCGGTGAACGGGATGATAATGTGGGCCGCGTGGCATGCCAAGGGTTGCTACGTGATGTGCCTGACGGACAACAGCTTCAAAAACCTGCCTGTTGGGACCCTCGTAGACAAGCTCATCGCCGAGTGGAAGACGCACAAGACGGCGGCGACGACCGACGCCGACGGCGCCATCGAGCTCGATCTCCCTCACGGCGACTACAACCTGACGGTGAGCCACCCGTCCTTGGGGACGAACGCCGCCGTCCACGCCATGACGGTGGACGCCGCGTCGTCGGCGTCGGAGCACCTGATCAACATTAAGGTGTAGGAGAGTGTGACACGTACATTGTCCTCGTGGTAGCATGCGCTCGATATTTTGGTCAAACAATTTTGTATTTTTTTTTCGTTTTTGCTTAATTAGTGAATAACTAGAAAAATGCCCGTGCGTTGTAACTGGTAAAATAGTTCTTTATCCTATAGATTATACTCCTTGCTTGGTTTTGGACCGAATGCTTATTCCTTCCTTCTTTTTCAGCTCCATTCCTAACCCAATCTGCTACCTTACTCTGTTTGTTCTGCCTATCTTCGCCTCGGCTCACAAAGTGTAGTTGTAGGTTCAGCTCGCACAGTTTTTTGCAATCAATTGAGGAGGAAACGCATGAGGAGGCAAAGTTTCGTAGATTAAAGTGTTCTTTTGCGCACGTGGTAACTCCGATTTTTTCTATCACTGTTTTTTTCAATCTCGATCCGATCCGCATGCACATGCAGGAGGCCAACCTAGCGCCACCTCCACATCGATCTACCTCCCTGTATATTTCGTCCTTTAATTGATTGCAAAAATCGATTCCCTACTCTTGCCTCATCATTTTTCCCATGATTTCCCCTTTCAATTCAGCTTTAATTAGGTAAATTTAATCTCCATTTAACATGTTGCCGATGATGGCCGCCTGACAAGTTTGATTTGCTTCGATTTTGGGAAAAAGGGAAAGAGGAGATCAAGTGGATTAAAAGCCCTCAACCAATTTTGGGAGCTCGAGAAAGATTCAGCTGAATTTGATATGGAGAATCGGATCCAACACCATACAGGTACGGACCTGTCTTCCGGAGGTTGAAGATGGCAGTAGGCTGTGCGAGCTGGGCTTGTAGCTCCACTTGTTGGCTAGGCCGAAGACAGGCGGGCCGAGCAGAGGGAGATGCAGGCTGGGCTGGGACTGAAAAGGAAGAAATGAATGGTCTTTCGTCCTAAAACAAGAATTTTCATTAATTTTTTCAATTATAATTCAATGTTTTAATTTATTGCTTATCTTCTAATAATTGTTGTATCACCGAGAAACGTTTTCATCCGTTGCAACGCACGGGCATTTTTTAGAAAATAGTGCTCGTGCGTTGCAATGGGAAAGTCTAAAATTATGTTAAACGTTAAATGAATTTGAAAAGATATATTTTTTGATCTACATTAAGGACCATGTTAAAAATGTATACATCCTAATTACATTTTTTACTAAGGATAGTGTATGTGACGTCGATTAAAAAGGAGAATCAGAAGACACTGGCAGTTACGAACAGAGGCGCGGGAAGAGCTTGGGCGCAAGAGCTGGAGAGATGAAGTGGCAAAAGGAGGGGAGAAGAGCTCCCTTGCGGCGCCCTCTATACTTCCCTCTGCGCCCTAGCCCCTTATTTCTCGCGCCCACTTCCTTCGCCCCCTCGATTCTTACGGCCGCGTCCTCTACCCCCTCGCTTCTGGCACCCACTTCCCCACATGCCCATATCCAGCGCATGCGTACTGTGTGCGGCCGTTTCGGCCAGGACAGGGTAGGCACACGATCTCCTCAAGGAAGCCCGGTAGCCGCATCCATCATTACTAGGTGGCCATTTCAGTTTCCGCACATCACCCAAAAGATGCGACAATCACGAAGCAATGGCCCATCGTTATCGGGGAGATGGTTCCACTTCACGCGGGACCCGCTGCCAAGGTGCCACCACGCAAAGCCAAAACCGGGCCCGTACACCCTTGACCAGGAGGGATGGCGGTAACCCTCGCCGCTGGCAAGAAGCGTCGCCCAGGGCTAACTCCGGGGGCTGCTGTCGGTGATATGGGCCCGGGAGTATCGCGAGCAATGGGAGGAGGCCGCCCCGAGTACGCGTGGCACGCCCCGAAGGGGGTCAGGCCATGCGTGGAGCGGCAACTGCCTCCCGCGTGGGAGGTCGGGCTGGCCGAGCCCTCCTCCCGCGTGGGGGGTCGGGCTGCCCTGGCCCCCCCCCACGATCAAGCCCACGTGCGTCGGCATACGGGGAAGCCTTTGAACATACAGCTCGTGCGATAGTCGGCGATAGTGCTGGATAGGCGTATCCGTGAGCCCACATACGGGGAAGCCTTTGAACACACACAATAAGTGACTAACGCTAGTGTTGTCACTAGTGTAGCGTAAGGGATGAATGTCAAGCGAAACGAAATGAAAACAAACAGTTGAGGACTCGGTCGAAGAGGGGCATAATTATGAAATTAGAAGATACCCAATGGGTAGGTTAACGCCTGTCTATTTCCTATCACGCTAGATTTATTCTTGAGTTAATTGTGGGTTGGGGCTTTTTTGCCCTCCAAAGTTTCATTTTAAATCACCCTTTAGCTGATGCTTTAATTTTAGAATAGATAACTTTACATTTGTTGCATTTTGAACTATCTCGCAACTCTCTTCTATGGCTATTTCTAACCACTCTTCCGATAAAAAGGTGTGCAAGAGTCAATATGCTTTAAGGCCTTTGTGCTAAAAAGTGGTTTAGGTGCTCCGAATTACGACAACAGCTGAATTACCTCATTCAAAGTAGAAAGATTAGAAAAAATAGTTTAAAATAAAACTTTGATAATAAAATACGGGCCAGCCTATAGCAAACTATAGCTTATTGCATCTCTGTCGTGTTTTAATTTCATTTCATTTGATATTTTTAGGATTTGATCACTTTTTTCGACCAACTGATGTCTAAAGAAAAAAACACTCATCTCTTGGCATCGTCGGAAGTTACGAGCACGGTGAACTTGTGCCCTGTGGTGGATCATCTTGTTCGAGCGGTTTCAGGTGCATTTCAAGAGCTCTATTTAGAGTTAGATTTAGGGCTTATTCAATTGGAAGGATTTTCAAAACACAAGAATAGAATAAGTAAAGGACTAAAATATCACATGCACTCTAATCCTTAGGAGTTTTTTTAAGAGGTCTTACCTCATACTTAAAAAAACCTATAAAATAAGATTGTAAGACTACAATTCTTAGGAATTTGGTAGGATCTATTCCTATAAAAATTATATGGTACGGTTTTAATTCCTACAACAATTCTTTGGAAGTCATTAAAACCGAATAGGACACGCTCCTATCAGTACTGATTCAGAAATGCTGCTAGGCTAGCCTGCCAGCAGATGTTGCAAAACGTTGATCAGTTTCTCAATTGAACATTACTTGGACAAGCATTCTTCCCGTTACAGATCGATTCAAAACAGGTTCTTTTAATGTTTTAGAGTGTGTTCTATATTACACTTTCCTAACTTCTATTCACTCATTTTTCATGCGCGCTTTTCGAACTGCTAAATGGTGCATTTAAAAAAATATAGAAAAGTTGACTTAAAAATCATATTAATCTGAATCATACGCTAATAAGCTACCTCGATTTCCATGTGACGGGAAGAAGTTCCCAAACAACATATCCAAACAAAGCCCTTTGTTTCGTACATGTTGATTTGGATTCTACCTCGTTATCTATTACCACGCTTTCCAAACCACTAAACTACGTATTTTATGGGATATATATGTGTATGTATAAAAGCTTTTTCAAAAGAATCAAATATTATTTTTAAGTTCGTAGTAATTAATACTTGGCTAATCAAGCATTAATGATCCATCATGTTTTCGGAGACACCAATAGCTACAGCCGTACAACTGAATCAACCTAAACCTGGCACATCTGATGTGTACAACTCTACATAAAAGTGGACCTGTGGACTTGAAACTGAAAATTTTGGTACAAACTTTCTACTTGGACGACTTGATGGTTCATAAAAGTGTGTTGGCAGTATGCCATGAGGCCCTTCGACCGAACCTGCCGAAACCAGCCAAGCAGCGAGGATCCGAACTCTAGGCGCCCAAGATCCCTTGGGGCGAAGCCCCGTGGTGAAGACATCAGGGCGAAAGGGGCGATGGGCGAAGAGTTGCACCGGGTCCCTGTCAGTCTGGGCGAAAGCTACATGGCGAAGGCATACTCCGAAGGAGGACGACTTCGCCGGATCGGATCCGATCCAGGAAGGCCCAGTGGGCTAGCCCAATCGCCCCAGCCTGTTGGCCACTGGGCCAGTAGTCGCCAGGCGGCCCATTAAGGGCCCATATACCGTAATTACAGCGGTACCCATGTAAGTGCCCCTTTGTAAGGGTGGCCAAGTAAATTCCCCTGTAATAGCCCTAAACCCTAATAGGGGATCTGTAATAGGGTTATAAATAGCCACCTAGGGCCATGTAAAAGGGGATCCCCAATTTTAAATCCAAGATTTAACACACTTTACTTTCCCAACAACTGTTGAGTGTCCACGTCCTTCGACGTATGCAGTTGTCGTTTCGATAACAGCTGCCGCCGACCGTGGGGACTTCCGAGTGAAACCACTGAGAGCGAATGCCACCGAAGAAGGTCTCAAAGGAGAGGGTTGTTAACCAAAAGGAGAGCTTAGCAGAAGAGGCGATGGCTGCCGAAGAAGGGGCGGAACCTTTGGCGCCCGCCGAAGTGGGGGCGGCGCTGTTAGCTTCGGCGCTCGCGCCATAACCACCACCTTCGGCTCCTGCCACTTCGGCGGGGCAAGTGCTGGCAACTCAGCGGACTTCGACCGCGCCCACGGCTGTGCAACTTGACCCCAACCTCGAGGCATAGGGCGAAGCCAGCATGGAAGCCATGTGGCAGAACATGGCGCGACTCCAAGACATGCTTTGCCAGATGCAAGAGCAGCAGCAAGCATACGAAGCAGCACGGCAAGCCAAGGTTGCTCCGGCCCCCATTCTACAGTACTCGGCAGGCTACATCCCGCCTCAAGCCTACTAGCAAGCGCCGGTACAAGCCGTACAAGGACCGGTGTACCTCCCCGGCCAGCCTTCGGCCGCAGCAGCGCACCCACTTCCTGGCGCGCGGCCGCAGGTTCAACCGGCTGTGGTCCAAGTGCACTCTTCACCACCCCGCCAAATGTCACAGGCGATGGCGGAGGGGGCTTTGGCCCTGCAAGCGCAGCTTCAAGCTTTCCTTCAGCAGCTCAGTCAACCCCACAACATCTCAAGCACAACCCCTTCGGCTCAGCCGGAGGGGGGCTCCGGCCAAGGCGTGCCAGGGTGGCAGCCGTCGAACCAGCCCGGGCCGGGGGCTTCGCCCTGGGGTCAGGGGCCGCAGTTCGATTTTTACAACACCACTCAAGCACTGTTGTTCGGAATCGGGCCACCGAACGCCGCAGCCCAGCCACTAGCACAGGCCATGACTTCACCGTTCGCCACGCCATATTCGCAGCCAAGCGGGCCCTCGCTGCATGGCGTCATGGGTAAGGCTGGGGCGAAAAGGGGCTGCCACTGAGCGGGGGGATCAAAAATCGTCCAATCCCACCTCAGTTCAAATTCCCACCCGTTCCGCGGTACTCGGGCGAAATAGACCCAAAAGAGTTTCTCTCTATCTACGAGTCCGCGATCGAAGCCGCTCACGGCGACGAAAATACCAAGGCGAAGGTAATCCATCTCGTTCTAGACGGCATCGCCCGTTCTTGGTATTTCAATTTACCCACCAATAGCATTTACTCATGGGAGCAATTGCGCGATGTCTTTATCCTTAATTTTCGAGGCACCTATGAGGAGCCGAAGACACAGCAACATTTGCTCGGTATTCGCTAGAGACCGGGCGAATCCATTCGGGAGTACATGCACCGCTTCTCGCAAGCCTGATGCCAAGTCCAAGATATAACCGAAGCATCTGTCATCAACACCGCTTCGGCTGGGCTGCTCGAGGGAGAACTCACAAGGAAGATCGCCAACAAGGAGCCGCAAACTCTCGAGCACCTGCTTCGCATCATCGACGGGTACGCTCGGGGCGAAGAAGACTCCAAGCGAAGGCAGGCAATCCAAGCGGAGTACGACAAAGCCTCCATCACCGTGGCCCAAGCCCAGATGCAAGCGCAAGTCCCCGAACTGGCTCCCCCTGTTGTTCGCCAACCCCTGCCAGCGAACCAGGGGCAACCGCCGAGACAAGGCCAAGCTCCCATGACTTGGAGGAAATTCAGGACCGATCGTACAGGCAAGGCGGTGATGGCTGTCGAAGAAGTACAAGCCCTTCGCAAGGAGTTCGATGCCCAACAGGGCGGCAGCCATCAGTAGCCTGTTCGCAAGAAGGTCAGAAAGGACCTCTATTGCGCCTACCATGGGTGATCTACGCACACCACCGAGCAGTGCCGAAATATTCGTCAATGAAGCAACACTCAAGAACCAAGGCCACATTAGGGTACCACGGTCGAAGCACCTCGCGAAACGGCCCGAGAGCCATCACCCCCAGCTGAGCAACGCCAAGACGTGTAGCGCAGAATCATCGAGGTGATCACAAGGGCTGATCCACCGGTCCAGCCGTCGAAGCGACAGAGAAAGTTGCAGCTGCGAACGGTGCATAACATCACTGCCGCAGGCGAGGAGGTCTCGAAGTACCTGAACCGGCAAATGTCTTTCGGCCCGGAGGATGCCGAAGGAGTGCTGTTCCTACATCAAGACCCCCTGGTAATTTCGGCCGAAGTGGCCGGCTGTGAAGTCCGGTGAGTTCTGGTCGATGGAGATAGCTCGGCCGATGTCATCTTCGCCGAAGCATACGCCAAGATGGGGCTACCAACTTCGGCCCTCACTCAAGCACAGGCTTCGCTTCGCGGTTTCGGCGGGGAGGCGGTTCAAGTTCTCGGCCAGGCATGGTTGATGGTTGCTTTCGGCTTGGGCAAAAACAGGCGCGAAGAGCAGATCCTTTTCGACGTAGTCGACATCCCATACAGCTACAGCGCCATCTTCGGCCGGGCAACCCTGAACAAGTTTGAAGCCATCTCCCACCACAACTACCTTAAGCTGAAGATGCCCGGTCCGGCAAGGGTAATCGTCGTCAAGGGGCTTCAACCCCCAGCTATGTCAAAAGGCGACTTGGCCGTGATTAACAGGGCAGTGCACAATGTGGAGGCTGAACCGCGTGTCAACCGCGTGCCGAAGCCAGCCCCTCATGGCAAGGTGATCAAAGTGCAAGTAACCGAGATGGACCCGGCAAAGTTCGTCCAGCTGGGGGGTGATCTAGGCGAAGAGGAAGCAAGGAAAATCCTAGAAGTACTCAAAGAAAACATTGACATCTTCGCCTAGAGCCCTAGCAAAGTGGGGGGTGTTTCGCCAGAACTCATCATGCATCACTTGGCGATCAAGTCAGACGCCAAGCCAAGAAAGCAGAAGCTGCGCAAGATGTCCGCTGATCGCCAAGAGGCAGCGAAGGCCGAATGCAGAAGCTTCTCAAGGCCGGGGTGATCAGGGAGATCAACCACCCGGAGTGGCTAGCGAACCTGGTCTTGGTGAAGAAGTCGAACGGCAAGTGGCGCATGTGCGTCGATTTCACAGACCACAACAAGGTTTGCCCGAAGGATGACTTCCCCTTGCCACGGATCGACCAGCTTGTTGATTCGACGGCTGGTTGCGAGCTCATGTGCTTCTTGGATGCCTACTCCGGCTATCACAAGATCCACATGAATCCAGACGACATCGCCAAGACAGCTTTCATCACGCCATTCGGCACTTTCTACCACCTCAGGATGCCTTTCGGCCTGAGGAACGCCGGGGCAACGTTCGCCAGGCTGGTGTACAAGGTGCTTCGCAAACAGCTGGAGCGAAACGTGGAGGCCTATGTCGACGACATCGTCGTAAAGAGCTGCAAGGCCTTCGACCATGTGTCTGATTTACAAGAGACCTTCGACAACTTGCGCGCGGCGGGTATGAAATTAAACCCGGAGAAATGTGTTTTTGGCGTTCGCGCGGGCAAGTTGTTGGGTTTTCTTGTTTCGAAAAGGGGTATCGAGGCGAACCCCGAGAAAATTGACGCCATTCAGCAAAAGAGGCCACCATCGAGCGTACGCGAAGTACAAAAGCTCGTGGGCCGAATTGCGGCACTCAGTCGTTTTCTCTCGAAAGCAGCCGAAAGGGGCCTGCCATTTTTCAAGACCCTCCGGGGCGCAGGAAAGTTTAGCTGGACCCCCGAGTGCCAAGCCACATTCGACGAGCTAAAGCAGTATTTGCAAAGCCCACCCGCCCTGGTAAGCCCAACACCAGGAAGCGAAATGCTGCTATATCTAGTGGCTTCGCCAGTGGCAATCAGTGCAGTCCTTGTCCAAGAGACAGAATCAGGACAGAAACCGGTATACTTCGTCTCCGAAGCCTTACAAGGGGTGAAGACAAGATATATTGAGATGGAAAAGCTCGCCTATGCCCTGGTGATGGCTTCGTGCAAGCTCAAGCACTACTTGCAGGCCCACAAAATCACTGTGCCTTCGTAGTATCCCTTGGGCAGGGCAAGGAGATCTCTGGTAGACTCAGCAAGTGGGTAGCAGAGTTATCCCCCTTCGACCTGCATTTCGTAGCGTGCACTGCTATCAAATCCTATGTCCTAGCCGATTTCGTGGTCGAATGGACACCGGCGTCCACCCCCAAACCTCAGCATGTCGAACAACCTTGGATAATGCATTCCGACGGCTCGTGGACACCGGCGTCCGCCCCCGAACCTCAGTCATGTTGACAAGTCTTTTGAAGCAAAAGACGAAGGGATGAAAAAGTTCTTGGAGGTTGTTCGGTCTATGGAAAAGTGCTTCGCCGGGATAACGATCGAACACCTACCAGAGGCCAGAATGAGGATGCAGACGCCCTGGCAAAATCCGCCGCCTACGGAGGGCCACATTCACCAGGCATCTTTTTCGAGATCCTATACGCACCAAGCGTGCCTGTAGAAACTATGGATGTCATGGCCATCGACCAGACAGGTCCGGACGAAGATCCAGAGGACTGGCGAACCCAGTTCGTGAAGTACCTCAGGGATGGCTGGCTTCCAAAGGACGAAGCGGAGGCGAAACGCTTGCAAATTAGAGCCAGACAGTACAAGCTGGTCTCGGGATAGCTATATCGCTCTGGAGTACTCCAACCTTTGCTTCGCTGCATCTCCTTCGCTGAAGGCGAAGAAATGGTGAAAGAAATACATGAGGGGCTCTGCGGTGCACACCAAGCTGCGAGAACAGTCGCCTCCAAGGTGTTTCGCCAGGGAGTATATTGGCCTACCGTGCTGAAAGTTTGCGTTGAGCAGGTCAAAAAGTGCGAAAGCTGCCAGCAACATGGCCGAAGCCAGACCGCACCATAATATGAGCTGTAGCCTATCGCACCAGTCTGGCCCTTCGCCAGGTGGGGGCTAGACATCATTGGTCCATTCCCAGTGGCGCGAAACGGATACAAGTTTGCAATTGTAGCCATCGAATACTTCTCGTGTTGGATCGAGGCCGAACCACTCTGCGCGATCACTTCGGCGGCAGTACAGAAGTTTGTCTGGAAAAACATTGTTTGCCGTTTCGGAGTTCCAAGGGAGTTCATCACGGACAATGGTAAATAGTTCGACTTTGACAGATTCAGGGAAATGTGCGAGGGGCTAAACCTGGAAATCAGGTTCGCATCGGTCGCGCACCCACAATCGAACGGGGCGCCAAACGCACAAATGGCAAGATCTTGGAGGCGCTCAAGAAAAGGCTTGAGGGGGGCAGCGAAGGGCAGATGGCCAGACGAAATGTTGTCTGTTCTTTGGGCCCTCCGAACAACTCCAACAAGGCCAACCAAGTTCAGCCCGTTCATGCTCCTCTACGGAGATGAGGCGATGACCCCAACAGAGCTAGGGGCTAACTCACCAAGACTGATGTTCTCAGGGGGCGAAGATGGGCGCGAAGTGTCGCTCGAACTCCTTGAGGAGGTACGAGTCGAAGCACTAGAACACATGCACAAGTACACCACAAGCACTTTGGCAACCTACAACAAAAAGGTTCGCCCAACAGAGCTCCTACCCGGCCATCTCGTCCTGAGGAAAAAGACGAACCCGGTAGCGGTCGGGAAGCTTGAGTCAAAATGGGAAGGGCCATATCTCATCAAGCACAGGTCAAGAACGGGCTCTTTTCGCATAGCAACACTAGAGGGCGAAGAGTTCGATCACTCGTGGAACGCCGCTTCCCTCAAGCGTTTCTATGTCTAGATAGGGTGGCACCCTATTTGCTGAAATGTAAAAATGTACATATTGCTGTGTAGCTGTTTTGGCATCTGCCATGTTGTAAGCCTTCCGGCACAAAAAACACAAAAAGGGGAGAAAATGAAAAAAAGAAAAAAAAAGAACTGGACGTAGGGCTATTATCCACCCTCGAGGCCCGAACCAGTATAAAATCTCTGTCTTTCGCCTTTTTTACTTATGTGCATGATAATTCGTGGACAAACGCCTGATCAGCAAAAACGCCAGGGGGGCGAAATGAATCGGCCGAAGCATCGCTCGCCGAACGTTGAAACCGCGACAGCTTGTTTCGGAAAATGACTAGACCGAACACCGTTATAGTCGATCTATACCGAGAATTCGCGCCGCTGATTAACGCAGAATGCCAGAGATTGATAACAGAAGTCGAAAGCTGAAAAGTCAGCAGACCTATTTTGCCAAAATACGCAAAGGGGCCGATATATTCCGGCCCAACGAAAGCACGTGACGTGATAATGCACAAAATGGCGAAAAGGAAACAAAAGCACACCTTTATTAACTTTGAAAAACAATCGACAGTACATATCATACAACATGATATAGGCGAAAGGATTTAAACCTTCGCTTACAAGTAAATTACATCTTCGCCCCCAAAACAAATACCAAAAGAGTGATCTGGCGAACATGGTTCGTCGTCACTACTAATGTTGTACACTACCTGTTGACGATGAAATTTGGTAAGCAAATCTAATCTGTGAGAGTCGAAAACACAATTTGGTCCGAAGCGGATTTGAAGATAAGCAAGGATATCGGAAACGGAGTGCACATCGGCTGGAGTTCGTATCAGCTGGAGGCTGATTCCGAGTAGGATAGTCGATGGGGCCGATATTGCATGTAAAGTCAATATTGGCTTTGACAGAGGATTTACGATGGGATTGCCGTGCAAGGATAGAGTCCTGAAGAGGCAATTGTATCTATTAATTAGGATATTTTGTAATTTAGTTGCAGATTATCGTGGTAAGAGTCCGCCTAAGGGACTTGTTCGTTAGTTGGATTTGTATTAGGTTAATATGAGTCGTGTCCGTGATGGACAATGTTTGTATTTTCGGGTATAAGTGTAGTCCCGAGGTCTTGTAAATAATAACAACACACGTTCAATCAATCTCGGCGCATCGCCACCTTTGTTTTCTACTTTTGACAAGCTTGTGCTTTCAAGTCGTGCTGCATCAATTTGATCTTCGGCAAAAAGGTATATCTTGTCATGGCGATTTGCATCATTGGAGTTAGTGCTTACATCTTTACGACACTCTAATTCTATCTTGCAAATCTCCGGAGTTATCATATATATCATATAGCTTAGATCAATGATGCTATCTCTCATATCGGCTAGATCTGTTTTAGGGTTTCATCGGTATTGGCTAGTTTACTTTGTTGATTCATGTTATATGATGTATCCACCATCCCAATTTGATGATTATTGGCTTGTTAGATATTGTGCTTCTTTTATGCTAGTGCTGCATTGGTTAAGTCCAACCTATTAAGTTGTTTTAGATTCATGATCTTTAATTTGCTTTGCGGTTATCAATAGGGATAGTATCGGGGTTTTAGCCGATCTTATCTGTTTAGAATATTTGACATAGTTTTATGCTTTGTTTAATGTTCTATATTTAATATCTGTTGTTTTATCATGAAACTGTATCGGATTTACGACCAATATACAATTAGATCTAGATATCGGCTATGACATTGGTTTTATGTGATCGTTATTTCATGTTACGATAGACTTAAAGCAATTTATACTGTCTCGGTTCAGTCCGATCTGTACCAATTATTTATTTCTAAAGTAATAGTGATCTATTGGTTGCATAACATTGATATCCATAGCCGATATACTAATGTTAAGGTTATTTTCATACTTACTCATACCTTACAGCAGATTCATCCTTTATTGCATCGGCTAGGTCACATACGATATGAAATCGGCCCTACAGCCGATTGTCTATCGTTTACTAACATTCTTTGCATGTTTTCTTGTTGATTGCAGGATCAAATCAACTGGCACGCCCTTGAACCTAAAACCCTAATTTTGGACCTGCACTAGAGTTAAGCAGATCTCTCAGGCCAGTGTGTGTTTTTTGCATCAACACGCTTTTGACACGCCCGGTGGGACCAAGTGTCATCATGTCACCAAACACCACTGAAGTTTCTGAGGACAACGTCTTGTCGGTTACGATCGAGCAGCTGAGTGAAGAGCAGAGAGAAGAGATGCAACAAATGCTGAATCAACTCCAGAGCCAGTATCTCCACTCATTCAAAGTAACACGGCAAGACACGGTTATTCAAAGAGCTAAAGTCAAGCTACCGATGATCGTAAAACAAGATCCAAGCACTTCCGGGTCGGGAGAAGAAAAGGATAAACAGATCAAAGCCGAATCAGATGATGATGAACTCCACACATTGCAAGATCGCATCGACTCGGCCGTTCATCACGCTTTGGTCAACCAATCTGGAGTGCTCGTGAACACATTAACAAACATGATCAAGTCGGTAGTTGATGGAACGATAGCCGAGGAACAGGCTAAAGGACCGATATATTTACCAGACGGCACGTTCCCAGGATACAGAACTATGAAGACAGACATCGGCGAGAACCAAGGAAGTCAACAATTGCTTCAAACCCAGGCTCCATCGGCTCCTTACTGAAGCTCAAATATTCCAGCAATTCTGACCCGATTGCAGCCGATCACTGGGGGGCAAGCATCAACTCAGTTAACACTAGAACAATTAATAAGTATCTTACACCCAAAACCGCCAGCTATCGACACATCTTACCAAATTCCTTCGGTTCCGCAAAAGCCGATTGGAATTACTCAGCCGATAGGCCAGCAGTACAGTACAGAGCAACTCCCATATGTACCACCTCAAGGCATATCGGCTGGCTTCAATCATCTCTATCAACCCCATTCACCACGACCTCAGTCGATCCAATACGGCCAGATGGATCCACTTCAACAGCAGTATGGTGGAGCAACAGCACATCAACCCTGGGCCGATATGATCGCTGACGTCATGAGAGAACAGTTTGGGCTCAAGCCAAAAGACAATGGCAATATGTATCGGCACCCATATCCGGAATATTTTGATCGGGTTCCATTACCAAACTGATACAAGGTGCCAGACTTCTCTAAATTTTCAGGACAAGACAATGTATCTACTTATGAGCATGTTAGCCGATTTCTAGCTCAGTGTGGTGAAGCATCGGCTACAGAGGCTCTCAGAGTTAGATTATTCCCACTTTCTTTATCTGGATCGGCATTCACGTGGTTTTCATCTCTACCTTATAACTCAATCAGAAGTTGGGCCGATCTGGAGAAACAATTCCACAAGTACTTTTTCAGTGGAGTACAAGAGATGAAGCTATTAGACCTCACTGCAATCAGGCAAAAATCAGATGAGTCGGTTCCAGATTATATTCAACGTTTCAGAGATGTGAGGAATAGATGCTACAGTCTGGCCTTGACAGATTCTCAGCTAGCCGATTTGGCCTTCCAAGATTTGTTAGCGCCGATAAGGGAAAGATTTTCAGCCCAAGACTTTGAGAGTTTAGCTCATCTAGCTCAGAAAATATCGGCTCATGAGACAAGGTTCCAGGAGGCAAGAAAATTTATCAAAAAGGCAAACAACGTAAACAATGTCTACAATTATGACTCTGATTCCGAAGATGATGACCCGGAAATCAATGCAGCCGAGTGGGCTAGGAACAAGAAGGCGGTGGTCTGTCAATGGGTCAAGAATTCGGGAAAGGAGGAGAGATTTGATTTTGACATCACCAAAGCCGACAAGATCTTTGATCTTCTTCTCCAAGAAAAATAGATTCAGCTTCCAGTAGGACATGTTATCCCATCGGCTGAGGAGTTGAAGAAGAGGAAGTACTGCAAGTGGCATAATACAGGATCTCATAACACCAATGGTTGCAAAATTTTCAGGCAACAGATCCAGTCGGCTATCGAGCAAGGAAAGATTAAGATTGATGAATCCAAGAGGCCGATGAAGATAGATGGACACCCTTTTCCAGTCAACATGGTGTACCCTGGATATAATCGGGATACAGCCGATGGAGGTAAAAATTATAACAGGAGCATCAGATCGGCTGGTATGATCAACAAGTATCAGAAAAGGCGCCAAGGGGAAGAGGAGACATATGCCCGTGAAAACGAAAGATATTTTGATCCTCATTGGAGTCGTGAGTTTTTCAGATTTTGCTGGAATGAGGGTATGAGGTTGCCATCTATTGAAAATTGTCCCGGATGTAGTGATCCTGATGCACAATTCATCCAAAGACCAAGCCGACAAGGTTCAACGACACATCGGCTGATTCAGGCAAGGTTGCCAGTTCATGAAAGACTTGGGCCGATGCAGCAAGACAATGATGAAGATGACTCACCTAGAGAATCCAAGTCGATGTATCCTCAATGGTGCCCTTCTGGAATATTCACTAAAAACCAAAAGAGGAGAGTTCAAACGATGTGAAATAGGGAACAATTCCAGGAGGTCGAAGGGGAAATTGAACATCGGCTAAGGCAGAGAACAAAGAAAGTCTGGTGCGTGAAGAGCAAAGTAGTGCCAGCCGATGAAGTTGAAGCCGATCGCAACAAAAGCCATCAACATAAGGGAAAAGAGGTGGTGTCATCTGCTACAAACATGGTTTTCATGCTACCAGCCGAACATGCGGTTGAGCAAGTTGTTGAGCAAGAAGAAAATCTGCCATCGGCTAAGCTGATCTTATCTCCACAACAAGCCGTGTTTGAGAAACCTGAAGGAACCGATCATCAGCACCTCAAGCCGTTGTATGTAAAGGGATTTGTCGATGGCAAGCCGATGTCAAAGATGCTAGTCGATGGGGGAGCAGATGTTAATCTTATGCCATACACAACATTCAGGAAACTTGGGAAGAATTCAGAGGATTTGATCAAGACTAACATGGTTCTAAAAGATCTTGGCGGGAATCCATCTGAGACCAAAGGAGTTTTGAATGTAGAGCTAACCATCGGCAGTAAAACAATTCCTACCATGTTCTTTGTTATTGATGGGAAGGGTTTCTACAGTCTGTTGCTGGGAAGAGATTGGATCCATGCCAATTGTTGCGTCCCTTCAACAATGCACCAGAGCTTGATTCAATGGCAAGGAGACCAAATTGAAATCGTGCCAGCCGACAGGTCAGTCAATGTAGCTAGTATCGATTTATCTGTTTGGGGGATGGAGGGAATAGATTGTTTATCTGGAAAGATTTGGCAAGGAGATTACTTAAAGGTTTCTGATGATGCCATACAGCCAACAGGAGATGGAGAGCCCCAATTTTTGTTTTGAGGGCGCCGTGGAGGGTTCTAATTTCTACACAAAGGACACTGTTGATGATCTCGACGGCAAGCTAGGACAAGGTTTTATGTCGGCCGATGAACTAGAAGAAATCGACATTGGACCAGGTGATAGGTCTAAGCCGACATATATTAGTAAGGGTTTACTAAAAGAATTTAAATGTAAATTAATTGCACTCCTAAAAGAGTATAGAGATTGTTTTGCCTGGGAATGTTATGAGATGCCAGGACTTAGCCGATCGATAGTTGAATATCGGCTACCTATCAAACCAGGATATCGGCCATATAAACAACTAAAGCTGCAATGTATGATGCTATCAAGGCCGAGATTACAAGACTTTATGATGCTAATTTTATCAGACCATGCTGATATGCTGAGTGGATCTCTAATATAGTACTAGTCATCAAGAAAAACGGCAAGCTCAGGGTTTGCATTGATTTCAGAGACTTAAACAAAGCTACACCGAAAGATGAATACCCAATGCCGGTAGCCGATCAACTCGTAGATGCAGCATCTGGACATAAAATTATCAGTTTCATGGATGGCAATGCTAGTTATAATCAAATTTTTATGGCTGAGGAAGATATTCATAAGACTGCTTTTAGATGTCCTGGTGCTATCGGCTTATATGAGTGGGTGGTTATGACTTTTGGTTTAAGAAGTGCTGGTGCTACCTATCAAAGAGCCATGAATTATATTTTTCATGACCTCATCGGCGCATTGGTGGAGATATATATTGATGACGTGGTGGTTAAATCTAAGGAAGTTAATGACCATATAGCCGATTTGAAACAGGTCTTAGAAAGAGCAAGGAAGTATGGGTTGAAGATGAATCCTACTAAGTGCGCTTTTGGTGTATCGGCTGGTCAATTTCTCGGGTTTTTGGTACATGAGCGTGGGATTGAAATTCCTCAGTGGAGTATTGAGGCGATTAAAGATAAAAAACCTCTAGAAGATACAACCAAGTTGCAATCATTGATCGGCAAAATAAATTTTGTTCGGCGTTTCATATCAAACTTGTCTGGCCGAATAAAGTCGTTTACTCCTTTACTAAGGTTGAAAGCCGATCAATAATTTGTCTGGGGAGAAAAGCAGTAGCAAGCATTGGACAATATCAAGGAATATTTGAGTACTCCTCCAGTGCTTATACCACCACAGAAAGGGATTCCATTTAAGTTATATTTGTCAGCCGACCAAAACTCTATCGGCTCAGTTTTGATCCAAGAGGTTGAAGGGAAGGAAATAGTTATATTCTATCTCAGCAGACGTCTTTTGGATGCAGAAACAAGGTATTCACCTGTGGAGAAATTGTGCCTGTGTTTATATTTTTCTTGTACAAAGTTGAGATAGTATCTACTCTCCAATGAGTGTAACATAGTATGCAAGGCCGATGTGGTGCATTATATGCTATCGGCTCCAGTTCTGAAAGGGCGAATTGGGAAGTGGATCTTTGCTTTGTCAGAATTTGATCTCAGGTATGCATCGGCTAAGGCAGTTAAAGGGCAAGCGATAGCCAATTTTATAGTTGAACACAGGGATACTAGCGTGGACAATGTTGATATTATGCCATGGACCTTGTTTTTTGATGGATCTGTTTGCACTCATGGTTGTGGTATCGGCTTAGTAATTATATCGCCTAGGGGGGCAAGTTTCCAGTTTGCTTTTACTATCAAACCATACTCTATAAATAATCAAGCAGAATATGAAGCTGTTCTCAAAGGATTGCAATTATTGAGAGAAGTCGAAGCCGATGCTGTTGAAATTTTGGGCGATTCATTGTTGGTTATAAGTCAGTTGTCCGGAGAATATGAGTGCAAGAACGATATCTTAATGGTCTACAATGAAAAATGTCAAGAGCTGATGAAGACCTTCAAGATAGTAACTTTAAAATATATCCCTAGGGGACAAAATGTTGAGGCCAATGATTTAGCTCAAGTTGCATCCGGCTACAAGCCGATGTTACAAGGGATTGAAGTAGAAGTGGCTTGCATTCCAGCCGATAATTGGAGATTTGATATTTTTGAATACTTCAAAAATCCTTCTCTGTTACCGATTTCCTTCCAAATCCGCTTCGGTCTTAACTCCAAATTCGATGCATGATTTACCAAATTTCGTCGTCAACACCTGCGCATCATTAGATTACTACGTCTTCGGGTTCAGAAGTGCATGAAATAAAGATGAGGTAATATGGAGTTGCTTACGTTAATGGCGGCGTTCTTCTCGGTGGCCGGGAGGTCGCAGACGAGAGTAGGTAGCCAGGCAGAGTCAGAAGCGGGACTTACGACAATATGACCCACCCGGGTGTTCACGGTGTCATCATAGAGATCTGCAAAAGGATAAAAGATAAGTTAGAAGCCAAGAATGAAGTCACTACACAATCAAGAACAAGTGGGTTACGAGAACGAATACCCTGATTCGAGACCCGTGTCTCATCGTCATCTCTCGTGTAATCGAAACTTGGAGTGGTTGGATGCAGTGACGTATGAAGTCTGCACCGACTTCATACCCTGACAACCCTAGTTCTCGAACACTATGGATTTTATCTACAAATGTCTTGAGAGAGGGGTTCAAAGGAGGTTTAGAGGTCCAAGAGGAGGAGCGGTCGGGTTGCTCGTCTAGGACAACGAGAACGGAGGCGAGTTCCTCCATATGGAGATAGAACCATTTCGATCTCCGTGATCTCCGAGATGAATGGCAATCGAAGGGGATGTATTTTGCCTTCATCCCATCTCGGAGACGGAAGCCGCAACATCTGGAGATCATCCACCGAAGGTCATAGAAATGTCGAAACAGATCTAGGAACGACACTACCCCAAGGTAGGCCTCGCAGAGATGAGCAAAGATGCTGAAGAAGGCAATGGAATTTGGGTTAAGGTGGAGAAGATGAAGGTCGTAGAAGTTTAAAAGAAGGAGAAGAAACTCAAAGGGATGAGGCAGAAAACCACATCGAACAAAGTCTTCTAAAACTACGATTTGTCCTAAGGCGGGTTTGGGTTCGGTACCTCCTTCTGACTGCTCTATGTTGTTACGCCCGGGTAGAGATCCTTCCACCTGTAGTTTCTTCATCCCAGTGGTATCGATGATGGATTTTCCCAAATCCATAAGATCATACTTGGAGATGGCAGAGAAAAAGAGAGGTGGGTTAGGGTCTTTTGAGGGCAGGAGGCGAGCCTAAGGAGATGTGTGCGTAGGGAGACAAAAAGTGTTTGTGCAAATGGAACTAGGATGGGTCTCAAAGTTGGAATTTATAGGCGCACTCCCAACGGTTCGAATTTCGAGGAAGTGAGAGAATGCCGCCGTAATTTTCTCAGGTTCGTTTATGGCAGTGGTTTACACTTCGATTCAAATTCATTTGAGGACCGTTGCTCTTCCATTATTTATGTCACATGTTTCATATCTTCTCAATTTTTCAAGAACAATCAAGAAAATGTCATATCGATGCTTGAGAAGTCTGGATACGAGAGCGAGTGCTCATTTGATTTGAAGTCAGGGGCTACTGTCAGGGTTACGAATAAGGCATACCCTCTATCCTTGTATTCATGCAATACACGGATAGGGTATATCAGTATGTACACGGAAAGAGTTTGTCAGATTAAGTAAATCGTATCTAAAAAAGGGGAGATAATGAAGTCCTACTCGGAGAAGAGTAGGGCATTTTCCTTACCGTACGGGGTCCGATATCTCCGAGTTCTACTTGGAGGTTTAGGTGATCTATGGTATAAATATAGACCCACAGGAGGGGGTAGAGGACATGAAATCCCAGTACCAGACACCTGATATCACGGAATCAATCCGGAGGACATGAAGCCAACTCGCCGATAGATCTCGTCGAGCCACCCTCGACAAGGATCTCGTTGGTAATCTCGGAGTTCAGTTGTTCTCTTTTGTATTCTGTGGTATTTCTGATAATCTCATATTAACTGGATTAGGGCTATTACCTTACGAGGGGGCCTGAACTAGTATAATTCTTATCTTTTGTGTGCTTGATGTAGTATCGTGTAGATCCTCGTACCAACGTGCCCCAATACCATCCGAATACGGTCCGCGGGTATCACCCGTCGACAAATTTTGTAAGATAAGTATTACTAAATTTATGGGAATTGATTAATATTTTTCAATTACTTTTATGAATTTTCTGCTTTTCTTGTAAGAAAGTAACAAAAATAGCCCCCTCAACCTCTCACCAAAATAGTAAACAGTGGAATAACCATTCCCTAGACAGTTGGAGTATTTATAGTGTGCAACAAGTATCGGTAATAGCCAACGAACGGACATCGGTGACGGGTTTTGAAGTTATCTTTATCGGGCCTAAGTTTTCGACCATCATTGATGACAACCATCAGTGATGGACCTAAATATTATCTTTGTCGGGCCTCAAATAGAGACCATCAATGATGATACACATCGGTGATGGGCTTAGGTTTAGGGCCCGATAAAGATTACAAAGATAATCTTTGTCGGGCCTAAACATAAGACCATCACCGATATGTCTCATCGGTGGCGGGCTTGAAATACATGCATATGGATAATATCTGTATGAGTATATCTTTGTCAGTGTTTATTTTGGCCCGTTAGAGATGATGACGGTGTGGCGGTCCGCAAGCCCCCGATACGGGAAAGGCCGTTATAGATAAGAAGTTTTGTACTAGTGGTCTCTCCTCTTTCATCGCACTCTCTACCTCCGACCATGAAATTGCCTTCCCCCACCCAAGGGACCGTCCAACACATCCTGCACCCTGGCGGTCCATGCCATCGATCTCATGCAAGCCAAGTAGGACAGCCGCAATGAGATCGGTGAACGCACCACGCCCATGCCACCACCTCCATCCACGATGCCGGTGGCGGTCAGCAACGAGGCGGTGCTGCTGATGGGAGCTCCTAGCGTCGGCTGTGGTGTGGTGCAGGCAGTGGTCAGTTGCGAGGCGGTGCTGATGTCTATGGGTACATACGTGGTGGAGAAGAGGCGTGGTGCTGGCGTCGATGGGGTTGCAGACGTGCAGGGTGGGAGATGAAGGGGTGGAAGAGACTAACGAGTGGTTCCCACACCATTTTCCAAACGAGCTTGTCACATTGGTATACCACGTAGGTAAAAGTGACAAGTAGTTAAGAGACCATCTCTTTAGAGGGGTAAAAAACTTTACTACAAACCTAAAAAGGGGATTTGGATAATTACCTAAAAGTTCCAAGTAGTTAAATTCTCCAGGGCCCGGGGAGTGAGATGTCTATTGGTGGTTGTTGATGCTGCGTGTCAATGTGTAAGAAACAGAGTGGGTGTAGTGGAGGTTAAATACAAGTTCTGATGTGATCATAGCTACTATGAATACAACCATTGTTCTCATCATGGATCAACAAGAAGACAGCAAGATCAACTCCTCCAAGTGCTGGAATCCAATTCGGCCACCTGCAGCAGCGTTGACTTCAAACGGCCGCCAAATCTGCATACGAGCTCCGTTTTCGGCCCGTGAGTACTTGATGGAAAGCTCTCGGAGTCCTCATTCCAATGGATCTAGCCTCATCTCCAAATCCCATCTCAGTTGGCCGCAATTATAGAAACAAGGTTCTGCATCACCTATAATTGGCATACGGGCTTGTAACTTCATCTGGGGCCCCGGCCCATGTGGGGCCCATGTGGGGTGCGCCCCAACCTGGTGGAGCATGCCCCTAGGGACCCCTTGGTCATCCTCCCACCTCCTTAAATAGCTAGGTACCACTTCAGGGTTTCTCGGGTTTTGTTAGATTAAAGTTTAGCCAATTGCTACATTCTTGCAGCGCGCGTGTCGGCTAGACCGTCCATCTGCTTGTCTTCGAAACCCCAACCTATCGTGTGTATTCAATTCCTATTTGCAATATCATATTGTTTTTATCTTGTTCTTGCTTGTTTCTTCGATTTGCTTGCAGGAATAAGGTTGATCTGCACCGGTAAGATCAACAACCAATGGAGAGATGTATCAATCGCTAAGACGCAACACAACGTTTCGTACGCTTGTAGTCAGATTGTCAACGTGTCTCCCAAATCGTTGTTATCTCAACTTACCGAAAGATCGGGCCAATCATAACCTTGAGCGCATCGAGTGGAGCTCAGGGTTTATCAAGTGGTATCAGAGCTTTCGTTTCTTGGTGAGTTTTTATCTACCTATAACTAGAAAATAGCCATACAAAAAAATTGCATCCTTTACCTAGCCATCTTTGTGCCACCACATTGTTCTTTTCAGTTTTTGCTTTGTTGAGTTTTGCGTTGCATCGTCGAGTCGAGTTGCTGGTCTTAGTGTTTAGTCCATTTAGAGTTTCGAGTTCTAGTCATGTTTACTACCACTGTCGCCGTCGCTGCCGTGTGTTCGTTGTCATCGGGATCTTCGAAAACGGAATCGTGGCACCGCTAGGGTTCCGTTTTTCTCATTTCGGGCATTTTCTGATGGTTAATTGTGGAGTTGCATCTAGGGTTTGCCTTAGGCAGCTAGGCTTTTGTCGTGTTTTCATACTGCACGAGAAGTGAAGATTAGATTAGATTGGTTTTTGTTTGGTTCGGGGAAGAAATAGTAGATTGGACTGTTTGCAAAAATGGAACCTACGTGATGAGAGCATTCCATTTTTGTATAATTTTAATTTTAGGGTTTGCACTTTTGCATTTGAATCCCTGTAATTTTTATATTTACATTTGAGTCCCTGTAATCTTACATCCAGGTCCTTGAGTTGTTTTTGCTAAAAAAATAAAAATAATA
The DNA here is from genome assembly GCA_000573905.2 of Oryza punctata. NCBI lineage: Eukaryota > Viridiplantae > Streptophyta > Magnoliopsida > Poales > Poaceae > Oryza > Oryza punctata. The sequence goes on from CM002497.2 coordinate 14,491,132, forward strand.
AAAAAGGCAGAAAGGTGCTAAAAAAAGAACACAAAAGCCGCACCAAAAAAAGAAAGAAAGAAGGAAAAAAGAAGAAAAAAAAGAAAGAAAAGAGAAAATCAGTTATTATCTTTGAGTTTGCTTTTGTATATCAGAGTTATGCTTGAGTTGTTCTTAGTGTTATTTTGTGGTATCGTTTGTATCTAGGCTCGCGTCTCTAGTACGTTCTAGCCTAGGACTAACACGGTACTGACTTTGAACAATTATTCAACTTTGCATTCTCTGATTTGAGCATTTGCTATTCCTTTGCTACATATTTAAGCCTACCCAGAGCTCCACATATTTGCTTGCAGCCATACAGCAAGTGTTTGCCAAGGCATCAATACATCCAACCTCCATTAGGTCTAGGTTGAGTCGGTGCGATCACCATTCCGCTTGCTTTGGTAAGATCTTGTAAGAGCTTGGTTAAAAGCTTGAGTGTGTGTGATATTTGAGCCTCCACTACATAGTAGTTGATAGGAGCATGAATATTCTTGTGTATGTTTCTTGTTTGCTACTAACCATGGCAGGGCTACGCAAGGGGATACAAGATGGTTCTGATCAACATCGATTTTTTCACCTTCGACAATATATGACGTTTTCTCCACATGATGCACATGAGGTACCTGACTATAATTTTGTACGAGTTGAATCTAAGTTACCATTCTATGATGGTAAGTATGATTTTGTTGCTTATATTGACTGGGAGCTAGCAGTAGACAATGAATTTGATAAATATGAATTTTCTGATGCTCAAATGATTAAGGCTACTAGTAATAACTTTACCTCCTCTGCATTATTTTGGTGGAGTCATTTTAGCAATAAACCTAAAACTTTGGATAAGTGCAAAACCATGATGAGGAAGTGTTTTGTGAGTTCTTATTACAAATGCATTCTTCTTGAGAAATTAGAACATCTGAAACAAGGTGATCGAACTGTTAGGGAGTACATCCATGAATTTAAAATTTGTATCATCTATAGTGGTCTAAAAGAATGCAATGAGAACACAACGCGTAGATTTTTCAAGGGGCTTAATTCTGAAATTCAGGTTATGCTTGCTAACGTCACACATATTGAACACCTATTCATGCTTGCTCGTAGCATTGAGAGTCAAATCATATCAAATACGAGAAAACATGAACAATGTGACTTATTTCCTGTTTCTGAATATCCTATATCTTTGTGCAATGATGGTGTGCAAATATTGGAGGAGCAATATTTTGTGTCTCTTGTTACTAACATTTTGCAGGGAGTTCAGAACATTCAACAAAGGGAGGAGAAAGATGTACTTGAGAAGAAAGAGGAGAAGCATGGAGCATTTGCGACGTCTGAAAAAAGTTTGGAAGGTAAATTAAATGGTGCTGACATAAATGAATGTGAGTATTCTCAAGCTGAGCTACCCATGTCCACTTTTCATGCTATAGTAGAGCAACCAATAGTGGAACCCATTGCTGAGATTCCTTTGTCACAAGTTGATTTGTTTGTTGTTCCTTGTGATAAGGAAGAGTTGTGTGATAATGCTTCACTTATATCGATGCAACAACTAGTGAATGAACATGCTATTTCTCGTGTTAGTTCTTTATGTGCTGATTCTCAGCATGTTGTTCACATTGCTAATGAAGGTGAGGAATGTGAATTGATATCTTCTTTAAATACTTTGGGCTAAGTTTTGTTTGATGACTTTTGTGAGCTTGATAATTTGAAGGAGAAATTATATGCTGCTGATTTGCCATGTCCAACTCATACTATATTTTGTATCTTTGGCAAATATAATGATAGAGGACTATATTTGGTGCATAGAGTTTACATTTATTCGGATTTAGTTCCTGTAGATGTGGATAAAATTTGCAAGGTAGAGAGTCATATTATTGCTAATCATATTTTCTCGAGTTTCTCTTGTCTTGATTTAAAGAAACAGGTTGGTTTTAAAGAAGGGGAGCGACCGGATCGCTCAATGTTACTACCATCCGCCATGACAAACACATCATGCGATTACTTCGTGTCTGAAGAAGGGGAGCAGGATGAACTTCTTGTCTTGATTTAAAGAAATAGGTTGGTTTTGAAGAAGGGGAGCGACCGGATCACTCAATGTTACTACCATCCGCCATGACAAATGCATCATGCGATTACTTGGTGTCTAAAGAAGGGGAGCAGGATGAACTGTTTTAGGAATTTTCATATGTAGTGCCCACATTCTTTGTTGTGCATCCCCATAACCAGGTACATTTGTCTCATAGGAGATTAATAACATTTGCTAAAGAACTGATGATATTACATGACGAAAGTTTGTTGCGTTTGTTTTCATGTAAACAATTATATGGCCAAGATCATGTACTAAGCAAAGAGCACCTTATGGAAAAACCGAGGACGGTTTTCCATGAAGAATGGGAGGATGATATGACCATGGCTATCATGGATACAATCATTATTTTCATTATGGATCAACAAGAAGACAGGAAGATCAAGTCCTTCAAGTGCTGGAATCCAATTCGGACACCTGCAACAGCGTTGACTTCAAACGGCCGTCAAATCTGCATACGAGCTCCGTTTTCGGCCCGTGAGTACTTGATGGATAGTTCTCGGAGTTCTCTTTCTGATGGATCTAGTCTCATCTCCAAATTCCATCTCGATTAGCTGCAATTATAGAAACAAGGTGTTGCATAACCTATAATGGCCTATGGGCTTTTAAATTCATCTGGGACCCCGGCCCATGTGGGGCCCATGCGGGTGCGTCCCAACCTGGTGGAGCATGACCCTAGGGACCTGTTGGTCATCCTCCAACCTCCTTAAATAGCTAGGTACCCCTTCAGGGTTTCTCGGGTTTTGTTAGATTAAAGTTTAGCCAATTGCTACCTTCTTGCAGCGCGCGTGTTGACTAGACCGTCCGTCTGCTTGTCTTCGGAACCCCAACCTATCGTGTGTATTTAATTCCTATTTGCAATATCAGATTGTTTTTATCTTGTTCTTATTTGTTTCTTCGATTTGCTTGCAGTAATAAGGTTGATCTGCACCGATAAGATCAACAACCAACGGAGAGGTGTATCGATCGCTAAGGCGCAACACAACGTCTCGTACGGTTGTAGTCAGATTATCAACGTGTCTTCCAAATCGTAGTTATCTTAACTCACCGAAAGATCGGGCCAATCATAGCCTTGAGCGCTTTGAGTGGAGCTCAGGGTTTATCAAGTTCTCTGCCAGTCTGCCACATTACTCTTTTTCACTGTGGTGGGGGTTAAGTGTGGTATAAATCATAGGATTTTCAATTGCCTGGACCAGAGCCAGGACAGGCTTAGGTTGGGCCGGCTTGGGCCTTGTAATGTTTGTGCTGCAAGTGAAGGGCTACAGCTGTGAAGTCCCTGGGAGCACAAGTGAAGGGAAGTGGACTCATATGTAATGCAGTGTACTAAGCAAACAAGCTGAAGCTCAAAATAAGAAATATGTAATGTAGTGTACTAATGAGTAATAAACTGTTGACATTTTTTTGTTTTCGGGGAATGAACTGTTGTGACTTGTTCCTCGTGTTATCCTTAGTTCGGATACAGACCCAAACTAAGAAGGGAGAAAAAGTACTTGTGTTTGCATCTTCACAGGGATTAGCTTTCTCGTGGTTGTGGATATTATGGTACCCATATACCCACAGATATAGAATATCCGACTGAATATAGGGTATGTCATGTAAATAGAATAGGAGAAGTACTAGGATTCGGGTATAGTATTACCTTGTTTGTTAATGTATGACCCGGATACCTGGTATGGTAAGATTGTATGTCAATTAGGAAGATCTAGACCGTGTCGGACTAGATCTTATCTTGTAAATCCTCATCTTCCGGGTATATAAGGAGGATAGGGGACCCCTTGGGGACATAAGCTTTTCGTAAGATCAATACACACCTCGGAGGCAAAACCCCGAAACAGGAGTAGGGTATTACTTCTTCGTGAAGGCCTGAACCTATCTAACCTCTTTGTCTCACAACCCATCTACTTTTCCGTCTTGACTACCACCCCCTTTTCATATTGCCGAAATCTAGTTTCGACAGTTGGTGTGCCAGGTAGGGGTGCATCAAGTTTCATCGCCAATCAAGTGAGATGAGATCTTCATCAGGCATCACGACTTCGTCTTCTCCCCTGGGCAGGTGTACCGCTTCGGCAGCCTCGACTTCATCACCAACAACTTCGCCAAGATTACTCTCTCCGACTCGGTCTCAAGCCAGTTGGAAAAAGATCGCATCTCTTGGCCGTTCGGGTTACCGAATATGGCCGAGATCAGCACCAAGACGCAGTCGGGGAGAGATCGCATCTCTCAGCCACTCGGGTTACCGAACATGGCTGTGACCAGCGCCAAGATTTCTTCCACTGCATGACGTCAAACCACTCGGGAAAGGCGTCAACATCGACTTCACTTCCTTCATCAAGCACACCTCAAGACAACCAGATTTATCCCACCATCATCATGGAGTTACCAAGGGATCCCATAATCGGATCTGACCTCATGGACATCAACGTCGTTCTACCAAGACTCGGATCTTGCTCCTCCACCGAACTCGCCGCCTACACCAGCTCCTCGGAAGAAAGCGTTCATGGCAACCCGCCCGACTCTGAAGCTGCTGACGACGTCAATTCTGACTACAATTACGCACCAGTTTTCAATGGCGTTTTCATGGCCAACAACGAGACCGACGCTGAAATAGCCGCAAGACTACAGGCAGAAGAAGCAACCCGGGTTGGGGTCGAGCAAGAGAGGATTCTACTGGAGCAAGAACGTGTCCGACTTCAAGAAGACAAAGCTAGACTCGAACAAGAGCGCCAAGCCTAAGCTGAACAAGAGCGACAACGCAGGGAAGCTGAGGAGGCAAGACGCAGAGAAGACGAAGAACGCAGAAACCGAGATCTGGCTATGGCAGGACGCAGGGCAAGGAATGCAATCGGGCAGACTGTGGTCGACAACACCAACGTTTTCCTTACACCGCAACAAAACGCAGTCGGGGCAGTTACCCTCCTTGACGCATTACTCACTGCAGCTCCAACTCATATCACCCCGATGATAAATCAAGTCAAGACCTTGGTTGCAGCAACAGTGCCACATGCCGAGTCCAGTCGGCGACCTAGCGAATCAACTTCAAAGGTGCCAAGCGGCAGTCGCGCACCTCCATCAAGAGTCAGAGATAGCAGGAGTAAAACCAACTCGCGCGCCGACCACCACAGCGAAGCACGCCGAGATCAGTCGGTCCACTCGCCCGCAGCCAACTTCGCCCGACCACCACATCACCCCAGAGATCGGCGAAATCCATCCAACTACCAAAGTCCACCCAGGGCGTCAATCGACCTGAGGGACACCCTCAATCAGCGACGATGAGAGAGGGGTATCACAATTCAAGATGACGACGATTGCGATGGGGTTCCAGCTTTCACCAGAGATCTGCGTCGAGTGAATTGGCCGACTGGTGTCAAGCCGACTGGCATCGAGAAATATGACGGCAAAACTGACCCAGAGTCGTGGTTAACCGTCTACTCACTTGCAATTCGCGCAGCAGGAGGAGACAGCAAAGTCATGGCCAACTATCTACCAGTAGCACTGACCGACTCAGCCAGAAATTGGCTCGTCGGATTGCCGAAAGGTACAATCGACACCTGGAACGAACTCCGCGATCACTTCGTCGCCAACTTCCAGGGCACTTTCGAGCATCCTGGGACCCACTTCGAGCTATACAGCATTGTCCATAAGCCGGACGAAACCCTCAACGAGTACATACGATGTTTCTCCGAGAAGCGCAACAAGATCTTCGACATCACTGACGACAATATCATCGCCACATTTACACAGGGGCTACGCAATGATCTCTTGATCGGTAAATTCAGCAGCAAACCTCCAAGGGCAGTCAAGCAGATGTTCGAGAATGCAACCGAGTACGCCAAGTCCGATGACGCAGTTAAGGCATCAAGGCAGTCGGCGGGCACCTAGAAGAAGAAGGATCATGACACCACGGCAGGGCCTAGTGGGAGCAATACGAAGCACAGAGAACGCAAGTGTAAGCCTGAAGATCTGGTCGCCGTCTCTTCAAATCAAAACTACCAGAGCCAACGCCCTCGAGTCAACTCCTACGACAAGATCATGAACGGTCCATGCACGCATCATCCTGGCAAGGGACACGCGGCCAAAGACTGCTTCATCTACAAACAGTTTGCGGAAAAATATGCCGCCCAAACCAAGAAGCCAACTGAAGGAGAAGACACTTCAACACAGAAGAAGAAAGATGACGAGGAGCCAAGCCAAGGAGCATATCAAGACCCCAGGAGCGAACTCAACCACATTTTTGGCGGTATGCTCGCCTACGAGTCCAAGAGGAAGCAAAAGATCACCGACAGAGAGGTCAACACGGCACAACCTGCAGTCCCCCAGTATCTGCGATGGTCGGAGGTTCCCATCAAGTTTGACCGCTCGGATCATCCCGACCGAGTGGTCCACCCGGGGCGGTATCCCCTGGTACTAGACCCAGTCGTCCGCAACGTCAAATTGAAGCGTACCCTCATCGATGGTGGCAGCACACTCAATATTCTCTTCGCCAAGACCCTAGATGAAATGCAGATTCCTCGATCCGAGATGAAGCCGGGCAACGCCCCTTTTCACGGAGTCATCCCAGGGCTATCTTCAACACCACTCGGCCAAATCACACTCCCGGTGACCTTCGGGACCAAGGAGAATTTCAGCACTGAGAACATCAGCTTCAAGGTAGCCGACTTTGAAACAGCCTACCACGCCATCCTCGGTCGCCCGGCGTTAGCCAAGTTCATGGTGATCCCCCATTACACCTACATGATGATGAAGATGCCAGGGCCACGCGGAGTCATATTCTTACGGAGTGACGTCAAGCAAGCCCTCACATGCGACAAGGACAGCTGCGAGTTGGCACAATCTCGTGAGAGATCAGTCGGTCAACAGGAAGTCCGACTAGCTGCATCAACATCACAAGATGGAGAGATTCCAGTCAGCAAGGTGGCCAAAACCGGAGAAGGCGATGCCAAGACAAAGAAATTTCCCCTAGATCCTTCAGATCCTTCTAAAACTGCTGTAATAGGCACTGAGTTAGATAGCAAATAGGAAAGCGCGCTCATCACCTTTCTTTAAGCTAATAAAGTTATTTTTGCCTAGAAGCCATCTGACATGCCTGATATTCCTAGAGAGGTGATTGAGCACTCCTTAAATGTCAGAGAAGACGCTAAACCTATCAAGCAATGACTCTGTCGATTTGCACAAGACAGAAGAGAAGCTATCAAGGAGGAATTGACTAAGCTGTTAGCAGCAGGATTTATCAAGGAGGTTTATCATCCCGACTGGCTCGCCAACCCGGTATTGGTTCGTAAGAAGACTGGTCAATGGCGCATGTGCGTCGACTACACAGATTTAAACAAGGCTTGCCCCAAAGATCCTTTCAATTTACCCAGAATAGATCAAATGGTGGATTCAACAGCCGGATGTGAACTACTCAGTTTTCTTGACTGTTACTCGGGTTACCACCAGATCAGCCTTAAAGAGTCCGACTGCTTGAAGACTTCATTCATCACCCTGTTCGGCGCCTACTGCTACATAACTATGCCTTTTGGGCTGAAGAACGCAGGGGCTACGTATCAACGCATGATTCAACAATGCCTTGCAACACAACTTGGACGGAACGTGGAAGCTTACGTCGACGATGTTGTCATCAAGACCAAGCAGAAAGACAACCTGATTCAAGATCTGGAGGAGACATTTGCTAACATACGCGCCTTCAGGATGAAGTTGAACCCCGAGAAATGCATCTTCGGAGTACCGTCAGGGAAACTACTCGGTTTCATGGTGTCTCGCAGAGGAATTGAAGCCAACCCAGAAAAAATCAACGCCATATTGAACATGAAGACGCTGAGTTCTCAGAAGGATGTCCAAAAGCTTACCGGGTGCATGGCTGCTCTTAGCAAATTCGTTTCAAGACTTGGAGAGCGTGGAATGCCTTTTTTCAAGTTGCTCAAAAAGACTGACGATTTCTAATGGACACCTGAAGCACAAAAGGCGTTTGATGACTTCAAAACCTTCTTGACAACTCAGCCGGCGCTAGCCTCACCAATGCCACAAGAACCATTACTTCTCTACGTATCTGCAACTGTGAAGGTGGTGAGCACAGTTTTAGTCGTTGAGCGTGAAGAGGATGATCGCACCAGAAAGTTCAGCGACCAATCTACTTCGTTAGCGAAGTTCTTGTTGACTCAAAAACCCGATACCCTCAAGTGCAGAAGCTGTTATATGGAGTTTTGATCACCGTCAGGAAGTTGGCTCATTATTTTCAAAGTCATCCAGTCACAGTGGTTACATCTTTCACACTCGGTGAAATCCTCCGCAACAAAGAAGTCACTGGTCGCATTGCCAAGTGGGCCTTAGAGTTAATGCCTCTGGACATAACCTTCAAGCCTCGAGTTTCTATCAAATCACAGGTGCTAGCCGACTTTGTCGCCGAATGGACCGAGTGCCAAGAAGACGTCCTAACAGAGAAAATCGAATATTGTACAATGCATTTCGACGGGTCAAAGAGGATTTCTAGGTGTGGAGCAGGGTTTGTTCTGATTTCCCCGACTGGAGAACGATTTAGCTATGTTTTATGGATTCACTTCCCAGCGTCCCACAATGTGGCAGAATATGAAGCACTCCTAGATGGATTACGGATCGCCATATCCCTAGGGATTCGCAGGCTTATAGTCTGAGGAGATTACCAACTTGTGGTCAACCAAGTGATGAAAGACTGGACATGCCTTGACGACAACATGGCGGCATACCGACAGGAAGTGCGCAAGCTGGAAGATAAATTCGACGGTTTGGAGCTAACCCATGTTCTCAGACACAACAATGAAGCGGTCGACCGACTGGTGAATTTTGGATCAAAAAGAGAAGCATCTCCATCGGATGTTTTTGTTGAGCATCTCTACCAACCTACAGTTTCAAATTTTCAACTACCAAGGAGGAAGTAGGAGAACAAGTTCTAATGCTTGACGCCGACTGGAGAGCACCTTTCATCAATTATCTGAAGAATCAAGAGTTGCCTCCCGACAAAAATGAAGCCGAACGAATCCATCACCGCTCCAAGACCTATGCCCTGGTGGAAGAGGAATTATACAAGAAAAGCCCATCTGGAATATTGCGAAGATGTATCTCCATCGAAGAAGGCATACAACTTCTCAATGACATTCACTCTGGAGTATGCGGGAATCATGCGACAGAAAGGACCTTAGTCGGGAAGGCATATCGACAAGGCTTTTTCTGGCCTACAGCAGTCAGCGACGTAGACAAAATCGTTCATACATGTGAAGGCTGTCAGTTCTTCGCAAAACAGACCCACTTGCCAGCCCACGAGTTACAAACTATACCCCTTTCTTGGCCTTTCGCGGTCTGGGGACTAGACATGGTGGGCCCTTTCAAACGAGCGCAAGGCGGATACACCCATCTGTTTGTTTGTTGTGGTGGATAAATTCTCCAAGTGGATTGAGGCAAAACCAGTAGCAACCATCACTACGGACAAAGCGCGCGACTTCATTACTGATAATGGAACTCAGTTTACTAGTGGTGCTTTCAAATATTTTTGTGAAGACTTTAGTATCAAAATCTGCTATGCTTCAGTCGCTCACCCAATGAGTAACGGCCAAGTTGAGCGCGCAAACGGCATGGTACTTCAAGGAATTAAGACTCGAGTTTTTGACAGGCTGTGCCCATATGCTGGTCGGTGGATAGAAGAATTGCCCTTAGTTTTGTGGTCACTGCGTACAACCCCAAGTCGGGCTACGGGCTAGTCACCTTTCTTCTTGGTATATGACGCAGAAGCCATGTTGCCGAGTGAAATGGAGTTTGAGTCTCTACGAGTTCGCAATTTCAATGAAGAACGCTACAATTCTGATAGAATCGATGATCTTACCCGACTGGAAGAAGCAAGGGAAACAGCACTAATTCAGTCGGCCAGATATCTTCAAGGTCTACGATGCTATCACAATCGCAACGTCAAATCACGCGCCTTCATAGTCGGTGATATGGATTCTACGGAAGATTCAAACAACTAAAGATAGGCACAAATTGTCTCCCTTGTGGGAAGGGTCGTTTATAATAGCAGAAGTCACTCGCCCGGGAGCCTACCGACTCAAGCGTGAAGACGGAACCATGGTGGACAATTCATGGAATATAGAGCATCTACGACGATTCTATGCTTAAGAGCTATTTTGTATACTTCTCCCTTAGACTGTCCACTTACCTGTCTCAGCCGAGTGGCCAGTCGGGGGCTACTGATAATAATATAGTATTTCTTTCGTTTTGTTCATGACTTGTCATTGACCCTGTTTAAATCTAGGTCTAGCAGATAAGGACTAAAAATTTTTCGATGATTGTAACAAGTTCTAGGCTTGGAGCAGTCAGACAAAAATTTTAAGAAATTTGAAACTGGATCTTTGGTTTACTCCATGGAATAAATGAGTCATCATACATCACTGAGAATACTGTACATCGTTTCATACAAAACATTAACTAAGTCTATGATTGGAAATTCTCCAAGACATCTGCAGCAAGCTTCTCAGCTGAGTCTTGAGCTTGATTGATTAGCTCCAGAGCTTGCTCGTCAGTCATCCCATCTGCGAAGCCGTCCCCGACTGCAACAATTTCAACTCAGGGATATAGGGACTTCATTATTGCTAGCGCCTGGCTAGCACCCATCGTAGCGGCATCTTTAATATTGCTAAAATACTTCGTCGGAGCAGTACGGAGTCCTTCAAAGATTTGGACCGCATCCTCCTGACTGGTTCCAAGTCCGTTTTGGAAGATGGCATTCAGTACTGGAGCAGTGGCATTGGCAATGTCGTCTCGGACACTTTCAGCTTTCTTTACCCTCTCGGCAAAGACTTCATATTGGGCTCTGGTCTTGACTTTGTGTTCTATATTTATACAAGATAGAAAAGGATTTTAGCAATATGGCACCATCTCAATCTACTCAATAAAGATGATATCGTACCTTCGAGGGCATCTTCAGCTTCAAGCTTGCCAGCTGCTAACTGAGCATTAACTTCTTCAAGCTTTTTAATTTGAGCAGTCAAAGACTCTATCTTAGTAGCTTGAGCTGTGAAACAACAGACGGATAAATCAAACACACAGGTTTGGTAAGCAGCAAATTTATAACAGAGACACTCTTACCTCCAATTGTGCCCCTGTAGTTGAAGCTGGCATCCATGAGTTGATTGATTTGGTCTTTTAATTTACGCTCTTTGGCTTGAGCATCCTCTCGGGTCTTGGCCAGCTCAGCTTGGACTCATTCTAGATTTTCAAGGTGAGGCACAAGTTTTTCCAATGCACTTGTTTTAGCCTCATTCCTCATGTGGATTCTCTGGATAATGCATCAAATAAGCAATGTAGCCAGAATAAGACAATTGAATACAAGACATACTTACATTCATCAGACGGGTAGACTTGGTCAGATTCTTCTTCAACAACTCGAGCTCCTCGTCTTCACCTTGACGGTTAATAATGATGCCTTGAAGAGTACCGTCCCGATCTCTCCATTGAAGTTTAGTCAGAGGAAAGGAATCCTCGACTCCTTTAATTCTTGGGATTTCTTCTTCATTATCATCGATTAATGGGCCTGGTTTGCAGACAATGAGGTAACAAAAATACAGCAAGCAAATCAAATTAAAACTTAGTCATGCAACATACCAGATATTATTTTGGAGCTCTTCCTTGGAGTTTGTTCCGGCTCGCCGACTGGATCATTTATCAAGCTTGTCTCTGTGGGAGTCGGTCCTTGATCAGAATTGTTTGGGTCCTTTTCGGCTGACTCGGCAGGTGCTTCTGGAACACCAGTCGGGACATTGCCTTCCCCTACTTGATTTCCTACTGGAGGATCAACTTCTAAGCCACTTGAGTGTGGTTCCGACTGGCTGCCAGTCGGGGGCTAGACTTCGGCAGTATTAATTGTTTTCCCCGACTGGCTATAGACCCGGGGTTCAAGACGTGGCTCGCTTGGCGTTGTGACAGGCGACACATCACCTTTCTTTCCCAGATCGATATCTTCGGGTTTTTTGAAGATTGATAGATTTCGACATCCACATATATTTTCCAAGAAGTCAACAATGAGAAAATGATAGCAAGAGTGTTACCTTGTGGATCTTCGGATTTTGGGCGCAGGCCGGCTGGTTGGTGATTTTGCTTGTGCCGGCTTGGCACTCGTTTGTGATTCAGTCTGCTTGTCTTCAAAGTCACTGCAGACTAGCTTCCTTCTCTTCAGTTTCTGCTTAGGGATGTTTTCTTCAACAGCTCATTTATTCTTCCCAGCTGGACTGACTTTTGGACCACCAGTCGGGAGGGGCTTTCTTGAGGCATATTCTTTTTGGGCTGGAGCTGGAGGATTTGAGGAGAAGCATTTGTTGTCCTATTCAATGGATTAAACCAATGAAGATAAGATAATAAACAGATTGGTAACAATCAAACGAAAGAGTAGCGGATTTTTATCTCAGGAGGGGGCCGCACCAGGGCGTATGGAGTCACCGAGAGCTTGTGGCTATAGTCGACAGAGATCCCAGATGAGAACATTTTATACATCTGGTTACACATGACTTTATAGTCAATAGAATCCGGGTCCTCACGGTTGGGATCCGACTGCCCCTCATACTCGTACGCCGGTTTGCTCCTCTCTTTGATTGGGGCCAGTCGACACTTGATGAAGTGCCGAGTGACCTGCTCCCCTTGTAGGCCTCGTTGCTTGATTTCCATCAGTCGGAAAAGCAACTCATTGGGCTGAGCTAGTTCGTCGCCGTCCGGGAAGTTTTTCCAGTTTTCATGTGGGATAGGACGAAGACCAACGAACTCGGGACGACTTGGAGAGGGATTTGAAATATAAAACTAGTTTGAATGCCATCCTTTGTTGGAAGTTTTAATAGGAAGAGAGGAATATTTTTGGGTCAGAGTTCCCCGCAGCTGAAATCCAGACCCGCCGACTACACATGGGTTGTTTTTGTCAGGCTGGGGTTTGTGGTACAAGATGCGTCGGAATAGAACAAAGTGGGGCTGGATACCAAGGAAAGCTTCACAGAGGTGGATGAAATTGGCAATGTGGAGTACAAAGTTGGGATTTAAGTGATATATTTGGATTTTGTAAAAGGCAAGAAGACCGCGGAAGAAAGAGGAGGCCGGAAGAGCAAAGCCAAAATAGAAAAATGAAGAAAATACCACGATTTCGCTGGTGTCGGGGGTTGGAAAATCTTCGCCGTATGCAGGGCGCCACCCAATGATTTCCTTCGCGGGCAACACCCCATCCTTCAACATCTCTAGCAAATTTGACTCCTTTACATCAGACTTCGCCCACTGTTCAAAGGGGATCTCTCTCTCCTCAGCCATGGATGCGGATTGAATCTGAGCGGGATGTTTCGGGTTTTGCGGATGGGATGGGAGAAAGTTTGAGATGGAGGTGAACCGTAGGGAGGTTTGATGCGCGGGATTGGAGATTGGAGCTTGTGCGTACGTGGATTGGAAACCCTAGTTTGCTGATACTGTGCGCGGTTTTGGGAATTTTTGGCGAAGAAGATGAAGCGGCAATTGCTCTAATGGTTAGGTCAGCATTTTTATGCGCAGCGTGGGCCGTGGATTACGGCTTAACTGTAGCCAACAAAATGTGGAAAGTCTGATATATGTCCTTAGGGGCTTAATCTTTTTTCTGTGATGAACGGAAAGGAATATATCACAAATATTTAACACTGTTGCAACTTAAACTCTTTGGAGAGCATACAGTGTAAACATTGCCACGTCAGTGAGCATATCAAGTTGACCAAGTATCTTTACTTTGGTTTTTTAATCATTTTTGACTAATAGGCGATTGGAGAATCTTGTAAAAGTTATCTGCCACATATGCCTTATTTTCTTCAAATAAATGTGCACGTAAGTGTACGCTTTGCCACGTAAGTGAGCACTTTATTGACTTACATTGTGGCTTAGGCTGATAATATATTTTGGTCATTTTTGGCAATTGGTAAATCCTTTATGAGTTTTATTTACTCGGATTATATACCATATATGCCCTATATTTCCCAAATAAGGATTGTTTATCATTTTGTTGCTTAGGTGGCTAATAAACCACTCGGCTGGTGTATTTTTATTAATTCTGACTATATGTTTAGTTTTTTCCAACTAAGCACATAGTCGGGGACTACAGCTAATTAGGTGCATCTAGTCGATGAGGAAGAACCACCATGATGAGGAGTGGTATAACGAAGCTTCTGGCTTGGACCCTACTGCGCCTTGAAATTCACCATGCGACGCTTGAGATTGTCGAGCTCCTTGTTCTTGGCCTCCTGGCGGATAGACTTGTCCACCAAACGCTGAAAATCAACATAGTCGTTAGAGATCAATTGCACTGACAGCTCGGGGTTGAGTCCTGAGAGGAACTTCTCCTGTTTCTCCTCATCTTCACGCACTTCCTTCGGAGCATATCTGGCAAGACGGTTGAATTCATGCAGATATTCTGTCACTGAGCGGTTGCCTTGCTTTAGCTCCCGGAATTCCCGCTTCTTCAAGGCCATGATACCAGTCGGCACGTGAGACTTCTTGAATGCGGCCGTGAAGTGAGCCCAAGTGATAGCATGACCTGTGGGTTGGGTGGCTTGGAACTGGTCCCACCATTCAGAAGCAGGTCCTTGGAGCTGGTGAGCGGCGAAGGCAACTCTTTCGGCATCGGTGCATTGGATTAGATCAAGCTTCTTGTTGATGGTGTGCAGCCAATCTATAGCATCTACAGGGTTGGCGGTGCTAGAGAAAGTGGGTGGTCGAACACGCAAGAATTCTGCAAGCTTGGATTGCGGTGGGGAAGGTGGTGGAGCATTAGCGCCTACAGCAGGCTGATTCTGGATATGATGGAGTAGGGCAGCCATCATATTGGTTTGCTGGGCTAGAATCTGTGTGAGGATCTCATGGTTAGGTGGTGGTGGTGGTGGCGGTGGCGGTGGTGCATTCCCATGACCTTGTCCACTGCCCTCTATCCTGTTCTCATTACCAACTGATCTCCTAGTGTTCACCATCTGACGGATACGAGGAAAGGATGATAAGAATAAAGAAAGAAAGGAACACTAAAGACAGATTAATAACCCAACTTATTTAAATTTTTATTGGACTGATGTTGGTGAGTTACTTCAAGTTTTTTTAAGACACCCGGGCGGAGCTATACCACAACGAACCGGTATAGTCCACACCCACGCACACCACAAGAGCCAAAAGACAAACGAGGAAAAAACACTCGCGCCCTAAGGCTACTCGTCTGCTACCGGGCTGCTATCGCTGCCGGAGGCGGGGCCGGGAGGAGGCTTCGGAGCCATAACCTTGCCTTCTGCCAGAGCCTTGCGAATGAGAGACGGGCAGGAGGTACTCTTGCGGGCGGTGATCTTCAAGCTGTGACAGACGCGGCGACGCTTGGGAGGAGCATCCTGGCCCTGGGCGAGCTTGAGCTGGCACAGCTCCTCCTCCAAATTGTCAAGCTCCTTCTTGAGATTCAAGTTCTCCTGGCGCAGACTCACGATCCTCAAGTTGTTCTCCACCAGTCCACGCTTCACGAGACGGTGGAAGTCGACGCGGGCGATGTCGTAGGCCTCCACCATTCGCACGAGATGGCGAAGGGTGGTGTCGTCCTCCAAGCTAGTCCCCCGGAAGCTGGCGTAGTCGTTCGGGTCCATGCGGCGAGGGTGGTAGCGGTACGGGGTGTGCTGCAGCTCGTTGTCGTACGTCATCCCCAGCATGTCGATGAAGAGGAGTGCCGCGCTTTGGCATGCGTCCACGAACGTGTCTCCCCCAGCCGAGGCTATCATGGAGGAGCGGCTGGGGTGGCTGAAGAGGAGCGTGGCGGTGACCTCCCATGCTGCCTGGGGAGCGTCGTCGTCACCGGTGGCCGGGAGCTTCACCCCTGTGTACTCCACCTCCTCAGAGTAGCCGAGGGCGAGGCAAAGGTCACGCAGCTCCAAGACGAAGCCCAACTATCCATGTCCATGACGAGTCAACGGGAGGGCCATCTAAAACATTTTAAACAACAAGGCAAATAAGGTCAGAAAATGAGTTTTTAAATGGAAGAGCAGGGAAAGACAGAGTATAAACTTTTCACAAATAGGAAATTTTTTTATCAAATTAGCTCCTAAAGGTTCGGGGTTGACTGGCTCGTCCTAGGGTCAAAGGAGGCTCTCATACCAACTTGTCACACCCGGAATATAGAACACTATATTTCGTTTGTGAGTGCATAAATCCTTGTCCAAGGAGGCAAGGTACACAATACAAAGTTGGTAAATAACAGAGTATATATAAGCGGAAGCGTGAAACGAGTACTTTATTACATGGGCGGCCAAAGGCCCAGCACTGAAAGATAAACAAATAAAAGCAGAAAACTACGATGGGCCACCACAGGCACTTGACGGTAGGCACGAGCTAGACAACAAAACCTTCATCTTCAAAGAAATCCTCATCTGGAAGGGGAAAAAGGAGCAAGGCTGAGTACAACCACCGTACTCAGCAAGCCAGGCCAGAAAAATGCAAATATAATGCAAGGAGTACAAAGAATTCATTAGAGGGTTATTTTGCAGAAAACTAGCATTTCAAAGCATTTAAACTTTTAAAGGCATTTAATTAAAACACGATCCTATCTCTAATCAAATTATTAACAAGTCGCGCACCAACGCGGTCTTGCCTTATCCCAGGCCCACAGATCCTAACTCCAGTTATTCTAGTTTTAGTAGAATTAAACTCTAACTTGGGTACATTGCTCAGCTTGCCCATAACCGAGGGCGCGACTATTCGAATAGATTATACTCTGATCAGAGGGGTACATCTTTACCCACAAGACACATCTTCCTCACGCGTTACCACGTGCCACATACCACCACGGTATATAGACAGAAGCCATGACATAACCCATCACTTAGTACCGCCCTAAACAAAGAAGACCGACATAGACTTCCCCCGCCAGGCGCCCTGGGTCGAGCAGACAGTCTATGCCCCCAGGCGTACTGCCAGAGACATCGACCCCACCAAGGGTTTCATCCATCCCTATCCGTGCCTTCCTCGTTCATGACCGTTCTAGGCGATGTGTTAAGCCTTACCCATTAGACATGTGGTTGTACGGAGTATGCTTTGCAACAGAGGCCCGAAGACCGGTCCTTATGATGGCCAAGGTGCGACTAGCGAAACCAAGCACCCCGAGCCCAGCCGAAAATCATGTTTGGGGAATTTTGAAGGGGAAACATTGTGTCATGGCTAAACAGCCACTAAGCCAAAATTACCATTATTTACAAGTTATGTCCAAGTCTAATTATTGGAAAATATCTAATTGTGTCTATTTAAGCAGGGCTAAGCATATTCCTAAATTTACTAGTAAGCACCACATATATAAAGTACTCACTAGTTTTATTTTTCCTAGGGTTAAACAAGGATAATAATTATACAAATAATAAGGCTATAACAAGGAGAATCGGTAGGGCTAAATAAAACAGTGATAAGCGCGGGAAATTAATAAAGAGAAATGCAATAAGTTAAATAAACATAATTTTGTAAGTTGGGATAACAATATGATCAAAAATGGCATGACTTGCCTTGCTCGCTACCAAAATCTTCAACGTCAACCTCGAGGTAGAGCGGCTCTTCCGGAACTGCAGCGTCTACACGACAATCGCAAAGAAAAAGGGCCAAACAAAAATAAGAACCATATAAGATGCATAAAGAAAGCATAAAATGGGTTAATTACTGTTTAAAGGAAAATTAGCAATTTGAACATATCAATTCCGAGTTCAAATAGTCAAGATATGGCTATTTGAATTTTTGGTGCCGTTTAATTTTCGTTTTGCGAATTTGTGAATTAATATTTCTTAAAGAAAATCACGTGCACAGAGAAAAGAGATAGAAACAGAGGGGAGGGAGAGAGATGGCAGCGGCAATGCTCACCGGTACAGCAACGAGACGACGACGACAAGCTTGTCGATGCGGAACAGTGGAGGCCGGCTATAGGTGGATGTCGGGAACGGAGCTCCGGGGCTTGCCGAGGGAGGAGAAGGCGTGGCCGAGGGAGATGAGGAGACGGCGCAGCCGGCAGTGGCCTTGCCGAGGCTCGACGATGTCCAGGCCGACGCCAATGGGCGGCTGAAGCGCACGACGGCAGCGGTATGAGAAGGAAGTGGCGTAGCGGCCAGGGAGAGAGGAGGGGGAGGACAGCAGTGTGTGGGGAGAGAGCAGGGGGTCGGGGCTGCCTTTTATAGGCCGGAGGGGAGGGAGAGGGTCGCCGGGGATGGAGATCGACGCCGGCCATGGTGGAGCTCGCCATTGATGAACGCCATCAAAAGCCACTGCGAATAATGCGGGATTGAGTGGGATTTGTTGGAGGAATTGATGAGGAAGAGGAGACGAACCCATTTTTGCAGTTTAATTTGGAGGAAAACCGTCGAGGAGGGAGATCGGGATGGGCGGCGACGCTTGCGTTTTCACGGGAGAGAGAGAGGCGGCCGTGGCTGGAGGTTGAAGACGCTCCGACAGGCGGGCCCCATGGTGGAGCGCGCTCCCCAGCGCACGTGCGCGGCACGCAGCAGCCGCGGCTGGAGGGGCGGCTCGGCTTGGGCCGGGAAGGAGTGGCTCGGCTGGGCCGGGAAAGAGTGGCAAGGCCCAAGGAAGAAAGAAAGAGAGGGAGGGCAGGCCAGGCCGGGCCGGAGGGAGAGAGAGAGGAAGAGATGGGCCGAAAATGGCCCAAGGAAAGGGAGAGAGTTGTTTTAGGTTTTTGCTTTTTATAAAATTCTTTTAATTATTTTTGTTGCTATAAAATTATGTAGGGTGCTCTGAAAATTAAAGTAAAAATTGGTTAAGCATTTTGAAGCATGGGAAATTTATTAAAAATACCCACAAGCCAAATTCACATCAATCTTGGTGAGTTTTAATTGTTGAAGGCTGTTTTATTGGTTTTACAATTTCTAGAAATAATTTAGACGATACAATTTTAGAGTGATTTCAGGGCGTGACATTATGGTACCCATATACCCACAGATATAGAATATCCGAGTGAATATAGGGGTATGTCATGTAAATAGAATGTGAGAAGTACTAGGATTCGGGTATAGTATTGCCTTGTTTGTTAAGGTATAACCCGGATACCTGTTATGGTAAGATTGTATATCAATTAGGAAGATCTAGACCGTATCGGACTAGATCTTATCTTGTAAATCCTCATCTTCTGGGTATATAAGGAGGATAGGGGACCCCTTGGGGACATAAGCTTTTCGTAAGATAAATACACACCTCGGAGGCAAAACCCCGAAACAGGAGTAGGGTATTACTTCTTCGTGAAGGCCTGAACCTGTCTAAACTCTTTGTCTCACAACCCATCTACTTTTCCGTCTTGAGTGCCACCCCTTTTTATATTGCCGAAATCTAGTTTTGACAGTGGTGCATAGGAATAACTGAGAATTTTAAGTCAAGACAATTTGGCACCCAGAGCTTACTACTCGAGAAACAATTTTTCCAAACGGCTAAAATTAGCTTTCACAAGCGGGTGTACCAACTGACTGCCCCTGGGTGTATGTAGAAATAGGGATTTTTTTTCAGACGGGTAGTACAACCGCATGCGAAAACAAGATTTTGCAACATGCACATTATGCCACCAGACTGAAAAAACAATTTTCGTCCAAATAAAATAAAAATTCCAAAAATAAATCCAAGAAACCTGTTGATGTGAAATTCATCATTCACACAAAGGCATCGGAGATTTTCTTAGCTCCAGTGCAGTGCAGATCCTATCAATCGGATTCAGAGCGTGCCAGATAGTTTGATCCTGCAACTAACAAGATAGATAAATTGACTGTATAAAATCAAGAAGACGATCGGCCCATACGCCGATGGGATATAGCGAAGCTAGCCAATATCAATAGAGTTTCGATCAATCGACTATAGACTCAATATAGATTCAAATAATCAAATGAACAAATGCATAATCATCAATAAACCATTCTTTATCAAAAGCAATCTTCATATATCTGACTGAACGGAGACAATATAAGGTTGACGTTGATAAAGATATATTTAACTAAAGATTATACAAGTTTAAATAAAAACCAATGTGACTCAGAAGATGTAATGAAATAATATAATGTGAACCAATTGACCAAAACTAATATAATTTGATAGATGTAAATCCAATGGTTAAAATATACATCGGCTGAGGATCTGATGTAAGTAAATTAATGTGTATATGGCTAACCAACCGATATATCTGATAGCTGAAGCCCACAATAATGATAATTCATTAGCTAGAACTCCAATAAACATTGCATAAAAACCTATTGGCTTACTATAATTAAACTTATTAGCTAGATCGGACCTAACCGAGACCGTATAAGATCGAAGATAATAAGAGAAACCTATTTAACCGATAGATATATGCAAACGTGATGGATATAACAAATCTATCTATAACAGCAACAGCAGTACGATTAAAGAAACATCACCTTAATCAAAATATTGGACCTAACCGAGAAAAACCTAACTAACCAATACAACTCTAATCAACAATGCAGATAGAACCAAAATAAATCAGATAGGCAACGCTTTCGTCAACCTAGACAGAATATCGAACTTAATCCAGAAAGTTCTAGCCACGCCAATACAAGCAAAGTTGATGAAACTTACTTTCTTACCGAAGATCGAAACCGATGCAGCCTAACTCAAAACTTATAACTCACCAGAATAAAAGGTGACGATGCGCCGAAAGCAATGGTATTGATCTGTGGATATAGATTACATAGACCCCGAGCCTACATATATTATACCCTGGGTTAATACAAGTTCTGTGGAAATGATATAAGACTCCTAATAAGAAAAGGGAAATAACTAATCTTGCCTATTTAGGAGATATACAAAAAATATGAAACTGCCTTGTTGTAGCCTTCACGATTACTCTTTCAATTCAGCTTGATCTGGATAAACATTCATCTACCAATCAGCTTCTTTCCTTAAACAAATCCACTAGAGAATCATACCAAATTTTGGTGTTAACAGAACCCTAGATTGGGAGCGGCCATCCATCGCTGTCACCCACCGCCACATCCGCACCTCCAGAAGCCCATCAGCATCACCGTTCGTTGCGGGAGGCCATCGGATTAACCCCTCCTATCACTACCGCCGATAGATCCGCACGTGAGGGCGGACAAGACGCGTCGGGATCCATGCGAGCGGGTGAGAGGACAGTGAATCCACTCCTCCCGTCATCGCCGCCACTGGATCCGCGCACGAGGGAGGGGGAGAGGTGACTGGATCCATGCGGGAGGGGGAGAGGCCATGTCACACCCTGAGACCTGAGGTTCCCACTTTCTAGCATAAATCTATTTAATAAATTGCTCAAAGAAATTGTTTAAACTAACCTAGAGAAAATCCCAAATTAATAAATGCATTTAAGAAGTGGAAATGACATGGTGTAATTTTTCTTATGTTCTCCATGTCACAATACATTAACAGGATTTTTAGTGGAAGTTTCAGAGCTTTGGAAATAATTTTAAACCAATTAAAACCTTTTTCTCCAATGCAATTAATCCAAGGAAATCCTTTTCCTTTTCTTTTTTCCCTTTCTTTTCTCTCCTTTCCTCCTTTGGACCGGCGGCCCAGCCCAGCTCCTTTCCCCGCCACGCGCGCAACTCCTCTTCCTCCCTGCGGGCCAGCCCACGGCCACGGCCCGCGACCGCCACGGCAAGTCCACGCCACCTCCCTCCTCTCACCGGTCGCCTACAGGTGGGGCCCACTTGTCGGGCCCGTCCCCAATATCCGGCCGGTGGAGCCGAAGCCGGCAACCGCCGCCACGCACCCCACCCACTCCCATTATTCGCCTGCACGCCCCACCCCACTTCGGACGCCCGCCGCACCCGTGGAGCGCGGGATTCGAAAACGAATCCCGACCGGCTCCCCACTCTCTCTCCTCTCCCCCTCCACCGAGAAGCTCGGCCACTACCAGCCACGTCCGCTTCTCCCGCGCCCCCATAAAGCTTCCCCACGACCTCCTCCTCCTTTTTTCTCTTTTCGCCGCCCTCTCCCGTGCTCTCTACCACCGCTGTGCCACCTCGCTCTAGCGTCATCGCCTCCGGTTGCCACTCGCCGCCTCTAGCGCCACTAACGCAACGTGCCACCGCTGCCGTCGGCCTCGTGAGGTCGAGTTCCGCCGTGTCCGCCCCCTCCCGAAGGCCGCCGCTCGCTGTCGCCGTCATCTTCCCCGTCGTCGGCCACCCTCCGGTGAGAACCCCTCCCCTTCTCCTCCTCTCCCATGTGCCGCCGCTGCCGCCGCCAGTAGCCGCGTGCTGCCGCGCTGCCTTGGCCAGCCGGGCCGGATCTAACCGCCCGCTGTGCGCGCCGCTCGCGTCACCCTCCGCCGTTCGATCTGCCGCTCTGCAGATCGGGGCCATCCATCAGTTACCCGCGTGGCCGCCACGTCGGTGTCGCGTGGTGCACCCGTATCCAGTCCCATGGACTTGGTCCACCGTGGACCGGCGTCCTTGGTGCCACTGAGTAGTGGGTCCTGCCTATCGGCGCTGCCGCCCCCTCCCTTGCTGATGTCAGCCCTGGGATATATTACTTAATAATTGGCTAAGGACTCTTTTGTTAATAGTAAAAACACTTTAAACTTCCAAAAATCATAACTAATTCACCCGAGCTCCGTCTAAGTCCATTCAAATTGCAGTAAATTCATTAAAATGTCAAGAATCCATTAAAAATGGTTTTGTTCCCTTTTTCAGTAGACTTATAGCATGTTTTGCTTGTGTGCTTTGTTTATCGTTTAGGTTCCGGTAATTCCGACTCTCCCGTTTACTTCGAGGTTGTTGCAGAGGTTGCACCAGCACCGGAGCAAGGCAAGTCATACTTTCCCATTGAACATATTGTACCTATTTCGCAAATGTCTTACTCTTCCTTAAATACTGCATTGTTTTATAATGTAACCGTCTGGGCTTGTTTACCTATTGTACTCGGCCATATACGTTGATTATCATATTCCTTTGATAGCTTGGGTAAAAACATGATTAGTTGTTGATTTAGGTGATGCTTAGACCTACTTAGATCAAATAGCACACTAAAGGGTTCATTAATGTAAATATTTTTAGATAGTATGATATTAACGGTGATTATGTACCACCATGGTATTAATTAAGTTAAAACATGCTTAAATGGTGGGCTGTAGGTGCATGGTTTTGCTAGTCGCACCAATGGCATTTAAGGACCGGTTCGTGGGAAACCTGGAAGAATTTCCGTGCTTTCCACAAGCCAGCGTGGGCAACGGTAGGGCTTCTAATGTAATTCCCTCTAGCTGACGTACCCAGTCAAGGGTGAGCGTGATGGAGTTCGGATGGGCCCTGCGATGGCCTATACGGCTGTTGGATTCATCTAGGCACGAGAGGGGGCTGCCCGTTGCCTGTTAAGGAGTGGGGGCGAAACCTGAGATGTGGCACGCTTGCTTAGAGGGGGTTGTGCGAAGGGTCCTATCACTGTCCCTTTCGGTGTACCATGGTGGTATGTCAGCACACGAAAGCATATCGTGGGGCTGTGTCTTGTGGGTAGAGTTGTACACCTCTAGTCAAAGTAAAACTATTCGAATAGCCGTGCTTGTGGTTATGGGCAATCAACTAGATTCATCATGATTAGTCTAACCATTAATAATTTGACTTAATGGAACTAGTGTAGTTTAGGTGGATGGTTGGGTCTGTCGCAATATGGTGTAGCATTGAGCAGTGATTATTTAATTCCGACTAATTACTTCAATAGTTTTACTGCTTTCAACTACTGCCTTTAAAAACATGCTTTCTGCAAATGAACCCCTAGCATCCTTTGGAATTATTTGCATCATATCTCATATTCCGGTATGACTTGTTGAGTACAGTGGGTAGTACTCAGTCTTGCTCTATCTCTCCCCACACCAGAGCTGGAGTACGTTTCTGATAGAGATTGCTCGGAGGAGTAGGCTCGTTGCTACCGTCAAGGGATGCTCGTGGAGTGGAGTCACCACGGTGCAAGTGTTTAGTCTAGAATAATCTCGCTTTACTTTTTCCGCTGCATTTATGTAAGACTTTTATGTATTTGTAAGACGTGGATCTGTGTATCGACTTTATCGTTTGTGTACCCTGACTGGTCCTGGATAAGGGTTTTAATACACATTCTGCATGGAACCCTGTTTAGGAATTTCTGGGCGTGACAGGCCACCAGATCCACCCATCCCATCCCTGTGGCTAGTGGATCCGTGCGCGACAAAGTGGGAGAGGTGGCAAGATCCGCACAAAAGGGGGGAGAGGCTACTGGATCCACCCCTCTCGTTGCTGGCGCCCCTTCCCGGGATGGGTGCGGGAGGAGAGCCGTCTTGACACAGCAGCTGCTCCTTCCCCCCATGACAAAGTGGTGAAGAGGCAGCGACATCGGCGCAGCAGGAGGAGAGGCATCTTGACGCCACCGGCCCTCCGTACCACTTAGCTGCCACCGTCGAATCTTCGAGGGAGGGGGAGGCAAGGGGGAGGTCGCTCCTGAGGCCGTCATTGGCTTCACCACCGTGACTGCCCTCCACGCGTCCGCCTCCTCCGCCGTGAGTGAGAGAGAGATATATATATTGCGAGTGAGAGATCTGAGAATATAAGGATGAGGAACTGAGGCGTAAGGGAGACTTTTTACGATGTTGAGAGGATGGACGACCGGCGGGTCTATTAAGTGGTCCACCTGCGAAAATGGATTTTTGCATGTGGGTCTTTATTAAACACCACATAAATCTTTTTACGTACAGGTTTTATTTTATTCCACCTGCGGAAGAAAAGGGGTCTTCACGAAAACTGTTTTCAGTAATGGCTCTCCCCTGGATAAGGCCAAGCCTTTATTTTACACTTGGATTCTGGAGCGGTAATGTAGTATATATATGTGGACTTGTGGTCTATTGTTCTTGTGATTCTGGAGCAGTAATGTAGTATATGCGTGATGAATTGATGTGTGTTTGCCATTATCAATTATTCAGTCACAGAAAGATTGAGGCAAATAAATCAAAATTGTTGTACCAGTAGTGTATGATGTATCTGTGACTCTGTGTTACTGCTATAATTTTGACTCATATTTGAATATATTGATAGATCATTGGCTATGGACAAGCAACCTCGACGGGAGAAATCCAAATCCAGAACACTGGATGCTTCAGATGCTAAGGTTGTTGTGTTTCTGCATTCTCTTCTGTGCCTCCTCCCAAGCAGTTGCAGCGTCTGTTTTCAAGTGAAATGGTAACCAAAGATAGCGATGTAGCAATCTCTCCAGCAATACCCTTGGTACTGTACTTGCCTACTTGACCTTAGTTCTTAAATGAATAAATGAAATACTTGTCGATATGCATTGATTAAAATTCTGTTTTTTTATGGACTGTAGTCTGATGATGAGAATTTAGGGGATAATTCTTTCGATCACAATGATAAGATGTCAAACTCAATGCTAAGTGGTGATGAGGCAGTGGCTGGTGGTATTAGTGATGTCTCTAGAGGGGATTCATCGGGTAGACGCTGAAGAGGAAAGAAGCTTAAAGTTTCACCCACAGTTGCTACTGTAAAGGTGAGGAAGCGGTTAAATTGTTGGAAGAACTTCATAGAGGTTAAAGTTCCTTCCAAGGTGAATCCAGGGGGAGACAGACACAAAGGCTAAGTGCAGGTGTTGCCATTCACTTGACGCTTACAAGGCCGGGGGAGCTACTACACATCTTGCATACACATGTTAGTAGAAATATGTAGAAATCTTACAATGGAATTGGGAGAGAGGCTGAAACTTGATGTGTCCACAAGATGTAGTTCAACTTATCACTTGTTGAGAACTTGCATTGCATATCAGCAAGCATTAAATTATGAGTGGAAGCCAAGCCCAGAAGAGTGGAAGTTTTATCAATCAATTGAGTCAATACTTGAGTCTTTGGCTGAGGTTACTATTACATTTTCAAGTTCAACCTATCCCACTGCAAATATTTTTTATCCCCATATTGTTAATGTCAAAGTTGCTTTGATAGATGCTTTTGCTTCCAATGACACTAATTTGAAGAAGATGGGAGAAGTGATGTTATATAAATTTGACAAATATTGGGATGAGAACAATAATGCAATGGTGCTTGCTACTATCCTACACCCAAGGTACAAGTTAAGATACATTGAATGAAGATTTATCCAACTAAATTTGAAAAGGAGTTAGCTGAAATTAGAACTGAATTGGATACGATTTATGAGAAGTTCGAGAAGGAGTATAGGGAGAAGATGACAACTAGCAAAGGTAAGAGTTGTAGAGCTTCATCATCAGTTTCAATTTCGAACACAAACAAGTTTCTACCCTTAGTTTCAAGCAATTTTCAGTCCTATTTGCAATCTTCTTCTAAAGATGCATCAAAGTCAGAGTTGTTTATATATCTTGATGAACGAAATGAGGACTTAGCAAACAATGCTTTTGATCTACTTCAATAGTGGAAGTTGAATGCTCATAGGTAGCCAATGGTATCAAAGATGGCTATGAACTTTTTGACTATACCAGCCAGCTTAGTATCTTCAGAATCTACTCTAGTGCTGGGGGAAGAGTTCTAGGTGATTACCGTAGTTCTCTACGCCCAACAATGGTTGAGGCGTTGATATGTGCTTCTAGCTGGATTAGAGGCGCTCCAATGATAATGGTACACATTGTTATGTCATGCAAAATTTATGCATTTTCTCTCTTCTTAACACATGACTAGCTCAACTAATACTTTTGATTTTCTAAATTTCAAGCAGAAGAAGAAGATGATGTTGAGAGTATTCCATTTCCTAAAAGTGAAGTGCAAAGTAACTAGTAAGTAAATTGAGTATTGCACTATCCTTTCTAGCTTATACTTTAGTTACTCATTTTTGTCCTATACCATCAGTTACTCACTTGTGATTACATGATTTACGTAGGCAACTGGATGGCTGCCTGGAACATATAGCTGTGGAGAAAGTCTTGGATAAGTGTAGATTTCCTTTTATTATTTTGCAAAATAATAACTACATGTTCTCTTATTAGTTTGCAAATTGGAGATTTTGAACTTTTGGAATGTGGTCTAAGTTATGTATTCTCTGTACTTATATTTTAGTGTGCTCATGACTCATCAAATTATGTGTATGTGTGTCATGTTTGAACGTGCGTTGATTGCTTAATGGAGTATGGAGATTGTGGTCTTGTACTCTTGTCATCATGTGAAATATCAGAAATTCAAATATGTTGTTGATGGTACTTGTTCAGTTGTTCTTGCTACTGGATTGCATTATTTGGGGCCCGCATGACCTGTAGGAGTTTGATCCAAATGCATACTTGTTGTTTACTTGTTGAAAATTGATTGCTCTATTGTTGAAGTGTTTACTTACTGCTAGCATCACTAGCCGGCTCGAGCTGGCTCGAGCTTTGAAACGAGCCAAGCCAAGCTGTTGTTTTAGCTCATTGTGTTAATCAAGCCAAGCCAAGCTGAGCCTGTTCTTTGACAAGCTTTCATGAACCTAGTCGATCTTCCACTCCTACGCACATAACACCACACTCACAGTCTTGCGAATGTATCCCTTAACACACTTTTAAGAAGACGAAACCAACGGCACATACATCATCTTACTAAAATCTTACTGAAACACACCTACATGTACATAATATTTATATGCACCAGGATTTAAACGATGAAGTCATGGACCCACGATTTCACCACCACGCCACTAGGGGCTTTCCATTTTTCTTACAGCCTCGACACAAGTTTGGGCTTAAATCTTGGTGCATCTTTTACTAATTCAAGCTTACTATTCCACGTCATTTTTCCTTAATACAAACTTAATAGCGGACATCCTTTTCTTTCAAAACCTGGTCATAAGCAAGCCGTTGATCCTTTACGCGCAAGACAGGAAATTCAGTAGGTATGGATGGAGATAGTTGGAAAACATTAGCTATAATGTTGTCAAACCTGGTAACTAAGCAGCAGCTAATTAGATTAAATTACCATGTTAGTGGCAAGGCAAAGTCTACGTTGTTCCATTGGGTGTAGCATATACACTTGGCTAAAAATTGTGATGCACGAGAAGGGTTTTGCGTAATAAACTATTTCATTACCTACAGAGAGCAGAACAGACATGAAAGCAAGTAATTACAATCTACTGCACCTGTAGCAAGAGATAAATAATCATATCATGGTTATTTTGATCTGTCTAAACCTCATCGAGCAAGTACATGAATGTCTTCAGGCTGCCAGAAACCAGTACATAGATTGCAACAGCATTGGACATTAAGTGCAATATTGGATCATGACAATGACACGTTACAAATCATTGGGATAGGATATTCTCAGTAACCAGCAGTAAAAAATAAAATGGCACTTCTTGTTCCTAACTTCTCTTTTTTTTTATCTAAATTTAAATTAGGAATACATGAAAAACTTCACATCCAGGACAAAGAGTTGCAAGGATGATACAACAATTCCAAATGCACATAAAGTACTACGTTTAGATCCAGATCCAAATTCAAGATAAATACAGGATATGACTGGTAATCTAGCATTGAGCCATGACCAACATATGTCCTCAATACCACAACAGGCAATTCAAAATTGAACAATAATTAACAGACTTCTTTTCAAATAAAACGAAAGGCAGAACCATTAAAAGCTATCTGCAATCTTTCCCTTCAGCAACAGTAAGATACCAGCATGGGAACAACGTTGAATGAGGCTAAATCCTCAGCAAAGCACAACCAGAAATGCTCCCTCGACAATGTGTCATTGGTGATCCTGGTCGCCAGGTTGGTCTCTCACTAGTAACATTCAAGATATCAACATCAGATAGTGGCTTGATGCACTGGTTTCTTGGCCCAGGTCCAATTACTCCACCAACCAGATATATGTTGTCTCTCAAACCAATCATCCCAAAACCTATCCTGCTTTGGAATTCCGATGCACATGACACCATCTTATCAGGGAAATTCACACCACGCTGCTTCATAATGCAACTATTACTCAGCACATAAAGCTCCCCACGAACCATTGCCATCGGACCTTGCAGCCAAGAGTAGTCCTCAACAGCCCAAGCATTGCCACCATCTTCAAGAATCTGCACTGTTGGTAGGCCTTTGTGCAATACATGCATCTTACCTTTTATTACAAGTCCAGAGCAAGCAGAGCTGTGTGCTTGACGTAGGTCAGGGAGAGGCTCCCACGTATCAGATTCAGGGTTATATATCTCAGCCTTTGATATTGATTTGCGGCAATTTGTGAAGCCCCCAGCAACAATTATGTTCCCATCAAGTGCACAACAGGCAAACATTGCACGAGCTACAAGCATTGGAGCCCTCTGGGCCCACACACGACGGAGAGGATCATAAGACCAAACCTCATTGCTTGCAAAGATCCTGTCATGGTCTCCAGTAAGTGGGTCAACTCGATCACTGCCACCACCAATTACGTAGAGCTTGCCTGAAACTGAGGCCACTCCAAAACGGGCAATATTCCTAATCTGAGATGGCATGACAGGGAGGGTTATCCACTTATCTCGAAGAGGGTCATAAAGTTGCCACATGTTTTCAGGTTCAAATGCTAACACACATAACAGGTCTTCAGTCGCACTAATCTGATTCCTAACTTTGGAAAGCTCACCACTTCGAACAGATGCTCTCCAAGAGTGGCAGACCAGTTGAAGAACAGGATGGGACAAAAATGGCACCCGAGCAAGGCACTGAAGAGCGACTTCATTAGGGAGACCATCAATTAGTGTTGACATCATTGAGCACTCAAAGGTATGATCTCAGTTGCAAGACTTAAGAGCCTGAAAATAATCAATATACTAAGTTATGATTACCGTACAGGAAAGACTGACAGGAGTATATTCAAATAAATTATTAGAGTTTCATCTTAAAGATATCATTCAAACTGATACTCAATGAAAAATGATATGATGCAAACAAAAGCAGTACTCAAACTTGAAACCAAGACATAACAAACAATTAAAGCAACCACCCTAAAAGTGGCTGAGGATGAGCCTGAAGGTTCATCACATTGTATATCTTCTATATCACAGATTTTTCCACAAAGAACCGAACAAGATACATTCAGTCTCACTATTGTCTTCCTAGCCCACAGTAGAGGTAGCAATATATATGTGGGAGGTCTCATTCAAAATATACTTTTACTATCAGTAGATTTTTTTTTTATTTGGAAGTAAGTTATAATGCCTAAGGATAGAAGGGATTTTATTCCAGTGAGCATGAAAGTCAATATCAACGATGACACTTAATATGCGTGTAATATGTTCTTCAAATTTCTGAATATGAATGCAACATATGACGACAAACAACAACATGGCATCAGGGGAAAAGATTTGCCAATTGATTATGTACAAAAGTTAATGAAGTGGCATTGTACTTCTTTAAAACTGAATGGATTTTCACTAAGGTCCCATATATATCCTCTAAGACAAATTGGTGTTCAGTGATCCCCTTTTGATGAAGCACAGCAGATAGCATATAGGTTACACTATCAATATGCATCAATCCACAGTATTTCTTTAAGTGACCACTAAGTTATACTATGAAGGAAACCATTGCATTAAAGAATCAGAATAAGGTCGTTTAGGGTCAAAGTTTACAACTTTTCACTGATCATATCGAAGTACAATAAAATAAATATATGCATGAATAAAACAGAAAGTGTGTAATCTAGATGCCCCACTAAAATTTGGCATTCGCCTACATTCATATTCGTTACTAACATGAAATCAGCAACAAACAAAACATAACAAAATCCAAGATAGGGCAATAAAAGATTGATAAGAAGGAAGATTTCTCGATAAATAAGGAAAAGGGTGAATTACAGTTTTGTTACCCACAATATTAGTTACATTTTTCATATACCAAAATAAAGTTGGTTGATAGAATATAAGCTAGGTATAAAGAAACTAAGAAACAAGGTCAGCTTGTATAGATACAAAAGAGAGCAATAGGAAATAGGAAGTGAATGGCATAACATAACATCTTCCAGACTGGTTCTTTCTTCGTAACAACCAAGGATGTTGACATTGATAGATTACTAATAGGAAAACCTGTTGACTAGACTATCCTAGTACACACTTACAGACAAATCACCGGAAATTGAAAGTGCAAGGTGTTCCAACATCCGTGGAACACACAAGAAACCTAGAAAAATACTTCCAACTCTAAACCATCTGCACCAGAAGTTTCTTTGGTATCACACGGATGCAAAATGATGTGAATTCGTGAAAAATTATAAACCACACATAACGAATTAATCAACAAACAGCTCACAACACGACGGAAAGCATCCTGGCCAGAGCAACCTGCAAAAGCATCAACTTCATCCATCGTAACCTTCACAAATAAGAACACCCACCATATCAATTCCCGTCGCCCACCCACTAATACACCCAAACTAAACTATGTTCACCACCGATATGATTACCACGTCCAAGTTAGAATTCGCGCACTACAAGATGGAGAGAGGGATCGGTTTTTCGACGCGGCTGCGGGGATCGGAAGGGGTCAGGGTGGCGACGGGGAAGCCGTGGCGCATCCCGCGGCGGCTCCGGTTGCCACGTGGGTCGGCGGGGCGGGTGGGGGAGGGAGGAGCCAGGAGCTCACCTGAGCCGGTTCACCCGGTCGCGGGGAGGGATGGGCGGCGGTGGCCGCAGCCGGACGTCGCAGCGGAGAACGGCGGTGGCCGGAGGAGAGGAGGAGGCGATGGTGGTGGTGGAGGTGGGGAATTGGGGATCGAGGAGGAATGGAAACGGGTGGAAGGGGGGATAGCGTAAGGAGACTGGTGTTGCAACTGTTGTGTTGAGGTGGATTACGGGTGTTTACCCGGTTTACAAACGGGTGGATCCACCCAACCAGGCAAGCAAAGAAAGCGGCATATTCCTTCGGGATTTTCGGTGTAAAAGGAGCGTTTGTTTCAGCAGATGTAAAATGCGTGTTGTAGGGCGAGTCACAGCTCACAATGCGTGTTGCCGTGTTGGTAGGGTAAAGCACCGGATGTAAAATGCTGCTGGTAGCCTGGTAAGATATATCTATATCTATATACCTAATAAAAAAATACATAAGAATTTCGAGATTTTTTTTCGTCCGTCCGTTTTTTCGCTGTTTTCTCTTTTTTTCGTTTTTTCGCACTTTTTCTCGGTTTTATTCCCATCCGCTTATTTTCATGGGCTGGCGCGACTGTTGGGCCAGAGGAGGGTGGCCCAAGAGCGAGGAGAGGAAGAGGGCTGGCTGTTGGGTCCAAGTTGAGATAGGGATGGCGGCCCAAGAAGGAGGGATGTTGGCCCAAGAGGGAGGAGGAAGGAATAATGGGCTAGATTTGGTCCAGCCATAGGAGAGGGTTTTTAGTTTGTTTTTATTTTAAATTAATTATAAAAATAATCTTGTATTATTAAAATTAGCAATTGAGTTTTGAACCTTTCAAAACAATTATAGAGGGTGTGGTTAATTCATGAAGAATTTAATAAAAGTTAAATTCAGCCATGTTATTTTAATAATAACATGCTATCTAATTTTAATTTTAATAATAAAAAATATGCAAGGCTTCCGGTATTTCTTTTTGTTCGTTTTCTTTTTTCCGCCCTTTTTTGCCTTCTTTTCATCCGCTTTTTTCCGGTACAGTACTTATTTTCTGTTTTCTTTTTTTCATCGTTTTATGCGATTTTTTCATCTGTTTTTTTCATCGCGGTTTTTATTCGCACGTTTTTTCACCGGTTTTTCCATCCGCTTTTTTCGTGGTTTTTTCCGGTTATTTTTCGTCCCCTTTTTTCCTAGCTATTTTTTTACATCGCGTTTTTTAAGCAAAAGGACCTATACCTATACCTATACCTGTACTTATATCTATATGTATACCTAATTAAAAAATACATAAGATTGCCAAAAAAATCGTCCGTCATCTCACGTTGTATCTTCTGGTGAAATTTCCTACATTGTTCTGTCAATTGTTACACTACCCGATCACAATCTTCCAAAATCCTCAAAGAAATAGATAACAAATCCTAAAATCCGCTAAAAAGATCCAATATCTAGAGTTTCGATAGACCACGATTTCATCAAACAAAGAAAAGCAAGCAAACTTCAACCAAACAGATCGAAGGAGTTTGGACAGATCAGGATTTCACCAAGCAAAGAAAAGAAAAAAAGTTCAACCAAACATATCAAAGGCGAGAAACGAAAATCCAAACAGTCATTGGAGCCCGCAAGGCCGGTTCCTACCCCGATCTACTCCTCCCTGCCGCTTAGAGGGCTCCGCGTCGCCGGTTGCCCTTGCCAAGCTCCAGCGCACGAGTTCCGTTAGCCCCACCACCCGTGCTGATCATCTCCACCAAGATTCCCTCCATCGGATCCGTCTGAACTACGCCCACCTCCTCCATCCCTCGGCTCCTCCCTACCGCCTGAGCCACCTCCGACCACCATGCCAGCGACCAAATATGTGGGACACCACCACCCCCAAGACCATATTCTCCACCGGCTGCTAACCCCTACGCCATCCCCATATGCTCAGCTGTGTCGTCGGCCGCGGGACCTTGACGACCTCCACGTAGACCGTCGACACCGCCTCCATCCGACCCTCCCATCCTGTTTGCCATCACCACCATCGGATCTGGCGTTCCCGAACACTTCCTCACCAGTTCTGCCTCCTCCACTTACCAAGGCCATCCCATTTTCCGCTGCTGCCTATCTCCTCCACGGCTATCCTGGTGCTTCTCCTGGACCACCAAGGTTAGGGGCCTGGCATTAGAGGGAGAGAGGTAGAAGAGTGGTGAAGAGGAGACAGGGAGAATTGAGGTCGTGATTCATGAGTGGACTGGTTGTGAGGTGGGTGGACGTTGATGTGAGAGTAGGTGTGGGATAAGATCAGAAGAGTGGTGGGTGAGGTGGGTTGCATCTCTAAATATTGTTTCTCTTTTTTTATCTCCAATCCTCGATGTTTTATTAACCATAAAAACATTTAGCAACTCAGGAAAGGTCCCCGCTAATCACCAACACGAGCTATTTAATTAGCGATCAGTGTCCCCGCTTGCGCGTATATATACATGGAATATTCTGTTTTTTGTATGTATAAATTTTGTACATATACATATTAAGTTTATACGTGTATATAAAAAAATTATATTTCCAAAATATATAGGGACAAGTATAAAATTTATATAGGAAAAAAATTGTATATGTATATAGAAAATTTATATTGTTTATACAAATATATGTGTGCGTATAGTATATAAAGGGGAGGATGTAAGGGGGAAACTGACCGTGCGTGGTCAGTCGTGTATTAACATCCCTATATTTGTATCTACTTAAATAATATGTATCACTTTGGTTCATCATTCATTATTTATCATCCATCGATCTAGAGTCATCTGGCTTGGTACGTTGAATTGTATGTCAAAAATATTTTTAAAGAGTTTAGATGGAACCCAATTGAGTAATAATCAATACTTTACGCATAATAAAAAATTGTCTTTATGGCTAGATATTAAACAAAAATTAATTTTACCCGTTGCAACGCACGGGCCTTTTTTTCTAGTATATATATATATGGTCTCATAGGGTCATCTTCACCCGCGGTATTAAATGTTCATTAATTCACAAGTGAAGTTAATGTGGCAAATAAAATTTTCTAAATAATGCATGGCTGGATTTAATTTTTATTAAATTCTCCATGATTAGTTCTACTCCTCAACTATTAATTTTAAACATACAAAGAATATTTCAGTAATTATTTAAATAATAAATTAATCATTAAATGGTCTGGTTATAATTTTGTTAAATACTTTGGGTGTTTAAGTATTTGCAAGATTTTTCTTAGAATTATTTGAACATAGAACTATTTTTAACAATTCAAAGATGATTAATTTATTTTGAAAAGCAACTAAAATCCCCTTTTCCTTTTGTGCCGAAATAGGAAAAATTCTTTCTCTCTCGGCCCATTCTCCTCTCAGCCCGCCACCCCTACCTTCCTTCTCTTGGCCAAGTCTGTTTCACCTCCCTCTTTTTCTTTCTCTCTTCTTTCTTTGTCTTGGCTCGGCCCGACAGAAAGTCTATTTTCCCTCCCCACGCATTGTGCTTCTTCAACCTCGAGACAGAGCCGCCTCTCTCCCGTGCGCACCGTAGCAGCGCCCCATCTCGCGTCAAATCCGGCTTCCCCATTACTCTCCTTCCAAAATTAGTTGCAGCAACGGATTCCCCTCGATCTCCTCCACCTTATCATCAAGAAATCCCCATCAAATTCGTGGTAAATCCCACGAATTTCGGCCTCATTCTTATCCGGTGAACTCGGGAGAAACCAAATTTTCTATAGCCAAATCCATTCGAATCCGTGCCGATCTCTCCCTCCTTCGCCTATATAAATGATGCTCGGGGTCTCCTCTTCCGTTTCCCCTTCTTTTGTCGCGCCGCCATGCCCTAGCCGCCTCTCCCTGCGCTCGCCTTCTCTCTCCGCCGCCGGCCACCGCTCCAGCCACCACCTCGGCCGACGCCCTCCAGCGCCGTCACCTCCTCCGGCTTCGCAAGACCGAGCTCTACCCCGGCCACCCCTTCTCCTCCATCGAAACCCTCCAGTTTTTGTTGTCACAGTAAAGGCCAAGTTCGTCGTTATTTTATGCTCTCCGGCGAAGCCCTGTCACTCCTCCCGTCATCGTCAAGCTTCGGTGCCACCTTTGTTAGATTCGCAGCTGCGAGGAGAACACCGTCCACCCCTCTGTTGCCGCCGAAGATCGCCGGAACACCGTTGTCACCGTCAACCCGACATCGTCGCCACCTCTACCTCGTCGTTGGTTGTCTTCCGTCGTCGTCCATCATCGTGCCGCCCCTCGGTGAGCTCCCCTCATCGTGCTCTCTCTCTCGGTGTCCCCTGTGTCCGTCATCGCATTGTCGTTCACCGTCGTCGCCATCCTTCCGTGCTCGCTGGTGTCGATCCTATGTGGCCACCACCTCATCACCTCGTCAGTCGCCACATTGTTGCCTCCTCAGCTACCATGTCTCCCACTGTGCCATGTGGTACCACCTCAAAAACCTAGATCAAGGTTCAATTTAAGTCCGGTTAACTGATCTCTGCCATCCAAAAACAATATAGATCTTTTCCCTCTCTTTTCAATGACATATTGTTCCTTTTTGCTATATGTCATCTACCAAATTTGATCCAATCTTTTTACCAGAGGATGTTTTTAATCTTTTCTCCCAGTTATAAATCATTTGTAAATTTTTTAATTAATTTGAATAGTCTTTTCTTTAATAGGTTTAATTGGATTAAAGGTTGTAAAATTCATAATTAATTCATATGAAGTCGGAATGAGGCC
The DNA here is from genome assembly GCA_000573905.2 of Oryza punctata. Classification (NCBI taxonomy): domain Eukaryota; kingdom Viridiplantae; phylum Streptophyta; class Magnoliopsida; order Poales; family Poaceae; genus Oryza; species Oryza punctata. The sequence continues at coordinate 14,527,489 of CM002497.2, forward strand.
GTTCAAGTCTCTAAATTCATCTAAAATCATGATTTACATGTTCGTTTACTTTTTATGTATTGTTTATTTGGAGTTTCTTAGTCTTTTTCCTCATTTTGTGTGTTAGCTTATCGTTTCCATCGTTTCGAATGTTCGTGTGAGCGTTAGAAGTATTCCAGAAGACTAATTGAAGACCGATTATTGCAAGGCAAGTCACACAGATCCCAAGCACAATCCTTTGAGCATGTTGATCCTATATTTAAATTATCTATTTATTTCAAATGTGCATTTATTTTTGAATGTCACCAAGTGGTGTGAACCTATTCCTTTGTTTATGGCCATTTTGCATTGATTACCCTATTCATTGATACCTTGGGTTATAAATTTGACTAGTTGGACTTTATATATTGGTTCAACTAGATATTAGAAATAATTGCTTAGTCATGCTTAGAAACTTTAATATCATTTCATATGGGATAATTAATGTTTCACTTATATCTTAATGATGGCTATTTAATGGTAGCTTACGATGGTCAATCGTGAATGATAAGTTAATTAACTTGCCAATTAAAACCTGACTACTTGTAGCGCCTGATCCGTCACGGCGTTAGCCATAGGAAAAACCTAATTTATAAAAAAACCTTAATTTCGAAACTCGTTCTTAATTGAGGTGTTGATGTTGCATGGGTGTGCCGAGCTCTCGTTTTCCCTTGTCCAAATCTCGATTCAAAAATCAAATCCTAAATTCAAATCCCTCCAATCAATTCCTCTCAATAAAAGTCTACTCTGCCTCCCTAGTGTTCTCGGGCCGATCCTCTCGGCTGGCCCCGCACCCCTCCTCCCTCCAACCTGCTCTCTCCCCTTCGTGGGCCGCACCCGCACCCCCTTCTGGCCTCTCTCCCTCGCCTGAGTTGCTGCCGCGCAATTTCGAATGCGGCCACCGCCCGTTGGCCCCCGCGCGCGCGCATCGCGGCCTGCCGGCCTGCATCGCGCCCTGTCGCCGCCTGTAGCCGCCTGCAGCGCCTGACACCGTCTGCCGCGCCCACGCCGCGCCTCCGCCTCGCAGCGGCCGCCGCTAAACCGCACCCCTACCTCTCTCCTCTGTCCGCCCAAAACGGCAAGGGGCAACCCCCTTTCTCTCCCACGTTTTCCCCTTCCCCCCACCACCGACGTCACCCTGCCACCGCTTGGCCGATAGCGCCGGTGAGCGCGGTCGCCGCGCGCGCCCGTGAACCCGGCACGCGTATAAAACCCTGCTCCCCATTCGGCCTCCCCGTCCTCTCCACCAAAAACATCGCCGCCGCCCCACCCGGACGAGCGGCGCGGAACCCCCCGCGCCATCTTCATCCTCTTCTCCAGCGACGTCGCCTCCCCTCCAACTCCCTCGCGGTAACCCCTCTCGCCACCCTTCTTTTCTCCCCCCTCTCTCTTCACGTAGCCGCCGCCGCGCAGCTGCCCCTCGCCACGGCCGGCCGTGTCACACGCGTCAGCGCGGTCGCGCCCTACACCCCCTCCTGCACTACCGCTCTGCTCGCCCGACCGCGCCGCACCTTTCCCCTCTCGCCGCTGCTCTCTCTCCCATATCTCTCGGGCAGCCGGATGGAAGAAGAAAGAAGAGGAGAAGGAAGAAGAAAGAAGAGGAGGAGGAAGAAGAAAGAAAAGGGGTGGGACCCACCTCCCCTTACTCTCTCTCCGCGAGACCCACCCGTGGGCCCCGCACCCCCTTGACCTCGGTTCCCTCTCTCTTTCACGTGCGTGCCCGCGTGGGCCTCGCCCTCGCGCGCCGGCCCGTTTCCTGGCTTGCTCGCGCCCTCGGCCTGCTCCCACCCGCGCGCCGCTGGGCCGCTATTCGGCCTCGACCCGATCGCTCCCTCTCGGCCTGCTGTGCCCCGCGCCGCTTGGGCCGTCGGTATTCGGCCCCGGCCGCTCGCCCCCCTTGCTCGCAACCTATCGACCGTTGGGCCATCTCCCTCGCGCGTCGGCCCGTTACTCGGCCGTGCCGCGGAAAACTCTTTGGGCCGCGCCTCATACCCGGCCAAAAAAGTCTGAATGTCACCCTTTTCCCTTTTTCTTTTTTCCAGAGAGTTTAATAATCCTTTTCCTTTAGACAGAAAATCATCTAACCTTAGAAAATTCATATCTTCTCAACCGTTCGTCCGATTGACTTCGTTCAAACTCCGAAATTTTTCAAAAATCGAGATCTATCTCCTAGCACACTTAGAAGTTATTATTAGGGCTTTCTTCTCGCCGTTTGTTGAGTCTTTTAGTTTCGCGTGTAGTTTCGGAGCCTAAAGACAAGCAGTGTGCGGATTTCGAGGAGCAAGTTTTAAGATCTTGAGCAAGGAAAGTCACCTTTGACCATCTTGCACCCATAATTTGAAACTAAGTATTTCCATTTCGCAAACTATGCATTAGTAGGTCGCAGCTGTTCGTATTTGGCCGTGGTTTGCAAGATGACCTGCCGGCCCAACCCAATTGATGCACATACTCTCCTTGGCTATTGAATACCCGTACCACCCTTGTCAACTGCCGGTTGATGTCCGATCCCTCGGGCACGTACATCGGGGACTCTCTCAAATTTAAAACATTCAACGATGGGTAAAACTTGGGTTTACCAAATACTTGGAAACCCGACACTTGGGTCGGTGCCTGCAAAATAAAACGATTTGTAAAATCGTTGTGCGGCGGACGTACCGGGCGTACGCTCTCCCGTTCTCGCACTTAAGGATCGATTCCTTTGGGATTTCATCCAAACATAATCAGTGCGACCACATGGGTGAAATGGGGTGGTGTCGGGGAGGACCCCTGGGCTTCCTGGCACAGTATGGTCTGGGACCTAACCTGCTGTTGGTCCGGTTGACCCCTCCCATTGGCATATGGTAACCTTGTGTCATCTTGGGAAAAGCCTTGTCGTGAAAACCTCAAAGTCACCAGACGTGGCTGTTCTACACAGGTTGGGTGACCCGGTTTAGTAACGTCATGTGGGTAAAGTGTACCCCCTCTGCAGAGGTTAACAAACTGTTCAAACAGTCGTGCCCACGGTTATGGGTGGATGTGAGGTGATTCCTTAGCGTAGTTTTGTTTGACTACTGTTTGTGAATTGACTTGATGGGTTGTATGACGTTGTTATCAATGTGGCTGACGTGTTCAGCTAGGCCCGGAAGGCCGTCAAAATCGATTGGCCGGGAGCCACCACTTGATTCTTGAAAGATTGATACATTGCACAACTCCAACCGGGCTTGGCACACTGTCAGGCTCTTGTCGTCGAGAAGCACTTCCCTAGAAATCATTTCGAAAGATTTAAACAAAATCAATTGCGAAAACAAACAGCCGTTCTATGAAACTTGCAATACATACTTAATTCCCAAGACTTGCTGAGTACTCCCCGTCCTCACCCTTGCTCTATATAAATAATCCCCTCCTCAGTTCTCGAAAAGGAGGAGATGGATCCCGCTGACAAGGAGTTCTTCCAAGAACAGACCGGCTTCTGAGTAGTTTTAGGTTTCCGTCGTAGTTCCCAAGTTATGCTTGTGGCCTTGGGCCTGTCTTTGCTTCCGCCTTTCCCTTTTGTAATTCAGTTGTGAGCACGGGGTCTGTCCGTAGCCCAACATGACTGTAAGACTACTCTTAATGAAGAGATCGTTGTTGTTGTGATATTTCGTCTTCCTGTGATACCAGCGCTGTTTTCCTAGGACTGGTATCAGCACACAGGTTTATTTGAAGCGTCCCGCTCTAGTTCTGTCTAGGGCCAGATCGGGGCGTGACAAAAGATGGTATCAGAGCACAGCTTGGCCCTAGGTCGAAACCCTACGCTTAGGACGACCTTAAGGACGTTAAGTTCTAAAAAGCTACTTGCGAAAACTAGAGTTTCTCTTACTCTTCCTTCTCAGTAATTTAATCATTAAAATTGTTACTAATTTCTTTCCCTCTTTCAAAATTGTAGATGGCAGTCAATGCCACCCACAGTTCTCACTGATGAGGACACAAACTACAACACGAGTACATCTACACCAGCAGATGCTCCTCCATCTCAGGCGCCACCATCTGGGCCAATCACTCGGTCCCGTGCAAGAGAATTAAACTTCGTCATGCTGCTGAAGAATGAAGGCCCAGAAGAATAGAAGCTAGCCCAACATGAGGCCCATGTGTGGGCGCCTAGGGTTGGGTGCCAGGGGCACGCGCGCATCCCCCTCCTGGCCGCGCGCCTCCTCCTCCTGGCCGCCAGGGGCGTGCCCCCTTTCTTCCTCTATTTAGATAGAGGCTATCTTTATTTTCCGATCTGAGTTTTGTTACATCTAGCTTTAGCTACTCTCGAACACGCGCAAATCAGCGTTGTCTTCATGTTGATTCAGAACTCCACCTTGAGTGATATAATGGTTGCTCGTTTCATTTTCTTGTTCGTTCTTCGATTGCGGACAGGAAACGATCTTCGTGATCAGGCTGATCTTGCACCGGTAAGGTCGGTAACCATAGGGAGTTGGTTCAGCGATTGCATTGGTGCTTCGGGTTCGCTCGTCGTAGTCGGATCGTGAGGGTCTACTTCCACCAAATCGAATTTTCCTCCACTCACCGAAAGATCGAGCTCTCCAGCTCTATCAAGTGGTATCAGATTTCCAGGTTGATCGGTGAGTTTATCGAGTTCTATCCCTTTAGTTTGAGAGTTGTTCCTCATCCTATCGTCCACCAGAAAAGCTCCAACAACAAAAAAAAATTTCAGGTTAGATTTTTGTCCCAGCACCCTTTTGAGCCTCGCACCTTCTTTCAATAATCTGCGTTGTTGAATTTGTGTGCCATACGCATCAATTGTTGCTGGTTACTTGTGTTTTCTCTTGTCCTTTTTTTCTCTTTTTCCTTGAACCCTAGTGCGCCACCACCTTTTCCTCTGGAGCGCGGCATCCCCGGTTTTGCGCCGACCCCCTCATCACCCTCCCCCCTTTCCTTGTTTTGTGTTTTGGAAAGTCAAAAAAAAAGAAGTGTGCAATCCGAAAAAAAAGAAGGAAAGCAACCAGAAAAAAAAATATAAGTTGCCTAGTTTCTGATCTCGGCTCACTCTTGAGAGAGAGAGAGAGTCTGTGTGTGGAATACCCCTACCCTCCCAGAAAATCTGTGTGTGGTGATTTGCTCATTTGTATTCCTTTGTTCATATAATCAATTTGTGAGTTTCTCCGAACAAAAAAAAACAAAACAAAACAAAAAAAAGGGAAAGAGAAACGTGGTTGCCTTTCTGGTCGTTGGGCAGGCCCGATCCTCCTGCCGCCACACACACACCTGTGCCTAGGCACCCCTCCCTGCGCCCTTCTCCTTTTCTGTTTTCCTTTTTCCTTTTTGTTTTCTCTATTCTTGTTCCACTTGTACACTTGTGTCCAGCAGCTTTGTTACGTGTTAGCACTATTATTCAACTTTGCATTATTGTTTGATTGTGCTAACCCTTGCATTGGGTGCAGCCTACCCAGAACTCCACATAGTTCTACGATGAGCAGACTTTGTTTCTCCACGCAATCGCTCCTCCAATCTCTCGCCGGTACTACTTGTTGGTTGCAGCTCACCCCTGTGTGCTTCGTAAGCACGGATAAGAATTTGATAGCAGCACTGTAGTGAGCGCCTTGTGAGCCGTTACACCTTTGTTGTCGTCGATTTTGTTTTTTTCTGTTTGTGCTAACCATGGCAGACGACGACGACACGAAGGATGCACAGCTGCAGGACATGCAGACTCAAGTTGATGGACTTGCCGCGGACATACACACGATGCATGAACGGCTTGACTCCACGGTCACTTCGGCAAACGAGCGGTTCGATCAGCTCGACCTCGCGCAGACGGCCACTAAGACCACGCTCGACACCGTTTTGGCACGTCTCGATGCGTTGAACACGCTGATCACAGAGTTCCAAAAGGATTATGGCGGTGACACGGAGCAGGACGATAGAAACCGCCGAGGCCGCGCCTGCCGTGTGGTACGTCCCCCCTGTTAATGATTCATTTGCTAAGATTAAATTTAAAATTCCATCTTTTAATGGCAAATATGATCCTGCTGCATATCTTGATTGGGAATTAGAGGTCGAACAAAAATTTTCATGCCATGATATTCTTGATAATTCTCAAGTTAAGGCTGCTATTAGTGAATTTACTGATTTTGCTTTAATTTGGTGGCGTGAATATAAACAAACACATCCCACAACCACTCCCACCACTTGGGCTCAACTAAAAGCTGCTATGCGACATAGATTTGTGCCTTCCTATTATGCCCGCAATTTGCTTAATAAAATGCAGCGTTTTCAGCAAGGTCAACAATCTGTTGAGGAATATTACCAGGAACTACAAAAGGGTATGATCCGTTGTGGTTTATTTGAGGAGGATGACGCTGCTATGGCATGTTCTCGTGGTGGTTTGAACCGCGAAATTCAGGATATACTTGATTATAAAGAGTATGCTGATATGACCACATTATTTGAATATGCTTGCAAAGCTGAATGTGAAGTGCAGGGACGCCGCTCGAAGACATATACTAACTCTTTTGCAGGGAGAAGTTCAGCACCGCCGGCCAAACCTGCACCATCCACGCCCACCACTACAACGCGCGAGAAGACGTCCACACCTACCGCGCCACCACCCACAGGAGTTGCCCCTTCCACAGGACGTACACGGGATATACAGTGTCATCGTTGCAAAGGATTTGGGCACATGATTCGGGACTGCCCAAACAAGCGTACTTTGCTCATCCGTGACAATGGTGAGTACTTGTCCGAAAGTGATTCCGAGGAAACTCGACATGCTATGCTTGCCACTAACCATGCAGCTAATGCGGAGGTCAACCCGGGCGACGCTGATAGGTATGAAAGTCTTGTTGCGCAGCGTGTTCTTAGTACACAGGTCACCTCGCCCGAGAAGAACCAGCGCCACACTCTGTTTCATACTAAGGGCGTTGTACAGAAGCGGTCGATTCGCATCATCATCGACAGCGGCAGCTGCAACAATTTGGCGAGTACTGTGCTGGTAGAAAAATTATCTTTACCCACTCGTAAGCATCCGAACCCGTATCACATTCAGTGGCTTAATGATGGTGGAAAAATAAGAGTAACACGCTTGGTGCGTGTTCCCTTCTCTATGGGTGCTTACTCTGATTATGTTGATTGTGATGTTATCCCTATGGAAGCATGCTCTTTGTTACTTGGTAGACCTTGGCAATATGATATTGATAGCTTGCATCATGGTCATTCGAATCAATATTCTTTCATGTTTAAGGGTCAGAAAATAATTATACACTCAATGACACCTGAACAAATTGTCAAAGATGATCTTGCTCAAGCTACTAAAACTACAAAGCACCTTGAACCACCACCATCCACTTCTGTTAGTTCTGAAATCAAGTTGCATGCCCCTGTTTTACTTGCCACACGTGCTGATTTTGATGATCTACGCGATGTTCAGTTTCCCTGTTATGCACTTGTATGCTCTAGTATGCTCGATTTCACATGATGATGCCCCGCCTTTGGATATTCCCCCTGCTGTTGCTAATCTTTTGCAGGAGTACGCTGAAGTTTTCCCAAAGGATTTGCACCGGGTCTTCCACCACTCCGTGGCATTGAGCACCAGATCGACCTCATCCCAGGCGCCCAGCTTCCAAACCGCGCCCCGTACCATACAAATCCAGATGAGACGGAGGAGATCCAGCGCCAGGTGCAGGCGTTGCTTGATAAGGGTTACATTCATGAGTCTCTTAGCCCTTGCTCGGTTCCTGTGTTACTTGTTCCAAAGAAAGATGGGTCATGGCGTATGTGTGTAGATTGTCGTCCTATTAATAACATCACCATTCGTTATCGATACCCTATACCGCGCCTTGATGATATGCTAGATGAGCTTAGCGGTGCCATTTATTTCACTAAGGTTGATTTGCATAGTGGTTACCATCAGATTCGAATGAAATTGGGTGATGAATGGAAAACGTCTTTTAAAACGAAATTTGGGTTATATGAATGGTTTGTTATGCCGTTTGGATTGACTAATGCTCCGAGCACCTTTATGCGTTTAATGCATGAAGTTCTGAGGCCCTTCATTGGTTTGTTTGTTGTTGTCTATTTTGATAATATCCTCATTTACAGCAAGTCTATGGAAGAGCATTTCCAACATTTGCGTGCTGTTTTTGATGCATTGCGTGCTGCCCGCTTATTTGGTAACATCGAAAAGTGCATCTTTTGCATACAACGTGTCTCGTTTCTTGGCTATGTTGTTACTCCACAGGGCATTGAGGTGGACAGCAGCAAGATTGATGCCATACAGGAATGGCCCACACCGACGACGGTCACACAGATTCGGAGTTTTCTTGGACTTGCAGGTTTCTACCGCAGGTTTGTCCGTGATTTTAGCTCCATTGCAGCACCTCTACACGAGCTTACAAAGAAAGGTGTACCGTTTGCTTGGGGTGATTCGCAGGAGCTAGCGTTCAACACTTTGAAAGATAAGTTAACACATGCTCCCCTCTTGCAATTGCCTGATTTTACTAAAGTGTTTGAGCTTGAATGTGATGCTAGCGGTATTGGGCTAGGTGTTGTTTTGATACAAGAAGGGAAACCGGTTGCTTATTTTAGCGAAAAATTAAGCGGTGCTAGCCTGAGATATTCTACCTATGATAAGGAGCTTTATGCTTTAGTGCGCACTTTGCAAACATGGCAGCACTATCTTTGGCATCGCAAGTTCATAATTCATTCTGATCATGAGGCCTTGAAACATATTCGTACACAAACAAGTCTGAACCGTCGTCATGCTAAATGGGTAGAATTCATCGAATCTTTCCCTTACATTATTAAACACAAGAACGGGAAGGACAATGTCATTGCTGATGCCTTGTCTCGTCGATATACCATGCTTTCACAGTTAGATTTTAAAATATTTGGCTTGCAAACTGTGAAGGATCAATATGTCAACGATGTTGATTTTAAAGATGTCTTAGTCCATTGTATGGATGGCAAACCATGGGGCAAGTTTCACATACAGGATGGGTTCCTGTTTCGTGCTAACAAGCTGTGTGTTCCAGCTAGCTCGGTTCGTCTTTTGTTGTTATAGGAAACACATGGAGGCGGTCGCATGGGACACTTTGGCGTCTACAAGACGCATGAGGTGCTGGCCGCCCACTTCTTTTGGCCCCGGATGCGCCGTGATGTCGAGAGCCTTGTTGCACGCTGCACTACTTGTCAGAAAGCTAAGTCACGGTTAAACAACCATGGTTTGTATATGCCTTTGCCTATCCCTACTTCCTCTTAGCTTGATATTTCTATGGACTTTGTTTTGGGATTGCCTAGAACTAAGAAGGGAAGGGACAACATTTTTGTGGTTGTTGATAGATTCTCCAAAATGGCTCACTTCATTCCTTGTCATAAAACTGATGATGCTAGCACTGTTGCTGAATTGTTCTTTTGAGAGATCATTCGTTTACATGGTATTCCGAATACAATAGTCTCTGATCGTCATGCTAAGTTTCTAAGTCATTTTTGGAGATCTCTTTGGAATAAATTGGGAACTAAATTTCTGTTTAGTACAACTTGTCACCCTCAAACGGATGGTCAAACTGAGGTGGTAAATAGAACTTTATCCACCATGCTTAAGGCTGTTTAGACAAGAATTTGAGACGTTGGGAGGATTGCTTGCCACATGTTGAGTTTGCTTATAATCGTGCAACGCATTCTTCTACACAGATGTGTCCTTTTTAGATTGTTTATGTTTACATTCCACGGGCGCCTATTGATTTGTTTTCGCTTGATGCTGAGGACGCCCCACATATAGATGTTGTTGCACATATTGAACAAATGCTTAACCTCCATGAACAAACTCAACAAAACATTGTTGCCTCTAATGCTAAATATCAGGTTGCTGGTAGTAAAGGACGAAAACATGTTACTTTTGAACCTGGTGATATGGTTTGGTTGCATTTAAGAAAGGATCGTTTTCCTACTTTGCGCCGTTCTAAATTGATGCCTCGTGCTGCTGGTCCCTTTATGGTGCTCACCAAGATTAATGATAATGCTTATATCCTTGACCTACCTGCGGAGTTTGGTGTTTCCACTAGTTTTAATGTTGCAGATTTGAAACTATATGCGGGCGAAGATGAGGAGTTGCCGTCGAGGACAACTTCAGTTCAAGAAGGGGAGGATGATGAGGACACCAACTACAACACGAGTACATCTACACCAGCAGATGCTCCTCCATCTCAGGCGCCACCTTCTGGGCCAATCACTCGGTCCCGTGCGAGAGAATTAAACTTCGTCATGCTACTGAAGAATGAAGGCCCAGAAGAATAGAAGCTGGCCCAACATGAGGCCCATGTGTGGGCGCCTAGGGTTGGGCGCCAGGGGCACGCGCGCATCCCCCTCCTGGCCGCGCGCCTCCTCCTCCTGGTCGCCAGGGGCGTGCCCCCTTTCTTCCTCTATTTAGATAGAGGCTATCTTTATTTTCCGATCTGAGTTTTGTTACATCTAGCTTTAGCTACTCTCGAACACGCGCAAATCAGCGTTGTCTTCGTGTTGATTCAGAACTCCACCTTGAGTGATATAGAGGTTGCTCGTTTCATTTTCTTGTTCGTTCTTCGATTGCAGACAGGAAACGATCTTCGTGATCAGGCTGATCTTGCACCGGCAAGGTCGGTAACCACAGAGAGTTGGTTCAGCGATTGCATTGGCGCTTCGGGTTCGCTCGTCGTAGTCGGATCGTGAGGGTCTACTTCCACCAAATCGAATTTTCCTCCACTCACCGAAAGATCGGGCACTCCAGCTCTATCACTCACGGTGTTGGTGAGGGTCACCACATCGACTAGCTGAGCGATCTCACTCGTTTCCTTGGCTTTTCCCGTCCGGAGTACTCTGGGTACTCTGTGTACCGCTTCCCTTCCTGCTGCGAGTTGTCCGTGTACCTCTACCCTCGTGGAGGCCCACATAGCACAGGCCTTCGTCCCCACCACTTCAACGTGGCTCGCCCTACTCTCCAGCTAGCATACTAGGACCTCTCCTGGACAGCACTCCGTCGTCTGGCCTACGACTACCACCACCGCCTCGTGGGTTCCGCCTTCCGGCTGATCCCGTAGCTTCCTTCAGGTCGCACTGACACCAGGTACCCTTGCCCATACTGCGAATCGCACCCTGCCCTGACTCGCCTGGTGCAGCTGTCTGACGCACAGGCTACTCAGCACGACCTTCTCCTTGAGGCTTACTGTCGCCTAGCTCTCCTTACGCTGCTCTGGAGGCCTGCCTTGCTGAGAAGGGTGTCACTTCCGTGGACACTACCTCCTGGGACTCCGGACGCCTCTGCCACTCCAGCCACCTGTCCCTCTATAGCTCTCGTGGCTCAGCTCGCACTCCCAGCGGTCCGCGCTCCCCCAGTCCGCGCGTTGCGTACTCGCCAGTGTTCTCCCTGTACCCCCACCCTGTCAGCCCTTCCTACACTTCCGACCACACCCCTGTCACCAGCCACCGTGGCCTTCGTCTGATCCGCACCGCACGGAAGCGCGTTGTGGGATCCTCCACTGTGTTCCGTTTTGACTACCCCACTCCTGCTCCGCTAGCAACCCGTGTTGCTGTCGGCCCTCGACAGGTTCCACCGATCCCTTCGCGTGCACCGATCGACGTCTATTCGACCGACGAGCCTACCACTAGAGCCAGCCAGGTAGGAGAGCAGTAGAGGTAGTCTACTGCAGGAGTTCGTGTGCTAGACCTTTTGTACCGCCGCCAACTCTTTTGGAGTCATGCGAGGTAGTGCGTGAGTGTGTTGATGTGGGTGTTATCTGGTAGTCTGCATCTCTGAGGTGGTGTGCATACAGTCAAGCTTGGCGTAGGGGATTATGACTTCCTATATGAGATGGATTCATGGCTAGGTGGTAGCCACGTTGCGGGTATAAATAGAAAGGAAGGGTGTGTCCTCTTGGTATCGATTTTAGAGAGAGTTGAGTTGAGAGAAAAGTTAGGGTTTCGAGTTTAGTTCGAGATTTTGGTGAGGAGTGTTGTTGGTGCACTTTGTAAACACTGTTAGATGCAATAAAATCGAGATAGATTAATCTACATCTTTGAGTGTTCATCTATTGATGTTTTTCTGGATCTCAATGGTTTGACCGGATTACTATGGGTGGTCTAACCGGCAGCATAGCGACGGTCTAACCGGAGGTGTGGAACCGGTCAGACCGGCGACGGCGAGTAGCAGCAGGCGACAAGGTGGTGGTCAGACCGATGGCGTGAGGACGGTTAGACCGATGCGGAACTGCGGTCAGACCGGAGTTGATCTAGTGGTCAGACTGGCTACGCCGACTTCATCGATTTGAGGGTAACTTTTATTTCCGCTAAAAGTTTTTGATTTTTGGTGTTACAACCATTCTCAAAGTTTTTGATTTTTGGTGTTACAACCATTCTCCCCTCTGATTGACTTGGTTCTTGTGATTCGATCCTACACGCGAGCCCTCACGAGCTCATCCACAAGCCACTGTGTTCATCCGCGCTTGCCAGGTGTGATCCACCGAAGCCACGTTCCAGCTTTGTTTGCTCGCCGTCATGCTTTCAAATGCCGCATGATCAACCAGGTCCACTTTCTCCGCGGGCGCGCCGCTTCCCAGTTCGTCCGCGCGCGCTGCCCGTGATCTCCCCCAGATGCGTCATCCTCAAGCTCATCCATCTACGCGTTCGAGCTCACCCGAAACGATGTTGTTCAGATCGTAGCCGGCATCCTCGGGTCCGCAGGAAAGCAATGCCCTCTAGCTCATTGTCGGCGCGACGGCGCCCTTGACAAACACGCTGCCCTCAAGATCCATCGGCCCTCGAACTCACCCCGAAGTACCACCCTCACGGTCGTCGCGAGCTCGCCTGAGTGCCGAACTGCTGACCCACTCCTCCTTGCCCTGGATCCGTTGTCTGACCCAAGAGTTGCCGCCTTTAACTTGCCAGAACCAGCCACCCTCCAACTCACACAGCAGGCGAGCTCTGCCTTGAAGAGTGGTCGGCCATAGGAGGGAGAAGACAGAGGTAGGATGGGGTGAGGAGACGGAATGCTAAAAGTAGTAACGGAGGTAGTTTTTCAGTGCTACTAAAGTGAACCACGAACTTTCATTGCTATACAACCAAAATCAAGAACTTTCGATGTCATAACACCAAATTTGCCCAATTTTTATGACCTGGTTTTAGTTATACGTACGTGGGAAATGTGCATATGCACGATTACTAGTTATATTTACATGTAACACTGGTGGGTGGGAAAGTAGAAATCAAACGGCATAGTAAGAATCTGAAACATCTGTCTTCAAAGGTCATAAAGGGAGGCTCAAATTTTGAAAGCACCAACACAATGTCACTTCGTCTTCATTAACACCTAACTTATGTTACTGTTCGCGAGAATAAAGTCAGAAAATTCACAGAACTCTAGCAATTCAAATACCCTTTTTTAATTTGCTATTATTCTTTTCACTCTAAAGATTTGGTTTCTTAGCTATTTACCACTTTACCTTACGTGGCTTACCAATGTGAAGAGTAGCATGGACCCCACATATCAGCCACTCACTTCATCGTCTTTATCTCCTCCGTGGCTGAACATTGTTGCCATCGTGCACCTCCGCACCTCGTGCATCGCCGATCATCACACCTCTCTGATGCCATCGCCACCATCTCCTCCAACGACCCGACTAACCATACGCTCGAGGCCCACTGCATCGTGGCCTGGTCATGGGAAGGCGAAGCGGGTGCCGATCGCGAAGTCGAGGGTGACAGAGGCAGGGCTAGAGGCGTGCGGAGCGCTCGTGGCTACGCCTCAGGAACGCGAAGTGGGAGCTGGCCACGAAGTTGACGATCACGGAGGCGGGGTTGGAGGAGAGCACAGTTGTCTTGGATGAGGAGTGGGACAGGGAGGTGCTTTGGGAGGTGGAGTGCAACTCGCACCACAAGTGGCGCCGAGCCACCCACGGGATGCCCATGCTGGAGAGCATGAGAATGTTCCAGGCAAGATCGAGCTACCTTTCCTGTCCGACCTCTCCATCACCTTCTCCTCTGCCCAGGTGTAACCTCTCCATCACCTTCTCTTCTGCCCGGATGCAGGGCCGGTTCAACAATTTCGAAGGTCCTAGACAAACTCGGCACTACAGGCCTTAAGGCTACTTTTTTTTACTAGTAGTGTATACTTTAAAAGCTCATATTCTATACAACGACACAAATATTCTAACATGGTAAATAATAAATCAAGCAGTTTGAAAATTGTAATATAGTAATTTATTCTCGATAGTATAATTGATAACTTAAAAAACACCGTATAAATAAAGTAGTATGAATACCTATGAAGACCACAAATATCCCATCTCACTTATAAAAAAATAGATTCTTCAGATATTCTTGAAGCGAAATCATTAGGGACAAATATCCCAAGTCTCTTTTTCTTTTTTTTTCTAAGCACCAGATAAATGCTTTTTAGACAAAATTATAACACCTAAAATAGTGAAATTGCAAAGTAAATCAAATAGCAGAACAAAGAAAGTCACTCCTAATCTAATTTTCCTAGAACCAATCAACGAAGAAGTGAGAAGGCTAACTGCTGAAGTGTTGTGTGCTGCTGCCTGTGTCTATGCGTGTGCTGCTGCTGCTTGCCTTGCTTGCTGCGAGATGGGATCAGCCGATCAGGAACACTCGATCGCCAGCCCTCGTCGGGGCCGTCGCGTCGCAGTCAGGGAGCGGAGCTGAGGAGAGAGAATGGTGCAGTGCAGCAATATATCGAAATCGAAGACAGCGACGCGCGATGTCGTGGACTCGCAGAAAAGCCTAATTTAGGTGTTACAATGTTGTATAATACGTATACAAACTCTATGTATGTATGCATACATTTTTTTTGTTTTTTTGTTTTTCTAATACGTACGTATATAAACTTTATGTACTTTGCTGGGCCTTTGCTGGGCCTGTAGGCCGCCGCAGGAGGTGGGGATTGTTGGGTCCTAGCGGTCGCACAACCGGCCTCGCCGTAATTCTTTCCCCAAATTCGGCTGCCGTGTAATCCTATCAAATTGAAGATCCCAGATCAAATCCAAGTAATCTCCTCTTCCGATTGGATCCTCGATTCATCGATCGGTTGCCATGGCCGCCGTCGCCTCGTCGGCCGAGGCCCACGAGAACGCCCGGAGCTGTGTCCTGCTCAACGTCCGCGGCTACGCCGCCGGCCGCCGCGACGCCACCACCGCCACGTCCCACACGAGCAACGGCCATCCCATCGAGGTCAGCTTCCGCACCGCCCGCCCACCGACCCTCTCCCACTTCGCCGTCCACTGCCCCGCGCTGCAGCTGCAAGAACCAGCCGATTATCCCTCGATGTGCCCAAGGCCATCGCCGCCGACGGCGACCTCTTCCTCTTCCGCATCCCGATCGACAGTGTCGGCACCATGTCTCTCACCCACAACGACTACTTCGTCTACACGGCGCGGCCTCCCCCTCACCGCCCGAGACTGGATCTGCTCCCGAACCCGTCGCACGGTACCCTGGGAGACAAGGAGATCGCCATACTGAGCTGTGCCGATGGCGAGCAGTACGTGGTGGCCGCCCTCAGAACCATCCCCGGCAGTAAAACCATCCACAAGCTGCATCTGTACCGCTCCAAACCGGACGGCGAGCAAGGGAGATGGACTTCGCAGATTGTGTCTGTGGAGGAACCACTGATGAGGGACTTAGTGTACCCCATCCCTGAGACGGCGAACAGGCAAGTACACCACGTGACGAGCAAGGTGATGAGGCTGGGAGCAGGTGCAAATGGCATGGTCGGGTGAGTGGATATCTGGCGCGGCATCCTGCTCTGCGACGTGCTCCAGGAGAGCCCCAAGCTCCGCGACATGCCGCTGCCGATGCCGGCGGCCAAGTGGGGCAACAGCAGCTGGAGAGCATTCGATAACACCTCCGACCAATACTGCCGCGACATCGCTATCAGCACAGACAAGAGCTTCATCAAGTACATCGAGATGGAGATCGTCACGCCCATGATCGTGAGCACCACGCCCCCCGGCGACCGTGAACAAGACCCGTACCTCGAATGGCTACGCCATAGAGAATGCAAGGACCTGAAACGCTCCTTGGTCCATGGTCGCTGGAAGGCCACCACATGGAGGATGCCGATCCCGGTCACCTCATGGGATGACTGGCGCTGTGACTGCACTACTGAATCGGCCGAGCTCTGTGCTGAGAACCCAAGAGCTTATGAGTTGCTGTGTGCTGTGAGCAAAGATAGTCTTAAGGAGGATGATGATGACAAGGCCATGGAGGCAGCAACGACGATGAGGTTGCCATTGGGACGCCTGGCCATGGCTTACCCTGCCATAAGCATTGATGATGATGTCATTTACCTGCTGACCAAACCCACCAGCATGGAAAATGGCAAGGCGGCATTTCTGACTGCTGTTGAAGTGAGGAGGAAGAAGGTGCTGGCAGTGTCCAAGCTTGATAGCGCCATGTTCATGCGTTCCTACCTTGCCATTGGGATCTCCAAACATTTTTTCAGGGCTCCAGGTACTTTGCACCTACTGCTCCCTGTTGCCATTTGTGTTTTCTTCTGATAATGATTGAAATATGCTTGTGTATTGTGTTGCTAATTAACCTCTAGTTGCAGCAAAAGGTAGTATAAGCATCATTAGCAGCAATGCAACAAAGTGAAAAGAACAAACCGGATTTGAATTGGGCTATTGCATTCAGTGCAGCGACTGTCATTAGAAGACAGCAAAACTGCTGTAGAAATTTAAAGTATTTCACCTTTTTTTGCCTAATCATATTGTCCAATTGTCTAATAGCCACACATAGAGGTATCATTTTTGTCAGATGTTTTTGCTATCCAAATGTACATTAGTGACTAGGTCCAGCATCACTGGAGGTCAAATGTTTGTACATAGAATTCACACTAAAACTGCTTCTATGTTTGTACTGAAACCACATGACAGAATGAGAAAGATCAGGTCAAATGTTTGAAAAATATTTTTCACCAAAATATTTTTCTCATCACAACTCATACAGGATGGGATATAAGATGCTATGTGGACTATTTGTCAGTCACTTATATATCTTCCCAAAAATATATGTTTTCGTGTTTCACATTACTAACCACATAGCTTTGCATGTATATATCTGGCCTTCGATCAGCAACTTTTGCCATATGCCCTGTTCATTTTTTTTCCAATCTGCATTGCCATTTGCACAACTAGGTAATGCTCATTTTCCTGGGATATTAATTTGACCCCAAGACATCTTCTCTTTTTACTCTTGCAAATTTTAACCTAACCGTGGCATCCAAGAAAATGGTGTTCGGCCTGTTCCTAGAAAAAATTAAGGATTGACCTGGTTATGACAGTCTTTGCTTTTGGATGGTCTGACGAATGACCATCCTATGAACATAACAACCTGGTAAAGTTAATTTAGGATGATAATTAAGCTTGTTGTTGGTGCATTGCAATGGTAAAGTACTACCAAGAGTATTTGTACATTGTTTCTTAAGATAAATCTTGGGCTACTTGCCATAGATGGAAAATGAAGCTTGAACTTAGTTGGAATGCACTGTTGCAGTCGGTTAATTTCAAAGCAAGTAGTTATTATATTGTTGTATAAAATGTCGTAGTTCTTGCTTATAGGACTTCATTTTTAAAAAAAAAATATGAGCTATTTTATTTGGTGTAGATACAAGAGAATCACTCTGAAGATCATGTGCAGAAGCTAGCAAAAGCTGAAGATCACGTGCAGAAGCTAGCAAAAGCTGAAGATCACGTGCAGAAGCTAGCAAGGAGAAGAAGAAGACGTGGAAAGCTGCAAGAGTGATGCTGTCTGTTGCTAGCCTAGTCTGTTGCTTTCATATGGATAATGTATTGTCTGTTGCTAGCTTAGTCTGTTGCTTCTACTGCTATGTGTAGTTCTGTAACTAGAAGTCTAGAACCTTATCATCTAGGTATTTTTTTTCCTTCTTGCAAGCTTCTTCGAGAAAACCTCTACAATAGCTTGGCTATAAATTTCAGTTAACTATGGCTCCCTCTAAAGTTCCTATATTTTATCCTACGGTTTATGAACCCCTGCCAGAATTTAAATTTTAAAACTAGATTTAAATGTTTTAATCAAAGTTTATTTATAAGCATCAGTTTTTATTGAGAATAAGCAACCTCATTTTCTAGTATTAGCAAAAGAACTATATACATGACCCAATGGGCTGGACATGAGCCAACTATACCCAATGTCATATAACTGTATGCTAGCACATATATATGTTTAACACCCGTAGTCTCAAGGTGGATATCCACGCGCCTCCTCTCCCGCACGGCGCAGCCACGTGGCACGTGTGGAGAGGGGGTGACGGAACCGCGTGGGGGAGGGGCGCGCTGGTTCGATTAGAAGTTGTTCACATAATAAAGGACATCATGCAACAATTCCCTCAAAATAAAGAAGTACAGCATGCACAAAGCAAATTTTGCTAACTACATTGGTCAGCTAGCTATAGCATATTTCCATATCTATATCTCTACTACTTAAAACATTGAAAACGTTTCCGTCGTCCGTCTAAAATAAAAGCGGAAAAAAAGAACAATAGTATGGTAAAAAGGGCAGGGAAAAAAGCGTGGCAAAAAATATCCGATTTTAATCTGTTTTCGTCGTCCGTATATATCTCTTCTCTATCTCTAATCTAATCAATCTTAACTACTTCTTAACATCTTAACTACTTAAAAAATTGATAATTTTCCAATCGTCACTTCAACTTTCATCTGTCCCTTGCGTCATCCGCATGACACGATAGCCAGAACTCCACTTCCTTCGTTCCTCATCCGACTAGATTTAGGTAGGGCAATCGGAGAGAGAAATCCGCCGCAGGGCCTTGCCGAGAAGAAGTAAGGAATTAGGGAATAGAGAATAAATCAAATTGAAATTTCCCCTAAATCCCCAAATTAATAACCCTATTTTGGTTGTAAGACCCAAAGCCCTAGAACCCGAATCAAATCCAAACAAAATCAAGAAATTTAAGCTCCGGGTTTCGGAAACTTACTAGCCTTGAAGCTCCCTAAGCTCGCTGGCCTCCTCGGGGTCACACCGGTTCACCGCTGTGCGTGCGCCGCCATGGAATTTTCCCCACCGTCCCTCGCCGGGGATGGGAAGCGTTGGCTTGGCACCGCCTTTTGGCCTTGTCCCCTCCCTGCTGATGAGGTCCGGGCCGCACGACACTAACCGCCACTTGCACACCTACCTCACCGGACTACCAACGCCATGGTACGGCTTGGCGCCACCCTCGAATACGCCCACAGCCGGCACAGATGGAGCCACTCAGCGCATGTCGTTGCACGCGTCCTCCACCTCGCCGGACCTTCGTCGCCACCGTCCGTTCTCATAATCGTTGCTGGGAGAGGGGAAGGGAGAAAGAAGGGGAGAAAGTGAGGGATAGGGTTAAGTTTTCCTCCATCCACATCTTCAGCAGCGCAGATGCGATCCAAGCCGTCCATCATATCGAACGGCTCCGATCGCCTCCGCATCGGGCCTCCTCCATCACCGAGCTGCATCCAGCACACTTGATGGCCGCATGCAGGCCGGCGGGTCCAACACTACGCAGTGAGAGGAGGAGTTGGGGGGAAGCTAACTAAACTTCGTTTGCGGGGTGAGAAAGAAAATGGGTTGAAAATGGCTCAGAGAGAAATGAGGATTTTTATTTAAATAAATACTGAAATGATACTTGTATTATCGAAATTAGCAATTAAGCTCTGAAAAATCCTACAAAATTTCAATGAGTGTTATTAATCATGTTTAATTTAATAAAAATTAAATCCAACCGTATCATTTTATCTCTCACACTTACTTTACTGATAAATTAAATTAATTATACACCTACCTACTTAAAAAATACTCAAATATTCTGAAAATTTATATTTCAATTAATTACACAATGTAAATATTTCTTAACTTTTTTCCAATTTTCTCATCTTTTCTTCCTGTTGCAACTTGCAACGTACGGATAATTTTTCTTGTATATATCTATAATAGTATGGAGGATTTCACTTCTACCCAAGGAAAACGTACACAGCACATTCTCATCCGTTCATAGCCGTTCGATCTTCTCATTCAATGGTTCAGATTACAACAATCGTGATGTGAGTTGCAATGCAATGGTGAAATCACCGTCTACGATCCATCCACCTTCCACAAATTGCAAACGTTGTCGTTTCCTCCCCAAATTGTGCACCCCGATCTTCACGCCGTGCCCACGTCGCGCGCGAATGAGAAGTCGCGAGAGGCGTCATCCGCTCGATGGTGCCCACGTCCACTCGCCTGCCTCGTGTGCGTGTTGTGTGGACCGCCTCTCTCCCCGCGGCCCACTAGCCCTTCTTCTCCCCCCCACGGCATCTGGGTCGCCTCTCTCCCTGCAGCCCGATAGCCTCTCTCCCCGCACCAGCCCCTCCCTCCTCCAGCTACCTCACACCCGCACCGCTTGGGCCACCTCCTCACGCGCCGGACATTAGCTCGACCGCACCTCACGTCCGCCGAAAAGTCCGAAATTCATCCCTCATTTCTTTTTATTTTCTAAGGGAATTAATAATTCCTTTTCTTTAAACAGAAAATCGTTTAATCGTAGAAAATCCGTATCTTCGCAATCGTTCTTCCGATTGGCTCCATTCCACTTTCAAAATTTCTCAAAAATTGAGATCTATCTAATGGCACACTTAGAGATCATTATTAGGGTTTTCTTTGCGCTGTTTGTTGAGTCGCCTCGTTTCACGTGTAGCTTCGGAGCCTGAAGACTCGCGGTGCACGGATTTCGAGGAAGAATCCCAAGATCTCGAGCAAGGCAAGTCTCCTTTGATCATCTTGCACCTATAAATTTAAAACTAAGTATTTCCATTTCGCAAACTATGCATTAATAGGTTGCTCATGTTGCACTTGGCCACGGTTTGCGAGACAACCTGCCGGCCCAACCCCAATTGATGCACATACCCTCCTTGGGTATTGAATACCTGAACCACCCTTGTCAACTGTCGGTTTCCGATGTTCGAGCCCTCGGGCACGTACATCAGGGACTCTCTCAAAATTTAAAACTTTCAACGATGGGTAAAACTTGGGTTTACAAAACGCATGGAAAACCCGACACTTGGGTCGGTGCTGCGAAATAAAACGATTTCTAAAATCGCAGTGCGGGGGACGTACCGGGAGTACGCTTTCCCGTTCTTGCACTTAAGGACCGATTCCTTTGGGATTTCATCCAAACATAATTAGTGCGACCACATAGGTGAAATGGACACCCCTGGTTGAGTAACTAGCTAGGCCTGGGAAGCCTTGATGCCAAGGGACAAGTGGATTCGCCGGGGTGGTGTCGGGGAGGACCCTTGGGCTTCCTGGCACAGCGTGGTCTGGGACCTAACCTGTTATTGGTCCGGGTGACCCCTCCCATTGGCATATGGTAACCTTGTGTCGGCTTTGGAAATGTCTTATCGTGAAAACCTCAAAGTCACCAGACATGACTGTTCTGCACGGGCCGGATGACTCAGGCTAGTAACGTCGTGTGGGTAAAGTGTACCCCCTCTGCAGAGGTTAACAAACTGTTCGAACAGCCGTGCCCACGGTTATGGGCGCATGTGAGGTGATTCCTTAGCATAGTTTTGTTTGACTACTACTTTTGAAATTTGTCTTGATGGGTTGGTTACCATCGTTTCCAAATAAGGCTGACGGGTTCAGCTGGGCTAGGGAGGCCGTCAAAATCGGTTGGCCGGGAGTCAACACTTGATCCTTTAAAGATTGATACATTGCACTGCTCCGACCGGGCTTGATGCACTGTCAAGATCGTGTCGTTGGGAAGCACCCCCTAGAAAACATTTTGAAAGCTTTAAACAAAAATCAATTGCAAAAACTAACAGTCGTTCTATGAAGCTGGCAATACACACATAATTCCCAAGACTTGCTGAGTACTTCCCGTACTCACCCTTGCTCTACATAATTAACCCCCCAATTCTCGAAGAGGAGGAGATGGATCGCGCGGACGAGGAGTTCTTCCAAGAGCAGTCCAGCTTCGAGCAGTTTTAGGCTTTTGTCGTAGTTCCCAATTTATGCTTGTGTTCGTGGGCCAGTCTTCGCTTCCGTCTTTCTTTTTTGTAATGCAGTTGTGAGCTCGGGGTCTGTCCGTAGCCCAACATGACTGTAAGACTACTCTTAATAAAGAGACCATTGTTGCTGTTATATTTCATCTTCCCGTGATACCAGCGCTATTTCCTGGGACTGGTATCAACACACAGGTTTATTTGGAGCATCCTGTTGTAGCTCCCGTCTGGGGCCAGATCGGGGCGTGACATTTTTCCTCGGGGAGAACTAGTGGTTTATTTGAGGGGGAGTTTGTGCTTTTCCGCGCATTCATGTCTATTTTTATGCATTGTTCTAAATCTGAAAATAAATAAAAATTAGAAAAAGAAGTGCTTTGTTTTTTTACCTCTAGTATATTCTTGTGCATGCTAGCAAAATAATTGAGGTTTATTTATTGCTATGTTAGCTTGTGTGCATTTTAGTTTTTACATGAGGTTTAGATATTGCTTTTAAGGGAGATGATGCATGACACTAATTCTTTTACTTGAATTAAGTAAATATGCAATGTTGAAGCAAGTGCTTAGTTTGGATGATTAATGCTTATATATATATATGCTTGTTGAATTGTTATTCCTCAAATTGGTTTTTATTTGCTCTTTGTGCAAGAGAATAAAATATTTTTATGAGAGAAAAAAAAAAGAATACCGAATCCTTGGAAACAGTCTTGACGACAAGGACATATTTGATGTGAGCAAAAATAATGGGTGCCGAATCCTTGGAAACAATCTTGACAACAAGGACATACCCAGAATAACTGAGAGAAAAAAGTGAGAAAAAAAGCTCAAATATAAGTTGAAAATTCTCTTGGTTGTTTTGTGATAAAGCTAATTTGAGAAAGAGTGATAATGCAATAGGTATCTATGTATAGGGTTTTTCTTTCAACCTATGTGTTTGTGAATATGTTGCATTATAAATCATTCGAAATCATGAATCTTTACTGCTGATTTGAGTTCAATTGTAATATCTTTGATTCATATTTGTACTCCAAGCATGCTTGTTAACTAGTTGACGGATTTATCTCATTTGTCTTGCAACACATGACCATGAAATGCTTTAGGTACACTTCAAAGCTCTAGAGAAAAAAATTCAGAAAATAGAAAATAAAAAGAAGTACAAGCGGCAATCATGACATTGGTGCTTTATTGGTTATCTTTTTCTCTTTTGAAATTTTTGATGAAATCATTGTCAAAGGGGGAGAGAAATATACAAAATGCATACTTCTTGAAAGGAGGAGTTTTGAATATATTCGATTGTAAAAGTAGTCAATTTTGTGCTTTGATTGCAAATATCGGGAGAGATTCTTTCTTTTAAAAAGGGGGAGAGTTTTTCTTTTGATTTTGTTTTTCGTTTTTCAAAAACACCAATTTGCATTTTGAGATGTTGCCAATATGTTCATCAAGGGGGAGATTGTAAAATCATGTGTTAATATAATCGTGGTGATGAACAATTGTCAAAGGTGAGTGTTTATTGAAAATACGGTGTGATGTGTTTCCTTATGGTGAACAGTGCAATCAGCACTGGGTGGAGGTCAGACCGAGTAGCTCGACGGTCAGACCGACGGACTATGGGGAGGAGTCGGTTTCGGGTTGTTTTTTCGTATGTGATACTATTGTGTGCTGATGTGAGTTAAGTTGGTACGAACTTTTACTCGGATATGGAGTTTCTTTGTTGTTCATGTATTGCTTGAGGCCATGGAAGTATAGATGGTGATGAATCGGGACTAGGCTTCGAAGAAGTTGAGGTCCAGACGATCGAGGATATCACGCGGGATGCTTAGGCTAGAGAACAATGCACGTGGAGGTGAAGGTTTCCATATGGCATACACGTGGTGTTGTGTGTATGTGTCACACCCTGATTTTCGTTTCAGGTTTTATAAATTATTTAATAAATTATCTCTGGAATTTATCTGGCCACCAATTCCCAGGACCCCAACCTATCCATGCAACGAGTAGTAGCGATCTTCTAGCGCGCAATGTGAGGCGACGTTCCTCCGTGATTTCGCCAGCCTGCAACCGCGAGATCAATGTATAACGACCACCTGTTCGATCTCATCTACCGACTGTCGATCTCATCTACGTAGCACATGACATCAGCCTTATCTCGGTCGATCGGCGTGCTGGACGAGCGCATCTAGGCCCCGTTTGGTAGGGCTCCAAACTACAACTCCCAGCTCCCAGCTCCAACTCCAGTGAGAGCTAGCTCCTATAGGAGCTGAAGTGGGTACGAAAGAGTTTGGCTAGTTTGGTTGGCTCCACTCCAGCACATCCCTTGTTGGCATTTCGTCGAACACCTGGTTGGCGTTGCCCTACCGCAACCGCCACCGCTCAGCCCGCACGTTGCCACCTCCCGCCCCCACCGCCGGCGCCGCCGCAGCGTGTTGCCCTGCCGCGGCCGCCGGTGCCCGCGCGCCTCCCGTGCATCGCCTGCCGCCGCTGACGGTCAGCCTGCGGGCCGCCGCCACCGTCGCTGCCGGTGCCTGCTCGCCTCCCGTGCGTCGCCTGCCACCGCCGGTGGTCCGCTCGCGGGCCGCCGCGGCCGCCCGTGCGCCCGAACCACCCGCGCGCCTACCGCTGCCACCGCCCGTGGCCACCACCGCGCTGCGCCACCACCGCGTAGCCGCCGCCGACGCCCGCCGCCGCCGGTCACCGCCGCCCGTCACTGCTGTAGGGAGGAAGATGGGGAGGAGAGAGAATGGGAGGAAAGGAGGTGTGAAGGGGTAGTTCAATGGTATTTTTGTGTAAATACATTAAAAAATTAAAGGGTAGTGAGTCTTTTGGGTGGGAGTGGAGCTGTGGAGCAGAAAAACCCAGCTCCACCCCCGTAGTACAAATTTATGGAGCAGCTCTGCCAACTCTGCTCCAAAAATTAGAGAATCTGTACCGTTTGGCACAGCTCCAACTCTAGGTAAGTTGGAGTTAGGAGCTGGAGCTATGCCAAACGGGACCCTAGTGTCGCGTTAACTACTGAATAGATGTGTGCTGGTGCTGAATCGATCGATTGTCGTCGCGGATGAAGAACAACCATGGCACTGCTGCCTATGGGGCTCCAGGCTCCAACCGCCATCAGTAAGTACGCTATAATGCCGATCTAGATCAAGATTAATTATCTTTTTATAATAAAATTATTACAAGGGATCGATTGATAAATTAAGGTTATTAAAAGTGCATCTAGGCCCCTAATGATTTTGGTGGGTAATAACAATGTGATTAGAGAGGACTAACAATTTTACTGAGTGATGTGTGAAGGAATGTTAGTTCTCGATAAAGCATGGTTCAATGCAAAGCCCCATAAAAGCGAGAAAATGATGTGATGCGGCATATGAGCAAATGGTATAATGTACATTTTTCTTTGATTGTGTCATTACGAAAACCGTACTATAAATCGGGATGATGATGATGCATCAGTGATGAAGTATAAATTGGGTGCATAAAAATCTATTTTTCTAAGTGATATATTCTCATTTGTGCTTTGTCTGTGTTTTTGGAATTGTCCAATACAGGATCTTAATTAGGCCCAATAAATCAAACCAATAGGAAGGAGAGAGGTTGGTGTAGGGGAGTTCGCTCTGTGCGACCGCTGCTGCTGCGCTAGCACGCGCGTGACTGCCCCCCACGTCGTCGCTGTTCCACCCTTCCCAGCCTCTCACTCGCCTCGGTCTCGTAGCTTCCTCCTCAGTCTCCCTAACTTCCCATCGTCCGTACGTCGCCTACAGAGGCGTCGAGCTGCTGCCGTTATTTGCCCTCCCGGTTGCTCAACCCGTGGAGCGGCAGAGGCTCGAGGCACCGCCGCGCCAAGGCACCACGGCAACCACGTTGCCTCTGATTGGTCACCACGAGGCAGGCGCCGAGGCACCATTGGCCGTTGGCACCGGGAGCCCAAGACTCCTGACCAGCCAGCCTAATTAATGTTGTGCTCTCTAAAACTCGGTAATGTTGTTTCGCTACTCCAAAATTTTTGATTCAGGAACTAGTGAGAGTCATTGAATTCTAGAGATATATGCACTCTTTAAGAGCATTGCTGCATTAAGATTGCCACATCAATCAAAAATGTATTCTACAAATATTGTTTATTGTTGTGTTGGGATCTCGTTGTGTGTTTAGAACTTTAATTTCAGTGATACAACAACTAATTGTCTGCAAATATATTTCCTGCGCATCCATAAATGACAGGCGAGATCTAATTTTGATGCCATCTAGAACATTGCTTCCGTTCGAAGTAGAATAGTAATCGCTTTCACAATTATGTTCTATCAATGCAAATTATGATTATCATGTTTCTTTTTGAGAAACTTTGATAATCACGTTGAAATTTAGTTTTTTTGAGGGCTTTGGTATAGATTGTTTCTATTTGTATCGAAAATAATAGTGATAAAATTAGCATGCGTGGTTTCTAACGCAGATTTATCAACATGTATATGGGATTTATGGTGTTCGGAAATTTTTGGTATGTTATGTGAACTTAAGATTTGTGAAGTAGGACTACCAAAAAAATTCCTGCCTACACCACTTCCTAGAGTCCCTTTTAACCACCATGGAAACCAAGAGAGAGTGGCAATTAGTGTTTGTAAAGGTAAACGGCAAAAGGGGTAAAAGGAAGTTGTGAAAGTAATAGATTGATTTTGTTGATTGGATTGTAGTTTTTCAATTAGGCCTAACCTTTATATTTGTAGGGTGAGGAGGTCCTACCCAATGAAGTTGAATTTGCAATGATTTCGTAAAGACTCTCCTTTCAAAATACCTAAAATCGGATTATCTATAGCACCGCCATCACCGCGGAGAGCCTGCGGCTGACGGTCCCATCCTCCGGAGCTGCCACCACCGAGGAGATGGAGGTGAATGCCATTGGGAATGGCTTGGTGGGGTTAGCCGCAACAGCGGCATCGCACGTCGACGCACGGAGCAGCGGTGGCAGTGCCGGAAGGGAGTGAGGAGAATGCATCCGCCACCCTATTCTTGTGTTGTAGTGAGTGATAGGTCCCACTTGACCTCGTCGGCCGCGCCATCCTCAGCCTCCCCACGCCCCGACTCGACCTCGCCGGCCGCGTCATCGCCACCGTGCTCTTGGCAGAGAGGTGGGAGAGAAGTTTTTCATTTATATTTTTCGTGTGACTTACATGTGGATCCCACTTTTTTTATTCTCTCCTTGCTGACTACGATGCCACGTTAGCGAAACTACCCATGCATACTTCTAAGGGATTTATTTTGCATGGTTTTGGATACTTAAGGGGTAGAGATTTCTGATATTGCGAATTAGGATGTCTTACAGACTCGTTGAGGGAAAGCAAGTGGACTTATTCCACCGATCAATATATCGGGCAGCTGACATGGGCTACGCGAGTGGGTGGCGGATGGACGTGACTGGAGGATACTTAGGAGATTTTGCTGTTGGGCGTGGCCTGCTAGGACCATTAGGGATTGAAGATCAGCCCATTTAAGACATTTTTCTAGCTAAGCAGTACCCATTTGAAATGTTATAAATTAAAATTTCTCCAACCGGAGAACAGTCTTAGAAAAACCATCCGATCGAGCTACATATTCTGCGATGAGATTGGACATAGGTCGATGGTTGACAAATAAAATTAATTACCACTAAACAAATATAGCCATATAATATGTGGTTATAAAACCAAGAAACACGAAACAGAAAAAACCACCATGCTTAAACTGTCACAAAGCAATAATCTCCTACATATCCCAAAACTAATTCAAACTCCAAATCGAATTCAAACAGAACAGGCCAGGAAAATATATGCAGCGACTCTCCTACATCATTCCAACACAAACACAACAGCTTAACTAACCCACGGCTGCACTGAGCAAGCCCTGCAGATCAGAGTGTACATATGGAAATATATGGTCACTTGGTCAGCCATCTCTCTCCCTTAGCACACGACGCTCCCTTCGGCGATGCTCGGCAGCGCCGGCCTCCACTGCCCATGCCGGGAGAGGCTCATCCTCCCGCCGAGCGCCATGGCCGCCGCCACGAGATCGGGCTCGGGCTCGGGCTCGGGCTCGGGTTCGGACTCAGGATGGGCCTCGTTGGTCGGGCTTGGGCTGGATAGATCCTCTTGATGAGACTGGGCCGTCACCTGTGTACATTGAGTATGATCGTTGGCGTGTGTCATGTGGAGTACTGAGCTAGTAATTTAATGATTTAACATTTGACTTTGGGTTAGTGACGTGTGTCTGCAGTTGATTCGTATGACGTGGTTGATTCGTGTGTGATTTTCATTTACTACTTAATTTTGGTGCATCTCTATCTATTTAAAAGAAATTAATAAAGATTTGTCGTATGATGCTGTACGATTTGCTACTCACATATGTAGGAAAATTATTCTAAACTCTCGAGAAGTCGTTCTCTCGTTATTTGTATATTATTTAAATGTTTATGAAAAATTAACAAGATAGATTAATATGTAATAAATCACCCCACGAACATGTAAGGTAAAATTTAACTTCTATGTATTGTAACGAGAAAACAAATTTAATTATTAATATACATTAACTAACTGTAGTTTAATTTGATTTTTTAACTCTATGTATGTGTTACGAAAAATGGGGTGTTGTGCATGACTCTTGTTAGCAACACCGAAAAATTCGACACTTATGGAGACTTCACAACCAACACCTACTATGTTTTTGTGGGTTTCATCTCCTTTTTGCCCGCATCTCAGCTGTGAAAAGTTAGGTTTTTCTGCTTGGTAATGCTGAAAAAACTGTAGCCATGCTGGAGAAAGTGGTCAGGCTGTTTTTTTTTTGGTAGACAAAAAGTAGAATGAACTGGGTTTTCAGGTTGGAACCCATGATGAATTCTGATGTAATGATCATTTCTCTTAATGGAAATGGGAGAAGCTCTGCTTCTCTAGTTAAAAAAAAAACTACCATGTTCTTTTATAATCCACAGAGCGAATTATAACATGAAAGTATAATTAAGATACTATATGTGTATGTTGGCCAATTCAACATGTAAAACAAATTAATGTTGATTTTGGAGGCATATAAGGCGGCTGAGTTTGATATAGTTTGTTGAACGGATTAAATTAAATATTTCATAAATAAACTTAACAAATAATTTAAAGTAAGTGGTCTAAGTAATATAGTAAAAGAAAGTTTTTTGAGAAAATATATTTTTTGAAGCATGGAGAAAAAAATCTATTTCACTAATCTGGTAAACAATCTGAAAAGAAGTAGGAACGTGGTACTGCCGTCACTCGTTTGCATCATGTATTATCAAGGTTTCAACGTTAAGAAAAGCCAGAATATTTTGAGGGGTTCGAAAGATCCAAAAGTTTAGAATATTTCCGCCCGAAATAATCAGCTACAGTAGCTAGCAGGCTGGACTAGTCTTATCCTGTTCTTTTTTATTAAGATTTAGATTTTATCTCGGTTTCTATTAGCAAGCTTTTTCAAACTATTAAATTATATGTTTCGTGCAAAAACTTATATATAAAAATTACTTAAAACTATCAAATATAAGAATTTACCAAGTTTATAATAATTAAAACTAAATTAATCATGTACTAATGATTTTTTCGTTTTACTTGCACCGACTTAATCTCATTTTCAACCGTTTCAAACACCATGACGGATGGTACTATTGATCTCCCAACCAGAACATGCTGTCCTCTGGGGTGCACTGATAGTTGTCTATATGTGATGTGCGTGTCTAATGGTATGTGTCTTTCATGAAATTAAAACTAAAAAAAAATCCATGCTCATGTGTTTTTTTTTTTGACATTTGCTCATGTGTTGATCATGTACGACACTAAAACTTATAGACAAAACTATTCATCTGTTTTTTTAATTTTACATTTTAACTTTACAATCTTCCTGATATAACAAGATGCAATTTATTTTGGCTGTTATTTTTCATACACATATATCAAGCTCTGATATTAACTTTAAAATGTGCAGTGTTCGCTGTAGGTATGTTTGAGTTCGTACTTCGGGACGTTACACTCCTACCTAAAAACGAAGGATGATATGCATATGCCGACATGTCGTCTACCTCAAAAGGGAAATTAAAAAAACGATGGAAATGTTTCACTAACAATTAATTAACTCACGTCACCAGCTCGTAATAACCAATGCTCGTACAGCTCCCAACAAGTCGCGCTAATTATAGCGTTTGTCTCGGTTGTTCGTTGTGACGCACCAATCGCCATTAATGGCTGACCAAGAACTCGTACACCATACGCGTCACCTCATCTCTACTACACGTAAGAATGTTTGGATATGGTCGTACCTCCGCGCCACCGCCGCCGCTGCTGCCCCGTCGCCGGTGACCGTCGTCGTCATAGTCGGCGGCGGCGGCGGCGGTGGCGGTCGTGGCGCGGCTCATCGTGGCGTTCCGCTTCGACACGAACTGCTTCAGCACATCTGCAGATGATCGTATCGATCAGATTGATCCGTTTGAATATCTCACCGGCGGCGCGGGAGACGCATGCAAGAAGAGGCTGTATAGTACAGTGTACACGCACCTTCGAAGGTGACGAGGCGGTAGACGCCGCCGAGCACGAGCGTGTCGTCGGGCCGGAGCAGCTTCAGCCGCCGCCTCGCCGCGGGCGCCGACGCCGCCGATGCCGTCGCCGGCGCGGTGGCAACGGGACGAACGACCTCGGCGACGTAGTGGCCCGGGTTGGCGGCCATCACGGCGGCCGCGGAGAGCGCGCCGTACGCGCGCTCGACGCGGCCGCCGCCTCCTCCGTTCCCGAACGACGACGACGACGGGTGCTGTATAACGACGGCCGCCGCGTCGGCCGCCTGGCAGTTACCCATATCAACAACTACCTCCGCCGCCGCCGCCGCTGGCAGAAGCGAGCAAGGTCGTCGGCGGCGAGTGGTCGAGCGAGGCGTGGTGGGGGTGGAGTTAATGGAACAGTGGATGAGGTAGGGCGCGGGGAAGGTGGAGGTGATCGAATGGCATGAGGTTGGGTTTGGTGGTGGTCGACGGCGACGATGGCCGACGCAGCTTTTAATTGGTGGGGGCACGTGTTCCGAGTCGCGGTGAACTCGTCGCGAATCGGCTTACGTGGGCAGTTTTGCTCGGTCGGCTCGGCTTACTACAAGCCACATGTCAGTATAAAATATTGTGATCTGGTGTTTTGTTAATTGGGATAATAACATTAATGTCAGTATACAACATTGTATATTTCTGTTTCATTAATTAAAATGGGCAGCGTTAGCGACTGTTTTAATGGATATATTTTTGTTGTTTTGAAAAAATCAACTGTGCCATATGCCCACGCATTTGTGGGTATTAGGCTACCAAACATCTCCGAAGTTTGTCAAAAATATTACTAGTAGTGTGTCATTGAGCCAATTAACTAATATTCCCAAATTTTTACCGCAAAATGTGATCTGCACCATCCAAGTTCACAACCATATTTTGTTTAAATATACAAGCCCTCAGTGATGTACATTAAGAGTAATCACAAGTTCACAACCATATTTTGTTTCGATAAGATGTATAACTGACCATTCCATCCATTTATTGGCTTAATAATTCAATAGAAGACTTCAAGTGGAGCGCTGATCCGTCTACCTTGAAATAAATTCGAATCCCCCACTTCTATTCCACACCTTAGTGCCTGAACACTCATATCAGGTGTAAATCGAAGTACAAATGATTTATCTGTTTACTGCGAGCTTAAGCATAATTTAAGTTTTTTAGAGATGAACATATGCTACGTACTCCATGCAACTTAATTATCGCGATGTATAGTTTATAAATACTTGTAGTACTGTTCTACAACTACAAGTAACTTTTTACATGACAAACTTCATGCACACATTCTATTTCGTATAATGATTCTATTTTAACATACTTATACATGCTCCTTTTAAAATCTCTAATAGTAAATCCGCCACCCCCATCATGATAGAAGCACCGCTTCATCCACTTTCACACTAACTAGTCAATTACCACACCTATACAAAAACCTAATGAATAAAGCAGGGAGAAGATCAGTTACAGATGCAAAGCAGATAGCAGCTAGCTAGAATAGCATGGTTAGATTAGTACTCCTTCCGTATTTTAATATATGATACCATTAATATTTTAAGATACATTTGATCATTCGTCTTGATCATTCGTCTTATTAAAAAATATGTAATTATTATTTATTTTACTGTGACTTGCTTTATCATCAAATGTTCTTTAAGCATAATATAAATATTTTTCTATTTGTACAAAAATTTTAAATAAAACGAATGATCAAATATTGATAAAAAATCAATAGCGTCCATTAAAATACGGAGGGATTATTTTGTATGGCTGTGTGCTACGAGCAATTGATCTACTACTCCAAACTTCTTTGCCGTTAGTAGTAAATTAACAATAACATGAACAGCCTGAACTCGAATACACTACTACATAATTTTTCGGTACGAGACCCTATGATTTTACACACGGATTATAACTTACTACGTCTGGAAAAATCGAGCAGCATTTTCGCATACGGCTCCATAAGACTCCCATATGGAAAAATCGATTTTTTCATACCGGCCACTTAAGAGGTCCGCATACAAAAATAAGCTCATTTTTCTATGCAGACCACTTAAGTGGCCCGTATGGAAAAATCGATTTTTTCATACGGACGTCTTAAGTGGTCTGCATGCAAAAATAAGCTCATTTTTGCATGTGGACCTCTTAACATACGGGCGTCTTAAGAAGCCGTATGCGAAAATGCCATTCGATTTTTTCACTCCTCTAGATCTCTTTCCCTCCTCACCACTTCAAAATTTTTCAACATCTCCTTTATTTCTCTCTCTTTCTCTCATCTCTCTCCCTCTCTATTTCTCTCCTCTCCTCTCTCTCTTCTCTCCTCTCTCTGATGGCGTCGATAGCAGGCACAACGATGGCGTCGGCGGGCAGCGAGGGCGGCGGATCCGGTGGCGCCGTCCTCGGGAGGGCCGGATCTGCTGCCCTAGGGAGGAGCTCGGCGCTCGGCGGCAAGCACCGGATCCGGCGACGGCGGCGATGGTGGCGGCCCCTAGGCCCTCATCCATGCAGATCCGGCGACAGGCTCGAGCGGGAGGCCAGCGGCGGCTCTCTCCCACCCTCCCCCGCGCGGATCGGGGATCCGCCTCGGCCGGCCTCGCGACGGGTGGCGGGCGACGCAGTCGACGGTGAAGGCCGCGGCTCCCTCGCCCTCCCCCGTGAAGCTCCGGCGGTGGCCGCGAGCGATGACGACGACAAGGAGGTGGCTGCGAGTGGCGCTGCCAGCCCCGCGCACACGCCTGCCTGATCCGCGCCGCCCCGACCGACGACAACGACGAGGATGAGGCGCCGGGAGTGGCGCTGCTAGCTCTACGCGCACGCGCGCCGGCCGAATCCACGCCGCCACCACCGGATTCTAGGGTTTCCTTTTTTTGAATTTTTTTTTGGAAATTTTTTCCATGCGGGTAACATAACCCGCCCGCACGTGAAAATCCGATTATCCCGTGCGGTCCACTTGACCCGACCGCATGGGAAGATGGATTTTTCCGTGCGGTTGGGCCACCCGCACGTAAAAATATTTATTTTCACAGACCCCTGGTGGGTGCAGACGGGCAAGATCTCCGCACGGAAAAAATCCTTTTTTGCCGCATGGAAAAATCTTTTTCGTAGTAGTGATAAGTCACCAACTTTTGTGAAACTTGGTCTTATTTTACCCTGCAAGCTAGCTAGGGTCCAAATCCGTGAGACACTTTGATATTCTTGAAACCTGTCATGATCTAAGTAATAATTCCTCCAAGATTTGTGTTGTAGTACTGTCTAAGCCAAAACGACGTCCAGTTAGTCCTATTAGGGGTTGAATATGTGTTGATATATATATCATGCCCTCAGAGTCCACCTCCAATAATTAGGAGAATAACATTATGGAAGATTTTGTTTATAAATAAGAAACATTTTATTTGACATTGTCAAGAAAAAAAAGAAAATGATGATATTATAATTTATCGTAATTTAACATTACAGAAAAATCTAAGACAATTATATAATTAAACTAATAGACCGCAAACGAGCAACCTCTTTAGGAAAAAAGATTATTAATTACACCCCTCTTGAATTAACATGCCTACAATACGGATTTCAGAAGAATTATACCTACTATATATTTTGTTGAATGGGAAAAATGCGTACTAGAAACCTATAAATTATTGGCCGTAGGATAAAAAATGAACATGATATTTGTCTACGTCAACATAAGTAAAACTTTACTCCTAGTAAAATTTCTATAGGAGTAAAAGTTTTGCTCATGGTGATATAGACAAATCTCATATGTGTATTTTTTTATCTTACATTAGTTTTTATATTTCTACTACATATTTTCCGTTGTTGAAGGGTAGTATTTTTACTCTCGGGAGGAGCTATAAACTATTCTTGGGTAAAATTAAAACAAGGGTACAACTCTGTCATGGATAAATACAACTGACCCTATTAGCCGATGGATACCGAATTGTAATTAATATACTTCATCATTTCACCATTGGTACATCGTACCATTTGAATATATGACGTTTCATGATATTACGGGCACTTTATATATCTCTTTGACATTTGATCGACCACTTCCGGATAAACATGAGTTGCATTTTGTTCCCTTTATGTTGGTTGTGTTATTGCTTTCACTTTGAGGTCATGCATGGCGGTTGGGCTATATGCTTTGGGATGCTGAAGCTACTCTTCCCTCTAGCAAAAACAGCCATAATTTTCTCTGGTCTGCTTGTGAGATTGTGGTGTACGTGGTGATGCGTCAGAATGGCTGCGATCGAGCTGCATCCATTTCCTGGTCCATTGGGAATTGGTTGGAATATATCATCAGTTAGTAGTTAGATCTAGATAGCTAGCTCTTTATCTCGCCATCCGATGTAAGTACTACCTCTGCTTTCTGTATATGATGCCATTAACCTTTCACTTATTTTATCCAAAACTTTAGTATAAATATGTAAAAATATAAGTTAATTAAGTTTAGAGTTTCCTGATGATAAAACATGTTACAACAAAATAAAAAATATTTATATAATTTTTTAATAAGATAAATAGTCAAACATCACGTTAAAAGTTAATCGCGTCATATATTAAAAATAGAGGGAATATATGGGAAGGTGACATATAGCACCTTTTCTTCTAAAAGATATAGCATTTTTTGCAAGAACATATCATGTGCATCCTCTGGTGTTCTTTTAGAATATAGTGGTCACAATTTAATTAAAAAACCAACAACATTAAATCCAAAAAAGTTCAATGTGCCACAATTTTAAATTAATCTAAATTGTTGTGGGTGGTGAGAGGAAAAACTCCTGAGGAAACGTGAGATGCCGGCTTTTTTTTCGTCTATATATATCAGAAAAGTTATGTAGGAATTAGCGACGGACCATGCTGAGGAAAAAGGTTGCAGAACAATTCTTCTACCGATGTTTGCTTATTATATATATGCTTTGCACTCGTGCGATATCCAATTACTAATAGAATCTAAAATTTACCCATGTCACCGTCTGCAATATCCAAATATGTGATCGAGAGTGTACCTTTGGCTTTTTTTTGACAAGAATACCTTTGGCTTTGTACCATCAGCATTCGGTTAATTTGCCAGGTCACAACAGTGGAAGTCCGACAATTCACTCCCTGCTATTGCTTGACCAATCTAAGTTCCCCTTAATGCTGGTATGATTTGAAACTCTCCAAACTGGGTCAGTACAAGCAAAAAAAAATAACCACCAGAAAATCACCTGAAAAATCTGGGTAATGCATAAATAATGAAAGACTGTCATAAATAAAAAGAAATGGACGGCACACCGTCCGGATGAAGCACGACAGAGATGGAATTAATGGAAAGGAAAAGAAAGCTGAGAACAGAAGGAAGCAATAAAGCATATAAATATATATACGATGTTTAAGCAACTTACATGTCTTAGTTGATATATAACAACACATTAGATTGGGGCGTGACACCAGTGTCTTTCGCCCCCACATATTGCATGATGTGGGTTGGTGCTCAAATAGACAAGTAAACCTGCTTGCTTTTCACTGAAGAAAGTTGAGAAGCCCTTTTCAGATATGAGAACTGTATTTTTGTATGGCGGTGTGTCTCTGCGGCATCAGTTATGATGTTTTCTAATGTATGTCTCAGAAACTTAATCCTGAAGATGTATTGTTTGTTACTACAAAATCATATTCATACGTTCAAAAGTTCAGATATTAACATTTTTTTATGTTACATCTCAGGGTAAATTGATCAAACATATTTTTTTCAAGATAATGAAAATGAATTTCAGCTTTGAACTACAATAACTTATTATATAATTCGCTCAACAGACAGCACACAAAAACTAGGAAATGACAACACAAACACTAATAAAACCAACACTAAAGGAGACCAACATTTATTCAAGTCTATTTGTAAATCTCTACACATAGTTGATAAATATTTACATAACCGTTGACTCTGGGTTTCGCCATGCAACATGTATTAGTTCATTGTCCTTATCACACCTTTGTAACTGTGTGCACAAAACCGGAGCCAATACGTTGTCCTGAAAAGTACATACGTATAACATTTAGATGGGGATTTGTCAAAAACCATATCATTTCTGCTAAGCCATAGAGCCCAACATATACCTAAGTTTTTTGGCTTTTTAATCAATACTCATAAGTCAATTTCCAGATATATGAGAAGTACTATGTGCGTATTTCAATCCAAAAGAAACATGTATTGAGCTCCAAAAGAAAATTTAGCAAAATGACACTAAATAATAAATGATGAATCATGTCATTCTTCATAAAAAACAAACATCTCTTATTGTCATTCAAATTCTTCTCATTAAGTTATCATTAGTAAATATTACTCCTTTGAGCATATATCATATAAAATTATCTATTTTAACGGACATTATTAGTTTCCATAGAAATTTATTTCTCTCCATATGACTATTATTAATTAAGACTAAGTACATAAAACGAATTGAGAATTGACCACTTCGATGAAGATTCCATCTTGTCATATTCGTTGTTAAAATGTATATGCACAATTGAAGCAACTAAATTATACCAATTGACCAAGTTTTGACCAATCAACGCTCTTCTAAAGAAAACATTAAGCGGAACAGAGCTCATAACAGTCGCAATTGAGAATTTTCTCCGCTGAACAATATAGTAAAGAGATGGATATCTATGAAGAAAGTATTTCCTAACCATTTATCCTCCCAAATCTTAATTGTTTTCTATTATTAACTACCTAGAATCTCAAATTTAAGAATCTATTCTTGACTTTCATAAGGCCCGACAAAAATGAGAATCCCATTTTTTTTCTCAACTTGGGTAACTGTATGGTCTTTCAAGTATTTTCTCTTCAACAAATCCTACCATAATTCTTGCTCATTAATTAACTTAAACATCCACTTGCTTAGCTTAGTAAGCATTAATTTTAAATTTTTATATTATGCACCCAAGTCCACCCTATTCTTTTGGTTGTTGGTTAAAAAAAATAATAACTAGAAGAAAAAGGTGCTGCGTGCCTACGCCTGACAACGATTTACTAGGACTTTTTTTTAATCAAATACTACCAGCAAAAAAAAGTGTGGTGTGGTTTGTGTGCATGTGTGTCTTTCTCGTATGGAAAAAATCCTAATGGGTCTTTTTATCTGATGATAGCTTTATGAAGTTTGGTATGGCGGCTTGACTGAAATCAGTTAGCACACACTACAATACCAATGGAATATCTATCATCTATTGGGCTTGAATATGGGCCTGAACTAGGTTGGTACATAATCTTATATCCAGGAGATTTTGTGATCTAGATTTAAGTTTTCAATACCACTAGCCAATAGGTCCCACTTCGCGCGACTCTAAGCACCGGCATAACCTGCGTGTAGGAGTTGACGATGGATCCTGACAGGTTTCATGAGTGTAGTCTCTTCGTCCTTAAATATAAGGATTTCTATATTATTTAACAAATATTGTGTTTGAGCAGGCTTTTATATCATTTTCATAAGGAACGGTTCGAGTTGAGAAAATAGTGGAGAGTAAAATGAAATGAAATTTGCCCAGCGAAGATAAAATGAAATTTGAATTGGAGGTGAAATTGAAGGGGCAAGTAATACTCTATAAATCATTATATTTGTGGATGAATTTCAAACATTTGTAATGCTTATATTTGTAGACCGAGAGAGTAGTTACATTTAAAAATAATGAAGCGACAAAGAGAGCGCAATAAGGGCATGTTCAAATTGCTGCTAAAATAAACTTTTCCAAAATTTGGCAATGATAAAATTTTGGCAAGTTGGCAACATTGCTAAATTTTGGTATGATAGATTAAATGTGTTGTTGCCAAAATTCTTTACCAATGTTTGTAACAATCTAAACGCATTCACATGTTTGTCA
This sequence comes from Oryza punctata, assembly GCA_000573905.2. NCBI lineage: Eukaryota > Viridiplantae > Streptophyta > Magnoliopsida > Poales > Poaceae > Oryza > Oryza punctata. Next base: position 14,565,898 of record CM002497.2, read on the forward strand.
ATTTTAACAAAAGAAATGGTATGGTCCAAAAATGACATCACTCTAAATGGCATATTTGTGGATGAATTTCAAACATTTGTAATGCTTATATTTGTAGACAGAGAGAGTAGTTACATTTAAAAATAATGAAGCGACAAAGAGAGTGCAATAAGGGCATGCTCAAATTACTGCTAAAATAAACTTTTCCAAAATTTGGCAATGATAAAATTTTGGCAAGTTGGCAACATTGCTAAATTTTGGTATGATAGATTAAATGTGTTGTTGCCAAAATTCTTTACCAATGTTTGTAACAATCTAAACGCATTCACATGTTTGTCAATTTTAACAAAAAAAATGGTATGGTCCAAAAATGACATCACTCTGAATGGGCTCTAGAGTTAAACGAGAAGGTTATGTTTTATTTTTATGTTTTGACATAAAGGGTGAAAGGTTACGATTGATTGAGATACAGAAATAGATGAAGAAATCAATAGAAGATGGTTGTAGTTGGTTGAGATGGAGTAAGTGAAGTAGCTGTATATATTTTATTTAGGACAAATTTTTAATATTAAATGTAACTGTATTTTGAGATAGAAGGAATAATAAAATTAGCACTATGGTGGATGCCGCTCTTCCATCATTGTAGGCCACTGAGATGAGCTTCTGGTGGTTTCCATCTACATTTGTGTATTGTATAGTATTATGTTTATTAAAATTACGTATTTTTTTGACTAGGTTATTTTGATTAGGAAAGAGAGTTCTCTGCAAAGGAGCCTTTGGTCCAGAAGCTTCCCGTGGTGTAGTGGATTTCACTCTCCTATATGAGTCTCCCGTGATTGGTCCAACATATATCATTTTCATAAATGATCCGACGGTCTATATTTTTTGCTATTTGCATCTGACAGCCCTTGCAATACCAGTGACCTGGCTCATTTTGCTTGGAGAAAGCTTGTTGCTTTCACCTATTAAGATATCTCTCAGGTCTGGATCTATGTCATGCAAGTTTCGGGATCAATGAGAAATGAGATCGAAGTACTTGAAATTCTGCTTTTTGAAGTTTTAACACGGAAAGTACGAGATTATTCCAGATGTTCCTAGGATGAGGAACAATGGATTAGGATACTTCCATGTTATTGAGATTTTAACGTGGCATACTTCAATGTTCCCGGTGACTTAGGTCTGGATCTTCTAGAGATGTGGTAAACTTCACCTGGTGGATTTGACCCAACCCAAACCATCCTTTTATTCCCAAGGATGAGATCATATCTCACTACGTATAGATCCTTCCATCTGTGACGACCTCTAACATGTCTGGAAATAGCGGACCGTCACAAGAAAATCATCTCAATCGGGTCGAAAAAGTACCCGATTAAGATATGGTCGCACAGACATGTTAGATAGGCATAAAACTTAGGCCCATCACGGATGACACCTATCAGTGATGGGTCATAGTTTAGACCCGATTGAGATGATATTCCATATCTCAAATGGGCCTCAAGTTGGAGCCCGTCACAGATGACCATCATCCGTGACGGGCACCAACTTGAGGCCCAATTGAGATAACAACTAGACCCGTCACAGATGACCATCATCCGTGATGGGCACCAACTTGAGGTCTGATTGAGATAACAAATATGCCCGTCACAGATGACTCAGCAGTGACGGGCTATATACTAATGCCCGATTGAGATGACTTAATCTCTATCGGGCATTAACTAAAGCCCATCACCGATGAGTATTTTTTCCATTTTTCATATGAAATGTTTATATTTGTAAGTTGAACTATAGCAAAATAATTAACTACAATATAATAATTCATTTTATGAGTCAAAATAATTTTACGAGTAGTAAATTATTTCAAATGGAAAAATTGTCAACAACAAAGTTGTATAACTTATCAAGGTCTATAACTTTTAGTTTGGTCATTTTCTATATAACATTTTTTGAACAGTTTGAATTTGAATTTGAAAATATGACAACTTCAAACAACATTTTCAAATACTAAATGATTTCAACTGAAAAAGTCATCAACAACAAAATTGTACAACTCATCAAGACCTAAAACTTTTATTTTTGTCATTTCTTCATCCGACAAAGAGTTAGTAATATTGTTCACAAATTTTACATATATGTGTTATGGTTTATAAAACCAGATAAGAGATACGTCAATTTTGTGAACAATATTACTATCACTTTGTCGGATGAAGAAATGATCAAAATAAAAGTTATAGATTTTGATGAGTTATACAACTTTGTTGTTAATGACTTTTTCAGTTGAAGTCGTTCACTAACAAAAAATTCTATTTGAATTTCTCAAACTTTGAATTTCAAATTTCAAATTATTCAAATAGAATCAGATGGAGAAATGACCAAAATAAAAGTTTTGCACCTCGATGAGTTCTACAACTTTGGTTTTGGTGATTTTTCTATTTGACATCATTTATTAACCCGAATTTGTATTCGAAGTTGTCAAATTTTAATTCAAAATTTGAATTGTTCAAATGAACTTATTTGTACAAAGGACCAATACAATAGTTGTAAATATCGATGAGTTATACAATTTTATTATTTGTGATTTTTTACATTTGACAACAAAAATCGGCCTAAAATTAAATTTAAAGTTCTCATAAATTGAAAATAAAAAATACCACATAAATCGAATATAAATATTTCATATGGAAAATAAAAAATCGGTAACGGGCATTATTTAATGCCCGATAGAGATAGGTCATCTCAATCGGGCATTAGTATAGGGCCCGTCACCGATGACTCATCTGTGACGGGCTTTACTTTTTACAGATGTCAATGAGTTCTACAACTTTCTTTTTGACAGCTTTTTCATATGAGTTTATTTAGTATTATAAAATTCAATTCGAAATTCATTCTTCCTAGAAGTCTGATTTGCCTCCTCTTCATGATAATACTTGCTAAATATATATTTGATCCAATTAACTCGGTTTTGCTAGTGAAATATGTGAAATATGTGAATGGATGTGAAACATGATCAAAATGGATGTTATGTGAATGTGGTTGTGTTAAATATATTGATGGTTGTGTATGTAAATAAATGTATATGAATGGAGATGTTGGGGTGTGACATCATGGCCCAAGGCTTCATAGGATTAATAGAATACTCGTACCAAAAAGTTACAACTACTTTTCTGGAAGTCGATCTCCAAAGAACTTTGATGTTAAGCGTGCTTGGCCTGGAGCAATTTCGGGATGGGTGACCGACTGAGAAGTTCTTCCCCGGTGCACACGAGTGAGGACAAAAAAGATCCACCTGGTAGAGGTGGGATTGCATGGCGGCTATAGTTTAGGCCCGATTGAGATGAGTGTCATCCGTGACGTGAGATAACTTTTCACATCTGTGATGGACACCATTCCTGATTGAGATGGTGGTTACCGTTCTAGATGGAGGTTGCTGCCCGATTGAGATGGTGGTTACCGTTCTAGTAGCTAAATCCATGTCAATCCGTGTCTCATCCTCTTTGCTAGATTTGGCTTGTATATTGCTTAAATTCACGAAGGTCTCACCCCACACATTTGATTTTAGAGCTTTACCCTAGGTCAACTCAAGACATCTATGCACAATTGTTTTAGTAAGACAAAGGAAAATAAATTTTACCTGAGAAAAGAGGTATCACAGCTAGAGTAAATTTTGATGGAATTCATACGTAAACTTAGTTAGATTTACCGTACATTCCCCCAAGTTCTTGACCAAAAGGTTTTTATTTAGTTTGTACCCAACTTTAAACATGAGAAACAACTGAATAAGGTTTTAGCCTCAGAAATTTTTAAAACTCCCACATTGTTTATACAGCTACACTAGATGACATGTGTTAAACTAGTAATTAAAACTTTGGGATGTTACAATTTGTGCTTTAAGGGCTAGATACCATCCAACCAACTTCCTTATTTAACTTTAGACTCCATCGTCTTGAATACTCATTCAAAGTTCACCTCTCTCTCATACTCGTACATCAAACGCTTCAGATAATTCAAAATTACTAGTATATCATACTTTTATGAGCTTACATGTTTTGTTGCATTGTGATTTATATGCAAGTGCACAAAATGTGTGTTGTATCCATAAAAAACCTGATCAATAGCCTTTCACATAGTTAGGTCATGATCATTAAAAATGATATTTGGGTGATTTTGATTATACACTTCTAGAAAAAATTTCAAATAACCATTTGAGGGACTCTGTAGTTTCACAATAACAAAAAAATCACAACTTCACAAAAGTAGTTAAATCCTATGAAAACTCCAAATGGGCCTAAATTCCTTGTTTGTGGAATATGTAGTGCCTGTGATGTTTTGGGGTTAAATGATCGCACCTTTAACGTGCGTTGCTTCCGTGTTTATATTGGCAGGAAAAGCCCCTTGCCGTGGCGTTACAAGCGTTCCCAGAGATCAGGCACAATCTCAGGAGAGGATATACATGTTAACAACCATGCAACGAAATAGAAGCTAACAAACTCTAACCAATGTCGGTATTATCACATGTGACAGATCATACATATCTCACACTCTCTCTCAGTCATAACCGTGTTAGGTTAAGATTGGCTTTGAAGTTCTCCAGTAGACGTGTAGACAGATGTTTAGTGAATCTATCTGCAACTTGATCATCTAAAGAAACGAAATTAATATCTAACAATTTTTGACTTTCCCTTTCTCCGACGAAGTGATAGTCAACTTCTATATGTTTTGTTCTAGCATGAAACACTGGATTTGCTGATAAATATTTTGCACCAAGGGTTATCACACCAGATCCTCGCTGCTCAAGGACTCTTGATCCCTAACTCAGCAAGTAAAGTCTACACCCACATAATCTCAGTTGTTGCATTGGCTATAGCCTTATACTCAGACTCTGTGCTAGACCTTGATACTGTAGCCTATTTTCTAGCATTCCATGATACTAGATTGATCCTATAAATATAGCAAATCCACCACTAGACCTTCTATCATCTAAGCTGCCAACCCAATCTGCATCAAAGAAACCACTCACAAGTGTAGAACCAGATCTATGTATCTTTAGTCCCAACTTAGTGCATTGCTTAAGATATCTAAGTATTGTCTTGACTGCTATCCAGTGAATGGTAGTTGGTGCATGAAGAAACTGACAGACTTTGTTATTAGAGAATGCTATATCAGGTCTGGTAAGGGTTAAATATTGCATGGCACCTGCTATACTTCTATATTGAGTTGCATCCTTAGGACCTAGAGGTGTTCCTTCATGTAGAGGAAGTTTTTTCACTTACTGACAAATGTGTAGTTGCAAGTTTACTATTCATCATACCTACTTTCTTCAATAAATCAGTAGCATATTTATCTTGTGTTAGCACAATCCCATTCTGTACCTTGCTCACCTCAATACCTAGGAAGTAATGTAACTCACCAAGATCCTTGAGTGCAAACTCTTACTTTAGATCCTGCAACAAGGTTGTTGTTGCCCTCTCTGAGGAACTGGCTATAATTATGTCATCAACATAAACCAAGACAAATATAGTGATATCTCCATTGTGCAAGAAGAATAAGGATGTATTAGCCTTTGAAGCACTAAACCCAAGCTCAACTAGCTTTTTACTTAATCTGGCAAACCAGGCTCTTGGTGCCTACTTTAATCCGTACAAGGACTTGTCAAGTTTGCATACAAAGTGTGGTTTAGTGGCATCTTCATAACCTGGTGGTTTTTGCATATAAATCTCTTCTTCTAAATGACCATGAAGAAAGGCATTTTGTACATCTAACTATCTCAGACTTCAACCTCTAGAAACAACTATTGACAAAACTATTCTAATTGTAGCAGCCTCGACTACATGACTAAATGTATCCTCATAATATATTCCATACCTTTGTTTAAATCCCTTTGCTACTAGGCGAGCTTTATATCTATCTAGAGAACCATCAGCTTTCCTCTTAATTTTATACACCCATTTGCATTGTATTACATTTTTCCCTCTCTGAGGTGGAACTAAGTGCCATGTCTAATTATTTACCAGGGCAACATATTCAGAGTCCATGGCTAGCTTCCAATTTTTATCTTTTAAAGCATCTATATCGTTACTAGGTTCTCCCGAGTCAGTAAAGCAGGAGTATTTGACTGTACCGTTAGTGTATACCTTTTCTTTGTGAATGCCACTTTGCAGCCAAGTGCGAGGTCTGAGCTGTTCTGGTTGTTGTATCACAGACTCCAGTGTTTCATGTATCAAGCCATCGCCATCAACTGGATCTGTACCATCATCAGTGGACAAAATATCATCATTAGCAATGGTACCTGTGAGCGAATCAGGAGACGATGACACATGTGGTTGTGCGCCTCCTTGCTCCCGACGAGGCGAATCTGTGGGCAGGACCACCCTGTCCGGAGCAGGCGCACTTGCGCGGGTAGACCGCGTGGTGTCCTGGGATTGGCGAGTTGGAGAGGAAGAAGACAGGCAAGAGCTGGAACTCTGTGCAGCCGGCGACACGGAAGGTGCTGATTTAGGGGAAGCTGGCTCGGCGCCGGTGGAGTGTGACGCCAAATCTTCATCAGAGTCAGCTCCGTCCGGATTGTCTGTGATGGCAGGATCTGCTGTGGCATTCTCAGAAACAGCATCAGATGCATCAGGAGAAAAAGCAGAAGATAATGGATTAGTTGCATGGTTTAATATTTGTTCGTCCCCACTAGCAATTTGATCAGATGGCAAGAGGAGTATCTCAGACTGTAGACGAGCTTCTGCATTTTCATGAAGCTGCGGAAAAGGGAAAACTGTTTCATCGAAGATTACATCATGGGAAATATAGACTCGACCCGAGGGAATGTCTAAGCATTTGAAGCCTTTATGCATGTTGCTAAAGCCAAGAAAAACACATTGTTTAGAGCGAAACTGGAGTTTGTGTTTATTATAAGGATGAAGGTTTGGCCAACAAGCACAATCAAACACACACAAAGAGGAGTAATCCGGTTTTTTATGAAACAATTTCTCCAAAGGGCTGATATTTTGGATAACTCTGCTGGGTATGCAATTGATCAAATAAGTGGCGGCCTAAAAAGTTTCATCCCAAAATTTTAATGGCATTGTCGCATGGGATAGTAGTGAAAGACCTTCTTCCACTTTGTGACAGTGTTTCCTTTCTGCAGACCCATTCTGTTAATGAGTGTGAGGACAAGAAACATGATGTACAATACCAATTTTTGAAAAGAATGTATTAAGGGATTGATATTCTCCCCCCAGTTTGTCTGCATAGCTAATATCTTTCTATTAAACAAGTGTTCTACCATAACTTGAAACTCTTGAAATTTCGCAAAAACTTGTGATTTGTGATGCAGGAGATAGATCCAAGTAAATTTACTGGAATCATCAATAAATCTGACATAATATTTCTTTCTCCCAACGGACTCTGAAGCAGGGCCCCACACATAAAAAAGACAAGTTAAAAAGGATGATTGGAGACACTTGATGATACTGGAAAGGGTAACTGATGTCTCTTTGCTTATTGACAAGCATTAAAAACTGACTCATTTGAGGAAGCTAAACATGGAGATTATTTTTATTGACCACTTGTTTAACAAATGAAGATGAAGGATGGCTTAGACGACTGTGCCACCGGGTAAAGGACAACGTGGTTGCACTGCAGGCTTGCTCCGGATAGGACTTGAGAATAGGATAGAGCCAGCGGTGAGAACTTCCTTTAAGAAGCGTTCTCCTGGTGGCTAGATCCTTAAGACAGAAATAATCTCGATGAAATTCAAGGAATGTAGAATTATCATCAACTAAACGATGTACAGAAACAAGGTTCTTTTTTTGGGTTGAGGAACATATAAGATATTTTTGAGATAAATATCATGATTACTAGGGGTATGAACAATAGTATTACAAATGTGACTTATATCCATACCAGCTCCACTGGCGGTGTGAATTTGATCACCTCCATTGTACTTTTCCTTCACAGTGAGCTTTTCTAACTCTCCAGTGATATGGTCGGTGGTGCCCGTGTCGATATACCAGTTGGTATCAACACCATAGGAGGAGGACATCGCTGTTGTAACATGTTTGTTATCAGGCACATAATCTTCATCATACATGTACCAACAATCTGTGGCGGTGTGACCATGCTTGAAGCAGACTTGACACGTAGGTGTTAACGATGAAATTTGGTAAGCCTCAAAGTGATCATCGACCTAGAGTCAGTATTGGCTTCAGAGTCCTGGAATCAGCCGATGGGCATTATCAAATCGCGAGCAGTTGTGTTCTTGATGAATTCGGTTAAGCACATAGATCAATTAAATGAAGCTTATTCAGAAGAGTAAGAGTTCAAGGAGGATGCGGCATGGCAAGTTATCTATTAATTAGGATATTATGTAATTTTTTTAGAGATATTTTTGGCAAAAGTTCACCTAGGGACTTGTTCATCGGTTAAAGTAATATTAGGAAAGTTTGAGTTGTGTCCGATATGGACTAGTATCTACTCATGGGTATAAATATGTACACCCGGGGTCATTGTAAATTATCTCTCGATCAATACAACTACTCTCGGCGCATCGCCACCCTTGTTCTGAGGTTTTTGCTTATCAACCAGAGGTATTTAGCACCTGACGCGGGGTTGCATTGGCTTTCGATCTCCGGCGAAGGGGTAAGCCCTACGTTCCGCCGGGCCCTAGTAAATATATCGGCTACATTGGTGTTGTTCAAGGCTGCATCACTTCGATCTCTTGGATCGCTTTGGTTAGGTTAATATATTTGCCTACCAGATATTTCAATTCTATTTTAATTACATTCTGTTTAAAGACGCATCGGTTTAGTTGGAACTTTCTCGGTTAGGTCTGATCTTCCGTCTTAGCCGATATATCTCTACAATCACAATGTTGTTTTAAATGTATTTGTTATATCATCATATTGGACAGATCTATCGGTTCATCGAGTATTAGATATCATACACAATCTCGTGCTGCATCGGTTAGATTCGACTTACTAGATTATTGTTGATAATATAAATCTTGTTAGCCAATGTGTTATCATATACGCTATATAATCCGGTTGACAATGTTTTCTACTTGCATCGGCCGATCTCCATCTAGGTTTTTGTCGATATCGGCTAGATTACTTTGTTGGCTTAGATTATATAATGTATCCACCACCTTTAAAATCAGTCAAAGGCTTGATTGTCTAGATATTATGTTTCTTTTCTTACTTAGTGTTGCATCAGTTAAGTTTGATATACTAAGTCGTGCTTAAAACCATAATCTCTAGTCTGCTTCTTGATTGTCAATAAGGGTTTCATCGGGGTTTCAGCCGATGAGTTATCTGGACATTGCATCGGTTCATGAGGATTACTTACAAGTTGGTTTTAGCCGATGACAACAAATGTTTCACTATTTATCTAATCGTTTGGATTTAACGACATCGGACCTCCAGCCGATGTATACTTTAACCATCGGATCAACACTCATTTTATTATATCAGTATTAGCCGATTGGTTTCTACTGAATTATATTACTGTTATATTACATTATCATCAGCCAATTGTCTTTTCACTCAAGAGTTAGACTGTACATTGGATATATAGCCGATAGTTCAAAACCCTACCGACATCGGCTGGAATTACTATATCGGCTTGTCAGCCGATCGGCTATCTCGTGATCAACATATTTATCTATCTTGTCAGTTGCAGGATCAAACTGACTGGCACGTCCGTGTCTCATTATTATTTTGGACCTGCACTGGAGCTAAGCAGATCTCCTAGGCCGTCGTGTTTTTATGTCAATATAGGTTGGTGATCAGCTGCTTCCCCTGGTGCGCGCCTACGGCCACGGTTTCCAGCTCCATTACCGTGACCACGACCACGCGGAGTGCCACCGCCACTGCTACCGCATCCATTGCTGCCGCAACCACCTCCGTTTCCATTGTTGCCGCCCTGGGCAAGGTTGGTGACACCATTCTCCTGAGCTCCCATGTGGAGAGCCCTCCGAGAGTCATAGTTGAGGACCTGAGAGTATAGTTTCTCCCTCGGTCATTGGCTTCGGCCGTGCGCACACGGCTGAGATGACCTTGCTGTAGTCTTCACCCAACCAAGTAATGATATACTGGATGAGATCTTCCTCATCAATCGGTCGTTCTACGCTGGCCGCCATCTCATCCCCGAGTGCTTTCATCTTGGCAAAGAATTCAGGGATGGAGAGATTTCCCTTTTGGGTGTTAGTGAGAGCAATACGAGTGTTAATCGACCGTGCCCTTGTGTGGGTTGAATACATCTCTTCAATGATTGCCCATGCTTCGGCCGTTGTTTCGCACATCGCGACTTGCATCAAGATGTCCCTTGATAGAGACGAGAGAAGGTAGCCTAGGACCTGCTGATCGGAGGCTTCCCAATCTTCATACGCCGGATTGGTTTTCTTCTCTAACTTGCCGTCGGTGGTGATGACAACCTCCGCTTGTGGCTTCTTCATCATGCCAGTCATGTGACCTTGAAGACGTGCCCCACGCACGGCAGCACTGATCGTGCTTTACATAGCGCATGGTTGTTCTTTTTCCAGCTTCTCACTAATTGGATGGCCTTGGAGAGGATTGGTGCTTGTGGTGGTGGATGACGATGCCGTAGCTATCACCTCTAGATTGGATCAGGGCTTTGATACCATGTGATGTTTCGGGATTAAATGATCGCACCTTTAACGTGCGTTGCTTCCGTGTTTATATTGGTAGGAAAATCTCCTTGCCGTGGTGTTACAAACGTTCCCAGAGATCAGCCATGCAAACACGGCACAATCTCAGGAGAGGATATACATGTTAACAACCATGCAACAAAATAGAAGCTAACAAACTCTATCCAATGTCGGTATTATCACATGTGACAGATTATATATATCTAACAGTGCCAAAGGTAAAACATCACCAAGTAAAGCATAGTATATTAGCATATATGCATCGACCCATAATATTTTTATTATGTGTTCTTCACTATACATCTAATTGAATGGCATACTAAAAAATGAGTTGACAATTAATTGCTACTGAAAACAACTTAACATTATACCCGCCTCACCATATTAAAGTGCTTTGGCATCTATTTCTCAAATATTTTTTGCAATCTTGAAGTGTGTAACCACAATTTGTTTTTCCACCACCTAGTTATTTAGTGAAGCCATACGATGCTTTCGGAGCAATACCTGCATTATTTGTAGCATCTATAAAAAGCATCCACTACATAAATGCTAAGTTGTGATGAGAAGGATCATTTGTGGTAGTCAAAAGGGATTTCTTGTGCTCTTCCACAAAGTCATGAACCTGATATTTGCTGGTTCCTGTCCAAGATGATCCCTTTTGTGCTTTACATCCAGTTCTTATCTCAGCTTGAGAAGACATATATTGATCATCATGCTTGTCTACTTTTATTCCATGACATTCTTTAGTGACAAGTATATGGTTGATGCATCTCACGTACAACTCCATACTTCTTATTTGAGTAGTGCTTCCTAACACTAAATTCTACTTTTCAAGCATAAAAATGCATAATTAACCCAGAAGCTCCATCTAACTATACCTAGTTTGGATATCCAATGTAGCTCCATGTTGGTGTGCATCTACATTGAGATCAATGTGATTCTCTTCTATGTGCATGTGTGGAATGCTGGTGATATGCCGTAGAGGTAATCATAGAGATGATTGTATCACATACTATGTTTACATATTTATCCGAGATTGTTCCTTGAAATAGATAACTCATTATTCGTTAATTATTATGTGATTCGTTCATGAGACTCTTTGTATTGTATGTTACTATTTCTAAAAGATCACTGATCCAATATCATATGTGGAACAAATATGGTTAAATGATCAACACATGTATTGATTGATGATCATGTCTCATGGATCATGGTATGGAGAAACCAAATTAATAATGTGGATACATGTTGGGGAATATGTTGTTGGATGACCTAACATGAGACACTACAAGAGCTATATGTGATTTGCCATCAATGGTCTCATTTAGTGTTGGTGTATAATCGTTAGACCTGAGATTATCATGGTTCCCAATATTTGTAGTAGTTTGCTTAGGGGCTGCTAAACACTATTCCATAACTGGGTAGTTATAAAAGCAGTCTTCGGGTATGCTACGAAACATGTAGTGGGATATGAATAGTCAAGATGAGATTGTCCTTCCTATGGAGAGATATCTCTGGGCCCCTAGATATTATAGATTATGGAAGTGCATGGCCATGCCAAAAGTAATTGAGGAGTCAATCGAGGTTAAATAATCTATCACAGGTTCGAGTGAATGATTGAGCTATTAGAGGATGACATATATCTAGCCTTGAGGTTAATCGATATCGTGAGGCAAAGGAGTTCATACAAGTATACACTAGAGGTTCAGCCGATATAACTTTTATGTATACCCGATGGGTTAATACGTTCTGCTAGAGACCGCTGTTGATACGTGGACCGAAAATGAGTTTTCGGGTTGCAGCCGAGTGTACATGAACCTACAAGGTTGCATGCTTAACGGGCCGGAACAAGGGGATTAGATGGAGATCCAATATGAGCTTAATTCGGACAGGGATCGCAGGCCTCGCAGGCCTAGTCATGAATCTTATATATTCATGAGGGGGTGTGACCGGCGGATTAATTGCATCACGTAAGAAACCCTAGCCGCCACTCCTCTCCCCGAGCAAAACCCTAGCCGCGCGCGGGTGCTAGCATGTCTGCACGTGGTGTTCCATCCCTATACATGTGGATACCGGTAGAGGTGCCACTAGTATGTGGTGTTGATCAGCCTGGGAGCACGACGAGGAAAACGCATGAGGAGGAGGAGGTCGAGCAGCTGGGATCAACTACTTTTTCTACATTGACGCGCGCTACGTCGTCTATGTTCCTTCGGCTTCTTAGCACTTACTTCCGCTGCACAGCGCGTTGAGTGGTAACGATCTATGATCTCATACTTGCATGGTTTCTCGTTTACGCGGTAGAAAGAATTTAATTTATGCTATCGTAGCTTACGCATAACCCTTTAGGAATTACATTAAATCTGTTGCTTGGAACTAATAAGCAGCAAGAGGTAGGTTGTTTGGGAAAAATGAGAATGTCATGTTTATTCGATTTTGTTGTCAAGAGTAATCAAGGTTATGCAGGGAACAACTAAAAGATAAGTGTTTTCCCTCCAAACCTACCAGATTAAGGGAGTTAATTAGGAGTGGGTGAGGTGCCATGATCTCATCCTAGGATTAGATGGATGCATCGGATTGATCCAAAATCACCTGGCAGAGTTGATGAATTTGGCGTCAACTCTAGAGGATTTGGGCCCATAAAGCTTAGGCAAATAAAAAATTACACCTTGTAATTAATAAGGTGGTATTTTTACCGATTAGACAGCTGGAAAAAGGTAGTTGGTGAATAAGCTCCCACGCACGTGATTAATTTAATTAAGTATTAGGTTAAAAAAATAAATTAATATGATTTTTAAAATAACCTTTTTATAGAATTGTTTTAAAACAACAAATTGTTTAATAATTCAGAAAGCATATGGACGTGGAAAGGGATAATAGAAACCTGCAGTTCGAAACACACTCTTAAATATATCTATTATGCTATGAAGACTAGGCACACATACTAACAGTAGCTGCGGCCTTGCTTGTTTAGAGCAAAGCTGTGGCTGTGCTGCAGCTGCAGCATTACAGTAACAAGCCATAGAAAATGATGCTGTGGTTCTTGCAGAACTAGGAAGCACTACCGAACAGCGAGCGCCCCTGTGGCTATATGATGTGCATACGCTCTTATATTAAATTGTCCTTTTTTTTTTTGAAAACGAACGTAAACGTTTTGCCTGTTTTTATAAGTACCATGAGTCACTCGAGCAACAAATTAATTCTACTGAAATAACATGTTATATATGTTCAGATTGTGACTTTTGAACGTACGGCAGCTGGGATGTAATTAACATACCGCGCAGGATTGAAATGAATATAATTATTTGCAATCATGTACATAGAGCTTAATTTTCAGTCATTCGTCGGTAATAGGATACATTCTGTATGAAAAAGAAATTGAATTGAATGTTCGGTTGCGTTATTCATTTTTCCAAACATGAAACTTTCAACGCATTTCCCCTTTAATTTTTTTTTGAAAGAAATGCCTCCTCTGAGTACTAAATTAAATCAGAAACACCTTCCGAATTCTCTGGAAGAGGCATACCAAACTCTTGCAGTCCAAGATCAGTAACAAATATTTGAAATACTAGCTAAATATCCGTACTTTGGTATGGATAAAAATGAATTATACATGTGCTAATATTGTTCGGAACAAATTAATTATATGGTTTTTGAATAATTTCATCCATGTAGAAGTCTTTGCATGATAAGTTTAAATCCTAGTGATGAAAGAAGATATTAGCAATATGTAGAAGGACTGTTTCATAATATAGCACATAAATGGTTGTTGGTAAAAAGAAAGCAACAGAGTTGGTGGGTAGCAGATTTACTATCACTAAATAGGTATAGATAAGCTAGTATATCTCGTAGAATAGTAGTAGAGAAAAAACTCTTCATAGTATACATTTAATCGAACCAATAACCCTGCTTTGTCAAAGAGAAAAAATCCATAATTTTGTATTTCTTTTCTCTGATTTATCACGTTCTCTGCTCTCCATCCTACCGATTCGTCGGTACAGGTGTATTTGGTTGCTTGCATGTCTCTAGCTAGCCAGCTGCGTGCTCCACCACTGATCACAACTGGGACAAAGATACAAATCATACAACGGTGGGCCGTGGGCTGCTCCGCTGTTGGATCTAAACAAGCCACAACGAGGAATAAGTCCATTTTGCCTCTCTCATCTCTTGCCCTTGTGTGAATAACATCCCCCAACCGGAAAACCGTGTATAGCGCCTCCTTCATCTCTTAAAACCAGAGCAAATGACGTCCCTCAGGGGTTTGGCAGGCGGTTTCATCCGACGTGGCGTCGTTGACCCGGTTGACGAGCTGACTCAGCGTGTGGGACCCACATATCAGTGTGTTGTCTGGATGAACTAGGTCGAGCTGAGTCATCCGGACGGTAAAATTGGCGCGCGGCTCGCATCTCTCCTTCTCTCTCTCCATTTCCCCCCTTTGACCAAAACCCTAGACCGGCAGGCGACGGGCAGGGCGACGCAAGGAGCGGCGGAGCACGGCGGCTGGTGCGGAGCGCGGCGGAGCACGGCGGCGGCTGGTCCGGAGCGCGGCGCGGCACGGCTGGCCGGTCGAGAAGCGCGGCAAGAGGGTTCACCTGGGTTGAATGTGTGGCCGTGGTTCGTCCTCGTTCCCTTGTCTGAATGCTTCCATTCGATTTGTTTTGAATTTATAATGCCGGTAGATTTGTTTGTGGTCTCGGGGTGGGTGTGTTTGATTAATTTTGTAGGTTGGCTAGCAGGAGCGGTAGCTCAAGTGGATTTTTTTTTTGTGCTTGAATCATGTAAAGTGTGTTGGGATCTGGATTGGCCGTACTGTGGTTAGGGGTAAAGATTTAATTTACTGAGATTTGCATGTAGGTTAACATATCTGCAATCATGGACGTGCTTGGTACTTTAGCAGTAAGGTTTCATTTCAAAGGCGAGTTTATTAGGTCAGGGAGGCAGAACAACTACTATGGTGGAAGAGAGGCCATGTCTTACATCAGTCAGGATAGGGTATCACTTACTGAGTTAATTGCAGCTTTGCGTGAACATTGCAAAGTTAAGGAAGGAACCATCCTACACTGGCTTTTTCCAGGCAAAGATCTAGATTCAGGTCTACGTGTGTTTTTGGATGACAAGGTTTGTCAATATATGTCAGACTGTATTGTTGAAGTTGGTGTGGCTGAGATTTATGTAGAAGAGCCAATTGTGATTGATGTCTCAGAGGAAGATGATGCTGGCAGTGATTATGAACTTGAGATGGCAGAAGAAGATGGTGATGAAGACTCTGAAGAAGTAGAGGAAGTGAATGTGAATTCATAAGCTAATGCAGTGAATGGGAATGAAGAAGATGGCCAAACTAATGAGAGGTTGCTTCCGGTTCAGATCCCTAATCAAGCAATGATGGTTTACAAAGCAAAAGAATCACCACATGGCTGTGATGATCAATCACCAGCTGGCAATGAGGAAGATTCAGAAGGTGATAGTGATTATCTGCCTGGTGATGATTGCCCTTCAGATGATGATGAGGAAGGTGCAGCTATAGAAAGAAATTATAAAGATCTCAAGAAGAAGCTGAGGACAGGCAAATTGGCTAGCTTGGATGATGTGATTTTTGATGGGCACAAGACAAATGCAAATATGGCTGCTGGTACTAATGAAGGAGATGGCAATGACACTGAGTATATTGACAGTGATGATGAAGAGTCAGTGGAAGAGGGTTCTGATGGGGAGTTAAGAGTGAGAGGAAGCAATAATGCAAGGTTCAAGAAGAAGCCTGGATGTCCAACATTTGAGTTGGGAATGAAATTTAGTTGCAAGAGGCAGTTTAAGAAAGCAATTATAGCATATGCTTTGGCTGAGAGAAAGGTGATAAACTTTGTGAAGGATGATCCTAAGAGGGTGAGGGCAAAATGTGACTGGCATAGCTGTCCTTGGGTATGTCTGTTGTCCAATAACAGTAGAAGTGATGGTTGGCAGATTGTCACCTTTGAGAATTTCCATGCATGCCCTCCTAGAAGAGATAACAAGTTGGTTACTGCCACTAAGATTGCTGACAAGTATGGCAAATTTATAATTGCAAACCCCTCATGGCCATTAGCTCACATGAAGGCTACAATACAGGAAGAGATGTTTGCTAATGTTTCTGTAAGCAAGTTGAAGAGAGCCAAGTCAATTGTGATGAAGAAAGCTATGGATGCAACTAAGGGACAGTACTAGAAGTTGTACAACTATCAGAAGGAGTTGCTGAGGTCAAATCCTGGAAGCACAGTGGTAGTTAACAGAGAGGTTGATATGGATCCACCAGTGTTCAAAAGGATCTACATCTACCTAGATGCATGTAAGAGAGGATTCATATCTGGTTGCAGGAAAGTGATAGGACTGGATGGTTGATTTTTCAAGGGAGCAACAAACGGAGAGCTCCTTTGTGCAATTGGAAGGGATGCTAATAATCAAATGTATCCAGTGGCATGGGCAGTGGTTCACAGGGAGAACAATGAAGAGTGGGATTGATTTCTAGACTTGCTGTGTGGTGACTTGAAAGTGGGTGATGGCAGTGGCTGGGTTTTCATATCAGACCAGCAAAAGGTATTCCCAAGAAGCATTTTTTTCAATCTTGTAGGACTGAAAGTGTATGGTTTGCAATAGGGCTAATGTTCTCACTATTTTCTTGTAGGGTATTATTAATGCAGTTGGGAAATGGGCTCCAGAAGCTGAGCATATGAATTGTGCAAGGCATATCTATGCTAATTGGAAAAAGCACTTCAATGAGAAGATATTGCAGAAGAAATTCTGGAGATGTGCTAAGGCTCCATGCATCCTGCTGTTCAACCTGGCAAGGGCAAAGCTAGCACAACTGACACCACCTGGAGCTCAAGCAATCATGAACACTCACCCCCAGCACTGGAGCAGGGCATGGTTCAGGTTAGGATCCAATTGTGACTCCGTAGATAATAACTTGTGTGAGTCATTCAACAAGTGGATCTTGGAAGCTAGGTTTTTCCCTATCATTACTATGCTTGAACAATTAGAAGGAAAGTTATGGTTAGGATCCATGATCAGATTACTACCTCAGCTAGATGGAACACTACTATCTGCCCTGGTATTCTTAAAAAACTGAATGCATATATCACTGAGTCAGCCTTTTGCCATGCCATGTGCAATGGTGCATCTAGCTATGAAGTTAAGCACCATGATAATAGGTTCACAGTGCAACTAGACAAAACGGAGTGTTCCTGTAGATATTGGCAGTTGTCAGGACTCCCATGCCCTCATGCAATCTCATGCCCAGCAGGGACCAATGCAGTCAGGCCAGCAGGGGGTTTAGTACTATCAAACTGTACACAGGGTAGGAAAAGAAAGTCAATCACGAGTACCAGCACTAGTTCTGCAATTCACTCAGTGAGACCAGCTCCTTCTAAGAGAAAGGTATGCAAATATTTCATAATCCATTCATTGCTGCTCCAATTAATAGAAACAAACTTGCTGCTAACTCTTTCTTGTTCATGCAGGCACAAATGCAGGAGGCACAGCAGATGGTGAAAGTGACAGCCACAGCAAAAATTTCCACAAATGAAGGTGGTTCAGCAACTGTAGACCTGCATGCAATTGTGCCATACTCACATGCTTCATCCAGTGCTTCAGAGAGGTTGAATAGTGGCAAAGCAGATGTCAACGTTTCAGCTCAAGAACCAGTCAAGATGAAGCCAAAGAAAGCCACACTTGGGCCACTACTCCTTCTTCCACCATGGGAGTCTGCAAAGCTTTGAAGTTCTGCCATCTCAAATTAACTAATATTAGAACTATGTTAATGTCTTGTAATGACTCTGTGTCTAAGAGCTATGATGTTTGATGTTTTTGTAATGGACCAATTCCTGGCCATTTCATGTGTGTGATGTCTGAAAGGGACCATTTGCTGTGTGTAGGCCTATATTGCCACACACTAATGTTGTCTGCACTTATGTCACAAATTGAGCTATCTGAATGCAATATCATGTGAGCTATCTTCATTTGTGCTGTTGCAAATAATGTGATATAAATTGAGTGCTCAAATGACCCAATTATATTTCATGGGTTCTATCTTGTCTGCTCAAATTACACAATTCTAATTCATTTAATTTCATATGTATCAAGCACAACCATACAAACATTTTAACAGGAATTTGTCCTTCATTAACTGAAAGTGCATTACAACACACCACAACCTACAGATATTTCCTTAAACCTGACAAAGTTCATTACAAAACACCACAACACACATCTTGCGGCAAATACTTCACCCTACATTTCTCCTTGCCAACACCAGTGCAAACATGACAAATGCACAACCCATAACAACAACTAACATATGACATCTCTCCTTCTCTAGCCTACTATTTCTATCCTTCAGCACAGCAATTCTTTCAGCATAATCACATGACAGCTTTCTTGCTGCCTCCAACTCTCTCTGAGCAGCATCAACCTCTGTTATCTTCTCCTCAACCTTCATCCTCTCTTCTTGGATAGCCAAAACAAGTCCTTCCTTCTCCCTCCTCGCTGACCAAACTGCATCTCGCAAATCAGTCAACACTTCTCTAATAAAGGTGGTCGTCGGCCCATCATACCAAGCATAAAAACCACATCCACCTTCCTGTAATCCATAGCAATAAATTTCAATCCCCAATCTAAAATCCACCGTCCAACCAAAGAACAATACTTACCCGGGCATTGCGACATTTGAAGTACCAGCGGCCGGGGTTGTCCGGAGTCCACGAGATCCACCGTGCAGCCTTCATGCGGCAGTCGCACATCACGGCCGGCTGGTAATCAAAAGGACCAACCCTATATGGGATGGGACTCCTCGATGAATGCTGCGAATAGGACGACGACCCGTCGCTCTGCGAACTAGCCATCACCGCACCACCTCTATTCGCGAATCCACTCCTACCTTCGCGCCGTCTCCACGGATTGCGCCATCGCCATCGCCACGGATTGCGCCCTACTCGTCGCCGCCCTCGCTATCGCCGCTGTTTATGGAGCTAGGGTTCCGTTCGGTGGTTGGGGATTCGTCGCGCCTTAACACGGGAGCATTTATCTACCAACCGACACGCTGAGTCAGCTCGTCAACCGGGTCAACGACGCCACGTCGGACGAAACCGCCTGCCAAACTCCCGAGGGAGGTCATTTGCTCTGGTTTTAAGAGATGAAGGAGGTGCTATACACGGTTTTCCGGTTAGGGGATGTTATTCACACAAGGGCAAGAGATGAGGGAGCCAAAATGAACTTATTCCCCACAACAATGCGCCGGGGCACATTGCCTAACTACTAGGCCCAACGGCCGACGAACGGATTAATTTAATCATAATGATAATTAAATTTTGAAATATTAAACTTAATAAATACTCCTTTTCATTTCATAGTATAAGTCATTTGACTTTTTTTCTTATCAAACTTCTTCAAGTTTGACCAAGTTTATAAAAAAATATAGTAGTATTTTCAACAAAAATAAACATATTATTAAAATATATTCGATGTTAGATTTAATGAAACTAATTTGATATTTTATATGTTGCTAAAATTTTTTATAGTCTTGATTAAACTTTACAAAGTTTGACTTAAAAAAAGTTAAACGACTTATAATATGAAACAGAGGGAGTATTTTAAACGAGGAGTCTAAGAAATACATACAGTAGAAATGTTTTTTAGAAAATATATTTTTGTAAGTGTGGAGAAAATAATCCATCTCAATAATCAAGTCAATAAGCTAAAAAGAATAATCAGTTATTTTAGCATGCCTTTTCTGTTAATTAGTGATTAGCACAGCAAGATTAGCATTGGTAAGTGTTAATGCGTATTGGCAAATTTATGATTACCTATTACCATGTCAAATCAAGATATTATAATTTCCATCCGTAAAACATGGATGCATGGACATACCTCAGCAAATCTTACCCCTTAACCCTAAGTATTGCAATGATGTTCATGTGCCCTAAACCTAAAGCAGCATTTGTTATGGGACTTGTACTTTGTTGGGCTTGATCACTGCTTATGGTCTTATGGAGCTCTCGGTCGTTTGCCTTAACGCCTACTAACTGATTAGGGTTTTCGCAACTTAACTTTGTTTATTTCCCTACGTCCACGCTTGGCGCGACAGGAGACCGGCCTCGCATGGCGCGTATCGCCGCCGGCGAGCGCCAACCGACACCACGACGTGCGGCACGGCCAGTCACAGTGCCGGCGGCAGTCGATCGATCCATCGCGGCCGCACGCAGATGGGTTTTAATGGGCCTAGTGGTGGCTACGTACAACGTCTGTGGACCGGGCCGAAATTGGCAGCTACGGATATTGTGGAATTTTTGCATGCTCTGTACTGTACCGTACCGTCATCCTAACCAGCTTCGTACGTCGTCGTAAGGCGCTCTTCACGTCTACTGGGCACCACACGGCAAGGGTGGTAAGCAAACATCCTTTGATTAGAATCTGGTCTGGCTAATCAATCTGCTATCAACGATCAAGGGCACATGACAGATGTGCTTGGCTTTTTTTTTGTTTGTATTTTTTTTGACAAAAAAATACGTGCTTATCATCAGCTACCCAGAAATTTTGGAATTCCAATAGAAAAGTATACCTTTCCTTTTGACAAATCTATATCTTTTCATATAACTACGAAACACTAGATCTAAAGCTTAACATGCCAATATACCACCTCATTATCCACAAGCAATAGTTACATATAAAAGCTTATGTAAACATGCATTTTCAATCATCTATCAAGCTCAACATGCAAATATACCACCTCATTATCCGTGAGCAATGATTACATATGAAAAGTCACGCAAACATATATGCAACATCAGTTGCATACCTATGTTCACTATCGCAGGGTGACGGGACCCGAGTAAATTATTTAATTACAACTAAGTTGTACTATCTTAATATATCAATTAATAATTAGATAATCAGTATGTATAGGACCTCCGGTAAGTTTTATTCTAGGTTCCACTACTGGGGAACCCATCTTTAATCCCGGTTTACAACCACCTTTAATCCCATGTTGCAAACCGGGACGACCAAAGCGGGACTAAAGATGGAAATCTTTAGTCCTGATTGAAATAACCAGGACTAAAGATCCATCTTTAGTCTTGGTGAGTGTTACCGGTCGGGACTAAAGATATTTTTTCCCTTTTTTCATTGTTTTTTGTTGATTGTTATTTGTTTCTCTCATACAAGATTCAAGATCAAATAACAAATATAAGATCCAAAATTAATGAACACATGAACACATAGTATCAACAACAT
Organism: Oryza punctata; assembly: GCA_000573905.2. Lineage (NCBI taxonomy): Eukaryota > Viridiplantae > Streptophyta > Magnoliopsida > Poales > Poaceae > Oryza > Oryza punctata. The sequence goes on from CM002497.2 coordinate 14,587,778, forward strand.
CATCCATGAACACGACAGCATCAAAAAGAACATAAAAAAGATTAACATCAAAACATGGATTCTCCACCCTTGCCGTCGGCGTCCTTCTCCACCATTGTTGTCGTCACCGCATGGGGAGGGCGCGGCGACCGTTGTTGTCATCGTCGAGGTCCGCCACCTCCCCTCCCGCTGGATCTGGCGGAGGGGAGGGTCCGAGCGCCACCGCGGCCATCACCAGAGGACACCGTGGCCACCCATCCCTCCGCCTCCCCTCATACCTGATCTGGCAGAGGGGAGGGCGCAGCCACCGACGCTTTCGCTTCCGTCGGGAAGCCGCCCAGTTGTCGCCGCTACCGCTTCCACCGGGCCACTGCCCAGCCGGCACCGAGACAGAGAGAGCGAGAAGGATAAGGACGGGAGGGGATAAGACGCCTTATATGAAACCAGCTATAGCCTGTGGCTGGCCAAAGTAATTTATTCATTTTTATTTTTAGTCCCGGTTAGTATGACAAATTAGGACTAAAGTGATGATCTTTAATCCTGGTTGGTGATACCAGCCGGAACTAAAGATCATAGGAGGCCTAACACAAACTGACAATAATTGAACTGTGGCTAAAAATGATCTTTACCCCCAGTTGGTGTTACCAACCGGAGCTAAAGATCATAAAGTGTCGTTGAACTTTTGAACTGGGACTAAAAGTCTTCTTTAGTCCGGATTCCTATTCGAACCGGGACAAATATAATTTTTGCCTTCCGAGCAAAGAACAGTGTGTCAAGGCAAAGAACAAGGATTTTGGCAAATCCAAAAAAAGAAATTGACCCCACAGGTAAGAATAGTAGGAAATATCGTGTATAGAGACGTTCCTGATTGGTGAGAAAAATAGATTCACATCATCAAAATAAATTCGAAAACATATTTTACGAGATAGTAAATTACTAATCAGAATATTACTCACCAATGTCACCAATGTTCTCTTGTTTTAGCAGTCGTTCCATGTGGATGTTGAAAGAAGACGTTAATGAGATGACCAACAATTGTTATATTGGTATACATGGTGAAACTATTACTTGATATCTGTATCAAATGCTTTATTTTGTACCTGCAACAAATAATGGAATAACTTTATATTTTTTTAACATATTATTCTAAGCGAATATTACCCTCGTATATTGTATTCTAAAGTGATTAATTGTTGTAATGATTTACTGTGCCTACGCAATATTATATTATTGTATTTTACTTGAAATATATTTGATGTACGATATGAATTAGATTAAAATTTAAATGCATAGATCATATAAAAATATTTTTTGCTAAAATGAAATTTTATAGATTATTAAAGAAAAAAAGAATTACACCATAGCGTTTAGCACGTGCATATTACTAGTAGTATTAATTAATAATGATCAACTATACAGATATATTATAAAAAATGATGGATAGATATATTGAAATATTATGTAAATTATGTGGGATGATGATTTAACATGTATTTTAAAATTCTAAAATTTAATAAATTATAGAATATAATTATATATAATATAGCATGGTTGCATGATGTTTAAGATATAATAATTATTAATGGATATAATTGTGTGACATCGTTGTACCTTGATAGGATTTGAGAAATCCGATAAAATTCTCGACAAAAAAAGAAGAGATAAATCCGATAAAATTCGCTACGACGTCCGAGTGCTTAGCATTTTGCCAGTTTTGCTTCTCCTTTTTCTCTATTTCTGCTGGACGGAATTTCAGCTCTTCCTCAACCACGCCGGCGGCGCGATGCGACGCCCTCTTGCGTGGCCATCATCGCGAGTGTTTTAATGGGCCTAGTGGCCGGCTACGTGCACCATATGGGCCGGGCCGAAATTGGCAGCCACGAATATGGTGAAATTTTGCGTCCTCTGTTTTGTACCGTACCGTTAGCCTAACCAGGTTTGTACGTCGTTTTAAGGCACTCTTCATGTGTTCTGGTCACCACGCGGTAAGTGTGGTTTGTTCACAATATATGATGAGTTGAAATTTGGTCTTAATTGCGCGCTGTAAGACACATGTGCGCTGCTTTTTTTTTGCCTTAAAAATCAATCAAGTTTACCATTAGCTACCTGAACTTTTTTTCTCTTAGCATGCCTCTCGCTCTACTCAGCACGGGGTGTGGAGACGGAATGGATATTTTGTCCGACCAATTATATTAGTACATTTGTACGGAGAATTTAATTTTAATTTCCTACTACAACTATCTGTGAAAGAAATATATACCTAATTAAAAATACGTAAGGATTCCGGTAAAAATTTCGTCCGTCCTCCTCGCACGTTATGGGCGATGCGGTAATCAGCGTTATGGGCGATGCGGTATTCAGTTTTTTTTCCTATGCATGTTCCCTAAATATCCGGTATTGCAATACCAGATCCAAATAGCATGACAGTAGACTCATCAGCCCCAAACACAGACGAAAAAAGGGTAAAATTCCCCCAAATAAATCCAATCTCAAAACATGCACGAGGCAAATCCTAAACTCCCATCAAAATAAATCCAATCCAATCTCAAAATCAAATCCTAAAATCCCATTAAAAAAATCCAATCATGCCGTAGGAAGCCGTCGACGCCACCGTCGCCATCGGATCCGCCGCGGGAAGTTGTTGACGCCGTTGTCGCTGTCGGATCCACCACGGTAAGCCGCCGACACCGCCATTGGGAGGGCACCGCCACCGCCACCAATGTGAGGGCACTGCCGGATATTGAGGGTGGAGAGGGAACTGCTACCGCTGCTCATGGTGGGGGAGGGCGCCGCCGCCGCATCTCACGGTGAGGGTGGGCGTCGCGCCATCGTCGTCGCTGGATCTTAAGGATGGGGAGGGCGCTGCTGTCACTGCCGCTGCTCAAGGTAGGCGAGGGCATCATCGCTGTCGCTCGTGGTAGGGGAAGGCATCACCGCCACCGCTGCTCGCGGTGAGACAGAGCGCCGCTCGCCCGGCAATGCTGTCGAGAGAGAGAAGGTGAGTGGAGTGGATAAGGACGCCCACTCCACCCCTCCCTCTTCTTATCCGTTCACAGGTGGAGTCGAGCGGCTCGACTCGGCTTGGGCTCGGTTTTTTTGTACCGGTTTTTTATAATATTATAGGTCTCAGTTCCAATTAACTGGTACCTATACCAATTAATTAAAGGTGTCTTTTTTTTAAAAATAGCACCTATAGTATTTAGTATCGGTGCTGGTTTTAATCTAGAATCGACACCCCGGTTTTTACCGCTAGTGCCCCCGCGAGTGCTCGTATTGAGCCCTTGCGTCTACACATGTTCCTTGCGTATATACCTTGCGTCAATTTTTAAAAATCGACTACTTGCCTCTCATCGGTTCACATACATATCTAGCCTCCATCGGTTATATTCTAGCCAAGGAGCTAACATAAGATTAAGCTACAGGACCACCGGTATTGTACATGTCTACGTGTTATTGAGCGATAAGAAATTATCTGCACGAATAATGCTCAGATCATGAATATAAAATCCTTATTACCCAAAGGTTAACGTAATTTTATGTTTTCCCATTGCAACGCATGGGTATGTTTTCTAGCCTACTTAAAAAATTCGTAAGGCTTCCAGTTTTCGTCCGGCTTGATCCATCCGCGCACCCCTTCTCCAAATCCCAAATAATCACCATCCAACCCAAAAACAAAATCCCAATCCAAATAGGAATCATCACAAAATAATCCAAAATTGATCACAGCACAGGAAATAATCCAATCGGATCACAAAGTAAATCACAAATAAATCATAAAGGAGATGGAAGGAGGGGTGAGCGGGAGGCCACCGCCGCTCCTCGCCGGACCTCCTCACCACCTCGCTGCCGGGAGCCTCCGACCTACCACTGCATCGGGATCCGTCGCGTCGAGGGCCGCTGCCTCGCAAGAGAGCCGCCTACTCGCTGCTGTGCAGCCGCACCGCCGCTGTGCCAGGAAGTCACCGACCCCCTAGTACGCCGGGGAGATGTAGAGAGGGAGAGAGGATCCAGATCCTAAGTCTCCACGCCACCGACCCCCGGATTTGGCGAGGAGTGGGGCGACGGTGGCACCCCTACGACGAGGAAAGGGGTCGCCACCCGCAGGTGGGAGAGGAAGGGGGAGCGGCGATGCTGGTGGGGGAGGTAAGAGAGAGCGGCGCCGCGGTCGGGAGAGGGGATGGGAGGGGGAGAGGTGGCTTGTGGTGTGGGGTAGGGAAACTAGGGTTAGGGATTTGGGTATGCACGGTTTTGATGGATTTGATATCGATTCAAGCCGTCCATCAAAACGAATAGCTCAGATCGATTCCGACTTGGGCCGGTGATATTCCTGGGCTTAAAATTGCAGAAAATTGTTTTCTTCTTTTTTGAACTTTCTTTCTTTATTTAAGAATATATTTTCTTAAAGGGCTCGTATCATGAAAAATTAAACCCTAATAAGCTAATATTTTTATATTTTTTATAATTTTAATTTACTCGTTACAACGCACGGATATTTTTTCTAGTATATATTTGAGCAAAGTTCATTGGTACCGGACAAAGTATATTAGATATATTAAAATCGTCTAACGAATATATATTTCTCCCGCGCGTGAGGGGAATTTTCTTCGGAGGAGCCTACCCGTCGCAAGTCTGATAAAAAAACGAAATATCGAACACCACCCAGAGCTCTCAGCAGCAGCGCACTACCCTCTACATGCAAAACGCAAGTGCAGTGCAGCCTGTACGGCTATAATGTATACATACTTTTTTCTCTTTGAACATTATTTTCTCTTAAAATATATATTTGATCTGTGATTTAATTACATCACTGGATTAGTTTTAATAAAAACATTATAAGAAGATCTCACATGATTATATTTTGATAGAGAACTACTGAAACATCATGAAATGCTTATTGCAACAACAACAGATAGTACCATCTACGACATTTCAAAATTCCATTGCAACAAAAAAAATCTTCTAAGTGCAACATAATCCAATTATAATTGAAATATTAGTTTCTCACTGAGTGAAACACGGTTGAAACATATATATTTTTTCCTTTAAAATATATGATGTGACTATGACTACTATGGGTACAACCGTTGTTCACATCATGGATCAACAAGAAAGACAGCAAGATCAAGTCCTCCAAGTGCTGGAATCCAAGTCGGCTACCTGCTATAGTGCTAACTTCAAACGATCACCAAATATTCATACGAGGTCCGTTTTCGGTCCGTGAGTACTTGATGGAAAGCTCTCAGAGTCTTCTTTGCAATGGATCCTGCCTCATCTCCAAATTCTATCTCAGTTGGCTGTAATTACAGAAACAAGGTGATGCATCACCTATAATGGGCCTATAGGCTTGTAACTTCATCTGTGACCCCAGCCCATGTGGAGTGCGCCCCAATTAGGTGGAGCACGACCCTAGGGCTCCCTTGGTCGTCCTCCCACCTCCTTAGATAGCAAGGTAACCCTTTAGGGTTTCTTGGGTTTTGTTAGATTAAAGTTTAGCCATTGCTACTTATTTGCAGCGCGAGTGTCGGCTAGACCATTCGTTTGCTTGTTCTTCGGAACCCCAACGTATCATTTGTATTCAATTCTTATTTATAATTTAGATTGCTTTTATCTTGTCCTTGCTTGTTTCTTCGATTTTCTTGCAGGAATAAGGTTGATCTACACCGCAAGATCAACAACCCACGGAGAGGTGTATCGATCGCTAAGGCGCAACACAACGTCTCGTACGGTTGTAGTCAGATCATCAACATTTCTCTCAAATCGTAGTTATCACCAACTCACTGAAAGATCGGGCCAATCATAGCCACCGTGTCTTCGTTGTCATCGGGATCCTCGAAAATAGAATCGTGTCGCCGCTAGGGTTCCGTTTTTCTCGTTTCCGGCATTTTCTATCGGTTAGTTGTGGAGTTGCATCTAGGGTTTGCCTTAGGCGGCTAGGCCTTTGCTGTGTTTTCATGCTGCACGAGAAGTGAAGATTAGATTAGATTGGTTTTTGTTTGGTTCGGGGGAAGAAATAGTAGATTGGATCAGTTTCCTATTTTTAGACACCTAATCCAAACCTTCATGTTTCCCCTCCACCTTCCCACCACACGGCTTCCACTCCGCCTCCCCACGCACGGCTTCCACTCCACCTCCCCACATACGGTTGTTTCCTCGCCCATACCATGAGTTGCTACACCTTGTAAAAAAAATATTTTGGTGTCGGATTCGAGATATATTTGCAAAAGGGAGCCTATGGGACGAGAGCATTCCATTTTTGTATAATTTTAATTTTAGGGTTTGTGCTTTTGCATTTGAGTTCCTGTAATCTTACATGTAGGTCCTTGAGTTGTTTTTGCTGAAAAAAATAAAAAAAAGAAAAAAAAGGTAGAAAGGTGCTTAAAAAAAGAACACAAAAGCCGCAACAAAAAAAAGAAAGAAGGAAAAAAAGAAGAAAAAAATAGAAGAAAAGAGCAAAAAAAAAGAAAGAAAGAAAGAAAAAGAAGGAATGACAAGAGGAAAACACTTGTTATCTTTGAGTTTGCTTTTGTATATCAGGGTTGTGTTTGAGTTGTTCCCAATATTATCTTGTGGTATCGTTTGTGTCTAGGCTCGTGTCTCTAGTACATTCTAGCCTAGGACCAGCACGGTACTGATTTTGAACGATTATTCAACTTTGCATTCTCTGATTTAAGCATTTGCTACTTCTTTCCTACATATTTTAGCCTACCTAGAGCTCCACAGATTTGATTGCAGCAGTACAGCAAGTGTTTGCCAAGGCATCGATACATCCAACCTCCATTGGGGTGCTTGGTTGAGTCGGTGTATATCACCATTTCACTTGCATTGGTAAAACTTGTAAGACATCGGTTAAAAACTTCAGTGTGTGATATTTGAGCTGCCACTGTCCTAGTAGTTGATAGGAGCATGCATATTTTTGTATATGTTTCTTGTTTTCAACTAACCATGGCAGGATTAAGCAAGGGAATACAAGACAGTGATGCTCAACATCGACATATTCGTCAAGACATGAGGAGTGATCAACATGACCATTATGTGGTAAGTGATGTTGTTCTAACTAAGATCAAATCTGCACTACCTTATTTTGAAGGAAATTATGATCCTCATCCTTACATTTAATGGGAGCTAACGGTTGATAGAGAATTTAAAAAGTATGACTTATCTGAGAAACATATGATTATGTGTGCTTCTAGTGTTCTAATTAAAAATGCTTCTGATGATTAGAAATATCTTTGTAGGCATAACAAAATACCTCAATCTTGGAAAGACATGAAACGATATTTGAAAGATATTTATGTTCCCATGTATTATGTTGATATTCTGTTCAACAAACTGCAATATTTAAAGCAAGATACTAAAACTGTTACTTCATACTATCATGATATGCATGCTTGTTTATTACGTTGTGATTTAGATGAATATGAAAAAGCAACGGAATTGAGGTTTTTACATGGGCTTAATAGTGAAATTTAGGGCATGCTTGCATGTCAAAGTTATAGCTCTTTTGCTCATTTGTTACAACTTTCTTGTAATGCGGAAAAACAAATTGAGGATGTAAAGAAGCAACAAGTTGTACACGTGCCTCCTATTGCTAATAATTTACAGGAAGTAAACAATTGTCAAAAGGAGGAGAATGATATTCTTGAGAAGAAAAAAGAGAACCATGAAGCACCTTCGATGTCCGAAGAAAGTTCGCAAGGTAAATTAAATGATGATGAGATAATTGAAAGTGAGTATTCTCAAGCTGAGCTACCGATGTCCACTTTTCATGCTATAGTAGAGCAACCAATAGTGGAACCCATTGCTAAGATTCCTTTATCACAAGTTGATTTGTTTGTTGTTCCTTGTGATAAAGAAGAGTTGTGCGATAATGCTTCACTTATATCAATGCCACAACTAGTGAATGAACATGCTATTTCTCGTGTTAGTTCTTTATGTGCTGATTTTAAGCATGCTGTTCATATAGCTAATGAAGTTGAGGAACGTGAATTGTTATCTTCTTTAAATACTTTGGGCTTGATTCAATTTGGTAAATTTTGTGAGCTCGATAATTTGAAGGAGAAATTATTTGCTAAGTCTGATTTGCCATGTCCAACTAATACTATATTCAATATATTTGGGTAATATTATAATAGAGGACTATATTTGGTGCATAGAGTTTACATATGTTTGGATTTAGATCAGCCTGTAGATGTGGATAAAATTTTCAAGCTAGAGAGTCATATTATTGCTAGTCATATTTTCTCGAGTTTCTCTTGTCTTGATTTAAAGAAACAGGTGGGTTTTGAAGAAGGGGAGCGACCGGATCGCTAATTGTTACTACCATTCGTCATGACAAATGCATCATGCGATTACTTAGCGTCTGAAGAAGGGGAGCAAGACGGACTGTTAGAGAAATTTACATATGTAGTGCCCACATTATTTGTTGTGCTACCTCAGAATCAGGTACGTTTGTTCCATTGGATAATAATACTATTTTCTAAAGAACTGATGATATTACATGACGAAACTTTCCTGCGTTTGTTTTCATCTAGACACTACTAAGGGCAAGATCATGCACTACGTGAAGAGCACAATATGGAAAAACCGAGGACGGTTTTCCGTGAAGAAGGGGAGGATCATGTGACCATGGCTACTATAGATACAACCGCTGTTCACATCATGGATCAACAAGAAGACAGCAAGATCTAGTCCTCCAAGTGCTGGAATCCAAGTCGGCCACCTGCTATAGTGCTGACTTCAAACGGTCGCCAAATATTCATACGAGCTCCGTTTTTGGCCCGTGAGTACTTGATGGAAAGCTCTCAGAGTCTTCTTTTCAACGGATCCAGCCTCATCTCCAAATTCTATCTCAGTTTGCGAATTACAGAAACAAGGTGATGCATCACCTATAATGGGCATATGGGCTTGTAACTTCATCTGGGACCCCGGCCCATGTGGGGCCCATGTGGAGTGCACCCCAATTAGGTGGAGCACGACCCTAGGGCTCCCTTGGTCATCCTCCCACCTCCTTAAATAGCTCGGTACCCCTTTAGGGTTTCTTGGGTTTTGTTATATTAAAGTTTAGCCATTGCTACTTGCCTGCAGTGCACGTGTCGGCTAGACCGTCCGTCTGCTTGTTCTTCGGAACCCCAACTTATCATTTGTATTCAATTCTTATTTGTAATTTAGATTTTTTTTGTCTTGTCCTTGGTTGTTTTTTCGATTTGCTTCCAAGAATAAGGTTGATCTACATCGCAAGATCAACAACCTACGGAGAGGTGTATTGATCGGTAAGGTGCAACACAACGTCTCATACGGTTGTAGTCGGATCATCAACGTTTCTCTCAAATCGTAGTTATCACCAACTCACCAACGGAGGGTGCAGGAGGTGGACACCGAGCTCGATGCGGAAGCCCACCCACCACGTGCCGCTCGATGGCTCGATTTCCTTGCACCAACACCGAAGGTTTGACCCTTCCTGTGTTGCCGTTTGACTATGTGCGCCATCACCACCACTCCCTCTGTGCACTACCGCCGCCGCTACCTCCGCTCGCAGCAGCCACCCCTGCTCCCTCCAGGCACTGCCGCAGCACCCACCCAGGCCACCGTCTGGTGCACCTCCCCCCACGCTGGCCTCGCGAGATGAATATGCTCAGGGGTGGATGAGAAGGAATTTTGGGATATGTGTTGTGTACTCGGGGGTATTTTGGTAAGTTTGGCTTCTAAATACATTTTTTTATTTTTTCTATATGAAATCCTAACAGTGTAAGGAAAACTGTGTAAAACAATAACCCCGATTTTGAAAAGTGGTGTCAAATGAGCAAACTTTAAAAAAATAAGGTCAGAATCATTGTTAGCCTTTATAATAGAGTCAAATGAGTAATGTCCCAATACTGTTATATTTCCACCAACATTGAGTTGTTAATCGATTCATCTTCGTCATTACCATTCTGTTGTACTGGTAGCCTGGTACATCTAGGTGATGCTCTAAGCCTCTCATGTTTCACTGACATTGTGTGGCCCAATGTTAGTGGCTATGGTGGTGGTGGTTGAACAATCACCATTATTACTAAGTAGTAATAAATTAAGTATGAGGAATATGCATATAATATAATTGTCCTGGTTCTTCATTCAAACCGTGTGAATCACCGGTTCAACTGCCAGACCACTATACCATGGGCTTGAATGATTTAACGTCTGGTACGGTTTTCTCCACTATGCCTAGGACTGGGGGCTTGAGGGGACTTCACAAGATGAATAGGCTCAGGAGCAACCCTTGTGCTCCTCGGTGTTGCGGAGATGTCCAGTCACCTCCTCGAGTGACAGAATGTCGATGTCGAGGAGGGTCTCCATGGAATAGGCAATGTGTCAGAGATGCTCGGGCACAACCTGCAAGAGCTTGTCAAATACCTTGGACTTAGTGATTAGGGCCCTGAGCGCTGCTAGCGACGTGACGATGCCACTGAGCTGAAGGGACAATTCCTCCACGGTTTCACCATCAGTGAACTCGATGGAGTTGTATTGCCACTCTAGCTGATGCGCCTTGGACTTCTGCACGTCATCGACATCGACACACATCAGCTTGATGGCATCCCAGGCATCCTTGGCCATCGTCTTGACAGCGAGCGTGGTCAGCATCTCGAGCGGCTTGGTGGCATCCTAGGCATCCTTTGGCCGTCGTCTTCACGGCAACCGTGGACAGCATCTCGAGCGGCACTGCACGCAGTACGGGCTCTATGGTCATTCGATCTTCCTGGACGTCGATGTCGCAAGGGTGAGTACATGGAATACTCAGCAAGCCACACAATAAATATGTAAGTGCACAAAGATACCAAATGATGGCAATAATAGGGTTCATTTGCAAAAGAAACATTTAGCAAACATTTAAGAATAGTAAAACTATAGAGTAATTAATTAGCAAAATTAACCAATCACTGAACAGCACACCAATGCTGCATACGCCCATCCATCTCTGAACAACCAATCCCAGTTGCACAGATCTAAACACCATAACCGGAACTAACAAATTATCATCACCAATTATTATCATTAATGAATAGTGTAGGACTAATCACGAAAAACATTGTTAGACCCGCCCATAACCGCGGGCACGGCTATTCGAATAGTTTTACTCTGGCCAGAGATGTACCACTGTACCCACAAGACACAGCCTCATAACATGTTGCCATGCCCTTGGTACAACCACGGTGCCTCGAAAAAGGGACTGTGACGGTACCCTCCGCATAAGACAACTCACCACAGTGCACCGTTCCCGGATCATAGTCACCCCCTTTTAGCCAAGGTATAGACTCCCCAGTGACCCTCGTGGGATTATCTCCGCTACTTCACAGTCTGGTGCCCCGCAATGAACCACGCTATACAGAAGGTAAAACCGTTGCCCACGCTGGCTTGTGGTTGGTACGGTTAATGTTTAACAGCAGTAGCTCGCGAACCGGTCCTTAATTGCCATGAGCACGACTATCCACATATCATCTCCAACCATGTGCTCATAACCCACCATTAGTCAGGTTGATTGACCATCGTGAGCTATCATTAAATAGCCATCATTAAGATATAAGTGAAACATTAATTATCCCAGATAAAATGTTACTAAAGTTTCTAAACATGGCTAAGCAATTATATCTAATATCTAGCTGAACCAATATATAAAGTTTAGCTAGTCAAATTTATAACCCAAGGTATCAAGGAATAGGGTAATCAATGCAAAATGACCATAAACAAAGGAATAGGTTCACACCACCCGGTGACATTCGAAAATAAATGCACATTTGAAATAAATAGAGAATTTAAATATAGGATCAACATGCTCAAAAGATCTGTGTGACTTGTTTTGCAATAATCGGTCTTCAATTAGTCTTCTAGAACACTTCTGACGCACTCACGAACCTTCGAAACGACGAAAACGACAAACTAACACGCAAAACGAGAAAAAAGGCTAAGAAACTATAAAAAAACAGTACATAAAAACTAAACAATCATGTAGATCATGATTTTAGATAAATTTAGAGACTTGAACCAACTAATTCCGAGTTACGGTGAATTAGTTAAGAATTTTCTAAGATTAATCAGATTTAAACTTGTTCGGGATCATGCGCGGTGCTGACGTCAGTGATGACATCACCAATGGCACCGGATCCTATGGTTGTCGGCGTTCTAGGGAACGGCGATGCTAACCGAGCACACCGGAAGAGAGAGGAGAGCACGGCGATCTCACCAGTGGCGGTGATGACAAGAAACAGCGACAGAGCAGCTGGCGGCTTGGTCGGGGTGGTGATGTGGCTCGGGTCGGCGGTGGCAGCAACTTTCCGATGGCCTTCGGCGGAAACGAAAGGGTGGCCGGGCTTCCTCTCCTTCTTGCGAACCCCACGATGGTGATAGTGACCGAAGACGGCGACTGATGGCCGTGGGCGGCTCGGCTGGAGGCACTGTGGTGATGGTGGCGCTTGAAGCAAGGTGGCAGCAGCGCTACGGGAGGCGGTGAACATGATGGGGCAAACGAAATGTAGCACCTTAATTTTCTTTTTCGTATTTATTTAAAATCTTCTCTCAATTAAAAACTTGGTTTTAAAATTTGGATTTTATTTGTGCCAAATAGATCTCATATTTTTTTCTCTCCAAAAATTTCACCCAAAATTCATTTCCGATTTACAAAAAAGAAAAAAGAGAAAAACCTCCCTGTTGGGCCTTTCTCTCTCTTTTCTCTCCCTTGGCCCAACCCCCCTCTCCCTCTCTTTCCCCGAGTGGGCCGGCCCACCTCTCCCTTCCCCTCCTCTCTCCTTTCCCGGCCCATCTCCCCTCCCCTCCCTCTCTCTCCCTCTCTCCCGGCCCACGGGCCTTTTCTCCCTCGCGCCGGCCCGGCCCACCCGGTCATCTCCCTCCCCTCGCCGTGCCGCCGCTCGCCGCGACCTCGCCGCGCCTGCGCCCACCGCCGCCCGCGCTGCCGCACGCCGCGCCACCCGCGCCTCGCGCCCCGCGCCCGCGTCCCAAGCACCACGCCCGCCCCGGGCTCCGCGCTGCCTCGCGCCGCACGCCGCGTCACCTCACCGGCCGGCGCCGCGCCAACGTCCCCTCCGCCTCGAGCCCCGCGCCGCCGCGCTCGTCGCCGTCGCCGCTCCACCGTCTTGTCGCCGCTCCTCCCTGCGCCGCTCGCCGCCTATAAAAGGGGGCCGAGCCCGCCCCTCGCCGGCCGCCCTCTCTCTCTCCCGGCTCTTCCCCTCTCCCCTCTCGGCCGCCGCCGCTCACCGGCCATCGCCTCCCCGGCCGCCGCCGCTCGCCGCCGCTGCCGCCGCTCCTCGGTCGCCGCCGCCCCACCCCCCTCTTCCCCCGACCGCCGCTGGCCTCCCCTCCCTCCCCGGCTGCCTCGCCGCCGGCGCCAAACCGAGCCGAGCTCGGTGGAGCAAGGAGGAAGAAGACCCCCCGGCTGACAGGTGGGCCCTCCTCCCTCTCTCTAACTGACCTATGGGCCCCCCCTCGCCGTTAACCCTAACCCTAACCCTAACTCTAACGGTGGAATATTCCGTTGGAATATTCCGTTACCATTTATAAAAATCCCCAAAATTTAGAAAAAACCCTTTAACCTTTGAAAAATCATAGAAATTCAACCGTAACTCCGTTTGACCGCATTCAAATTTCTAAATTTTTCTAAAATTGAGATCTACACAGTGGCACACTTGTTTATTTAATTTGAGCTTGTTTTATTGCCCTTTTTATTTATTTGTTCTCCGTTCGGCGTATAGAGCACGTGTACGAGGACGCTCCGGACGCCAGTTTCGAAGAAGAAGACCCTCATCTTGTGCAAGGCAAGCCTCCTTGATCACATTGCCCCTATATTTTACAAGTTATTTTGTTTGAAAAATATATTGCTAGGTGTACACGATAAATCTTGTGTTGGCCTCGGATTGTTTTTGCGACCGACGGACCGACCTAGTAGTTGCATTCACTATACGTAGGTTGTTGTAAAATTCCCTTATCCGTGTTAGCTACACATATGTTTACGCCGGTATCGCTATCTATCGGATACGATTACCGACGTAGTTTGCTTAGCCATGCTTACGTTTGTTCTGTCGTGTGGGAAACTTGGGTATTTACCAAACTTTATGCTTAAAATCCGGTACGTGGTACCGATGTGTTGCGAAATAAAATTAGTTGTGAAAATGGTGATGATGCGAGGCCATGCCTTTGTGGTTCGGTCGCGTATTATCGTTAAGGACCGATTCCTTTGGGAAGTCCATCCGAACACGTTACAGTGCGACCACACGGGTATTTATGGGATGCCTCTGGCTAAGTAAATTGTTATCACATGGGAGTTGGTGTGCCAATGGTTGTGGAATGCCGAGGATGAGGAGATGAAGTGTTACACATGTATTGCCCATCATGGGTGTCTTTTTGCCTCTATTGTGGCATGGTACCAGTACGAGCAGGAGGAATCCTCGGTATTTCCTGAGTGGATGATGGCTGTCTTTGCCTGATACTCGGCTATGGATCTTAGCCCAACTAGGTGGCATGCGATTTTCATGGGTTAGGTTTGGAAAGGCCTTGTCCCGAACTTTCGTTGCCGACGGGTAAACGATGTCAGTTTCGTGTCGTGTGGGTAAAGCGTACAACCTCTGCAGAGTTTAATGAACTGTTCGAACAGCCGTGCCCACGGTCAAGGGCGAGTGTAAGGTGTTTCTCATAGCGTAGATTTGTTTGACAAATGTTTGATGAAAATGGTTGGTGGGAAGGGATTCGTTTCCAGAGTTTGCTTGTGTGGCAAACGGCTAACCTTTGTGGTTAGGAACGGGTCTGTGTGACCTGGGGTGTCGTCCGACACCGAGGTGTTGTTAGGGCCATGTTGGCGTTACAGTGCTGAGATAACTGTGTGGACTATGCGTGGTTGTGAAAGTGAGAAGGAACCAATAGAGGAGACAAATCAATTGTTGTTCGTTAATCATGACGAGTTGTTGCAAAGCAACTTGTGGAATGGGTCGAGGCGTGAGCCTCCTCCCGACAACTAAAACTTGATTCACTCACTAGGAGTTTTGTGAAAAAAATCGCTTTGCCAAAGAGGCTGCTTTCACAAATAAAACCCTAGCTCTCCTTGTCTTAACCAAGCATGTCATTCTTTCCCCGGCTTGCTGAGTACGTGAAGTACTCACCCTTGCTATATATAATATCTATAGAAGTTGGAGATGAAGACGTCGACCCGACTGCCGAGGGGTGTCTCCAGGAACAAGCCGAGTACGAGGATTTCTAGAAGGATCGTGCCTAGCCCCAAGCCCTCGCCTGTGGATCGAGACGGTCGCCCAGACGCTTAGCTGCTGCCGCTCTTGTCTTTTGCTTTATGGACTTTTGTATTCTTGCGTTGCTCATCCTTGGGCCTGTCCAGGGTGGCAACTTATGTAAGGACTAAAACCCAGTGAGGTAATATTAATCTACTTTGATTCCATGTTTATTCTGTGTGTACCAGCTAGTGTATCCTGGGACTGGTACTATATCACAGGTAATGCGTAGCACTTCGGCACGAGTTAGCTGGTGTCATCGGTTAACGAGTGCCGAGGCGTTACACGAAAGAGGAGGACTAGGGGGTCCTATTTATAGGCACGGAAGGGAGAGATCAGGCTTGGAATGCAAGGAATCATGCCGGGAAAAACTAGGTTTCGGTACGGAGAGATAAACAAAAATCGAGGTCAAATTCACGTCGGATTCAAAGGGACAAAGTCCGATTTTTGCGGGAATGGAATGAGGAGGATAAGGGGATCCAAACCCCTCTCCTAATCGGGCACGGGAGGCAACAGGAATGGCGCATTTGGAGGAGAAATCGGTGTTGGGTCGGGCTCGAGTGCTGGCCGGAGGCTTGGCCGGAGGTTGATGACGAACAGTGCACACGGAGGTAAAGCAGACTTGGCTAGGCCGAGAAAAAGAAAAAGAGAGAAAAAAGGGACGCAAAATAGACTTAGCTGAGACAAAAAGAAGAAAGGGGCGGCGGGGTGAGAGGAGAATGGGCCGAGAGAGAAAGAACTTTTCCTATTTCGTCCCAAAAGGAAAAGGGGATTTTTAATTACTTTTCTAATTAAATTAATCACTGAAATGATCTTTCAATTTTCAAAAATACTTCTGATGATCAAATAATTTCAAGAAAATTTCTGAGAATACTTGGGTACTCAAAGTATTTACAAAATTATAAATAAGAAATTTAATGATTAATTAATTATTTAAATAATCACTAAAATGTTCTTTTATGTTTAAAATTAATAATTGAGCTCTGAAAAATCCGAGAAAATTCTAGAGAGTATACTTAATCATGGAGAATTCAATAAAAATTAAATCCAGCCATGCATTATTTAGAAAATTTTATTTCCCACATTAATTTCACTTGTAAATTAATGAATTTAATATAAATTCTAGAAATAATGTATTTAATAATTTATTGTGAGGACCCCAAATAGGACCTCCTGTGTATAAGTGCTAGTCCAGGATCAAGCTAGCACACACACAGACATAAAGATAATATCACAGCCAACATCACGCAGGAAACCCAACATTCATTAATAAAATGACTGTGATAAGCCTTATGGCTAAAGTTTACAATTATTTATGCCACGAAGGGCCTAAAGAAAAAATAATAAATTAGCAGCGGAAAAAAATAAGATAAACGTGAAATAGTTCCATTCAACATGCCACAAGCCGTCTGGGCCTGCATGAAGACCTCAAAGTTCCGCTGGTTCACTTGGGGTGCTTGAGGCGGTTGCTGACCAGTAGCGTGGGCATCGTTGTTCTCATTCTCTCCATCATGAGTTCCAGTCCTAGTGTTCACCATCTGTTCAACATATGGCTGGTCAGAAAAGATACTAAGGAGAAAAGAGCAGCTCTAAGAAAAAGATGACTAAAAGGGGTAGACTGCACATCCTGACAAAACACACATACGATTGTTTAGGAGCTGGAGGGCTACAAACAGACCGTACGACAAGCCGAAAGAACCCTGCAGCAGAGAGCAGCAGCAGCTCCCTGCCCAGCGCACGACAGAGCCATGGCCATGCGTGGCGGCGTTCTCCGGCAATAGTGCGCGGTGACTGCGGCAAGTGGCGGCACCGGAAGGAGGAGGTCGAGGCTGACTTGGTGGCGCAGCACGGCACTCCGGGACAGCGAGGAGATGGCGCACTGCTTCGCCGGAGTTGGGGAAGGAGAGAGAAAAAGAGGGGAACAGCGGCACCGGAAGGAAGGCTTCGGCCTCGGGGCTCACCGGCAGCGGCTGCGGCGCGAGAGGAAGGCGGCGATGACGGCGGCGCCGCTCCCGGCGGCTGCTGCTTGTGGCGGCAAAAAAAACAGCGGCGGCACAAGCTTGCGCGGCGGCGGCTCGGAAGAAAGAAAAGAGAGGGGAGGGGCGGCTGCGGTATTTATAGAGGAGGGTTAGGGTTAGGGCAGCGAAAAGGGAAGGCGGCGCAGCGGCGGCACGCCAATGCGGCGCGCATGGCGCAGGCCGGCGTGGGCCGAGGGCGACGCGAGGGGGAGAGCGCCGGGCCGAGGGCAGCACACCTGGGCCGGGACTTGGCCTCCCCGGCCTGCAACCTGTGAGGAGGAGAGAGAGGAAAAGGGATGGCTGGAGGTTGAAGAAGGTGGAGGAAGAAATAAAAAGAAAGAAAGGAAGGGGGCTTTCTGCAAAAAACAGAATAGGGAATAGAAAGGAAGGAAAAAGAGAAATGGATATGGACTTTTCTTGAAAATTCCAAATGAACAATATTTGGAATTTTTGGTGGATTTAGGATATTAGGAATTGAATAGGAATTTGAATTTGGGCGGAAATTTAATTAAAGAAATGAGCTCCAATTCCGAAATTCCAATTAAATCCGAATAAACTCCAATTAAAACACGACAAAGCCAACGATGTAATTAATTAATTAATTACATTAAAAACTTTTTATTTAATGAAATTTTCATTAAGCTATTTTAGACAGTTAAACCAATTGTGAATTTTCGCAATTAGACGAAAAGAACGGAAGCGAAAAATCAGGACGTGACAAACCTACCCCCCTTAAGCAGAATCTCGACCCCGAGATTCGGACTGGATTGGAAACAACTCCGGAAACTCTGCCTTCAGATCATTCTCACGCTCCCATGTAGCTTCAGCTTCGGTTTGATGACTCCACTGCACCTTACAGAAACGGATAGTCTTACTCCTCGTAGTTCGCTCTGCAGTCTCAAGAATTTTGATTGGAACCTCATGATAGGTCAAATCCGGTTGTAACTCCACTGACTGCAGCGGTGTCTCCTCTTCTGGCACACGAAGATATTTCTTCAACGGAGACACGTGAAATACATCATGAATACCGGACATTGAGGGCGGTAGCTCCAACTGATATGCAACTTCTCCTCGACGAGCAATGATCCAAAATGGGCCAACATATCTGGGGGCTAGCTTTCCTTTCACATGAAACCTCTTGGTCCCTCTCATTGGTGTCACCTTTAAATACACATAGTCTTCCTTTTCAAAGGTTAAATCCCTTCGGCGATTATCTGCATAGCTCTTTTGACGGGATTGAGCTACCTTTAATCTGACCCTGATTAGAGCAACCTTTTCTTCGGCTTCACGGATTACATCCGGTCCAAAAACCATTCTTTCTCCAGTCTCATTCCAATTCAAAGGTGTCCTGCAAGATCGTCCATACAAAGCTTCAAACGGTGACATCCGCAAACTTGCTTGGTAACTATTGTTGTAGGAGAACTCGGCATAGGGTAAATTCTTGTCCCAATTTGAAGTATAGGCTAAAGCACAAGCTCGAAGCATGTCTTCCAAGATCTGATTAACTCTTTCTGTCTATCCATCCGTCTGTGGATGATCCGCTGTACTGAAATTAAGGCGAGTACCCATCGCTTCATGAAGAGTCTGCCAGAAACGTGAGGTAAACTGGCTTCCTCGGTCTGAGACTATCTTCCGTGGTACTCCATGTAAACATACTATCCGGTTCACATAAAGTTCTGCTAACTTGTCACCCGAGTAGGTTATCTTGACTGGGATAAAGTGAGCCACTTTAGTGAGACGGTCCACTATAACCCAGATAGAATCATACCCTGACTGAGTCTTGGGCAAACCTGTGATGAAATCCATGCCAACCTCATTCCACTTCCATTCCGGTACCTTTAACGGCTGTAGAAGTCCTGCTGGTCGTTGATGCTCTGCCTTAACTTGTTGGCAAACATCACAAAGTGTCACATACTTTGCGATCTCATGTCTCATACTGGGCCACCATATTCTATTCCTAAGATCCTGATACATCTTGGTACTTCCAGGATGAATGGAATAACGAGATTCATGTGCCTCTGACAATATAAGCTTCTTGAGTTCTGGCTGATCTGGTACAACCAACTTCTCATGTAACCATATAACACCATTCTCATCCTCAGTGAATCCTATGGCTTTTCCTTTCTTCATGTTGAGCTTGATCTCTTTGATGTTAGCATCACCTTTCTGAGCTTCCTTGATTTGATCTTCCAATTTGATCTTCCAATGTGGGTTTCACTTCTAGACTAGCCACATACCCTTCAGGTACTATCTCCAAACTCAACATTTCAAACTCACGGTAAAGGGATAACTGATTCTCTTTGACTTCCATACTGTTGTAATAAACCTTCCTGCTCAAGGCGTCGGCAACAACATTAGCCTTGCCTGGATGGTAGTGGATTCCCATGTAATAATCCTTTATCAACTCTAACCATCTTCTTTGTCTTAAGTTCAAATCATGCTGAGTGAAAATATATTTCAGACTTTTGTGATCAGTGTACACCTCACATCGATTGCCTACAAGGTAATGTCTCCATATCTTCAATGCATGTACCACTGCGACAAGCTCCAAATCATGAGTCGGATAGTTCTCCTCATGGGGGCGCAACTATCTTGATGCATAACCGACAACCTTGCCTTCCTGCATCAGAACACAACCAAGTCCTGTACGAGAGGCATCACAGTAGATATCAAACCCCTTGTGGATATCTGGCAAAACTAACACTGGTGCTGATGTCAAACTCTTCTTCAAGGCTTCAAAGCTACATTGGCACTCTGATGTCCACATAAATTTCTTCTCCTTCCTCAACAATTGTGTTAAAGGACGAGCAACTTTGGAGAATCCTTCTATGAACCTTCTGTAATATCCTGCCATACCAAGGAAACTGCGAACTTGTGTCACAGTCTTGGGCGGCTGCTGTTGACGTAAAAACACGACGGCCTGGGAGATCTGCTTAGCTCCAGTGCAGGTCCAAAATAATAATGAGATGCGGGCGTGCCAGTCAGTTTGATCCTGCAACTGACAAGATATGTAAATTGAAGATCAAAAGATAGCCGATCGGCTGACAAGCCGATGGAGTGATTCCAGCCGATGCCGATACCAGCCGATATCCAGTATAGATCTTGATACTTGAGTAAATAATGACATAAAGATAATCGGCTGATGAAAATAAAAATAATATAATCCAGTAGAAACCAATCGGCTAGTAATGATAGATTGAATAAGCACTGATCCGAAGGTTGAAGCATTCATCGGCTGGAGATCCGAAGTCAATAGATCCAAATGATTATATAAACAGTGAAACGTTTGTTATCATCGGCTAAATCCAACTTGTATGTAACCCTTTGAGCCGATACAACGTCCAGATAATTCATCGGCTTGCACTCCGATAAAACATTAGCATGAACCTATCGGCTTAACAAGGTTTATATTATCAACAACAATCTAGTAGGTCGAACCAAACCGATGCAGCACGAGATTGTATATGATAATCTAATACTTGATGAACCGATAGATCTATCTAATGTGATGGATATAACAAATCTATTTAGAACAACATTGTGATTGTAGAGATATATCGGCTAAGATAGAAGATCAGACTTAACCGAGACAGTCCCAACTAAACCGATGCATCTCTAAACGCAATGCAATTAAGATAGAATTGAGATATCAGGTAAATATATCAACCAAACCAGAGCGATCAAGAGATCGAAGCGATGCAGCCTTGAACAACACCAATGTAGCCGATAGATTCACCAGGGCCCGACGGAACGTAGGGCTTACTCCTTCGCCGGAGATCGAAAGCCGATGCAGCCCCGCGTCAGGTGCCAAATTCCGCCGGTTTGATAAGTAAAAACCTTAGAAAGAGGGTGGCGATGCGCCGAAGTTGTATTGATCGAGAGATAATTTACATAGACCCCGGGTGTACATATTTATACCCATGGGTAGATACTAGTCCATATCGGACACGACTCAAACTTTTCTAAAGATAAAAGGAAACACATAAAGTCCTTATCGGACACTAACACACTTTCCTAAAGATAAAAGGAAACTAACAAACTATTCCTAATTAATAGATACAATTGCCTTTTCAGACTCAGTCCATACATGGCAATCCTCGTGAAGCACTTTAAACGAACCCGAGAATGGTTCCAACATCCCTTTGTCGGAAATCAGCTACATCGGCTTCCTTGTCTGATTCAACATTAGCCGATGCACACCGTAGGCGATGCAGTTCCGAAGCCGATTTATACTCTGTTTCTGTTACCGATTTCCTTCCAAATCCGTTTCGGTCTTAACTCTAAATTCGATGCATGATTTACCAAATTTCATCGTCAACAGCTGCCAATTGATAACTGTACTCACCTTCTTTGGATCGACTGCAACTCCAGCGGCAGTCACAACATATCCAAGGAATTCAACCTCTTTCATCCAAAACTCACACTTGCTGAACTTGGCATATAACTGATGCTCCCTTAGCTTTTCTAACACAAGCCTTAAATGATTCTCATGCTCTTTTTCATTCTTGGAGTAGATGAGAATGTCATCAATGAAAACAACAACAAACTTATCCAAATATTCCATGAATACCTTATTTATCATGTTCATGAAATAAGGAGGGGCATTTGTCAATCCAAAGGACATAACTGTAAACTCATAGAGTCCATATCTAGTAGAAAATGCAGTCTTCGGGATATCCTCTAACCTGATCCTAAGCTGATGATACCCGGATCTGAGATCAATCTTGGAGAAAACTCCTGCTCCTAAAGAGATCATCAATCCGCGGCAAAGGATACTTGTTCTTGATGGTCACATCATTTAAGCTTCTGTAATCAATACACATTCTCTTGGTTCCATCTTTCTTCTCGACGAAAATAGCTGGGGCTCCCCAGGATGATGAACTGGGTCTGACATAACCTTTCTCTTGCAACTCCTATATCTGCTTCTTCATTTTAGCTAGCTCATTTGCTGCCATACGATATGGTCGCTTGGATATAGGCGATGTCCCTGGGACTAGATCAATGACAAACTCAATATCCCTATGTGGTGGCATGCCTGGTAACTCTTCCGGGAAGACATCTGGATATTCTCTAACAATAGGTACATTCTATAGCTCAGAAACTTCCATGTGGTGCACTAGGGCTCCTTTCCAAGGGGGATTAATTACGGCTTTGAATTTGACTTTCTCTCCTTTAGAGTTTTCTAAGGTAATAGATCTACTTCCACAATCTAGCACTGCCTTGCTGCTGTGCAACCAATCCATCCCTAGGATGACATCAAGCTGAGGTGTATCTAACATAATCAGGTTAGCAAGGAATTCTACACCCTCTATTTCAATCTTCACTCTAGGACAACCAGTCTGGGTTCTCATCTCAGATCCCGGTGTTTGAATAAGCAGAGAACACTTAAGAGGAATAGTGGGAAACTTATGTTGAGAAGCAAAAGACCGAGAAACAAACGAATGCGAAGCTCCAGAATCCAACAAAATTGTTGCAGGTATTGAGTTAACCAGGAACTTGCCTAGAACAACGTCCGTAGAGGTCTGAGCTTCCTCTGCAGTGACATGATTCACACGTCCCCTGACGATGGTCTGCTGAGT
Source organism: Oryza punctata (assembly GCA_000573905.2). NCBI lineage: Eukaryota > Viridiplantae > Streptophyta > Magnoliopsida > Poales > Poaceae > Oryza > Oryza punctata. Next base: position 14,610,614 of record CM002497.2, read on the forward strand.
TGCTGATGCGGTTTGTTGTGCTGCTCCTGGTGCTGGTGTCTTGTCTGGGGTATTTCCCAGGTTGAACTTCACTGGAGTAATGTTCTTGGGATGAGGGCAGTTGTTAGCGAGGTGACCAGACTCTTTACAGTTGTAGCAACGACGAATGAAAGGTTGACTTCCTTGACCTTGCACGGACTGAGTGGGAGTTGCCTGCCGAGGTGTCTGAGTCGGTGCAAGTGGTATCTGTGGAACATTTTTGAACTGTGGAGCAGCTGGCGGATGGTTGTTGTACTGCTGGAATGCACCACGCGGCCTCTGGCTTGGACCACTTGCTTGCTGGTTCATCTTGCGCTTGCGATCTTCACCAAGCTTCCTGTGCTCTTCTTCTAACAGCAGGGTCTTGTTCACCAGGCTCTGGAAACTGCCAAAGTCATGAGCAACAAGTCCCACCTTGAGACCAGAATTGAGACCCTTCAGGAAATTCCTCTGGCGATCTGCATCTCTAGCAACATCTTCGGGTGCATAGTGGGCAAGAGAGGTGAACTGAGTCAGGTACTGCTGCACTGTCTTGTTATCCTGCTAAAGGGTACGGAATTCCTCCTTCTTCAGCTCCTTGATGCCAGCGGGGACATAGTAATCACAGAAAGCTGTACGGAAATCCTCAAAGATCAAGGCTTCAGGGTCATTCAGGCCTCCCCTAAGGTTCTCATACCAATCAAGGGCAGCTCCTTCCAACTGTTGGATAGTGAAATGAACTTTCTCTGCATCTGAGCATTGAATGACCTCTAACTTGCGTTCCATGGTACGAATCCAGTCTTCTGCATCAAGCGGAGTACCTACTCCCTTGAAGGTTGGTGGCTTGGTGCGCAGAAACTCGAACATCTTGCTTTGTTGAGGTGGAGCGCCTTGGGGTTATTGTTGCTGTTGACGCTGTTGGTTCTGAAGTTGTTGCGTCATCATCCTCATGAGCTCAGTCTGGGCCTGCATGAAGACCTCAAAGTTCCGCTGGTTCACTTGGGGTGCTTGAGGCGGTTGCTGACCAGTAGCGTGGGCATCGTTGTTCTCATTCTCTCCATCATGAGTTCCAGTCCTAGTGTTCACCATCTGTTCAACATATGGCTGGTCAGAAAAGATACTAAGGAGAAAAGAGCAGCTCTAAGAAAAAGATGACTAAAAGGGGTAGACTGCACATCCTAACAAAACACACATACGATTGTTTAGGAGCTGGAGGGATACAAATGGACCGTACGACAAGCCGGAAGAACCGAGAACTAAAAACAAGCAACGCTTCTAGCACACAAGCTTAACGTCTTACTAACGTGAGCTACTAACTAAAGGCAAAGCGGCAAAGGACAAAAACCACTTCTAGGATTAAATCCTGGTTCACCACGAATCTTCTTGAAGACTCCAATGCAATGTTGGTGTAGATCCTCCTTCCATGGCTAACTATAGAAATGGAAATGGATAGAAAGATATTCGAGAGTGAGAGAAGGCCATAAAGAGTAAGGAAAGAAAGAGCAATTTATATTGGTTTGTGTTTCATGAAAACAGTTTTGAAAAAGACCAGGCTATCTAAGGCTGCGGCCTACAGTCGACGAGGCTCTGATACCAACTCTGTGAGGACCCCAAATAGGACCTCCTGTGTATAAGTGCTAGTCCAGGATCAAGCTAGCACACACACACACAAAGATAATATCACAGCCAACATCACGCAGGAAACCTAACATTCATTAATAAAGTGACTGTGATAAGTCTTATTGCCAGAGTTTACAATTATTTATGCCACGAAGGGCCTAAAGAAAAAATAATAAAGTAGCAGCGGAAAAAATAAGATAAACGCGTAGTAGTTCCATTCAACATGCCACAAGCAGTCAGCTGGGACACGCAGCCTATTCCTCGTCTTTAGCAGCAAACTTCTCAGGAAACAGCGGGAACCTTTCTTCTGGAATTGGGGGAATTGCAAGGTGAGTACATGAAATACTCAGCAAGTACATGGAAATATGCATATGCATGGCTGTCAATAAAGACAATGGCTATTTTACATAACACTGCAGTTTGCAGTTATAAACAATTTAGAAATAGAAGTTTAAAACAACGTTTATAAATAACGGGTGTTACCAACCAACCATCCACACAGGATCTGTCCACACAGGACCATTTAGCTATATTCTTGAACCTAAACACAGATCATTCCTAGTTTTCGCAAACTACCCCTCATGAGATGTCACCGAGCATGTCCATGACCGAGGACGCGGCTATTCGAATAGATTAATTAACTCTCTGCAGAGGTTGTACAGCTTGACCCACAAGATATATCGTCCTTTTAGCGACCATGCGCAAATGTCACACTTCAAGTTGTGTGCGGCCAAGGAGTCTGTAACAAGGCTTTTTAGAAACTCCGCCCCAACACTGCCTTCCCCCATGAGTCATCTTTCCCTCACACAGACAAGAAAGTACCCATGGCCAACCATAACACATATCATCTAGCCATCTGGGCCGACAGTGCCAAGACTTGGAATCCTACTAGGCCAGGTTCTTCCCATGAGAACATGTGGTTGCACGTTAGGCTCAGTTCAATGACTTATGAAGTGAAGTCCTTAATTGACCAGGGTAACTTACCAACTACATTAGCACACAGCTCAGCAGTAGGCTCACACAAAGACCATACCCGATAATGATCACACAGGTACATTACCGCCTAACTAGGTTCACACAGAACCACCCATCACCCCAGTCCAAATCATTTTATCCGCCCGTTGTTTACTACACGGTGCAACACATGCTACCGGAAAGATAGCACACAGCTACACAGTTCTTATCAAATCAATTATAAGTATAGGATTAATCAAAATTATATATTTTGCTTGTAAAACAACCTTGAGTGGGGCTAAGCATAACTACTCTACCCTGAGTTGAGCCCAATATTCAACTCACAGTGATTAGGGTGACAAGATATCATAGGTAATTAACAATTATCAAGGTAGGATATAATAACAATTAGGTCACACTACCCATCGATAGTTTATAAATAAAATAATGCATGAATTGAAAACAAAACATTTTATAAATGGGATCAATATGTTCAAAGAGTGCACTTGCCTTACTCCCAGTACTGTCCTTGCACTGCATCTTCGGAAACGAACTGTTACTCTGCTCGGACGTCTACACGATCGCAAACGTGAAACAAATAAACAAAAGAAAAAGCTAAATAAATAACATCAAATAAAATAACCAACTGAACCAGGAGGTAGAGCTCGATTTTAGAGAAATTTAGGAAAAAGAATGGATCGAATCGGAGTTCAAACGGAGAAGTTATGACCTCCGGAAGTTTGAATTTAGGGAAAATCCGAGGATAAAAGTAAAAGGAGTATTTCGAGAATATTCTCTGAATATTTCATTTCGAAATTGAATTATTTTTATTAGGAAAAGAAAATATGATGGGACCCACTGTAAGTGGCATGGAATATTTGGTGGACTCGGTGCACATGGACTCGATGACATGGACTGCCACGTTGGTGACACATAGGCAAAAGAGGATGATGTGGTGATGACGTGGATAGATCTAGGGCTGATGTGGCATGGGGTGGAATTATGTAGATCCAAGGGTTGAGATTGGATCTAAAAGATGAATGGCTGTGATTTGGTTTGGGTGTATTTGTAGCTGCGGGACCCACTCATCATTGGCACAAAAGAGAAGAAGAGAAAAAGAGAACGGAAAAAGGAAGGAAGCAGAGAGCAGCAGCAGCTCCCTGCCCAGCGCACGACAGAGCCATGGCCATGGCCATGGCCAGCGGCGGCGTGGCGGCGTTCTTCGGCGACAGTGCGCGGCGACTGCGGCAAGTGGCGGCGCCGGAAGGAGGAGGTCGAGGCTGACTTGGTGGCGCAGCACGGCACTCCGGGACAGCGAGGAGACGGCACACTGCTTCGCCGGAGTTGGGGAAGGAGAGAGAAAAAGAGGGGAAACAGCGGCGCCGGAAGGAAGGCTTCGGCCTCGGGGCTCACCGGCAGCGGCTGCGGCGCGAGAGGAAGGCGGCGATGACGGCGGCTGCTGCTTGTGGCGGCAAAAAAAACAGCGGCGGCACAAGCTTGCGCGGCGGTGGCTCGGAAGAAAGAAAAGAGAGGGGAGGGGCGGCTGCGGTATTTATAGAGGAGGGTTAGGGTTAGGGCAGCGAAAAGGGAAGGCGGCGCAGCGGCGGCACGCCAATGCGGCGCGCATGGCGCGGGCCGGCGTGGGCCGAGGGCGACGCGAGGGGGAGAGCGCCGGGCCGAGGGCAGCACACCTGGGTCAGGACTTGGCCTCCCCAGCCTGCAACCTGTGAGGAGGAGAGAGAGGAAAAGGGATGGCTGGAGGTTGAAGAAGGTGGAGGAAGAAAGAAAAAGAAAGAAAGGAAGGGGGCTTTCTGCAAAAAAAAACAGAATAGAGAATAGAAAGGAAGGAAAAAGAAAAATGGATATGGACTTTTCTGGAAAATTCCAAATGAACAATATTTGGAATTCTTGGAGGATCTAGGATATTAGGAATTGAATAGGAATTTGAATTTGGGCGGAAATTTAATTAAAGAAATGAGCTCCACTTCCGAAATTCCAATTAAATCCGAATAAACTTCAATTAAAACATGACAAAGCCAACAATATAATTAATTAATAAATTACATTAAAACCTTTTTATTTAACGAAATTTTCATTAAGCTATTTTAGACAGTTAAACCAATTGTGAATTTTCGCAATTAGACGAAAAGAACGGAAGCGAAAAATCAGGACGTGACATTTATAAAACCTGAAATGAAAATGAGGGTGTGACACTGTGTCAAGGCAAAGAACAAGAATTTTGACAAATCCAAAGAAAGAAACTGACCCCACAGGTAAGAACAGTAGGAATATCGTGTACAGACACGTTCCTGATTGGTGAGAAAAATATATTCACATCATCAAAATAAATTCACAAACATATTTTACGAGATAGTAAATTACTAATCAGAATATTACTCACCAATGTTCTCTTGTTTTAGCAGTCGTTCCATGTGGATCTTGAAAGAAGACGTTAATGAGATGACCAACAATTATTATATTGGTATACATTGTGAAACTGATATCTGTATCAAAGGCTTTATTTTGTACCTGCAACAAATAATGGAATAACTCTATACTTTTTTTAAAATATTATTCTAAGCGTATATTACCCTCGTATATTGTATTCTAAAGTGATTACATATAATTAATTCTTGTAATGATTTATTGTGCCTACGCAATATTATATTATTGTATTTTACGTGAAATATATTTGATGTACGACATGAATTGGATTAAAATTTAAATGCATAGATCATATAAAAATATTTTTTGCTAACATGAAATTTTAGAAATTATTAAAGAAAAAAGAATTACACCATATCGTTTAGCACATGCATATTACTAGTAGTATTAATTAATAATGATCGACTATACAGATATATAGATTATTATAAAAAATGATGGATAGATATATTGAAATATTATGTAAATTATGTGGGATGATGATTTAACATGTATTTTAAAATTCTAAAATTTAATAAATTATATAATATAATTATATATAATATAGCATGGTTGCATGATGTTTAAGATATAATAATTATTAATGGATATAATTGTGTGAAATTGTTGTACCTTGATAGGATTTGAGAAATCCGATAAAGTTCTCGACAAAAAAAGAAGAGATAAATCCGATAAAATTCGCTACAACGTCTGAGTGCTTAGCATTTTGCCAGTTTTGGTTCTCCTTTTTCTCTACTTCTGCTGGACGGAATTTCAGCTCTTCCTCAACCACGCCGGCAGTTTCAAAAAAAAAAAAAAAAAAAAAAACCACGCCGGCGGCGCGATGCGGCGCCCTCTTGCCGTGGCCATCATCGCCGGTGTTTTAATGGGCCTAGTGGCCGGCTACGTGCATCATATGGGCCGGGCCGAAATTGGCAGCCACGAATATGGTGAAATTTTGCGTCCTCTGTTTTGTACCGTACCGTTAGCCTAAGCAGGTTTGTACGTCGTTTTAAGGCGCTCTTCATGTGTTGTGGGCACCACGCGATTAAGTGTGGTTAGTTCACGATATATGATGAGTTGAAATTTGGTGTTAATTGTGTGCTGTAGGGCACATGAGACATGTGCGCTGCCTTTTTTTGCCTTAAAAATCAATCAAGTTTACCATTAGCTACCCTGAACTTTTTTCTCTTAGCATGCCTCTCGCTCTACTCAGCACGGCGCTGCCTTTTTTTGCCTTAAAAATCAATCAAGTTTTCCATTAGCTACCCTGAACTTTTTTCTCTTAGCATGCCTCTCGCTCTACTCAGCACGGGGTGCGGAGACGGAATGGATATTTTGTCCGACCAATTATTTTAGTACATTTGTACGGAGAATTTAATTTTAATTTCCTACGATAATTATCTGTGAAAGAAATCTATACCTAATTAAAAAATAAGTAAGGATTTCGGTAAAAATTCCATCTGTCCTCATCGCACGTTATGGGCGATGCGGTAATTAGTTTTTTCCTATGCATGTTCCCTAAATATCCGGTATTGCAATACGCCTTAAAAATCAATAAAGTTTACCATTAGCTACCCTGAACTTTTTTCGCTTAGCATGCCTCTCGCTCTACTCAGCACGGGGTGTGGAGACGGAATGGATATTTTGTCCGACTAATTATATTACTACATTAGTATGGAGAATTTGATTTTAATTTCCTACGACAACTATCTGTGAAAGAAATATATATGTAATTAAAAAATACGTAAGGATTCCGTAAAAATTTCGCCCATCCACATCGCACGTTATGGGCGATGCGGTAATCAGGTTTTTCCTATGCATGTTCCCTAAATATCCGGTATTGCAATACCAGACCCAAATAGCACGACAGTAGACTCATCAACCCCAAACACAGACGAAAAAAAGGGTAAAATTCCCCCAAATAAATCCAATCTCAAAACATACACGAGGCAAATCCTAAACTCCCATCAAAATAAATCCAATCCAATTTCAAAATCAAATCCTAAAATCCCATTAAAAAAATCCAATCACGCCGTGGGAAGCCGTCGACGGCGCCGTCGCCATCGGATCCGCCACGGGAAGTTGTTGACGCCGTCGTCGCTGCCGGATCCACCGCGGTAAGCCGCCGACACCGCCATTGGGAGGGCACCACCGGCGCCACCAATGGGAGGGCACCGCCGGATATTGAGGGTGGAGAGGGAACCGCAGCCGCTGCTCATGGTGGGGGAGGGCGCCGCCGCCGCATCTCGCGGTGAGGGTGGGCGTCGCGCCATCGTCGTCGCCGGATCTTGAGGATGGAGAGGGCGCTGCTGTCACTGCCGCTGCTCAAGGTAGGGGAGGGCGCCGTCACTGCCGCTCGTGGTAGGGGAAGGCATCACCGCCACTGCTGCTCGCGGTGAGACAGAGCGCCTCTCGCCCGCCAATGCTGTCGAGAGAGAGAAGGTGAGTGGAGTGGATAAGGACGCCCACTCCACCCATCTCTCTTCTTATCCGCTCACAGGTGGAGTCAGCGGCTCGACTTGGCTCGGGCTCGGTTTTTTTTTTGCCGGTTTTTTATAAAATCGGTACCTATAATATTATAGGTATCCGTTCTAATTAATTGGTACCTACACCAATTAATTAAAGGTATCTTTTTTTTAAAAAATGGCACCTATAGTATTTAGTATCGATGTTGGTTTTAATCTAGAATCGACACCCCGGTTTTTACCGGTAGTGCCCCCGCGAGCGCTCGTATTGAGCCCCTTCGTCCACACATGTTCCTTGCATATATACATTGTGTCGATTTTTAAAAATCGACTACTTGCCTCTCATCGGTTCATGTACATATTCAGCCTCCATCGGTTATACTCTAGTGAAGGAGCTAACATAAAATTAAGCTACAGGACCACCGGTGTTGTACATGTGTACGTGTTATTGAGTGATAAGAAATTATCTGCACGAATAATGCTCACATCATGAATATAAAATCCTTATTACCCAAAGTTATCGTAATTTTAAGTTTTCCCGTTGCAACGCATGGGTATTTTTTCTAGCCTACTTAAAAAATTCGTAAAGGCTTCCAGTTGAGATTTTCGTCTGGCTTGATCCATCCACGCACCCCTTTCCCAAATCCCAAATCATCACCATCCAACCCAAAAACAAAATCCCAATCCAAATAGGAATCATCACAAAATCATCCAAAATTGATCACTGGACATGAAATAATCCAATCGGATCAGAAAGTAAATCACAAATAAATTATACAGGAGATCGAGGGAGGGGTGAGCGGGAGGCCACCGCCGCTCCTCGCCGGACCTCCCCATCACCTCGCTGCCGGGAGCCTCCGACCCGCCATTGCATCGGGGATCCGCCGCGTCGAGGGCCACTGCCTCGCAAGAGAGCCGCCTACCCGCCGCTGTGCAGCCGCGTTGCTGCTGTGCCAGGAAGTCACCGACACCCTGCTACGCCAGGGAGATGTAGAGAGGGAGAGAGGATCCAGATCCTGAGTCTCCACGCCACCGACCCCCGGATCTGGCGAGGAGTGGGGCGACAGCGGCACCCCGACGATGAGGAAAGGGGCCACCACCCGCAGGTGGGAGCGGGAGATTGTCGGTGGGGGGAGGGAAGGGGAGCGGCGATGCTGGTGAGGGATGGAAGAGAGAGCGGCGCCGCCGGTGGGGAGAGGTAGCGGCACCACCGTGGGGAGAGGGGATGGGAGGGGGAGAGGTGGCATGCGGTGTAGGGTAGGGGGAACTAGGGTTAGGGATTTGGGTACGCACGGTTTCGATGGATTTGGAATCGATTCGAGCCGTCCATCAAAACGAATGGTTCAGATCGATCCCGACTTGGGCTGGCGATATTCCTGGGCTTAAAATTGCAGAAAATTGTTTCTTTCTTTTTTGAACTTTCTTTCTTTATTTAAGAATATATTTTCTTAAAGGGCTCGTTTCATGAAAATCTAAACCCTAATAAGCTAATATTTTTATGTTTTTAGTTTACCCGTTGCAACGCACGGGTCTTTTTTCTAAGTATATATTTGAGATTGCAAAGTTCATTGGTACCGGACATAGTATATTAGATATATTAAAATCATCTAACGAATATATATATCTCCCGCGCGTGAGGGGAATTTTCTTCGGAGGAGCCTACCCGTCGCACGTCTGATAAAAAAACGAAATATCGGACACCTCCCAGAGCTCTCAGCAGCAGCGCACCTCCCTCTACATGCAAAACGCAAGTGCCGTGCAGCCTGTACGGCTATATTGTATACATACTTTTTTCTCTTTGAACATTATTTTCTCTTAAAATATATATTTGATCTGTGATTTAATTATATCATTGGATTTGTTTTAATAAAAACTTTACAACAAGATCTCACATGATTATATTTTAATAAAAAACTACTGAAACATCATGAAATGCTTATTGCAACAACAACAGATAGTACCATATACGACATTTCAAAAATCCATTGCAACAAAAAAATCTTCTCAGTGCAACATAGTCCAATTATAATTGAAATATTAATTTCTCACCGAGTGAAACACAGTTGAAACATATATATTTTTTCCATCACAATATATAGTTATGCGAGATCTTATATTTTTTCCATCAAAATATAGTTACGCGAGATCTCATGGTAAAGATTTAATAATAACGAATACACCAATATAATCAGATCATGGATTGCCTAGTTAGTTTTGAAGAAAAATAGTTTTGAAGACCATATCTCAATTTGCACATTCATATATATACTTGCATGCAAGTTGTGCATGTATGTGGCGGACGAAAATTAACAGGAAAGAGAAGTTAGGAAAAATTATATAGAGGAGGAAGCTGGTGTCCGATGTTTATCTTCCGGTCGGACGCGTGACACGAAGCATTCTGCATTTTCTTTGGAGTGTCCCAACTGTGGATGGGGGTCTTGGAGGAAAAATTGGACCATACCAACAGTTGAAACAAAAAAGGGAACTAGTGGCCTATCTGGCTCAGTTTGCTGGAAAGATCGTTCTGATTTCAAACCGGAATAAACCGCCTGAACCGAATGTTTTTGGCACAATTACATATTTGACTCTATTTTGAAGCCTCTTTTTTTAAATGCTTCTTAGCTCACTCATTTAACCCTTCTTTTAAAAAAATTAGGAATAGGATTAGTTCTGACCCTATTCGATATTCTCCGTCCACGAGACGGCCTCCTTCCATGCTGGGTGCCGACCTCCACCTACATGTCCTCGCCAGCGAGATCTCCCACGCCTCCCTCCGCGTGCCGACCTTCTTCCGTGCAGGCCCCCATAGCCACTGCCGTCTGCCCGTGCAAAGCTAGGAGACATGACCGGAAAGAGACCGCATCCTCCTCTTGCTCAGTCAACGTGCACAGCCACCCTGCCTCCGTGTCACGAGGGCTAGCTAGATCTGGACAAAGTCATACGACATCAACACCATCGATACATCCACGTCCCCACAAGTACAGCTTCATGGTCCTATTACTCGTGCTCGTGCACGTCAACTCAACTATCAGGTGAGTTCATTCTTGAGTTTATGTTCCTTTTCTTTATACCCTGGAGATGCGTGCACTCTTGTTTTACTCAGGAACGATGGAGAGAATCCAAAGGGGAGAGGATTCGCGCGGGGTGGATTCGGACTGCAGTACAGTACCAACTTTTGACGGCCGCCACGACTTCATGTGAACTTCGATTTGGGCGTGCAAGTACTTTATGGAAAGCTTATCAAGTCTACTTTCAAATAGATCTAGCCATATGTCTATATCTGTTATGGAGCGGCCGCAATTGTCGTTTTACTACCGAGTATTTTCTATTCATGGTGCTGCGTCACCTCTTTTTGGGCCAATGGGCTGTGTATCAAGTTGGGCCCATTAGGGGTGCGTCCTAGAGTTAGAGCACGACCCTGTGGTCGTTCTCCCCCTCTTCTTATACCTTTAGCCACCGCCAAGAACACTTGGGTTTTGATGATTAGAGTTAGCTAGTTGCTACCTGCTCGCAGCGCGCGTGTTGGCTAAACCACCCGTCTGCATGTAATCGGAACCCCACCGTATTGTGTTTTTCATAGTGAAACTTTAATGTTCATCTAGCAATTCAGTGCTTGTTCTACTTGTTCTTCGATTGCTTGCAGGACGAGTGCCCTCGTGGCTGGGTGTCACGCATCACAAGTTTGCGGCAACCATTGGAGATGGTGTATCAGTTGATAAGGCGCATTGTCCTTGGACGGTTGTAGTCGGGCCGTGAATGTCATCTTCATCCAATCGAGTTATCCCCCACCTCTCATCGAAAGATCGGGACACAAACCCTAGCAGGTTCACATCAGGTGGTATCAGAGCGTGGTTGATCGGTGAGAGATTTTGTTGCCCTTCGTTGTTTAACTTTTTTTCCTATAGTCCAAAAAAAGCCAAAAAAAAGATCTTAGATTAGTTCTCCATAATCCTGAAAACCCTTTAGCCTTTTTACTAGTACTGTTTAGTTAGGGCTTGTTGAGTTTTCGATTGCATTTGTTGTGCTAACTTGTTGGTCTTAGTGTTTAGTCGATTAGAGTTTTGAGTTCTTGCCACCACCCATCGCCATCTTCACCATCGCCGCCATCACCACCATTGCAGCCATCCACCAAATCTCTTTCCTTTTGTGTTAGATCTGTTCCTTTCCTTGAATATGATTGTCATTGAGTCTGCCGCCACCAGAAAGGAAATAAAAAAAACCTGATTCGAGTAACCTTCAATAAAACAGTCATATCTTTTTCATACGGACTCGGAATTGGGCTTATAATATATCCACGGACATCTACAGAAAAAGTTACATTCGATTCTCTTGGGTTCGCCAAATTTAAAATCGCCAAATTACACTTACAAAATTCTGTTTTCGTGGCGAGAAGCTTCGGGACCTATTCGGATAGAACCTTGAAAAAATTCTATATGCTTCATATTGTGTCTGTCTGAGCTGAGGATTTCTGTGGTTCGTTCTAGTGTGCTCCTGGTTGTGAAAAAATATCAAAAAATAAAATAAAAAAAATTCGCATCTCTCTCCTCAGCACTAGAGAGAGGAAGCAAAAAAAAAGAGAGAAGAGGAGCCGTACCTGTGTGAGCACACCCCCCACCACCAATCCCTGTTGTCACCCCCCTACTTTCTTGTTATCGTTCCTATTTGGGTTTGTCTTGTGGCGTCCTTTGTAGTTAGACTCGCGTCTCTACTTCAGCTAGCCTAGGACCAGCACTGTACCACCCTTGAGCGATTATTCGACTTGCTTTGGCTAACGTGGTTGCTAGTTTTCTCTTGAGCATTACTTTCAGCCCACCGATAGCTCCACTACAAACCAGGCTATAGCTTGCCAGGTCTTGTTGCTACGGCACCGATACACCCTGTTCCACGGTTGCAAACTTGTGGGTTGCCGTCCCCTCCTGTGGGCAAGGTAAGAATTGGTAAGATCTTGTGAGACGGGTTGCGAGTGAGCTGAGAGTGAGCGCCTTGCAAAAGCTACATCCCAATAGTCGTAGGGCTTAAATTACCTCATCTGTTGTTTTGTTGCCCTTGTTTTATTAACCATGGCAGGTCCAGAGGATAAAGATGACGAGGGTGCGTCTCATTCCCCACGCACCAAAGGCATCATACAATATTTTACAAGACAAGTAAAGCAGTAGACAGGAGGACTTGATGCAGATTTGCAGGTGACAAATGAGAAAATTGGACAATTGGAGTTCACGCAGATCGCCACCAACACCAAGCTTACAGGGTTGGAGACATCGGTCGCCCGCATTGACACTAGCCTTGCTGCTCTTGTGAGGTATTTTGATGCTCTCAATGCTAGAGGCAATGTTGGGCATAACGAAGATGACATTGACGATGAGTACGTCGAGGATAATTTGGAGGATGAATATACTACTGACACTGAACGAGATGATCCAGATGCTCGTGATCGTCGACGGCTACGTAACAATCGTCAAGGTATGGGTGGTCACCGCCAACGCGAGGTACGCAACAATGATGATGCTTTTTCTAAAATTAAATTTAAGATACCTCCTTTTGATGGAAAATATGATCCTGATGCGTACCTTTGTTGGGAGATTGTTGTTGACCAAAAATTTGCACGCTATGAATTTCCTGAGAACACTAGAGTTAGAGCTGCTACTAGTGAGTTCACTGATTTTGCTTTAGTTTGGTGGATAGAACATGGAAAGAAAAATCCTAATAACATGCCATAAACTTGGGATGCTTTGAAACGGGTCATGCGGGCAAGATTTGTTCCTTCTTACTATGCACGTGACTTGCTGAATAGGTTGCAACAATTGAGACAGGGTGCAAAAAGTGTAGAGGAATATTATCAGGAGTTACAAATGGACTTGCTTCGTTGTAATTTAGAGGAAACTGAGCACGCTGCTATGGCCAGAATTTTGGGTGGTTTAAACCGTGAGATTTATGACATCGTAGACTACAAAGATTACACTAATATGACCCGATTGTTTCATCTTGCTTGTAAAGCTGAAAAGGAGGTGCAGGGACGACGTGCTAGTACCAAGGCTAATTTTTCTGTGGGTAAAACTACATCATGGCAGAGACGCACCAGTCCTCCGGTCGGCCGTACTGCTTCCCCATCTTCCACACCCACACCCAGTGGAGCAGCACCTCCTCCATCCAGTGACAAGTCACGTGGCCCTCCTGTTAGCTCAGCGACAAAGGCTGCTCAACCAGCCACGAGTGCTTCTTCAATGGCATCCACAGGTAGAACAAGAGATGTTCAGTGCCACCGTTGTAAGGGCTTTGGGCATGTGCAACGTGACTGCCCTAGCAAGCGAGTTTTGGTAGTCAAAAATGATGGTGAGTACTCGTCCGCTAGTGATTTTGATGAGGATACACTTGCTTTGCTTGCGGCTGACCATGCAGATAATGAGCCACTTGAAGAGCATATTGGGGCTGAAGATGCAGATCGCTATGAGAGCCTCATTGTGCAGCATGTCCTCAGCGTACAAATGGAGAAGGTGGAACAAAATCAGCGACACACGTTGTTCCAACCAAAGTGTGTCATCAAAGAGCGTTCTTGCCACATGATCATTGATGGAGGTAGTTGCAACAACTTGGCTAGCGGTGAGATGGTGGAGAAGCTTGCACTCAGCACCACACCGCACCCACATCCATACTACATCCAATGGCTGAACAATAGTGGTAAGGCAAAGGTAACAAAACTGGTGCACGTTAATTTTACAATTGGAACTTACCATGATGTTGTTGAATGTGATTTTGTGCCCATGCAAGCATGCAATTTGATAGGGATTCTATGCATCATGGTAGGTCAAACCAATATTCTTCTATGTACCATGATAAGAAAATTGTGTTGCATCCCATGTCTCCTGAAGATATTTTACATGATGATGTTGCTAAAGCTACCAAATCCAAAGGTGAGAGTCATAAAAATGCCCAATCTGCTAGTAAGAAAACTAAGAAAAATGAGATCAATTTGAAAACAAAATGCTTACTTGCTACTAAATCTGATATTAATGAATTGATCGCATCACCTTCCGTTGTCTATGCTTTGGTATGCAAAGATGCTTTGATTTCACTTCACGATATGCAGCATTCTTTGCCCCCTGCTGTTACTAACATTTTGCAGGAGTACTCTGATGTGTTTCCCAAGGAAGTACCATTGGGGCTGCCACTGTTGCGTGGAATTAAGCATCAAATCGACTTGATCCCAGGTGCTTCACTACCTAACCGTGCGCCATACCGAACCAACCCCGAGGAAACCAAGGAGATTCAGCATCAAGTTCAGGAATTGCTTGATAAAGGGTACGTACACGATTCTCTTAGTCCATGTGCGGTTCCGATGATTTTGGTAACAAAGAAAGATGGATCATGCCGTATGTGTGTTGATTGTAGAGCTATTAATAATATTACCATTAGATATTGTCATTCTATTCCTAGGTTAGATGATATGCTTGATGAATTGAGTGGATCTACTGTGCTCTCTAAAGTTGATTTGCGTAGTGGTTACCACCAGATTCGTATGAAGTTGGGAGATGAATCGAAAACAGCATTTAAAACGAAGTTTGGGTTATATGAGTGGTTAGTGGTTTAACTAATGCACCAAACACTTTCATGCGATTGAAGCATGAGGTTTTGCGTTCTTTCATTGGAAAATTTGTGGTGGTCTACTTTGATGATATTATGATTCATACCAAATATTTAGAGGACCATCTTGATCATTTACGTGTTGTTTTTAATGCTTTACGTGATGCACGTTTGTTTGGTAACCTTGAGAAGTGCTATTTTTGCATCGATCGAGTCTCGTTTCTTGGCTATGTTGTTACTCCACAGGGGATTGAGGTTGATCAAGCGAAGGTTGAGGCAATTCAGAGTTGGCCAACTCCTAAAACGGTCTCACAGGTGCGGAGCTTTCTAGGACTCGTGGAGTTCTATCGCTGCTTTGTGCGGGATTTCAGCACCATTGCTGCACCACTGAATGAGCTTACAAAGAAGAGAGTGCCTTTCACTTAGGGCACATCACAAGAGAACGCCTTCCACATGTTGAAAGGGCAGTGTGCTGCCGCCGTCACGCAACAACAACGACTGCATGGCCAGCCTGCCGTGCAAATTCATGCCGGCGGTGGCCGACCAGGAGGCAGTGATGCTGGGCGAAGCGCGCCCAGTGCCGTAGTTCCCAGATCGGGCGATCTTCTTCCTCCCCTTCGCTATGGCGGAGCTCATCCCGCCATTCTCGCGTTTCTTCCTAGAGGTGCTGAACTACTACGACCTCCACATGGGACACCTCACTCCCAACGCTGTAATGACGTTGGCCATCTTCACACATCTGTGCGAGATGTTCGTGGGGGTGAGGTCCACACTCCGACGGTTCCAGTGGTTCTACACCGCCCAGTCAGTATCACCGCCAATGGAGATCGGAGGGTGCTACTTCCAGCCATGAGCGTAGGTGGTGCAGCAGTACATCCCTTGCGTCCTGCGCAAGAAGTGGGATGACTGGAAGACTGACTAGTTTTACACCAACCTCCCCGACGAGCGCCGCCTCCATCTCCCGACTTGTCCGCTGAAGCAGAGGCTGACATGGCGGTTGGTCACACCCTCGGGGAGGGGTACGACGCCGTCCTAGACCGCTTGATCGGCCTGCGCGCCCAGGGCCTCATCGGCGCGATGGTCTTCGGAGACTACACCCACCGCCGCATCGCCCCGCTCCAGGAACGCAGGCGGGGCGCCTGGGCATACAACGGCTATGAGGACCCCGTCCGGTTGCACCCAGGCCGCAATTGGGATTCGAGCCCGGAGGATCTTCGGGTGGTGGTCCAGCGCGTGCTGAATCTCAGCACGGTGGAGCCGTCCCTGATCCCTGCCAGAGTGCTCCCTCTGTGCAGTGACCCGGATCGCGAGAGCATCCGGGCTATCATGGCCGTGATCGGGGCCTCGGGGGACCGGGGCCACGACGGCGTCGGGGACAGCCACAACGGAGGAGGAGGAAGTTGTCCCTCTTCCAGCGAGGGCCGCCCGTCGGCCCCCCACGGCAGCAGCTCCGGGGGCAGCCACCCCGAGGACCCCAAGGGCAAGCGGAAGCACGGGGAGAGCTCCCCTCCTCCATCTCCACCCCGAGGGGGTGGTGCTGAGAGTGCCCCGGGGAAGCGGCCGGCGGGCGGTTCACCGTCGCCCCCGCCCGGGGGAGAGAAGAAGAAGCAACGGCTCCGCAAGCTGGGGGAGACCGTGCCCCGCCAGGGGATAGAGCCCAGCAAGGGGGTTTTCATAGAGCCCCCCATGTGGACGTTCAAGCGCCCGGCGAGCAGGTACAGTCTCGTTCCCAACAGGGGTCGCCCCTTCCTTTCTCTCCACCCTCATTTTTATATATCTGGTTCTCTGCTTCTCTTGTGCAGTGACCTCCCACCCCGGGGAGCCCCCCGCCAGTCCAAGACCGGCCGGCCCGCAGGGGCTGAGGCCGAGGGGCGGTCGTCTAACGGCTGACTTGCAAGCGGCTGAGTCGCGCTTGCGGGAAGCCGAAGAAGCTGCCCGCGAGGCGGCCCACACCCAGCAGGCCGAAGCAACCCAAGAGGCCGAAGAGACCTGCGCCTGGGAGGTGGCCGAGGCGGTCTCGCTCCGGCAGCTGGTGCTGACTGGCCGGGACGACAGCTGCGGCTCGGGGCCCAAGGCCGACTAGGCCCCCGAGGCCGAGCGAGCCCCCGAGGCTGAGCCCGAGACCCCGCTGGGATCGGGCAGCCGGAGGTCCTTCTCCGCCTCCACGCCGCTGGGGGTAGAGCCCCTGCTCCAGGCCAAGGTGACGGCTAACTCCGCCGTGGTGGATGGGCTAAACACCCAGCTGCAAGCCCTAGCGGGGGAGCGGGCCGAGCAGGCCACGGAGTGGGAGCGGCTGGCCGAGGGGCGCCGCTCCCTGGAGGCCATGGTGGAGGCCGGCTGGAAGGCCTACGCCACCCAGCTCGCGTCGATCGACGCGTGCACCGACACCCTGGCGGAAATTACCAGGGAGGTCGAGGAGGAGAGGGTCGCGGCGCTTGCTGCGACCGAGGCCATGGAGAGGAGCTCCTTGGAGCTCCGCTGCCAGTTCGAAGCACTCTCCGCCAACTTGACACGCCGGCACGACACCGCCCTGGCCCGGGAGCAGAGGGCGGCCGAAGCAAAGGCCGTCGTCCAGCGCCGCGAGGATGGCCTAGCGGGGCGTGCGAAGAACCTGCGTATCCGCACCAACGAGCTTAAGGCGCGGGAAGAGACGCGGGCGACGCACGAAGCCGCCACCGTGGTGATGGAGGCTACGCCCGTCTCCGCGAGGCCACCCTCACCGAGCAGCTCCAGGCCCTCGCGGAGTCCGAGGACGCGAACCAGAGACTGTCCAAGGGTTTGCGCATTCTAGAGGAGCGCGTAGCCCAGATAACCGGGCGCGAGGCGGAGGTCACCCATCACGAGGAGGCCGTGATGGCGCGGGAACTCGTGCAGATGGAGAGCGCCCGCGCCGAGCGGGCCGCCCTGGACAAGCGCGCCACCGAGCTCGAGGCACGCGCCAAGGAGGCCGCGGAGATGGCTCAGGGCGCCGGGGTGCCCGAGGGCCAGAGTGACCTCATCTCCCGCCTCGCCACAGCCGAGGAGGCCACCGCCGCGCTGCAGGAATTCCTGACGGCTCGTAACGCGGAGGTTGAGGCAATCAAACTGGGCAAGGAGATGGGCCCCGGGATGCTTCGGGACGCCGTGGCGAAGCTGGAGAAGGCTGGGCGCGAGGCGGGCATCTGGCGAGGCCTTATCTACGGCTTCGATGACACCCCAGCTGGGGTCGCCCACCGCCTCGCCAATATGGCGGACGATCTCGTGAGATTCCCAGCAGAGATCGAGGAGACCATAAAGGCCTCCTTGAAAGGCCTCGCTGAGGGGACAGTGGAGCTGGTACTGGCCAGCTGCCAGGCCCGCGACCCGGACTTCTCCCCGTGGTCGGTCTTCGATGACTTCCCACCGGGGACCGAGGCGGCGACCCGCGCCCAAGTCCGGGAGGTTGCCCAGGAGGCTGTCCACTCCTTTGAGGGGACGGCCCCCCGGTTCGCCCCTCCGCCGGCCTTCGACGATGATGACGATGCTGACGACAGTGGCAACAGCGATGACGGCGGTGACGGCGGCGAGGCGTGACCCCACAGGCTGAGGCCCGTGGCCGACAGCCCCTGCCGCCTTTCTTTTCGTGCCTTGGTTGTACATTTGGCCTTCGTGCCGACCAAATAATAAACAATATCTTGCCTGCAATGAATATTTCATGACTTTATGTCAGTTTATTATTTTGCCTTGTGATCCAACTACACTTCCCTTGTTGAACTGTTCGGTGTTTTGTCTTAAGCGGGGGTCCGGGTTCGGGCCGCAATCCCAAGTGATAGGAACCGACACTAGTGCACTTGGGGAGTTCCACATGTCGAGGCTGGCCAGGCCGAAAACACGATGATCGGGGTAAGTGCGGACCCGATTGTTGGCCATTGGCGAGTTCCCCTGGATTTCAACATGTCTCAGGGCACAGCTCGCTCTAGGCCCCGTCGGCGTCTAGACGGTGCGTACCACCGAGCGACACGAATGCAAACGCCCCGCATTAAGACAAAAATCCCAATAGATCATGCGAAGAGTAAATCATAGTTGGATCGAACAACTGTGTAAGAAAGAAAACTGCTATTTATAAAATGAATGTGAAAGGGAGATATATTGATAGTGGGAGCCCCCGGCCATCTCTGTCGTGCCTGAGGGGGCACGCGGGGTTGGCCCGAGCCCGAGGTACAACACAATGACTCCTTCATGGGTAGAAGCGACGAAGGTGTTCGATGTTCCACGGGTTAGGCAACTCGGTGCTGTCTTTCGTGGCCAGCCTGACCGAGCCCGGCCGGGGGACACCGATCACTCAAAACAGCCCCTCCCACATGGGTGAGAGTTTGCTCAGTCCCGCACGCGTTTGGACGCGGCGTAGGACGAGATCGTTTACGCTGAGCGATCGGGCCCGGACGTGGCACTGATGTAGTGCCTTAGGCTCTGCTGGTAGCGCGCGGCCCGAAGGACGGCGCGCCACCTTTGTTCTTCAAGGTAGTCGAGGTCGTCCCGTCCGAGGTGCTCTTGATTTGCCTCGTTGTACAGGGCTGCTCATGGAGATCCCTGAGCAAGCTCGGATGGGAGGACCGCCTCCGTGCCGTAAACCAAGAAAAATGGTGTTTCCCCTGTGGCACGGCCCGGGGCAGTTCGGTTGGCCCATAGCACCGCTGGCAGCTCATCGATCCATGAGTCGCCGTGCTTCTTGAGGACGTTGTACGTCTTGGTCTTGAGGCCTTTGATGATTTCCGCATTGGCGCGCTCCACTTGACCATTGCTCTTGGGGTGGGCGGGAGAGGCGAAGCAGAGCTTGATGCCCATGTCTTCGCAATAATCGCCAAACAGTTCACTTGTGAACTGGGTGTCATTGTCCGTAATGATACGGTTGGGCACCCCGAACCGGGCAGTGATGCCCTTGATGAACTTGAGGGCTGAGTGCTTGTCGATCTTGATGACCGGCTAGGCCTCGGGCCACTTTGTGAACTTGTCGATGGCGATGTAGAGGTACTCGTACCCGCTCAATGCTTCCTTGAATGGACCCAAGATGTCCAGCCCCAGACCACGAAGGGCCATGAGAGCGGAATGGTCTGGAGGGCCTGGGCCGGCAGATGCGTTTGCTTGGCGTGGAATTGACACGCCCTGCATCGTCTGACCAGGTCGGCCGCATCCTGGAGTGATGCCAGCCAGTAGAAACCCTGCCGGAAGGCCTTGCCGACCAAGGTGCGTGAGGCGGAATGAGCACCGCACTCGCCTTCATGGACATCGGCGAGAAGCTCGATGCCATGGTCCCGAGGGATGCATTTGAGGAGGACTCCATTGACACTGCGTCGGTAGAGGGCCCCCTCCACCAACACGTACCACTTGGAGATGCGGATGATTTGCTCGCTCCCCTCATGATCCTCGGGGAGAGTCTCATTTTCCAGGAACGCCTGGATCTCAGTCATCCAGGCGATTTGTCTTGGGGGGTCGGGCTCAACCCCCTCGGGTCTCGGGGCCTGGACTCCCTCGGGCCCCGAGGGTGGCGTGGCAGCGTCCGAGTCCCCCGTGGGATCAAGACGCGCCGACGGCTGGGTTAGCCTTTCTTCAAAGGCACCCGGTGGGGCTGGGGCATGTGACGAGGCGAGTCGTGACAGCTCATCGGCAAGCGCATTGTCTTGCCTGGGCACGTGCCGTAGTTCTAACCCCTCGAAATGGCGCTCCATACGCCGCTCCTCGCGGACGTAGGCCTCCATTTGCGGGTCATAGCAGCGGTACTCCTTGGAGACCTGGTTCACGACTAGCTCAGAGTTGCCAAGAACCAAGAGGCGGCGGATCCCTATTCCAGCCGCCGCTCTAAGTCCCGCAAGTAGCCCCTCGTACTCCGCCATATTATTGGTTGCCCGAAAATCGAGGCGAACCAAGTATTTGAGGATGTCCCCGTTTGGTGAGGTCAAAGTGACCCTAGCACCAGCTCCCTGGAGGGCGAGCGAGCCATCAAACTGCCTCACCCAATGGAGACTGGTGGGCTGTTGTGTGGGATCGGCTCCGGTCACGGGGTCGGGGAACCCGAAGTTCGAGGGTCAGGCTCCACTCAGCCACGAAATCGGTGAGGGCCTAACTCTTAATCATGTGGTGTGGTTCAAAGTGGAGATCGAACTCAGATAGTTCGATGGCCCACTTGACCACTCGCTCAGTTCCATCTCGGTTACGGAGAATTTGCCCGAGGGGATAAGACGTCACCACTGTGACCCGGTGCGCCTGAAAATAATGGCGCAATTTCCTCGAGGCCACCAAAACTGCATAAAGCAATTTCTGGGCCTGAGGATACCGGGTTTTGGCATCCCACAACGCCTCACTAACGAAGTAAACTGGCCGCTACACCTTTCGGCGAGGACTAGTTTCTTCGGTATGGACGTTAGATCCCACACCTAGATGATGGGAGGGGTCGCTCTGGGCCCACTCCTTCTCCATGCTGGTGGCCTTGGGGTCAGACGGCGTCGGGCCACTCCTCCCCACAGTGGCCTCGGGGCCTTCCTGGGGTCTGGGGGCACCTAACGGCGTCTGACGAGGGGACGAAGGGCCATCATCAGCTTGGGGGGCCCCGGGGCCCTCACCTGGCTGACGGGCTCCTTCGTTGGCCTCTGGCCCGGGCCGTGTCGACACGGTTGTGCAGAGCGCAAGCCGAGGGCTCTCCTCGGCGCGCTCCACCACTAGCGCGGCGCTGACTACTTGTGGGGTCGCCGCCAAGTAGAGCAGCAGCGGCTCCTCGGGCTCAGGGGCGACTAGGACTGGAGGGGAGCTGAGATACGCCTTCAACTGGTTGAGGGCTTGCACTTGAGGAGCACTTGAGGAGTTCAAATAGGGGCAGCACCTTCTCTCCCAACCTCGATATGAATTGGCTAACGGCGGCCATGCATCCAGTGACGGGCTGGACATCCCTAAGCTTGCGGGGGGAATCCTATTTATCACGCTAATCTTCTCGGGGTTGGCCTCTATGCCTCGGGCTGAGATCAAGAACCCGAGAAGTTTGCCCACAGACACGCCGAACACGCACTTTTCGGGGTTCAGCTTCATGCGCGTGGAGCAGAGACTCTCAAAGGTCTCCACTAGATTCGAGAGGAGCATCTGTTGGTTGCACGTTTTCACAACCAAGTCATCGACATACGCCTCAACGTTACACCCTATTTGACTACTCAAAGTAATACGAGTAGTACGCTGAAAAGTAGGGCCTGCATTCTTTAAAACGAAAGGCATAGTTGTATAACAATATGTGCCTACAGGACTAATGAATGCAGTTTTTTCCTCATGCTCCCTAGCCATGCGAATCTGATGATACCCTGAGTATGCACCCCGCAGTGGAGTCGACAATCTGATCTATACGTGGCAGGGGATAAGGGTCCTTAGGACATGCCTTGGTGAGATTGGTGTAGTCGATGCACATCCGGAGCTTGTTGTTCGCCTTGGGGATGACGACTGGGTTTGCCAGCCACTCCGGATGGATGACCTCTCAGATGAATCCGGCCTCTAGCAAGCGCGCCACCTCCTCACGGATGAAGGCTTGGCGCTCAGGGGCCTGTCACCGTACTTTCTGCCGGACGGGCCTCGCACTCGGCCGCTCGGCCAGACGGTGCTCGATCACCTTCCTGGGGACCTCAGGCATGTCCGACGGCTTCCATGCGAAGACGTCAGCGTTTGCCCGCAGGAAGGAGATGAGCGCGTCTCCCTATTTGCCGTCCAGCTGACCGCCAATCTTGACGGCCTTGGACGGGTCGCCAACCAGCGCCACCTCCTTCACGGGGACCTCATCGCCCGAGGTCATCCTCTTCCTCGGGGCATGGGACGAGGAGGCCTCGGGCCTCTCGTCGCCGCTCGCGGGCTTTGGGACCGCGGCGAGGTCGCTCGCGTGCTGCTCCGTGCAAGCCAGTGCGATCTTGAGATCACCGTAGATGGTGATGGGGCCACGCGGGCCCGGCATCTTCATCTAGAGGTAGGCGTAGTGGGTGGCCGCCATGAACTTCACCAACGCAGGCCTTCCCAGCATCGTGTTGTAGGGCAGATTGAGATCCGCCATGTCGAAGTCTATCCGCTCGGTGCGGAAGTTGTCAGGGCCACCGAACGTGACCGGGAGGTCGAGGTGACCTCGAGGCCATGTGTGCCCTGGCGTCACGCCGATGATCGGCAGGGACGGCAGGAGCTTCATGCTCGGGACCTTGATGAGGTCATAGGCTGTGGGGGAGAGGATGTTGAGGGCGGCGCCACCATCTATCATGACGCGCCTCAACTTAACATTGCAAATGGTGGGAGAGACCACCATCGCAATCTGTCCCACCCGGGCAACGCATGGGGGTGGTTGGTTTGGTCGAAGGTGAGTGAGACCTCCGACCTACCGGGCCCGCCGTGCGGCCTCATGGGTGGGGACCACAGCTAGAAGCTCGCGCTTCATGGTCTTGAAGCTGCGGCTGGAAGCATGAGCACATGCTCCCCCATCCATGGTGACGACGGTGGCCTCAGGCTCCTGGAAGCCCAAGTCGTCGTCGCCATCATCATCGGCGGAGGCCTTCTGCTTGGCCTCACTTCGCTGGTCGCTGGTAGCAGCGTGGGGCCCTGGCCCCACGGCGTTCCTGCCCCCGCTCCTCCCCAACTTCTTGACGCGCTCGGCCAAGCCCTTGACCGTGCGACAGTCAGTGAGGTCGTGGAGGGAGGTGTTGTGCACGGAGCACCACTTGCCGGCCTGGCGCTCTCGACCAGGAACGGCGGCGCTCCTTCTGCCATCCTCCGTGTTCCTCCCCTTGCACGGGGGTCGTGGAGCGCCCTCGGCGGCAAGGACATGCCCCCCATCACCGGAGCGGGCGGTCCTCTTCTTCCTCCTCTTTTCTCGCTGCCCGGAACAGGCAGCGGACTCGGGGGCAGCCGCAACCGCCGCACCAGAGCCGGAGGAGTTCCAGGTCCACGCCTCCTCCTTCCGGGTGTTGACGATAAAATTTGGTAAGCAAATCTATCTACAAGAATCGGAAACACGATGTAGTCCGAAGCGGATTTGAAGATATGCAAGGATTTGGGAAAAAGAGTGCGCATCGGCTGGAGTCCGAATCGGCTATGAACTGATCGGCAGAGTTAAAGTTGGACAAGGTTAGTCGATGGAGCCGATCTCGGTATTATGACTCGATACACGTCATCGGGTTGTATCAGCGTGTTTCATATGGATTGCCATGCACGGATAGAGTCCTGAGGAGGCAATTGTATCTATTAATTAGGATATTTTATGTAATTTCCTTATAGATATTCTTGGTAAGAGTCCGCCTAAGGGACTTGTTCGTTAGTTGGATTTGTAATAGGTTAGTATGAGTCGTGTTCGTGATGGACAATATTTGTATTTTCGGGTATAAATATAATCCCGAGGCCTTGTAAATAATAACAACATACTTTCAATCAATCTCGGCGCATCGCCACCTTTGTTTCTTATTTCCGGCAAGCTTGTGCTCTCGAGTCGTGCTGCATCAATTTGATCTTCGGCGAGAAGGTATATCTTGTCATGGCAATTTGCATTATTGGGATTAGTGCTTACATCTTTATGACACTCTAGTTCTATCTTGCAAGTTTCACAGTTATCATATATATCATATAACTTAGATCAATAATGCTAATTCCTATATCGGCTAGATCCGTTTTAGGGTTTCGACGATATCGGCTAGTTTACTTTGTTGATTCATATTATATGATGTATCTACCATCCTGATTTGATGTTTTTGGCTTGTTACATATCATTCTTCTTCATGCTTAATGCTGCATTGGTTCAGTTTAACCTATTAGGTTATCCTAGAATCATGATCTATAACATGCTTTACGATTGTCAATAGGGATAGTATCGGAGTTTTAGCCGATCTTATCTATTCTTGGAATATTTGACATGGTTTTATTCTTTGTTTGATGTTCTATATTCAGTTCTTAATGCTTTATCATGAGATCGTATCGGATTCACGACCAATATACAATTAGATCTAGATATCGGCTATGACATTAGTCTTATGTGGTCATTATTTCATGTTGTGATAGACTTAAACAGTTTATACTGTCTCGGTTCAGTCCGATCAGTCCGATCTATACCAATTGTTTATTTCTAAAGCAATGTTGATCTTTTAATTACATAATATTGATGTCTACAGCCGATATGCTAATATTAGGGTTATTTTCATACTTATTCATATACCTTACAGCCGATTCATGCTTTTTTGCATCGGCTAGGCTACATACGATATGAAATCGGCCCTATGGCCGATTGTCTATCGTTTAATAATATTCTTTGCATATTCTTTCTTGTTGATTGCAGGATCAAATCAACTGGACCCCAAGTTAGGACCTGCACTAGAGTAAAGCAAACCTCTCAGGCCAGTGTGTTGTTTGCATCAACACGCTTTTGGCACACCCGGTGGGACTTAGTGTCATCATGTCTCCAAACATCACTGAAGTTTCAGAGGACAACATCTTGCCGATCACGGTCGAGCAGCTGAATGAGGAGCAGAGAGAAGAGATGAGGCAAATGCTGGATCAACTTCAGAATCAATACCTGCACTCATTCACGGTGACTCGGCAAGGTACGGTTGTACAAAGAACCAAAGTCCAAGTGCTGATGATCGTGAAGCAAGACCCAAGTACTTCCGGATCAGGAGAAGAAAAAGATAAACAGACCAAGGTTGAGTCAAGCGATGAAGAACTCCGTACATTGCAAGATCGTATCGATTCGACAGTGCACCATGCTTTGGTCAACCAGTCTGGAATGCTTGTAAATACCTTGACAAACATGATCAAGTCAGTGGTCGACGGAACGATAGCCCAGGAAAAGGCTAAAGGACCTATATACTTGCCGGACGGCACGTTCCCAGCATATAGAACCGTGAAGACAGATATCGGCGGGAATCAAGGAAATCAGCAAGTGCTTCAAACACAGGCTCCATCGGCTCCCTTCTCAAGTTCAAATATTCCATCAATTCTAACCAGATAACAGCCGATCACTGGGGGGCAAGCATCAACTCAGTTAACACCAGAGCAGCTGATGAGTATTCTCCACCCAAGACCGCTGGTTGTTGACACATCTTATCCAATTCCTTCGGTTACACAACAGCCGATTGGGATCACTCAGCCGATAAGCCAGCAGTACAACACAGAACTCCCATACGTACCACCTCAGGGCATATCGGCTGGCTTCAATAATCTTTATCAGCCTCACTCACCACGACCTCAGCCGATCCAATACGGCCAGATGGATCCATTACAGCAGCAGTATGGTGGAGCAACACCCCATCAACCCTGGGCCGATATGATCGCTGACGTCATGAGGGAGCAATTTGGACTCAAGCCAAAAGACAATGGCAACATGTATCGGCATCCATATCCAGAATACTTTGATCGAGTTCCGTTGCCAAACCGATACAAGGTGCCAGATTTCTCTAAGTTCTCGGGACAAGATAATATATCGACTTATGAACATGTTAGCCGATTTCTAGCTCAATGTGGTGAGGCATCGGCTACAGAAGCTCTCAGAGTTCGTTTGTTCCCACTCTCACTATCTGGATCGGCATTCACTTGGTTTTCATCCTTGCCATACAACTCGATCAGGAGTTGGGCCGATCTGGAGAAACAATTTCATAAATACTTTTTCAGTGGAGTTCAAGAAATGAAGCTATCGGACCTCACGGCAATCAGGCAGAAATCAGACGAGTCGGTCCCAGATTATATTCAACGATTCAGAGATGTGAGGAACAGATATTACAGTTTGTCTTTAACAGATTCTCAGTTAGCCGATTTGGACTTCCAAGGATTGCTGGCACCGATTAGAGAATGATTTTCAGCCCAAGACTTTGAAAGTTTAGCACATCTGGCTCAAAAGGTATCGGCTCATGAGACAAGGTTCCAGGAAGCCAGGAAGTTTATCAAGAAGACAAACAATGTGAACAATGTTTACAATTATGACTCTGACTCCGAAGACGATGACCTAGAAATCAATGCAGCCGAGTGGGCTAGTAATAAGAAGACGGTGATCTGTCAATGGGCCAAGAATTCGGGGATGGAGAAAAGGTTTGACTTGATATTACCAAGGCCGATAAGATCTTCGATCTCCTTCTTCAGGAAAAACAAATTCAGCTGCCAGTAGGACACGTTATCCCATCGACCGAGGAGTTGAAGAAAAGGAAATATTGCAAATGGCACAATACAGGATCTCATAACACCAATGATTGCAAGGTTTTCAGACAACAAATCCAGTCAGCTATCGAACAAGGAAAAATTAAGATTGATGGATCCAACATGATGAAGCCGATGAAGATAGATGGATACCCGTTTCCAGTCAACATGGTCCATTCTGGCATAATCGAAACACAGCCGATGAAAGCAAAAACTACACCAGAAGTATCAGATCGGCTAGCATGATCAGCAAAAATCAAAACAGGAGCCAAGGGGAGGAGGAGTCATATTCTCAGGAAAAGTACTTTGATCCCCATTGGAGTTGTGAGTTTTTCAGATTCTGCTGGAATGAGGGGATGAGATTGCCATCTATCAAAGATTGCCCCGGATGTAGTGATCCTGAAGCCCAATTCATCCAACGACCAAGCCGATGGAACACGGTAACACATCAACCGATCCAAGCAAGACTGCCGGTCCATGAAAGACTTGGGCCGATGCGACAAGACAATAACGAAGATGATTCACTTGGAGAATCCAAGCCAATACATCCTCAATGGTGCCCTTCTGGAATATTTACCAAAAACCAGAAAAGAAGAGTTCAAAGAATGAGGAACAGGGAGCAATTCCAAGAGGTTGAGGGAGAGATTGAGCATCGGCTGAGGCAGAAGACAAAGAAAGTCTGGCGCGTGAAGACCAAAGTGGTGCCAGCCGATGAAGTCAGAGCCGATCACAACAAGAATCAACAACGCAAGGGCAAGGAAGTGATGTCATCTGAGATAAATATGGTATTTATGTTGCCAGCCGAATATGCAGTAGAGCAAGTCGTCGAACAAGAAGAAAATCTGCCATTGACTAAATTGGTATTATCTCCAGAGCAAGCTGTTTTTAAGAAGCCCGAGGGAACAGATCATCGGCACCTCAGGCCACTCTATGTCAAGGGATTTGTCAATGGTAAGCCGATGTCAAAGATGCTAGTCGATGGAGGAGCAGCTGTAAATCTTATGCCTTACACAACATTCAGAAAGCTTGGGAAGAATTCAGAGGATTTGATCAAGACTAACATGGTTCTGAAGGACTTTGGCGGTAATCCATCTGAGACCAAGGGAGTTTTGAATGTGGAGTTAACCATTGGCAGCAAAACAATTCCAACCACGTTCTTTGTTATTGATGGGAAGGGTTCCTACAGTCTATTGCTGGGAAGAGATTGGATCCATGCTAACTGTTGCATCCCTTCAACAATGCATCAAAGTTTGATTCAATGGCAAGGAGACCAAATTGAAATCGTGCCAGCCGATAGGTCAGTTAACGTAGCCTGTGCCGATTTATCTATTTGGGAGATGGAAGGAATTGATTGTTTATCTGGAAAAGTTTGGCAAGGAGATTACTTAAAGATTTCTGATGATGCCATACAGCCAACAGGAGATGGAGAGCCCCAATTCTTATTTTGAGGGTGCCGTGGAGGGTTCCAAATTCTACACAGAAGATACTATCGATGATCTCGACGGCAAGCTTGGTCAAGGTTTTATGTCGGCCGATGAACTAGAAGAAATTGATATTGGACCAGGTGATAGGCCTAGGCCGACATATATTAGTAAAGGTTTATCAAAAGAATTTAAATGTAAAGTAATTGCACTCTTAAAGGAATATAGAGATTATTTTGCTTGGGAATACTATGAGATGCCAGGGCTTAGCCGATCGATAGTCGAACATCGGCTCCCTATAAAACCAGGATATCGGCCATACAAGCAACCCCCAAGACGTTGTAAGGCTGCAATGTATGATGCTATTAAGGCCGAGATTACAAGACTCTATGATGCTGGTTTCATTAGACCGTGCCGATATGCTGAGTGGATTTCTAATATAGTACCAGTTATCAAGAAAAACGGCAAGCTCAGGGTTTGGATTGATTTCAGAGACCTAAATAAAGCTACACCGAAAGATGAATACCCAATGCCAGTAGCCGATCAACTTGTAGATGCAGCATCTGGACATAAAATCATCAGTTTCATGGATGGCAATGCTGGTTATAATCAAATCTTTATGGCTGAGGAGGATATTCATAAGACTGCCTTTAGATGCCCTGGTGCTATCGGCTTGTATGAGTGGGTAGTTATGACTTTCGGCTTGAGGAGTGCTGGTGCAACATATCAAAGAGCCATGAACTACATTTTTCACGATCTTATCGGTGCATTGGTGGAGATATATATAGATGATGTGGTGGTTAAATCTAAGGAGGTTGATGATCATATAGCCGATTTGAAACAAGTTTTATAAAGAGCAAGAAAATATGGGTTGAAGATGAATCCTACTAAGTGTGTTTTTGGAGTATCGCCTGGTCAATTTCTTGGGTTTCTGGTCCATGAGAGGGGGATTGAAATTCCTCAGAGGAGTATTGAAGCAATTAAGGACATAAAACCTCCAGAAGACAAGACCAAGTTACAATCATTGATCGGCAAAATAAATTTTGTTCGGTGCTTCATATCAAATTTATCTGGTCAAATAGAGCCATTTACCCCTTTATTGAGGTTGAAAGCCGATCAAGAGTTTATCTGGGGAGAGAAGCAGCAACAAGCATTGGACAATATCAAGGAATATTTGAGTACTCCTCCAGTTCTTATACCGCCGCAGAAAGGGATTCCATGCAAGTTATATTTGTCAGCCGATCAAAATTCCATCGGCTCAGTCTTGATCCAGGAGGTTGAGGGGAAAGAAAGAGTTATATTCTACCTTAGCAGACGCTTGTTGGATGCAGAAACAAGATATTCACCTGTGGAGAAGTTATGCTTATGTTTATATTTTTCCTGCACGAAGTTGAGGCATTATCTACTATCCAATGAGTGTATCATAGTTTGCAAGGCCGATGTGGTGCGTATATGCTATCGGCTCCAGTTTTGAAAGGACGCATTGGTAAGTGGATCTTTGCTTTGTCAGAATTTGATCTCAGATATGAATCGGCTAAGGCAGTTAAAGGGCAAGTGATAGCCGATTTTATAGTTGAACACAGGGATACTAGCGTAGAAAATATTGACATTATGCCATGGACCTTATTCTTTGATGGATCAGTTTGCACTCATGGTTGTGGTATCGGCTTGATAATCATATCGCCTAGGGGGGAAAGTTTCCAGTTTGCTTTTACTATTAAACCATACGCTACAAATAATCAAGCAGAATATGAGGCTGTTCTCAAGGGACTTCAGTTATTAAGAGAAGTTGAGGCCGATGCTGTTGAAATTATGGATGATTCATTATTGGTGATAAGTCAATTATCTGGAGAATATGATTGCAGAAATGATATTTGATGATATACAACGAGAAATGCCAAGAGCTGATGAAAACTTTCAAGATAGTTACTTTGAAGCATATTCCTAGGGAGCAAAATATCGAAGCCAATGATCTAGCTCAAGGTGGATCAGGCTATAACCCGATGTTACAAGGGATTGAAGTAGAAGTGGCATGCATTCCAGCCGATGATTGGATGTTTGATGTTTTTGAGTATCTAAAGAATTCTTCCAAATCGGTTTCAAGGAAATTACGATATAACGCTCTTAAGTATGTTATCTTGGATGATGTTTTATACTATCGGACGATTGATGGAGTTCCTTTAAAATGCTTATGCATGGAGGAAGCAAAAGTTGTCATGTGTGAAGTTCATGAAGGTATCTGTGGGACACATCAATCGGCTCATAAAATGAAGTGGTTAATTCGGAGGGTTGGATATTTTTGGCCGACAATGCTGGAGGATTGTTTCTGATATTACAAGGGTTGTCAGGATTGTCAGAAATTTGGAGCAATTCAGAGAGCACCAGCATCGGCTATGAACCCTATTATCAAGCCATGGCCGTTCAGGGGATGGGGTATTGATATGATCGGCCAGATTAATCCTCCATCGAGCAAAGGGCATAAATTCATATTGGTTGCAACTGATTATTTCACAAAGTGGGTTGAGGCGATTCCATTGAAGAAAGTTGACAGTCAAGATGCAATCAATTTTGTCAAGGAGCATATTATATACAGGTTTGGTTTGCCACAGACGATTACAACTGATCAAGGTTCCATATTTGTGTCTGATGAGTTTGTTCGGTTTGCCGATAGCATGGGAATTAAGTTGTTGAATTCTTCACCATATTATGCACAAGCAAATGGACAGGCTGAGGCATCTAATAAAAGCTTGATCAAATTGGTTAAGAGAAAGATAGCCGAATACCCCAAGAAGTGGCATACTATTTTGGCTGAATCATTGTGGTCCTATCGGATGGCTTGCCATGGTGCAATTCAGGTACCTCCTTATCAACTTGTTTATGGGCATGAAGCTGTGATACCATGGGAAACCAATATCGGCTCGAGGACGATTTCTTTACAGGATGAGTTAACAGCCGATGATTATCATAATTTGATGGTTGATGAATCAGAAGATTTGGTACAAGCTAGATTGCGAGCTCTTGCAAAAGTTAGAAAAGATAAGGAGAGAGTTGCCAGGCATTACAATAAGAAAGTTGTGCCCAAATCCTTTGTAGAAGGCGAGCTGGTTTGGAAATTGGTGCTGCCGATAGGGGCTAGAGATAATAAATTCGGCAAGTGGTCACCGAATTGGGAAGGACCGTTTCAAGTCCACAAATGTGTTTCTAAAGGAGCCTACATGTTAAAAGGGCTTGATGGGGAAGTTTTTGGACGAGCGCTTAATGGAAAATACTTGAAGAAATATTACCCAAGTGTTTGGATTGGTTCATAATCGGCTATGGTTGCCGGTTTATGATTGATAGCCGATATGTTTACATCGCCTTTAGATGGCCGATATTTTTATCGCCCTTAGACATATAAGTTCGTAGCATTGTGTTCCCTACTACAAACTTGGGGGCATGGAGGATAATAAGTTGGAAATTTTTGAGCAATTCAATTTCAGAATTTGGCTAGGTATAAAATCGGCTCGATAGCCGATAGCATAAGATATCTCAGTATTTGATTAAGTACAAAATTGGCTTGATGGCCGAAGCATATATTACAGCAAAAATATTTCAAGACAACTTACAGTTTGAGTTACATTAAGCCAAATACTTTTGAATAGCCGATGTAGCTCTTTGCCTAATTTGTTCTACTTCCTCAATGGCTTGAGCATCAGCTGCGTTTGATCCTGGAATTGGCTTCAAGGCTTTGCTTAAGGCAGCAAGGTGCTTCACAGACTTCTTGAGCTTGGATTTCTGGGTTTCAATAGCTTTGGGCAAATCGGCTTGTTTCTGCTCCTCGATAGTGATCTCTGCTCTACAGGCTTCAAGTTGTTGAATAAAATCGGCTTCTTTCTTTTTCAGTTCTTCTATCTTCTGTTGAGTAGAGTTTGGACCAGCTTCTAGTTCGTCCAATTTGGATTTCTCTTCAGTAACTTGTTGTCGGCTGGATTGTATATTTGCCTCAAGAGCAGCACGCTCTAGCCGATCTGAGATTCTTTGTCTTGCCCTTTCCAATTTGAAATGGTGTTGCTCAAAAAAGACTGCAGGAGAGATCATCTCTTTGAGCTCATCAGGGATTTGATTCTGGATTTCTTCAAATCTTGCCCTGATCGGCCTGCAGTTTACAACTAATGTGTTTAGGGAAGCACTCAGTCAGTCTGCGATATCAACTAAGATTTTTCTTAAGTCTTCAGAAATTGGAGAGATGGCCTTGCTAATTGTTTCTTCCTCATCCAGGAATTGATTTATGTCAAAAGAAAACATATCGGCTAACAGTTGAAATAGGGGAAGGTTGATAAGTGATACAATTATGAGTTAGCCGATAGATATAAGAATGAAGAGTACTTACAGGAATGTGAGGAGCTGGAGCTGTAGTAGCAGCCTCTTCATCTTGTCGGCTAGCTGCGGCCGATGGAGTATGTTCACTGGATACATGTTGAGGAGATGGTACCTGAGGGGGCTGTAATAATAATAAGTGGTCAGTATCAGCTAAGGATGAGATTAAAGATGGAGTAAGGTGAGATTACCGATGCTGGTGGAGAAGTTGGTGTTTTCCTTGTGGCGACTTGTTTCTTCTTGGGCTGAAAAGAGATGGATGAGTTAAGAGAATTTGAAGTATGGAAGTAAATGATGATAAGTTAGAATATTTTACTTGTGTTTTTTGAGGAGGCTTCGGAGGACTTGGAGTTTTTGCAGCTTGAGATTGTACTGCAGGAGGTGTATCGGCTTGAGGAATAATGATCTTGGTTTCACTACATTGAGCAGCGGCCTCATCAATTGCTTCCTCCATCTCAATGTCTTTGAGGATATCATCTATCTTTTGAGCTTGGCTGTTTTCTTTTGTCGTTTGGATGGTTTCTTTAAGAGTGTTGGTTTCACAGCAACCTGTTTTGTCCTTCTTTTCTTGTCTCCGGTTTACATCGGCTCTCTTAATTGACCTTGAAGCAAGGTGGTGGTTTTCGGGGCGTTGAAGCCGATGATGGATGGAGCTGGTCCATTGCCGTTTGGGAGTTTGGCCATAGCATATTCTATGGGTTTGCCACTTCAGCTGACAAGAGGGGTAGGAGAATCTGTTGTCTGCAAGGAAAATTGTTGAATTATGAGAATTAAGTAGTTGATAGTAATGAAATACAAGAGCTTGAGAGGAAAGTTTTACCTGAGGGGCCAAGTCTGGTATAATTCGGGTGAGATATGATTCAACTGACAAATGGAATATGTGACTTTTTATCTCTGACCACCATCTGTCAAACTGGATGCTCCTCATCAAAATAATGTTGAATCTGTCGATGCTGCCGAGAGGGGGACCAGGGATGTTGAGCAATTTATCCATGCCGATGGGTAGTGTGCCCATGCCAAATTGTCTTGCTGCTGATGCTGGATAGTAGAACTCATAGGAGGGTTGAACATTTCTGCCTTAAGATATGCCAACTGGGAGTATGCATGGTGAGATTGCAGCAGTTAGGATTTCTCTGGGTTTCTCAAATCTTTCATCATTGATTTCATTCAGCCTAAAGTCAGTTGGCAGTTCAAAGCTTCTGTAGGTGTCGTAAGCAAACCAAATTCGGCTGTCTCTGGGGAATCCATCATAAAAGTTGCCGAACCAGTTATGGAAGTGCTCAGCTGATGGTCCATGTCCAGCATAACTGGTGGCTGCCTCTCCAAATGACATGCATCGGCGCATTTGGTTTGATTCTTCATCATTTTCAGAATCGGCTGTGGAAGGGAATTCTGCCTCTAGGAGTGATGGCCTTTTTGCAACCTTCAGAGTATGCAGGGTTAGCCAGAGTTGGATAAACCACCATGGGCCGCCAGTATTCACATTGGCATCCATTATCAGTTTGGCCGATGATTGGTGTAGCATCTGATATGCTACTCCTAGCAAATATTTTCCCAAAGAGAATTCTCTTTTCAAGACTAGGGCTTCGGCTAGATGTTGCCAATTGGCTGTTGGGCCGCAGGTGGATCCACAAAATAAGAATTTATCTAGCCACATCATCAGGAAAGCGGCATGTTCTCTAGCCGATACAGAGCCTGTTCCCATGTTGTCAGAAATAAAACCAGACCAGCCACCGATGTTTTTGGTTTTAAACTTATAAGTGCATTTGGTCTGCATACTGCTGGGGTTGGCCGGTGTGGTTATGTCTAGGCCAGTGATCATGGTTATGTCCAGCAAGGTGGGAGTCATCGGCCCTTGGTTGAACATAAAGCAGTTGAAGGTATCTGACCAAAAATATACAGCCGAAGACAGCATCGGCTCATCTTTCTTCATATCGGCTATGGATAAGGACAGGCATTGGGCTATCCCTATTTCGTCCCAGTGATCTTGCTTGCTAGCTGCAACCCTTTTATACCAGTCTATCCACTTATCGACTTGAGAGGGCCAAGATCTGAAAGTTGTGATCCAGTGGGAAAGGGATGGATTTGCCTGCCTAAAGGGAATTCTGTTTGTCTCTGCGTTGATGATGTCGGTAGGATCTAAATCGCCTATCGGACCCAGGAAGAAGTGGTTGGGTTCACTGAGTTTTGGAACAGCTACTTGGTGACTTAGATGCTACAGATTAAAGAGGGAAAAGAGGGATGAAGGCAGAGTAAAAATGAAGAAATTTAAGGAAAAGATTGGAGTCGATGGGGGACTTACCTCGGCATATTCTATGGCGGCGGATTGCGGTAGATTCGGTGAAGTTGCCATTGTTGCGCGGAGTTCGTCACCGGAGCGGATTTGTTGCTTTTGTCGCCGGAGTGGAGAGAGAAGGTGTTCGCCGGAGTTCACGGGAAAATTTGGTGGCTTGAGCAGTGAAAATGGAGTTAACGCCGTGAAATATCCGGGAGAGCGGTTGGTATTTAAATAATTAGGTGTGTAACGGTCACAGGGGTAACCCTAGAATTTTGCGGTTGAAAAGAGATAATTCCGTTGCATTATAAATACTTCGGAATTGGGGGGCATGTGTTGACGATAAAATTTGGTAAGCAAATCTATCTACAAGAATCGGAAACACGATGTAGTCCGAAGTGGATTTGAAGATATGCAAGGATTTCCGAAACAGAGTGCGCATCGGCTGGAGTCCGAATCGGCTATGAACTGATCGGCAGAGTTAGAGTTGGACAAGGTTAGCCGATGGAGCCGATCTCGGTATTATGACTCGATACACGTCATCGGGTTGTATAACCGTGTTTCATATGGATTGCCATGCACGGATAGAGTCCTGAGGAGGCAATTGTATCTATTAATTAGGATATTTTATGTAATTTCCTTATAGATATTCTCGGTAAGAGTCCACCTAAGGGACTTGTTCGTTAGTTGGATTTGTAGCAGGTTAGTATGAGTCGTGTCCGTGATGGACAATGTTTGTATTTTCGGGTATAAATATAATCCTGAGGTCTTGTAAATAATAACATACTTCAATCAATCTCGGCGCATCGCCACCTTTGTTTCTTATTTCCGGCAAGCTTATGCTCTCGAGTCGTGCTGCATCAATTTGATCTTCGGCGAGAAGGTATATCTTGTCATGGCAATTTGCATTATTGGGATTAGTGCTTACATCTTTATGACACTCTAATTCTATCTTACAAGTTCCACAGTTATCGTATATATCATATAACTTAGATCAATAATGCTAATTCCTATATCGGCTAGATCCGTTTTAGGGTTTCGACGATATCGGCTAGTTTACTTTGTTGATTCATGTTATATGATGTATCTACCATCCTGATTTGATGTTATTGGCTTGTTACATATCATTCTTCTTCATGCTTAATGCTGCATTGGTTCAGTCCAACCTATTAGGTTATCCTAGAATCATGATCTATAACATGCTTTACGATTGTCAATAGGGATAGTATCGGAGTTTCAGCCGATCTTATCTATTCTTAGAATATTTGACATGGTTTTATGCTTTGTTTAATGTTCTATATTCAGTTCTTAATGCTTTATCATGAGATCGTATCCGATTCACGACCGATATACAATTAGATGTAGATATCGGCTATGACATTAGTCTTATGTGGTCATTAGACTTAAACAGCTTATACTGTCTCGGTTCAGTCCGATCTATACCAATTGTTTATTTCTAAAGCAATGTTGATCTTTTAATTACATAATATTGATGTCTACAGCCGATATGCTAATATTAGGGTTATTTTCATACTTATTCATATACCTTACAGCCGATTCATGCTTTATTGCATCGGCTAGGCTACATACGATATGAAATCGGCCCTATGGCCGATTGTCTATCGTTTACTAATATTTTTTGCATATTCTTTCTTATTGATTGCAGGATCAAATCAACTGGCACGCCTTTGAATTTAAGACCCCAAGTTAGGACCTGCACTAGAGTAAAGCAAACCTCTCAGGCCAGTGTGTGTTTTTTGCATCAACACCGGGCCACATGGTCCGCAAGCTCAAAAACCTGCGCGGTGGTCTGGGGCTCCTTGGAGGCGATCTTCTCCAGCATGCGGTTATGTCGCACTCCCCTAAACGCGTATATCACCGCGTGCGCGGGGATACAGGGGATGGTTTTGCGGACCTGGCAGAACCGCTGTATATATGACTGGAGGGACTCATCGTCCCTCCACTGCACTGCGTGCAGATCAGCTTCCTCTCCTGGGCGTGGATATGTGCCCTGAAAGTTCATGTTGAACTGTTGGCACAATCCTCCCAGGAGTGGACCGAGGCGGGTGGCAAGTTCATGAGCCAACCCCGCGCTTGGCCTTTTAGGGCCATGGGGAAAAAGTTCACCATGACCCTGTCGTCACCCCCCGCCGCCTCTATTCCAGTCGTGTAGATCTGAAGGAACTCAGTGGGGTTGACGCTACCGTCGTATTTTTCCGGGATGCTGGGCCGTAACTTTGGGGCCCATCGGACATTCCGAAGACTCGCCACAAAGGCACGGCAACTAGCGCCGACGACAGGGGAAACGGGGGGCCTACCCTTATGGCCGCTAGGGCGTACGGTGGCCGTGGATGCGGCGCCCTCTCCCGTTTGGATGGCGCGGCGCTCACGCGCCGACGCTCGATGCTGAGCAGGGCATCCGGCTCATCATATAGACTCTCGTGACGCCCGCGAGTAGCCGTGGGCGTCGAGGAGGGAAGCTGAGGACGAGCGGCGGGCGTGGGCCGCCGCTCGTCGTGCTCTTCGCCTTGCCGATGAAGAGGCGGTGGTCGCGGTGCCGGATGACCCGGTCGCTGATGAGCGGCTGCCGGTGTCCAGCTGCTGCTACGCCGCCTTGACCAGGTTGGCTACGTCGTCCAGCCAGGGCTGGACGGGGGCCTCTGGGCCCGTGGAGATGGGCGGGTGGCGCAGGAGCGCTCCCGCCGCCTGGAGGACGCCCTGAGGGGTGCCGCCATCACTATAGACCAGACGGTGGCCCCCTTGGGACGGCGCCGCTGCTCGTCGCTGGGCCACGGGGAGGTGGCAGAGCCCTCCGGCTCCTTCCGCGCTTTCCCCAGCTCGGGACTTCGGTGGAGGCGGTGACGGGGTATGCGCTCGGTGACGGGGATGCAGCTCTCCGCGGTCATCGCTGATGCTCGGTGTGGGCGTGCGGATCACCGCCTCTTCAGCCATAGGGCTGACTCAGCGATGCTTGGTGCGCATGCAAGGAGTGGGAACCGAAAAAAAGCATCTACGCGCCCCTACCTGGCACGCCAGCTGTCGAAGGGTAAACTCCGCAGCTGGGGACTATGCAGGCCCCCTTTTTGAGTTCGGCTCAGGGCGCGAAAGAGAGGTGTTCTCGAACCCCAATCCCGGTGCGCCGGCGAGATGGAGAGATCGCGAGAGAGAGGACAGTGGCACGCAAGCAAGTATACAGGTTCGGGCCGCCGGTGAGGCATAATACCCTACTCCTGTGAGGTGGACTATCTGTGTGAGCTTTTGCTCTCAAGAGTTGGACTCAGAAAGAACCAACCCAAGGGGAAACAACCAGAGAGCAGAACCCCTTTTCCCTAGGCCTGGGCCTCCTTTTATACCTCAAGGGGACACCACATGGGCCAGATAGGCCATAATCCAGAGAAAAGGAAAAAGTTGTTTTACAATTAAGTGCCACACTATGGC
Organism: Oryza punctata; assembly: GCA_000573905.2. Taxonomy (NCBI): domain Eukaryota; kingdom Viridiplantae; phylum Streptophyta; class Magnoliopsida; order Poales; family Poaceae; genus Oryza; species Oryza punctata. The sequence continues at coordinate 14,649,283 of CM002497.2, forward strand.
TTGCGGCCGAAGTCTACCGTCGTGTAGCACCGGCATGACTCCTGCCAGACCGCCCATCATCGAAGAATGACACTGTATGTCATTCTTCATTAAACGGCCAAAGGCTTGCTTGTCCGGCCGTATGCGGTGCGATGCGGCAGGTGATTAGACCTGACGCACCAACTCTGGCGAGGTATGTAAGCCGAAACGGCTCACATAATCCTAATGTGACCTAACGGGAGGCGCAGCATACCTACCGCGCATGCGGTAGCCGACTGCGACCGGTGTCAGATGCGTGCGTGCGTGTCATTCCTCATTTAATGCGGCACGCGCGCACGTAGGCGCACTACGGCTGCCTCGCCATCAATGGAGGTAGGTGAGTGGCGCTGGGAGCGCTCACCTACTCCATTACGCATGGCGGCAGCCCGAGGGGGTCGGGGGAGCCCGACCCCTTCCGCGCTATCCCCCGAGGGGGCACCATGTCTCAGGAGGGCATCCGCCACGTCACCCTCGGGCGGATCCCCCCTCGGGGGATGGCCACGTGGCCGTACGGGACCGCCTCAGACCCAAAGTCGGCATACCCCTGGGCCCATGTCACCGACATTTTGCTACTAGAAGGAAAACCTGTTGCATATTTTAGTGAAATGTTCAGTGGGCCTGTTCTGAATTATTCTACTTATGATAAGGAATTGTATGCTCTTGTGCGAACTTTAGAAACATGGCAGCATTATTTGTGGCCCAAGGAATTTGTCATACATTCTGATCATGAGTCTTTGAAGCATATTCTTAGTCAAGGGAAACTGAACCGTAGACATGCTAAGTGGGTTGAATTTATTGAATCTTTTCCTTATGTTATCAAACACAAGAAAGGGAAGGAAAATATCATTGTTGATGCATTGTCTAGGAGATATACTTTGTTGACACAAGTTGACTACAAGATTTTTGGCCTCAAAACAATTAAAAACCAATATGCGCATAATGCTGATTTTAAAGATGTGTTGCTGCATTGTACGGATGGAAGAACATGGAACAAATTCGTCTTCAATGATGGGTTTGTTTTTAGAGCTAACAAGCTATGCATTCCAGCTAGCTCTGTTCGCTTGTTGTTGTTGCAGGAAGCGCATGGAGGTGGTTTGATGGGGCACTTTGGTGCCAAGAAGATGGAGGACATCCTTGCTGGCCATTTCTTTTGGCCAAAGATGAGAAGAGATGTGGAGAGATTCATTGCTCGCTGCACTACATATCAAAAGGCTAAGTCACGCTTAAGTCCACATGGTTTGTATATGCCTCTCCCTGTTCCTACTGTTGCTTGGAAAGATATTTCAATGGATTTTGTGTTGGGATTGCCTAGGACCAAGAGGGGGCGTGATAGCATTTTTGTGGTTGTGGATAGATTTTCTAAAATGGCACATTTCATACCATGTCATAAAACTGATGATGCTACTCATATCGCTAATTTGTTCTTTCGAGAAATTGTTCGTTTGCATGGTGTGCCAAACACAATTGTTTCTGATCGTGACACTAAATTTCTTGGCCTTTTTTGGAGAACTTTGTGGGCTAAATTGGGGACTAAGGTTTTGTTTTCTACTACTTGTCATCCCCAAACTGATGGACAAACTGAAGTTGTGAATAGAACCTTATCTACTATGCACAGGGCTGTTTTGAAGAAAAATATTAAGGTGTGAGAAGAATGCTTGCCTCATATTGAATTTGCTTATAATCGTTCCTTGCATTCTACTACAAATATGTGCCCATTTCAAATTGTGTATGGTTTGTTGCCTCATGCTCCAATTGATTTGATGCCTTTGCCATCTTCTGAAAAACTGAATTTTAATGCTAAGCAACGTGCTGAGTTCATGTTAAAACTGCATGAGACAACTAAAGAAAACATAGAGTGCATGAATGGTAAGTATAAGTCTGCTAGTGACAAAGGTAGAAGGGAATTGAATTTTGAACCTGGAGATTTGGTTTGGTTGCATTTGCGAAAAGAACGGTTTCCTGATTTGAGAAAATCCAAATTGATGCATAGAGCTAATGAACTATTTAAAGTGTTAGCAAAGATTTCGATTTGCCAACCGATTTTGGGGTTAGCCCCACCTTTAACATTGCAGATTTGAAGCCGTATTTTGGAGAAGAAGTTGAGCTTGAGTCGAGGACGACTCAAATGCAAGAAAGGGAGGATGATGAGGACATCAATACCATCGATACATCCACGTCGCCACAATTACAGCTTCATGGTCCTATTACTCGCACTCATGCACGTCAACTCAACTATCAGGTCAGTTCATTCTTAAGTTCATGTTCCTCTTCTTTATAACTCGGAGATGCGTGCTCTCTTGTTTTACTCAGGAACGATAAAGAGGATCCAAAAGGGAGAGGATTCGCACGGGGTGGATTCGGACTACAGGACAGCACCAACTTTTTACGGCCGCCACGACTCCATGTGAACTCCAATTTGGGCGTGCAAGTACTTCATGGAAAGCTTATCAAGTCTACTTTCAAATGGATCTAGCCACATGTCTATATCTGTTCTGGAGCGACCGCAATTGTCGTTTTACTACCGAGTGTTTTTCTGTCCACGGTGTTGCGTCACCTCTTTTTGGGCCAATGGGTTGTGTATCAAGTTGGGCCCATTAGGGGCGCGTCCTAGGGTTAGAGCATGACCCTGTGGTCATTCTCCCCCTCTTCTTATACCTTTAGCCGCCGCCAAGAACACTTGGGTTTTGATGATTAGAGTTAGCTACTTGCTACCTGCTCACAGCACGCGTGTTGGCTAAATCGCCCGTCTGCCTGTAATCGGAACCCCACCGTATTGTGTTTTTCATAGTGAAACTTTCTGATGTGGACAAAGGTTCCCGATCTTCCGAAAGGTTCTGATAATCAACGATTTGGTGGAGTCACGACACAAATCGATCCGGCTTCTTGAACGAGCACGTTCCCGAGCCCCGCAATCGCAGCACCACGTCTCCTCTGGTTATCAACCGTGCCGAAACCCAGTTGACCTCGCCAAGAAGGCTAATCCCTGCTTGCGAATCGAAGAAAACAAACAAGAACAAAGAAGATTGCAACCAAAATTGCAGATGAATGATTGAGCTCACAAGTTGAGGTCTTACAAACCGATCTAGCGGCGAAACTGTTTTTGACAGATTAATCTAAGAAAAACCCAAAAACTAAAGATGGTGACGGCTACAGATATATGGAGTTTAGGGTCGTGCAAGCACCCCTTGACGCAACTCTAATGGTCTCCAACACGATACACGGCCCAAAGGCCCAAATACGGCGTCGCAGCGCTGGAACCGATTCTGAACATCAACTTGTTCGGTCAATTCCTGATGACTCGTAACAAATTTGGACATGGGATCAGAACCATTGGAAAGGTTATCTTCTTAGATTTCCATCCATAGGAAAGGTTATCTTCTTAGATTTCCATCCATACAAAGAACGCCCCAATCCGAGCACGTTTGCAACCTGAGCGCCCGTTTTAGTGTAGACTGGTCCTGGACTCCGAAATGGACTCGAAGTCAACTTGGTTTGGGCCTCCACCTTAACTTGAACGTCCTCGCTAATCCTCCACGACTCTAAGTGTTTCCTTGTCCTCTCCATTGTTCCTAATCATAATATAATCATTAGGTAGCAATCTATTCTCAAAATCATATAAAGATGAACTTAGGAACGAGCTCACCTCTAAATTCAATTGTCGTGCGTGAACTCTTGTGATTGGACCTTGAATAACCAATGGAGGATTATTGTGTATATCCGAAGGAATGATGTACGCATCATCCTCCCCCTCTTGAATTGAAGTCGTCCTCGACTCAAACTCATCTTTTCTCCCAAGTGGTGCTCTATCCCTCTCATAGGTGGCAATCCCCGGGGTATCTCATCTGGAAAAACGTCCTCGTACTCCTGCAAAAGGTTAGTGACAACACGAGGTATCGAACTAGCAATATCATCAAGAGAAAACAAAGCTTGTTTGCATATCAAGGAATAGCAAATATCATCAGCAGAAATTTCAGCAATGTCACATTTTGTTGCAAGCATAACACCACCCTTCAATTTAATTCCCTCGGCCTTAGAACTAGGTGAAAGCTTGTCCTTTTTAGGTGGAAAAACTGATTTAGCAACTTGCTGATTTTCAGATTCATCAAGTTTCAAACTAGCAACATGTTCTTTATCAGCTTCTACAATTTCAGCAGGGGTTAACGAAACCAAAGTAATTTTCTTTCATTTATGCAGAAAACTGTATCTATTACTTCTACCATGGTGTGTAGCATCATTATCATGTTCCCAAGGACGACCCAACAAAAGTGAACAAGCTTGCATAGGAACCACATCACAATCAACAGAATCAACATATGAACCAATGGAAAACGAAACTCTACAAGATCGTGTTACCTTTGTTTTTCCAGAATCATTTAACCACTGAATATGGTATGGATGTGGGTGTGGGCGTGTGGTCAAACCAAGCTTCTTGACCAAGTCAGAACTCACCAAATTATTGCAGCTACCTCCATCAATGATCACACGTGCACGACGGTTGTTGATGACGAAAAAAATCTGGAACAAATTATGGCGTTGCAACCTTTCAGATTGTTGTACCTACGTGCTAAGCACCCGCTGTACAATAATGTTCATGTAGGTCGCTGTGTCCTCACGCCCAAGGAATTCTCCATCCTCAGCATCAACTCCTTCCTTCTCTTCTTCTTCATCATCTTCAACATCGGAGGTGCTGATATAGCCATCTTCTGTGGCAATGTATGCCCGTTGACTAGGACAATCCCTCTGCACATGGCCAAATCCTTGGCAGCGGTGACACTGAATGTTTGGAGTGCGTCCCGTCGAAGCGACGGATGAAGCACTCTTAGCGGGTACCTGCGAAAGACTTTTACCTCAATCTGCTGGTCGTGGTGGAGGTAGTTTTAGCACTACAGAAACTCCGGATGTAGCTGGTCGCTTATTCTTGCCGTGCTGATCACGTCCCTGCAATTCCTTCTCTGCAAGCATAGCGAACTGAAACAACTGGTTGACAGTGTTAAATTCCTTATAATCAACTATGTTCTGGATTTCAACCCTCAAACCCAAATAAAAACGACAAATGGCATCCTCAGTCCCCTCCACAATGCTACAACGCATTAATCCCTTTTGTAGCTCACCATAGTAATCCTGTACAGATTTATCCCCTTGTTCTAAACGCATCAGTTTATTGAGTAACTCCCTATGATAGGATGGAGGAACAAATCTATCGTGCATAGCTACTTTAAGTTCTTCCCAGGTAGTAGGTAAAACACCCTCGGGAGCTAACCCAGTCCACCAAATGATAGCAAAATCTTTAAACTCACTACTAGCTTATCGAACTCTATGTTGCTCTGGCACAAGATGGGCACTAAATTTTTGCTCTACTGTCATCTCCCAATCAAGGTATTTCTCAGCATCATAATAACTCGAAAAGGTAGGTATTTTAAATTTAACCTTAGCATAAGGATCATCGGGCACACGACTATTATTATTATTATTATTACCTTGTTGGTGGTGGTGTTGAGCGCCACCCATACCTGTCATGTTGAAGCGAAGACGACGTCGTAACCGTGCTTGTCGTGTAGCTTGTTCATCTATATTACCATTGGAATCGAACACCGTGTTTTCTGGATGCCCACCGGCGTTGTTGTTGTTCACTTCCTCATTGGATGGTTGTCGAGTCTCCAAAGCAGCAACCCGATCAGTTAGCATAGACACCCACTTGTCCAACCTCTCCATGTGTTTGCCGAGGTCGAGGTTAATGATGGCTTCTTGGACAGCCCTTGTGACTGCCTCCATCATCTCTTTTTGAACATTTCCTACAACAGTTCTTAGTTGCTCTTGACTGACACAGTCAGCAAAATCCTTGGGAGTCATCTCCTCATTGTCTCCTGCCATTGACACACTAAAACAACAACCAACGGTGAAGGTTATCCCTAATAATCTACTATGTAGGTGTAGTGGTGCCTCTCAACAACTCAGCAATATGGACCACCTTACCAAGTCCTTATAAGGTTCTTACCAGCAAAGCAAAGGATACCTGGGAGGCGTAGTCAGCGATTGCAAGGATCAAGAACCTGTGCTATACAGAAGTAATATATAGAGCTAGGAAGGCTAAATATATGTGAGTGGTACACAATCCATTGACAGATATTAATGCTGAATAAGAAATCCCAAGTCACTTGCCCTCAGTTGCTGGTCTACTCGTGTCCTAGACAGTAGTGGTACCAATGATGGTGCAAAGGAATATGACACTGGTAAACAGCTAGGAAAGACGGACAGGCAAGCTTCGGCGAGTTTCAGCAAAAACAGCAAAACCGTAAGGCTGATAAGCTCAACGGAGCACGTCGTGAGCTCGAGACACTAGTGGAAATCAACTTTTCTTTTTTTTCTTTTATTTTTCTTTTACTTTTTTCTTTTCCAGGAGCACGAAAATAGGCACACCACAAAGTTACAGCTCAATCGGAGTTCATACGTGGCCTATGGAATTTTCTGAAACCACTATTAAGGGAGTGCAGAATCTTGAGAGCTCGAACAGACAATTTTGCAAGCCAAATTTAAGAATTCTGATTTCACCAAACCCACTGAAGGGGGGGAAACGGATGTAAAATTTTTTTCTCTTATTCGAAAAGTTAAATTTTTCCTGATTCTGAGTCCGGATGCAAAAGTTATGGCTGTTTGAAGTTGTGGCTTCCACTAGGTTTTCTAGAGGGGATATAACCTAATCGGTTTTGGCAGTGGAGATGGATATGGTGGTAGCGGAGTTTGGAAAGGTGTTCTGGTGTTGCGTGGTGATCTTGATAAGTGTTTATGATGGTGGAAACGGTTTCTCAAAGGATGAACCCTAACAAACAGGGTGAAGATGATGGTGGCTAGGGTTACAAAGGAAAACACACGACTAGACTAAAACACGAACTAAACCAGCAACAAGAACTTAAACTAGGACTCAAGCTCAACACTACGGACTCTGAAAAGGATCATGCAAAGGCTAAACACGGTCTAGGTTAAGGAGAGACTATCGACTATATTTTTTTTTGGCTTTTCTGTAGACTCTAGGATAACGGCGAAATCAAAAACTAAACTAGGGTAAAGAAACTGAGCGAACCTGACGGTGAACCTAGAGCTCTGATACCACTTGATGTGGACAAAGGTTCCCGATCTTTCGAAAGGTTCTGATAATCAACGATTTGGTGAAGTCGCGACACAAATCGATCTGGCTTCTTTAACGAGCACGTTCCCGAGCCCCGCAATAGCAGCACCACGTCTCCTCTGGTTATCAACCGTGCCGAAACCCGGTTGACCTCGCCAAGAAGGCTAATCCCTGCTTGCGAATCGAACAACACAAACTAGAACAAAGAAGATTGCAACCAAAATTGCAGATGAATGATTAAGCTCAAAAGTTGGGGTCTTAGAAACCGATCTAGCGGTGAAACTGTTTTTGACAGATTAATCTAAGCAAAACCCAAAAACTAAAGATGGTGATGGCTACTAATATATGGAGTTTAGGGTCGTGCAAGCACCCCTTGATGCAACCCTAATGGGCTCCAACACGATACACGGCCCAAAGGCCCAAATACAGCGTCGCGGCGCCGGAACAGATTCTGAACATCAACTTGTTTGGTCAATTACCGATGACTCGTAACAAATTTGGATATGGGACCAGAACCATTGGAAAGGTTATCTTCTTAGCTTTCCATCCATATAAAGAATGCCCGAATCTGAGCACGTATGCAACCTGGGAGCCCGTTTTAGTGCAAACTGGTCCTGGACTCCGAAACGGACTTGAAGTCGTCTTGGTTTGGGCCTCCACCTTGACTTGAACGTCCTCGCTGATCCTCCACGACTCTAAGTACTTCTCTAAGTTTTTCGTTGTCCTCTCCATTGTTCCTAATCATAATATAATCATTAGGTAGCAATTTATTCTCAAAATCATATAAAGAAGAACATAGGAACGAGCTCACCTCTAAATTCAATTGTCGTGCGTGAACTCTTGTGATTGGACCTTGAATAACCAATGGAGGATTGTTGTGTATATCCGAAGGAATGATGTACACATCACTTTGATCTTACTCTAGCAATTCAGTGCTTGTTTTACTTGTTCTTGCTTGTCCTTCGATTGCTTGCAGGACGAGTGCCCTCGTGGCTGGGTGTCGCGCATCACAAGTTCGCGACAACCATTGGAGACGGTGTATCTGTCACACCCTAAAAATCTCTAAATTATAAATTGTTGTTTAAATGGAATTAGTAGAAACGATTTTAAAAGCCTAGAAGAAAAGATCAAATTTTAAGTTAATAAATTCCAATATAAAAGTGGGCTAGATAAAACTTTAATAAATACTTTTCTTGTTTCAATTGTTCCTAGATTTTTCTAGGATTTATTTGATCCAAGAAAGTATTTTTTTTAATCAATGGAATTACATTTCATGCAACACATAAAAAGAAAAATAGTTTAACCTCTCTCTTTTCGTTTTGGGCCAAAAGCCCATTTTTTTTCTTTTTCCCTCTCCCCTCCTTTCTTCGGCCTGGGCTGCAGCCCAGCCAGCCCCCAGGCTGTGCCGCCCCTCTCTCCCTCTCTCTCTCTTTGGCGCCTAGAGGTGGGACCCCCCTGTCGGGGTCGTCTTCTTCCTTGCGCCATTGCAGCCACCGAGAACCCGAGCGCCATAGAGCCATCGCCCCTTCCAAAATTGCTCCGTTTCTTGCCCGATTTGATTAAATTGATAGAGGGGAAATAATCCCCTTGATCTCCTCTATCTCTTCTCTATAGAAAGTTTAGTCTAATTCGTTTGGAAATCGCCGGATTCGAGATCGATTCGGACTCGTTCTTTCCTTCCTAACCCTAGAATTTCCATCCCTGTTGCCGGTTGCCTTGGGCCGAGCCGCCACCCCTGCCCCTATAAAATGGACCCCTCTGGACCTCCTCTATCTGCCACTACCTACGCCCCAGCCCCTCGTCGACCGTGGAGCCCTAGCCGCTGCTGCTTGTGCGCCGTCGTCGCCGAGAAAATTTCAGCCGAGCTTTGCCGTCGTTCCGGTCGCCGCCGTCGCTCGGGAGGACCACTGTTGGGTTCGCAGCAAGGAGAGGAAGCCCGGCCACCCACTCGTCTCCTCCGAAAGCCGTCGGAAAGTCGCCACCACCGCCGGCCCTAGCTTCTGTTGCTGTCTGTTCGTCGCCGGTCGTTTTTGTTTTTTAGTGAATTTTGGTTAAACTTCGGAAATTCATAACTAAATCATCGTAACTCGGATTCAAGTGGTTCAAGTTGCTAAATTCATCTAAAATCGAGATCTACAAGTTAAAAATATCCACATGTACTGTTTGTGCTTGTTTTTGTACTGTTTTATTGATTTTGTTCATTCGCTTTAGTTTCCGACGTTCCGGAGGAGAGTCTTTACGTGGAGGAAGGTTCCGAAGTGTTTCACGAAGCTCAAGGCAAGTCACCCTGATCCTAAATACCCTTTGAGCATGTTGATCCCATTTAAAGCTATTTGTTTTTATTCAACTACTGCATTTATTTTTGAATGTCATCGGGTGGGAACAACCTATTGTCTTTGCTAAAGCCCCTTTGTTTTGATTACCTTTACTTTCTCACTTGGTTAATAATTGGATTAGCTAGAACATTATATGGTTTTAGCTAAATTAATTAGGATGCTTACTCATGCTTAGAGACACTAGCTCACATGAATGGGATAATTAATGCTTCACTATTATTTGATGATGGATTAATGGTAGATTATGATGGTTAATCATGATAGGGTGATTAATAAATATGCCAACTAAAACTTGATAATGGTGGGTTGTGAGCACATGGTTGGGATGGTCATGCTCATGACAGTTAAGGACCGGTTCACGAGTTTCGGTTGTGAAACATTAACCATGCCAACCACAAGCCAGCGTGGCCAACGGCTTTACCCTTTGTCTAGTGAGGTTCTTTGTGGGGCACCGGGTTGAGAAGTGGCGGAGATAAGCCCACGGGGGTCGCTAGGGAGTCCATGCCTTGTTTTATAAGGGGGTGATTATGATCCAGGAATGGTGCACTGCTTTGAATTGCATTATGCAGAGGGTAATGTCACAATCTCTATTCGGGTACTTGCTAAGTATCGCGACGCATGGTTGACATGATGTTGAGGTTGTGTCTTGTGGGTACAATCATACGCCTCTGGCCAGAGTAGAACTATTCGAATAGCTGTGCCCGCGGTCATGGGCAAGTCTAACAATGTCTTTCGTGATTAGTCTCACACTTCTCACCATGATAAACGATTCTGTAATTGGTAATAATTTGTTTAGCTCCTGGTTTGGAATGGCAAATTCCTGATTTGGAGATAGGTCTGTACAGCCGGGAATGGTTGTTCAGAATGGTTGGGCCTGTGCAACGGGTGTGTTCCATAGCGTTGGATTAATATTGTTTAATTAAATACTTTACTGTTTTGCTAAATGCTGTAGTATTTATTAAATGCCATTTACGCACATGAGACTATATTATGCCATCCTTTGCTATCCTTTGCACTTGCATATTTGCTGCGTGGCTTGCTGAGTATACCATATACTCACCTTGCAATCATTCATCAGAGGAGGAGTTCTACAGTGATGCTGAAGGTTTGGAGGATTAGGCGTAGCTCTGGTCAAGATGCTTGTGGATTGGAGTCACCTGCGTTATTTATTTTATATTCCGCTGCTTAGATCTTTATTTTTTGAGAGGAACTATCTACCACTGTAATGGCTTTATATTTGTCGATTAATTAGATAAATATTGCACTCGATTATCAATTTGTTATTGTGTGCCTCGGCTGATTCCTGGACGAGGGTTTACACACATGTAAGCGTTTGGAGTTTTGGATAGAAATTCCGGGCATGACAGTATCGATTGCTAAGGCGCAGTGTCCTTGGATGGTTATAGTCGAGCCGTGAACGTCATCTTCATCCAATCGAGTTATCCCCCACCTCTCATCGAAAGATCGGGACACAAACCCTAGCGGGTTCACATCACAAAGGGTGCAGGAGGTGGACGCCGAGCTCAATGCGGGAGCCCACCCACCACGTGCCGCTCGATGGCTCGATTTCCTTGCACCAACACCGAAGGTTTGACCCTTCCTGCATTGCCGTTTGACTATGTGCACCGTCACCGCCACTCCCTCTGTGCACTACCGTTGCCGCTACTTCCGCTCGCAGCAGCCACCCCTGCTCCCTCCGGGCACTGCTGCAGCCCCCACCCAGGCCACCGTCTGGTGCACCTCCCTCCGCGCTGGCCTTCTGAGATGAATATGCTCAGGGGTGGATGAGGGGGAATTTGGGGATATGTGTTGTGTACTCAGGGGCATTTTGGTAAGTTTGGCTTGTAAATACATTTTTTCTTCGAGCCAATTTCTGGCTGAGTCGGTTAGTGCCACCGGTAGATAGTTAGCCATGACTTTGCTGTCTCCTCCTGCTGCGCGAATTGCGAGTGTGTAGACGGTTAACCATGATTCTAGATCAGTTTTGCCGTCATACTTTTCGATGCCAGTCGGCTTGAAACCAGTCGGCCAATTCACTCGACGCAGATCTCTGGTGAAAGCTGGAACCCCATCGCAATCGTCATCGTCTTGAATCGTGATACCCCTCTCTCGTCATCTTTGATTGAGGGTGTCTCTCAGGTCGATTGAAGCCCTGGGAGGACTTTGATAGTCGGATGGAATTCGTCAATCTCTAGTGTGGTGTGGTGGTCGGGCAAAGTTGGCGATGGGTGAGTGGATCAACTGATCTCGGCGTGCTCCGCTGTGGTGGTCGACGCGCGAGTTAGTTTTACTCCTGCTGTCTCTGACTCTTGATGGAGGTGCGCGGCTGCCGCTTGGTGCCTTTGAAGTTGATTCACTTGGCCGCCGACTGGATTCGGCACGTGGTACTGTTGCTGCGACCAAGGTTTTAACTTGATTTATCATCGGAGTGATATGAGGTGGAGCTGCGCTGATTAATGCGTCAAGGAGAGTAATTGCCCCGACTGCATTTTGTTGCGGTGTAAGGAAAACGTTGGTGTTGTCGACCACGGTCTGCCCGATTGCGTTCCTTGCCCTGCGTCCTGCTGTAGCTAGATCTCGGTTTCTGCGTTCTTCTTCTTCTCTGCGTCTTGCCTCCTCAGCTTCCCTGCGTTGTCTCTCTTGTTCAGCTTGGGCTTGGCGCTCCTGTTCAAGTCTGGCTCTATCTTTTTGAAGTCGGACTCACTCTTGTTCCAATTGAATCCTCTCTTGCTCGACCCCAGCTCGGGCTGCTTCTTCTGCTTGTAGTCTTGCGGCTATTTCAGCGTCGGTTTCGTTATTGGCCATGAAAACACCATTGAAAACCGGTGCGTAATTGTAGTCGGAGCTGACGTCATCTGCAGCTTCAACATCGGGTGGGTTGCCATGTACGCTTTCCTCCGAGGAGCTAGCGTAGGCGGCGAGTTCGGTGGAGGAGCAAGATCCGAGTTTTGGTAGAACAACATTGATGTCCCTGAAGCAAGACCCGAATACTGGATCTGCTGGTAACTCCATAGTGATGGTGGGGTAGACTTGATTGTTTTGAGGTGTGCTTGACGAAGGAAGCGAAGTCGATGTAGATGCTTTTCCCGAGTAATTTGACGACATGCAACGGGAAGAAAACTTGGAGCTAGTCTCAGCCATGTTCGGTAACCCGAGTGGCTGAGAGATGTGGTTTCTCCCTGACTGCGTCTTGGTGCTGATCTCAGCCATATTCGGTGACCCGAGTGGCCAAGAGATGCGATCTACCCCCGACTGATTTGAAGCCGAGTCGAAGAGAGATATCCTGCCGAAATTGTCGGTGATGAAGTCGAGGCTGCCGAAACGGTACGCCTGCCCGGGAGGGAAGGCGAAGTCGTCGATGCCTGATGAAGATCCCATCTTACTTGATTGACGATGAACTTGACGCACCCCTACCTGGCGCGCCAACTGTCGAAACTAGATTTCGGCAATAAGAAAAGGGGTAGAAATCAAGACGGAAAAGTAGATGGGTTATGAGACAAAGGGTTTAGACAGGTTCCGGCCTTCACGAAGAAGTAATACCCATCTGGGACGATGGCCAAGGACGCCTGGGATGCCATCAAGCTAATGTGTGTTGATGTCGATCACGCTATCGACAGGCGTACCGTTTCGGCATCGACGACTTCCTTCCCTCCCGGACAGGCGTACCGTTTCGGCAGCCTCGACTTCATCACCGACAATTTCGGCAGGATATCTCTCTCTGACTCGGCTTCAAACCAGTCAGGGGTAGATCGCATCTCTTGGCCACTCGGGTTACTGAATATGGCTGAGATCAGCACCAAGACGCAGTCAGGGAGAAACCGCATCTCTCAGCCACTCGGGTTACCGAACATGGCTCAGACTAGCTCCAAGTTTTCTTCCCGTTGCATGTCGTCAAATTACTCGGGAAAAGTATCTACATCGACTTCGCTTCCTTCGTCAAGCACAGCTCAAAACAATCAAGTCTACCCCACCATCACTATGGAGTTACCAGTAGATCCAGTATTCGGGTCTTGCTTCAGGGACATCAATGTTGTTCTACCAAAACTCGGATCTTGCTCCTCCACCGAGCTCGCCGCCTACGCTAGCTCCTCGGAGGAAAGCGTACATGGCAACCCACCCGATGCTGAAGCTGCAGATGACGTCAGCTCCGACTACAATTACGCACCGGTTTTCAATGGTGTTTTCATGGCCAATAACGAAACCGACGCTGAAATAGCCGCAAGACTACAAGCAGAAGAAGCAGCCCGAGCTGGGGTCGAGCAAGAGAGGATTCAATTGGAACAAGAGTGAGTCCGACTTCAAAAAGATAGAGCCAGACTTGAACAGGAGCGCCAAGCCCAAGCTGAACAAGAGAGACAACGCAGGGAAGCTGAGGAGGCAAGACGCAGAGAAGAAGAAGAACGCAGAAACCGAGATCTAGCTACAGCAGGACGCAGGGCAAGGAACGCAATCGGGCAGACCGTGGTCGACAACACCAACGTTTTCCTTACACCGCAACAAAATGCAGTCGGGGCAATTACTCTCCTTGACGCATTAATCAGCGCAGCTCCACCTCATATCACTCCGATGATAAATCAAGTTAAAACCTTGGTCGCAGCAACAGTACCACGTGCCGAATCCAGTCGGCGGCCAAGTGAATCAACTTCAAAGGCACCAAGCGGCAGCCGCGCACCTCCATCAAGAGTCAGAGACAGCAGGAGTAAAACTAACTCGCGCGTCGACCACCACAGCGGAGCACGCCGAGATCAGTTGATCCACTCACCCATCGCCAACTTTGCCCGACCACCACACCACACTAGAGATTGACGAATTCCATCCGACTATCAAAGTCCTCCCAGGGCTTCAATCGACCTGAGAGACACCCTCAATCAAAGATGACGAGAGAGGGGTATCACGATTCAAGACGATGACGATTGCGATGGGGTTCCAGCTTTCACCAGAGATCTGCGTCGAGTGAATTGGCCGACTGGTTTCAAGCCGACTGGCATCGAAAAGTATGACGGCAAAACTGATCTAGAATCATGGTTAACCGTCTACACACTCGCAATTCGCGCAGCAGGAGGAGACAGCAAAGTCATGGCTAACTATCTACCGGTGGCACTAACCGACTCAGCCAGAAATTGGCTCGCTGGGCTGCCGAAAGGCACAATCGACACCTGGAACGAACTCCGCGATCACTTCATCGCCAACTTCCAGGGCACTTTCGAGCGTCCTGGGACCCACTTCGAGCTATACAACATCGTCCAGAGGTTGGATGAGACCCTCAATGAATACATACGACGTTTCTCCGAGAAGCGCAACAAGATCTCCGACATCACCGACGATAATATCATCGCCGCATTTACACGGGGGCTATGCAATGACCTCCTGATCGGAAAATTCAGTCGCAGACCTCCAAGGACAGTCAAGCAAATGTTCGAGAAAGCAACCGAATACGCCAAGTCCGACGACGCAGTTAAAGCCTCACGGCAGTCGGCGGGCACCTGGAAGAAGAAGGATCATGACAACACGGCAAGGCCTAGTGGGAGCAACACAAAGCATAGAGAACGCAAGCGCAAACCTGAGGAACTGGTCGCTACAACTTCAAATCAAAAATACCAGAAACAGCGCCCTCGAGTCAACTCCTACAACCAAATCATGAACGGTCCATGCACACATCATCCCGGCAAGGGACACGCGGCCAAGGACTGCTTCATCTACAAACAGTTTGCGGAAAAATATGCCACCCAGACTAAAAAGCCAACCGAAGGAGAAGACACTTCAACTCAGAAGAAGAAAGACGACGAGGAGCCAAGCCAAGGAGCATATCAAGACCCCAGGAGCGAACTCAACCATATTTTTGGCGGCCCACTCGCCTACGAGTCCAAGAGGAAGCAAAAGATCACCGACAGAGAAGTCAATGCGGCACAACCCGCAGTCCCCAATACTTGCGATGGTCGGAGGTCCCAATCAAGTTTGACCGCTCGGATCATCCCGACCGAGTGGTCCACCCGGGGCGGTACCCCCTGGTACTAGACCCAGTCGTTCGCAACATCAAGCTGAAGCGCACCCTCATCGATGGCGGCAGCGCACTCAATATTCTCTTCGCCAAGACCCTGGATGAGATGCAGATCCCTCGATCCGAGATGAAGCCGAGCAACGCCCCGTTCCACGGAGTCATACCGGGGTTATCTTCAACACCACTCGGCCAAATCACTCTCCCAGTAACCTTCGGGACCAAGGAGAACTTCAAGACCGAGAACATCAGTTTCGAGGTAGCCGACTTCAAGACAGCCTACCACGCCATCCTCGGTCGCCCGGCGTTAGCCAAATTCATGGCGATCCCCCACTACACCTACATGATGATGAAGATGCCAGGGCCACGTGGAGTCATATCCCTACGGAGTGACGTCAAGCAAGCCCTCACATGCGACAAGGACAGCTGCGAGTTGGCCCAATCTCGTGAGAGATCAGTCGGTCAGCAGGAAGTCCGACTAGCTGCGTCAACATCACAAGACGGTGAAATTCCAGTCGGCAAGGTAGCCAAAACGAGAGAAGGCGATGCCAAGACGAAGAAAATCCCCCTAGACCCTTCTGATCCTACCAAAACTGTTGTAATAGGCGCTGAGTTAGGTAGCAAATAGGAAAGCGCGCTCATCACCTTTCTTCAAGCTAATAAAGATATTTTTGCCTGGAAGCCATCTGATATGCCTGGTATTCCTATAGAGGTGATTGAGCACTCTTTAAATGTCAGAGAAGACGCTAAACCTATCAAGCAACGACTCCGCCGATTTGCACAGGACAGAAGAGAAGCTATCAAGGAGGAATTGACCAAGCTGTTAGCAGCAGGGTTCATCAAGGAAGTTTACCATCCCGACTGGCTCGCAAACCCGGTACTGGTCCGCAAAAAGACTAGCCAATGGCGCATGTGCGTCGACTATACAAATTTAAACAAGGATTGCCCCAAAGATCCCTTCGGTTTACCTAGGATAGATCAAATGGTGGATTCAACAGCCGGATGTGAACTACTCAGTTTTCTTGACTGTTACTCGGGTTACCACCAGATCAGCCTTAAAGAATCCGACTGCTTGAAGACTTCGTTCATCACCCCGTTCGGCGCATACTGCTAAGTCACCATGCCTTTTGGGCTGAAGAACGCAGGAGCTACATATCAACGCATGATTCAGCGATGCCTTGCAACACAACTCGGACGGAACGTGGAAGCCTATGTTGATGATGTTGTCATCAAGACCAAGCAGAAAGACAACCTGATTCAAGATCTGGAGGAGACATTTACAAACATACGCGCCTTCAGAATGAAGTTGAACCCTGAGAAATGTATCTTCGGAGTACCATCAGGAAAACTACTCGGTTTCATGGTGTCTCGCAAAGGAATTGAAGCCAACCCAGAAAAGATCAATGCCATATTGAACATGAAGCCGCCGAGTCCTCAGAAGGATGTCCAAAATCTTACCGGGTGCATGGCTGCTCTTAGTAGATTTGTTTCACGACTTGGAGAGCGTGGAATGCCCTTTTTCAAGTTGCTCAAGAAGACTGATGATTTCAAATGGACACCGAAAGCACAAAAGGCATTCGATGATTTCAAGACCTTTTTGACAACTCAGCCGGTGCTAGCCTCACCAATGCCGCAAGAACCATTACTTCTTTACGTATCTGCAACTGCGAAGGTGGTGAGCACAGTCTTAGTCGTTGAGCGTGAAGAGGATGATCGCACCCAGAAAGTTCAGCGACCAATCTACTTCGTCAGTGAAGTTCTTGTTGATTCCAAGACCCGATACCCTCAAGTACAGAAGCTATTATATGGAGTTTTAATCACCGTCAGGAAGCTCTCACATTATTTTCAAAGCCATCCAGTCACAGTGGTTACATCTTTCCCACTCGGTGAAATCCTCCGCAATAAAGAAGTCACTGGCCGCATCGCCAAGTGGGCCTTAGAGTTAATGCCATTGGACATAACCTTAAAGCCTCGAGTTTCTATCAAATCACAAGTGCTAGCCGACTTCGTTGCCGAGTGGACCGAGTGCCAGGAAGACACCCCGGTAGAGAAAATCGAATACTGGACAATGAACTTTGACGGATCAAAAAGGATTTCAGGGTGCGGAGCAGGGGTTGTTCTGATTTCCCCCACTGGAGAACGACTTAGCTATGTCTTATGGATTCAGTTCCCAGCATCCCACAATGTGGCAGAATATGAAGCACTCCTACATGGGTTACGGATCGCCATATCCCTAGGGATTCGCAGGCTGATAGTCCGAGGAGATTCTCAACTTGTGGTCAACCAAGTAATGAAAGATTGGACATGCCTCGACGATAACATGGTGGCCTACCGACAGGAAGTGCGCAAGCTTGAAGACAAATTTGATGGTTTGGAGTTAACCCATGTCCTCAGGCATAACAATGAAGCAGCCGACCGACTGGCTAATTTCGGATCAAAGAGAGAAGCGGCTCCATCAGATGTTTTTGTCGAGCACCTCCATCAACCTACAGTTTTAAATAACTCAACCGCTAAGGAGGAAGTTGGAGAACAGGTGCTAATGCTTGACGCCGACTGGAGGGCGCCTTTCATTAACTATCTCAAGAATCAAGAGTTGCCTCCCGACAAAAACGAAGCCGAACGAATTCATCGCCGCTCCAAGACCTATGCCCTGGTGGAAGAGGAACTATACAAGAAAAGTCCATCTGGGATATTGCAAAAATGTATCTCCATCGAAGACGGCATACAACTTTTAAATGATATTCACTCGGGAGTATGCGGGAATCATGCGGTAGCTCGGACTTTAGTCGGGAAGGCGTACCGACAAGGTTTTTTCTGGCCTACAGTAGTCAGCGACGCCGACAAAATCGTTCGCACGTGTGAAGGTTGTCAATTCTTCGCAAAACAAACCCACTTGCCAGCCCAGGAGTTACAAACTATTCCCCTTTCTTGGCCTTCGCGGTCTGGGGACTAGACATGGTGGGCCCTTTCAAAAGGGCGCAAGGCGGATACACCCATCTGTTTGTTGCAGTGGACAAATTCTCCAAGTGGATTAAAGCAAAACCAGTGGCGACTATCACTGCGGATAAAGCGCGCGACTTTTTCATCAACATCGTTCATCACTTTGGCGTGCCAAACCGGATCATTACTGACAGTGGAACTCAATTTACTGGTGGCGTTTTCAAGTATTTTTGTGAAGACTTCGAAATCAAAATCTGCTATGCTTCAGTCGCTCACCCAATGAGTAATAGCCAAGTTGAGCGTGCAAACGACATGGTACTTCAGGGAATCAAAGCCCGAGTTTTTGACAGACTGCGTCCGTATGCTAGCCGGTGGACAGAAGAGTTGCCCTCAGTTTTGTGGTCACTACGTACAACCCCGAGTCGGGCTACGGGCCAGTCACCTTTTTTCTTGGTATATGGTGCAGAAGCCATGTTGCCGAGTGAAATGGAGTTTGAGTCCCTTCGAGTTCGCAATTTTAATGAAGAACGCCACGACTCGGATATAATTGATGGTCTTACCCGACTGGAAGAAGCAAGGAAAGCAACACTAATTCAATCGGCTAGATATCTTCAAGGTCTACGATGCTATCACAATTGCAACATCAAATCACGCGCCTTCATAGTCGGCGACATGGTCCTACGGAAGATTCAAACAACTAAAGATAGGCACAAATTGTCTCCCTTGTGGGAAGGGCCGTTTATAATAGCAGAAGTCACTCGCCCGAGAGCCTACCGACTCAAGCGTGAAGACGGAACCATGGTGGACAACTCATGGAATATAGAGCATCTCCGAAGATTTTATGCTTAAAAGCTATTTTGTACATCTCTCCCTTAGACTGCCCACTCACCTGTCTCAGCCGAGTGGCCAGGCGGGGGCTACTGATAATAATATAGTATTTCTTCTGTTTTGTTTATTACTTGTCGTTGACCCTGTTTAAATCTAGGCCCAGCGGATAAGGACTAAAATTTTTTTGATGATTGTAACAAGTTCTAGGCTTGAAGCAGTCAGACAAAAATTTTAAGAAATTTGAAACTGGGTCTTTGGTTTACTACATGGCATAAATAAGTCATAATACATTACTTAAGAATACTTTACATTGTTTCATACAGAATATTCACTAAGTCTACGACTGGAAATTTTCGAAGACATCTGCAGCAAGCTTCTCGGCTGAATCTTGAGCCTGGTTGATCAATTCCATTGCTTGCTCGTCAGTTGTCCCGTCCGCAAAGCCGTCCCTGACTACATCGATTTCTATCCGGGGATACAAAGATTTCATTATTGCCATTGCCTGACTGGCGCCCATCATAGCAGCATCCTTGATATTGTTGAAGTACTTCACCGAAGCAGTACGGAGCCCTTCAAATATTTGGACTGCATCTTTTTGGCTACTCCCGAGTCCATTTTGAAAGATTGCATTTAAAACTGGAGCAGCAGCATAGCGATGTCGTCCCGAACGCTCTCTGCCTTTTTCACTCTCTCGGCGAAGACTTCAAACTGGGCTTTAGTTTTGACTTTGTGTTCTACATTCATGCGAGGCAGAACAAGCTTTCAGTAATATGGCATTATTTCAAATTATTCAACAGAGATGATATTGTACCTTCGAGGGCATTTTCAGCTTCGAGCTTGCCGGCCGTCGACTGAGCGTTGATTTCTTCGAGTTCTCTAACTCGAGCGGTCAGGGACTCTATTTTAGTAGCTTGGGCTGAAGAACAACAAACAGATTGGTCAAGTTCACAGAAAGGATGAATAGCAAAATTATAGTAGAAGGATTTGTACCTCCAATTGTGCCCCTGTAATTGAAGCTGGCATCCATGAGTTGATTGATCTGGTCCTGTAGTTTCCGCTCCTTGGCTTGAGCGTCCTCATGGGTTTTGGCCAACTCAGCTTGAACACGTTCAAGGTTTTCGAGGTGACGCACAAGTTTTTCCAATGCGCTTGTTTTGGCCTCATTCCTCATATGGATTCTCTGGATAATACATCAAGTAAACTACACAGTCTAAATAAGACAGACTTACATTCATAAGACGAGTCGACTTGGTCAGATTTTTCTTCAATTGCTCGAGTTCCTCGTCTTCACACCGATGGTTGATGATGATGCCTTGAAGAGTACCGTCCCGATCTCTCCATTGAAGTTTAGTCGGAGGAAAGGAATCCTCGACTGATTTAATCCTCGGGATTTCTTCTTTGTTACCATCAAACAATGGGCCTAATTTGCAAATTATGAGATAACAGACATATAGCAGGCAAAATCAAGTTAAAGCTTAGTTACATGACATACAAGAGATTATTTTGGAGCTCATCTTAGGGGTTTTTTCTGGCTCACCAACTGGATCATTGGTCAAGCTTGTCTCTGCGACAGCCGGTCCTTGATTTGAGTCTCTCGGGCCCTTTCCGGCTGACTCGGCAGATGCTTCTGGAACACCAGTCGAGACATTGCCTTCCCCTGTTTGATTCCCTGCTGGAGGATCAATTTCTGAACCGCCGGTATCTGGTGCCGACTGACTGCCAGTCGGGGGCTGAACTTCTGCAGTATTTATTGTTTTCCCCGATTGGCTATACACCCGGGGTTCGGGCCGTGGCTCGCTAGGCGTGACGATAGGCGGCAAGTCACCTTTCTTTCCAGATCGATATCTTGGGGTTTTCTGAAGACTCACAGATTTCAACATTCACATATATTTTTCCAAGCAGTCAAACATGAAGAAAAATCATAGCAAGAGCGTTACTTGGCAGATTTCCGAATTTTGGGCGCTGGCCGACTGGCTGGAGGTTTGGCTGGAGCCAGTTTGGCGCTCGCTTGTGTTTCAGTCTACTCATCTACAGAATCACTGCAGACTAGTTTTCTCTTCTTCAGCTTCTGCTTCGAGACATCTTCTTCAACAGCTCGTTTGCTTTTCCCGGCTGGGCTGACCTTTGGGCCACCAGTCGGGAGAGGTTTTCTTGGGGCCGTTTCATTTTGAGTTGGAGTTGGAGGATTTGAGGAAAAGCGTTTGTTGTCCTATTCAATGGATTAAATCAACAAGATAAGATAATAGACAGACTGGAAATAGATAGATAAAGGATTAGCGGTTTTTACCTCAGGAGGGGGCCGCACCAGGCCATATGGAGTTACTGGCAGCTTGTGGCTGTAGTCGATGGAGATCCCAGAAGAGAACATTTTGTACATCCGGTTACACATGACTTTGTAGTCAATTGAATCCGGGTCCTCACGATTGGGGTCCGACTGCCCTTTATACTCATACGCTGGTTTGCTCCTCTCCTTAATTGGGGCCAGTCGGCACTTGATGAAATGCCGAGTGACCTGCTCCCCTTGTAGGCCTTGTTGCTTGATATTCATCAGTCGGAGCAGCAGTTCATTGGCCTGGGCTAGTTTGTCGCCGTCTGGAAGGTTTTTCCAGTTTTCTTGTGAAATAGGAGGAAGACCAACGAACTCGGGAAGACTTGGAGAAGGATTTGAAATGTAAAACCAGTTTGAATGCCATCCTTTGTTGGAAGTTTTGAAGGGAAGAGAGAAGTATTTTTGCGTCAGAGTCCCCTGCAGTTGAAACCCAGACCCGCCGACTACACACGGATTGTTTTTGTCAGGCTGGGGTTTGAGGTAGAAGATGCGCTGGAACAAAGCAAAATGTGGTTGAATACCCAGGAAAGCTTCGCAAAGATGGATAAAATTGGCGATATGGAGTACAGAGTTGGGATTCAGGTGATAGATTTGGATTTTGTAAAAGGCCAGAAGACCGCGCAAGAAAGATGTAACGCCCTAAAAATTCGACCAACAAAACCGAAACCCTAAAATACGGACCTTCAAAAACTTTTAAAATAAATTGCATCACGTTGGATTTAGTCGCACGTTTTATTGAGATTTTATGGCAGGTTAATCAATTGTGCATTATAAGGAAGTAATTCGGAATAGCCCCAAAGTGATTAGCCAAATGATTAATCGTGATACACTCTAAAAGATAATTTGGCGAAAGATGCAAATAAAATACAATTTAGAATAATGTTTTACGCAGGGTTTAAACAAATATTGCAACTAGTAAATAATATAATCTTAGGATGAATTCTAATAAATATATAAGAAATACGGTGACACAAATCCAAGCGGATAGATCTTGCCAATATAAAAATATGTATACATACATAGGAGGCTAGGTATAAATCCTAGATATAAATATACATAGGCGTACGTATGAATATATGAGGCTAATAGGTAAAAAGAAAAGAAAGAATAAAACATATATATAAATAATAATAAATAAATTACCACAAATATTAGACAATATTGATCACATTAGTTTGGTTGGCTTTACAAAATTTTTAGAATGATTTTTAGTGGAGAAATAAACCCCAAAAGCCCAAAACACCCTGGCGGCACTGTTCACAGCTCGCCAGGTGTTCGGCCCGGGCCCCTCCCCCGCGCACGCCCGCGCGCCTGCCCCACGCCGCGCGCGCCTTTGCCACCCGTGCCGCGCGCGTCGTCGCCATTGCCCCCGCGTGCTATAAAAACCACCCCCATCCTCACACCGCCGGCCATCCTCCTCCTCCCCTTTTTCCCCATTTTCCCTGCCTCCCCAAGCCCTCCTCGCCACCGCTGCGCCTCGCCGACCGCCGCGCGCCCGGGAACCGCCGCCGGTAAGCCCCCCTTCTCCTCCTCCCCTTATGTCGGCCGCATGAGAGAGAGAGGGTGAGTGGCGCCGGTGAGCTGAGAGGGAGAAGAAAGGAGAAGGAGGAAGAAGAAGCAGGAAGGAAGAGAGAGAAGAGAGAGAAAAGGAAAGAAAGAAAGAAAAAGAAAAGGGAAAGAAAAGGGAAAAGAATAGAGAAGAGAAAGAAAAATAAAATAGGAGAGGGAAGAAAAATAGGGGGAAAATAAAATTAGACCTAGAAAAATTTAGAATAGAGAATAAAATGGAAGAAATAAATTTAGGATAAAACCGCCGATTATTTTAGAAACTCATACAAGGAATTAAATAGGATTATTTAAAAGCGAATATTCACTTAACTTAATAATTCGTTTAATGATTATTCTTGCGGGACGTTTAGTCAAATATTTAGATTTCAATTTTTAGGATTTACCAGCTCGCGTGTATACTAATTAGTTAATTCTAGAACTTCTAAATTAAGCGTTGCCATTAATGTTTATCGTAATAACCGTTTAATCGTTATTTACTTTTACTCGTCAATTAGGTTATACGCTTAGATAGCCATTGCAATTATTTAGTAGATTACCGATCACCAAAGGTTGAGTATTTTTTATCGGATCTAACCTAGGCGAGTAGTGTAAATTAAACCGGATAAATGTTCTATTTGGCTAACGTTAAAATTTGGAGGACAAAAGTATTAACGATCGGAATGGAACTATTTTATAAATAATAATAGAAGCGAAGCCAACATTCCACACTCACGTTCGATTCATTTCTTTAAATTGGATTTTTTGTCGGATTTTAAGCGAATTCAATTTCTTTCGCACGTAATTCTAGACACCGAGGGAGTGGTGAGTCCAACCGAAGATCAAGAATCACAGGACTTTGTGCAAGGCAAGTCATCACTATCCTTGAACATGTTGATCCCAAGTTGCGAAATTATTTTTATTTACAAATAAGTTGCATGCAATGATGAACAACCTACTTGTTATTATGCCATACCTTGATTATTGTTTGTTCCCTATATTCCTTTGTAACCATGCTTATACATGAGTCTCTAGTCAATTATGACAAATGCTTAGTGATGCTATTCTAGAATCATGCATACTCATATTTATCAAATGCTTTATGCCTGGGCAATTACCTTGGGGAAGGTAATTGAGATGCGGCATGTGAAGACATGAGCGCCACATTGCCATGATATGATGACATGATTTGAGGAAAGAGAAATAAAACCAAACAAGTATTTTCGACTGGGACAGATGGTAGATTTGGGTGGTATCCGGAAAAGGCTAGTCCCGTCCCCGGTCAGTTAAGGACCGAGCCATGAAGTTAAGCATGAAACGACCCCAGTACAACCGTACTTCTCGGATGGGTATAGACCTAGCTGACTAGATAGCCGAGCAGAGGCAGTATCCTTGCATAGATGGTTCACCCCAGTGTGTGAGGTAGGTTCGCTACGACGGGGCAGCCGTTGAGGTGGGGACGTGATGCGTACCCTACATCGGTGTCGCCGTTGGTAGGACTGCCACGTGTGTGAGAGTGAGAATCTAAACTTAAGTTATAAACTTGCGCGTGTGTGAGACTCCTTTCCCCGGGAGCGCCAGAACTCCTCTCACTGCTAGAAACAGATACGCCTAGAGTGCACGAGGATAATAGTTCATGGAGCGGGTACTGCCAATGTAAGGTTATCGAAAGGCTTTGCCGTGACGCGTCTCATGTGTTGGGATGAGGCTCATGTGTTGGGCAGTCGCGGAGTACGGGTAAAGTGTACATCCACTGTAGTGTGAGTAAGATAATCTATTCGAATAGCCGTGCTCGCGGATATTGAGCACCGGGACGTGCATTACACTTGGCTAGACTCTAAATTCTTAACCTGTGTGGGATGGAATATTGCATGATGAGTTTTATGCTGTTGGAGCCACTTCCTGAGAGCAGGAAGGTGGACGTCCACAGAAAACCATGACGACCAACGGCGGGAAGCCATCCTTGGGATCACAATGGATGGTAGACAGAACCGTCGTTGTTTAATTTGAACTCTGGTATTAAAAATTGATCAGTTATACTAGGTCTTAGGTTTGTGAAAATGACTGCAAAACTAGCTTTATGCAACTGGGCCCTTGCCTTGCCTTGAATAAAATCCTTCATATGCATCGTTGCCGTGGTGACTTACTGAGTACGGTTGGTACTCACCCTTGCAATTATAAACTTCATCAAAAGCCGAAGATGACACCGCGGAGGATCCATACGCCTACTACGACGAAGATGCGGAAGAAGAGGGTGCCCACTAGGTCTAGATACGGTCGTTGCCTGTGGCAATGGCGATGCCGCTGCCTTCGCTCCGCTACTTATCTATATTCTGCTTTTGGACTGTATTCCGGACCGTTTGGTCCTTTGTTCTAAAACTACGCCTTCAGGCCTATGATGTAATAATTCGTACACAACGCATATGTATGCGCTTTTGGTAATTCAACTATGTATCTTGTGTGCCAAACTACTTGATCCAGGGAAATGGCACAGAATATACGAGTGATTCCTGTTGCAAAACGGGGGTCCTTACAAAAGAGGAAGCCGGAAGAGCAAAGCCAGAATAGAAGAATGAAGTGAATACCACGATTTCGCTGGTGTCGGGGGTTGGAAACTCCTCGCCGTATGCGGGGCGCCACCCGATGATCTCTTTTGCAGGCAGAACTCCACCCTTCACCATTTCCAGCAGGCTTGATTCTTTCACATCGGACTTCGCCCACTGTTCAAAGGGGATTTCTCTCTCCTCAGCCATGGGTGTGGATTAAAACCGAGCGGGATTTTTCAGTTTTGGCGGATGGGATGGGAGAAAGTTTGAGATGGAGGTGAACCGCAAGGAGGATGTGCGGGATTGAAGATTGAACCTTGTGCGTGTGTGGATTTGAAACCCTAGTTCGCTGATACTGTGCGCGGTTTGGGGATTTTTGGCGAAGAAGATGAAGCGGCGATTGCTCTAACGGTTAAGTCAGGGTTTTTATGCGCGGCGTGGGCCGTGGATTGCGGCATAATTGTAGCCGGCAAATTTTGGAAAGTCTGATATATGTCCCTAGGGGCTTAATCTTTTTCTGTGACGAACAGAAAAGAATACATCACAAATATTTAACACTGTTGTTGCAATTTACACTCTTTGGAGAGCATACAGTGCAAACATTGTCACGTCAGTGAGCATATCAAGTTGACCGAGTATATTATTATTTTGGTTTTTTAATCATTTTTGATTAATTTAGGCGATTGGAGAATCTTGTAAAAGATTTCTGGCACATATACCTTATTTTCTTCAAATAAATGTATGTAAGTGTACGCTTTGCCACGTAAGTGAGCATTTCAAGTGACTTATATTATGGCTTAGGCTGATAATATATTTTGGTCGTCTTTGGCAGTTGGTAAATCCTTTATGAGTTTTATTTACTCGGATTATATATCACATATGCCTTATATTTTCCAGATAAATGATTATTTATCATTTTGCTGCTAAGGTGGCTAATAAACTAATCGGCTGATATATTTTTATTAATTCTGACTATATGTTTAGTTTTTCCAACTAAGCACGTAGTCGGGGCTACACCTAATTAGGTGCATCTAGTCGATACACCTGGAGATATTTTTTGAAATTTTTCAGCCCTTCAGTCTTGCGATTCGAATTTGGCGCCCAGGAGATCATGGCAGAGATATTCAAAGAACTTGGAGTTGATGGCTTTCAATTTGAGAGAAGATTGTCTCGTCGACTGTAAAGGTCTCAAGGGCTACTGTGGATATTATGGTACCCATATACCCACAGATATAGAATATCCGACTAAATATAGGGGTATGATATATAAATAGAATATGAGAAGTACTAGGATTCGGGTATAGAATTGCCTTGTTTGTTAAGGTACGGCCCGGATACCTGGTATGGTAAGTTTGTATATTAATTAGGAAGATCTAGACCGTGTCGGACTAGATCTTATCTTGTAAATCCTCATCTTTCGGGTATATAAGGAGGATAGGGGACCCCTTGGGGACATAAGCTTTTCGTAAGATCAATACACAACTCGGAGGCAAAACCCCGAAACAGGAGTAGGGTATTACTGCTTCGTGAAGGCCTGAACCTGTCTAAACCCTTTGTCTCATAACCCATCTACTTTTTCGTCTTGACTGCTACCCCTTTTTTATTGCTGAAATCTAGTTTCGACAACGGTATTTTGGTGATGTATGGTATTCAGGGAATGTTTTGTGGATTTTTCTTCTTCAAAAGATGGCATAATCCCAATTTTCTTGACAAAGACGGGTAAGAGGTCGGTTGCTTTGAGATGTGTGCTAGCCATGTGGCAGATAAACAAGCGAAGTCCTCCGGAATCCGGATAAACAAGAAGAGAAGAGGAGGAGAGCCCCACTTCTTCGGGGTCAAATCTCGCGGAATCTAACCATTCAACCAATGCCCCTCGCGTTTCGTTTCTCCCGGATTCTCAATCCGCGCCTCAACCCGTCGACGAATCTTGGCCTCGCGCTCGCCTCCTCTTTCTCCGCCTCGTCCCGCCCAGAGCCGCCGGAGTTGCCCGGGGCCCGCGGTGGTGGCGGTGGGTTCCCGGGGACCATCAGGGAAGGGAGGGCGGAAATCTTCGCCGACGACTCCAATTCGGTGTTCTATAACAAGGCCCAGGTCCCGCCTCTGCGCACATTTTCCCCGTTTGAGTGGCTTTGTTTGTGCTGTGTGGGTTTGGTGTTGTTAGGGTTTTATATGTTTGAATGCTTTCGGAGACTGGTGCTGTTATGCCAGGAGCAATAAGCAATTTCACAGTAATAATATTGCCAAGATGAAGCTTTTATGTATAACTTTGACTTGAAATTCGTCTTTGGTCTAGGCACCAATCTATCAAACAAATGGGCACTACAGTTTTATTTTGCATATATTACCTGCACTATTAGATCCTTGAATGCTGTAATTATCTTCGCACGTTTCCTCTCTCTAATTAGTGGAGTAAATCAGATAACAGTTGTTATGGATGGTTTGACTTTCTTTCTTAGACGATTTTAAACAAATGTTTCCATTGTTGTACTTATGTGGTTTTCTGAATTAAAATTGTCAGGTTAACAACAGGGATCTTTCCATCGCTGTATTGAGATCCTTTATTTTGAGAAGACGCGAAGAGCATGATTTCCGGTTAAGAAAAGGTATTTAGTTTGGGAAAAAAGCATGCGTTACTTATTGCTCTACTACCCATCTGTCTTGAATTGCTTCACCAGTATATCCAAGCATTACCATGATGAACCAGGCAGACATGCTGAACTACTGCCGAAACATCACGCTGAAGAATTGGGTCACATAAGAGGAAGATCTGAGGACAAGGCATTGAGTGAAGAAATTAGCTATAGAGCACCAAAAGTTCTTGAGGTGCATTACTGAATTCTTGCCCTGACACAGATATGCGCAAACGCGCACATGCTGACACGCACACAAGCACCCCCACATACCTATACCTGTATTTATTGGGACAACAGTTGTATAATGATGGTCAGACAAAACAATTATGAAAAAAAAAGTATTTGGTCCTAGATCGTTTGTTTAAACACATTTTATGTAGTTTAGTTTAGTATTGAGATTTATCCATTGAATAGATAGGGTAAATAGAGCTTGCATAGTTGCATATACAATCTTGGTTCTTTCTCTTCAGTTTGTTTTGTCACGGGTCTTGCAGGCTTTAGCTGCATCAGGATTAAGAGCCATTAGGTATGCTCTTGAAGTAGATGGGATTGGGGAAGTTATAGCTGTTGACAACAATGAAGGTACTCATATTATACTTCTATGACAATGTTGCAGATGCTTTTTCAGAATTTGTGATTACTAGTTTTATAACCTTTGTATAGTTCAATGAACCCTTTGTTCCATATGATGGTTGTAAAAAAATGTTTTATCAATTGCAGTAGCTATAGAGGCATGTAAAAAAAATATCCACCACAATGGCAGTGTGGCTTCTTCAAAGGTGGTACCTCATCTTGCGGATGCCCGTGTTTACATGCTCACCCACCCAAAAGAATTTGATGTGGTATGGCTTTATTACTTTTAAAATGTATATGTTTTGTCATCAAGAATAATTACGATATCATTAAGAATAATTAAGTGGTAATTTAGGTATTATGTTGCTAGCCAGTCTGATTAGGTAGAAATAATAATCTGTTTGCTGCCAGTCCTTCCACAGATTAGAAAACAAAAGCCAGCAGATATAAAACTCTTCTCCACATACAGGCATGGAAAATTCGTAATCTGATTTTTCAATATTCTACATACAGGCATGCTAAAGTTCTTCAGATTTTGATTTTCTTCTTTTATTCTTGCAACCTATGGATGGTAATATCTCTTGTTTATAAATCAAATACTTGAGGGCAACTATCCAAAGATCTCTTTATACTTAAATTATACTCCCTCCATGGATATTTATATGACTTATCTTTTGTTTCAAAAAGTCAAAGCTTTATGAACTTTGACCAATAATTAGTCAAATTACAAGTACATTTAGTGTATGCAAAATATATCAGAGACTCATATTTTAAATTGTTTTCACAATTCACAAAATGTCGGTTCTATAAATGCGAACCATTTATTTCGTGAGCAATCGATTGCCAATGTTTAATCTTGAAGACATTTTCAAAATAACATATGCTGTATAAAAATCGTCAGAGGTAATAACTACAATTTAGCCACTCACACAATTTATAAACACTAGAGTACTAAGTACCTGTACAGTGCATGAATCTTACTGCCACATTATAACTTAAAAGGAAACAAATAAACAAAATATTTCAGGTGCTCCAGCATTATAACTGAAGGATCACCAATTCACCATCATACATGTATCCATACATGCTCACTTTTTGCTGTATTGCACAAATGATACAAGGGACGTGAACTTGCACAAGCATAAACCCACAGAACATCTTCCATAGCGGAGATGCTGTTAGCACCAACTGTTTATTATATACTTGTAAAGATATACTACGGCATTTTAGATGCTGAACATTCTTCAGTATGTGACTCAGTCTATCTTATGTTATATATTACTTCCTCTATTTCAGAATATAACTTATATAAGGAATATTTTGAGTGGGCACAAGGATTAAGGTGAGTATTAACTGAATGAAAGATAATTAAAATTACCATACTACTCAAATACATTGGGAATAGGAAAGGGTAACTAGTGAGATGTGTTTCAGGAGATTAACTATGCATTAAATAGGGTCAAACAAGGGAAAGAAGTAATAAATTGGCATGCAGGCCTTAGAAAAAGAAATGGAGGGAGTAATGTGTTGGCGAACAATTATTGAAATGCAATTTTATGGATGTAATTTTGTCTTGAAGTGACCAATCATGTTCCTGCATGTATTAATGGTTGAAATTTTGAGGGTGACATGTTTATTAACCAAGGCAGTCAATTGCTTGTTCTAAGTTATTAAAAAAAATAAAAGTAATGTGACATTCTCCTCAATCCTCATCTTTTTCCATCTCATCTGCACATATACTTTGTACATATCCAATTCCAGGGGAAATATTCATCCATATTATTCTGTACTGATGCCATATACTTCTTGAATCAGGTTGACCTTGACCCTTATGGATCTCCTGCAGCATTTCTGGATTCAGCAGTTCAGTGCGTTGCAGATGGTGGTATTTTGATGTGCTCAGCTACAGACATGGCTGTGCTTGCTGGCGGCAATGCAGGAGTTTGCTTTTCCAAGTTAGTTTCAAGCATTAGAATCAACTGCTGAACACATGACTACCATATCCTAACTATGTTGATATTTTGTACTTCCAGGTATGGGTCTTATCCATTAAAGGGCAAACACTGCCATGAGATGGCCCTAAGGATTCTTCTTGCTTGTATTGAGGTAAGGCTTGAGTTAGTTCTCTTGTATTCCCTTAATGTCATTATAACTGGGATTTTTTGTTGTTTGTTCTTGCAGTCGCATGCCATCCGCCACAAGCGCTATATAGTTCCTATAATATCAGTGCACATGGATTTCTACATTAGGGTCTTTGTGCAAATCTTCACGTTGTTGCCTGCTTATACCTTTCGTTGAAGCATTCCATCCTTAGGATTCATGTTATTTGTGCAATTCTGATTATTTTTTACAGCCCACAATACATTTACAAGTGTGCCCTCTCCATGCAGTTCAGCTAGCACAGTGAAAAGCTCACCTCTTAAATTGGCACATGTCTATCAATGTACCGGATGCAGTTCATTTCACCTACAAAACATTGGAAGGACTAATTCAAAGGTAGTCTTTTCTTATTTTTGTTTCATTGTCTTGCATGATGTGCTTATGGATATAATCCTTGTTGTTTTCAGGACAAGAGGAATATTGCCCTACCAAATTTTTCTCCTATTATGCCTCAGGAATGTGCTGAATGTGGCCATAACTTCGTTATGGGGGGACCTATATGGAGTGATCCTATGCATGACAAAGAATGGGCTGCTTCCATCTTGTCAAGTATCCAAGCTATGAGTTGTGCATATTCAGCTTATGCAAAGATTTCAGCTATAATGACATCAGTAACAGAGGTAATGCCTATTTTATTAGTTCGTTTTGCCCTTGTTAGACATCAACTATGTACACTAGAGAAAAGCCACTGATATGTAAGTAGCAAGCAAGGGTTCTCTTTAGTATGTGGCAGTGTAATAAGATTATCTATGTGCAAGCACTTCTTTTGGTGATGCAATTATAGTAGTGACGAGAAAACCCCTTGATACAGACTTATAGTTAAGGTAGATTCCAGTTGCATTCAATAAATTACAACATATCTTTCTTATGAAAAACATCTGGCTCTTTGTTGATTTTTTTTGTATCTGCAATATTTTGTGCTTTGTTGATTTTTCTCAAACTAAACACAACTGAACTACCAAAATGCAAAGCAGGCTCTTTCTTTGACTTTGTATGTCTTATTAACTAATTCATTGTATGGATTACATTTAATTATTTTCCATCTTTCTCTTTAGAAGACATTTTTTACTCTGGTATTCCAAAGTGTAATTTGACATTTAGTGATATTCCCTGATTCAATTAAATAAACTACGAGGCTACATCTCGATTGGAAGTTATATGCAAGAGTAAACCCTTATGCAAGTTATGAGAATATAACTCAGAAAGAATACAAGCAACGGAATAGTTTGCCTTTTTTTTTCTAGACAATGAACTTTTGACTAAACAGAAAAGCAAGCAAAGCAGAACATTTCATCCAATTTCACTTACCTTGTGACACGTCAACGCCTGCACCAAACATTGCAAGCACCATGTTCTGAACTATTGCCAATTTATCCACATAAACTGCATAAAAAGATTGAAATCTTCTGGCTAGCATTATGTTTGCTTCTTTTAGTATCACATTCCTCATGCTCACTCCAATTGCATTACTGCTACCATTGTTTTGATCCAATGATGTTACCCATTCTGGGTCTAATAGTGAGCAATGAAGTTTGTAGAAAAGATGTAAAATCTGTCTGCAATGCATTCTGATAATTTAGCCACCCCAAATTAAGCACCTGTTGCTTGCCTGGTAACACTGCCATACCTGACAGCAAAGGTTCATCCACTCTGAGGTGAGTAGGGCAAGAAAAGGTTGTAAATGTTTGCTTTAAGATATGTTAGTGTGGAATGTTGTCCCACTTCGTTTCTTGACCACCATTGCGATTTGAATATGATAATCTTCAGCCGCACTTCCTCACTCATATTCCGCAGTTATACTTGTATGACTTCTTTCACAACATATCCTGCTGAAATAAAATTATTCAGCTCAGGAATAAAAAAATATATGCTTATTGCATAATCAACTCTACTTCCGCAACAGTTTTGACATACATTGAACCTGTAAATCATAAATGTCATTTTCTTGTGCAGGAATTGCCTAAAGCACCTTTATTTGTTAGTCTTCACAGTTTGTGTGCAACACTGAAGTGCACCAATCCAACCATTTCTATGTTTCAATCTGCTATCAGAAATGCTGGTTATCAAATATCGGGCAGTCATGTGGATCCCCTGGCTCTTAAAACGGATGCCCCTATGTCTGTAATTTGGGACATCATGCGATGTTGGGTATAACGAAAACTGTATTGGTTTTGTTTTAGTAATTAAGCCAGAGTTGATGGTGAACTGATCCATTGGTGGTTTCCTCTCGCAGGTCAAGATCCATGCTGTAAAGTATCGACCTGGAAATCATCCAGGTACCAGGATACTGTCCCAAGAGCCTAAATTACAGGTATATTTGGTTTCATGTATGCTTTTCCTTGTCCTGGAGATCTGGGCTACTTCCCACCTGGCAGCTCAATTGCATTTTTATGCCAGTGACAGTTGGAAGCCAAATTTGACCGTTGGAATTTTAATCTGGATAAGTAGCTTAAAGTGACATTTTTTATGGGGTACTACGTTTCTTATGGAAACGGGTGCCCCATACTAGCCTGCTGGAATTTAATGTAGAATAGTAGAATAAAGCACTAACATGTTTTACCTAGTGCTAGCTCTCCTGTTAGAAACTGGTAAATCCTTGAAATTTCATGCTTATTTGCTGTGATTAAAATATACTTTATAATTAATCCTAAAATTATCAGGTCAACTCCACAAAGAAATTTAACCAATATTACGTTCTTAATGGCTATATTTTTTTCAAAACTCTTTTCACATTAAATAATGCAAAAAGGTATATCCAGAAATCCAAATTTTGTGTAAGACCACATTGGTTCAATTGCTACTCTTTTAAAACAATATTGTGAAGAGCACATACATACAACCACAACAGATCCTCTAGAGTGGGAGTAATTGTATAACGTACTGGACTCGGTACTCCTACAAGATAAGATAGGATATTTCAAATGGAATACTATATTTCAAACATTAATCCAATGTTACTTTAGTTTATAGTTGAGTTGATTGAATCTTGTTTCTAGCTTTACGTTTCCTCATTATACTATTGCAGGCGAAATTTTCCCATGTACCTGGGGGTTTAGCAGTACGGAAGAGCCCAAGATTTGTACCTAATCCTGAAAAATATTGGGGTCCTAAGACAAAGGCTGGGAGACAACCAAAGAGAATACCAGTGGACAATTTATAAATCCTTACTGACTGTATGGTTGCAAACTAGGAGATTGAGATCAGTTGCATTCTTTTGTTAGAAACCAGCATATACAAGCTCAAGCTCAGTTTCTGAAGGCATATATGTCCTTTCGAAAATTTGATGGTCATTACAGATTACTATCGGACAGTTGCATGGGTTGGTGTTAACTATAGATATGTTCACTTTGCTACCATTTTCAACCGTACCAAACTCTGGTATTGCCAAATTTTGTTAAGATGGCAATCCAAACATATCCTAAATAGTCTACCATATCTTACCATACCAATATTTGGTGATCTTCTAGAAACTTTCCATAATACTAAACAAGAATATTTGGCAAGGTAACAAATCAAACAACACACATATACCTCTACCTTTCCAAATTTTAGCATTACCAAACATTGCTAAATTTTGGTGTTGCCAAAAGTTGGTAAGATTTATTTTGGCATCAAAGTGAAGCCCTACATTTTCACTGGAGTGCTATTGGCACGGTTTGAGTTGCTTGATGAGATCAAATAATGGCTAAATAATGGCCTTTTGTAACACTCCCCTATTGATCGAGTTCATCTTAAGATCAATATGTTCTTTAATTCCTTTGAAAAACCCTGTGGGAAAAAAATTAGGAATAATTTGACTGGTGATTGCTCTATCATAAACCTATAAGGTTTAAAGAGTAATCGATGCCTTGTTTTATCTCTAGAAAAACCCCTATAGGGAAAGACATAAGGTAAAGGTTACACTTGCATCAAGCATTGTCTCATTAAAAACTTTGTATGGAAAAACCTGATCATAAAACTCATAAAAAAAAGAGTATAATGTGAAGCGTTTAACTAGATCCATCATTCAGGAGTCTCACCCTAAAGCTTGCAAGTCTCTGAGTCATCTCATACTAATTTCCGTAATACATTTCTCGAACGAGGAAGCAGGCAGGGATTTAGTGAACAGATCTACCAGATTATTACAAGACTTTGTTTGTAAGATGTTTATTTCTCCACATTGCTGAAACTCATGAGGATAAAACAACTTAGGAGCAATATGTTTGGTAATGTTGCTCTTGATGTAGCCTGTTTACATCTGCATAGTACAAGCAACATTATCCTCATAGATAATGGTAGGTGATTCTGAGGAACCAATACCACGAGATTGTTCAATGTGGTTTATCATTCTACGGAACCACACGCTTTCACGTGATGCCTCAAATAGTGCGATGATTTTAGAATGATTTGTAGAGGTAGCTACTAATGTTTGTTTAGATGACTTCCATAGTATGACAGTTCCAGGAATACAAAACTTGTATGTGATTTAGCATTGTGGGGATCGGACATATAGTCAGCATCAATATATCCAACTAAGCTAGGATCATCAGTTTTCTGAAAGAATAAGCCAAGATCCTTAGTACCATTCAGGTACCTAAGGATTTGTTTTCCTCCGGTCCAATGACGCTTAGTTGGGGTAGCACTATGTCTTGCCAATAGATTTACTGCAAACGTAATGTCAGACCTGGTACTATTTTGCAAGGTACATGAGTGCTCCGATGAGGCTGAGATAGGGATATTCTTGTCCTAATATCTCTTCTTCCTCCCGTGGTTGGAAAATATCATTTTCTTTATCGAGAGATCAAACAACCATGGGGTTTTATTTGGATATGCTTTGTCCATATTGAATTTCTCCAATAATTTCTGGATATAGATAGATTGATGCATTAAAATTCCCAAGTGAAAGTGCTCGATTTGCAAACCTAAGCAAAATTTGGTTTTACCCAAATCCTTCACCTCAAACTCCATCTTAAGATGGTTGCGAGCTTTATCTATATCTTGTGTGCTACCAATGATATTCAAATCATCTACATACGCTGATATAATGCAAAATCATGTGGAGGATCTTTTGATGAAGATGCACGAGCAATCATCATTATTGGTGTAACCCTTCTGCAGAAGGTACTTACTCAGCCAGTTGTACCACATTTTGCACGACTGTTTAAGACCATAGAGTGATCTTTTGAGCTTTACACAATACATATTACGATTTGTGCTTTCATTCGGTATAGGGATCCCATCGGGGACCTTTATATATATGTTCAAATCTAGTGACCCATATAAATATGTTGTCACGACATCCATCAATTGCATAGATAGATACTTTTGAATTGCCAGTGATATCAAATATCGGAACGTAATTCCACTCATGAGTGGAGAATATGTTTCATTGAAATCAAATGTTGGGTTTCTGCGTGAACCCTTGTGCTACAAGCAAGAACTTCAACAGCTTGCACACCATTTCTTCTTTACATTATATTACAAACTCGTCTGGTTGATCCATATAAATATCCTCTAACTCTCCATTTAGGAGAGTTGTCTTAACGTCCATATGATAAATGAGAAGAACATGAGGTGCTACCACACTAAATACCACTCGAATTGTAGTCAAGCGAGCAACCAGTGAATAAGTGTAAAAAAAATCCTTCATTCTTTTCTGGTACTTGGCCACAAGGCTTGCCTTGTATTTTTCAATCTTAGCTTCAGGTCTAAGTTTTTTCTTGAAAACTCATTTGTATCCTACATATTTGCACCCATAAGGATGATCAATGACCTCCTAAATTCCATTAGAAATAATTGAATCCATCTCAGTCCGTACCGCTTCGTTCAAATAGTCAACAGCTTGCAAGCGAATAAAACACAGAGGACACAAGCTTTTGGTGCTGCTTAAAACATCATAGCTTTTCTGGTTTTCTCTCCTTTTATTGACTCGAGATTACAACGTGGATCAGGGGCCACGATCCCACCATGTGCACCACACCGGGTAAATGCCATCCCAGACGCCCCACGACCGGTGCATGATGCGAATGACATGCTCAGTGTGCGCTCTAAGCGGCCCGGATCAACTAACATGCTGAACAAAAAGGAAAAGAATCCAAAGCAGAACTAACTTATGAAAATAAAGCTAAGAGCACCAGATTATCTACTGAATAAATCAACAAATTTCCCCTAATCCTGATGCTTACTTGCTATCTCCACGACGCCGATTGAATCACGTAGCTCCTGGAAGCGAACACAGATCAGCGGCTTCATGAGAATGTCAGCCAATTGGCCGCTAGTTGGGACGAACTCAACCTTGATATGCCCTCCTTCAATGCAGTCCTGGATGAAGTGATACCAGGTGTCTATGTGCTTGCTCCTATCATGAAGCACCGGGTTCTTTCAAAGAGAGAGGGTCGACTTATTGTCGATCGGTGACCTCTATTATAAAAGTTTTTCGATATAGCAGAACAAAGACTAACATTTTTCTCAGTCGTTTCAGTTAGTCATTGATCACCCAAGTCATGTCAGATGATGACGTAGAACACACGATATTTGCTAATGATGTTTAGCCGAAACCTACATCTCTGGGGCTCTGATTATGGGCGCTCATTCCCAACCAATATAGCACCTAGCCGCTACGAGTCCATGGCCACGCTCCCATCTTCTCCCCCCATGTCTACGCTACATTGCAGTCCTCATAGTTACATTGTGGTGCCCCCTCTCTATTTAAGAGCGAGCATACGACAGAGTCGGACTCTAACTCTATCCTTCACCACTTCTAACTCCAAGTCTAACTCCTAGTAGGACTAGTATATTCAACACATATTCTAAGAAACTCCACCTTAGTGAATATACGCCAACTAGAAGCAGTAGAATATCATGCCAATTCACCAATCCTCCAGACTTGGGTTGTCTTCTTTTGCAGCTTCACCACGAGCCACCCGACGAGCCTATGCCAGACCCTCTGTTATCAAAAGACTCTGATATCTCCATAACTTTTTCCTATTTTTTCAGAATCGGATACGAACATGAAATCGAATATTATCGAATGCGAAAACAGAGCGTTTATTGGTATATAAAAAGCCCTTAAACTGAACTTTTCAAATCAACGAAAAAATATAGCTAAATATTTTTTTTCTAAAACAATAAATCGATATTTCTATATTATATCAATTAATAATAATACAACTAGTTGTACACTTCACTTTCTTGGAGAAAAAGAACTATATTCATCTATAACTAAGTATGGCATGGCCTAATAAAAAAAGTCATTAGGCAAATAAAATCAAAAGTACTGGAATAAAATATATCTCTATTTAATTAAGCACTCAATACATAGTATAAATATAAATATTTAGAGTAGAGAAGGCTGAAGGTAATCTTGTATATGAGAAATTTTCCAATTCTGATAAAACCTAAATTCGCTTCCAGAAATTTTCCGATGGATGGTAGCCTTATCATGTTCGTTTCCGTTTCTGAGAAAAAATCCGAATTCGTTTCCGTTTCCTAAAGTTTCTGAAAAAATTCCGACCGACACTTTCATTTTCTGAATACTCATCCGGAATCTGGAAACTTTCCAAACAGTTTTCATCCCTACCAACAGGGGACCCTATAGTGCCTCGAAAATCTACATCAAGGATGATGGCCCCAAAAAAACGCCCATTAGCACCCACAGACCAGTTTGGTGATAAAACCATATCCTTATCCTCAATCCCATCCTGTTAGCTGCCACAGTCCCCAACTGCGCCTCATCGCGTGTTCGTTTCGCTCGGCGTCGCATCACACATCTGCACCGCCGCTGCGCTCCCGCCTCTCCTGAACCTTGCTGCCAGTGCCAGCCTCTGCCCCACACAACCCCACCAAACTTTGAAAGGGAACCCCGACGCTTGGCGGTTTCTATCCTTTACCTCGTTGGCAGCTTCTCTCCCTTCCTCACCACTCCGATGAGCACTGAAATGGAACACTGCCAGTCATTAGCGTCCATTCTGCATCTCACTCGACGGTTTCTTTTCCTATCTCACCACGTCATCGGGCACTGGCCTTCCATCCTGCTGTCCAGCACCACTCCATCGAATGTCCGCCTTCCTCCCTTGTGGGACCCCAATCAGGTTCGGGGGCCCTGCGGGGCTAGGGTCAGGGACTGTTTTAGCTCTCGTTCTTAGAGTCGGGGGTTGGGGCAGG
Organism: Oryza punctata; assembly: GCA_000573905.2. Lineage (NCBI taxonomy): Eukaryota > Viridiplantae > Streptophyta > Magnoliopsida > Poales > Poaceae > Oryza > Oryza punctata. The sequence continues at coordinate 14,688,451 of CM002497.2, forward strand.
GACGTTCTGGCCCAACCTGGTCTAGTCCCACCCCATTGCCAACCCTAATTGGGGAGGGGGGTGAAACTGGGATATGGATATTGCCCGACCAACTAAATGGCATTTGTGCGGGGAATATCTGATTTTGATTTCCAACATCAACTTTGCGAAAGAAATATTATACTCCCTCCATTTCAAATTACATATCATTTTAGCTTTATCCTAAATCAAACTTAAGCATCAAATTCATATAGTTTATTAATGGATCGTTAAAGTAAGAAATATTTAACTTTGAAACAACAAATAATTTAAAGTATATGATTTTGATGTTCAAAGTTATACGTGACCTAACAAAACATGATAAAATATAGGGAAGCACTAGAAATACGGTGCTACCGTCAAATATATGTGAAATGAGGTGCATGGCTTCTTCCACAATATTTAAATCCAGATAACTACAATATTACACACAATCAGATAACGAATTTAGTGATGTTAGGTATTTGTTGTTGGACTGATAATCTCTTTAAGCATTGTTTTAAAGAGCATTCTCAGGTGTATGTGATATGCATGTATAATGATATGGTTACGTGTGACCTAAAAGGTTTTAACCTCCAATGCGACATGGTACATGTGGGACATGTGGCGTCAGCGCTATGCCAAGGCCTCTGAATGGCGAAGCATGGACGATAGATTACAAACAAAACATAATTAATTAATTAATGCACGCTATTGCATACCTCTATTGCCTTTGTTGGGCTTAAATGATTTTTTTCACGTATGGATAGGACATGGTGGGCCTTCGTTGTATCTTATTCATTTTATTCATTTATGTTATTTTGTATTCTTTTACCCTTGAAAATAATGGTAACTTGCCCATACTAACTCTACGGTAATATTTGGTAATATACTTATCTATAAACCAAAGATGACAAATATAAAATCATGTAAAAAGTTAACTGAAGAGAGTTATTATACTGTTAAATACGTAGCCTTATGCGTTAAAATGCATCGCAACTTGTATATCATCGAAACATCTAATTCTTGATCCGGTAAGTATGTAGTCTAAACTTCTAACTGAAACTTAGTGCCCGTAATGGCACCTGTTATCAGCAATCGACAATCTGCCACGAAGATAATAATCTGCTATAGCTCACTATTTGAAATTCTTCTGTTACATCCAGATCGATCTAGCAAAAGTAGCACCGAATTTGGTACTCACGTCGACCGGACAATTACCAAAAGAACACTAAGAATGCATCACATAAACATAAATAGTGGCTTCCTCAAATTCCTTATGCTATTAAGCAAAAAGAACTCCTGCCAGTACTATGTCACAAGCATTTTATAGCTAACTTAACAGTCACTAAGTGGCCCTGTTCTGCCATTTATTGAAGTGCACATCGATAAATTTATCCGGTCTCAGTGTATCGGCAAATCCAATCATAGCAAAATCAGAATGTGTATAATAAAGTTTTTTATTGTTGGAAAACAGGTACGTGTTAATTTAATTTAATTCATAAATAAATCATGACATTAAATAATAGACTAGCACGACCATCTTATTTGATCTAGACATATATATGAGAGCTGCACATGAACAAATCAAACATATGAAACATGATCTAGATGTACCGATAGTTAAGGTACTATTGCGGAACTAGACATATATACGAGAGCAACACATGAACAAATCAAACATATGAACATGATCTAGATGTACCGACAGTTAAAGTACTATTGCAGAACTGGAGCAACGCGATGCACCGCATGTACAATGTGTGGTACTTGATGTTGACGACGATGTGGTGCGCCCGAACATAGAGGAAGATGAGTCATGGTAGACGAACAACAAGCAACCAGCGGAGTGCTTCCCAAGATCCTTATTACGCCTTCTCCAAGTATAGGATGTCGAAGGCGAAACTTCCAGAGACATGCTCTCGCAATTGCTGGTACACTGGCGAGCAGGATGGAATAGAGTACGTGCGAGTACAGAGAAAGATGTAAATCCTAGATTGCTTTCACGTGTATTACGTGTAGGTGATGGCTTGGTATTTATAGAGATATCAGGTCGAATGATCAGGACATCTGCATGATCTTCAAAATGCGTAACCAAAATTGATAAGTTGTGTTTCACCTATTCGGACTCCACTGCACTCTACTCACCAGAGAATTAGATGAGTTGTAAAACACCAAATTATGCAGCAGAATAAAACTGCAGAATGAAGCCGCGTTGGCATAGGCATGAGGAACTAATTTTGACAGACCATTTACACTCATGTTCCGTAAGCACGCCATCTGACTTGTGCCCGGAGAAACGAGCTGAGCCACATTCCTCTAGTTCTCTATACCACACATTATTCAAGTGGCTATACCATACATTACTCAAGTGATTAGAAGAGTACTAAGATGGTACTAAAGGTTGACATGCCTCCCTTTTCATGAGGTGGGTTTTTGACTTTTTTTGATTTTTCTAGTAATTATTCCTCATATGGGCTAAACCGCATATAACAATTCTACGTTAATCCAGTTAACAAAGTTGAACTGTATTGATGTGTTTATTGGCAGTTGAAATGATTTCACACTAAGGCCCCGTTTGGTAGGGCTCCAAACTCCAACTCCCAGCTCCTAGCTCCAACTCCAGTGAGAGCTAGCTCCTATAGGAGCTGAAGTGGGTACAAAAATGTTTGGCTAGATTGGTTAGCTCCACTCCACCACATCCCTTATTTGGCCCATCGCTGTTGTAGGGAGGAAGATGGGGAGGAGAGAGAATGGGAGGAAAGGAGGTGTGAAGGGGTAGTTCAATAGTATTTTTGTGTAAATACATTAAAAAATTAAAGGGTAGTGGGTTTTTTGGGTGGAGTGGAGCTGTGGAGCAGCAAAAACTCAGCTCCACCCCCGTAGTACAAATTTATGGAGCAGCTCTGCCAACTCCACTCTAAAAATTAGAGAATCTGTACTGTTTGGCACAGCTCCAACTCTAGGTAAGTTGGAGTTAGGAGCTGGAGCTGTGCCAAACGAGGCCTAAGGCTTATTTCTTTTCTTTAATTCCAAACGTCAACTTTCTTATTTTCAATACGTTTTTTAAACTGTTAAATGGTATGTTTTTTTTACAAAAGTTTTATATATAGAAGTTATTTAAAAAATTCAAATAAATCTATTTTTTAATTTTATAATTATAAATTCTTAATTAATTATGTGTTAATGAGCTTTCTTATTTCGTGTGCACTAAAAAACTCACTCCAACTTAAAAGAAAAAAGAACTCAGCTACAGTGAGTGTTCCTCTAGTAGTCGGCAATAGTGCACCTTGAAAATGGTCCATGCATGCCGCGCTCTGTGCTGCAGCTGCTGCTTCATGCTACTCTGGTTCACAAAAGATTGACCATATCACGAATTAGGATTGACCAAATATCAAAATAATAATAAATAAATGAAATCCTCATTTGATTTAGATTATTATCGTGAATTATTTACTCAGTTATAGAGATAAGTTAAATATCTTGATAAATAAACTTAATTAACAAATAAATTAAAAATAAGTTATCTAAGCAATGGAGAAAAAAAAACTTTATTAGGAAACATATTTTTTAAAGCATTGAGCAAATAATATGTTTTAGTAATCAAATGAATAAGTTAAAAATGGTCTCTTACAAGAATCAATATGCAGAAAGTTTTGTAATGTTTACAAGGAAATATTCAGAACAAACTCTCATATGAATATATCTGAAAAAATAAAGAATTTTGGGCCTCATCGGATGGTTGTTTGGGTTTAGGCTTTTTAGCCAAAGCCCATTCTCTCACTGATTGGGCTACGAGCTTTCAGGCTAATATAGGTGGGGTCTGCAAACTAAAAGTTAGGAGCTACTACCACTAGCCGCACAAAATCCTTCTTCAAGCCATTTAAGCAAAACAAGCCAACCAAGGGATTTTCTTTGGCTGAATTGAAGGCAACTTTAGCAGATCAGCCAAAGCATTTAGCTTACCGATGAAGGCCTCTGCGTTTTGTAGAGTCTTGCATCTGAAAGAAAAAAGATTAATTACTCACTTCTCAATGGAGAAGCTAGCAGTAAATTGTGAAACATTTTGGATTGCGTAATTTGATGCCAATCTGATGTCTGAGTAGAGTATTACCAGTGTTTACACATAAAGCAACCAAGCATGCAAGCTAAACCTTCCAGAAGGTGCTAGATTTCTTGTGTCGATTCGGCTACACACTAGTGGGGAAGGGAGCTTTGCTCCCGGTTGGATATCTTTTATTGTCCCGGTTGTTCAAACCGGATACCCAATCCACATCTTTTAACCGAGACTAAAGATGGATATCAACTCAAAAAATGTGTGGGATGTGGGATTCAAACTCAAGATTTCTCACATCAGTCCTCACGCACGTTACCATCCCACCTACTACACACATCTGACTTGAATAGATATACTTTCTTTTTAAACTAACCCTAGAGGTTTCTTTAGTCCGGGTTGGTAATACCAACCGGGACTAAAAATATCTTTAGTCCAGATTAGTGTTACCAATCAGGATTAAATATTCTCCACCTTTAGTCCAGGTTGGTGTTACCAACCGGGACTAAAGATTAATTTTTAGTTCCGGTTGGTAACACCAACTTGGATAAAAAAATCGTAAAGTGAAGTTGGGCTTTCGAGCCAGTGCTAAAGAATACCGGTTTCTATTCGAATCGGGATAAATATGTTTTTTTGCTAACCGATCAAAGTTACTCAGTAGTGACATGCATCAAACTAAACTTTGCTTAGTATGATATTTTTTAAAAACTCATGCATTTATTAAATTAAGCAAGGTGAGAGAGCATGAGCTATGAGCTATGGTTACATCTTCCTTGGGAGTTAGGAGAAGTCCTTTTCGAACAGGACATCCTGACCTTTGACATATATGAGAAATAACTTATATTGCATATACAAACTCAACTATTACAGGACGAGAATCAAGGCATTGCTCGTTAATTGCCATCACTGCCAATTTTTAAACTGGAATGTATAATTCGCGGGTGATGCTCATTTTTAGCAAAAAAAGAACAGATAAACAATATATGATTCGTATTCATACACTTGCATCGTTAACATAACCATGAATGGAGAACAAGCACTACTACATAACCTTAATAGAGGAGTCCCTCACATGTACCAGTTCACCAAAAACTGTACATATAAGACTTTTCTCACTCTCCCACCCTCTCAGATGGCTAAAATTGAAAACCGGCACCTATAACCTTCAATTGATGTCGGTTTAGTAAAAAACACCAAAAATATATGTCAGCTTTTTTAATAAACAAACACTCTTAAAATAGTGGTAGGTGTTAGTTTTAAAAAACCAATACTTTTTAGGGACAAAGCCGAGCAAACCACTAGCAAGCTGGCTAGCCTGGATTGTTATCTCCAACCCCGAACGCGTGCACTCTCTCTTTCTCTATCCCTCGTTCTCAGAACTCTCTCATCTTCCTCGCCTCCCCACTCCTCGCTCCTTCGCCTGTCCAACTCTCACTCGCCCTAGCCTTCCTCGCCACTGCTAACGGTCCTCATCCTCACCTGCAGTGCCTCCTCCTCTCCTCCTTCACCACCATCTTCTCCATCTCCTTGCTCGCCTTTTTTTGCTCTCTTTCCCAATCCACTCACCACTTCCCTCCCCGGCTCCGTCGCACGACTGCCTCCTCTCGACGCGCCTTGTCCTCTTCCCGTGCTTCTCTGCACACCAACTCTCTCGGTGGCTAGATCCATATGTAGTGCTAGATCCCGTATGGGCGAAGAACCCGTCGCTATCTCGGTTGTGCTAGTGGAGGCTCTAGAGAAGTTAGAGGAGAGAGCACTCATCTTGAGGTGAGCTTACTACTTATATACTTTCAGCGGTTATCCTCTTTGCAATTAGCTACCTAGCGTTTACCGTAGGCATGATAACTAGTACACCCGAGGTGTGTCCTTTGTCGGTCCTCTCGTACTAGGCAAAGGTCATCTCAATGCTAAAAGGCCCACATGGATATGGACCGAACTATCTCATGGTGTTCTGAACCTAGCTCACGTACTGAATTAATGGGTGAACAACCCAACCCTTGGAACCACCTATAGCTCCAAATAGTGAAGGGTCGATGTCTAACCTTCCCGTCAATGTGGACTCTTGGGGAAGATCAGCATGTTATCCCTAGATTACACTAACTTTGTTTCAGGCGGCTAAAACAATTTTTTGCATGCTGTTGGTTGGCCTGTCTACACCAAGGTGTCTGAAGATCACCATTTTTCCATGCGGGTAGTGCAATCGCATGAAAACATTTTCACATGCGGTCACCTATGCCAACCGCAGGTGAAAATAGTCTCAACAAAAAAAATAAAAATCCCAAAAAACTAAATTTGCCAAAACCATAGCTCCCCAATTCTCCCGAAACCCTAGCCGCTACTGTCATCGTCATCAGAGCAGTCGCCATTGCCGCCAGCATCATTGCAGCCATCATCGTTTGTCACCATGCCGCCATCGTCGCTCTTAAGGGAGGGGCCGGCGCATCCGCCCGCCGCCTGAGCCCGTCGTCACCACTCCCAAGGGCAGGGGTAGCGGATCTACCCGTTGGCCGCTCGCTCTCGCCGTTAGAGCCCCCCCCCCCACTACTCTTGAGGTTGGGGGTGTCGGATCCACGTGGAGTGATGGTCATCGTTGTCGACACGCCACTCCTACGCCAGCCTCCTCAAGCCCGCCTCCACCTCTCAGCCGCCGGAGAAGAGAAGGGAGAGAGGGAAGAGGGAAGGAGAGGTAGTGAGAGTGGGGAGAGGAGAAGAGAAAGTGAAAAAGGTGTGGAGAGAAAGAGGAGAAAAAAATGGTGTGAAAAAATGTGGGACCCACGTGCTCTCCGTGTAGTCCGCATGTGGCCTCTTAAGAGGTTCGAATGCAAAAATAGACTCATCGTTCGCATGCATATATGTTAAGAGGTCCGCCTTCAAAAATTGATTTTTGTATGCGGCCCTCTTAAGGAGCCATATGCGAACATAAGGAACCATATGCGAAAATGCAAGTCGATTTTTGTAGACGCGATCAGTTTATGGTCCGCCTACATACTATAGGGATGCTCGTAAAAAAATTGTTTTTTAGTAGTTGTAACCTTTATCCATTGAGCAATGGCCCTTTCACTCGGCACCGTCGAATCACTAAGGTTGACTTTTGTCTCCTTCTTCTGCCTTTGCACTCAAGGACCAATATCCATTTAGCCCAAGGAAACCTTTGCTTGCCTCCGTTGCCTTATAGGAGGCCTACGCCCCATAGAAATTGTCTACCTAAGAGGATGAGACTATCCCTTAGCCCGCGGGTCTGATGCAATGTTAAACTTCAAGCTCTTTCAGAGTGTTATCTCACTGATGGCTCAGACCTCTGGAGGTGACCTTTTTCACCTTCCACCTAGGAAGCTTGCATCAAGAACTCAAGGCCAGCGGATATGGCCATCATGAGCTTGGGGGCCACCGTGTGAGGCGCGCAAAACCTCTAAGCTGAATTTGAAAGGTTATTGCCAAATCTTAACAATTGAAAAGCTATTCCCAAAATGAAACGAGAATGAGCCACACCGTCCAACGAATAATAGCCGTCGGATTAACAATTAGACAATAGGAGAAATGAATTTCATCCATCCAATCAAAAGAGGGTGTTCTAGAGCTTTTAGGGGAAAGAGAGTCAGAGACCAAAAAAACAAATAGGAGCAACTGGAAGGGTATTGCTAAGTACAATATCCAATAATCGTGCAACAATTCAAAATGAGATTAAAGATGTTAAATTTAAAATATGATTGATGGAACAATGTTTAGAAACCATTTCATCTTTATCAAGTTGGTCAAACAATAAATCTGAAAATTACTTTTGGAGCACACCTTTTCTGATAATAAACTTATAAGATATTGTGCATATCTGCACATCTGAAATTTTTTGGTTGTGCCATTAGTTCTTGAAAGTAATCAAATAACACTGCATCTTCCAGGCCAAGATTACAGGTTCTTGGCAGTGCAAAAATTCTGGCAATCTTTTTCAAGGTTAATAGACATATTGATTCATTCTCCTGAGAGCGCTAGTACATTGATGATGATCATTACCAAAAAGGATTTCGCACAGTTTGATCACAAAAGATATGCATAAAACTGCCATTTTCTTCTTCAAATGATTTCATCATCGGCTCATCCAAAACGAACATCACAAAACATCGAAATGCACACATATTACTGTCCATGCAAGACTTTCTTTTTTTTTTATTTGTGTCCATGCAAGACTTGGGAAGAAGCCGACGTTGCAACTGTGACTTTCTAGAATCCACTCTCACGCATCATTCTCCATCTCACCACCAGGGCCCACACACACAATATAATAAAAAAAATACAACCCCCGGATCAAGGGGCCCACCTACCTTCCCGCGCCATCGGACGGTGCAGCCTCCGCTGATCCAGCCACGGACGGTCCAGATCCACCCCGCGTCGCGCGAGCGTGGGGGCGTCGGCGTGCAGATATTTCCGGGCCCCGTGGGGATGATGTGGTGGGGAAGATGATAACCCCAGCCACCATCCAGCGTACGTCTCTATGACAGGTGGGGCCATGGGATGGATGGCCCCGCGTGTCAGTTACGTGTGGTTAGTAAGAGTTCGGGTGAAGATGGGTGGTCTGGTCCGGATAAGACGGCCCCCTGTCTCCGCATTGACGCGCGTGACGTCACGCTGAGACCCGCGCCTTGTCGACGTGGCCGTGAGCGTGTGAGAGCAGGCGGCGACGCTGACGGCGTTTATAGGCGGGAGTTTTTACGCCTGTGGGCCCCACCATGGAGTGGGGCCCACTACGGCTGGGGAGGAGCTTATTTTTTTTATTGATGATGGTGAGGTGGTCAGGTGCTGCACGCAACCTCATGCGTTTTTCTTTTCCTGTAAATAATGCTGTCCTATTTTTGTTGCAACTGCATTTTGTCTTGTACTACTCTTTATCGCGGTTAAGGTTGCTAAACCTTTTTCCTGCGCACGAAAAACGTGTACCTTGGTAGCCTATGATTAAATAATTAATTATTATCTAAAAATATTTTTAAAATGAATTAGTATAATTTTTAAAGCAACTATTTTATAAAATTATTTTTGAAAAAATGTATACCATTTAGTTTAGTTGTTTTAAAAATGTGCATTTACAAAATACTAAATGAGTAGGATTTGAGAAAGCGTAGTTGAGAACTCACATTATAGTTTACTAGTAGCAGTTTAGGGTTTAGACTGTAGAAGTAACATGATGCGGATTTTGCTCCTGCAGTGCTCTGACAAAACTCTTTTTCTATCAGCAGTAGCAAGTTGCCATTACGTTATTCGAGCGCATGAACCGTGGCCTAAACGGTTGCTCCATAAGCCTTTCGCGTTATTAAATACGATTCAAACACCTTTACATTTTTAAAATTGATTTATAGGTTTAGGTTACCGATTCAAATTTTGTAGAAACTCCGTATGACCATATGTGTATTGACTAAGTTATCTACTCTTTCTGTCCCATTCTACATGTAGCCATAAGTTTCCGTGACCAACTTTAATCGGTCGTCTTACTTGAAAAAAATAAAAAAACATAAGTCACGCAAAGTACTATCCATATTTTATTATCTAATAACAATAAAAATACTAATCATAAATAAATTTTAAATAAGACAATCAAAATTAAACATGGAAACTCATGGTTATGCTTAAAATGAGATGGAGGGGTACTAATTTCGTCAAAACATAGAAGTAATTTTATTCATTAAATCATTTATATTTGGGATGGAGGGGTACTAATTTCATCAAAAAGTAATTCCATTATCTTTGCTACTATCTCTTTTCCAAAATAATTATAATTCTAGGTTGTTTAGTTTATATTAAGGTTTGAAAAGAAAGGCTATAGTGCCTCTTAGTGGTGAGAGTGGGAAGGTAGAAAAGGGTAAAATAAGGAGAAATTTAAATGAGAGGTGATTGATGGGCAATTAGTACTATAGAGTCATAACTACTTTGGGAGAAATTTTGAATCGTAGAAATCTATATACCTGACAAAATATTATGTAAGGTTTCCGGTAAAGATTTTCGTTTATCATCTATCGGACACGGAATCACCTTAGCTAACCAGTTTTTTTTTTAATAATCAGTTTTTTGGGTAAATCACTTCTGATTCCTAATATGCAAAGTCAGGTCCACCATCAAACCCAAATAGATATGGTAATCAGTTTTTTTAATCACATCTATTTCCTGATCGCATCAAGTTTTTGCTACTGTCGACTTGTTTTGTTTTAGGATTTATGTTCATGTTCTTAAGTTCCCCCTTTCATGTTCAAGTAATGATCTAACGTAATAAGGGCTCAATTTCTGTTAAGTTGTATCTTACCTTCGAATTCATGGCTTGGGTAGCAATTAGAAGGAGGGAATCACGAAAGTGATTGAAATCAAGCAAATTTCCAAAATCTCCCCAAATTCAAAACCCTAATTTTCAGTTTTCCTCAAATCCGAAACCCAAATTTCATTTTTTTCCTCAAAATCAAGAACCCTAAACTCCCAAATCAGTCAATCCAAACCAAGAAAACCCCAAATTGACCAAATCCCAAAGCAATTAGGGCCTCTGATTACCGGATTGGGACTTATGAATCATGGGAGATAGCCACGCGAGGCATGAACTTTATCGCATCTCCAAGCTCCTCCTCCGTCTTCATGTGAGTGGCGTGCGGCTTCAGCTCCGCTGCGTACGCACTTTACTCCACTGCCTGGACGGTCCTGTGCCTATCTGAGTTGGTCGCGCGACTGAGGCTCACCTCAGTGTGGCCTCAGCTGCACCGAGGAGAACCGTTGTGGGGGAAGTGACTTCGGCCCACCGTGTGCCATCGCCGTCGTAGCCATCACCTTGGCAACGTTGGCCCTTAGCGCACATGGGCACCCAGCTCGGTAGACTTGTGGATGTTGACTCGCGGCGCATTGCTGGCTTGACCTCCACCAGAGCCATGTACGGCCTAAGCCCGCTGCGCACGAGCACGCCATCGTCGCCCCTCCGCCAAATCACCGTTGTTGTTGCCTCTCTCGCTCACGCTGAACAAATCAGGGAAAAGGGAGAAATGGCCTACGGTTTTTTTCAGCAAGGGGGCGTTTTATCCCAAGCTCACGAAATCTCAGCTGTCCGATCAGGATCCTACAGAAGCTATCGATCGTGCTAGCTCACACCATCGCAAGCAATCCTGACCATTGATTACGATCCAACGCAACAGGCTAATGGGCCTACGGGCGGTAACTGGGCCGCACGCGCTCGCCCGCGTCTGGGCCACTCGCGTTTGCCCGCGACCTGCTTGGCTGCTCGCACGCGCTTCGGGCCGACGCGTGTTGTTTTGGGCCTCCCCGCCTAATAGGCCGCGTCAACCGAGCCTTGTGCATTATCGGGCTGGCGCACATTGTTTTGGGCTGGTGCCAGCTTTCAGGCCTTATTCATTTTCCCTTTATTTTCTGCCAAAAATCATTTAATATTTACATAACTAATTTTTTATGAGTTTGAGCCATCATTTTAAGATATAAAATTTCTGTAAATTTTGTATTTGCATTTTAATTTATTTCTTGCTAAATGGAACCAACCGGAAGAACCTAAAACAATAAGTAAGGTTTCCGGTAAAAGTGTTCATCCGTCGTTCATCGCACGCGGAAACACATTCGGTAATTAGTTTTTTTGGGCAATAATCTGTTTTTTATAATCACATATGTTTCCTAACCTACAAAACGGTATAAAATTTGAAGATATTTGTTCAAATTTGATATTTTGTGCACATGTGTTATAAATACATAAGCAATCTAAACCATCCATATTTGTTTGATATTCACCCGTTGCATTGCATAGGCATATTTGCTAGTACAATTATTAATTATTTTGGGATGGAGGTAGTATATCTTTATTCTTCACCTCAATCATTAAATACTCCATCTAGTCATAAATAAATATTTAAAATTCAGATAATATTTGGTCAAACTTTTAAAGTTCTAACATTTGCATCAATTCCAAATTATTTCAACTAAAAGTAATATTGATTCCAAAACATCGTAATGCACAAGGAGGAGCCATGTAAGGGCGACGTAAGGCTATCGATAATAAGCACGTGCGAACAAAGGGAATTTACATGTCCTAATTTTTTTATATTTTAATCGATGCTAATGCGTTCTAACATGTTTAAAGATTCCTCGTTACATTTTTGAAAGTTCAACTCTTTCTCCGTTTACTGATTTGGCTAGAACGAGCTTCTTTCTTTAGCTCCAATAAGTATTTGATGGTAATCATGGCATCTCAAATAACTATAGCTCATGACGACGATGTGAACGTCCGTTCCAAGTATTAAAGGTTTCATTTTTCTGCTTAATAAAAAATAAACCATTGTATCAGGACACATTGTTCTTAGTGTTAATTGAAAATATGAAATATGAGTATAGTATGATCTATTGTGTAACTTTGGTGAATATATATAGCAGTCCAAAGTATTCAGATGTTAATTTCATACCATTCTCTAATTGTAGGACCTAATTTTATATTTGTTCCGGGGACTCAAATTCTTGGGTACGGCCCTGGCACCGAGTCTATCACGACTCCGAGTTGCTTGTAGTTCCCCAGTTCCCCTCTCATCATTCTATTAGGCTAGGGTGTCTATCTCCTACCGTCAACCGAGTAGAGAGGCGAAAACAAGGTGAATCCCAGTTTCGCATGTATGTGCTCTTAAATATTCAAAAGTTGATGACTCGTTAATAACTAAGGACAACAAGCAACGAAAATGACCAAGAAAAGCCCTAAATTATTTCTAAAATCAAATTCAAGAATTCAAAATATAATCCAAAACTCAGGGAGTACGAGGGTTCATTGAAGTAACTAGCTAGCCCCTAGAACTCAATATACAAATATGACATATCATCAACTACTAACAATTATTACTTAGAATTTAAAAGCTCATGCAAGCATCAGACAACATCTGCAACTTATTCTAGAGCTCAATATGCAAACATTTCAAATCATCCTCACATCATTTTGATAATATTTTATTATATATCTATACATCATCTCTATAATATGTAACATATTATTTAACCATGTATAAAAAAAAGCGTGATGCATCAACTAGTATTTTTGACAAACGATAGTGGTAGAACTTCATCCATTTCCTCACCTAGGGATGGAAACAGTGACTGAAATTCCCAATTGACCGACTATTGTTTCCATCCGTTTTCGTTTTCAGGCGTATATAATTTGATTATTCTAATTTATGTCTAGCTCGTATTGAAGTCGCTGCTAAATTTATTTTAAGTGAAAAGTAAATCTCATGATGACACCAGGATGAGCCACGTCATCTGGTGATTAATGGCTGTGGGATTTACAAAACGACAAATAGCGAGGATGAATCACAGCTGTTGGAATGATGAGGCTTCCAGAAGGACCAACAAGGCAACAAAATAGAGAAGGAAGAAGAGCGAGGGTGAGAAAGGAAAAAAAGAAATCCACTCCATTACAACCGTTGTGTCCTCATCTTATGGATCCAATGACTCCGAGCACCTCCACTGCTAGATTGGGCACCCAAAGGACCGCCGCAGCCGAACTGGTTCCTCTTCTCTGACCACAGCGTTGCCACGCCCACATACACCATCCACGTGGAAAAAGAGATGGCGGTGGTAGAAAGGAAGGACCGGAGGCCGAATCAGGCGGCGCTGACCAAGTGAACAAGAGGAGAGCAGGTGGATCCGTCGGGCTAGGAGAAGGGAAGAAGCAACGATAGCGGCAAGGCAATTGGGGAGCAGAATCGGTGGCATTGCAGTTGCAACGAGCGCGATGGGGGAAAGGAAAAGGAATAAGTTCACTTTGACTCCCTTAGCTTGTAGTTAAATTGATAAACATAAAAAATATCCCAACTGACCAAGAACCATTTCCATAAAAGTGATATTGTTTCCGACCGTTTTCATCGACTTGATGCTGCAAACATGAAGATAAATCAAATTAATAATTACAATGAGGCTCTTTTTAAAGCCTAGTAAAATTTTACTTCCCATAAGGTCCAAGAACTGAACCTGAACACCTTACAATTTATTATTGGCTAAGCAAAAAATGAATTGTGTTGTATAAAATCTATACGAAAACCTGGGCAAATCTTACTAGTTTGCAAGTGTACTACACCTACGACATTCACAAGGTGTAGTACACTCATACGAGGGGTCTCAGGCTGCCTAGGGCCACAACTCTAAAACCTAGTTTCTCACACAATGCAAGTGGCTCAATGAGTGGCACTGATTTTTTATTTCAGCCCCTCGTACTTTCTATTCTAGTTCTCATATTTTTTTTTCAATTTGTTTCTGGAAGTACAAAAGTTTACATTGAACAAACTAGAATCCAGGAAAGATAAAATAAAATCCCCTGTTTCCCTCTCCCTCCCTTATCCTCTCCGTCACTTTTGGTTCCCAAAGCGATGACCCCACCTCTCCTCTCCTCCCACGGCCAATGGCTCGCATCTCCTCCCCTATCCAATGGCCCTCCTCTTGGTCGGCACGCCGACGAACTCATCAGTGTGGAAGCGGCGGATTACGATGAGCTCAGTAGCATGAAGCGGGAGACGACGATGAGGTTGGTAGTGCGGTTGCTTTTCCCTCCCTCACATCACCGGCGACGAGCTCCCCAGCACCACCATCTCTACCCTCTCCTCAATGGTGCCTTGAAACGAGTGGATGTTGAGCAGATCAACGTGCCGACGAACAGAAGCAGCAAGGTCGAGGTAGCTTCGACAGCGCAACAGGGAAGGAGCTGCTACGTACGAGTTGAGGCAGCTTCGACTAGGGGAGGGGAGGGCGATGACGAGTGGTGGCTTGGATCAGGGGATGATGATGGGCTTGGTGGCTTAGAGTAGGGGACGATGATGGGCTTGCCGGCTTGGAGTGGAGACGATAACGAGGTCCTAAATGCTAGATCCGCCACCTCCTTTTCCTCCATCACCACCATCTTCCCTTCTCCTCACATGGGTCCCTCCCTAGGCCACCACCGCTGCCCCGTCGAGCTCGCATGATCTAGCAGCTAGCACCACCTCTTTGGGGACAACGAAGTAGCTCGGGGTGGTTACCTCCCCAGCAACGACCACGTGTGGATCAGCTCCGGATGACCACCACTGCCTCAAATCAACTCATCGTCGCCACCTCTCACTTGGTGTGGGGGTGTCGCATGAGGTTACGCCTATTCGAACGCGCGGTGTGAACCGTTCCTCGCCCCACCCAGACCAATCCTGATGAGGAACGTGTGACTCACTTGGGCTCCACGTTCTTCACTTGGCAACGGGAGAGACGGATGTGGCGTGAAATCTCTTACGTGGGAGGCTAGGGTTTAATGACAGCTATGCACACTATAAAAGCCCTTATGTTTCAGATAGAGTCTGGACAGTTTCATGCTAACAGTATCATGCATAAGCATAAGAGAAAATCCCTTGTATACCCCTAAAATTTTAGCTAATCCCTCCGATGCCGCTGAATTTTACTTATTTCCTTATATATCCCTAAACTTTGATTTTGATCCCTTCCATGCCCCTCCTGTCAGTTGATCGTCTAATTTCTATAAAAATGAACATTTTACCCTTTGGATGAACATATAAATTTATGAATTATATTATTGAAAATGTAAAAGTTTGTCGCATGAGACTATTATACTTATGAGTTTGCTGTGCGATACATTATTTATAACAAAATTTATTTTTAGATAATGAAATAAAAATATATTTATTTTTTAAAAAAGTTAAAAAAATGAGGAGCATTCATACAAAGATAGAACTACCAATGCTCACGATAGTTTTTTATGAATGCCCCCGATAAAAAAATCAATTGTCCTATTAAAATTTTAAATAAAATTTTTAATTTATTACATTTTTTATTTTCAAAATTTATGTTAAAATTTTCTGCACTAATTATTTAGTCTTATTAGTTTCATAAAATGCACATACAGTACACTCAAACAAAATTTTCAATTGATTTTCAAGCTTATATTCAAACCTAAACGCATAAAAGATATTTGCAACCAAACTAAATAGTGAAATGAAGAAAAATGTGACCGCGGAGGCATGGAAGGGGTCAAATTGAAATTTCAAGGTATAGAAGGGATCGGGTAAATTTTGGGCGGTATAAAAGGGATTGAGTGAGTTTTGAAGGATATATAGGGAATTTACTCTAAGCATAAACATACATCCTTCGAACTCCCAAACAGGCCATCAGCAAGGTGGTTTCAAGTGAAATACATTCCCCTATTTTGACTTTCCACATGATCACATCAAATCCAGCAGACCCGCCAAAAACCCGGTCCAACAGCGAACAAGCGCGCAAAAAGAGCCAAAGCAAACAATCAAAAAACACAAACCAATCACCAAAACCCGGTCGACGCCCGAGCACCACCCCGCCCTCTTACCCGGTTCCAAAATTCAAAACCATTCGAACCCACGGGGCCAAGAAAAAAGAATAAAAAATAAAAGCACCCCAAGGGCAACCCCGTCATTTCGCCCCGACCACCCCCTCCGTCACACTCAGACGGCCGCCGTTAGCCACGCGTCGTCTCCTAATTGGCCTGCGCCTGCTGCCCCGGGATTCATAGCAGGCAGGGCCAGAGTAGTAGTACTACCGGCACAAGGAAAACGAAAGCAGCAAAAGTCACACACACTCTGCTACTCCTACTACTACTCTTCTACTGCTCCACTCTGCTCTGCTCTCCGCTCCCATTCCCTGCGGATTCTCTCTCTCTCTCTCCCTCTTCTCCAATTCGCGCGGGCTCGGGCGCCGCATTGGCGCGATCTCCGGATTGTGGTGGGTGGGGGTTTCTTGTCCCGGATTGGCATTGCGTTCTTGATGTGGGGGGGTTTTTCTTGGCTGCAATTTTTTTTTCGTTTTTCTTTTTTTTTTCTGATCGGGAATTGGTGTTTTGTTCTTG
Organism: Oryza punctata; assembly: GCA_000573905.2. Lineage (NCBI taxonomy): Eukaryota > Viridiplantae > Streptophyta > Magnoliopsida > Poales > Poaceae > Oryza > Oryza punctata. Next base: position 14,705,352 of record CM002497.2, read on the forward strand.
CTGTGTGCAGGGGTTTGCTGTCGAATTGTGGGGAATTGTGGGTGCTGGTTGGCCGATCTCGTCGCTGGAGCAGGAGGGGTTTCAGGATTGTTTGGTTTTGGGGGGATTGTTGTGATCGAGATTCGGCTTCTTGCGGATGCGAGGATGGGCGAATTGAGGGGGAATTGGAGCGAATCTTGGGTCCCCAATGCTTGATCTCTGATTCTTGGGAAGTACATTCTCCAGATTGGTGCGATCCCGGCGTGAATTTTGGGGAATTTCTCGGATCAAGAATTTGGCCAACTGTCCCTGCAAGAAACAGGGGAAATTGGGGGCCAATCTGGTGCCAATTGGGGAGGAATTCGGAGGCGGAGGCGATCGATCCGACCGGCGAGATGATTGCGGCGGTCGGCCGGGGACCGGAGGGATGGGGGGAGGACGAGATGTCGGTGCTGCCACGGCACACCAAGGTGGTGGTCACCGGCAACAACCGCACCAAGTCGGTGCTCGTCGGCCTGCATGGTGTCGTCAAGAAGGCCGTCGGGCTCGGGGGATGGCATTGGCTGGTAATTTCGCTCTGCCCCACTCGCAATTGCTTTGATTTCGATTTCACAGATCTTGATTTGATTTGGTGCAATGCGTATTGCTTTCTCGATTTTTTTTTTTTTTGCTTTTGGGTTTTGGTGCGCCAATTGGTGGTTCTGCTTTTGGGGGTTTAGCTTAATTTTTGCTAATCCTGATTAATCTCTTGCAATTTGGATTGGTCCTGTTTTTATCTCATTAATTCAGGATCGAATTGCTGCTATACTGATGTTTCATTACTTGTTTGCCTGCTGATTGAGCAATGCAGTGGTTTTGATTGCTCTAGACTTGGCTGGCTCTAGATCTTGTTGTGCATCTAGGGTTCCAATTAAGGATTCTTGGCTAGATTTATCAGTCCATTCAGTTGAATTTTATCTTCCAGTTTTTGCAATGTATTCTGGATCGAAATTTAGATCCTGTTTGCTCACTGTTTTGGTTGTGGTCCTGATTGCACTGGGAATCAGTTTTTTATTCTCCCACTGCTCTTGATCTGTATTTCAATTAGGCTGTCAGCATCAGTCGTGGAAGATGTTAACCAAGATTGCTTGATAAGGTTGGATCTGGAGTATCTAGATTCAAATCCGATTGCAATCAGTGATAGTTTTTAAACGAATTTGAAGTGGGCTGCATTGTTGGTATGGGTGAAAATGCAATCAGTGTTCCAGTTTGTCAGTTGTATGGGTAGAAATGCTGTATGGTTCCCACCGTTACATGGAACTTGTGAGGATATTCTTGGGAATATCTGCATGTCTTTCAAATGGATCATTGTGTCTTGTTGATGGAAAGAAGATGCTAATGGGGTAATGTTCAAGCATCCATTGTGCTCCAATTTGTCTAGTTCAAATTACAAGATAGGTTTTTTTGTGTGACAAATATGATCAAGATTTTGTCTTTGGTCCCACAACGATATGGTTGCTGAGTGTTATGTGGATCCAAAGTCATGGTTTTACTGATTTCATGTGATGTGCTTGGAAATATTATTATGATTTATGTTTGGTCCCACTAAGTAAGTAGATCCAAAATCATATGTTCCCCTGTTTTCCTGTGATGTGCTTATCTGATTCGTAGTACCATTCCCATAGGGCGAGGCTAACAAGAATGCAACACTGGCAGAGGATACCGATCAGATGTGCTGGGACATTTAGATATTGCATGATTTGGACGTTCCACCTAATGTGATTTTTTTGGGGTCATGTTTGGGCTTGGCAATATGTGCTTCTCTATGTTATCTTATTGGTTTGTTGTTACTAATAACTGATTTTTATAATCTTCTGCTATTCTTGTACCAATGTCTTATCTAAACAATCATACCAAAATAAGGTCATGTTGGGCTGATGTAGCTGCAACTACATTATATGGCTCTTGTTGTGTTGGTTGGTCCCAGTGTCTTTTGGATGTGCACTCCTTGCAACAGCAGATAAATTGTACATTGAAATGAGATGACCACATATAGGGGGAATCACACTTTTAAGGCCTGTTTGTATTGTGCAGAATTTTGTTGAATCATTAGGATTTGTTTCAGTTCTAAACCAAATCTTTCAAATACCCAAGGGAATCACCATCTGAACGGAACTTTCCGAATTTTTTTCACAAAACAAAGGAAAATCGTTAATTCATTAAGCTACAAACTAAAAATCGTCCCTGCATCAAGGTTTACCAGTTTGTGTTTTCTGTGCAGTCACCTCACCATGTAGTGCTTAACTGCTTATGCGGCCTAAGCGGCTCAAGGATGGGGGGCACCTGTTCCTTGTAGGCGAGCCTTATGTGTTGCCCTTTTTGCATTGTAACTTTTCGGTAGAACGCTGCCCTGACAGGGTATTATTCTTTGGAATGGACATATCAGATTTAGGGTTTCGATCTTAAAAAGGATATGCACTATTCAATGCAAGGGTTTAATTTTCTTTCAGGTGATTGTTTGCCTACAATTTTTGCTTGATTTCAAATAAAATGATACTATTGGTTTGTTTTGCTAGGTGCTAACCAATGGCATAGAGGTAAAGCTGCAAAGGAATGCTTTGAGTGTGATTGAACCCCCAACTGGCAATGAGGATGATGATAAGTTTGACTGTGAGAACATGCAGTGGAATAGTTCAGATCTCGGTAAGATCATATTCATCCCACACAGAGGTTCTTGCTTCCTCAACAATTTCTCCATGAACCTCATACTAAATACTGATATTCTCAATGCTTTCGTTATTTTGTTAGCATGATCAAATTCAGCCTATCTATGAATGACAATGTCGTATATTTTGATCTATCTGGAGGGAAGGAGCACATGTTTAAGAACAAATTAGACAAAGTTTACCTGATGCACTGCATCCTACTTTTTCTGTAAAGAGCAATTAGCCCCTAGAATTAGCCCCAACGCCGTCTGTGTCACGGACCAATTTAGCTTGTGAAAACCAAACTTAAAATAATGGCACGGTTTTCATGGCACCTAATTATGTCCTTCGAGTTGGTTGCATGCGTCTCGTTTGTAAATAATGTTGGTCTTGTTTAATCCCATTCTTGCAGCATCCGATGACGCACAATCACCAAAGCCACAGAGGTCAAGGAGCAGGCAGCATAGGGGGTTCCAGACCAAATCCTTCAGCCGCTCCATGTCTTGTGATTCCCACTCCAAGGCGTCATTTTCTTCCTCCTCAAGGGCTCACACGGTGCGACTTTTGCTTCCTTGGTTTCAATGCTTGTAACAACCATTGCTTGTAACTCCCCAATCACTTTCCAGTAATCTGTGTCAATGCCACTGTAACTTTGCTCTGTCACAACCTTTGTAGTATTTGGACTAAATTCCTATATTGTTAGCTGTAACATTATGAGTTCTCCATGATGCTGTGCTGGTCGTAGCTGAAGCTTTGACTGTGAAATTTGCAGAAAGTTGACCTGAACAAGCTGGAAATGACTGCATTGTGGAGATATTGGCGTCACTTCAATCTCGTAAGTAATTATTCCCAGATCAAGCTCCACCGGTTGAATCAAAATATACTACAAAAATGGTGTTTCATTGTTCTGACTACATGCGGACAGGATGCTAGCCCAAACCCATCCAGGGAGCAGCTAGTGGACGCTGTCCAGAGGCACTTTGTGTCACAGGTTGATAAGCAAGACTCATCTCCTGCCAATTTCTATACAGCAGCTTGCATAACCATGATTGACTGACATCTTGGTCGTCTTTTGTGAATCCCAATTGCCATGTTGAAGCAATTGGATGAGTTGCAGGTCATCGTCGGCTTCGTGCAGGCTGCAAAGAGGCTGAAGACAAACGTGAAAGTGGCCTGATGGAGAGAGCTGGTTGTCTTCAACTAACAGATTCAAGATAGGATGCAACATGTTTGGTCAATGTTGACCATTCTATGTAATATATGTGCATGAGGCTGCTTAGATTTGGATGGCTAGATTAATGCACAACTAGAACTCTCTTGGTTCATCGTCTTTATGTTAGCTCCCTGTGATGTAGATATGCAATATGCTGGCAAAGGATCTTGCAACCTCTAGCTCAGTTATCTCCTGCTGACTGGACGTGAATTGACATGACAAATTATAAATCAGCTTATCATATTTACCTGGTCATTTATCACCATTTCATGGGCATGTCTACCCAACAAAACTAAAATTGCTATTGTAGCCTTTTGAGGATAACTCAAAGCTTCCATAACATGTTGACATTGGTAATTACTAATTAGTTTCTCTGTTTATAAAGAATTTGAGCCATTCAGATAACATACCTGTAGATAACTATTCAGAAAAGGTGCAGGAGAATGCTGAACAGGATAGTAAATTACCCTGCCCCAGTTCAAGTTTCGTGAAACCCTTTTGCAATAGCAGACAAGAGCAATAGAGAAAGTTGTCGAGGGGCTGTTGAGTAAAGGTTTGATAAAAGTGGCAGTACTAGTCTTCACCATGTGCACCTTTAGAAGTTGTCCACTGATGATCGACAACAGCAACACATTGAAATGGAAAAAAAGTGAACAGCCCTTGTAGCAGCTTGTGCAGTCATGCTCGTGAAGATGCTGCTTTTAGAAGGTAAAACCATCAGCACAAAATTTTCAACAGCTCTGATGATTACTAGACAAAACAAACTGATATCATTCTGTGTATGCAATCTGCCTTGAGTAAGACAAGTACTAATTACTAAACAAACCCACCTCAGAAAGAGCATTAATGTTACAAAATGGTGATCCTACATGGACTCCATAATTTAATGACACCTGCAAACAATAAGATGAATCAAATTAACCACTGAGCACAAATTTCACAGAATTGTATTGGGATCCTTAAAAGATTGGAGCTATACCTTGACATATTCATCTACAATGCAGTAATTCATCAATAATATGCTCTCAACAGCACAAAAACTGGTGGATAATGTAGTCAGTACTTGATTTTGCGTACCAAGTGAATGGTCCAAACCTCATTATGACTTACTGAGAATACCAAAAAGCGGACAACATGAGAAAATACTGCAAACTTTGCATAATCCTTAAAAAGATAGACTAAAGCTTGCTGGGTTGCCTTGAATAGTTGAGTTGATAGATACAAAGAAAACACTAGACTAGAAGAATCCTAGATAGTCAACAATGTAAAGCATACAAGGGAAGACTGTTTCATAAATGATATGCACCTTAGTGACTAAGAAGTAAACCCTAATTAACAGCTCGAATTGACTAAGCAAGTTACACTGCTCCCATATTTGGAGCATTAATGCCACTCTACACTTTTTTTTCTAAAATAAAACTTACAATAGATATGAACATGCAAATAGTTTTGTCACAACAAGGATAAGCACCAACTACTTAACACAACAACCGCATGCATCAATACAACACTGCAAAACAAGTTGCTTCTCAACCTTAAAAATTTGTAAATTAGAAATTTATCTAACTTAGAATTCCTGCTTGTGCAAAACAAAGTTACAAAATTTGGTAAATTTATTGTGTAATAACTCTTTAATTTTGGTTCCTGGCCAATGGAAGTTTCTTTATGACATATCTTCATCCATATCATTTAACTTGTATTGAAGCAGTTGATCTCCAATGGATCGCTTTCTTAAAGTAAGTTTAGAAATACTTGAGGAATTCGGTGAACGCAAAAAGGCAATGTAAACTGAACAAGGTATTTTACTAATTTTTTCAAACTCGTAAGAGTCCCAAAATTCACAGAAAATTGATTGTAAATAAGTATTAACAGATGAAATAAAACATAACTTCCCAAAAAACTATTGAGCTCCTTGTTTTTCACTGTATAAAAATGTGTGCCCTATCTTTATATTGCAGTAATTAGAAGTGTCCTCAACAAAAGGAAGAAGCCAGGAAAGTCCACGCGAAAAAGATAGGGGATGCCTCCTACACTTGTTTTTTTTTTAAAAAAACATCCAAGCTCTCAGATTAAGTTGTTTGAATAAGACGTTTCTTTAGAACCAGTCTTTTGGAGACTTCCAACTGCTCAGAGTCATCTATAAATTACCACCACAATAAATGTTCTGGTAAACCCTTAAATGGCCCTACTCCAATTGATTTTTCCCGTTTCAAATAGCAATTGATAAAATCAAGATTTTCAGTTTCAAGGTTCTCAAAAATCTATAGATGCTTTTGTAGATTTTTTTCAATTTAAATGTGATCATCCTTGGGGCAGCAATCCTACCAGGTACAGAGTAAAAATTAACAAATTCATTTATAGTTCCATGTTTGGGTATATACTAAATAAAATTAAAAATACCAACAGACCTGTGTGTCAATACCATCAAGTTCAGGCAGCAATAGGTGTTGGAAGGATTCAGCTAATCAAAGCTGAAGATTTGGACCATCTTCTAACTATGAAAATCACAAAACAGATGGTTACATAAGCTATCTTCAGGGGAATGCTCATTGCGATATTGAAGATGCCATTGCATCTCCATTCTCTCTCTTCGGTAATGTTCAGATTCCTGTTTCCGCCCAGCCATTTGTAATCCACGTATCAGTACTTCATATGTACCCAAGCATGCAGATACTCCATTAGCACTCATTTGCGAGAATAGTTGGAGAGCCTTATCAACTTTCCCAGCTTGAAAATAGGAACTCATAAGGGCGGTGTACGTAACAACATTCTTGTCTGTAGTCAGTAATCCAAAAATGCGCACTGCAGTTGAAGAATGCCCGGCACATGCCAGTTTTATTATTAATATAGATGATAGATATGTCCCAAGATTGCATCCAGATTTAATCAATATTTCAACGATATCAAACACTAAATCGAATGAATCATTTCTGATGTAATGACCAAGAAGGCTGCCATATGCAGATCTATCAAGTTCGTTGCCTATTCTTAGACTGTAACGCAGAACTGCAAGTCCACATGATGGTCTGCCGTTTACACAGCTTGCTTGAATAATGTCAGAGAGGATATGTGATTCCACCTTGATATTCTTGGGGGTCATTTCATTTATCATGTGTTCTACGGCGGACCAGTTTCTAGCAGCCACAAGGTACAGGATCGTACTTCTGACAGTAATATAGCCTAGATCAGTAAATGCTGGGTCACATTCAATGCCTTCAAATGCGAGATGCGGATTCACTTCCCGAAGAAGATTGTCACTCTCACCATTAGCTTTTAGAGCTTCAAGTGCTTCCAAAAATATAGGTCGGCGAAGAACGATGAAATTTTCCTTCATGTATTGAAGAATTCGGGTCATCACTGATGTCTCACCAGCCCTGGCACATTTCTGAACTAGAATATTACAGAGTGCTTTATCTGGTTCTACACCAGCTTCTTGCATCTTGTCAATAATTTCTGTAGTAGCTTCAAATTTCCCTGAAGTAAATTAAATTCGTGTTAGTATATGATGGAAATGGTACAGATATTAAACTTAATGCAGTGCAAATTAGAAGTGAAAAGATTAATCAAATATGAAATGTATCATAACCACCAAGCCAATTTATCCTGCCTAGGCAGCCACCTTGCTTGCCCAACTAGCACCTAGCACATCGGTCAGTACTCATGTTAAGTTGCAGCAGCTGTAGAGAAGAGTTCATAAAATGGAGATAAGGGTTTTAAGATTGATTACTGCACTTCAGTAAGCTAAGAAACTTTTGCAGCCTAGACTTGACTTGCCTACCTATGTACAGAGTATTCCAGAATGCTAACAAGTGTTCAACCTTTTCTTTACAGGAAATTGAGCACGAATGATTCAATGAATGAAGAAGCTCCAGATGGATATCGAGTACATCTAAAAAATCATAGATATTGAGTTGCTTACTAGACAGTTTGTTACACAAGGGATATTCTAAAGGCCAACCGATGCAATAGATATTTCTTACTTGCCAATGGATGGTGAACTTTAATTGTGCCCAATTTAAGCACTAACACGTCTATACAAGCTGGTATTCCCATTGTACTCTAATGGACGGCATATTCTAATTGCATGCCAATCCGTTGAAGAAACTACAGCAACCGAACAATCTGTTGAAGAAAATACAGTGCAAAATCTAAGCTATCGACCAAACACCAACCTATGTTCCTCGAGCAAAACCATTGGATCTTCCATACCATTCAGGCAATCATCGAACAACAGACCAACAGCTCATAACGACAGTGCACTACAGAACATAGAGGTAACAAACAACATACTAGGCATTTGGTCGAACACCTCACCTACGTTCGCGAGATGCTCGATGAGCACCGTGTACGTCTTGCAGCTGGGCCGCAGCCCCTCGGCCACCATCTCCTCGAACACCCCCCTGGCCTCCGCAGGCCTCCCGGCATCGAACAGGATCTTCACGCACGCCGTGTAGCTCACGAGGGTGGGCCGACACTTTCCCCGCCGCGCGCGCATCTCTTCCCACACCCGCATCGCGGCGTCGACGTCCCCGGCGTGCGCCAGCCAGTGCATGACCGTGGTGAAGGTGGCGGCGTCGGGTTCCACCCCTGCGCGGAGCATCTCGGCGAGGAGGCGCAGCATGGCCGGCACGCGGCCGGCCTCACCGAGGAGGTGGAGCATGGAGGTGTAGGTGAAGCGGTCGTGGCGGAACCCGGCGCCGTCACCGGCTCCGGCGGCGAGGCGGAAGAAGAGGAAGGCCTTGTGGAGAGGCGGGTGCGCCTTGAGGACGCGCGCGACGGTGTGTGAGTCCCAGGTGAGGCCCGGGAGGGAGAGGAGGAGCGGCCGCGCCGCCGACCAAGGGTGGTCGCGGAGGATGGCGTCGACGCGGCGGACGACATCGCGGGTGTAGGTCGGGGTGGGCGGCTCGGCGAGGGGCTCCCGGCGAGGTCTCGGGCGGCGGCGAGGTCTGGGTGGGAGGAAGTGGCGGCTGCGGCGGAACATTTTGGCCGGCGACGTCGACGGTTGCGCTATGCGGCTTATTATTGATTGGTTTTTTCATTTTTCTTGGAAATTTTCTTATAGAACCTATACCAGGCCAAACGAGGCACGATCTATGTAGCATGCCGTACCGTGCCAGCCCACGGACCGTATCCCTAGCCCAGACATGACCCGTGGGAGTATCGTGCCGTGCCGTGCTGGTACGGACCCGTGAATGACACACGGGTCGTGGGCGTCGTGGGCGGCATGGTCGGCCTAGGAAGCCGCGCGCGTAGCGCGTCATCGGCTGGGCTGGGGAGACGACACGCAGGCCATCGAGCGTTAGCTGGCCGGCTGGGCTTGGCCGCTTGGCCGCCTTGGCGCGCGCGTGACCGAAATTTGAGCGGCGGGAGTGCGGAACAGGGCGGTCGGTCGGGCGGCGGGCGCGCGGGCGACACGCTGACGCGTGGCTACCTGCTCGCCTGTCGGCCTGACGGGCTGACGGCCTGTGTCGACCGGTCGGCTTGACCACTGCGAAAACATTTCAAAGAGGACCAAAGATTTGACCCAGTGCGACTAGTTGTAGTTGGAAAAAATAGGAAAATAATTAGACTTATAGAAAGTTTAAAAAAATATAGGAAAAAGAGTAATGACCTTTATTGATGTTTTACATGATACATGCTGACTCGTTAAAAACTTTGTCATGTAAAAACTCATATTTGAGAAAACCATGACAAAGAAAAGAGTACAGCTTACGGGGTCAATACTTAAAAATACAAAGTAGCTACTCTGGTTGGTCATCATCGAAATAAAGTTTTCGAACTGAGCGACCACTTCTTGGTTGTCAGCAGTGTATTGGGCATGTTGTGCAGCTAGCTCTCAGTCTTTGACACTTAGTAGAATTTCTACGTGATCGTTGCTCAGACTTGTTCTCCCGTCGTCGATAATTCTTCCGCATAGACTGAAGGCCGATTCGGAGGATACCGAAGAGATGGGCACTGTCAACACATCCCGTGCTAGTTTTGAAAGCACATGATATGACATCTTGTGATCATTACACTACCCAAGTACATTGACGTCTGATGATTGCCTGATGGCATCACTATCCAAATAGTTAGACAACTCTTCAGCGGGACCATGCGATCTAGCGTCACCACTTGCTGTTGATGAACTGCTACCACCACCATGGCTGGAAGATGAGCCACCCCAAATTCTGCTCCATTGTAATTTTTTCTTACCTGCTGCAGGGGTTGGTGGGGGTCTTTGCAAGCGAACTCTCTGAAACTTCATTTCCTACTTTCCAAATACCTTATATAATTTAGTTTTAAATTAGAATAATAGGTAGAATAGTCAACATTAATAGATCTTCGATAAGTGATAGAATACTGAGGAATCCCCGTAATTTTTCCCTAGGATCAAGAATGAATGCAAAAGCATACAACATGAGGATATTTTTCCAATATTTAAGATATTTTTGTTTCATACTAAAGACTACGAGCAATAAAAGTTCATCATTTTCATAGTCTTTGAACAAAGTGGCAATTTCAAGAATATTATGCAAAATTAAATTAGCTCTTGGATAATATACTTGAGATAAGAGTACAATTATGAAACGTTTCAAGAAATTGATAGAACCTTCGACAACGTGCCAAGTATGGTCAGTCAGTATCGGCTGGCTGTCACCATTTCTTGGGCCATTACGTGTTTGATGAAAAACAGTAATTCCTTGTATGGTATGACAACCTTTAACATATAATAAGTGGCATTCCACCAATGTTCCGCATCGGTCATAAACTTACGTGGGCGCATATCCGATGCACGACAATACCTTCTCCACTGTGCAATCCGTGGGTTAGAACCAGTTAACCACGTGATTGCTTGATGAACAGTGTCGATGTGTACATTCACTCTCTTAAAACCACTGTTAACAATTAGATTAATAATATGGCATGCACAACGCTGATGTAGAAGAAATGATTCAGCATAAGCACAAAGTAATGGTTGCAGAATTTCCATGGCCCTAGAATTAGCAGATGCATTATCCATTGTTACAGCAAAGATTTTATCCGTAAGGCTATACTCATTAATAACCTCTTGAATTCTCTCTACTATATTTTCACCAGTATGTGCAACATCAATTAGCCTTAGCCCAAGAACTCTTTTTTGCATTTGCCAGTCATCATTAATGAAAGTACAACTACACTAAGGTAATCCTCTTTCGCCCTACTACTCCAGATGTCTGAGGTGACACTAACAGAAAAGGTGCATGTACTAAATAATTTCTTCAGTGATTCACAACCTTTGTCATAGTAATTTTTCAAATCACGGGTTGTGGTTTGTCTACTAACAACTTAAAACCTAGGATTATGAGAAGTTTTGATGTAATTTTCAAATGCCGCACTCTCACCAAAGTTCAAAGGTAAATCTTGTCTAGCAATTAAACGGACAAGAGATTCTCGTGGTACCATAGGATCGTACTCCCATGTACGTACCGTACCATTGGGATTTAGTACTAGTTGTTACTGTCGTAGTTGAATTCCTTGCTTCTTTACACAAGCCTCAACATGTCTCTTCAAGTGTCCCATTCCACCAGTTGATTTTGCAGATAACTTATTTTTGCATATTCTACATCTCGCGAATGTTACCTGTGTTCCGCCAAGGCCTGTCGCGGTGTTGACAACCAAATTTGATAATTCAAACATCGGAGATAAAGATTGAATCAAAGAGGATTGAAGAGATAAGATCGTATCGGAAAACAGAGTGAGAATCGGCTGTGGTCCGAATCGGCTGTGAACTGGATTGGTAGAGTTAGAGTCGGACTGGGTTAGCCGATTTAGCCGATTTCGGTAATATGACTCGATACACGTCATCGGGTTGTGTTAACGTGTTCTACATGGATTGCCATGCACGGATGGAGTCCTGAGGAGGCAATTGTATCTATTAATTAGGATATTTTATGTAATTTCCTTATAGATATTCTCGGTAAGAGTCCGCCTAAGGGACTTGTTCGCTAGCTGGATTTGTATTAGGGTAATATGAGTCGTGTCCGTAGTGGACAATGTTTGTATTTTCGGGTATAAATATAATCCCGAGGTCTTGTAAATAATAACAACATACGTTCAATCAATCTCGGCGCATCGCCACCTTTGTTTCTTATTTCCGACAAGCTTGTGCTCTCGAGTCGTGCTGCATTAGTTTGATCTTCGATGAAAAGGTACATCTTGTCATGGCAATTTGCATCATCGGGATTAGTGCTTACATCTTTATGACACTCTAATTCTATCTTGCAAGTTCCACAGTTATCATATGCATCATATAGCTTAGATCAATAATGCTATCTCCTATATCGGCTAGATCCGTCTTAGGGTTTCGATGACACCGACTAGTTTACTTTATTGATTCATGTTATATGAGGTATCTACCATCCTGATTTGATGTTATTGGCTTGTTACATGTCATGTTTCTTTTATGCTTGATGCTGCATTGGTTCAGTCCAACCTATTAAGTTATCTTAGAATCATGATCTATAACATGCTTTACGGTTATCAATAGGGATAGTATCGGAGTTTCACCCGATCTTATCTATTTAGAATACTTGACATGGTTTAGTGCTTTGTTAGATGTTCTATATTCAATCCTTAATGCTTTATCATGAAATTATATTGGATTTACGACCGATATGCACTTAGATCTAGGTATCGGCTATGACATCAGTCTTATGTGATCGTTATTTCATGTTGTAATAGACTTAAGCAATTTATACTGTCTCGGTTCAGTCCGATCTATACCAATTGTTTATTTCTAAAGCAATATTGATCTATTGATTGCATAATATTGATATCTACAGCCGATATACCAATATTAGGGTTATTTTCATGCTTATTCATATACCTTACAGCCGATTCATGCTTTATTGCATCGGCTAGGACACATACGATATGAAATCGGCCTTATGGCCGATTGTCTATCGTTTACTGATATTCTTTGTATATTCTTTCTTGTTGATTGCAGGATCAAATCAACTGGGACGCCCTTGAAACCAAAACCCTAAAGTTTGGACCTGCACTAGAGTAAAGCAAACCTCTCAGGCCAGTGTGTGTTTTTTGCATCAACACGCTTTTGGTACGCCTAGTGGGACTCAGTGTCATATGTCTCCAAACATCACTGAAGTTTCGGAGGACAACATCGTCGGGGTCACACCCGAGCAGCTGAGTGACGAGCAGAGAGAAGAGATGCAACAAATGCTGAACCAACTCCAAAACCAGTATTTGCACTCGTTCACAGTCACCCGGCAAGGTACGGTTATCCAAAGAACCAAAGTCCAGGTGCCGACGATCGTGAAGCAAGACCCAATTACTTCTGGATCAGGAGAAGAAAAAGATAAACAAGCCAAAGTTGAATCAAGTGATGAAGAACTCCACATATTGCAAGATCGCATTGATTCGGTTGTACACCATGCTTTGGTTAACCAGTCCAGAGTGCTCGTGAATACCTTAACAAATATGATCAAATCGGTGGTCGATGGGACGATAGCTCAGGAAAAGGCTAAAGGACCTATTTATCTACCAGACGGCACGTTCCCGGCTTATAGAACTGTGAAGACAGAAATTGGCGGGAATCAGACAAGTCAGCAATTGCTTCAAACCCAGGCTCCATCGGCTCCTTACTCAAGTTCAAACATCCCATCAATTTTAACCAGATCACAGTCGATCACTGGGGGGCAAGCATCAACTCAGTTAACACCAGAGCAATTGATGAGTATTCTTCACCCAAGACCGCCAGCTATCGACACATCGTACCAAATTCCTTCGGTTCCGCAACAGCCGACTGGGATTACTCAGCTGATAAGCCAGCAGTACAGCACAGAAGTCCCATACGTACCACCTCAAGGCATATCGGCTGGCTTCAATCATCTTTATCAGCCTCACTCACCGTGACCTCAGCCGATCCAATACGGCCAGATGGATCCACTTCAATAGCAGTATGGTGGAGCAACACCTCATCAACCCTGGGCCGATATGATCGCTGACGTCATGAGGGAGCAATTTGGACTTAAACCAAAAGACAATGGCAACATGTATCGGCACCCATATCCAGAATACTTTGATCAAGTTCCACTGCCAAACCGATATAAGGTGCTAGACTTCTCCAAGTTTTCAGGACAAGACAATGTATCGACTTATGAGCATATTAGCCGATTTCTAGCTCAGTGTGGTGAGGCATCGGCTACAGAAGCTCTCAGAGTTCGCTTGTTCCCACTCTCATTATCTGGATCGGCATTCACTTGGTTTTTATCCCTACCATATAATTCAATCAGGAGTTGGGCCGATCTGGAGAAACAATTTCACAAATACTTTTTCAGTGGAGTTCAAGAGATGAAGCTATCGGACCTCACAACAATCAGGCAGAAATCGGACGAATCGGTCCCAGATTATATTCAACGATTTAGAGATGTGAGGAACAGATGCTACAGCCTATCTTTAACGGACTCTCAGTTAGCCGATTTGGCCTTCCAAGGTTTGCTTGCACCGATTAGGGAAAGATTTTCGGCTCAGGACTTTGAGAGTTTAGCACACCTAGCTCAGAAGGTATCGACTCATGAGACAAGGTTCCAGGAAGCTAGGAAGTTTATCAAAAAGGCAAACAATGTAAACAATGTCTACAATTATGACTCTGACTCCGAAGACGATGACCCAGAAATCAATGCAGCCGAGTGGGCTAGGAACAAGAAGACGGTGATCTGTCAATGGGCCAAGAATTCGGGGATGGAGGAGAGGTTTGACTTCGACATTACCAAAGCCGACAAGATCTTCGATCTCCTTCTTCAAGAAAAACAAATTCAGCTGCCAGTAGGACACGTTATCCCATCGACCGAGGAGTTGAAGAAGAGGAAGTATTGCAATTGGCACAATACAGGATCTCATAACACCAATGATTGCAAAATTTTCAGACAACAGATCCAGTCGGCTATCGAACAAGGAAAAATTAAGATTGATGGATCCAAGAGGCCGATGAAGATAGATGGACACCCTTTTCCAGTCAACATGGTGCACCCTGGATATAATCGGAATACAGACGATGGAGATAAAAACTACACTAAGAGTATTAGATCGGCTGGCATGATCAATAAATATCAAAACAGGCGCCAAAGGGAAGAGGGGTTGTATGCTCAGGAAAGTGAAAGATATTTTGATCCTCATTGGAGTTGCGAGTTTTTCAGGTTTTGCTGGAATGAGGGTATGAGGTTGCCATCTATCCAAGATTGTCCTGGATGCAGTGATCCTGATGCCCAATTCATCCAACGACCAAGCCGACAAAGCATAATAACACATCGGCCGATCCAAGCAAGATTGCCAGTTCATGAAAGACTTGGGCCAATGCAACAAGACAACAGCGAAGATGACTCATTTAGAGAATCCAAGCCAATGCATCCTCAATGGTGCCCTTCTGGAATATTCACCAAAAATCAAAAAAGAAGAGTTCAAAGGATGAAAAACAGGGAACAATTCCAGGAGGTCGAAGGGGAAATCGAGCATCGGCTGAGGCAGAAAACAAAGAAAGTCTGGCGCGTGAAGAACAAAGTGGTGCCAGCCGATGAAGTCAGAGCCGATCGCGACAAGACTCAACAACGTAAGGGCAAGGAGATGATGTCATCTGAGATAAATATGGTCTTCATGTTGCCAGCCGAATATGCAGTAGAGCAAGTCGTCGAGCAAGAAGAAAATCTGCCATCGGCCAAATTGATGTTATCTCCGGAGCAACCCGTTTTTGAGAAGCCCGAGGGAACAGATCATCGGCACCTCAAGCCACTCTATATCAAGGGATTTGTCAATGGTAAGCCGATGTCAAAGATGCTAGTCGATGGAGGAGCAGCTGTTAATCTTATGCCATACACGACATTCAGGAAACTTGGGAAGAATTCAGAGGATTTAATCAAGACCAACATGGTTCTGAAAGATTTTGGCGGGAATCCGTCTGAAACCAAGGGAGTTTTGAATGTGGAGCTAACAATCGGCAGTAAAACAATTCCAACCACGTTCTTTGTTATTGAGGGAAGGGTTCCTATAGTCTGTTGCTGGGAAGAGATTGGATCCATGCTAACTGTTGCATCCCTTCAACAATGCATCAAAGTTTGATTCAATGGCAAGGAGACCAAATTGAAGTCGTGTCAGCCGACAGGTCAGTCAACGTAGCTTGTGCCGATTTATCTATTGGGAGATGGAAGGAATTGACTGTTTATCTGGAAAAGTTTGGCAAGGAGATTACTTAAAGATTTCTGATGATGCCATACAACCAACAGGAGATGGAGAGCCTCAATTCTTATTTTGAGGGTGCCGTGGAGGGTTCCAATTTCTACACAGAAGATACTATCGACGATCTCAACGGCAAGCTTGGGCAAGATTTTATGTTAGCCGATGAACTAGAAGAAATCGATATTGTACCAGGTGATAGGCCTAGGCCGACATATATTAGTAAAGGTTTACCAAAAGAATTCAAATGTAAATTAATTGCACTCTTGAAGGAGTATAGAGATTGTTTTGCCTGGGAATACTATGAGATGCCAGGACTTAGCTGATCGATAGTTGAACATTGGCTCCCTATCAAACCAGGCTATCGGCCATACAAGCAACCCCCAAGACGTTGTAAGGCTGCAATGTATGATGCTATTAAGGCCGAAATTATAAGACTCTATGAAGCTGGTTTTATCAGACCATGCCGATATGCTGAATGAATTTCCAACATAGTGCCAGTCATCAAGAAAAAAGGCAAGCTCAGGGTTTGTATTGATTTCAGAGATTTAAACAAAGCTACACCGAAAGATGAATACCCAATGCTGGTAGCCGATCAACTCGTAGATGCAGCGTCTGGACATAAAATCATCAGTTTCATGGATGGCAATGCTGGTTATAATCAAATCTTTATCGCTGAGGAGGATATTCACAAGACAGCCTTTAGATGTCCCGGTGCTATCGGCTTGTATGAGTGGGTAGTTATGACTTTCGGCTTGAGAAGTGCTGGTGCTAGATATCAAAGAGCTATGAACTATATTTTTCACGATCTCATCGGTGCATTGGTGGAGATATATATCGATGATGTGGTGGTTAAATCTAAGGAAGTTGATGATCATATAGCCGATTTAAAACAGGTTTTAGAAAGAGCAAGTAAATATGGGTTAAAGATGAATCCTACTAAATGTGCTTTTGGTGTATCGGCTGGTCAATTTCTTGGGTTTCTGGTCCATGAGAGAGGGATTGAAATTCCTCAGAGGAGTATTGAAGCAATTAAGGATATAAAACCTCCAGAAAACAAGACCAAGTTACAATCATTGATCGGCAAGATAAATTTTGTTCGGCGTTTCATATCAAATCTGTCTGGCCGTAGAACCATTTACTCCTTTATTAAGGTTGAAAGCTGATCAAGAATTTGTCTGGGGAGAAAAGCAGCAGTAGGCTCTGGATAATATCAAGGAATATTTGAGTACTCCTCCAGTCCTTATACCACCACAGAAAGAGATTCCGTTCAAGCTGTATCTGTCAGCCGATCAAAACTCTATCGGCTCAGCCTTGATCCAAGAGGTTGAAGGAAAAGAGAGAGTTATATTCTATCTCAGCAGACGCCTTTTGGATGCAGAAACAAGGTATTCACCAGTGGAGAAGTTGTGCCTGTGTTTATATTTTTCCTGCACAAAGTTGAGACATTATCTAGTCTCCAATGAGTGTGCTATAATATGCAAGGCCAATGTAGTGCGATATATGCTATCGGCTTCAGTTTTGAAAGGGCGAATTGGGAAGTGGATCTTTGCTTTGTCAAAATTTGATCTCAGATATGAATCGGCTAAGGCATTTAAAGGGCAAGCGATAGCCGATTTCATAGTTGAACACAGGGATACTAGTGTTGATAACGTTGATATTATGCCATGGATTTTGTTTTTCGATGGATCTGTTTGCACTCATGGTTGTGGCATCGGCTTAGTGATCATATCGCCTAGGGGGGCAAGTTTTCAGTTTGCTTTTACTATTAAACCATACTCTACAAATAATCAAGCAGAATATGAAGCTGTTCTCAAGGGACTTCAGTTATTAAGAGAAGTTGAAGCCGATGCTGTTGAAATTATGGGTGATTATTTATTGGTGATAAGTCAATTATCTGGAGAATATGAATGCAAAAATGATACCTTAATGATATACAATGAAAAATGCCAAGAGTTGATGAAAACTTTCAAGATAGTTACTTTGAAACATATTCCTAGGGAGCAAAACGTAGAAGCCAATGATCTAGCTCAAGGTGCATCAGGCTACAAGCCGATGTTACAAGGGATTGAAGTAGAAGTGGCCTGTATTCCAGCCGATTATTGGAGGTTTGATGTTTTTGAGTATCTCAAGAATCCTTCTAGATCAGTTTCAAGGAAATTGCGATATAAAGCTCTAAAATATGTTCTGTTGGATGATACATTGTACTATCGGACGATTGATGGGGTTCTTTTGAAATGCTTAAGCATGGAGGAAGCTAAAGTTGTCATGTGTGAGGTTCATGAAGGCATTTGTGGGACACATCAATCGGCTCACAAAATGAAGTGGTTACTTCGGAGGGTTGGATATTTTTGGCCGACAAATGCTGGAGGATTGTTTCAGATATTACAAGAGTTGTCAAGATTATCAGAGATTTGGAGCGATTCAGAGAGCACCAGCATCGGCTATGAACCCTATCATCAAGCCGTGGCCATTCAGAGGTTGGGGTATTGATATGATCGGCCAGATCAATCCACCATCAAGCAAAGGACATAAGTTCATATTGGTTGCAACCGATTACTTCACAAAGTGGGTTGAGGCGATTCCATTGAAGAAAGTTGACAGTCAAGATGCAATCAATTTTGTCAAGTAGCATATTATATACAGGTTTGGTTTGCCACAGACAATAACGACTGATCAAGATTCTATATTTGTGTCCGATGAGTTTGTTCAGTTTACTGATAGTATGGGAATTAAGTTGTTGAATTCTTCACCTTATTATGCACAAGCTAATGGACAAGCTGAAGCATCTAACAAAAGCTTGATTAAGTTGGTTAAGAGAAAGATAGCCGAATATCCCAAGAAGTGGCATACTATCCTGGCTGAATCATTGTGGTCCTATCGGATGGCTTACCATGGTGCAATTCAGGTACCTCCTTATCAACTGGTTTATGGGCATGAAGCTGTGTTGCCATGGGAGACCAACATCGGCTCTAGGAGAATTTCTTTACAAGATGAGTTAACAGCCGATGATTATCATAATTTGATGGTTGATGAGTCTGAAGATTTGGTCCAAGCGAGATTGCGAGCTCTTGAGAAAGTTAGAAAAGACAAGGAGAGAGTTGCCAGGCATTACAACAAGAAGGTTGTGCCCAAATCTTTTGAAGAAGGCGAGTTGGTTTGGAAATTGGTGCTGCCGATAGGGGCCAGAGATAATAAATTCGGCAAGTGGTCGCTGAATTGGGAGGGACCGTTTCAAGTCCATAAATGTGTTTCTAAAGGGGCATACATGCTAAAAGGGCTTGATGGAGAAGTATTTGGAAGAGCACTTAATGGAAAATATTTGAAGAAATACTACCCAAGTGTTTGGATTGGTTCATGATCGGCTATGTGTTTACATCGCCTTCAGACGACCGATATTTTTATCGCCCTTAGACACATAAGTTTGCAGCATTGTGTTCCCTACTACAAACTTGGGGGGCATGGAGGATGAAAAGTTGGAAACTTTTGTGCAAATTTTGGAGCAATGATAGGTTAGAATACAGCCAAGTAGAAAATCGGCTCGATAGCCGACCCATGTATTATAGCAAAAATATCAATCGGCACAAGGAATTTCAGAGTATATGTTACAAGACGAATGTTCTAGCCGATTGTAGGGTTAGTTACAGAATTTTTTCTATGTCCCTATTACATGATATCATTGAGAGAGGTAGCGCTGGATAGCCGATTGTGCCTGTTGTCGAATTTCTTCAACTGCAGCGATGGCTTGAGCATCTTGGGCATCGGTTCCAGGGATCACCTTCAAGGATTTAGTCATACTGGCCACATTCTTTATAGCCGATTTTAACTTTGCCTTTTGTTCTCCAATGGCTTTCGGGAGGTCGGCTAATTTTTGCTTTTCCAGTGCAATCTTGGTATTACATTCTTCAAGCTTGGCTAGCAGATCTATTCTTTCAGCTTCTAGTTGATCTATTGTGGCTTTAATTGGTTCTTTGGCTAGTTGATCAAGCTTGGTTTTCTCGTCATGAACTAGCTGCCGATTGGCTTGGATGGTAGCTTCGATATCTTTCCTCTCTCGTCGATCAGCTATTCTCTGTCTTGCCTTCTCCAGCTTAAACCGATGTGCTCGAGATATATGGCTGGGGTAATGATGTTAGACAACTCATCCGGGAGTAGAGCTTTAATTTCTTGGAATCTAGCCCGGAGAGTGCTACAGTCGACTACCAGGCTGTCTAGAGACGCTTCTAGCCGATGGGAGATGTCTTCAAGATTCCTCTTCACATCATCAGCTAGAGGAGCTAAGGATTTGCTTGTCGCTTCTCCTTCTGCTTCTTCATCAAAGTAGTCCTTTATATCAAAAGAGAATAAATCGGCTAGAACCTGCAAGAAAAGGAAGATAAAGAGGATATAAGACAAGGAGTGTGTTGTGAAGTCGATTTGGTATTTTTGAGGCTTTGAGACTTACAGGAATTGCAGGGGCAGCAACTTCTTCTTCTTCAACATGATGGCTGCCTGCAGCTGATGCGGTGTGTTCACTTGAAACTGGTTGTGATGCAGGTGATGGAGGGGAAGAAGGCTGAAAAAATTTATGCAAGTGTTAGATGATATCGGTTAATGAAATATTCAGAATTTTAGAGAGTTGAAATTTACCAAGGGGGTTTGAATAGTTGGTTTAGCCGATATGACTGTTGGTTTCTTCTTCTTGGCTGGTCTTTTCTTCTACAAGATACAAAGGTTGGAAATTTAAATTAAGGGTGAGTAAGGAAGTTTTGCACTAAGGAAGATGAATTTACCCTGGGTTGCCGAGTGAAGACAGCTGGAGCAGAAGGAGTTGTGGGGGTTTGTCTTGGAGCCGGAGAAGCTGGAGGTGTTTTTTCACCTACATCACTGGATTCGGCTGCGGCTTCATCTATGGCTCGTTCAATTGATGCTTCTTTTAGAGCTTCATTCGTGTCATCAGCTATTGGAGGTGGTTGCTTTTTGGTCTTTTTCTTGGTAGCTGGTGGCATGGCAGTTGATGCTCTAGTCTTTCTTTTCTTGCCTGCATCGGCTGGTTGTCTCATTTGTCCTTGAAGCAGACTTGATGTCTTGGGGGCATGATAGCCGATGACAGGAGGAGTCATGCCACATCTGCTAGGTAGCAGTCCTGCAGAATACTCAATATCCTTGTCGCTTTTGCTAATGCGAGGGGGAGATGAGTCTGTAGTCTGAAATAGTAAGGATGTTTCATAAGTTGAAGATAGAATCGGCTAATGTATTTAGAACAATAATGAAGATGACTTGAAGGAAATAAAGAGTTACCTGAGGGATCATGTCTGGGAAGAGGTCGGTCATGTAGATGGTAGCCGATTGGTGAAAGAGATGTTGTTTCCATTCAGTCCACCATGAAGTGAAAGCTTTGCTCCTGAACATAGCCAATTCAATATTCTCAATGCTACCAAGAGAGGGTCCTGGGATATTTAGCAGCCGATCCATCATCAGACTTGAAGATATTTCTCCTCGGCATTGAATTTTGTCAGCAAACCATAAGCCAATTGGAAGCTGTCCCATGCCAAATTGCCTTGCTGAGCTCATGGGATGATAAAACTCATATGAGACTTTGATATTCCGGCCTTGGTGGATGCCGACAAGGAGTATGCATGGGCTAATGGCAGTAGTATATACTTCTCTGGACTTTTGGAATTTGTCATGATTGATCTCCTCAAATCTGAAGTCCGATGGCAGCTCAAAGTTGATTGAATCTTCATAAAAGAACCAGATTCTGGCATTCTTTTGGAATCCATCATAAAAACTGAAGAACCAGTCCTTGAGCAGTTCGACTGACAGCTTCGCACCAGCATCGCCTGGGGTTGTGGCATATTCTCCAAAAGAAGTGCACCTCCGATGGGTTATCTCTTCCCCATCATCATCGGTGATCAGCTCCAACCTTGGGAATTCTGCCTTAGCTAGAGATGGCCGATTGACAGCTTTCATTGCTACTAGATTTAGCCAAGTTTGTAACAGCCACCATGGGCCACCTGCACTAACTACTGAGCCAATAGCCAGTTTGGCTGATGCGTTGTTCAGAGTTTGGTACAGATAGCCGAGCAGAATTTTTCCTAAGGGAAACTGTTTCTTTTCCTCAAGTGCTTCGGCTATATGTTGCCAGTTTGAGGTTGGGCCACAACTAGATCCACAAAACAAGAACTTTTCCAACCACATTAACAGAAATGCAGTGTGCTCTCTAGGAGATACTGAGCCTTGACCCATGTTGGCTGAGATGAAACCAGACCATCCTCCTATGCTTTTGGTTTTGAAGTCAAATCTGTTCTTTGAGTTCAGTATCATAGGATTGGCCAATGATGTGATATCTAGTCCAGTTAACATGGTGATGTCCAATAGGGTTGGGGTCATTGGTCCTTGATTGAACAGGAACGCATTGATGGTGTTGGACCAAAAGTAGCTAGCAGAGGCCATCAACGGCTCATCCTTAGCCGAATTTGCCAGAGTAAGGGCTAGGGCTTGGCCGATGCCTATTTCATCCCAGTGGCTCTGCTTGCTAGCCGATATGCGCTTGTACCATGCAGGCCAGCTTTTCTTTAGGGATGGCCAAGACTTGAATGTATTCTTCCAATGCCCTAGGTTTGGGTTTGCTAACCTAAAGGGAATTCTGTTGGTTTTGACAGTAATGAACTCAGTTGGGTCTAGATTGCCGATTGGTCCGAGGAAATAGTTGTTATCATGATTAAGACTGGGAACCGCAACTAGGTTTGCGAGATGCTACATCAATAAAGCAAAAAAGAAAGAAAGCAGACTAAGATTGCGGAAAACAGAATTAGGTGAACAAAAAGGAGATCTAGCCGATGGGACTTACCTCAGTGTATTTGGCCGATGGGGCAGCGGATGGAGCGGATGAGGAAGACATCCTTCGCTGGCGGAGGTTGGACGAGAGCGGGATTGCTTGGAGTTGACTGCTTGCGCCGAGGGGATCGCCGGGGTTGAGAGAGACGGAGATGGCGAAAGCGGTGGCAACAGTATAACGGTGTGAAGTTTCTCGGGGCCGTCGGTTAGGTATTTAAAGCGCTGTGGTAACGGTCAAAAACGGAAAGAGCGAGATTATCTCGGAGATAAGATTTGGCAAATCAAAAACATTACCAAATATTCCGGACTTGGGGGCATGTGTTGACAACCAAATTTGGTAATTCAAACATCGGAGATAAAGATTGAATCAAAGAGGATTGAAGAGATAAGATCGTATCGGAAAACAGAGTGAGAATCGGCTGTGGTCCGAATCGGCTGTGAACTAGATTGGCAGAGTTAGAGTCGGACTGGGTTAGCCGATTTAGCCGATTTCGGTAATATGACTCGATACACGTCATCGGGTTGTGTTAACATGTTCTATATGGATTGCCATGCACGGATGGAGTCCTGAGGAGGCAATTGTATCAATTAATTAGGATATTTTATGTAATTTCCTTATAGATATTCTCGGTAAGAGTTCACCCAAGGGACTTGTTCACTAGTTGGATTTGTGTTAGAGTAATATGAGTCGTGTCCGTAGTGGACAATGTTTGTATTTTTGGGTATAAATATAATCCCGAAGTCTTGTAAATAATAACAACATACGTTCAATCAATCTCGGCGCATCGCCACCTTTGTTTCTTATTTCCGACAAGCTTGTGCTCTCGAGTCGTGCTGCATTAGTTTGATCTTCGGCGAAAAGGTACATCTTGTCATGGCAATTTGCATCATCGGGATTAGTGCTTACTTTTTTATGACACTCTAATTCTATCTTGCAAGTTCCACAGTTATTATATGCATCATATAGCTTAGATCAATAATGCTATCTCCTATATCGGCTAGATCCGTCTTAGGGTTTCGATGACACCGACTAGTTTACTTTATTGATTCATGTTATATGAGGTATCTACCATCCTGATTTGATGTTATTGGCTTGTTACATGTCATGTTTCTTTTATGCTTGATGCTGCATTGGTTCAGTCCAACCTATTAAGTTATCTTAGAATCATGATCTATAACATGCTTTACGGTTATCAATAGGGATAGTATCGGAGTTTCACCCGATCTTATCTATTTAGAATACTTGACATGGTTTAGTGCTTTGTTAGATGTTCTATATTCAATCCTTAATGCTTTATCATGAAATTATATTGGATTTACGACCGATATGCACTTAGATCTAGGTATCGGCTATGACATCAGTCTTATGTGATCGTTATTTCATGTTGTAATAGACTTAAGCAATTTATACTGTCTCGGTTCAGTCCGATCTATACCAATTGTTTATTTCTAAAGCAATATTGATCTATTGATTGCATAATATTGATATCTACAGCCGATATACCAATATTAGGGTTATTTTCATGCTTATTCATATACCTTACAGCCGATTCATGCTTTATTGCATCGGCTAGGACACATACGATATGAAATCGGCCTTATGGCCGATTGTCTATCGTTTACTGATATTCTTTGTATATTCTTTCTTGTTGATTGCAGGATCAAATCAACTGGGACGCCCTTGAAACCAAAACCCTAAAGTTTGGACCTGCACTAGAGTAAAGCAAACCTCTCAGGCTAGTGTGTGTTTTTTGCATCAACACGCTGCCACCTCATCAAAATGTTGCCAAACGCCAGAAGTTCTTGATCTCTTTGAGCCGGTGTACGTCGATGTACTCCCACTCACAGTGCCAGATCCTTCTGAACCCACCGGTACCTCGTCCACAACGGGTGATGTTAGAGTCGATCCGGTGATATCATACTCACCAGTTGGGAATGACCCCGACAGGTAATTAGGGTCAAAATCACCTAACGTGAATGACGAAAGGTTCGGATCATCCATTCTGAAATGTGAAAACAATATAAACAAAGTTCAGAATACAAATAATACATAAATATGAATATATGCCGTAATTCTTTCTTACGACCTTGGCTTTACACTTCTGGTATGCACTATTTTTAAGTCACAAACTATTTTTGATTTTAGATAAAATTTGGTCAAATTTTATCTAAATCAAAAAATCGAACTATCACACAAAAGAGCACAAAATGGAAGGTTTGGATGATTTAGAATGCTGGGGTGGGTGCCCTATTTATACAAAGAAATTTCATATTTTTCAGGATTTTTTGGTATTTTTTTTGATTTTTTCGTGCTCCAACGGCTACTTCTCAAAAATAACCGTTGAACTAGCCATTGCGGGACACGTGGCGCTCTCCGATTCACCCGCCGACCGCCGTACGCTCCCCACCTACCGCGCCACCACGCGGCACGCGCCGGCTGGCGCTCGAGCGCTCGGCGCCTCCCGGCTCCCGCCCAGCCGCCCTCCCGCTCCCGCTCCCACCGTACGCTCGTCACACGGCACGCGCCAGCTGGCGGCTCACGCTCGGTGCCTCCTGCTCGGAGCCGTGGCCGTGCCATGCCATGGGCCGTGCCGGCCTACTACAGGATCTGTGTCGTGCCGTGCTGACCCACGGGCTCAGGCGTCGGCCCAAGCACGACACGGGTTAACAGGCCATGCCGGCACGGCCCATAGGCCGCCGTGCCGTGCTGGGCCTGCGCCGTGCACAATACTACCGTGCTCGGGCCGGCCCGGCTTGGCACGACCCATTTGGCCACGTATAATAGAACCTCGAATAATTGCATAACCCATCTTTCACCAACAAATACCCAAAACCAATCACTATTTCAATTTTTTGAGTTTTGGTGAAAAAAATAGATCCAACATTACCCCTATATAGAAAATCGAACTTGAAATATCCAATTTTCGTTCTCGGCTTCTACGGCTAGGCCCTCACTACCAATCCAACCGATCTCGCGCGGGAGGGGAAGAGAGCGACACATGGCACGTGGGAGTGTGATTGCAGGAGCAGAGCGAAACGTGCTGTGAATCTGCATAAGAGGGGAGAGTGATCTATGTTTTTGTTGGTAGGGTGGGCTCACTTTTGTTAGGACCCTAGGTAAATATCGTGATTTGATTGTGATATTATCATCTGTTTATTGTGTGTGCTAGCTTAATATGTACTAGCATAGTTTGTACAGAGGGTTCGATTTCGGGTTCCAACAATTTTTTATTATTATGAGTCGGTTTCCATATATCTCTCGGAGAGAAAGATCAATTTCTACCTTATGATTCTGAATCCTTGAAATGGAATTCTACCAATGAATATTTGGACATCTCTTCAGCATGCTCTAAGATGTCTAATAACGTGGGATATTCTTGTGGATACAAGTCCTTCTCTACATCCTAGTAGGCGATCAGAAAATGTTACAAGATTTAGATTAATTAAATTTATTATAAGTTGAAGGCATATTAGAATCGATCCATAAATACCAATCGAAAACAAATAGACAAAACCGGATCCAAGAAAAAAAAAGTGAGAACTATTTTAATTTAATTGACTTGGATTCGACACTGATGAGCAAACCGGCCTAGGGTATGTTTGGTTGGCTGCATGTGTCTTCGGCTCTTGGCTCGCACCCGCCTATGCAACGTTGGGCTGTTTGGTTGCCTTGTTCCAAGATCTCAGCCAGGTCCTCTGGGTACAAGATTCCCTTCACAGCCAGGCCCGAGAGGAACGCAGGAAATGAGCTACGCTCCTCAGCCTAGCTCAGCGGATATAGACACAGGTGCAAGTGCGTATCTCGCGCGATGCAGCGCCTGCAATCTCCTCACCTCCCCCATCTCATTTGCATCTTCTCTATATATTCCTGCTCCTCTCTTCTCGCTGTTCGCCTCCGAGTTCACCTTCGAGTACGCACAACCAAATTGGGGAGGACCGAGGACCGCCGTGGTCTTTCCTCCCGGGGAAGAAGAAGGGGCTTCAGGAGGCCGATCGGGGAAGAAGAAGGGGCTTGAAGTTGAAGAGGTAGAAGAAGCTTGACGGAAGATCCGGCAGCCTGGAACTCGTGGTGTTTACACCCAAATTTAGCACCTAGATCCGAATTAAGAAAACATTGCCAAAATTTGGAAAGTGACGGTTTTCCTTCAAGGAACTAGTCCGACCGTCGCCTATGGGCCGGTGTTACCGGTAGGTAGGGCCGGTCTGACCGGTAGGTATGGGCGATCTGACCGGCGGCATGTGGCCGGTCAGATCGGCAGAGTCCGACTCTGAGTTGTTTTCATCGGGTTTCGGGTTTTCTTGTTTGGGAAGATATGTTTCAGGTTTCCATTGGTTTCTACCCAAGTTGGACGTGGAGGAGTACTTGTAGGAGGCAAGACCAACCCTTTATAAGGGCGAAGGCTGGTTCGATTCAACCCCCAACACACAATATCTCAATCTATACAATCGAATTGTTCTTTTTCCGTTACTTTTCAGCTATGTCTTCTACTTTACCTTAGTTTCGTCCATCTTGGTCGGTTTACGGTGTAAACCGTCTGCCATCGCTGCAAGAGTGTGAGAGCAGCAAGGAGTTCGGCGGTGGGGAGGTGAGCTGCATGGTCCAGCCATGAGGATTGAGCGGCGAGCCAGCAATGAGTAGCGAGGACTTTTTTTTCCTTTTTCTCTAACCGATCGATTATTTTTTAAGCCGGGTAAAAATAGTAGTTGAGTGTTTTTAAATGATTATCCAATCCGGGCTACTGTTGATCTATTAATATTGAACGATTATTTTTCAGCGAGGATTAGTCAGCGTGTGCTAAATTTTCACAATTTAAATGAGAGAATCTAGCTATAGTTTACTTATACATTTTTATTTATAAAATGAAAGGAGGTAATCTCACCTTTGAGGAAAAAAAAAGTAACCAAACTCAGTTTCATACAACCAACCAAATAAAATTATCACGTACCACACTTTCTCGTGCAAGCAACCAAACAACATTTCATGTTATCCGAGCTAAACTGATACACCAACTAAACAAGTCGGTTTGTACCACACTATCCAGGTCAACCTCATTCAGGATGAGTCATAAGAGCCTGACTAAGGGAATACAAACTACAAGCAACCAGACACACCCGACTGGCCATGGTGCCGATCAGACAGCGGTGCGGCAGATACCACCGGAATCCTAATTAACGTCTAATAAAACTCTGATGTGCTGCTCTCACGTGTAACGTCAAAAGTCGAGTTTCAACAGCTAGCAACTGCCACAAATCCACAACGAACAAAAAGAGAATAAGAAAGCCAAAAGTCTGAAACAAAGTAAAGGTACTATAGTTGTTGGTTACTCCGTTTTTAATTTAATCTCTGTATTCTTTGTACGAGACTTGCACCGCGGGAAAATAAAAAAGGAGAGCCCGTTATTTTGTTCATCAGGTTAACGATATACTACTAGACAACCGTTCTTTCTTCGATAGTCGGAAATCACAAATTTTTTGGTTCTATTACGAACCGGTACATTTAGCCGAACAGCTAGTTATGATCTTTACTACCGGTTGGTAACACCAACCAGTACTAAAGATCATCTTTAGTACCGGTTCACATATTATCAGAACTTGTTAAGCCCCCCGGGAGTTTTAGTCCTGGTTGATGTTACTAACCGGAACTAAAGATCCTAAAGATCATATAGATCTTTAATACAGAATGGTGTTACCAACCGGTACTAAAAATCATGTTATCTGTACGGTCGTTTTCCTCCTCTAGCCTGAACATATTGCTGCAAAAATTAGTGAGGAGGGGAGATGCTGCCAAAATTTTTGTTGGAAATATTTTGGTGATATTATACAAATATAAAGGTTATAAAAGGTTAGCAACTTTATGCTCTATTGTGTATGAGTAATATATTATATTTCTAGCTATATTTCTATACGCCATTATCTCTCAAATAGGTATATGAAAAACATGAGAGAGAAAATTGATGTAGGGAATAATATTAGAAACGTTTGGATAAAAATGTTAAAAAAAGTCAAAGAATGAGAAATATAGATAATGAGAACAAAAGAATAAAACTAAGTCCATTTAAACATCATTAAAATAATTACAAATAAGTAGAATAAATTGAAAATTGTTTAGAACTTTAAACAACTTTTTTGAATATAATTAAAATAAGATAAACCATATAATTAACTATGGAGAAGCATATTTACAATTTTTTAAAAATGATAAGGTTTATATACAATTAACTATGACTCCGGTTAAGACCATTGAAAACTCGATAAAATGTTTAGAAATAAGAAAGAATCTTAAAAATGTGTTAGTTTAATTACGATATTTTAAATTATTAATGATTATTTAATTAGTTTCACTTTCGTGGACTTTCTTTACATTTGTTTATTACATGTAGATGGATCGGCAATGGATGTACCGTGGACCCACAGTCGAATGAGTTTATTGATGGCGTGCATCATTTTTTGAGTGTGGCTAATGCCAACAAGTATAATGGTTTTATACGTTGTCCATGCCAAAAGTGCGAAAACAAGAAGGAGTATTCTATATCAAGAACTATTTATGCCTACTTATTTGAGTCGAGATTCATGCCTAGCTATAATTGTTGGACCTCGCACGGAGAGTTAGGGGTTGCAATGGAAGATGATGAAGAAGAAGACGATAACACTCTGGACTAGGCTCAATACGATGGATTTGAAGAAAATACCACCTAGTCTCCATGGACGTCGCTTTTATGAGCATATGGGTTTTTGTGTCATTCAATTTTATTTCGTTACTTACCTCGTCGTAGGCTCCTTATAAGTTTTACCGTGTTAGGATACCTGATGATATTTTTTTCCATCTGTAAAATGGAGATTTAACGATGCCATAGGTAGAGATATTACATGGTTGGTTTCATGGACCCTTAATGTCAAACTACTAGAAAGTTTTTAAAAACATACAGAGGACAATATCTTAAAATTCTTGGTGCAACAACATTACAAAACCTATATACTATTGTCTTACAATACAAGGTGAGTCTTTACCGCAAATAGCACCACTTTCATTCTCCTGATCATATCATAACATGTAAATCATCTCACGCAATTTGCAGCAATCACTAGGTCCTTTTTATCATAGATCTTCCCGCAAGCAAGATCCATTTCTACGACACCATGAGGAAACCCAAGGAAACATTTTCCCACAATTTTGTCGTGTTTAACAGGTATTGCTATCCATCCACTGTAATTACGATTGTTGCTATCGATACTATATATGCGTACCTCGAATCATTAATCGTACGTTGCAACTATGTATAGGGCATGGGCACGGCTCCGTACAACCATCCACGTGCCGTGGGCAGAAGAACTGAGTGTGAGGATGGACTTTCCGGTAAGGACTTAACTCAAAATTATATCTCACATATCTTACAAAGTAATATATAATTCTTAATTTTATTTCTCCTTTAGTGTGCACAACAGGGACAGTGCGACTATTACGTTTGTCACTATATGCACACCTTAACACACAACATCACTACTAACAAAGATCTAGATGTACATAAACATCATTCAGTAAATAATGTTTCTTATTAACTTCATATATTTATATCTAAATGTGTTTCCAAATAACGTATTGTTTGGATGACAGAGAACCTCTCCCACGCTGCCTTTGTAAAGGTAGTTCAAGAATAATTGATGGAATTTATCATGGACGAGATTATTAGTCCCACCGGAGAATTCCACGAAGATGGAAAGCCTATTCATCATCCTAATCCTAGCTCATCATCATCTTAGCTTTTGTAACATATGATAGAACATTAGAAATTAACAACAATTGTAATTAATATATATATACCAGCAATTACATTTATTTAATTACTAAAATATTTATTTAGTCTATTTTCATGTTTCACATAGATATATGCACGTATATTTATCTATATCTAACTAATATAAAAAGGAGGAGTTGCCCCCTTCCAATCCTACAGGTCAAATCAATAGGTTCAATCCCTACCATGCATCAGCATCAGTTTTAATCCGTACCATCCACCCGTATCCATATTGCGCGTGACATCTTCTCCAGCCGATGCCTGAGCAGCGCACTCCACCGCTGCCCATGCCGGCTTCTTCTCCGGCCACCGCCGCGTATTTCTTTCCCAACCGCCGTGGCTGGAGCTGAGGTCAGCCACTTCTGCCGACGCCGCACTCCACCGCTGCCTAGCCACCGCCGGAGCCGTGTTCTTCCCCATCCGCCGTCGCCGCAGGAGCCGGAGCCGAGGTTGTCCCCTTCTGCCGATGCCGCCGCGCACTCCACCGCTGCCCAGCAACCGCCGGAGCCTGAGCCGAGGTCCTTCCCTTCCGCCGATGCCACCGCGCACTCCACCGCTGCCCAGCCACTGCCGGAGCTGTGTTCTTCTCCATTCGCCGCCGTTGGAGCCGACGTCGTCCCCAGTCGCCGCCGGAGCTGAGGTCTTCCCCATCCGCTGCCGCCGCCGTAGTCCACCGCTGCCACAGCTCGCCCCTCCAAGGTGGTTCCCGGATTACTTTTTCAATTAAGGTTCTCCCTTTCTTGGTTTTATCCCAAACTGAAAATGTCTGCAAATACATTCTGTCTTTGATTCCACCTTGGTTCCCCTATTGATGTCAACAGATTGTGACCATGTACTTCAATGTCTCTGGTTAATCTAACTAATAATTCACAGCAGTTATACATTTCCCTGAAGTGAGTACGTGCAGATTCACATATTAATTTGCAGTACGTGTGTTTGATTTGATGCTGGTGAACGAAAAGAGGTCCAGAGGGCTGGAGTTACAAATTCAGCTAGGTCCTAGCTTGGTTAATATTTTCGTTCCATTGTTATTGTTAAGCTGAAAAAAATGTTTCCGATTATTCTGATTGACATGGTTCTAATTGATGAGAAATCTTTAGTCTTCCATTAGCTTCCAGTTCAAATAAAACACGGGTAACCAGCGAAACTCACACATTAGTTCTTTCCAATTGGTATCTAATTTGTTAAACTGACAAGGTAGTAGTTTACCATCGTCTTAGTGAGCATAAATTCCACACTAATGAGCATAAAAGTTTTTTTTTTGGTTTTAATACATGCAGTGATTCAATTCATCTGCCTCAGATTGCTATAGAAATACTAATTGTCAATGGCAGCACTATATCATGTCCATTATCAACCAATTCTTGCACAGCCAAGAAAATGTGTATGCAGCCACCATTGCAGATACAGTTAGGTACAATAAGTGAAGTTGAGAGGAATAATTTGGTGATGACTATAAGATTTTCTGCTTGTGGTTCTCAACATTTTTTTAGATATGTTATCCTCTGAATTAATGGGGAGAAAGTCTGATATATTGTGATACTTTTCCTGCTACAAAGAAGTATATATGGATTCTAGACCCATATGCTAAATATTTTCAGTGTTGCGACGCTAGCTGCGAAGTTTAAATTGTTCATGTATACAGGGGAAACTTTTTTCCTGCATTTATTATATTCAAATTCTGAAACTATATATGCTGTAGAATACATTGTTTAATAGGGGATACATTTCTTGTATGCATATTGATTTCAAATTCTGAAACTATGTCAGGCTGTTGACACACTATCATGGCTCACTGCCTCATATTGAATCTGTGTTGGCTTATATCTCCCATGTGGTACTCAGATGGACTCAGAAGCTCCCCATGTAGATATTTCTAATCATGAGCATTCTACAATCATCACCTGTAAACAAACAAGATTTGGTTGATGGACTTTACAAATGCATCTTGTCTGAGGAATCTCTGAAGTAAGCCTATTTTCCATACGATTAGTGGAACATGACCTTATGTTATTATTTATTTTATATTAATGATGTGTGTTTGTAGGAAAGAGTGTATTGTGATCTCAATGGCTTATCCAATTCGATTGAGTCTAAAAAAATCATGAATCACTCAGCACTTGGGCATTGAGTGTTTCAACACGGCTGTACAGAGGTTTGCACACAACGAATTCCTATATTTAATGGGTCCAGAAATTCTATTATAAAGCACTTCATGGACATGTGATTTTGTATAATATCAAAGAGCCGATCGGCTGATAAGCCGATTTAGTAATTCCAACCGATGCCGATATCAGCCGATATATAGTATAGATCTTGATACTTGAGTAAATAATGAAATAAAGATAGTTGGCTAATGATAATGTAATATAACAATAATATAATCCAGTAGCAACCAATCGGATAGTAATGATAGATTAAATAAGCACTGATCCAAAGGTTAAAACATATATCGGTTGGAGATCCGATGTCATTAAATCCAAACGATTATATAAACAATAAACCTTTGTTGTCATCGGCTAAAACCAATTTGTAAGTAATCCTTGTAAACCGATGCAATATTCAGATAACTCATCAGCTGAAACCCTGATGAAACCCTTATTGGCAATCAAGAAGCAGGCTAGAGATTATGGTTCTAAGTACGACTTAGTAGATCAAACTTAACTGATACAACACTAAGTATGAAAATAAACATAATATCTAGACAATCAAGCTTTTGACTGATTTTCAGGGTGGTGGATACATTATATAATCTAAGCCAACAAAGTAATCTAGCCGATATCGACAAAACTCTAGATGGAGATCGGCCGATGCAAGTAGAAAACATTATCAATCTGGATTATATAATGTATATGATAACTCGACAACTTACATGAATAAGATTAGAGTGTCGAAGCGATGGAAGTACTAATTCCGATAACACAAGCCGCCATAAGCCTTACCCCTCATCGGAGATCGAAGTCGTTGCAGTCCAACTTGAAACAAGAACTTATCGAAAGTAAAAGGGTAAAAGGTGGTGATGCACTGAAGTTGAATTGATCGAGAGATAATTTACATGGACCTTGGGTGTACATATTTATACCCATGGGTAGATACTAGTCCATATCGGACACGACTCAAACCTTTCTGAAGATAAAAAGAAAAACATAAAGTCTTTATCAGATACTAAACACACTTTCCTAAAGATAAAAGGAAACTAACAGACTCTTACTAATTAATAGATAAATTGCTATGCCGCATCCTCCTTGAACTCGGCCTCTTTTAGATAAACTTCCTTAATAGATTAATTTCCTTAACCTAATTTGGTAAGAATCCGACTGTTGGTGATTGATAGCTTCCATCGGCCGATTTCAGGACTCTGAAGCCGATACTGATTCTAGGCCGCCGATAACTTTGAGGTTTACCAAATTTCATCGTTAACAGGTCTATGAAATTTAATATTTTTACGGGAATAATTTATATGGAGTGTTGCATAAAAAGGGTCAGATTTATCATTCTACTTTTGCGTATATATTGCCAAAACGTGCCTTGCACGTGCACGATAACTAGTATCTAATTAAATAAAAGTTTATATGTCTTCATATATGAAGACATATAAATTTATAATTAATTACATACATATATATACATATATCTATATGCTTATAAATATATATTTATAAATATAAACATGTATATATTATATGTACATGCATGTATATATATATGTATGCATGTATATAAAAAATAACAATAAAAAGCATATGGTATAAAAAGAAAAAAAGATTTAACACCAACCGGTACTAAAGATGATAGTACCTGCCATCTGATGCTGCCATCTTTAGTACCAGTTAGTGTTATCAATCGGTACTAAAGATGTATTTTTAGTCCTGATTATTTTAACCGGTACCAAAAATACCCATATTTAGTTTCGGATTGTGCTTTCGGTTACACAACCGAGGGTTGTGAACCGATAGTAAAGACCGGTTCACCAGTACTGATACATACCCATACCCAATCCTAGTTGCACGCTTGGTGATGACCATCTCACAGTCGCGTCCTGCGTAAGTACATACATACCCGGCTCTCACGCCCTCCAACCTAGCCGTGAATTCACACATGTACCATTGCAGCCAAATGTGCCTGTGAAAAGGCAGGGACGCAGTGGCGAACGTTGAATAAAAAATATTAAAGATCAAATACATACAAATTATCTAATTATTAATTTATATACCAATATCATAATTTAACTAAATTTTAAAAAGATAAATTTTGCTATAGGATAACTCAAATTTGTGTAATTTGCTTATATACATCGTAAAAATATATCCCTACTGAAAGTCACCTAAAATCCTGATAAATTGGTAGAGGGCACTTTTGAAGTGATAAATTTTTAAGAACGATGAGAATAACCCTAAACCACATGCTTCAAGCGTGATATTAAAGTGAAAATTTAGAAATTATGCAACTCTAAATTTATCATTACCCTTAATACATCACTAGTATACATAGTATGCCATCTTCACTTCAGCCTCAGATCAGAAGCTCTTGATCCCTTCAATTGAGTTGAAAGTATCCTATAATAAATTACCAAATTTTAAGGCATTTTTCAGCCGTGACATGTTTTTACGATGTTTACCAGCAAATTATATAAAATTTGAATATTCAATAGCAAAATCTGTCTTCTAATACTCTATCCGTACTCCAATGATCCCGGAGGCACGCCACTGCAGGGAGGGCAGCCATGCCCCGCGCCGCGCTCGTGGGCGCGAGGCGCTCATCGTGCTCGAGCTTGAAGCGTACACACGTATGTATCTCCTCTGCCTAGCTGGTTGGAAGGGATGGTGCATGTTGTACCCATGGGCCATGGCTACAACAGCGTCCTACGCATATACGCCATGGTGCTTTTTTTAGTCCTTACCCTGCTTTTCTCCGTATTCAGTTCATTTTGCAAATACCCTTTATTTGTGGCAGCATAAGATAGTTGGCGCACACAGCTCGGCTACATCACATTTCGTATCGGTTCCCTCCCCTTGGCACGGTTAGCACGTGGGAAATGGTTTTATGTGCATAACTCAATCTTGTAGTAAGGAAACAATGTTTTTTTTTTTTGCCATCGAGGGATGAATTTAAATTTAAAGGACGATTCTCGGCAGGTACCTGCTTCCAAATTTCAGGTAATCAACAAACCTTAATTATCACGTAAGGAATGGGTTCTAGGATCACATCTATAGAACAACAAAGGTTTTTCAAGAAATTTAGTTCAGGCCCAACCTGCAGTTCCTGAGTTATCATATAACAGATTGATAAAAAAGATAATGATAGTTTCAACACAAACTGGCTGCTAATGGGCTAAAATAGAAAGCTCATAGCACATATGAACAGGCAAGCATTTAATAGTAGTGTTCATGTGCTGATGCTATATTATTACACAAGCATTCATGCACGGAAATCCTGTGGTGTTCGTCTTTGGGAGGAAGCAAAGAATCCAGAATTAGCAAATTCTTAACAAGTAAAATAAAACACAGACCTCCTGATTGCGAGCAGCAGAGTTCCTCGATCACTGTTGCCGTAGTCCGGGAAGCTCCTGTAAGTCGCCCATGATGTTGATGTGCGTTCACCATGACTCTAGGAGGACAACAGTTGTGTTGGAGGCCGGACGGTGCAGGAGTATGAGCCATGGAGGACAGCCGTCGGGTACCTGTAACTCTGTAAGTGATGCCAGCGGCGGCTGTTCCTGCTCGTGGTGGCGACGCCGAGGAACCGGAGTGCGCTGCCCCCTGCCGAGCCCGTCATGCGAAGCGCCTCCTGGAACCGCCCGGAGCACGTCGTGGCCGGAATCGACCAGAATAACCCGCCTCGATCCTCCAGGTTGAACGGCGCGGGCGGCAGGTGAGCGGGAAGAAGGGGACGGAGGTGGATGGCGCGCCGAATCTTGACGCCAAGGTAGCAGCTCTCCGCCGCCCGCAGAAAAAAATCAGGACCGGGGAGCGGCATGAGAAGGGATAGCCTATGAGTTGGGGCACGACGTCAGCCGAGATCGAAGGCGCGGCGCGGAAGCGGCGGGCGTGGGGTGGAGCAGGCGGAAGCAGTGGCGTGGGGAGGGCAGCGCCGCCGCGTGGCGGGGGCGGCATGGCTGAGGTGAGGCAGGCGGCGCGGCGTGGCGAGGGCAGGTTAGCTGCGAGGCGGCGTGCGTGGGCGGAGCACGGAGCGAGAGAGCGGAGACTACGGTTCTTTTTTTATTTTGGCAAAATTTGCTAAAGTATATCTTAAAAAACGTGTAATTAAGCTGGGAGATACCACCCTAAAAAACTGGTAATTAACCATTAGACATCTGCGAAATTATTTTATTATATCTGGAAGAATTGGAGAGAAAAAAAGTTGTTCTTCAAATTTTTTTCTTTTTCTTTGTTCTTCCATATTCTTTTCTCCCTCTCTCATTCTCTCTCTTTCTCTCTCTACGCTTTCTTCAAGCGAGCTCGGAGAGCGCCAGCGACAGCGTGGCAGGGCGCGGGGTGGTGGGGCGCCTCGACTGGAGCGGCACTGTGCAGGGGCAGGAGCAGGCATGACGCGGCGGAGGTGGTGCTATAGCAGGACTCTGTAGGTGTGCGTGCTCGAGCTCTTCAACCACCCCCGTGTGCTCTCCTTCCACTCCGTCCAGGAGGATGAGGTCGGGCGCCTCATCTGCTCCGTCTCCGCCGAGAGTAGCGGTGGCGCCGCCGCCTTCAACCTCAGCGAGAAGATCTGCCGCATGACCAACGACTCCGTGGTGCGCACGGTGTTCGACGCACGGTGCGACCACTGGGACAAGTTCCTGCACGAGCTCGACGAGGCGGTGCGGCGTCGCAGGTGAGAACGGCGGCAGTGGCTACCGAGGCAGTGTAGGTGTCTGACTCCATGCTTCCCCAACCCGCCGCCCACCGCGCTCGCTCGCTGCTGCCGTTTCCTTAGATTTACACACACGTTCCTTGTAATTCGTAATAAATACAAACATCCTCCAGAGATAACTATATGCGAAAATCGATTTTCACAAGTAGGTCTTGACCGCACACCCCTTGTATATTTTTGCAAATGGTTCTCTGTCACGCCCGGAATTTCTATTCAAAATTCCAAACGCTTACATGTGTACAAACCCTTGTCCAGAAATCAGCCGAGACACCCAATAATAAATTGATAATAGAGTACCGAACTTTATCTAATTAATAGGTGAAATTAAAGTTATTACATAGGTAGATAGTTTCTCTCACACAATAAAGATCTAAGCAGCGGAAAAGTAAATAAATAGTGTAGATGACTCCATTCCATAAGCAGCTTGACCAAAACTAAGCCTAGTCCTCCAGATCTCCATCATCACTGTAGAACTCCTCTTCTGATGAATTATTGCAAGGTGAGTATATGGAATACTCAACAAGCCACGCAGCAAATATGTAAGTGCACAGGGATACAAAATATGGTATAATGTAGCTTCATTTGCACAAATTGCATTTAATAAACATTTCAGAATTTGTAAAGATAATAAAGTTGTTAATTAAGTAATATTATTCCAACGCTATACAATATACCCGTTGTATAGGCCCAACCATATCTGAACAACCATACCCGATTGCACAGACCTAACTCCAAACCAGGAATCTACCATTCCAAACCAGGAGCTAAGCAGATTATTACAGTATCATTATTAGTGAGAGGTATGGAACTAATCACGAAAAAACATTGTTAGACCTGCCCATGTTTTACTTTGATCAGAGGTGACACTGTACCAACAAGACACAATCTCAATATCATGTCAATCATGTGTCGCAACACTAGAAAAGTACCCGAATAGAGACTGTGATAGTACCCCCAACATAATACAATGCAAAGCAGTGCACCATTCCTAGATTATAATCACCCCCTTAAAGTCAAAGGGTATGGACTCTCCAGCGACCCCCATCGGCTTGTCGTCATTTATCAGTCTGGTGCACCGCTAAGAGCTATGTTATACCAAGGGTAAAGCCGTTCCACGCTGGTTTGTGGTTAATACGGTTAATGTTTCACAAAGATAGCTCGTGAACCGGTCCTTAATTGTCATGAGCACGAACATCAAAATCATGTGCTCACAACCCACCATTAGCAAGTTTTAGTCTGTAATTATTTAATTAACCAAGCACGATTAGCCATCGTGAACTACATGTTAATCAGTGATAGTGAAGCATAGTTCTCCCTATTAATGAGCTAATGTTTCTAAGCATAGCTAAGCATCCTAATAACTTTAGCTAAAACCACTAGCTAATCCAATTATTAACCAGGTGACGCAGGACGGATAATCAAATTACAAAGGGGTCATATCAAAGGCAATAGATTATTCCTACCCGGTGATATTCAAAAATAAATGCAATAGTTGAATGAAAACAATAGCTTTAAATGGGTTCAATATGCTCAAAGGGTACTTTGGAATCCGTGTGACTTGCCTTGCTGGTCTTAAAAATCTTCTAGATCTTCTCCTGCAAAATATGTCTCTCCGGGAACGTCAGAAACTAAAGCAAAACAACAAAATCAATAAAATAGTACAAACAAGCATCAACAGTACATGTGGATATTTTTATCCTGTAGATATTGTTTTTAGAAGAATTTAGAGACTTGAACCAACTAAATCTGAGTTACAGTGAATTAGTTATGAATTTTACAAGGTTTAGTCTAATTAAAGCCTATTTGTGCATCATTATTAATTATTTTTACACTGAAAAGAAAAAGAATATGATGTCAGCCCTAGGGATCAAGATGGACGGCCGAGATTGAATCAAAAGGGCGCGGATGGATGCCACGTGGCAGCGAGTTGGCAACCACGGAGGATGGATATGTTGACATGGCGCTAACGTGGCGATGCCACGCGGAATCACCGGGTCGGCCGGCACGAGGCCTTATGATCTCCGGCGAACAGCTGCACGGCACAAGAAGGTGAGAGCACTGGGATGGAGAGGAGAACATGGCGAACTTATTGATGGGCTAAACGGCGGAGGATGACGACGGGAAGCGGCCGGTGACGAGGTTGAAGCGGCGGAGGTCCTCGGGTAGATGGCGGCGGATGGAGCTCCGACGGTCTTCGGCGAAAATGGAGGGCGGGACGACGACGAGGGCAGTCTTACGACTCCGGCGACAACAACCCTGAGCGATGACGGTGACTAGAGCGGCGGTGCGGCAAGGCTGGACACAGGGCAGCGACAGTGACGCACGCGCTTGTGCAGCGGCAACTCTACGGGAGGCAACAGGCTAGGGTAAGGGTGGCGGTGGCTAGAGGAGGACTAGGGGGTCCTATTTATAGGGGCAGGAGGACGGGTTCAAGAGTGGTTAAAAATATAGACTTTAGAAAGGAGGAATCAGTCAGGCTACTGAGAGGGAGAGGAAGGGCAGTTAGACTTTTCCAGATTCGATTCAAACTGAGAAAGAGGTTTTTAATTTCTTTTCTATTTTATTTAATCTTTGAAATGATCTATGAATTATTAAAAATACTTCCCATGCTCAAGTAAATCCCAGAAAAATCTAGGAGCTATAAAAACAAGAGAAGTATTTGATAAAATTTTATCTAGCCCACTTTTAATTGTAAATTATTAATTAAAATTAAATCTTCTCTTCTAGGCTTTTATAATTGTTTCTTATAATTCCTTTTAAACAACAATTTATAACTTTATAGATATTTTAGGATGTGACATTCTCTTTTTATTGTGTTTGTAAAAATAAAAGGGTTATCCGTAAGAAATCATTTTTAGTGGTATGATTTCTTACTGTCCATACTCCGAGTCCATTCATAATTACGTGGGCTCCTAAGACTATGAATCAATATCAGTTCCTATGCACGGAACGTTACTAGTTTTACAGTGAGGCCACAAAAATAATATAATTTTGCTAAATTTATTTATATTAGATGCACTAGATTCTAGTAGCATCCAACAGTATATATCTTACTATAACGTTAACGTTGAAGCTCACTAACTCGTAAAAAACTCAATATACAAGTGTATCACATTATTATTCATTAGTAATTATTATTTAGAATATTTTTAATCACATGCTCTCCACCAATAATTATTATTTAGAGTATTTTAAATATCATGCAAATATGATGTATTTGTAATTTTGGAACTCAATATATGTAAGCAAGGTTAAATTATTATCCCCTATCATTTTCACATTATTTAAACAAATACATCTATCATTACTATAATGTATAATATGCATTCATTCACGTATCCCAATAGTATAATTAAATGCCATTGACATTATGTTCAGTTAATCAATTTGATGATAATCCGATCGATCTAAAACAGTACTAGCAATGTCAATGATGACCCGCTAGTTTGGGAAGCGTGACATAATGGTCAACAGAGGCGTCTAAATCTAGCTGGGCTTGAATACATATGGCCCGGTGGGCTAGGTATATGTGATCGTTTATATCGGTGCTTGCAATTCGCGGCTTAGTACCATATCGGTCACGTAACTAAAAATAAACCTCCTAATAACTGTTCTACTGTACCTACCAGTACACCTCCTGGAAAGGGAGTTTAGCAATCTATCTTTAATATGCCGTGATTAAGCATACTTATGCACACTACATGATGTGCTTAGCTCTTTTTATTTATATTGTTTGTGTTTCGTATTATAGGCCTATCATAAAAACAACATTAAAATATATTTTTTATTTTATGATTTTACATTTATATATATATTTTGGAAAAATTAGTGGAAATACATAGATTACCTCGATCTAGTAATAGATCTAGTAATATACGATATCGAGCGTAGAAGTAGGCCATCACTTCTATCGGTATCGGCAACTAGGAGGTTTCCAAATTACTAACCTGCTAGGTTCAGTATAATCATAGTTGTTCGCAATCCCCAAACCATCCCAACCACCGACGATCATAATTTTTTCGCATATGTCCTTAAGTTTATTCGAGGTTTGAAATATGGTCCCTAGGTTCCTTTATTGGAACATTTATTGGAACTATGTTCCTTTTAATTTTTTATTTTCGAACTGGTCGGGTGCTCTTTTACGTTAGAAAATTATACATTTACACCATGGAGAATTAGCAGTGCACATGAATGATATAAGTACTACTGTTGCTTTAGCTTTACTAACGTCAGCGGCATATTTTACGTTGGTCTTAGCAAAAAGGATGGAGTTATTTCGAGAAATATATTAAACCAACTCCAACCCTCTTACCAATTACTAAAAAATTTCACAAAACCATTATCGCTTAGTTTTCAACTTTTTGGAATATATTGGCAGATGAATTAGTCATGTTGTTCTTGTTTCCTATGCTGGTCATGTTCTTGGATTATTTACAAGTAGTACTCAAGGTATATTGTGGGATAGAGGGAGTATTTGTCACGCCCGGAAAATAGAACACTATATTCCGTTTGTGACTGCATAAATCCTTGTCCCAGGAGGCAAGGTACACATTACAAAGTTGGTAAATAACAGAGTATATAAGCGGAAGTGTAAATAGAGTACTTTATTACATGGGTAACTAAAGACCCAACACTGAAAGATAAACGATAAAAAAACCGGAGCTACGTCGGGCCACTACAGGCGCTTGATGGCAGGCACGAGCTAGACATCAAAGCCATCATCTTCATAATACTCCTCAGCTCGAAGGGGGAAAAAGGAGTAAGGCTGAGTACAACCATCATACTCAGCAACCCAGGCCGGAAAAATGCAAATATAATGCAAGGAGTACAAAGAATTCATTATAAGGCTATTTTGTATAACACTAGCATTTCAAAGCATTTAAACTTTTAAAGGCATTTAAATAAAACACGATCCTATCTCTTATCAAATTATTAACAAGTCGCGCACCAACGCGATCTTGCCTTATCCTAGGCCCACATATCCTAACTCCAGTTATTCCAGTTTTAGTAGAATTAAACTTTTAACTTGGGTACATTGCTCAGCTTGCCCATAACCGAGGGCGCGGCTATTCGAATAGATTATACTCTGATCAGAGGTGTACATCGTTACCCACCAGACACGTCTCCCTCACGCGTTGCCACGTGCCACATGCCACCATAGCATACGGACAGAAGCCATGACATAACCCATCGCTTAGTACTGCCCTAAACAAAGAAGACCAAC
The DNA here is from genome assembly GCA_000573905.2 of Oryza punctata. NCBI lineage: Eukaryota > Viridiplantae > Streptophyta > Magnoliopsida > Poales > Poaceae > Oryza > Oryza punctata. Next base: position 14,748,138 of record CM002497.2, read on the forward strand.
ATAGACTTCCCCCGCCAGGTGCCCTGGGTCGAGCAGACAGTCTATGTCCCCAGGCGTACTGCCAGAGACGTCAACCCCAACAAGGGCTTCATCCATCCCTATCCGTGTCTTACTTGTTCATGACCGTACTATACGATGCGTTAAGCCTTACCCATTAGAGAGGTGGTTGTACGGTATATGCTTTGCAACAGAGGCCCGAACACCGGTCCTTATGACGGCTGAGGTGCGACTAGCGAAACCAAACACCCCGAGCCTAGCCGAAAATCATGTTTGGGGAATTTTGAAAGGAAAACATTGTGTTATGGCTAAACAGCCACTCAGCCAAAATTACCATTATTTACAAGTTATGCCCAAGTTTAATTATTGGAAAAATATCTAATTGTTTCTATTTAAGTAGGGCTAAGTATATTCCTAAATTTACTAGTAAGCACCACATATATAAAGTCCTCACTAGTTTTATTTTTCCTAGGGTTAAACAAGGATCATAACAATAATACAAATAATAAGGCTATAACAAGGAGAATCGGTAGGGCTAAATAAAACAGTGATAAGCGCGGGAATTTAATAAAGCGAAATGCAATAATTTAAATAAACATAATTTTGTAAATTGGGATAATAATATGATCAAAATGGCATGACTTGCCTTGCTCGCCACCAAAATCTTCAAGATCAACCTCGAGGTAGAGAGGCTCTTCCCGATCTGCAGCGTCTACAAGACTTACGCAAAGAAAAAGGCCAAAAGAAAAATAAGAGCCATATAAGATGCATAAAGAAAGAAAAAAATGGGTTAATTACTGTTTAAGGGCAAATTAGCAATTTGAACATATCAATTCCGAGTTCAAATAGTCAAGATATGGCTATTTGAATTTTAGGTGCTGTTTGATTATCGTTTTGCGAATTTGTGAATTAATTTTTCTAAAGAAAATCATGTGCACAGAGAAAAGAGAAAGAAACAGAGGGGAGGGAGAGAGATAGCAGTCATGGCAGCCAATCTCAACTAGCGGCCATGGCGCAGCGGCGGTGCGACGAAGTGCGGAAAGGGAAAAACAGAAAGAGGAGGAGGTTGCAGTTCTCACCGTGCGAACGCGACAGCGGGAGGTCAATGGAGATGCCGGTGGTGAGGGAGAAACGGCAGGGAGCTTCGGGTCGTCGGTGTTCCGGTGGTCCTCGCGCTCGAAGGAGGGGTGGACGGGGAAGAGGAGGAAGCGGCGAAGCAGATGGTGGCGACGCCGAGCTCCGAGGAGGTCTCGATTGCCGGCGAGGGGCGGCCGGAGTTGCACGATGGCGGCGGTATGAAAAGCGGCGCAACAGCCAGGGAGAGAGGAGGGGGAGGACGGCGGTGTGTGGGGAGAGAGCAGGGGTCGGGGCTCCCTTTTATAGGCCGAAGGGGAGGGAGAGGGTGCCGGGGATGGAGATCGACGTCGGCCATGGTGGAGCATTACCATTGATGAACGCCATCAAAATCCACCACGAATAATGCGGGATTGAGTGGGATTTGTTAGGGGAATTGATGAGGAGGAGTAGAGAAACCGATTTTTGTAGTTAATTTGGACGGAAATCCACCGAGGAGGGAGATCGAGATGGGCGGCGGCGCATGAGTTCACGGAAGAGAGAGACCATGCGGCTGGAGGTAGAAGACGCCTCCAACAAGTGGGCCCCACGGTGGTGCGCGCGTGTGGCTCACGTGCGCGGCGTGCGCAGCAGCAGGTCGGCTGGGCTGAGGAGGGGCGACTCGGCCTGGTTCAGTGGGCTGGCGGCTCAGCTGGGCCGAGAAGGAGGGGGCGCGGCCTACGGCAGAAGAAGGAGGGAGAGGGAGAGCAGGCCAGAGAGAGAGGAAGAGTTGGGCCTAAAATAGCCCAAGAAAAGGGAGAGAGTTATTTTAGTTTTTTTTCTTTAACTAGAAAAAAGGCCCGTGCGTTGCAATGGGTAAAATTAATTTTTTTTAATATCTAGCCATAAAGACACATTTTTATGCGTAAAGTATTGATTATTACTCAATTGGGTTCCATCTAAACTCTTTAAAAATATTTTTGACATACAATTCAACGTATCAAGTCCAATGACTCTAGATAGATGGATGATACACAATGAATGACGAACCAAAGTGATACATAATATTTAAGTAGATACAAATATAGGGATGTTAATACACGACTGACCGTGCACGGTCAGTTTCCCCCTTACGTCCTCCCCTTTATATACTATACGCACACATATATTTGTATACACAATATAAATTTTCTATATACATATACAATTTTTTTCATATATAAATTTTATACTTGTCCCTATATACTTTGGACATATAATTTTTTTTATACATACGTATATACTTAATATGTATATGTACAAAATTTATACATATAAAAAACAGAATATTCTATGTATAAATACACGCAAGCGGGGATACTGATCACTAATTAAATAGCTTGTGTTGGTGATTAGCGGGGACCCTTTCCTGAGTTGCTAAATATTTTTATGGTTAATAAAACATCGAGGATTGGTGATAAAAAAAGAGAAACAATATTTAGAGATGCAACCCACCTCACCTACCACTCTTCTGATCTTATCCCACACCTACCTCTCACGCCAACGTTCACCCACCTCACAACCAGTCCACTCATGAGTCACGACCTCAATTCTCCCTGTCTCCCCTTCACCACTCTTCTACCTTTCTCCCTCTAATGCTAGGGCCCTAACCTTGGTGGTCCAGGAGAAGCACCAGGATGGCCGTGGAGGAGATAGGCAGCAACGGAAAATGAGATGGCCTTGGTAAGTGGAGGAGGCAGATCTGGTGGGCAAGTGTTCGGGAACTCCAGATCCGATGGTGGCGATGGCAAACAGGATGGGAGGGTCGGATGGAGGCGGTGTCGACGGTCTACATGGAGGTCGTCAAGGCCCCGCGGCCGACGACACAACTGAGCATATGGGGTGGCGTAGGGGGTAGCAGCCGGTGGAGAATATGGTCTTGGGGGCGGTGGTGTCCCACGTAATTTGTCGCTGGCATGGTGGTTGGAGGTGGCTCAGGCGGTAGGGAGGAGCTGGAGGATGATGGAGGGAATCTTGGTGGAGATGATCAGCACGGGCGGTGGGGCCAACGGAACTCCGGTGCTGGAGCTTAGCAAAGGCAACCGGCGACATGGACACCTCTAAGCGGAAGGGAGGAGTAGATCGAGGTAGGAACCGGCCTTGCGGGCTCCAGTGACTGTTTGGATTTTCGTTTCTCGCCTTTGATATGTTTGGTTGAACTTTTTTTGCTTTCCTTTGCTTGGTGAAATCCTGATCTGTCCAGACTCCTTCGATCTATTTGGTTGAAGTTTGCTTGCTTTTCTTTGTTTGGTGAAGTCGTGGTCTATCAAAACTCTAGATATTGGATCATTTTAGCGGATTTTAGGATTTGTTATCCGTTTCTTTGAGGATTTTTGGAAGATTCTGATCGGGTGTAGTGTAACAATTGACAGAACAATGTAGGAAATTTCACCAGAAGATACAATGTGAGATGACGTACGGTTTTTTCGGCAATCTTATGTATTTTTTAATTAGGTATAGATATAGATATAGGTATGAGTATAGGTCCTTTTGCTTGAAAAAACACGATGTAAAAAATAGCAAGGAAAAAAGGGGACGGAAAATAACCGGAAAAACCGCGAAAAAAAGCAGATGGAAAAACCGGCGAAAAAACGTGCGAATAAAAACTGCGATGAAAAAAGCACATGAAAAAATCGCATAAAACGACGAAAAAAAAGAAAACGGATAGCAAATAAGTACTGTGCCGAAAACAAAACGGATGAAAAGAAGGCAAAAAAGGGCGGAAAAAAAAACGAACGAAAAGAAATACTGGAAGCCTTGCATATTTTTTATTATTAAAATTAAAATTAGATATCATGTTATTATTAAAAAAACATGGCTGAATTTAACTTTTATTAAATTCTTCATGAATTAACCACACTCTCTAGAATTGTTTTGAAAGGTTCAAAACTCAATTGCTAATACAAGATTATTTTTATAATTAATTTAAAATAAAAACAAACTAAAAACCCTATTCTATGGCTGGGCCAAATCTAGCTCGTTCTTCCTTCCTCCTCCCTCTTGGGCCAACCTCCCTCCCTCTTGGGCCGCCATATCTATCTCCACTTGAGCCCAACAGCCACCCCTCTTCCTCTCCTCCCTCTTGGGCCAGCATCCTCAGGCCCAACAGTCGTGCTAGCCCATGAAAATAAGAGGATGGGAATAAAACCGAGAAAAAGTGTGAAAAAACAAAAGAAAAAGAGAAAACAGCGGAAAAAACTGGACGGACGAAAAAAAATCTCGGAATCCTTATGTATTTTTTTATTAGGTATAGATATAAACTGAGCAAGGTTATTGTTGCATTAAAATTATTTATTGTGCTCTGAAAATTCAAGTAAAAATTGTTTAAGTATTTTGAAGAATGAGGAATTCAACAAAAATCCCCACACGCTGGTTTGATTTGAATGTTGGCGATTTTTAATTGTTGAAGGCTATTTTTGGCTTTTACAATTTCTAGAAATAATTTAGACGATACAATATTTTAGAGTGATTTCAGGGCGTGACAGTATTACTACTCATGGCAGCGCAGAGTATGGTGGCATGTGGTGCACGCGCGTCACCGCCCTGGCGCCCTGCCCATCGCTCCCACACCAGTGAGTCGCACCGGCACGCCCCAAACCACTCACAAACGTATATTTCCACTTTTTTGTATGTGTATATATAAATGCGAAATCGTGAAAATAACATTGTATATTTTCAATTATATTTCCTTTTACATTTGTCGTGAACGAAGCTGCAGCATTGTATAGTAGTAGTACCTTTTTGTGTCACCAAGCTCATCCTCTTTGTGATTTGTTCACATCAATTGCAACATAGAGGAGACAGAGACACCCTACAGGTGCCATGATCATCACGTGGTGCAGCCACTGCACTGGCATCGTTTTCAGCGACGCTGATCGAGTTCCTGCTTGCTTGTAATCACCGAGATCACCTACAAAACCACCATTTATTTTGATAAATTGGTCCTTTTCCAAAACTTATTTTGAAACTAGACCGTGAAAAAAAAAAACTTCAATCAAAAATGGATCGTGGGCTCAGCACCATAGACGTTGGTGCAGAGGTTGCACGGATCAGCGCCAAGCTGGCGCTGACCCCTGTCCACGTGGAGCTGAGGCCGATCCCCCTCGCTGATGTGGCAGGGCCTCAGCGTCAATATTTTGGCGCTGACCTTACTAACCCCATGGGCCGAGCAACGCGGGCCCTGCCTTCCTCTCTTCTTCCCCCGGCGCTAGGGCTTGGGTTTGCTCCCCCGCAATGCCCTCTCTTCTCTCCTCCCAAAATATCCTCAAATTTCCCTCAAATCGAAGGTTATTTTGTAGGTATTGTGTTGGAGATTGATTTCTAAGGTAAAACCCTAATTTTCCCAATGTCTATGTTGAGTATTTTGGTTGAAACTGTGGGTTGTTGAATGTGGTTCGAAACATTGATGTGAATTGGGAATGTGGGTAAGGATGTAATGTTGTAATTGTATATTGATGTTGGTATGGAGGATTCATATTGATTTTGCGAGTTTTGTACTCTGTTGCCATGGGGGTAAGGTTGTATTGTAAATATTTGGGGTTTTGTATTGATTTGTGTTGATGTTGATAGGTATAGATCCTATGGAGGAAATTGTGACCAGTGGTTAGGCGTTAAAATTACAAAATTCTCGTAGGTAGTTTTGGGGTACGCGTGTCATTTTTTATATTTTTAAACCGACGGATTATTTTAGAATAATGCACTCTTATTTATCGGTTCCCTATTGTATATGGATAGATTAGTAGGACTTCATTTCGGTGGTTATGTGATATATGAAAGTTCCAGTGAATGCCAATTTGAGAGGAGTGCTTCGTGCTAACCCATATTTAACGAATTAATTACCTGCACGAAGGTTGAATTGGATTGGAGCGATGAGTCGGTTGGTATGCCTGTCACATAAGTTTTAAGTTAGATTTGAATGGAGAAGTGGAACAGGAAATATATGTAGATAGTATTTGGGTCACAGTCCAAGTTGTTGAGGTGTTTGCTTGGAAGAAATAGCGCGGCGAGTTTTTAGACCTTAATGAAATTCCGCACACAGAATCCCCACATATTGTCATGAACCTTCGTTTGTGGCTGATCATACGGAAGAAATATTTGCAAAATGAACTGAATGCGGAGAAAAGCAGGGTAAGGACCCAAAAAATGCACCGTGGCACCTATATGCGCAGCACGCTGGTGTAGCCATGGCCACGGCATGCACCATCCTTTCCAACCAAGCCAGGCAGAGGAGATATAGACGTGTGTACGCTTCAAGCTCGAGCACGACGAGCGCCTCGTGCCCACGAGCGCGGCGCGGGGCATGGCTGCCCTCCCCCCAGTGGCGTACCCCCGGGATCATTGAAGTCCGGATAGATTATTAAAAGACAGATTTTGCTATTGAATATTCAAAATTTGTATAATTTACCGGTAGACATCGGAAAAATATATCACAGCTGAAAGACGTCTTAAAATTTGGTAATTTATTATAGGACATTATAAGATGTATTTGCTGTAGGACTTCGAAAAACTAGTAATTAGCTACTGGATCCCCGTGATTTTGTTTTCTTATTTTTGAAGGAATAGGAGAGAGAACCAATCATTAAAGATCAGTTTACCCTTGGCTCAAATTAATCCAACATGGGCCCTACACTGAGCAGGTCGTCCTCATCTCGCTCTGGCAGCGGCGCACCGTCGCGGTTGCGGATGCGGTGGCAGGCGAGCACGGTGGGCGGAGCAGTGGCGGTGGGCGAGCCTAGGAGGAGCAGCGGCGGCGGACAAGCCTAGGAGGAGCGGCGGTCGGTGAGCCTGGGAGGAGCGGTGACGGTGGGTGAGCCTGGGAGGAGCGATGGGCTGCGGACGAAGCGGTGATGGTGGGCGAGCCTGGGAGGAGCGGCGGCGGCCAACGGCCCAGGCATGACCCAATAAGACTCGGGCTGTGCCGGGCCAGCTCGAAGGAACAAAAGCCCACCATGCTACTCTTGGAATAAGTCTATTTTCCTCTCTCAACTCGTTGGGCAGTGTCTCATATGCTGGAAATCAGTATATTTTGTATCCCTCGCTCTTTGGGCCCTGCATATATAACTGAATAAGCCTATTTTTCCTCCCTTATATATTTTTACTTGGTTCGAGCCGTGCCGGGCTAACCCACCGTGCCGAGGTAGCGGCCTAGGCACGACCCAACTGTCGGGCCAGGCCGGCACGGGCCCGATCTCAGTCGAGCCATGCCATGCTTAGGTCGTGCCAAAATCCCGTGCCATGGGCCGGGCCGTTAGGCCTCGAGCCATATGGCGAACTATAGCCCTGCGCTTCCTCTCCTCAATCCCCATCGGGAATAAGTACACTTTGACTCCCTCAAATATAGCTTCAATCTGATTCGTATCCCTAAACCGTAATACCGGATATTTCGAACCTCCAACCATTAAAACCGGTGCAATTTAACTCTCTCAGCGGTTTTAATAGTGGTTTTCGCTGATATGGTACGTTGATTTGGTCCACTATATTGACGTGGTATTCCGGTCACCAAAATACAAGTGAGGACCACCTGTAAGTGACTAGGGAAAAGATTCTGGGGGTCCATTTGTCAGCCCTATTCTCCCTTCTCTATCTTTTCCCTCAACATCGGAGATGACCTGGATCACTGCCTTTCTTCTTGCAGATGGGCGAGCGAGTTCGATGGAGTGGCACCGGTGCAGACGACACGCTCGAGCTCGAGCGAGACGGTCGGCGCCTTGTCAAAACACGCCGCTATGGAGGACGACTCGTTCCACCTCAACTAGTGACATCTTTCGTTGACCAGCTTGGATCAATTACGCATTGTACGCCCTCATGTCTCTGTCATCCTTCCTTCTATAGTTCTATTTGCATGAGAGAAGGACACAGGTTGATCTGACCATGAACACAGGCAGCTCACGCGGCAGCGACGCCCGTAGCCGAAAAGGTGAAGACGAAGAACTAGTCGCCGCCCGCCCAAAATCCAGCTCAGCGGCCATCTCCTCCATCGCCCACTGCAAAGACTGGAAGCTCATCTTCTTCGGCCTCATCGCAGCGGCCTCGCCGTTCGACCTGTAGGACCTGCTACGTGCATCCGCCGATCGTCTCCTCCGTTGCCTTGCTGCCAATGCGTGCGCCACCCCGTCGCCGCCCGCCATCGCCCTTTGGCTGATCCGCGAGCGTGGAGTTGTTGGGGAAAAGATAGAGAAGGGAGAAGGGGGCTGACAAGAGCCTCACAATTTTTTTTATTTTTTCCCTAATCACTTACACAGGGCCTCACTTGTATTTTGGTGACTGGGATGCCACGTTAGCATAATGGACCAAGTCAACATGCCACATCAGTGAAAACCACTTCCAAAATCACTGAGAGAGTTAAATTACATCGGTTTTAATAGTTGAGAATTCGAGATATCCTGTATTACGGTTGATGGACACGAATCAAATTGGAAGAGTCGAAGTGGATTATTCCATCCCCATCGCGAACTGTGAAAACTAAGGTGGCGGCGACGGTGACCCCGCCGAGCGCAGGTGGCGTCGGAGGGTCGGCCAGGCGGTGGGAATAACAGCTATCGTCAGCGACCTAACCAAGCCACGATGAGCAGGAGGCCGCGACACGGTAGCGTGCAGGAGACCGCTACGGCGGGGAGCAACAAGTCGATGGCTACTTGGTCATGCCGCGAGGAGCAGGACGCCGCGGCACGATGGCGAGCAGGAGGCCAACGCGACGGGGGCAGCAGCTGTTGGTGGCAACCCGACCAAGCGGCGGCGAGCAGGAGGCCTCGGCGCCTGCAGCAAGGGAGGTCTTGCAACCCGGCTCGGCTTCAAGCAGGTGGCAGGGGAGGAGTTACAAGGTAGCAGGCGAGGTGATCAGCCTCTCGCTGTCGCTCACGCTCGGCGCTGCCGTGGAGGGTGCCGGTGGTGACCGGAAGAAGCCGCGGCGCGGGTTTGTCACCGGCGACATCCGGGAATGGCGAGTTCGTCTGCAAGACGTGCAACCGCGTTCCCGTTGTTCCAGGCGCTGGGTGGCCACCAAACCACCACCTACGTGGCCGGCTTGGGCTCACGCTCAGCCTCGCTGCTGCCATGGTCAGGGACAGTCCCCCCAAGAAGGTGCATGAGGAGCCGTCAGTTCTGCTAGAGCTCTTTGTTTAGATTGCACTTTGTTTAGATTGTTCTTTGTAGAACAGTCTAGGATCCATTAATTCATCCATTGTGATTGCTGCATGTACATATTGCTGCACACTAGTGGCTATTGATTGTTGTTTATTCATCCGTTTTTACAGATAGTCAAATTTTTGAAATGCTACCAAAATTTTATCCAAATTATTACGCCAAAATTTTGTTGATATTCTATCCAAATTATTATATTAAAGAAAGTTTGTCAAAAACATTTGATAGGGGTAAAACACAATTAATGAACAAATATAGTTGCAATGTGCAACAACTAGTAAAGGTATAAATGTCCTTTTATCAATAACTTAACACCATTAACTTGATCATCCAAGTAAAGGTGAAATGTGGTTTCGTTTCGAAAAAATGAGGAAAAAACTAATAAAAAATGGGTAAAATCAATATTGAACATTAAAGTAGGGGACAACGAAATTGCCCTTAATTTTTTAGAAGTTTTTATATATAACAAAACTTTTGTACAAAATATACATTTAGTATTTTAAGAAGCCTAGCCAAAAGTCCATTTAGAATGAACCTGTCTCGTTATCTCATACTGCTCACATATTTGTACAATGACTTTCCTTCGAAGGTGTTCATAGGAGTAGAGTGTGCGTGTGTTCATAAAGGTGAGTATGTCCATGTTGTGAGCGTATGTGTTTGTACTGGCCTTTTTTTTTAAAAAAAAATGAGCCACTCTCCTGTACTATTTGAAAAGTAAATGGAGTATAAGGTTGCGTTCAATTGGACTCAAGGCTACTTTATTTTTTTTTTAGCATGAATCTCAAATAAATAATGTGTTTTGATTAAAAAATCTCTCTGTATGGAAGTTACATCCAAAATCAAATAAATCAATTTTAAAGTTTGTAACAGTTAATAATTAACTAACCACTCACTAATAACTCATCTATTTTGCATGCTAGTAATAAAGCTCATCTCACCCTCTTATTTAAACAACCTACAACCTCGCCATACCAAATTTTAACAAATCTCGGGGAAAAAATCGGCCTCCAACAGACTGGCCAAATGGACAGCCAAGTCATTCGGCCACCCAAACTTGGACAACAAAAATTCAATTGCCAACCGTGGATCTGACCGCTCCACTAACCACACCACCCATGACCCCCCTCTCTCTCTTCCCACCTTCAGGCTCATATTCGTTGATACCATCACTGCGCTGTTATCAAGTCGCACCGTCGAGTCCATCATATTAGGAAGAGACCAATCCCTCTGGTGCCAGCGTAGCCAGGTAGCCCACCCCCTCCCTTCTCATCTTGCCAGTGATTTGATTAACCTGGGCTAGCGCCACCGCCCTGATGGCCAAACCAAGCAGAGCTCAAGGACACCAGGGACCTCCAGATCTATGCCAGTCAGTGCCACAACAACGCTAAGCCCCTCGTCACTACCGCCTCCAACATCTCTCTCTCTCGACGGTGATGCCAGGTCTGCAAAGCATCACCACTGCCTCGATCTACCAATTCATCCTCGTCCACCCCGATCTGCTTCATCCGGCTTTGGTTGTCGCCACCACCAGCTTGAGAATCATCATCGTCCTCCTGTTGCTGCTCCACGTCCTTGTCTAGCACGTAGAGGGTGAGTGCATGGTCGCGTCATCCACATCGAGCCTCCATTCCCCGCCCTCATTCGCCACCATATTTTGAGCTCTATCCGCCACCAGCTTGTGACGGAATGGGTGGGTGGGTGTTGATGCAAAAACACAACATCCTAGGAGATTTCTTTACTCCAATGCAGGTCTGAATCTTTTGGGTTCAGGACGTGCCAATTGGTTTGATCCTACAACCAACAAGAATAAACAACAATAATGCGTTAGTAAATGATAGCCGATCGATTGATGTTGATGACGTATCGCTTATGACCTAGCCGATGCAACAGAGCTGAAACGGCTGTAAGGTGTGAGTATGAAGTAAAAGAAACCCTAACTTTTTCTCATTGGTTGTGGAGATTAACAATATATAATTTATAATTCAGTATTCCTTTACATATGAACAACTGGGATAGATCGAACTTAATCGAGATAGTATAAGTTGTTTATATTCAAAATAATATTATGAACCAGAGATTATAAGTGTTTATGTCATAGCCAATGATTTGGTTTAGGTATATATATCGGCTATAGCTCCGATATAACCTTATACGAGAATACCACTCCAAGATAAATATATTAAATAAATATCAGTTTTAAGGCAGATTGGATCTAACCAGAACCGAATATAAGCTTAATATATTTAACTAGATGAGATTCTAATATAAGGGGTAGATATAACTTGTTAAGCAAGATAAAACAAGACAAATCAGATAAGATCAGCTGAAACTCTGACACTACCCTTATTAGCAATCATAAAACAGGTTAAATTTTCCAATTCTAAGTACGACTTAGTAGTTCAAACGCAATTGATGCATCAGTAAGTATAAAAAGAAGCATAAGATCTAAACAATCAAGCCGTTAATTGATTTTTAGGGTGGTAGAGACCCTAACTAATCTAGACTAACGAGAAGAATTTAAATTATATCGACTGTACCCCTCAAAGAGATATGATCGATATAGATAAACAAATTTATCGACTTAGATTGGGAAAGGAATATGATAAACAGACAAGTCTTACCTCTTGTCGAAGATTGAAGCCGGTGCAGCCCGACTCGAAACAAGAACTCGTCAAGATAAAACGAAAAGTAAAAGGTTTGGCGATGCAACGAGAATATATTGAACTAGTGTTAATTTTTTTACCCCCGGGCATCTATTTATACCCGAATATACAAACTTGTCCATATCGGGCACGATTGAAACTTCCATAATATTACATTAACATACGAACAAGTCCCCAGGCGGACTCTTGCCACAAAATGTCTCTAAGGAAATCACTTAATATCCTAATTAATAGATATGATCGCCTTGATGTGGACAAGGGTTCCCGGTCTTCCGAAAGGTTCTGATAATCAACGATTTGGTGGAGTCGCGACACAAATCGATCCGGCTTCTTGAACGAGCACGTTCCCGAACCCCGCAATCGCAGCACCACATCTCCTCTATCAACCGTACCGAAACCCAGTTGACCTCGCCAAGAATGCTAATTCCTGCTTGCGAATCAAAGAAAACAAACAAGAACAAGAAAAGATTGCAAGCAAAATTGCAGATGAATGATTAAGCTCACAAGTTGGGGTCTTACAAACCAATCTAGCAGCGAAACTGTTTTTGACAGATTAATCTAAGAAAAACCAAAAAACTAAAGATGGAGATAGCTTCTGATATATGGAGTTTAGGGTCATGCAAGCACCCCTTGACGCAACCCTAATGGGCTCCAACACGATACACGGCCCAAACGCCCAAATACGATGTCGCGTCGCTGGAACAGATTCCCTTCGCCAGTCCACACTTGCTTCGCCATGGCCCCACGCAAGCCGAACCCTGTTTCCACGACAGGTCCCGACCCTAGCCAGATTGACGAAGATACCACCGCGTTCCTGGGAATTTCGCTCATAGACGAAGATGAGCTGGCTAGGATGGTTGCTTCGGGCTTGGTGGTGGAGGGGCGGGTGTTCGCCAACGGGGATGCCGAAGTGCCGAAGCCCGGCGAACACCAGACGGTTGTGTTCGCCGTTTTCTTCGAGGCTGGCCTACGGTTTCCGTGCAACATACTGTTGTCGTAAATTCTCCGCCTTTTTCAGGTGGAGCTGCCCCAGCTGAGCCCTTCGACTCTGGTCCGCATCGCCATTTTCGATTGGGCGTGCCGGACCGCTGGGTTTGAACCCAGCGCCGAGCTCTTCGGCGCCATCTTCTCGGCCACCGTCAACTCGAAGACGGTGGTCACCCCTGCTGGAACCAGGAAGACAGCGTTCGAGAGTGTGAACCCATTGGATGGCGAAGTGGTTTTACCACTCCATCCCCTTCGAGGCTAGGTCCGAAGCGGTGAAAGCCCTTCGCTGGCGGCGTCGTGCGATTTCACCAGTCCGGAAGCCGAGAGTTGCCATCAGTGGCGCTCTGGAGGCACGGTTCGCCCTGCTCCGCAGGGTGTGCTCCCGGCTAAGCTGCCGCGACTTAGTTGAGGAGTTTTGCATGCTTCGCGTGTGCCCCCTCTCCCAGTCGTGGCAGGTTGAGGTTGACCAAGACGAAGAGGTCAATGGTCTGCCGAAGCTCATCCTGCCCGCCGGGGTGAATGGTGAGTTTTTGTTTTCCCCATCTTTGTGTTTCCCTGTTCACCTCTTTTTTCTTGTTCGACCTCGTCCATAATGATATGCCGTTTTTCAGTGTTGACCCTTGCCCAGGCCGACACCGAAGCCCGCAAGCTGATCGGCGACGTGTCGGTCACGGAGTACAGCCAGCTGCTAACCCGACAAGCAGCTGGCCGGGCGAACCGGGTTCATGTCGGTGATCTTCCCCCGAGGGCGAAGCCCTTCAAGGCCGACGGTGAAGCGGGCCCCTCTCGGAAACGTTTGCGGGGTCAAGTGAAGTTTGCCTCCCGTAAGCGAAAGGCCCCTGCCTCCACTGACTCCGATGCTGACGACGAGGATGAAGTCGAAGAGCAGGAGGATGCGGGGGAGACGGAGATCGCGGCCGAAGCAGTCATAGACGGGGCTGACGATAGCCGCTCCGAGACCCGGGGCTATACTCCAACTCCTAGCCCAGATCGAGTTGAGACCGGGGCGGAGTCAGACTCCTCGTCCCTTCGCCGTAAGGACGTGGAGGCGCGAAGGCCTTGGTTGCGATCGCTGCGACCAAGGCGGCGAAGGGGGAGGCTGTTAAAAGGCCCTCCAAAAAAAGGGGGTCGTCGCCATCGCTAATGTCTTTAGCGATGATGAATCGTCCGACGGGACACCCACTTCGCCGGCCAGGTGAAGCTAGGGTCTGACGACCGCCCCTGGAGCAACGGGCGAGGCTGGAGCTTCGGCTTCGGCCGAACGAGTGGTGAAGGCGGCCGCCCGGGTTTTTGATAGCCCGGTTCATTGGCCAATTGTTTCGCCACTTACTCTGAACAAGGGCAAGAAGATGGCCGAAACGTCCGGCTCCGACTACTCCCAAGCGCCGCCCCACTTCGCCCCCGGCGACTTCGAGACCCGGGCAGAGCTCATTCCCTTCGTTGAGGGGGTGAGCAATATCGTTGCTCTGGCCGGTGTCCCCAGTCTCTTCGCCGAACTTAACGAGTTCGACGAGGGCTGCTCCACCGTTAAGAGCCTAGCGGTTCGGGTAAGTTAACTTCTTTTCTATTTTTTATGTTCCTCTTTTTTTGTGTCGTTGTTTTCGATATCCTGACGTACCATTCACCCCCCTTTTTCCTTGTTTCGCCAGCTCCTCATGGCCCACTGTTCGATGGACCGAACAATGCGGGCACGCCTTGATGGCCTGAAGAACCGTCTTCGGGCCAAGGACGACGAATTGGGCCGCAAGAGTCTGGAGATGGAGGGCCTTGCCCGGTCCCTCCGGGAGGCGAAAGTGGAAAACAAGCGCCTCCAGGCCGAACTCGATAAGGGCAGCGAGGCGAAGGCGTAAATCAATCGCCTCAAGGCCGAGCTAGAGAAGGAACGGGGGCATTCCGCCGTCCTCTCCGACTACTACAACATGACGGAGCCGAAGATGGAGGCTCTTCGTCAGGAGGCGGATAGCACAGAAGCGAAGGCCCAACACCTTGCACGGGAGGTGGCGAGGACGACTGAATCTGCGAAGACTGCCTGCCGCACTCTTCGCCTTGCGCTTACTGACATGGGGGCGAAAGCGTGGGTTGTTCCGGGCGCAAACGCATCCGCCCTCGAGTTCTGCGAGTGGACCCAGCAGGCTGGCTGGGCAGTTTTGGACTGTGCGACGGCGTACGGTGATAGCTGTGCAAGCGTGTCAGCGGCTTTGGCCCTGGGCCTGCTGCAGCAATCCGGGTGCGAGCATATCGCCCAATTCCCCGACTACGTGAAGGGGGATTGGGAAGTGAGTGCCCAGGATATTTCGCCCGCGCTCTGCGCCTGGCGCAAGCAGTTCTGGCAGAAAGACAGCCGGTCTGCTGCCAAGGCCCGCCTGCTCGAGCAGCTGGCAAAGACAGAAGCGGCGGATCAAGGCAAAGAGCCGGCGGAGGAGGGCGGAAGTGGAGCCCAAGACCACCCAGAGGTGTGAGGCCCTCCGCCCGTTTTTTGTAAATTGTTGTTTTTTACTTTTGATGTTTGCCGTATAGGGCGAACAGTGTAAATATGGCCAATGGCCCACCTTATTGTAGGATGTTTTAATGTTTGGAATATATGACTATTTTCGCCAACTGTGTTCGGTGTGGTGTTTTTGGTGCCTGTGCTGTTCCACATGGTCATTTCGCCCAATTTATGCGTTCCCGTTTCGCCTTCTGCGTTTGGCCATCTGATTTCCCCTACTGTTTGCAGGGTCCATGCCGAAAGCTGTGCGTTCGGCCCCCCTTTGGGGATTGGTGAAGCAGGAACGAGAAGTTTGTTGTTGTTAAGAATTTGCCGAAGGCCCGTTACCTGCTTCGGCCTATTTACCGTGAGATGGTGATTAACGACAACAGCTACAAAGTTGTGAACATTGCCAACTGGATGCGAACGCACCCCGGGCGAACGCTGGAGGACTACGATCATGTCCATGTTGCGCGCTTAGAGGGCATGGCTCGCTTCTGGTGAAATCATCGATGAACTGATCGGCAAGAGGCGATTGCCCGATGCCGCTATAGTCTTTCTGTCGTTTCGTCCCCTTGTCCCCTTTGGGTAGTTTACAACATTAGTAGTGACGATGAACCCTGTTCGCCTGATCATTTCTTTGGTAGTTGTTTTGGGGGTGAAGATGTAATTTACTTGTAAGTTAAGCTGTAATTTATTGTACTCCTTTCGCCTGTACCATGTTGTATGGTATGTACTCTTCAATTGTTTTTTCGAAGTAAATAAAGATGTGTTTTCGTTTCCTTTTCGCTATTTTCGCATTGTCACTTTTCATGCTTTCGTTAGACCAGGATATATCGGCCCTTTGCGTGTGTTAGCAAAATAGGTATGCTGACTTTTCAGCTTTCGTCTTCCGTCATCGATCTTTGGTACCCCGTCGTGGGAGTAGCGCATGTTTTCGCATAGATCAATTACGACGGTGTTCGGTTAATTTATGCGAAACAAGCTATCGCGGTTTCAACATTCGGCGAGCGATGCTTCGGCCGATTCGTTTCGCCCTCCTGGTATTTTCGCTGATCAGGTGTTTGCCTTGGGGTTTTTCCACGAATTATCATGTACACAAATAAAAAAGGCGAAAGACACAGAGATTTTATACTGGTTCGGGCCTCCAGAGTGGATAACAGCCCTACGTCCATTTTTTTCCCATTTTCTCCTCTCTTTTTTTTTGGTATTTTATTGCCGGAAGGCTTACATAATGACAGATGCTGAAAGAGCTATATAATAGTATGTACATTTTTACATTTTGGCGAATAGGGCGCCACCCTTTCTAGACATAGAAACGCTTAAGAGAAGCGGCGTTCCAGGAGTGATCGAACTCTTCGCCTTCTAGTGTTGCCAGGCGAAAAGAGCCCGTCCTCGACCTGTGCTTGATGAGATATGGCCCTTCCCACTTTGACTCAAGCTTCCCGACCGCTACTGGGTTCGCCTTTTTCCTCAGGACGAGATGGCCAGGTGAGAGCTCTGTTGGGCCAACCCTTTTGTTGTAGGTTGCTGAAGTGCTTGTGGCGTACTTGCGCATGTGTTCCAGTTCATCGACTCGTACCCCCTCAAGGAACTCGAGTGACACTTCACGCCCTTCTTCACCCCCAGAGAACATCACTCTTGGTGAGATAGCCCCTAGCTCTGTTGGGGTCATCGCCTCATCTCCGTAGAGGAGCATGAACGGGCTGAACTTGGTTGGCCTTGTGGGAGTTGTTCGTAGGGCCCAAAGAACAGACAACATTTCATCTGGCCATCTGCCATTCGCTGCCTCCTCGAGCCTTTTCTTGAGCGCCTCCAAGATCTTGCCATTTGTGCGTTCGGCCGCCCCATTCGACTGCGGGTGCGCGACCGACGCGAACCTGATTTCCAGGTTTAGCCCGTCACACATTTCTCTGAATCTGTCAGAGTCGAACTGTTTGCCGTTATCCGTGATAAACTCCTTCGGCACTCTGAAGCGGCAAACGATGTTTTTCCAGACAAACCTCTGTACCGCTATCGAAGTGATCGCGCCGAGTGGTTCGGCCTCGATCCACCACGAGAAGTATTCGATGGCCACAATTGCAAATTTGTACCCATTTCGCGCCACAGGGAATGGGCCAATGATGTCTAGCCCCCACCTGGCGAAGGGCCAGATGGGTGCGATAGGCTACAGCTCATATTGTGGTGCGGTCTGGCTTCGGCCGTGTCGCTGACAGCTTTCGCACTTTTTGGCCTGCTCAACGCAAACTTTCAGCACAGTGGGCCAATATACTCCCTGGTGAAACACCTTGGAGGCAACTGTTCTTGCAGCTTGGTGTGCACCGCAGAGCCCCTGGTGTATTTCCTTCACCATTTCTTCACCCTCGGCGAAGGAGATGCATCGAAGCAAAGGTTGGAGTACTCTAGAGCGATATAGCTGCCCGGAGACCAGCTTGTATTGTCTGGCTCTAATTTGCAAACGCTTCGCTTCTGCTTCATCCTCTAGAAGCCAGCCCTCCTTGAGGTACTTTACGAACGGAGTTCGCCAGTCCTCTGGGTCTTCGCCCGGATCTGTCTGGTCAATGACCATGACATCCATAGTCTTCGCGGGCACGCTTGGTGCATACAGGATCTCGAAAAAGATGCCTGGTGAATGCGGCCCCCCGCAGGTGGCAGATTTCGCCAGGGTGTCTGCTTCGTCATTCTGGCCTCTAGGTAAGTGTTCGACCGTTATCTCGGGGAAGCACTTTTTCATAGATCGAACAGCCTCCAAATATCTTTTCATCCCTTCGTCTTTTGCCTCAAAAGACTTATCAACATGACCCGCCACCAGCTTGGAGTCTGTTCGGATGAGCAAGCGCCGAACCCCCAATGCTTTCGCCTTTCTTAAGCCCAGCAACACCGCTTCGTACTCTTCCGTATTGTTGGTTGTGTCGAACTGCAGCCTTGCGGCATACCGAATCGGCACACCCCCTGGCGAAGTGAGCACGGCCGCGGCGCCCACCCCCCTGTGCGACCACGAGTCGTCGGAGTGCATTATCCAAGGCTGTTCGACGGGTTGAGGTTCGGGGGCGGACGCCGGTGTCCATTCGGCTACGAAATCAGCCAGGACTTGGGATTTGATAGCGGTGCGCACAACAAAATGCAGGTTGAAGGGGGATAACTCTGCTGCCCACTTGCTGAGTCTACCAGAGATTTCCTTGCCCCGGAGTACTTCGCCCAGAGGATACTGTGATGGCACAGTGATTTTGTGGGCCTGAAAGTAGTGCTTGAGCTTGCGCGAAGCCATCACTAGGGCGTAAGCAAGCTTTTCCATTTCAATGTACCTTGTCTTCGCCTCTTGTAAGGCTTCGGAGATGAAGTATCCTGGTTTCTGTCCTGACTCTGTCTCTTGGACAAGAACTGCACTGACTGCCACTGGCGAAGCTGCTAGATACAGTAGCATTTCGCTTCCTGCGGTTGGGCTGACCAGGGCAGGTGGGCTTTGCAGATACTGCTTTAACTCGTTGAATGCGGCCTGGCATTCAGGGGTCCAGTTAAACTTTCCTGCGCCTCGGAGGGTCTTGAAAAAAGGCAGGCCCCTTTCGGCTGCTTTCGAGAGAAAAGGACTGAGTGCCGCAATTCGGCCCGCGAGCTTTTGTACTTGCGTACGCTCGACGGTGGCCTCATTTGCTGAATGGCATCAATTTTTTCGAGGTTCGCCTCGATGCCCCTTTGAGAGACAAGAAAACCCAACAACTTGCCCGCGCGGGCTCCAAAAACACACTTCTCGGGGTTTAGCTTCATACCCGCCGCGCGCAAGTTGTCGAAGGTCTCTTGTAAATTGGACGCATGGTCGAAAGCCTTGTGGCTCTTTACGACGATGTCGACGGCATTGGCCTCCACATTTCACCCCAGCTGCTTGCGAAGTACCTTGTACACCAGCCTGGCGAACGTTGCTCCGGCATTCCTCAAGCCGAAAGGCATCCTGAGGTGGCAAAAAGTGCCGAAGGGCGTGATGAAGGCTGTCTTGGCGATGTCGTCTGGATTCATGTGGATTCTGATGGTAGCCGGAGTAGGCATCCAAGAAGCTCATGAGTTCGCAGCCAGCCGTCGAATCAACAAGCTGGTCGATCCGCGGCAAGGGGAAGACATCCTTCGGGCACACCTTGTTGAGGTCCGTGAAGTTGAGGCACATGCGCCACTTGCCGTTCGACTTTTTCACCAAGACCAAGATTGCCAGCCACTCCGGGTGGTCGATCTCCTTGATTACCCTGGCCTTGAGTAGCTTCTGCACTTCGGCCTTCGCTGTTTGTTGGCGATCAGCGGACATCTTGCGCAGCTTCTGCTTTCTTGGCTTGGCGTCGGGCTTGACCGCCAGGTGATGCATGATGAGTTCTGTCGAAACACCCCCCACTTTGCTAGGGCTCCAGGCGAAGATGTCGACGTTTTTCTTGAACTTGTTCAAGGTTGCACGGCTGAAGATGGCGTTGTAGTTGTATGGAATGTCGACCACGTCAAGCAGTATCTGCTCTTCGCGCCTGTTTTCGGCCGTGCCGAAAGCAACCATCAACCGTACCTAGACAAGAACTTGAACCGCCTCACCGCCGAAGCCACGAAGCGAGGCCGGTGCTTGGGTGAGGGCCAGAGTTGGCAGGCCCATCCTGGTGTAGGCCTCGGTGAAGATGACATCGACCGAGCTACCCCCATCGACCAGAATTCACCGAACTTCAAAGCCGGCTCGCGAGGCGCTTTGACAGCGGCGCCTTGATGCGGCCTTGGTTCTTGAGCGTTGTTTCGTTGACGAATGTTTCGGCACTGCTCGGTGGTGTGCGAAGATCGCCCACGATAGACGCAATAGAGGTCCTTTCTGACCTTCTTGCGAACAGGCTGCTGGTCGCTGCCACCCTGTTGGGCGTCGAACTCCTTGCGGAGGGCTTGTACTTCTTCGAGAGCCATCACGACCTTGCCTGTACGGTCAGTTCTGAATTTCCTCCAAGTCATGGGAGCTTGGCCTTGTCTCGGCGGTAGCCCCTAGTTCGCTGGCTGGGGTTGGCGAACAGCGGGGGGAGCCGGTTCGGCGACTTGCGCTTGCATCTGGGCCTGGGCAGCGGTGATAGAGGCTTTGTCGTAGTCGGCTTGAATTGCCTGCCTTCGCTTGGAGTCCTCTTCGCCCCTTGCGTACCTGTCGATGATGCGAAGCAGGTGCTCGAGAGTTTGCGGCTCCTCGTTGGCGATCTTCCTTGTGAGTTCGCCCTCGAGCAGCCCGGCCGAAGCGGCGTTGATGATGGATGCTTCAGTTATATCTTGAACTTGGCATCGGGCTTGCGAGAAGCGACGCATATACTCACGTATTGATTCGATCGGCCTCTGGCGAATGCCGAGCAAATGTTGCTGCGTCTTCGGCTCCTCGTAAGTGCCTCGAAAATTAAGGATAAAGACATCGCGCAATTGTTCCCATGAGTAAATGCTATTAGATGGCAAATTGAAATATCAAGAACGGGCGATGCCGTATAGAGCGAGATGGATTACCATCGCGTTGGTATTTTCGTCACCGTGAGCTGCCTCGATCGCGGACTCGTAGATTGACAGAAACTCTTTTGGGTCTGTTTCGCCCGAGTACCGCGGAACGGGTGGGAACTTGAACTGGGGTGGAATCGGACGTGTTTTGATCCCCCCACTCAGCGGCAGCCCCTTTTCGCCCCCCGCCTTATTCAAGATGCCCTGCAGCGAGGGCCCACTCGACTGCGGATACGGCGTGGCGAAAGGTGAAGTCATGGCCTGCGCGTGTGGCTGGGCTACAGCGTTCGGTGGCCCGGTTCTGAACGATGGCGCCTGGGTGGTGTTGTAGAAGTTGAACTGCGACCCTTGACTCCAAGGCGAAGCCCCCGGCCCGGGTTGGTTCGACGACAGCCACCCGGGTGTGCCCTGGCCGGTGCCCCCCGGTTGCGCCGAAGGGGTTGTCCTTGGGATGTTGTGGGGTTGATTGAGTTGTTGAAGGAAAGCCTGAAGTTGTGCTTGCAGGGCCGAAGCCCCTTCCGCCATCACTTGTGACATCTGACCGGGTGATGAAGGGTACACCTGGACCATAGCCGGTCGAACCTGCGGTCGCACGTCGGGAAGTGGGTGCGCTGCTACGGCCGAAGGTTGCCCGGGGAAGTACACCGGCCCTTGTGCGGCTTGTGACGGAGGGGCTTGCACCAGCGCTTGCTGGTAGGCTTGAGGCGGGCTGTAGCCTGCCGAGTACTGGAGGACGGTGGCCGAAACAACCTTCGCTTGCCGTGCTGCTTCGTACGCTTGCTGTTGCTCTTGCATTTGGCGAAGCATATCTTAGAGTCGCATCATATTCTGCCGCATGGCTTCCATGCTGGCTTCGGCTTGAGCCTCAAGGCTGGGGTTAGCTTGCACAGCAGCGAGTGTGGTCGAAGTTAGTTGGCTTGCCGA
Organism: Oryza punctata; assembly: GCA_000573905.2. Classification (NCBI taxonomy): domain Eukaryota; kingdom Viridiplantae; phylum Streptophyta; class Magnoliopsida; order Poales; family Poaceae; genus Oryza; species Oryza punctata. The sequence continues at coordinate 14,769,885 of CM002497.2, forward strand.
AGGGATCTCCGGCACCAGCTCTGCCAAAGTGGCCGGGGCCGAAGGCGGCAGCTGCGGTGCGGGCGCCGAAGTCGATGGCGCTGCCCCGGCTTCGACGACAGGTGCCGAAGGTTATGCCCCTTCTTCTGCGACCATCGCCTCTTCTGCTACACCTTTCTTTGGGTTAGCAACCCTCTCCTTCGAGAACTTCTACGGTGGCATTCGCTCTCAGTGGTTTCGCTCGGAGATCCTCACGGTCGGCGCCAGCTGTTGTTAAAACGACAGTTGCATACGTCGAAGGACGTGGATACTCAACGGTTGTTGGGAAAGTAAAGTGTATTAAATTCAGGATTTTTCTTGGGATCCCCTTTTACATGGCCCTAGGTGGCTATTTATAACCCCATTACAGATCCCCTATTAGGGTTTAGGGCTATTACAGGGGAATTTACATGGTCACCCTTACAAAAGGGACAGTTACATGGGTATTCAATGTAATTAAGGTATGTGGGCCTTTAATGGGCCGTCTGGCGACTATTGACCCACTGGTCAGTAGGCCGGGGCGATTGGGCTGGCCCACTGGGTCTTCTTGGATCGGGCCCAGCCTAGTGAAGTCATCCTACTTCGGCGTACGCCTTCGCCATGCAGCCTTCGCCCAGACTGGCAGGGACCCGGTGCGACTCTTCGCCCTTTGCCCCCTTCGCCCCGCTGTCTTCACCATGGGGCTTCGCCCCGACGGGTCTTAGGCGCCTCGAGTCCGAATCCTCGCTACTTGGTTTCGGCAGATCCGGTCGAAGGGCCTCATGCCATACTGCCAACAATTATTATTTAGAGTATTTTAAATATCATGCAAATATGATATATTTGTAATTTTAGAACTCAATATATACAAGCAAGGTTAAATTATTATCTCCACATCATTTTCACATTATTTAAACAAATACATCTATCATTACTATAATGTATAATATGCATTCATTCACATATCCCAATAGTATAATTAAATGCCATTGACATTATGTTCAGTTAATCAATTTGATGATAATCCGATCGATCTAAAACAGTACTAGCAATATCAATGATGGCCCGCTAGTTTGGGAAGCGTGACATAATGGTCAACAGAGGCGTCTAAATCTAGCTGGGCTTGAATACATATGGCCCGGTGGGCTAGGTATATGTGATCGTTTATATCGGTGCTTGCAATTCGCGGCTTTCAGGTATTTAGTACCATATCGGTCACGTAACTAAAAATAAACCTCGTAATAACTGTTCTACTATACCTACCAGTACACCTCCTGGAAAGGGAGTTCAGCAATCTATCTTTAATATGCCCTGATTAAGCATGCTTATGCACACTACATGATGTGCTTGGCTCTTTTTATTTATATTGTTTGTGTTTCGTATTATAGGCCTATCATAAAAACAACATTAAAATATATTTTTTATTTTATGATTTTACATTTATATACATATTTTGGAAAAATTAGTGAAAATACATAGATTACCTCGATCTAGTAATAGATTAGACATATTCCATCAAGGGGATATATACGATATCGAGCGTAGAAGTAGGCCATCACTTCTATCGGTAACTAGGAGGTTTCCAAATTACTAACCTACTAGGTTCAGTATAATCATAGTTGTTCGCAATTCCCAAACAATCCCAACCACCGACGATCATAATTTTTTCGATTATATCCTTAAGTTTATTCGAGGTTTGAGCAAAACTCAGATTGAATAAGAATATGGTCCCAAGGTTCCTTTATTGGAACATTTATTGGAACTATGTTCCTTTTAATTTTTTATTTTCGAACTGGTCGGGTGCTCTTTTAACTTTAGAAAATTATACATTTACACCATAGAGAATTAGCAGTGCACATGAATGATATAAGTACTACTGTTGCTTTAGCTTTACTAACTTCAGCGGCATATTTTATGTTGGTCTTAGCAAAAAGGATGGAGTTATTTCGAGAAATATATTAAACCAACTCCAGCCCTTTTACCAATTAACATACTAAAAAATTTCACAAAACCATTATCGCTTAGTTTTCAACTTTTAGGAATATATTGGCAGATGAATTAGTCATGTTGTTCTTGTTTCCTATGCTGGTCATGTTTCTTGAATTATTTACAAGTAGTACTCAAGGTATATCATGGGATAGAGGGAGTATTACTACTCATGGCAGCGCAGAGTATGGTGGCATGTGGCGCACGCGCGTCACCGCCCTGGTGCCCTGCCCATCGCTCCCACACCAGTGAGTCGCGCCGGCACGCCCCAAACCACTCACAAACGTATATTTCCACTTTTTTTCTATGTGTATATATAAATGCGAAATCGTGAAAATAAAATTGTATATTTTTCAATTATATTTCCTTTTATATTTGTCGTGAACGAAGCTGCAGCATTGTATAGTAGGTTTTGTGTCACCAAGCTGATTCTCTTTGTGATTTGTTCACATCAATTGCAACATAGAGGAGACAGAGACACCCTACAGGTGCCATGATCATCACGTGGTGCAGCCACTGCACTGGCATCATTTTCAGCGACGCTGATCGAGTTCCTGCTTGCTTGTAATCACCGAGATCACCTACAAAACCACCGTTTATTTGATAAATTGGTCCTTTTCAAAAACTTATTTGAAACTAGACCGTGCAATAAAAAAAACTTCAATCAAAAATGGGCTCAGCACCATAGACGTTGGTGCAGAGGTTCCACGGATCAGCGCCAGCACCAGCGTCAACGCTGGCGCTGACCCCTGTCCACGTGGAGCCGAGGCCGATCCCCCTCGCTGATGTGCCAGGGCCTCAACGTCAATATTTTGGCGCTGACCTTACTAACCCCATGGGCCGAGCAACGTGAGCCCTGCCTTCCTCTCTTCTTCCCCCGGCGCTAGGGCTTAGGTTTGCTCCCCCCGCGATGCCCTCTCTCCTCTCCTCCCAAAATATCCTCAAATTTCCCTCAAATCGAAGGTTATTTTGTAGGTATTGTGTTGGAGATTGATTTCTAGGTAAAACCCTAATTTTCCCAATGTTTATGTTGAGTATTTTGGTCGAAACTGTGGGTTGTTGAATGTGGTTCGAAACATGATGTGAATTGGGAATGTGGGTAAGGATGTAATGTTGTAATTGTATATTGATGTTAGTATGGAGGATTCATATTGATTTTGCGAGTTTTGTACTCTGTTGCCATGGGTGAATTTGGTAAGGTTGTATTGTTCTCTTGTATTGTGAATATTTGGGGTTTTGTATTGATTCGTGTTGATGTTGATAGGTATAGATCCTATGGAGGACATTGTGACCAGTGGTTAGGCGTTAAAATTACGAAATTCTCGTAGGTAGTTTTGGGGTACGCGCATCATTTTTTATATTTTTAAACCGACGGATTATTTTAGAATCATGCACTCTTATTTATCGGTTACCTATTATATATGGATATATTAGTAGGGCTTCATTTTGGTGGTTATGTGATACATGAAAGTACCAGTGGATGCCAATTTGAGAGGAGTGCTTCCTGCTAACCCATATTTAACGAGTTAATTACCTGCACGAAGGTTGAATTGGATTGGAGCGATGAGTCGGTTGGTATGCTTCAAGCTCGAGCACGACGTGTGTACGCTTCAAGCTCGAGCACGACGAGCGCCTCGTGCCCACGAGCGCGGCGCGGGGCATGGCTGCCCTCCCCCCAGTGGCGTACCCCCGGGATCATTGAAGTCCGGATAGATTATTAAAAGACAGATTTTGCTATTGAATATTCAAATTTTGTATAATTTACCGGTAGACATCGGAAACATATATCACAGCTGAAAGATGTCTTAAAATTTGGTAATTTATTATAGGACATTATAAGATGTATTTGCTGTAGGACATCGCAAAAATTAGTAATTAACTACTGGATCCCCGCGATTTTATTTTATTATTTTTGAAGGAATAGGAGAGAGAACCAATCATTAAAGTTTACCCTTGGCTCAAATTAATCCAACATGGGCCCTACACTGAGCAGGTCGTCCTCATCTCGCTCTGGCGGCGGCGCACCGTCGCGGTCGCGGATACGGTGGCAGGCGAGCGCGGTGGGCGGAGCGGTGGCGGTGGGCGAGCCTAGGAGGAGCAGCGGCGGCGGACAGCCTAGGAGGAGCGGCGGTGGGTGAGCCTGGGAGGAGCGGCGACGGTGGGTGAGCCTGGGAGGAGCGATGGGCTGCGGACGAAGCGGTGATGGTGGGTGAGCCTGGGAGGAGCGGCGGCGGCCAACGGCCCAGGCATGCTCCAATAAGACTCGGGTGTGCCGGGCTAGCTCGAAGGAACAAAAGCCCACCATGCTACTCTTGGAATAAGTCTATTTTCCTCTCTCAATACGTTGGGCAGTATCTCATATGCTGGAAATCATTATATTTTGTACCCCTCGCTCTTTGGGCCCTGCATATAAGACTGAATAAGCCTATTTTTCCTCCCTTATATATTTTTACTTGGTTCGAGCCGTGCTGGGCTAACCCACCGTGCTGAGGTAGCGGCCTAGGCACGACCCAACAGTCGGGCCAGGTCGGCATGGGCCCGATCTCAGTCGAGCCGTGCCGTGCTTAGGTCGTGCCAAAATCCCGTGCCATGGGCCGGGCCGTTAAGCCTCGAGCCATATGAACAACTATAGCCCCGCGCTTCCTCTCCTCAAATCCCTATCGGGAATAAGTCCACTTTGACTCCCTCAAATATAGCTTCGATCTGATTCGTATCTCTAAACCGTAATACTGGATATCTCGAACCTCCAACCATTAAAACCGGTGCAATTTAACTCCCTCAGCGGTTTTAATAGTGGTTTTCGCTGATATGGTACGTTGATTTTGTCCACTATATTGACGTGGTATTCCGGTCACTAAAATACAAGTGAGGACCACCTGTAAGTGACTAGGGAAAAGATTCTGGGGGTCCATTTGTCAGCCCTATTCTCGCTTCTCTATCTTTTCCCTCAACATCGGAGACGACCCGGATCACGGCCTTTCTTCTTGCAGATGGGCGGGCGAGTTCGATGGAGTGGCGCCGGTGCAGATGACATGCTCGAGCTCGAGCGAGACGGTCGGCGCCTTGTCAAAGCACGCCGCTATGGAGGACGACTCGTTCCACCTCAACTAGTGACATGTTTCGTTGACCAGCTTGGATCAATTACGCATTGTACGCCCTCATGTCTCTGTCATCCTTCCTTCTATAGTTCTATTTGCATGAGAGAAGGACACAGGTTGATCTGACCATGAACACAGGCAGCTCACGCGGCAGCAACGCCCGTAGCCGCAAAGGTGAAGACGAAGAACTATTCGCCGCCCGCCCAAAATCCAGCTCAGCGGCCATCTCCTCCATCGCCCACTGCAAAGACCGGAAGCTCATCTTCTTCGGCCTCATCGCAGCGGCCTCGCCGTTCGACCTGTAGGACCTGCTACGTGCATCCGCCGATCGTCTCCTCCGTTGCCTTGCTGCCAATGCGTGCGCCACCCTGTCGCCGCCCGCCATCGCCCTTTGGCTGATCCGCGAGCGTGGAGTTGTTGGGGAAAAGATAGAGAAGGGAGAAGGGGGCTGACAAGAGCCTCACAATTTTTTTTTATTTTTTCCCTAATCACTTACACAGGGCCTCACTTGTATTTTGGTGACTGGGATGCCACGTTAGCATAATGGACCAAGTCAACATGCCACATCAGTGAAAACCACTTCCAAAATCACTGGGAGAGTTAAATTACATCGGCTTTAATAGTTGAGAATTCGAGATATCCGGTATTACGGTTGAGGGACACGAATCAAATTGGAAGAGTCGAAGTGGATTATTCCATCCCCATCGCGAACTGTGAAAACTAAGGTGGCGGTGACGGTGACCCGGCTGAGCGCAGGTGGCGTCGGAGGGTCGGCCAGGCGGTGGGAATAACAGCTATCGTCAGCGACCTAACCAAGCCACGACGAGCAGGAGGCCGCGACATGGTAGCGTGCAGGAGACTGCTACGGCGGGGAGCAACAAGTCGACGGCTACTTGGTCAAGCTGCGAGGAGCAGGAGGCGGCGGCACGACGGCGAGCAGGAGGCCAACGCGACGGGGGGCAGCAGCCGTTGGCGGCAACCCGACCAAGCGGCGGCGAGCAGGAGGCCGAGGCGCCTGCAGCAAGGGAGGTCTTGCGACCCGGCTCGGCTTCAAGCAGGTGGCAGGGGAGGAGTTACAAGGTAGCAGGCGAGGTGATCAGCCTCTCGCTGTCGCTCACTCTCGGCGCTGCCGTGGAGGGTGCCGGCGGTGGCCGGAAGAAGCCGTGGCGCGGGTTTGTCACCAGCGACATCCGGGAATGGCGAGTTCGTCTGCAAGACGTGCAACCGCGTTCCCGTTGTTCCAGGCGCTGGGTGGCCACCAAACCACCACCTGCGTGGCCGGCACGGGCTCACTCTCTGCCTCGCTGCTGCCATGGTCAGGGACAGTCCCCCCAAGAAGGTGCATGAGGAGCCGTCTGTTCTGCTAGAGCTCTTTGTTTAGATTGTTCTTTGTAGAACAGTCTTGTCGAAACTAGATTTCGGCAATAGAAAAAGGGGGTGGCAATCAAGCTAGAAAAGTAGATGGGTTATGAGACAAAGGATTTAGACAGGTTCAGGCCTTCACGAAGAAGTAATACCCTACTCCTGTTTCGGGGTTTTGCCTCCGAGTTGTGTATTGATCTTATGAAAAGCTTCCATCCCCAAGGGGTCCCCTATCCTCCTTATATACCCGGAAGATAGAGGTTTACAAGATAAGATCTAGTCCGACACGGCCTAGGTCTTCATAATTGGTATACAATCTTACCATACTAGGTATCCGGGTTCTAACTTGCCATACAAGACAATACCTCACCCGAATCCTAATACAAATCATATTCTATTTACACAACATACCCCTATTATCAGTCGGATATTCTATGTCTGTGGGTATATGGGTACCATAATATCCACAGTAGCCCCTGAGACCTTTACAGTCGACGAGACAATCTTCACTTCAAACAATAACCATCATCTTCAAGTACTTCAATCATCTCTGCCATGATCTCCTGGGCGTCAAATCCAAAATCACGCGACTGTGAAGGGCTAAAAATTAAAAAATATTTCCAGGTGCATCGAATAGATGCACCTAATTAGGTGTAGCCCCCGACTATATGCTTAGTTGGAAAAACTAAACATATAGTCAGAACTAATATGCATAAGCCGAGTGGTTTTATGAACCACTTTAACAATAAAGAGACAGAAAATCTCATCTATGAAAATTATAAGGCATATGCGATATACAATCCGAGCAAATCAAACTCATAAGGATTTACCGACTGCCTAAAAGAATGACCAAATATATTATCAGCCTAAGCTTGAATATAGGTCAATAAAAATACTCGCTTACGCGATAATACGTACACTGACGTGCACATTTATGAAACAAGGCATATATGGTAGAAATCTTTAACAAGATTCTCCAATCACCTATTAAAAGCCAAAGTAATAATACTTGGTTGATTTAAGATGCTCACTGACATGGCAATATATACACTTGCTGCTCTCCAAAGAGATTAAATCACAACCGTGCTAATATGACTAATATACCCTTTCCTGCTCATCACATGGAAAGATTGAGCCCCCGAGGGCATATACCAGACTTTCCAAACCTTGCGGCTACAGTATATCCAAAATTTACGGCCCATTTAGCGCTCAAAACACTTATCCAACCGTTATAGGAACCGCCGCTCCGTCTTCCTCGTTTATTTCGCTCAAAATTCCCCAAACCGCGCACAGTACTGGCGATTTAGGGTTTTCGATCCACATTTGCTCAAACACCAATCCTCAATCCCTCGCATCAAGCTTTCTTGCGGTCCACCCCCAGCACAAACTCCCCTTCATCACTTCCCAAAAAACCCTAACATTCTGCCCAGATCCAGCCACACTCATGGCCGAAGAGAGAGAAATCCCCTTTGAGCAGTGGGCAAAGTCCGATGTAAAGGAAACACACTTGCTGGAGATGGTGAAGGACGGAGTCCTACCCGCCAAGGAGATTATTGGATGGCGTCCGGCGTACGGCGAGGAATTTCCAACCCCCGACACCGGTGAAATTGTGGTATTCACTTCTTCTACTCTGGTTTCGCTTTGCCTGCATCTTCCTTTTTCCGTGGTCTTCTTGCATTTTACAAAATCCAGATCTATCACTTAAATCCCAATTCTATTCTTCACATTGCCAACTTTATCCACCTTTGCGAAGCCTTCCTTGGTATCCATCCGCATTTTGCTTTATTCCGACGCATCTTCTACCTCAAACCCCAGCCTGACAAAAATAATCCGTGCGTAGTCGGCGGGTCCAGGTTCCAATTGCGAGGAACTCTGACTCAAAAATATTTTTCTCTTCCCTTCAAGACTTCCAACAAAGGATGGCACTCGAATTGGTTTTATATCTCAAATCCTTTCCCCAGTCTTCCCGAGTTCGTCGGTCTTCCACCTATTCCCAAGGAAAACTGGAAAAATTTCCCAGACAGCACTGAGTTGGCCCAAGCCAATGAATTGTTTCTCCGACTGGTTGAAATCAAACAACAGGGCTTGCAAGGGGGACAAATCACTCGGCACTTCATCAAGTGCCGACTGGCCCCGATCAAGGAGAGGAGTAAGCCGGCTTACGAATATGAGGGCCAGTCGGATCCCAATCGCGAAGACCTGAATTCCATTGATTACAAAATCATGTGCAATCGGATGTACAAGATGTTCTCTTCTGGGATTGCGATCGACTACAGCCACAAACTGCCGGTCACTCCATACGGCCTGGTTCGACCTCCTCCTGAGGTAAAAATCCACCACTTGGTTATTTGTCTATCTCCAGTCTATCTATTAATTTATCTTTATTGATTTGATCCTACTGAATAGGATAATAAACGATTTTCTTCAAATCCCCCAACTCCTGTCTTGAAAGAAACTGCCCCAAAAAACCCTCTCCCGACTGGTGGTCCAAAGGTCGACTCAGCTGGGAAGAGCAAGCGGAGTATTGAAGAAAATATTCCCAAACAGAAGTTGAAGAAAAGAAAACTCGCTGTCAGCGACTCCGAGGATGAACAATCCGGGCCGCAAACGAGCGACAAGCCGGCTCAAACCAAATCTCCAGCCGGTCGGCCTGTGCCAAAAATCCGGAGATCAACAAGGTAACACTCTCGCCATAATATCATCATTGCTGACTTCTTGAAAATACTCATATAGTTTGAATCTGTCAATCTCCAGAAAACCCCAAAATATAGATTTGGGTAAAAAGGGTGATGTGCCGCCTATTCCAGGCGAACCACACCGAGAACCCCGAGTTTTTAGTCAGTCGGGGAAACTTGTAGAAGACGCCGAACTCCAGCCCCCGACTGGCAACCAGTCGGAGCAAGATTCCAGCATGCCTGAGACCGCAGCTCCAGCAGAAAATCAACAAGGAAATGATGACATCCCGACTGATGCACCTACTGCGCCTACCAAGCCAGTTGAAACAATTCCCATAAATCCTGACCAAGATCTGGTTGTGGCAGAAACGAACGCAGTGGTTGATCCAGTCGGGGAGCCATACCAAGCTTCAAAGAAAAGCTCCAAAATTATCTCTGGTATGTTGCACTGCCGTATTCCAGTTTGATCCATCTGTCGTATAGCTTATTTTTATTAATCCGTAAATTAGGCCCACTGACTGATGACAAAGAGGAAGAAATTCCAAGGATTAAAGCTGCCGAAGATTCCCTTCCTCCAATCAAACTTTTATGGAGAGATAGAGATGGCACTCCTCAAGGCATCATCGTCAGTCGTCAGGGTGAAAACGAGGAACTGGAATTATTGAAGAAACATCTGACCGAGTCCACCCGTCTCATTAATGTAAGCATAAATTGTACTCTTCTGCCTTATTTACAGCATATTGCTTATATGGCGCATTATCCAGAGAATCCATATGAGGAATGAGGCAAAAACAGACGCCTTAGAAAAGCTTGTGCCTCATCTTGAAACCCTCAATCAAGTTCAAGCAGAACTAGCCAAGACACGTGAAGATGCTCAAGCTAAAGAGCAGAAATTGAAAATTTAGATCAATGAGCTAATGGAAGCCAGCTTTAACCACAGGGGCACCATCGGAGGTATAAATCCTTCCATCGCATTTTGCTGTGAATCCATGCTGTAGACTTGACCAAATTGCCTTTAACCCTTCAGCTCAAGCCTCAATGATAGAATCCCTGACAGCCCGAGTCAAAGAACTCGAGAAAACCAATACCCGGCTAGAAACCAGAAAGCTTGAAGCTGAAACTGCCCTCGAAGGTAAGATAACAGCTTTGAAAAATTCATTTAGTATAATGCCGTGTCATATAAGAACTATTCCATCTTGGATATATGTAGAACACAAAGTCAAGACTCGTGCCCAATTTGAAGTGTTTGCCGAGAGGATCAAAAAGGCTGAAACTGTTAGAGACGATATCGCCAATACTACTGCCCCAGTGCTAAATGCAATCTTCCAAAACGGACTCGGGAGCAGTGAAAAAGATGCAGTCCAAATATTCGAAGGCCTCCGTACTGCTCCAACAAAATATTTCAAAAATATCAAGGATGCTGCAATGATGGGTGCCAGTCAAGCAATGGCAATCATGAAGTCCCTGTATCCTCGAATAGAGATTGAAGCAGTCGGGGATGGCTTTGCAGATGGGATCACTGACGAGCAGGCCATTGAATTGATCAACCAAGCTCAGGACTCGGCCGAAAAGCTCGCAGTAGATGTATTAGAAAATTTCCAATCTTGATTGTACAGTATCCTTAAGCAATGTATGATGACTTATTTATACCATGAAATAGACTAAGGACCCAGTTTCAAATTTCTTAAAATTTTTGTCTGATTGGTTCAAGCCTAGAACTTGTTGCAATCATCGAAAAATTTTTAGTCCTTCTCTGCTGGACCTAAGTCTAAACAGGGCCAATGACAAGTCATAAACAAGACAAAAGAAATACTATATTATTATCAGTAGCCCCCGACTAACCACTCGGCCAAACTTAGGTGAGTGGGTAGTCTAAGGAAGAGATGTACAAAAATAGCTCTTAAGCATAAAATCGTCGAAGATGCTCTATATTCCACGAGTTATCCACCAAAGTTCCGTCTTCACGCTTGAGTCGGTAGGCTCCTGGGCGAGTGACTTCTGCTATTATAAACGGCCCTTCCCATAGGGGTGATAGTTTGTGCCGGTCTTTAGTCGTCTGAATCTTCCGTAGAACCATGTCACCAACTATGAAAGCGCGTGATTTGACATTGCGATTGTGGTAACGTCGTAGACCTTGTAAATATCTGGCCGACTGGATTAACGCCGCTTCTCTTGCTTCTTCCAGTCGGGTGAGATCATCAATTCTGTCGGTATCGTGATGTTCTTCATTGAAATTGCGGACTCGCAAGGATTCGAACTCCATCTCACTCGGCAACATGGCTTCTGCGCTGTATACCAAGAAGAAAGGTGACTGGCCCGTAGCCCGACTCGGAGTTGTACGTAGCGACCATAAAACTGAGGGCAACTCTTCTGTCCACCGACTGGCATACGGGCGTAGTCTGTCAAAAACTCGAGCCTTGATTCCTTGGAGCACCATGCCGTTTGCACGCTCAACTTGACCATTGCTCATTGGGTGAGCGACTGATGCATAGCAAATCTTGATACCAAAGTCTTCGCAGAAATCTTTGAAAACGCCGCCAGTAAATTGTGTACCATTGTCAGTGATAATCCGGTTCGGCACGCCAAAGCGGTGAACAATGTTGATGAAGAAGTCGCGCGCCTTGTCCGCAGTGATCGTTGCCACCGGTTTTGCTTCAATCCATTTAGAGAATTTATCCACAGCGACGAAAAGATGAGTATATCCGCCTTGCGCCCTCTTGAACGGGCCCACCATGTCCAGTCCCCAGACCGCAAAAGGCCAAGAAAGGGGAATAGTTTGTAGCTCCTGTGCTGGCAAGTGAGTTTGTTTCGCAAAGAATTGACAACCTTCACATGTGCGAACAATTTTGTCGGCGTCACTGACTGCTGTAGGCCAGAAAAAGCCTTGTCGATATGCCTTCCCGACTAAGGTCCTTGCTGCCGCGTGATTCCCGCATACTCCCGAGTGAATATCATTTATAAGTTGGACGCCGTCTTGAATGGAGATGCATCTCTGCAATATTCCAGATGGGTTTTTCTTATATAATTCCTCTTCCACAAGGGCATAAGTTTTAGAGCGGCGGTGAATCCGTTCAGCTTCGTTCTTGTCGGGGGGCAATTCTTGATCCTTTAGATACTTGATGAAAGGCGCCCTCCAGTCGGTGTCAAGCAGCAAAACTTGTTCCCCAGACTCATCTTTAGCAGTTGATTGATTCGAAACCGTGGGTTGGTGAAGATGCTCGACGAAAACATCCGATGGAGCCGCTTCTCTTTTTGAACCGAAATTAGCCAGTCGGTCGGCTGCTTCATTGTTGTGCCGGAGAACATGGGTTAACTCCAAACCATCAAACTTGTCTTCAAGCTTGCGCACTTCTTGTCGGTAGGCCGCCATGTTGTCGTCGAGGCATGTCCAGTCTTTCATCACTTGGTTGACCACAAGTTGAGAATCCCCTCGAACTATTAGCCTGCGAATCCCTAAGGATATGGCAATCCGTAATCCATGCAAGAGTGCTTCATATTCTGCCACATTGTATGACGCTGGAAAATGAATCCATAGAACGTAGCTAAGGCGTTCTCCAGTCGGGGAAATCAGAACAACCCCTGCTCCGCATCCTGAAATTCTTTTTGATCCGTCAAAGTGCATCGTCCAATACTCGATTTTTTCTGCAGGAACGTCTTCTTGGCACTCGGTCCACTCGGCAACGAAGTCGGCCAGCACCTGGGATTTAATTGAAACTCGAGGCTTGAAAGTTATATCCAAAGGCATTAACTCTAAAGCCCACTTTGCAATGCGACCAGTAACTTCTTTGTTGCGAAGGATTTCACCGAGTGGAAATGATGTGACCACTGTGACTGGGTGGCTTTGAAAATAATGAGCCAGCTTCCTGACCGTGATTAGAACTCCATAAAGTAGTTTCTGCACTTGAGGATATCTTGTCTTTGAATCAACAAGGACTTCGCTAACGAAGTAGATTGGTCGTTGAACTTTCTATGTGCGGTCTTCTTCTTCACGCTCAACGACTAAAACCGTGCTCACCACCTTTGCAGTTGCAGACACATAAAGTAGTAGTGGTTCTTGCGGCATTGGTGAGGCTAACGTCGGCTGAGTTGTCAGAAAGGTCTTGAAGTCGTCAAATGCCTTTTGTGCTTCTGTCGTCCATTGAAAATCGTCAGTCTTCTTGAGGAGCTTGAAGAAGGGCATTCCACGTTCTCCAAGTCTTGAAACAAATCTACTGAGTGCTGCCATGCATCCCGTGAGTTTTTGAACATCCTTCGGAGAACTCGGCGGCTTCATATTCAATATAGCATTGATTTTCTCCGGGTTAGTTTCAATTCCTCTCCGAGAGACCATGAATCCAAGTAGCTTTCCTGACGGTACTCCAAAAGTGCACTTCTCGGGGTTCAACTTCATCCTGAAGGCGCGTATATTGGCAAATGTTTCCTCCAGGTCTTGAATCAGGTCATCTTTCCGCTTAGTCTTGATGACGACATCGTCGACATACGCTTCCACATTCCGTCCGAGTTGTGTCGCTAGGCATCGCTTAATCATGCGTTGATATGTAGCCCCTGCGTTCTTCAGCCCAAAAGGCATAGTAATGTAACAGTAGGCGCCGAACGGTGTGATGAATGAAGTCTTCAGGCAGTCGGACTCCTTGAGGCTGGTCTAATGATATCCCGAGTAGCAATCTAGAAAACTGAGCAGTTCGCAGCCGGCTGTTGAATCCACCATTTGATCTATCCTTGGTAAACCGAAAGGGTCCTTGGGACAAGCTTTGTTCAAATCTGTGTAATCGACGCACATGCGCCATTGACCAGTCTTCTTGCGGACCAATACCGGGTTGGCTAGCCAGTCGGGGTGGTAAACTTCCTTAATGAAACCTGCTGCTAACAGCTTGGTTAATTCCTCCTTGATAGCTTCTCTTCTGTCCTGTGCAAATCGGCGGAGTCGTTGCTTGATAGGTTTCGCGTCTTCTCTAACATTTAAAGAGTGCTCAATCACCTCTCTAGGAATACCAGGCATATCAGATGGCTTCCAGGCAAAGATATCTTTATTAGCTTGAAGAAAGGTGATGAGCGCGCTTTCCTATTTGCTATCTAACTCAGCGCCTATTACAGCAGTTTTGGTAGGATCAGAAGGATCTAAGGGAATTTTCTTTGTCTTGGCGTCGCCTTCTCCAGTCTTGGCCACCTTGCTGACTGGTTTTTCACCGTCTTGTGATGTTGATGCAGCTAGTCGGACTTCCTGCTGGCCGAGTGATCTCTCACGAGATTGGGCCAACTCGCAGCTGTCCTTGTCGCATGTGAGGGCTTGCTTGACGTCGCTCCGTAGGGATATGACTCCGCGTGGCCCTGGTATCTTTTCATCATCTTGTAGGTGTAGTGGGGAATCGCCATGAACTTGGCAAGTGCCGGTCGACCGAGGATGGCGTGGTAAGCTGTCTCGAAGTTGGCCACCTCGAAGCTGATGTTCTCTATCCGAAAATTCTCCTTGGTCCCGAAGGTTACTGGGAGAGTGATTTGGCCGAGTGGCGTAGAAGACAGCCCCGGGATAACTCCGTGAAAGGGGGCGTTACTCGGCTTCATCTCGGATCGAGGAATCTGCATCTCATCCAAAGTCTTGGCGAAGAGAATATTGAGTGCGCTGCCGCCATCGATGAGGGTGCGCTTGAGCTTGACGTTGCGAACAACTGGGTCTAGTACCAGGGGGTACCGCCCCGGGTGGACCACTCGGTCGGGATGATCCGAGCGGTCAAACTTGATTGGGACTTCCGACCATCGCAGGTATTGGGGGGTTGCAGGTTGTGCCGCATTGACCTCTCTGTCGGTGAGCATCTGCTTCCTCTTGGACTCATAGGCGAGTGGGCCACCGAAAATATGGTTGAGCTCGCTCCTGGGATCTTGGTACGCTCCTTGGCTTGGCTCCTCGTCGTCTTTCTTTTTCTGAGTTGAAGTATCTTCTCCTTCGGTTGGTTTCTTGACTTGGGCGGCGTATTTTTCCGCGAATTGTTTGTAGATGAAGCAATCCTTAGCAGCGTGCCCCTTGCCGGGATGATGCGTGCACGGCCCGTTCATAATCTTGTCGTAGGAGTTGACTCGAGGGCGTTGGCTCTGATAGTTTTGATTTGAAGTCGCAGCGACCAGATCCTCAGGCTTGCGCTTGCGCTCTCTGTGTTTTGTGTTGTTCCCACTGGGCCCTGGTGCGGAATCGTGATCCTTCTTCTTCCAGGTTCCCGCCGACTGCTTTGATGCTTTCACTGCGTCGTCGGACTTAGCGTACTCGGTTGCCTTCTCAAACATCTGCTTGACTGTCCTTGGAGGTTTGCGGCTGAATTTGCCGATCAGGAGATCGTTGCGTAGTCCCCGAGTGAATGCGGCGATGATGTTGTCGTCGGTGATGTCGGAGATCTTGTTGCGCTTCTCGGAAAAAACGTCGTATGTACTCATTGAGGGTCTCGTCCGGCTTCTGGACGATGTTGTAGAGCTCAAAGTGGGTCCCAGGACACTCGAAAGTGCCCTGGAAGTTGGCGACGAAGTGATCGCGAAGTTCGCTCCAAGTGTCGATTGTGCCTCTCGGGAGTCCAGCAAGCCAATTTCTAGCTGAATCAGTCAGTGCGACCGGAAGGTAGTTTGCCATGACTTTACTGTCACCTCCTGCTGCGCGAATTGCGAGCGTGTAGACAGTTAACCATGATTCTGGATCGGTTTTACCATCGTACTTCTCGATGCCGGTCGGCTTAAAACCAGTCGGCCAATTCACTCGACGCAGATCTCGGGTGAAAGCTGGAACTCCGTCGCAGTCATCATCGTCTTGGATCGTGATACCCCTGTCACGTCGTCTTTGATTAAGGGTGTCTCTCAGGTCGATTGAAGCCCTGGGTGGACTGTGGTAGTCGGATTGAATCCGCCGGTCTCTAGCACAGTGTGGCGGTCGGGTTTGGTTAGCCGGGGGAGAGTGTACCGACTGGTCTCGTCGTGCTCTGCTATGGTCGGCGCGTGAGTTGGTCTTGCTTCTGCTATCTCTGACTCTTGACGGAGGGGCGCGGCTACCACTCGGCGCTTTGGAGGTTGACTGACTGGGTCGCCAACTGGATTCGGCACGTGGTACTGTAGCTGCGACCAAGGTCTTGACTTGATTTATCAGCGGAGTAACGTGTGCTGGCGCAACAGCTGCCAATGTATCAAGGAGGGTGACTGCGCCGACTGCATTCTGCTGCGGTGTGAGAAAGATGTTGGTATTGTCGACCACTGTTTGCCCGATTGCATCCCTCACCCTGCGACCTGCCACGGCCAGATCTTGAAGTCTTCAGTCTTCGTCTTCTTTGCGTCTTGCCTCCTCAGCTTCTCTGCGTTGTCGCTCTTGATCTGCTTGGGCTTGACGCTCTTGTTCGAGTTTCGCTCTATCTTCTTGAAGTTGGCCGCGTTCTTGCTCTAATTGAATTCTTTCTTGTCCGACTCGGGCTGCTTCTTCCGCTTGTAATCTTGCAGCTATCTCAGCATCAGTTTCGTTGTTGACCATGAAAACGCCATTGAAAGCTGGTGTGTAGTTGTCGTCTGAAGTGGCGTCGTCTGCAGCGTTGGTGTCAGGTGGGTTGCCATGTACGCTTTCCTCCGAGGAGCTAGCGTAGGCAGCGAGTTCGGTGGAAGAACACGATCCGAGTTTTGGCAAAACAACATTGACGTCCCTGAAGCCGGACCCAGAAATTGGATCCGCTGGTAACTCCATTGTGATGGTGGGGTAGATTAGATCGTCTTGAGGAGTGCTTGATGAAGAATCCGAAGTCGATGTAGTCGTACTCTCGAAGTGAATCGTTGTCTTGCAGCTGGAAAAGATTTTGATGCTAATCTCAGCCATGTTCGGTAACCCGAGTGGCTGAGAGATGCGATCTACTCCCGACTGCGTCTTGGTGCTGATCCTGGCCATATTCGGTAATCCGAGTGGCCAAGAGATGCGATCTACTCCCGACAGGTTTGAAGCCGAGTCGGAGAGAGATATCTTGCCAAAGTTGTTGGTGATGAAGTCGAGGCTGCCGAAGCGGTACGCCTGCCCGGGAGGAAAGGTGAAGTCATCGATGCCTGATGAAGATCCCATCCTACTTGATCGGCGATGAACTTGACGCACCCCTACCTGGCGTGCCAACTGTCGAAACTAGATTTCGGCAATAGAAAAAGGGGGTGGCAATCAAGCTAGAAAAGTAGATGGGTTATGAGACAAAGGATTTAGACAGGTTCAGGCCTTCACGAAGAAGTAATACCCTACTCCTGTTTCAGGGTTTTGCCTCCGAGTTGTGTATTGATCTTATGAAAAGCTTCCGTCCCCAAGGGGTCCCCTATCCTCCTTATATACCCGGAAGATAGAGGTTTACAAGATAAGATCTAGTCCGACACGGCCTAGGTCTTCATAATTGGTATACAATCTTACCATACTAGGTATCCGGGTTCTAACTTGCCATACAAGACAATACCTCACCCGAATCCTAATACAAATCATATTCTATTTACACAACATACCCCTATTATCAGTCGGATATTCTATGTCTGTGGGTATATGGGTACCATAATATCCACAAGTCTAGGATCCATTAATTCATCCATTGTGATTGCTGCATGTACATAATGCTGCACACTAGTGGCTATTGATTGTTGTTTATTCATCCGTTTTTACAGATAGTCAAATTTTTGAAATGCTACCAAAATTTTATCCAAATTATTACGCCAAAATTTTGTTGATATTCTATCCAAATTATTATATTAAAGAAAGTTTGTCAAAAACATTTGATAGGGGTAAAACACAATTAATGAACAAATATAGTTGCAATGTGCAACAACTAGTAAAGGTATAAATGTCCTTTTATCAATAACTTAACACCATTAACATGATCATCCAAAGTAGAGGTGAAATGTGGTTTCGTTTCGAAAAAATGAGGGAAAAACAAATAAAAAATAGGTAAAATCAATATTGAACATTAAAGTAGGGGACAACGGAATTGCCATTAATTTTTTAGAAGTTTTTATATATAACGAAACTTTTGTACAAAATATACATTTAGTATTTTAAGAAGCCTAGCGAAAAGTCCATTTAGAATGGACCCGTCTCGTTATCTTATACTATACTGCTCACATATTTGTACAATGACTTTCCTTCGAAGGTATTCATAGGAGTGTGCGTGTGTTCATAAAGGCGAGTATGTCCACGTTGTGAGCGTATGTGTTTGTACTGGCCTTTTTTTTAAAAAAAAGTGAGCCACTCTCCTGTACTATTTGAAAAGTAAATGGAGTATAAGGTTGCGTTCAATTGGACTCAAGGCTACTTTATTTTTTTTTAGCATGAATCTCAAATAAATAATGTGTTTTGATTAAAAAATCTCTCTGATTGGAAGTTACATCCAAAATCAAATAAATCAATTTTAAAGTTTGTAACAGTTAATAATTAACTAACCACTCACTAATAACTCATCTATTTTGCGTGCTAGTAATAAGCTCATCTCACCCTCTTATTCGAACAACCTACAACCTCACCATACCAAATTTTAGCAAATCTTGGGGAAAAAATCGGCCTCCAACAGACTGGCCAAATGGATAGCCAAGTCATTCGGCCACCCAAACTTGGACAACAAAAATTCAATTGCCAACCGTGGATCTCACCCCTCCACTAACCACACCACCCATGACCCCTCTCTCTCTCTTCCCACCTTCAGGCTCATATTCGTTGATACCATCACTGCACGGTTATCAAGTCACACCGTCGAGTCCATCATATTAGGAAGAGACCAATCCCTCTGGTGCCAGCGTAGCCAGGTAGCCCGCCCCCTCCCTTCTCATCTTGCCACTGATTTGATTAACCTGGGCTAGCGCCACCGCCCTGATGGCCAAACCAAGCAGCGCTCAAGGACACCAGGGACCTCCAGATCTATGCCAGTCAGTGCCACAACAACACTAAGCCCCTCGTCACTACCGCCTCCAACATCTCTCTCTCTCTCTCGACGGTGATGCCAGGTCTGCAAAGCATCACCACTGCCTCGATCTACCGATTCATCGTCGTCCACCCCGATCTGCTTCATCCGGCTTTGGTTGTCGCCACCACCAGCTTGAGAATCATCATCGTCCTCCTGTTGCTGCTCCACGTCCTTGTCTAGCACGTAGAGGGTGAGTGCATGGTCGCGTCATCCACATCGAGCCTCCATTCCCCGCCCTCATTCGCCACCATGTTTTGAGCTCTATCCGCCACCAGCTTGTGACAGAATGGGTGGGTGGGTGTTGATGCAAAAACACAACATCCTAGGAGATTTGCTTTACTCCAGTGCCGGTCCGAAACTTTTGGGTTCAGGGCGTGCCAATTGGTTTGATCCTACAACCAACAAGAATAAACAACAATAATACGTTAGTAAACGATAACCGATCGACTGATGTTGATGACGTATCGCTTATGACCTAGCTGATGCAACAGAGCTGAAACGGTTGTATGGTGTGAGTATGAAGTAAAAGAAACCCTAACTTTATCTCATTTGTTGTGGAGATTAACAATATATAATTTGTAATTCAGTATTCCTTTACATATGAACATCTGGGATAGATCGAACTTAATCGAGATAGTATAAGTTGTTTATATTCAAAATAATATTATGAACCAGAGATTATAAGTGTTTATGTCATAGCCAATGATTTGGTTTAGGTATATATATCGGCTATAGCTCCGATATAACCTTATACGAGAATACCACTCCAAGATAAATATATTAAATAAATATCAGTTTTAAGGTAAATTGGATCTAACCAGAACCGAATATAAGCTTAATATATTTAACTAGATGAGATTCTAATATAAGGGGTAGATATAACTTGTTAAGTAAGCAGATAAATCAGATAAGATCGGCTGAAACTCCGACACTACCCTTATTGGCAATCATAAAGCAGGTTAAATTTTCCAATTCTAAGTACGACTTAGTAGTTCAAATGCAATTGATGCATCAGTAAGTATAAAAAGAAGCATAAGATCTAAACAATCAAGCCGTTAATTGATTTTTAGGGTGGTAGAGACCCTAACTAATCTAGATTAACGAGAAGAATTTAAATTATATCGACTGTACCCATCAAAGAGATATGATCGATATAGATAAACAAATTTTTATCGACTTAGATTCGGTAAGGAATATGATAAACAGACAAGTCTTACCTCTTGTCGAAGATTGAAGCCGGTGCAGCCTGACTCGAAACAAGAACTCGTCGAGATAAAACGAAAAGTAAAAGGTTTGGCAATGCAACGAGAATATATTGAACTAGTGTTAATTTTTTTACCCCCGGGCATCTATTTATACCCGAATATACAAACTTGTCCATATTGGGCACGATTAAAACTTCTGTAATATTACATTAACATACGAACAAGTCCCCAGGCGGACTCTTGCCACAAAATGTCTCTAAGGAAATCACTTAATATCCTAATTAATAGATATGATCGCCTTGATGTGGACAAGGGTTCCCGATCTTTCGAAAGGTTCTGATAATCAACGATTTGGTGGAGTCGTGACACAAATCAATCCGGCTTCTTGAACGAGCACGTTCTCGAACCCCGCAATCGCAGCACCACATCTCCTCTATCAACCGTACCGAAACCCGGTTGACCTCGCCAAGAATGCTTGCGAATCAAAGAACACAAACAAGAACAAGAAAAGATTGCAACTAAAATTGCAGATGAATGATTAAGCTCACAAGTTGGGATCTTACAAACCAATCTAGCAGCGAAACTGTTCTTGACAGACTAATCTAAGCAAAACCCAAAACCTAAAGATGGAGACAGCATCTGATATATGGAGTTTAGGGTCATGCAAGCACCCCTTGACGCAACCCTAATGGGCTCCAACACGATGTAGGATCGCACAAGATCAAACAAACCTACCAGAGGGGGGGTGAATGGTAGGGAAAACGAAAAACCCAAAAATCTTTCGTGGAATTAAAGATTACCCTCGAACGAAGACGTCGACAAAATCCTGCCGCCGCCGGTCAGACCGCCCTCCTGCCGCCGGTCAGACCACCGTAGCCTTGCCGGTCAGACCGCCCGGACACCTCCGGTCAGACCGCCGCTATCCCGCCGGTCAGACCGCGTGCACACCTGCGGTTAGACCGTCGGGACCCAGAAAACACCGGTAGATGACAAACTCAAAGATGTAGATTGAAACTTTTCGACTTTATTTCATCAACTAGTGTTTACAAAGTGCACCAACAGCACTCCTCACCAAAATCTCGAACTAAATTCGAAACCCTAATTTTCTCTCAACTTTTGTCTCTCTAAAAACTGATACTAGGAGGCCTCACCCTCCCTCTCTATTTATACATGAAGTAGGCTGTGCAAAACCCACGAATCTAACACAACTAGGACTCCTAACCCACGTAGGAAACCCTCTCTTGCAAGTAAACAACTCATCTCTTTCCTTATCTCAATCAAACTTCCCAAATTTGGACTCCCTTCCAAATTCGACTCCACTTTCCATACGTACACAATCCCTATTGTATACCATATGAATTTCTTCCTCACCACGTGCATTATTCTCTGGCCTTTAGTATCCCGCGTGATATCTTGATCCCTGGACATCAACTTCTCCCAAGTCAACTCCGATCTATCACCGGCAACACACTCCCGAGGCCTCAAGCAACACCTGCACATGCAACAACCAAGAAACCATATTCCGAGCCCAAGTTCGTCCCAACTTGACTCACATTAGTATAACAACAGTATCCATACGCATAGAAACCATCTAGAAGCCAAATCCCCGAAGGAAATATCCAAATCCAACAAAACATCCCAAAACCGACAACGATCAGAATCCTGCCGGTCAGACCGTCGGGCCAGCCGGTCTGACCGCCGCAACACCTGCGGTCTGACCAGCGGCACTCAACCGGTCTGACCGCCAGGGTCATCACAAAAACAACCATCTCAAAAATCTCCAAATTAATCATTAGCAAACCACCAATATTTTCATCACAAAATCTAAATCAACTCCTTGATTCTACAATCTCCCCCTTGATGAAAATCATTGGCAAACAAATGGTTTGTGCTGTTTTGTGAAGCAAATCCAAAAAGCATCTTCAATGCCAAAAACTTTCAAAGAAAAATCTCTCACTTTTGAAAAGAAAGAAATTCCTTTTACTTATGACAATTATGCACAAATTTGTTACCTTGTTCTCCCCCTTTTGACAATGAGTTCATCAACATTTTTTTCTCGGAGAGCTTTGCTATACCAAAAGTAATTCAAGAACATGTGTTGCAATAACAAGGCAGATAGCATGACAACCTAGATAACAAGCATGCATAGAAGTGTAAACATGAACCAAAAATATTGTCAAAAAGATCAAATCAACACTAAAGATCATGACTTCAAACGATTTATAATGCAATATATTAACAAGCATATAGATTGAAAAACAAACATTATACATATACACCTATTGCATTTAGCACTCTTTCTCAAACTAGCTTTAGCACAAAACAATCAAGAAAATTGTTCTTTGATTTGAGCCTTTTTATCTTTTTATTATTCCGGGTACGTCCTTGTCGTCAAGACTGTTTCCAAGGATTCGGTACCCATTATTTTTGCTCACATCGAATACGTCCTTGTCGTCAAGACTGTTTCCAAGGATTCGGTATTTATTTTTTTATATATTTTTTCATGCTCTTTCACAATAAGCAAATACAAAGCTATTTGAGGAAAAATAAGTCAATAAAGCATATATATAAAACATTTATAAATCAAACCATATGCTAGCATCAATATTGCATATTTGCTTAATTCAAGTGATAAATTATATGTCATGTATCAAATCACTTAAAGACAATATCAAAAGCTCATATAAAAACTAACATGCACACAAGCTAGCATAGTCATCATACCACCTAACATGAATTGCTAGCATATACTAGAATATACTAAGGCACAAACAAAGCTCTTCCTCTTTTTTCAATTTTTTAATTTAATTTATTTATGTTTTTCATTTTTTATCACACCATGCATGAATAAAACATGTATGCAGAATGAAAAATCAAAAGAAGAAAAGAAAACATGAATGCAATAACGAGCTAAAAAAACTCCCCCTCAATTGATGCCAAAAGGATGAACAATCCCCAATTCGCCTCGAAGAAAAGCAAATCGAGAAGAATCCAACGGTTTCGTGAAAATATCCGCCAATTGCAATTGAGAATCAACAAAAGCCAATTCAACATCTCCCTTCTCAACATGATCCCTCAAAAAGTGATAGCGAATATCAATGTGTTTCGTGCGTGAGTGTTGTACAGGATTCTTAGCAATATTAATAGCACTAGTGTTATCACAAAGAAGAGGAACTTTCTCAAAAGTAAGACCATAATCTTTCAAAGTTGAAACAAGCCAAAGAATCTGAGAACAACAACTAGCAGCAGCAAGATATTCAGACTCAGCAGTTGATTGAGCAACATTAGATTGCTTCCTAGAAGACCAAGCAATCAAAGAAGTACCAAGAAAATGACATGTTCCACTTGTACTTTTCCTATCAATTCTACAACCACCAAAATCCGCATCCGAATAACCACTCAAGGATAAAGAAGATGATGTAGAATACCAAATTCCAAATTCTAGAGTATGTTGCAAATACCTCATGATGCGTTTAACAACTTGACGATGTGAAGCACGTGGAGAAGCTTGAAAACGAGCACACAAACATACAGCAAATTAAATGTCTGGTCTCGAAGCAGCGAGATAGAGCAAAGATCCAATCATGCTCCTATACTCCTTTTGATCCACAACTTCACCATCTTCATCCGGATCCAACACAGCAGTTGATCCCATTGGCGTAGAAATTGGCTTGCAATCCGCCATCTTGAAGCGCCTTAAAAGATCCTTGGTGTACTTCATTTGATGCACAAATGTTCCTTGCTTCATTTGCTTGATTTGAAGTCCCAAAAAGTAAGTCAACTCTCCCATCATACTCATTTCAAATTCCCTTAGACCTTGTTGTACGTTCTCCAATATTACCTATTATCTGTTCTGGAGGATGTCGTCGTTGAATATGAAGTGGAGCAGTAACATCTGATGAAACTTCGTGTTCTGCATCATGATTTGACGAAGTAGAAACTTCTGGAGGTCCTCTACTATCAGCACCTGACGAACCTGATGAAACGCCCCCAGGCCGGTCTGACCGCTCCTCTGCCTGCGGTCTGACCGGTGGTGGGTCGACGGTCTGACCGGCCGTGGCCCCGGTCTGACCGGCCGTCAGTTCGTCATCTTCCTCATCATCGCTTTTCTCCACGAAAATATCCTCCCCCTGAACTTGTGATAATGTACCTGAAATTTCGGGTCTAGTTCCAGGACTAGCCTCATCAAAAGTGACTTCGCAAGTCTCAACAATTTTGTTAGTGTCTAAAATTAGTACACGATAACCTCGAGAATGTGCAGAATAACCAAGCATAAGCCCATCAGTGGAACGTGACTCAAATTTGTCCAAATTTCCTGATTTCAACACAAAGCACTTACACCCAAAAACACGCAAATGTGAAATCTTAGGTGAATGTCCAAAACGAAGCTCATAAGAAGTTTTTCCAAGTTTTGATCTCAAGAAAACACGATTGGAAATATAACAAGCAGTGTTAACAGCTTCAGCCCAAAATCTCCTAGGTGTAGAATACTCATCAAGCATAGTCCTAGCCATTTCAACCAAAGAACTATTCTTTCTTTCAACAACACCATTTTGTTGAGGAACCCGTGGAGACGAAAATTGATGTTCAAGACCTTTTTCTTTGCAAAAATTCTCAAAAGAAGCATTTTTGAACTCACCACAATTATCACTCGAATAGTTCTTAAAGATCCAGAAAATTCAAGAGCCAAACGAAGATACAGACTTTTAAAGTGTTCAAACGCCTCATCCTTAGTAGCCATAAAATAAACCCAAGAATATCGAGAGTAATCGTCAACAAAAACCAACACATACCACTTTCCTCCAACGGATTGCACTCTAGCCGGACCAACAGTGTCCATATGTAGTAGTTGTCCTGGTGCATCCGTCATCACAGAAATAATAGGAGTATGTGAAGAAGCAACCATCTTAGCATGACGACATGGCGAACAAACCAAATCAAGATCTTTCTTAAGTTTAGGCAAACCACGAACAAGATCAGAACCACTAATTCTAGTGAGATGATCAAAGCCTACATGTCCAAGTCTACGATGCCAAAACATCACATCTTTAGAAAATTTTGCAACAAGACATGTAATCTCTGAAGAAACACTTCTTTCAAAATCAGCCTTAAAAACTCTTCCATAACGAGAAACATTAAGCACAACATCGCCAGAAGAATTAAAGACCTTACTTCCAGATTTCTTAAATAACACATCAAAATCCTCATCCACAATTTGAGAAACGGAGAGCAATTTGTACTTCAAATTCTCAACCAACGCGACATCATTCAATGTAAACTTGTCACTTACCTTGACAGATCCAGTAGCAGTGATCATACTAGTAGAAGCATCACCGGAGATTATTGAATCCTTCCTTGATGCCTTCTTGAGGGAGGAGAACCAATTTTTATCACCGGTCATGTGTCGCGAACAACCGGAATCCACAATCCACACGTTCTCCTTCCTTGCCAAAAGTGCCTACACACAAACAGAAGTCGAAGCCTCAGTACTGGGGTTAGATAATAAAAATTTAGGGATCCAGTACTGAGACACACGACCAGAACCAACAGGAGCATAACCAGTAGAAAATTCACACTGTTTCCTGTTAGAAAAATCTACCCGAGGCTGGTCTGACCGCGGAGGTACCTGCGGTCTGACCGAAGGCTTACCGCCGGTCTGACCGGGGGTAAAGCGCCGGTCTGACCGCTGGTACTGCTGCGGTCTGACCGCTTGTCTCGGGACAAAAAAACGCGGTTTTTTCCATCTCTTTTTCGCAAAAGCAATTTCCTGTTCCTTTTTCTGCTTTCTAGCAAGTCTAAAACAGAAACCAACAAGATGACCATCTTTTCCATAAAACATACAAGTATATTTTTCATGATGATTAGAAGTATTTGTAGAAATAGATGACTTAGCAGCACAAACAGCAACAGAAGGTTTTGCATGTACAACATTGGTTTTTGAAGATGATGTAACTCAAAGTAGTCATGATGCCAGCAGATTTAAACACAGTGTTCTTAGGCTCAGGTTTAAGCAAAATTTCACCACCTCTAGCACCAGCACCTAAAACCACAGGAGGATGTCTAGTATGATGAGCACAAGGATCAAAACCTAAACCACGATTGTGTGTGCTAACCCTAGATTGATCAAGAATCATGTTGAGTAAGATTAGCACAATTTTTGCAAGCATCCAAAAGACCTTTTTGTTTTCTACAAGTCGAACAAGAAAGCACCTCATCTTGTTTGACAATTTCCTCCATGTGCTTAACACGACCTAGAGCATCTTTTAGTTTCTTCTTATTAGCAACACACGTCAAACAAGGTTTTTCACTAGATTGTTTAATCCTCTTAGAGCTAATCAAATTAAACATCGAACTAGCAAACAAAGCAATTTGACATTTATTCAAAGCTCTCTTAGTTAAAAACAATTCATCAATCAATCTAGTGTTCATGGCAAAGCTCAAAGCAAGACAAGATTCAAATTTCTTAATCCTTTTAACATGAGACCTATTAACACCTCTAACAGCTTCAATTTCTTCAAATAAAACCTCACAAGACTTACATTCATCATTATCAGAAACAAGAGATTTTATTCTGGAATTTTCAGCATTAAGAGATTCAATAGTAGTTTCATGTTGACTAATCTTTTTCTCAAATTTAGAAATTTTGTAACCAAGTCTAGCAATCACTTCTTGAAGATATTCAACACTAGGAATATGTGTTACCTCATTATCATAGTCAGAATCTTCATCCACGCTTCTAGCCATGAGACAAACATCATTATTGCCTTTGTTCCCCTTGTCATCATCTTCATCATTTTCAAACTCAACATCACTTGACTCTTGCACAGCTGCAAATGCCTCATCAAGCGCCTTCTGATAGAACTTCTTCGTCTTTATGTTCTTGAATTGCTTCTTGTTCTGCTTGGTGTTCTTGGTTCCATCTTGAGATTCTTCCTTTGGATTCTTTCCAAGCTTGGGACACTGAGCTCGAAGATGACCAAGTCCTCCACAATGAAAGCAACGAGGTGGTCCTCCTCTTTTCCTATACCTGACATTACTTATAGCTCGAGAAAATCTGTTAGCAACCAAAACCAAGTCCTCCTCACCGATCTCTTCCAGTTGATCATCAGACATGGCATTAAAAACAGCAAGTACATATTTAAGATAAGAATCCAAAGAAGATCCAGATGAAGACACCAAAGCAGTAGATTTCCAATCTGTTCTTTTTGAAAGAATATTCATCTCATAGGTTTTCAATTTAGTATAAAGAATATCCAAAGTCAAAGTGTTCATGTCAACAGATTCCTGAATAGAAGTCACTTTAACATCCCAAACTCTCATATCAAGACCATTCATAAAGTGACGAGCAACCTCAGATTGAGAATAGTTAACATCATGAGAATCATCAACAGATCTAAGATCACTCAAAATTTTATTAAAACGTCCCAGATAATCATCCAAAGACTCACCCGAACTCATCTCAAATTTAATGTAGTCCTTTTTGAAAACATCTTTTCGCAACTCTTTAATGTTAGTAGATCCAGTATGAAAATTATTTAAAGCTTTCAAAATCTCATTAGCAGTTGCAAGATATGAAACACGATCAAAATCAGAATGAGAAATCCCACTAAGAAGTATATTTCGTGCTTTACAATTGTTTTCAAAATCAGTTTTCTGGGCAGTAGTATCAGGAATCTCATAAACAGAAGCAACTTTCATCCAGATATCATAGCCTTGAGATGTAATATAAGACTCCATCTTTTTCTTCCAATAATCAAAATCAACTCCATTGCAAATATGAGGTTTGCTTGAAAACTTCTCAGCCATGGCAACAAATCTAAAGACCAGTAAAGATCAAATAGACAAACGTGGCTCTGATACCACTTGTAGGATCGCACAAGGTCAAACAAACCTACCAGAGGGGGGGTGAATGGTAGGGAAAACCAAAAACCCAAAAATCTTTGGCAGAATTAAAGATTACCCTCGAACGAAGACGTCGACAAAGTCCTGCCGCCGCCGGTCAGACCGCCCTCCTGCCGCCGGTCAGACCGTCGTAGCCTCGCCGGTCAGACCGCCCGGACGCCTCCGGTCAGACCGCCGCTATCCCACCGGTCAGACCGCGTGCACACCTGCGGTTAGACCGTCGGGACCCAGAAAACACCGGTAGATGACAAACTCGAAGATGTAGAGTGAAACTTTTCGACTTTATTTCATCAACTAGTGTTTACAAAGTGCACCAACAGCACTCCTCACCAAAATCTCGAACTAAATTCGAAACCCTAATTTTCTCTCAACTTTTGTCTCTCTAAAAACCGATACTAGGAGGCCTCACCCTCCCTCTCTATTTATACATGAAGTAGGCTGTGCAAAACCCACGAATCTAACACAACTAGGACTCCTAACCCACGTAGGAAACCCTCTCTTGCAAGTAAACAACTCATCTCTTTCCTTATCTCAATCAAACTTCCCAAATTTGGACTCCCTTCCAAATTCGACTCCACTTTCCATACGTACACAATCCCTATTGTATACCATATGAATTTCTTCCTCACCACGTGCATTATCCTCTGGCCTTTAGTATCCCGCGTGATCTCTTGATCCCTGGACATCAACTTCTCCCAAGTCAACTCCGATCTATCACCGGCAACACACTCCCGAGGCCTCAAGCAACACCTGCACATGCAACAACCAAGAAACCATATTCCGAGCCCAAGTTCGTCCCAACTTGACTCACATTAGTATAACAACAGTATCCATACGCATAGAAACCATCTAGAAGCCAAATCCCCGAAGGAAATATCCAAATCCAACAAAACAACCCAAAACCGACAATGATCAGAATCCTGCCGGTCAGACCGTCGGGCCAGCCGGTCTGACCGCCGCAACACCTGCGGTCTGACCAGCGGCACTCAGCCGGTCTGACCGCCAGGGTCATCAAAAAACAACCATCTCAAAAATCTCCAAATTAATAATTAGCAAACCACCAATATTTTCATCACAAAATCTAAATCAACTCCTTGATTCTACACACGATACACGGCCCAACGGCCCAAATACGGCGTCGCATCGCCGGAACAGATTCTGAACATCAACTTGTTCGGTCAATTCCCTTTGCCAGCTAGCTCCCTTCGCCATGGCCCCACGCAAGCCGAACCCCGTTTCCACGATAGGTCCCGACCCTAGCCAGATTGATGAGGATACCACTGCGTTCCTGGGGATTTCGCTCATAGACGAAGATGAGCTGGCTAGGATGGTTGCTTCGGGTTTGGTGGTGGAGGGGCGGGCATTCGCCCCCGGGGATGCCGAAGTGCCGAAGCCCGGCGAACACCAGACGGTCGTGTTCACCGTTTTCTTCGAATTTTTCAGGTGGAGCTGCCCCAGCTGAGCCCTTCGACTCTAGACCGCATCGCCTTTTTCGACTGGGCGTGTCGGACCGCTAGGTTTGAACCCAGCGCCGAGCTCTTCGGCGCCATCTTCTCGGCCACCGTCAACTCGAAGACGGTGGTCACCCCTGCTGGAAGAAGGAAGACAGCGTTCGGGAGTGTGAACTTTCATGTTCGCCCCGAGCCCTCCGACTTATGGCCGGTCAACACCGCAATGTCGAAGTGGGATCGCCATTGGATGGCGAAGTGGTTTTACCACTCCATCCCCTTCGAGGCTAGGTCCGAAGCGGCGAAAGCCCTTCGCTGGCGGCGGCGTGCGATTTCGCCGGTCCAGAAGCCGAGAGTTGCCATCAGTGGCGCTCTAGAGGCACGGTTCGCGCTGCTCCGCAGGGTGTGCTCCCGGCTGAGCTGCCGCGACTTAGTTGAGGAGTTTTGCATGCTTCGCGTGTGCCCCATCTCCCAGTCGTGGAAGGTCGAGGTTGACCAAGACGAAGAGGTCAACGGCCTGCCGAAGCTCATCCTGCCCGCCGGGGTGAATGGTGAGTTTTTGTTTTCCCCATCTTTGTGTTTCGCTCTTCACCTCTTTTTTCTTGTTCGACCTCGTCCATAATGATATGCCATTTTTTAGTGTTGACCCTTGCCCAGGCCGACACCGAAGCCCGCAAGCTGATCGGTGACGTGTCGGTCACGGAGTACAGCCAGCTGCTAACCCGACAAGCAGCTGGCCGGGCGAACCGGGTTCATGTCGGCGATCTTCCCTCGAGGGCAAAGCCCTTCAAGGCTGACGGCGAAGCGGGCCCCTCTCGGAAACATTTGCGGGGGCAAGTGAAGTTTGCCCCCCGTAAGCGAAAGGCACCTGCCTCCACTGACTCCGATGCTGACGACGAGGACGAAGTCGAAGAGCAGGAGGATGCGGGGGAGACGGAGATCGCGGCCGAAGCGGTCATAGACGGGGCTAACGATAGCCGCTCCGAGACCCGGGGCTATACTCCAACTCCCAGCCGGGATCGCGTAGAGACCGGGGCGAAGGCCTTGGTTGCGATCGCTGTCACCAAGGCGGCGAAGGGGGAGGCTGTTAAAAGGGCCCCCCGGAAAAAGGGGGTCGTCGCCATCGCTAATGTCTTTAGCGATGATGAATCGTTCGACGGAACACCCACTTCGCCGGCCGGGCGAAGCCAGGGTCTGACGACCGCCCCTGGAGCAACGGGCGAGGCTGGAGCTTCGGCTTCGGCCGAACGAGTGGTGAAGGCGGCCGCCCGATTTTTTAATAGCCCGGTTCGTTGGCCAATTGTTTCGCCACTTACTCTGGACAAGGGCAAGAAGATGGCCGAAACGTCCGGCTCCGACTACTCCCAGGTGCCGCCCCGCTTCGCCCCCGGTGACTTCGAGACCCGGGCGGAGCTCATTCCCTTCGTTGAGGGGGTGAGCAATATCGTTGCTCCGGCCGGTGTCCCCAGTCTCTTCGCCGAACTTAACGTGGTCGACGAGAGCTGCTCCGCCATTAAGAGCCTAGCGGTTCGGGTAAGTTAACTTCTTTTTTATTTTTTTTGTTCCTCTTTTTAGTGTGTCGTTGTTTTCGATATCCTGACGTACCATTCGCCCCCCCTTTTTCCTTGTTTCGCCAGTTCCTCGCGGCCCACTGTTCGACGGAGCGAACAATACGGGCATGCCTTGATGGCCTGAAGAACCATCTTCGGGCCAAGGACGACGAATTGGGCCGCAAGAGCCTGGAGATGGAGGGCCTTGCCCGGTCCCTCCGGGAGGCGAAGGAGGTAAACAAGCGCCTCCAGGCCGAACTCGATAAGGGCAGCCAGGCGAAGGCGGAAATCGATCGCCTCAAGGCCGAGCTAGAGAAGGAACGGGGGCATTCCGCCGTCCTCTCCGACTACTACAACATGACGGAGCCGAAGATGGAGGCTCTTCGTCAGGAGGCAGATAGGGCGGAAGCGAAGGCCCAACGCCTTGCACGGGAGGCGGTGAGGACGATTGAATCTGCGATGACTGCCTGCCGCACTCTTCGCCTTGCGCTTACTGACATGGGGGCGAAAGCGCGGGGTGTTCCGAGCGAAAACGCACCCGCCCTCGAGTTCTGCGAGTGGACCCAGCAGGCTGGCTGCGCAGTTTCGGACTGCGCGACGGCGTACGACGATTGCTGTGCACGCGTGTCAGCCGCTTTCACCCTGGGCCTGCTGCAGCAATCCGGGTGCGAGCATATCGCCCAATTCCCCGACTACACGAAGGGGGATTGGAAAGTGAGTGCCCAGGATATTTCGCCCGCGCTCCGCGCCTGGCGCAAGCAGTTCTGGCAGAAAGACGGCCGGTCTGCTGCCAAGGCCCGCCTGCTCGAGCAGCTGGCGAAGACAGAAGCGGCGGATCAAGGCGAAGAGCTGGCGGAGTAGGACGGAGGTGGAGCCCAAGACCACCCAGAGGTGTGAGGCCCTCCACGTTTTTTGTAAATTGTTGTTTTTTACTTTTGATGTTTGCCGTATAGGGCGAACAGTGTAAATATGGCCAATAGCCCACCTTATTGTAGGATGTCTTAATGTTTGGAATATATGACTATTTTTGCCAACCGTGTTCGGTGCGTTGTTTTTTGTGCCTGTGCTGTTCAACATGATCATTTCGCCCAATTTATGCGTTCCTGTTTCGCCTTATGCGTTTCGCCATCTGATTTCCCCTACTATTTGCGGGGTCCATGCCGAAAGCTGTGCGTTCGGCCCCCCTTTGGGGATTGGCGAAGCAGGAATGAGAAGTTTGTTGCTTTTAAGAATTTACCGAAGGCCCGTTACCTGCTTCGGCCTATTTACTGTGAGATGGTGATTAACGACAACAGCTACAAAGTTGTGAACGTTGCCAACTGGATGTGAACGCACCCTGGGCGAACGCTGGAGGACTACGATCGTGTCCATGTGGCGTGCTTAGAGGGCATGGCTCGCTTCTAGCGAAATCATCGACGAACTGATCAGCAGGAGGCGATCGCCCGACGCCGCTATAGTCTTTCTCTCGTTTCGCCCCCTTCTCCCCTTAGGGTAGTTTACAACATTAGTAGTGACGACGAACCCTGTTTGCCTGATCATTTCTTTGGTAGTTGTTTTGGGGGCAAAGATGTAATTTACTTGTAAGTTAAGCTGTAGTTTATTGTACTCCTTTCGCCTGTACCATGTTGTATGATATGTACTCTTCAATTGTTTTTTCAAAGTAAATAAAGATGTGCTTTCATTTCCTTTTGGCTATTTTCGCATTGTCACTTTTCGTGCTTTCGTTAGACCGGGATATATCGGCCCTTTGCGTGTGTTAGCGAAATAGGTATGCTGACTTTTCAGCTTTCGTCTTCCGTCATCGATCTTTGGTACCCCGTCGTGGGAGTAGCGCATGTTTTCGCATAGATCAATTACGATGGTGTTCGGTTAATTAATGCGAAACAAGCTGTCGCGGTTTCAACGTTCGGCGAGCGATGCTTCGGCCGATTCATTTCGCCCCCCTGGCGTTTTCGCTGATCAGGCGTTTGCCTTGGGGTTTTTCCATGAATTATCTCGTACACAAATAAAAAAGGCGAAAGACACAGAGATTTTATACTGGTTCGGGCCTCCAGAGTGGATAACAGTCCTACGTCCAGTTTTTTTCCCATTTTCTCCTCTCTTTTTTTTTGGTATTTTTGTGCCGGAAGGCTTACATAATGGCAGATGCCGAAAGAGCTATATAATAGTATGTACATTTTTACATTTTGGCGAATAGGGTGCCACCCTTTCTAGACATAGAAATGCTTAAGACAAGCGGCGTTACAGGAGTGATCGAACTCTTCGCCTTCTAGTGTTGCCAGGCGAAAAGAGCCCGTCCTCGACCTGTGCTTGATGAGATATGGCCCTTCCCATTTTGACTCAAGCTTCCCGACCGCTACTGGGTTTGCCTTTTTCCCCAGGACGAGATGGCCAGGTGAGAGCTCTGTTGGGCCAACCCTTTTGTTGTAGGTTGCCGAAGTGCTTGTGGCGTACTTGCGCATGTGTTCCAGTTCGTCGACTCGTACCCCCTCAAGGAGCTCGAGTGACACTTCACGCCCTTCTTCGCCCCCAGAGAACATCACTCTTGGTGAGATAGCCCCTAGCTCTGTTGGGGTCATCGCCTCGTCTCCGTAGAGGAGCATGAACGGGCTGAACTTGGTTGGCCTTGTGGGAGTTGTTCGGAGGGCCCAAAGAACAGACAGTATTTCATCTGGCCATCTGCCATTCGCTGCCCCCTCGAGCCTTTTCTTGAGCGCCTCCAAGATCTTGCCATTTGTGCGTTCGGCCGCCCCATTCGATTGCGGGTGCGCGACCGACGCGAACCTGATTTCCAGGTTTAGCCCGTCACACATTTCTCTGAATCTGCCAGAGTCGAACTGTTTGTCGTTATCCGTGATAAACTCCTTCGGCACTCCGAAGCGGCAAATGATGTTTTTCCAGACAAACCTCTGTACCGCTGCCAAAGTGATCGTGCCGAGTGGTTCGGCCTCGATCCACCGCGAGAAGTATTCGATAGCCACGATTGCAAATTTGTACCCATTTCGCGCCACAGGGAATGGGCCAATGATGTCTAGCCCCCACCTGGCGAAGGGCCAGATGGGTGCGATAGGCTGCAGCTCATATTGTGGTGTGGTCTGGCTTCGGCCGTGTCGCTGACAGCTT
Organism: Oryza punctata; assembly: GCA_000573905.2. NCBI lineage: Eukaryota > Viridiplantae > Streptophyta > Magnoliopsida > Poales > Poaceae > Oryza > Oryza punctata. The sequence goes on from CM002497.2 coordinate 14,804,163, forward strand.
TCGCACTTTTTGGCCTGCTCAATGCAAACTTTCAGCACAGTGGGCCAATATACTCCCTGGTGAAACACCTTGGAGGCAACTGTTCTTGCAGCTTGGTGTGCACCGCAGAGCCCCTAGTGTATTTCCTTCACCATTTCTTCACCCTCGGTGAAGGAGATGCATCGAAGCAAAGGTTGGAGTACTCCAGAGCGATATAGCTGCCTTCAGACTAGCTTGTATTGTCTGGCTCTAATTTGCAAACGCTTCGCTTCTGCTTCATCCTCTGGAAGCCAGTCCTCCTTGAGGTACTTTACGAACGAAGTTCGCCAGTCCTCTGGGTCTTCGCCCGGATCTATCTGGTCAATGACCATGACATCCATAGTCTTCAGGGGCACGCTTGGTGCATACAGGATCTCGAAAAAGATGCCTGGTGAATGCGGCCCCCCGCAAGCGGCATATTTCGCCAGGGTGTCTGCTTCATCATTCTGGCCTCTAGGTAAGTGTTCGACCGTTATCCCGGCGAAGCACTTTTCCATAGATCGAATAGTCTCCAAATATCTTTTCATCCCTTCATCTTTTGCCTCAAAAGACTTATCAACATGACCCGCCACCAGCTTGGAGTCTGTTCGGATGAGCAAGCGCCGAACCCCCAATGCTTTCGCCTTTCTTAAGCCCAGCAGCACCGCTTCATACTCATCCGTATTGTTGGTTGTGTCGAACTGCAGCCTTGCGGCATACCGAATCAGCACGCCCCCTGGCGAAGTGAGCACGGCCGCGGCGCCCGCCACCCTGTGCGACCACGAGCCGTCGGAGTGCATTATCCAAGGCTGTTCGACGGGTTGAGGTTCGGGGGCGGACGCCGGTGTCCATTCGGCTACGAAATCGGCCAGGACTTGGGATTTGATAGCGGTGCGCGCAACGAAATGAGGTCGAAGGGGGATAACTCTGCTGCCCACTTGCTGAGTCTACCAGAGATTTCCTTGCCCCAGAGTACTTCGCCAAGAGGATACTGTGATGGCACAGTGATTTTGTGGGCCTGAAAGTAGTGCTTGAGCTTACGCGAAGCCATCACTAGGGCGTAAGCAAGCTTTTCCATTTCAATGTACCTTGTTTTCGCCCCTTGTAAGGCTTCGGAGACGAAGTATACTGGTTTCTGTCCTCACTCTGTCTCTTGGACAAGGACTGCACTGACTGCCACTGGAGAAGCTCCTAGATACAGTAGCATTCCTGCGGTTGGGCTAACCAGGGCAGGTGAGCTTTGCAGATACTGCTTTACTCGTCGAATTAAACTTTCCTGCGCCTCGGAGGGTCTTGAAAAAAGGTAGGCCCCTTTCGGCTACTTTCGAGAGAAAACGACTGAGTGCCGCAATTCGGCCCGCGAGCTTTTGTACTTCGCGTACGCTCGACGGTGGCCTCATTTGCTGAATGGCATCAATTTTCTAGGGGTTCGCCTCGATGCCCCTTTGAGAGACAAGAAAACCCAACAACTTGCTCGCGGGGGCTCCAAAAACACACTTCTCTTGGTTTAGCTTCATACCCACCGCGCGCAAGTTGTCGAAGGTCTCTTGTAAATCGGACGCATCGTCGAAAGCCTTGCGGCTCTTTAGGACGATGTCGTCGACATAGGCCTCCACATTTCGCCCCAGCTGCTTGCGAAGTACCTTGTACACCAGCCTAGCGAACGTTGCTCCGGCGTTCCTCAAGCCGAAAGGCATCCTGAGGTGGCAAAAAGTGCCGAATGGCGTGATGAAGGCTGTCTTGGCAATGTCGTCTGAATTGATGTGGATCTGATGGTAGCCGGAGTAGGCATCCAAGAAGCTCATGAGTTCGCAGCCAGCCGTCGAATCAACAAGCTGGTCGATTCGCGGCAAGGGGAAGTCATCCTTCGGGCACACCTTGTTGAGGTCCATGAAGTCGATGCACATGCGCCACTTGTCGTTCGACTTTTTCACCAAGACCAAGTTTTCCAGCCACTCCGGGTGGTCGATCTCCTTGATTACCCCAGCCTTGAGTAGCTTCTGCATTTCGGCCTTCGCTTCTTGTTGGCAATCAGCGGACATCTTGCGCAACTTCTGCTTTCTTGGCTTGGCGTCGGGCTTGACCACCAGGTGATGCATGATGAGTTCTGTCGAAACACCCCCCACTTCGCTAGGGCTCCAGGCAAAGATGTCGATGTTTTTCTTGAACTTGTTCAAGGTTGCACGGCCGAAGATGGCGTTGTAGTTGTATGGAATGTCGACCGCGTCGAACAGTATCTGCTCTTCGCGCCTGTTTTCGGCCGTGCCGGAAACAACCATCAACCGTACCTGGCCAAGAACTTGAACCGCCTCACCGCCGAAGCCACGAAGCGAGGCCGGCGCTTGGGTGAGGGCCAGAGTTGGCAGCCCCATCCTGGTGTACGCCTCGGCGAAGATGACATCGGCCGAGCTACCCCCATCGACCAGAATTCACCGAACTTCAAAGCCGGCTATCTCGGCCGAGATTACCAGGGGGTCTTGATGCGGGAACAGCACTCCTTCGGCATCTTCTGGCCCAAAAGAAATTTACCGGTTCAAGTACTTCGGGACCCCTTCGCCTGCGGCAGTGATGTTATGCACCATTCGCAGCTGCAACTTCTTCTGTCGCTTTGACGGCTGAACTGGTGGATCGGCCCTTGTAATCACCTGGATGATTCTGCGCTGCATGTCTTGGCGCTGTTCGGCTGGGGGTGACAGCTCTCGGGCCGCCTCGCGAGGCGCTTCGACAGCGGCGCCTTGATGCGGCCTTGGTTCTTGAGCGTTGTTTCGTTGACGAATGTTTTGGCACTGCTCGGTGGTGTGCGAAGATCGCCCACGATAGGCGCAATAGAGGTCCTTTCTGACATTCTTGTGAACAGGCTGCTGGTCGCTGCCACCCTGTTGGGCGTCGAACTCCTTGCAGAGGGCTTGTACTTCTTCGATAGCCATCACGACCTTGCCTGTACGGTCAGTTCTGAATTTCCTCCAAGTCATGGGAGCTTGGCCTTGTCTCGGCGACTGCCCCTGGTTCGTTGGCTGGGGTTGGCGAACAGCGGGGGGAGCCGGTTCGGCGACTTGCGCTTGCATCTGGGCCTGGGCAGCGGCGATGGAGGCTTTCTCGTACTCGGCTTGAATTGCCTGGCTTCCCTTGGAGTCCTCTTCGCCCCTTGCGTACCCGTCGATGATGCGAAGCAGGTGCTCGAGAGTTTGCGGCTCCTTGTTGGTGATCCAACTTGTGAGTTCGCCCTCGAGCAGCTCGGCCGAAGCGGCGTTGATGACGGATGCTTCAGTTATATCTTGAACTTGGCATCGGGCTTGCGAGAAGCGACGCATATACTCACGTATTGATTCGCCCGGCCTCTGGCGAATGCCGAGCAAATGTTGCTGCCTCTTCGGCTCCTCGTAAGTGCCTCGAAAATTAAGGATAAAGACATCGCGCAATTGTTCCCATGAGTAAATGCTATTAGATGACAGATTGAAATATCAAGAACGGGCGATGCCGTCTAGAGCGAGATGGATTACCATCGCCTTGGTATTTTCATCACCATGAGCTGCCTCGATCGCGGACTCGTAGATTGAGAGAAACTCTTTTCGGTCTGTTTCGCCCGAGTACCGCGGAACGGGTGGGAACTTGAACTGGGGTGGAATCGGACGTGTTTTGATCCCCCCACTCAGCGACAGCCCCTTTTTGCCCCCCGCCTTATTCATGACGCCCTGCAGCGAGGGCCCACTCGACTACGGATACGGCGTGGCGAAAGGTGAAGTCATGGCCTGCGCGTGTGGCTGGGCTACAGCGTTCGGTGGCCCGGGTCCGAACGATGGCGCCTGGGTGGCGTTGTAGAAGTACTGCGGCCCTTGACTCCAAGGCGAAGCCCTCGGCCCGGGTTGGTTCGACGACAGCCACCCGGGTGTGCCATGGCCGGTGCCCCCTGGTTGCACCAAAGGGGTTATGCTTGGGTTGTTGTGGGGTTGATTGAGTTGCTGAAGGAAAGCCTGAAGTTGTGCTTGCAGGGCCGAAGCCCCTTCCGCCATCACTTGTAACATCTGACCGGGTGGTGAAGGGTGCACCTGGACCATAGCCGATCGAACCTGCGGCCGCACGCCGGGAAGTGGGTGCGCTGCTGCGCCCAAAGGTTGCCCGGGGAAGTACACCGGCCCCTGTGCGGCTTGTGACGGAGGGGCTTGCACCAGCGCTTGCTGGTAGGCTTGAGGCGGGATGTAGCCTGCCGAGTACTGGAGGACGGTAGCTGAAACAACCTTCGCTTACCGTGCTGCTTCGTACGCTTGCTGTTGCTCTTGCATTTGGCGAAGCATATCTTGGAGTCGCGTCATATTCTGTCGCATGTCTTCCATACTGGCTTCTTCTTGCGCCTCGAGGCTGGGGTCGGCTTGCACAGCAGCGAGTGTGGTCGAAGTCAGTTGGCTTGCTGAAGGGATCTCCGGCACCGGCTCTGCCGAAGTGGCCGGGGCTGAAAGCGGCGCTTGCACCGCAGCCGCCGAAGCCGATGGCGCTGCCCCGGCTTCGGCGACAGGTGCCGAAGGTTCTGCCCCTTCTTCGGCGACCATCGCCTCTTCTACTACACCTTCCGTTGGGTTAGCAACCCTCTCCTTCGAGACCTTCTACGGTGGCATTCGCTCTCAGTGGTTTCGCCCGGAGGTCCCCACGGTCGGTGCCAGCTGTTGTCAAAACGACAACTGCATACATCGAAGGATGTGGATACTCAATGGTTGTTGAGAAAGTAAAGTGTATTAAATTCAGGATTTTTCTTGGGATGCCCTTTTACATGGCCCTAGGTGGCTATTTATAACCCCATTACAGATCCCTCTATTACGTTTTAGGGCTCTTACAGGGGAATTTACATGGTCACCCTTACAAAAGGGACACTTACATGGGTATTCAATGTAATTAAGGTATGTGGGCCTTTAATGGGCCGTCTGGCGACTACTGGCCCATTGGCCAGTAGGCCGGGGCGATTGGGCTGGCCCACTGGGCCTTCTTGGATCGGGCCCACCCTGGTGAAGTTATCCTCCTTCGGCGTACGCCTTCACCATGCAGCCTTCGCCCAGACTGGCAGGGACCCGGTGTGACTCTTCGCCCTTTGCCCCCTTCGCCCCGCGATCTTCACCATGGGGCTTCGCCCCGATGGGTCTTGGGCGCCTCGAGTCCGAATCCTCGCTACTTGGTTGGTTTCGGCAGGTCCGGTCGAAGGGTCTCGTGGCATACTGCCAACAATTATTATTAGAATATTTTAAATATCATGCGAATATGATATATTTGTAATTTTAGAACTCAATATATGCAAGCAAGGTTAAATTATTATCTCCACATCATTTTCACATTATTTAAACAAATACATCTATCATTACTATAATGTATAATATGCATTCATTCACATATCCCAATAGTATAATTAAATGCCATTGACATTATGTTCAGTTAATCAATTTGATGATAATCCGATCGATCTAAAACAGTACTAGCAATATCAATGATGGCCCGCTAGTTTGGGAAGCGTGACATAATGGTCAACAGAGGCGTCTAAATCTAGCTGGGCTTGAATACATGTGGCCCGGTGGGCTAGGTATATGTGATCGTTTATATCGGTGCTTGCAATTCGCGGCTTTCAGGTATTTAGTACCATATCGGTCACGTAACTAAAAATAAACCTCCTAATAACTGTTCTACTGTACCTACCAGTACACCTCCTGGAAAGGGAGTTTAGCAATCTATCTTTAATATGCCGTGATTAAGCATACTTATGCGCACTACATGATGTGCTTAGCTCTTTTTATTTATATTGTTTGTGTTTCGTATTATAGGCCTATCATAAAAACAACATTAAAATATATTTTTTATTTTATGATTTTACATTTATATACATATTTTGGAAAAATTAGTGGAAATACATAGATTACCTCGATCTAGTAATAGATCTAGTAATATACGATATCGAGCGTACAAGTAGGCCATCACTTCTATCGGTATCGGTAACTAGGAGGTTTCCAAATTACTGACCTGCTAGGTTCAGTATAATCATAGTTGTTCGCAATCCCCAAACCATCCCAACCACCGACGATCATAATTTTTTTGAATATGTCCTTAAGTTTATTCGAGGTTTGAGCAAAACTCAGATTGAATAAGAATATGCTCCCTAGGTTCCTTTATTGGAACATTTATTGGAACTATGTTTCTTTTAATTTTTTATTTTCGAACTGGTCGGGTGCTCTTTTAACTTTAGAAAATTATACATTTACACCATGGAGAATTAGCAGTACACATGAATGATATAAATACTACTGTTGTTTTAGCTTTACTAACGTCAGCGGCATATTTTATGTTGGTCTTAGCAAAAAGGATGGAGTTATTTCGAAAAATATATTAAACCAACTCCAACCCTTTTACCAATTAACATACTAAAAAATTTCACAAAACCATTATCGCTTAGTTTTCAATTTCACAAAACCAATAAGACTCGGGTGTGCCGGGCCAGCTCGAAGGAACAAAAGCCCACCATGCTACTCTTGGAATAAGTCTATTTTCCTCTCTCAATACGTTGGGCAATATCTCATATGCTGGAAATCATTATATTTTGTATCCCTCGCTCTTTGGGCCCTGCATATATGACTGATAAGCCTATTTTTCCTCCCTTATATATTTTTACTTGGTTCGAGCCGTGCTGGGCTAACCCACCGTACCGAGGTAGCGGCCTAGGCACGACCCAACTGTCAGGCCAGGCTGGCACGGGCCCGATCTCAGTCGAGCCGTGTCGTGCTTAGGTCATGCCAAAATCCCGTGCCATGGGCCGGGCCGTTAAGCCTCGAACCATATGGCCAACTATAGCCCCGCGCTTCTTCTCCTCAAATCCCTATCGGGAATAAGTCCACTTTAACTCCCTCAAATATAGCTTCAATCTGATTCGTATCTCAAAACCGTAATACTGGATATCTCGAACCTCCAACCATTAAAACCGGTGTAATTTAACTCCCTCAGCGGTTTTAATAGTGGTTTTCGCTGATATGGTACATTGATTTTGTCCACTATATTGACGTGGTATTCCGGTCACTAAAATACAAGTGAGGACCACCTGTAAGTGACTAGGGAAAAGATTCTGGGGGTCCATTTGTCAGCCCTATTCTCGCTTCTCTATCTTTTCCCTCAACATCGGAGACGACCCGGATCACTGCCTTTCTTCTTGCAGATGGGCGGGCGAGTTCGATGGAGTGGCGCCGGTGCAGACGACACGCTCGAGCTCGAGCGAGACGGTCGGCGCCTTGTCAAAGCATGCCGCTGTGGAGGACGACTCGTTCCACCTCGACTAGTGACATCTTTCGTTGACCAGCTTGGATCAATTACGCATTGTACGCCCTCATGTCTCTGTCATCCTTCCTTCTATAGTTCTATTTGCATGAGAGAAGGACACAGGTTGATCTGACCATGAACATGGATGGAATAGATGTGGAGTACGAATCAAATCTCCCGTACTAAGTCTTGCCCCGTAGGGCCACAGGCAGCTCACGCGGCAGCGACGCCCGTAGCCGCAAAGGTGAAGACGAAGAACTAATCGCCGCCCGCCCAAAATCCAGCTCAGCGGCCATCTCCTCCATCGCCCACTGCAAAGACCGGAAGCTCATCTTCTTCGGCCTCATCGCAGCGGCCTCGCCGTTCGACCTATAGGACCTGCTACGTGCATCCGCCGATCATCTCCTCCGTTGCCTTGCTGCCAATGCGTGCACCACCCCGTCGCCGCCCGCCATCGCCCTTTGGCTGATCTGCGAGCATGGAGTTGTTGGGGAAAAGATAGAGAAGGGAGAAGGGGGCTGACAAGAGCCTCACAATTTTTTTTTTTCCCTAATCACTTACACAGGGCCTCACTTGTATTTTGGTGACTGGGATGCCACGTTAGCATAATGGACCAAGTCAACATGCCACATCAGTGAAAACCACTTCCAAAATCACTGGGAGAGTTAAATTACATTGGTTTTAATAGTTGAGAATTCGAGATATCCGGTATTACGGTTGATGGACACGAATCAAATTGGAAGAGTCGAAGTGGATTATTCCATCCCCATCGCGAACTGTGAAAACTAAGGTGGCGGCGACGGTGACCCGGCCGAGCGCAGGTGGCGTCGGAGGGTCGGCCAGGCGGTGGGAATAACAGCTATCGTCAGTGACCTAACCAAGTCGCGACGAGCAGGAGGCCGCGACATGGTAGCGTGCAGGAGACTGCTACAGCGGGGAGCAACAAGTCGACGGCTACTTGGTCAAGCTGCGAGGAGCAGGAGGCCACGGCACGACGGCGAGCAGGAGGCCAACGCGACGGGGGGGGGCAGCATCCGTTGGCGGCAACCCGACCAAGCAGCGGCGAGCAGGAGGCCGAGGCGCCTGCAGCAAGGGAGGTCTTGCGACCCGGCTCGGCTTCAAGCAGGTGGCAGGGGAGGAGTTACAAGGTAGCAGGCGAGGTGATCAGCCTCTCGCTGTCACTCACTCTCGGCGCTGCCGTGGAGGGTGCCGGCGGTGGCTGGAAGAAGCCGCGGCGCGGGTTTGTCACCGGCGACATCCGGGAATGGCGAGTTCGTCTGCAAGACGTGCAACCGCGTTCCCGTTGTTCCAGGCGCTGGGTGGCCACCAAACCACCACCTGAGTGGCCGGCACGGGCTCACTCTCAGCCTCGCTGCTGCCATGGTCAGGGACAGTCCCCCCAAGAAGGTGCATGAGGAGCCGTCAGTTCTGCTAGAGCTCTTTGTTTAGATTGTTTTTTGTAGAACAGTCTAGGATCCATTAATTCATCCATTGTGATTGCTGCATGTACATATTGCTGCACACTAGTGGCTATTGATTGTTGTTTATTCATCTGTTTTTACAGATAGTCAAATTTTTGAAATGCTACCAAAATTTTATCCAAATTATTACGCGAAAATTTTGTTGATATTCTATCCAAATTATTATATTAAAGAAAGTTTGTCAAAAACATTTGATAGGGGTAAATCACAATTAATGAAAGGTCTAAATGTCCTTTTATCAATAACTTAACACCATTAACTTGATCATCCAAAGTAGAGGTGAAATGTGGTTTCGTTTCAAAAAATGAGGGAAAAACAAATAAAAAATAGGTAAAATCAATATTGAACATTAAAGTAGGGGATAACGAAATTGCCCTCAATTTTTTAGAAGTTTTTATATATAACAAAACTTTTGTACAAAATATACATTTAGTATTTTAAGAAGCCTAGCCAAAAGTCCATTTAGAATGGACCCATCTCGTTATCTCATACTGCTCACATATTTGTATGATGACTTTCCTTCGAAGGTGTTCATAGGAGTAGAGTGTGCGTGTGTTCATAAAGGCGAGTATGTCCACGTTGTGAGCGTATGTGTTTGTACTGGCCTTTTTTTTTTAAAAAAGTGAGCCACTCTCCTGTACTATTTGAAAAGTAATTGGAGTATAAGGTTGCTTTCGATTGGACTCAAGGCTACTTTATATTTTTGTAGCATGAATCAGAAATAAATAATGTGTTTTGATTAAAAAATCTCTCTGTATGGAAGTTACATCCAAAATCAAATAAATCAATTTTAAAGTTTGTAACAGTTAATAATTAACTAACCACTAACTAATAACTCATCTATTTTGTATGCTAGTAATAAGCTCATCTCACCCTCTTATTCGAACAACCTACAACCTCTCCGTACCAATTTTTAGCAAATCTTGGGGGAAAAATCGGCCTCCAATAGACTGGCCAAATGGATAGCCAAGTCATTCGGCCACCCAAACTTGGACAACAAAAATTCAATTGCCAACCGTGGATCTCACCCCTCCACTAACCACACCACCCATGACCCCCCTCTCTCTCTTCCCACCTTCAGGCTCATATTCGTTGATACCATCACTGCGCTGTTATCAAGTCACACCGTCGAGTCCATCATATTAGGAAGAGACCAATCCCTCTGGTGCCAGCGTAGCCAGGTAGCCCGCCCCCTCCCTTCTCATCTTGCCACCGATTTGATTAACCTAGGCTAGCACCACCGCCCTGATGGCCAAACCAAGCAGAGCTCAAGGACACCAGGGACCTCCAGATCTATGCGAGTCAGTGCCACAACAACGCTAAGCCCCTCGTCACTACCGCCTCCAACATCTCTCTCTCTCGACGGTGATGCCAGGTCTGCAAAGCATCGCCACTGCCTCGATCTACCAATTCATCGTCATCCACCCCGATCTGCTTCATCCGGCTTTGGTTGTCGCCACCACCGGCTTGAGAATCATCGTCGTCCTCCTGTTGCTATTCGTCCTTGTCTAGCACGTAGAGGGTGAGTGCATGGTCGCATCATCCACATCGAGCCTCCATTCCCCGCCCTCATTATTTTTGCCTCCCACGCTCCATTGCCCGCCTCATTCGCCACCATATTTTGAGCTTTATCTGCCACCAGCTTGTGACGGAATGGGTGGGTGGGTGTTGATGAAAAAACACGACATCCTAGGAGATTTGCTTTACTCCAGTGCAGGTCCGAATCTTTTGGGTTCAAGGCGTGCTAATTGGTTTGATCCTACAACCAACAAGAATAAACAACAATAATGCGTTAGTAAACGATAGCCGATTGACTGATGTTGATGACGTATCGCTTATGACCTAGCCGATGCAACAGAGTTGAAACTGCTGTATGGTGTGAGTATGAAGTAAAAGAAACTTTAACTTTATCTCATTGGTTGTGGAGATTAACAATATATAATTTATAATTCAGTATTCCTTTACATATGAACAACTGGGATAGATCGAACTTAATCGAGATAGTATAAGTTGTTTATATTCAAAATAATATTAGGAACTAGAGATTATAAGTGTTTATGTCGTAGCCAATGATTTGGTTTAGGTATATATATCGGCTATAGCTCCGATATAACCTTATACGAGAATACCACTCTAAGATAAATATATTAAATAAATATCATTTTTATGGTAGATTGGATCTAACCAGAATCGAATATAAGCTTAATATATTTAACTAGATGAGATTCTAATATAAGGGGTAGATATAACTTGTTAAGTAAGCAGATAAATCAGATAAGATCGGCTGAAACTCCGACACTACCCTTATTGGCAATCATAAAGCAGGTTAAATTTTCCAATTCTAAGTACGACTTAGTAGTTCAAATGCAATTGATGCATCAGTAATTATAAAAAGAAGCATAAGATCTAAACAATCAAGCTGTTAATTGATTTTTAGGGTGGTAGAGACCCTAACTAATCTAGATTAACAAGAAGAATTTAAATTATATCGACTGTACCCCTCAAAGAGATATGATCGATAGAGATAAAGAAATTTATCGACTTAGATTAGGTAAGGAATATGATAAACAGACAAGTCTTACCTTTTGTCGAAGATCGAAGCCGGTGCAGCGCGACTCAAAACAAGAACTCGTCGAGATAAAACGAAAAGTAAAAGGTTTGGCAATGCAATGAGAATATATTGAACTAGTGTTAATATTTTACCCCCGGGCATCTATTTATACCCGAATATACAAACTTGTCCATATTGGGCACGATTGAAACTTCCGTTATATTACATTAACATACGAACAAGTCCCCAGGCGGACTCTTGCCACAAAATGTCTCTAAGGAAATCACTTAATATCCTAATTAATAGATATGATCGCCTTGATGTGGACAATGGTTCCCGATCTTCCGAAAGGTTCTGATAATCAACGATTTGGTGGAGTCACGACACAAATCGATCCGGCTTCTTGAACGAGCACATTCCCGAACCCCGCAATCGCAGCACCACGTCTCCTCTATCAACCGTACCGAAACCCGGTTGACCTCGCCAAGAATGCTAATCCCTGCTTGCGAATCAAAAAACACAAACAAGAACAAGAAAAGATTGCAATCAAAATTACAGATGAATGATTAAGCTCACAAGTTGGGGTCTTACAAACCAATCTAGCGGCGAAACTATTCTTGACAGATTAATCTAAGCAAAACCCAAAAACTAAAGATGGAGACAGCTTCTGATATATGGAGTTTAGGGTCGTGCAAGCACCCCTTGACGCAACCCTAATGGGCTCCAACACGATACACGGCCCAAAGGCCCAAATACGGCGTCGCATCGCCGGAACAGATTCTGAACGTCAACTTGTTCGGTCAATTCCAGATGACTCGTAACGAATTTGGACATGGGACCACAACCATTGGAAAAGAATACCGCAATCCGAGCACGTATGCAACATGGGCGCCCGTTTTAGTGCAGACTGGTCCTCGCTGATCCTCCACGACTCTAAGTCCTTCTCTATGTGTTTCCTTGTCCTCTCCATTGTTCGAAATCATAATATAATCATTAGGTAGCAATCTATTCTCAAAATCATATAAAGAAGAACTTAGGAAGGAGCTCACCTCTAAATTCAATTGTCGTGCGCAAGCTCTTGTGACTGGACCTTGAATGACCAATGGAGGATTGTTGTGTATATCCGAAGGAATGATGTCCGCATCACGTCTATCCCAGACTCTATCCTTATTTGGCAATACCTCTGAAGTTTCAATCTAGATCCAACTCTACCTGTATCGGCTAAGCATATCCGATTCAGTATCGACCGATACAGCTCCCAGCCGATGCGTACTCCGTTTCCCGGAAACATCGCATTTCATTAAAATCCACCTCGGTTTGATCTTCACCTCTGAATCTTTCTTTACCAAATTTAACCGTTAACAGTGGGGCCGGTGGGTAGGGATGAAAACAGTATGGAAATTTCCTAACCATACCGATATAGTTTCCACAAAACTAATAATAATAATAATAATAATAATAATAATAATAATAATAATAATAATATCTTTACCGGCCATTACCTTTTTCAAATTTAGTTTTTCTATTTCTATTAACATTGCATTGAAGTAGACACTAAATATAAAACTCATACATATGAAAATTTCCTAACTATTTCTATATTTTCTATAAAAATATAAAAAATGATATTGTTTCTAACCATTTCCATTCATTTTCATCCCTAACCTGTGGGGAGAGGAAAGATGTGGAGGTGAGAGAAAGAAAAGTAAGAGGATTGATATCGTGGGATTGGGATTCACTGTCAGATTGAAGAGGGAAATAGAGGGATAGTTAGAGTGAAAGTTAAATTTAACTCTCTATTTTTTTATTAAGTTAGGTAAGTTCAAAGACCGTTAGAGATGCTGTAAGAGTATGTCATATGCGACGCATATGCATGCATTAGTGTATTTTTCATGTGACTTGTGACTAGGGCGCTCTACTGTGTAGCGTGGAGTCTTTCTAAATCAGGCTGTATTTTTTTTTCAAACTGCGTGTTCTCTCCCTCACCAGTAGTTTATGGTTTATATCTGATATTCAAATGCTAAAATATTTCTTTGTTGGTAATGTTGTCAAATATTTCTGAAAATATGAAAACAAAGGGACACCAGTAGTTTAATTCATGGTGGAAAGAAAATCCAAAAAAGGCATACTACATCCATCGCTGAAAAGCGACTGTTTGCTTTCTCCACTAAATAAAGACAGCCTACAACTCCAGAAGGAACTGAGTGGATCTATCAAGTCTGAAAGCGACAGCGAATTATCCCTTAATCCACACCGTTTGCACCCTTAATTTAGTTGTCCTAATTGAGTTGAATTGACCATCTAGCTAGATAGTGACAATTGGTACCAACATGCTTTGGATCCATCATCCTTTGACACAAGGAGAAAACGTGTACAGATCGATTAGTCAATAGTCAGCTTTCTCTTTAATTTGTTTTGTGGCCACCATGAAGATCGAACAGCTTAGCTGTGACACTGCTCCACAAGAAACACTGTAGTTTTCTGAATTCACCTAGCTAGCTTGCTGCATATGTGCAATGAACTTGCAAAATATTGCTTTGAGATAGGGATGCAGGGTGCTATCCCTCAATCTCTCAAATATTTCACTACAATTACTGTAGCTAGCTTTTGTAAAATTTCAAAAGATTAGTACTAATGACCTCCTTCAACAAGTAAATTTTACTGTTTCTGGCTCGCGGCTGGCTATCTATTTTTGATTTCTTCAACAAGCATGAATGGATATATACCCTGTGCCAGTTTTGTGCTCCACTCAATTTAGCTTTGTTAACGAATAACTAATTCGTCTATGTACGTCAATTCTGAAGCGTTATCCACAATTGGATTATTAATTAGTAATTTTAAGTAATGTGATTGCTTGATCTTAGAGACTTCAGAGTAGATGTTTCATGCCTTTAATTCACTGGGTTGCTTGCAGAAGTGTACTAGTACTTGTGTCCCGTTTGCCAAATTTATGGCTTCTGAAATTTTGGCAGGGTCTCGTTGAATTTGATGAACATGTTGAAACCAGAGGATCACATAAATCGAAAATGTCTCAGTACAAAGATCACCTAAAGAAACTAAAATTTCCTCAAAAGATTATATTTTTCTTGTGGTATCACATTTGAGGGAAGTTATTAAATCCTCGACAAAGAAAACTTGGTGCAGCACCGATCAAAATGCAGTAAGAAAAGAAATTTAATGCGAAGGGAAATATTTAGCATCTCTCTTTTTTTTCTGCCGTTATTCTCTTATTGTGTGGCGACAGCTGTTGACAAACTTAGTTTTTTTGCATACCCTCTCGCCGTCAAAATCAACACTGAATCATAACATGAGAGTATGTTGGCTGCATTTTGCTGTTTTTAGTTTTGGTTCATATTAGGCAGCTTTTGAATGCGATGCGAGTATGGGCTTCTTCCTCTTCTTTTTTTTAACATGCTTCTCAAACCATTAAATGCACAAATGGTGCATTTCGTGTAAAAGAAGTTTACATCAAAATTTCTTTAAAAAACAAATATATCAATTTTTCAAAATTGCAATACTTAATATTCAATTAATTATACACTAATAACTCATTTTTATTGTGTGCCACTAAAACTCTTCATCCTAAATCATTCGCCTTAAAGGTGTGTTTGTTTCTAAGGTTGTCGGAAGATTTTTAATCACACGTGAAACAAGAAAATTTATTAGCACAAGATTAATCAAGTATTAACTATTACAAAGGCATCACTAATGTATATGGACCAACTTGTTTATATAGATGAGACGCGCATAAGGAGGCATAAGGAGACTCTTGTTCCAATTTTCACAATATATAAAGATAGCAATTGACATTAAGTTAGTGTCCACAAATCCAACTGCCGACAATTAGATTGAAGAAAGAAGAGAGACAATATATTTTAATACTTCCTTCGTTTTATATTATAAGTCCTTTGATCTTTTTTCTAGTTAAATTTTTTTTAGTTTGATCAAGTTTATATAAAAATATAGTAGCATTTTGAATATAAAACAAATATAAGTTTATATTATAAGTCGAACGGCAAGTGGCGTATGTGCGTCGACTTCACGGACCTCAACAAGGTGTGCCCGAAGGATGACTTCTCCTTGCCGCGGATCGACCAGCTTGTTGATTCGACGGCTGGCTGCGAACTCATGAGCTTCTTGGATGCCTACTCCGGCTACCATCAGATCCACATGAATCCAGACGACATCGCCAAGACAGCCTTCATCACGCCCTTCGGCACTTTTTGCCACCTCAGGATGCCTTTCGGCTTCCAGAGGACGAAGCAGAAGCGAAACGCTTGCAAATTAGAGCCAGACAATACAAGCTGGTCTCGGGGCAGCTATACCGCTCGGGGGTGCTCCAACCTTTGCTTCGATGCATCTCCTTCGCTGTAACATCCCGAAAATTCGTAATAATAAAAAAATCACTAAAAAATTTCGAACTTTTTCAAACTTTTTGCATCATGCTGGTTATTATGGTTCTTATTGCTTGGTCAACCGTGAATTGTCACAACGAGGAATCAAACTACAGATGCACACATAGGTAATAGCTAAAATTTACAACGATACAATACTTATTATTAATCCTATAAATATCTGAGCACATGAAAGAAAGCCAAGTAAAGTATAATGTAATTATTAACTTCTTTAGTATAAACTACAAATCGAATAATAATAAAATACTTGAACCGCGTTGATGGCTCGACCTTGTCTTCAATTAAATATAATACTAATGCTAAACCCATATTACTAGACACAAACTCACCAACATGAAATAATAGCCCTTTGGAATATTGCATGAAATATAAATACACATGAAATGATAATCATTCAAATAAACTAAGCCCTATATATAAAATAGAATTACGGGAGTATTTAATTCGATATGTAGATCAATGCTGCACCAAATTCCAAATTGCATTGGGAGATTGTAATTAAATATATCAAACCCCTCCATATAAAATAAACTAACCCATAAATAAATTGAAACAAATGTGCTATTATATTAACAAAGGCCACCTTAGAATATTTCGATTAGTTTTAGAAATATCGAAAACCTCCAAATTATCTAGACTAATTTTCGGGATTTAACCTCATTTGAATAACGCAATGAAAATATATTTGTGCCATCAAATTAGACTTTTAGACACTAAGTATTAAATTTAGTTACCTAGAAAATTTACGGATCAAACTCTCTTCATTTTCCTATTTAAATTCCTCCCTAACCCTAAAAACCCCAAAAGGTAGGAAATTATTAAATCTATCATAAATTTTAATATTGGTCAATATGAAATTTTGGGCAAGATCACATTGGAATACTTAAAATTGTCACCCAAATGCCTAGGAAGAAATACAAATTTTAATTACATTTTTCCACAATTTTTAAATCAACTAAAGCCCTGAAAATCTAATAAAACCTAAAACGCACTATTCATTGCACACCATGTGCTCGATCTGTGCCTGCCATCACGCGCCGCGCCGTCCCGTCCGTCGCCACGCATCAGATCGCGCGTGCACCGCGCGCACGTCGCGTCGCCATCCCCGCGCCGCTACCGTGCGTCGAGCCCCGCGCCCGCGCGTCGCATCACCACTGCCCCGCTGTCCCATGTCACCGCAGCTGCGCCGCTGCCCCTCGCGCCCCAAGCCGCCGCTGCCGGCCGTCGCCATCGCGTCCCATCCACGCCAACCGCCGTGCGCCGCGCGCTGCCGCCATTAGCCCGCGCCGCACGCCGTGCCGTGCGCGCGCTACGCCGCGTCGCGTCGCCGCGGTGTCGCCGTCGCCCGTCGCCCTCGCGCCGCGCCGCTCGCCTCGAGCCCCACGCGCCGCGCCGTCCCGTCCGTCCCACCGCGTCAGCCACCGCCCCATTGCCTTCCCTCTAAATCCCCCCCTCTCCTGATTCGCTGCCGGCCACCACGCCACCGTGCGCCCGCCGCCGCGCCCTCTCGCCACCGTGCTGCCCCCGCGCCGCCGCACCGGTAAGCCCGGCCGTGCCCACGTTGCCGCCGCTCGGTTAGGGGAGAGCCGAGAGAAGCAGGAAGAGAGAGGAGAAGAAGCAGGAAAGAAGAGGAAGAAGAAGAGAAGAAAAATAAAAGAAGAAAGAAAAAGAAAAAGGAAGAGAGAGAGGAATCTAACGTGTGAGCCCCACATCTGGTTAGTGTACAGTGACATTTCGTAATTTTTGGATTTAATTCGAATTTGAATTTTAACGAGCGTAACTTATTCATTTTAGCTCCGATTCGAGTGAAACTTGAACCTAAATTTATCTAAATTCATGCTCTTTCCAATGATATATAATTCATATTTAATAATATATATTTATATTTATAAAATAATTAATATCAAAGTAAGTAACAAATCGTTAACCTAAATAGTGTGCTAATAAATAAAATTTATATTGTACGGTAAAATAATTATCTTTAACCTATTTTTATCACTGTAGCAATCATATAAATTAAATTATATCTAGTGTTTCGAATTAGTTGGAGTATAGGAAAATACTAGGCCGTTTATTAATCTATGTCCAAATATAATTAAACCCATGGCTTGTTAATAATTTAAATAAAGTTTAGCCTTGTATGTTTCTAACTAAAGTATGAGCATGCCTAGATAAGTCCATAGCTTATGTATGTGGAATAATAACAGAGCCAGTATGATTAAGTCGCCTAAATAAATTTTCTTAATACAAAATCGTATGGAGTAGTATATATTAAGGTTGGTAAGCAACCCTTACTTAACTATTGGTTACCAAGATATTGGACTCATATTATCACTTGTTCAGGATAACTTGTATTAAACCGTGCATGACCAAAGAATAATCAAGCCATAATGTATTTATGGGCACACCCTCATTGTACACCCAAATTATAGTACAATGGCAATTTGTGGTGTACCTCTAAACTAAATATTATATGATATGTGTAAATGTTGGATAAATACTAAATTGAGAATCATATCAAGTAAACATTTAAGCCGCTAGGTGATGATAAGTTTGATAAGATATGCGTAGAACTGATACAACCTACAACCTACAGAGCATGGATTTTTATCGATATTTGATTATACTCAGTTAATTAAAATGCACACGTTATACATTCATTCAAACAACCCTAACTCTATTGACAGAATAATAATATGGATAGTGCACTATGATGATTTGGTTGATCCTAGGCCTATTCACCGGCAAAATCCAAACTTAAGCCTGTAGGACCTGACCATTTTATTTTGATAGCAGATAATTTAGCTATCCTAATTGCACATGCGGTAAATCCGCGTTTACACATACGGTAACACGGTCACTTATGGTTGCACCTATCGAACTATAAATTATAGGATAAAATATCTAAGATAGAGGAAATACTAGTTATAAATCTTGACCTCATATAATAGTAGCCCAATTGTGAATTAGGATTATCCATTATAGAATTATGTGATAAGATAATCTGCACATCTAATATTAACAACCTCACAAATCTAACATATAGAGCTTGGATAATTGTTAATCCTTTTATAATGATGTGTAAGATATGTCCATAATTTAATAATAACTCCACTAATAAAATAATAATATAGATGATTCACTGTTATTATCTGGTTAATCCTAAGTCTATCCAACCACAGAACCGTGCCACAAATTTTAATTAGATGAATAAAACCTTCTTTAGTGTATGATCGTTGTATTTAGATAGAAGCACGAGTAGCATGAGCAGCCCTAGGTATGACTCTAACATTTATAATTGTTTGCGCATGTTTGATTGTTGGTTGAATATTGGTTTTTCTCGCGTATTATAGTAGTGGTGTATCGATTAGTCGTGAGGCAACATGTGCAGCTTCCAGGAGGAGGAGGTTGATCAAGATTATAGAGTAAAGACTATCCTGAGATGGGCAAGTCATCACTAATCCTTGAACATGTTGGTCCCAATTGTGAAATTATTTTGTTTACAAATAAAGATGCATGCAATGATGAACATCCTACTTGTTGTTATACCATGCCTTGAATATTGTTTACCCCATATCCCCTTGTAACCATGTTTACGTATGAGTCCCTAGTTAATTATGACAAATGCTTAGTAATGCTATTCTAGAATCATGCATACTCATATTTATCAAAGTGTTATGTGCTTGGGCAATTACCTTTGGGAAGGTAATTGAGATGCGGCATGTGGAGACATGAGCGCCACATTGCCATGATATGATGACATGATTTGTGAAAGGAGAAATAAAACTAAACAAGTGTTTTCGACTGGGGCGGATGGTGGATTTGGGTGGTATCTGAAAAATGCTAGTACCGTCCTTGGTCAATTAAGGATCGAGCCACGAAGCTAAGCATGAAACGACCCCCGTACAACCGTACTTCTCGAATGGGCATAGACCTAGCGGAGTAAATAGCCGAGCGGAGGCAGTATCCCTGCATAGTGGTTTTCTTGATGTGTATGAGGGGCAGGGCCTACGGTGGAGTAGCCACTGGTAGGACCGTCACGTGTAAACCTAAATTTTATTATAACTTAATGCATGTGTGAGTTTTCCCTTCCCGGGAGCGCCAGAACTCCTCTCACTGCTAGAAACCGTGTACGCCTAGAGTGCATGAGGATGTAAGTTCATGGAGCGGGTGCTGCCAATGTGAGGTTATTGAAAGGCTTTGCCGTGACGCGTCTCATTCGTTGGGACTTTGGCTCATGTGTTGGGCAAGTCACGGAGGACGAGTAAAGTGTACATCCACTGCAGTGTGAGTAATCAAATCTATTCGAATAGCCGTGCTCGCGGTTATTGAGCACCGGGATATGTATTACACTTGGCTAGACTCTAAATTCTTAACTTGTGTGGGATGGGATGGTGCATGATGAATTTTATGCTGATGGGGCCACTTCCTGAGAGGAGGGAAGATGGACGCCCTCAGAAAACCATGATGACTCAATAACGGGAAGCTATCCTTGGGATGACAATGGATGGTGGGCAGAACCGTCGTTGATTAATGAACTATGGTATTAAAATTTGATCAGTCTATGCTAGGTCTTAGTCTTGTGAAAGGATTTACAAAATTTGCTTTACGCAAAAGAACCGGAAGCCATTCCTTGAAACACCCTCTATCATATGCATTCTTGTGTGGTGGCTTGTTGAGTACTTTTGTAGTCATTGTTGCTCTATATATATCTTTTAGAAGAGTGCCTGAAGAGAAGCCCTTGTTAGTACGCTCGCGTACTTAACAGGATGATCGGAGTACGGTCTCATTCTAGGTCTCGTTCCCCAGTCGACTTCCTGTGGCATGTCAACCGGGCCCTTGTATTGTTTCGTATTCCGCTGTTGTTCTCTGATAGTTGTTGGCCTGCCTGGCCCTAAAGTAAGTACTTAACCCTTTTAGCCTGAATTCATCCGTGATATGTTGTGATCCGGCTATGTATGTGTGTACCAACTACTGATCCAGGGATTGGTACGGATAAACACATAAGATCTCCGATTTCCAAAATTGGCGGTCGACATTCACCGAGCGCGACGAAATGGTGAAGGAAATACACAAGGGGCTCTGCGGTGCACACCAAGCTGCGAGAACAGTCGCCTCCAAGGTGTTTCGCCAGGGAGTATATTGGCCCACTGTGCTGAAAGTTTGCGTTGAGCAGACCAAAAAGTGCGAAAGTTACCAGCGACACGGCCGAAGCCAGACCGCACCACAATATGAGCTGCAGCCTATCACACCAGTCTGGCCCTTCGCCAGGTGGGGGCTAGACATCATTGGCCCATTCCCGGTGGCGCGAAATGGATACAAGTTTGCAATCGTAGCCATCGAATACTTCTCGCATTGGATCGAGGCCGTACCACTCGGCGCGATCACTTCGGCGGCAGTACAGAACTTTGTTTGGAAAAACATTGTTTGCCGTTTCGGAGTGCCGAGGGAGTTCATCACGGACAATGGCAAGCAGTTCGACCCTGATAGATTCAGAGAAATGTGCGAGGGGCTAAACCTGGAAATCAGGTTCGTGTCGGTCGCGCACCCACAGTCGAATGGGGCGGCCGAACGCACAAATGGCAAGATCTTGGAGGCACTCAAGAAAAGGCTTGAGGGGGCAGCGAAGGGCAGATGGCCAGATGAAATGCTGTCTGTTCTTTGGGCCCTCCGAACAACTCCCACAAGGCCAACCAAGTTCAGCCCGTTCATGCTCCTCTACGGAGATGAGGCGATGACCCCAACGGAGCTAGGGGCTAACTCACCAAAAATAATGTTCTCTGGAGGTGAAGATGGGCGCGAAGTGTCGCTCGAACTCCTTGATGGGGTACGAGTCGAAGCACTGGAACACATGCGCAAGTACGCCACAAGCACTTCGGCAACCTACAACAAAAAGGTTCGCCCAACAGAGCTCCTACCCGGCCATCTCGTCCTGAGGAAAAAGGCGAACCTAGTAGCGGTCGGGAAGCTTGAGTCAAAATGGGAAGGGCCATATCTCATCAAGCACAGGTCGAGGACGGGCTCTTTTCACCTAGCAACACTAGGGGGCGAAGAGTTTGATCATTCCTGGAACGCCACTTCTCTTAAGCGTTTCTACGTTTAGAAAGGGTGGCACCCTATCCGCCAAAATGTAAAAATGTACATACCATTATGTAGCTCTTTCGGCATCTGCTATTATGTATGCCTTCCGGCACAAAAATACAAAAAGAGGGAGAAAATGAAAAAAAATGGACGTAGGGCTATTATCCACTCCGGAGGCCCGAACCAGTATAAAATCTCTGTATCTTTCACCTTTTTTACTTGTGTGCATGATAATTTGTGGAAAAACCCCAAGGCAAACACCCGATCAGCGAAAACGCCAGGGGGGCGAAACGAATCGACCGAAGCATCACTTGCCGAACGTTGAAACCGTGACAGCTTGTTTCGGAAAATGACTAAACCGAACACCGTTATATTCGATCTACACCAAAAGTTTGCGCCGCTGTTAACGCGGAGTACCAAAGATCGATAACGGAAGTCAAAAGCTGAAAAGTCAGCAGACCTATTTCGCCAATATACGCAAAGGGCCGATATATTCCGGCCCAACGAAAGCACGAGATGTGATAATGCAGAAAATGGCGAAAAGGAAACAAAAACACACCTTTATTTACTTCGAAAAAAAAACGACAAAGTATATATCGTACAACATGGTACAGGCGAAAGGAGTTACATCTTCGCTTACAAGTAAATTACATCTTCGCCCCCGAAACAACTACCACTTTCAAAGGAGCGATCTGGCGAACATGGTTCGTCGTCACTACTAATGTTGTAAACGACCCAAAGGGGAGAAGGGGGCGAAACAAGGGAAAGACTATAGCGGCGTTGGGCGATCGCCTCCTGTCGATCAGTTCGTCGATGGTTTCGCCAGAAGCGAGCCATGCCCTCTAAGCACGCCACATGGACGCGATCGTAGTCCTCCAGCGTTCACCCGGGGTGCGTTCGCATCCAGTTGGCAACGTTCACAACTTTGTAGCTGTTGCCGTTAATCACCATCTCACGGTAAATAGGCCGAAGCAGGTAACAGGCCTTCGGTAAATTCTTAAGAGCAACAAACTTCTCGTTCCTGCTTCGCCAATCCCCAAAGGGAGGCCGAACGCACAGCTTTCGGCATGGACCCTGCAAACAGTAGGGGAAGTCAGATGGCAAAATGCAGAAGGCGAAACAAGAACGCATAAGTCGGTCGAAATGACCATGTATAACAGCACAGGCACAAAAGCAACAACGCACCGAACACGGTTGGCGAACAATAGTCATATATTCCAAGCATTAAGACATCCTACAGTAAGGTGGGCCATTGGCCATATTTACACGGTTCGCCCTACACGACAAACATCAAAAGTGAAAAACAAAAATTTACAAAAAAACGGGCGGAGGGCCTCACACCTCTGGGTGGTCTTGGGCTCCACCTCCGCCCTCTTCCGCAGGCTCTTCGCCTTGATCCGCCGCTTCTGTCTTCGCCAGCTGCTCAAGCAGGCGGGCCTTAGCAGCAGAACGGTCATCTTTTTGCTAGAACTGCTTGCGCCAGGCGCGGAGCGCGGGCGAAATGTCCTGGGCGCTTACCTCCCAGTCCCCCTTCGCGAAGTCGGGGAACTGGGCGACATGATCGCACCCAGATTACTGCAGCAGACCCAAGGCGAAGGCTGCTGACACGCGCGCACAGCAATCATCGTACGTCGTTGCACAGTCCGAAACTGCACAGCCTGTCTGCTGGGTCCAATCGCAGAACTCGAGGGCGGAGGCACTTTCGCCCGGGACACCCCGCGCTTTCGCCCCCATATCAGTGAGCGCAAGGCGAAGGGTGCGGCAGTCAGTCTTCGCGGATTCGGTTGTCCTCGCCGCCTCCCGTGCAAGGCGTTGGGCCTTCGCCTCTGCCTTATCTGCCTCTTGACGAAGAGCCTCCATCTTCGGCTCCGTCATGTTGTAATAGTCGGCGAGGGTGGCGGAGTGCTCTCGCTCTTCTTCTAGCTCGGCCTTGAGGCGCTCGAGTTCCGCCTTCGCCTCGCTGCCCGCATCCAGTTCGGCCTGGAGGCGCTTGTTTTCTTCCTTCGCCTCCCGGAGGGACCGGGCGAGTCCCTCCATCTCCAGGCTCTTGCGGCTTAGCTCGTCATCCTTGGCCCGAAGGTGGCTCTTCAGGCCGTCAAGGCGGGCCCGCATTGTTCGCTCCGTCGAACAATGGGCCGCAAGGATCTGACAAACAACGGAAAAAGAGAGGGCGAATGATAAGTCAGGATGTCGAAAACAATGACAAAAAAGAAAACATAAAATGAAAAGCTAGCTTACCCGAACCGCCAGGCTCTTAACGGTGGAGCAGCCCTCGTCGAACTCATTAAGTTCGGCGAAGAGGCTAGGGCCGCCAGCCGGCGCGACAATATTGCTCACACCCTCAACGAAGGGGATGAGCTCCGCCCGGGTCTCAAAGTCACCGGGGGTGAAGCGGGGCGGCGCCTGAGAGTAGTCGGAGCCGGATGTCTCGGCCATTTTCTTGCCCTTGTCAAGGGCAAGTGGCGAAACGATTGGCCGGTGAACTGGGCTATTAAAACTTGGGCGGCCTCCTTCACCACTCGTTCGGCTGAAGCCGAAGCTCCCGTCGGACGACTCATCGTCACTAAAAACATTGGCGATAGCGATGACCCCCTTTCTCCGGGGGGCCCTCTTAACAGGCTCCCCCTTCGCCGTCTTAGTCGCAGCTATTGCGACCAAGGCCTTCGCGCCCTCCACGTCCTTGCGGTGAAGGGGCGAGGAGACCGACTCCGCCCCAGTCTCGACGCGATCCGGGCTGGGAGTGGGGGTATAGCCCCGGGTCTCGGAACGGCTATCGCCAGACCCGTCTGCGGCCGCTACGGCCACGATCTCCGTCCCCTCCGCATCCTCCTGCTCTTCGACCTCGTCCTCGTCGTCAGCATCGAAGTCGCCGGAGGCGGGGGCCTTTCGCTTACGGGGGGCAAACTTCACTTGCCCCCGCAAGTGTTTCCGAGAAGGGCCTGCTTCGTCGTCGGCCTTGAAAGGCTTCACCCTCGGGGGGAGATCGCCGACATGAACCCGGTTCACCCGGCCAGCTGCTTGTCGGGTTAGCAGCTGGCTGTACTCCGTGACCGACACATCGCCGATCAGCCTGCGGGCTTTGGTGTCGACCTAGGCCAAGGTCAACCGCCCCGGCAGGTAGGATGAGTTTCGGCAGGCCGTTGACCTCTTCGCCTCGGTCAACTTCGACCTGCCACGACTGGGAGAGGGGGCATACACGAAGCATGCAAAACTCCTCAACCAAGTCGCGGCAACTTAGCCGGGAGCACACCTTGCGGAGCAGGGCGAACGTGCCTCCAGAGCACCACTAATGGCAACTCTCGGTTTCCGGACCAGCGAAATGGCACGACGCCGCCAGCGAAGGGCTTTCGCCGCTTCGGATCCAGCCTCGAAGGGGATGGAGTGGTAAAACCACTTTGCCATCCAATGGCGATCCTACTTCGACATCGCGGCATTGACTGGCCACAAGTCGGAGCGCTCGGGGCGAACATTAAAGTTCATGCTCCCGAACGCTGTCTTCCTGGTTCCGGCAGGGGTGACCACCATCTTTGAGTTGACGGTGGCCGAAAAGATGGTTGGCACACCCAGTCGAAAATGGCGACGCGGACCAGAGCCGAAGGGCTCAGCTGGGGCAGCTCCACCTAAAAAAGATGGAGAATTTCCGGCAACAGTATGTTGCACGGAAACCGAAGTCCAGCCTCGAAAAAAACAGCGAACACGACCGTCTGGTGTTCGCCGGGCTTTGGCACTTCGGCATCCCCGGGGACGAATGCCCGCCCCTCCACCACCAGGCCCGTAGCAACCATCCTCGCCAACTCATCTTCGTCAATGAGCGAAGTCCCCAGAAACGCGGTGGTGTCTTCGTCGATTCGGCCTGGGTCGGGACCTGTTGTGGAGGTAGGGTTCGGCTTGCGTGGAGCCATGGCGAAGCAAGTGTGGATTGGTGAAAGGGTTTAGCTAGGCGAATGGGTTCGTTCAAAGTTAGAGAGCCGTGAGTAAAAGTCGAGAAGAGAGCGACTGCGGTGAAAGTGACGAGAGTAACGACGGTGAAAAGAGAGAGGTAAGAATATATAGCCTACCAGGCGACGTTTCACCTTCCCAGCCAATCAGGAGTGGCCACGTGTCACGGGGTAGGCGAAACGGTAAAATCCCATGGACCAGGCCGCGTGGTGGCAAGCCCTCGGGATGAGGCCCATCACTGTTCACTACGGCCCAATGGAACAGTGCGGGCAACTTCGCTATTTACGGAAGGCGAAAGCCCATCACTGTTCATCTGGGCCCAGTCAAAACAATAAAGATGACCTTGCTACTCGCGGAAGGCGAAAGCTATACGAAAAAATCCTTTTTCGCAAAAACGCATTTTACACACATTCTTTGCAGGAGCCAAAGACAGGTTTCGGCAGGAGCATTGGTCGAAAGGGGGCGCCTCATACCATACTACATGGTTTGCACGGTCTCGGCCGAAACTCCTATCTCACCCTTGCCCGTGAGGGGCTTGTTGGCAGTATGCCATGGGGCCCTTCGACCGGACCTGCCGAAACCAACCGGGTAGCGAGGAATCGGACTCCAGGCGCCCAAGACCCCTCGGGGCGAAGCCCCGTGGTGAAGACATCGGGGGCGAAAGGGGCAAAGGGCGAAGAGTCGCACTGGGTCCCTGCCAGTCTGGGCGAAAGCTGCGTGGCGAAGGCGTACGCCGAAGGAGGATGACTTCGCCAGGCTGGACCCGATCCAGGAAGGCCCGGTGGGCTAGCCCAATCACCCCGGCCTGTTAGCCAGTGGGCCAGTAGTCGCCGGGCGGCCCATTAAGGGCCCATATAGCTTAATTACATTGAATACCCGTGTAAGTGTCCCTTTTGTAAGGGTGACCATGTAAATTCTCCTGTAATAGCCCTAAACCCTAATAGGGAGATCTGTAATGGGGTTATAAATAGCCACCTAGGGCCATGTAAAAGGGGATCCCAAGAAAATCCTGAATTTAATACATTTTACTTTCCCAACAACTGTTGAGTATACACGTCCTTCGATGATGCAGTTGTCGTTCCGACAACAATTATCAAAATATATTCAATATTAGATTTAATGAAACTAATTAGATATTTTAAATGTTGCTAGATTTTTCTATAGACTTGGTCAAACTTAATGATGTTTGATTAGGAAAAAAGTCAAACGACTTATAATATGAAACGGAGGGAATACATATGAGTGATCCTTATATATTTTATTTCTAATATCACCCTCCACAATGGACAACGGTAAAAGTATTTGTATGGATTACTTTTGGTTCATATTGTGGATACCCTAAATTTGGAAAACAGAATTATTTTTTCAAGAATCTTTTGTATAGATTATTTTCTTCAAAAAAATGCAATAGTTTGGAAACCTGCTAATGAACAAAGTTTGGCAACGTGCTAATGAAAAATAAGAAAATTATTCTTCTAGTTCAGAACTGAGTTAAAATCTCCCTTTTTTACCAAGACCCGCATGGCTGCCATGCCAGCACTAGCCTGGGGCTCCTATTTCTTTTCTCCAACAAAAATTAAATGAAAATTTAGATGTATTCAAACTGTTAAATGAGTACGTTTTATAAAAAATTAAATTTCTAGATGAAAGTTACTATAATATATAATATAAATAAATATATTTTTTCAAGTATATAATAACTAAAACTTAATTAATTATATTAATTATATGTTAATACCACTTTATTTTAGACCGCCTACGTCCTATCTCATCACTCTCCAAAGGAAGAGCACGTGGCATCCTGCTCACACTGAGGTGGAGGGGAAGAGGAGCAGTGGCGCGCTTCCTTTCCTCCGGTTGCTTCCCCGCGTCGCCATTGCCGCCGCCACCTCCGTCCTTCCTCTTTTTCCTAATGCGTGCAAGCCATCCTCCCCCACTCACCACCACAACTCTATAAAAATTCACAATCCTCCCCATTTTTTTCTGTTTCTTGATTTTGTGCGTGTTTGTGCCAAGAATTGGGTGTTCGTTTGCTGTGTGTATCTTGGCCTCGCCGGCGATGGGGAATCGTCACGGCATTATGCGGCCGCAGCGGCTGGCGAGCTGGAGGTCGGCGGCGGCGGCGGAGGAGGAGGAGGACGAGCCGGGGTCGTACGAGGCGGCGTGCAGCGCGGACCCGGAACTGGGGACGTTCGACAAGGCGCTGCGGCGGCGGGCGAGCAGATCCATCACAGCGATGGCGTCCGGGGTGGAGGTGCGGTCGCTGTCGCTGGGCTCCCTCCGGGAGGTCACCGGCTGCCTGGTCGACATGAACCAGGAGGTGGTCCGCGTCGTGCTCGACTGCAAGCGCGACGTGTGGCGGAGCCGCGACCTGTTCGACCTCGTGGAGGACTACTTCGAGTGTAGCCTCCACACCCTCGACTTCCTCGCCGCCCTCGACAAGTCCCTCCGCCGCGCCCGCGACTCCCAGCTCATCCTCCACCTCGCCCTCCAGCGCCACCACCACGACGGACATGCCGCGGCGTCGGAGCTGTACGCGAGCACGCTCGACGAGCTGCGCGAGTTCAAGGCGGCCGGCGAGCCGTTCACGGACGAGTTCTTCGCCGAGTTCCAGACGATGTACCGGCAGCAGACGGCCATGGTGGACAAGCTCCGGCGGCAAAAGCGACGCCTTGGACGCCGCCTCCGCTCCGTCCGCGTGTGGCGCCGCGTCTCCAGGATGGTCTTCCTCACCGCCTTCGCCGCGCTGCTCGTCTGCTCGGTCGTGGCCGCGGCCATCGCCGCGCCGCCCGTCGCGGCAGCGCTCGCCGCGGCGGCATCCATGCCGGTGGGCTCCGCGGGGAAATGGGTCGACTCGGTGCTAAAGAAATACCAGGACGCGCTCCGGGGGCACAAGGAGGTGGTGAGCGCAATGCAGGTCGGCACCTTCATCGCCATCAAGGACCTTGACAGCATCAGGGTACTCGTCGACCACCTTGAGGCTCAGATCAGCTCCATGGCCGATTCCGTCAAGTTCGCGGAGCTCGACGAGGAGGCGGTGAGATTAGGCATAGAGGAGGTCAACAAGAAGCTGGAATTGTTCATCAAGAGTGTGGATGAACTGGGAGAGCAAGCAGAGCGGTGTAGCCGGGACATCCGCCGCGCCAGGACCGTCGTGCTTCAAAGGATCATCCATCATCCTAACTGAACCTGGATTCTTTTAGTACGTTGGATGTCGGGATCTATGGGTGAAAATTCGTTGCTACTACATCCAGTAGTAGTGTAGTAGAAGGGTAGTTTTGAAAATATTATTATGGCATTTTTTAAAATTCAGCATTAAGTGAGAGTCTAATTTGTAATTTCGAATGGATTGCAATAGGCGCACCCGCATTTCCCTTCCTCCCGGCGCCTCCCGCTCTCACATCCGCGCCGCTTAAGTCGCCGACGCCGCGGAGGAGCGAAACCCTAGCTCCTCTCCAGCTATCTTCTCTCCGACGCACCCGACTGACCGAGCGTGCGGCGGCGATGGCAGCGACGACGGTCTGCGTGTTCCATGCAATCCGTCTGCTGGGAGGCGCCGGTGTTGGGCGATGGCGGTGATGACGGTGTTGCATGCTTCCCGGCGAGGGCCGCACGGAGAGCTTATGCCGTGATATCCTCCGGTGGCTTAGGCCTCCAATTCGGTACGTAATTAGCCCGATTCGAAATGAGATTAACTAAATTTTGGGGATTTTAATTTCGGTGGTTTTATGAAATTGGGGCTTTCTTGGATTAGGGTTCTTGGGCTTGAAGAAATTTGGGGATTTTGTGGACTTTGCGTGATATTTACCAGTGCCCCGGCCGCTGACGATAGGAGAGGTTGCATGTCATCGCCATTATAGTCTATATTGCTACTTTGGTAGAATTGTCACAACGGAAAGCTGCTCTGTTTTGATAATTTGAGAGATAAGCTGAAAAAATTACTATTGCAAGGTGAAGAAAGTTTCATTAGTTAATTGAATTTCTTCCATATATTTTTTTGTTGCATTTGTCGATAAATTTAGTTTGAACCGACATCTCAATTCTCGGTTTGCGCAGATTGTTCTGTTCGTCTAAAAGTATGGTCTGCACTGGTGCATTAGTATGTATGCAATTATCTATTCGTAAATCATGCAGTGAAATTTGCGTATTTTAATTTTGATTTGATCGCTAAAATTTTATTTCTCCAGGTTTACTGAAAATCAGATATGCACGTTGCAGATAATGTGACAGAAATCTGATACAAGCTCGACGGCGCGGGGGCCATGCTCCGGGACGCTGTCATCTCATCTCGCGGGGATTATCGGATATCATGGTGAGGGAATGGCTGAAGCTATTTGAGGCGTTTAACTTTTGTGAAGTTCAAATTTGTCCTGATTGGGCGAGGTGTTGTTTTTATGCACTTCAAGTGGTTGCCAGATTGCCTGTAAGGGGAGTGCGCCTGGGCTTCTAACTGCGTTGAGAAGGCATTGCTAGCTGGGACACGGTTTTTCTGCACCTAGGGCGTCTAATCGTTCGATCGATTAAGCCATCCAGCACAACAGTATCTGAGTCCAAATCTTGAGATATCGTGTACTACGTCCGAATCTTGAGGCGCATCCAACGGTAATGATCCTAGGTGCAGCTGCACCTAGGTTCAGAAAAGACTTTCACTTGCTAGCTGTGAGTGATTCTTATTCCGAAGCTTTGATGTGAATCATGAAAGGGATGGAGTTTGTTAGTCTTAGTTATCTCGGTGTAGTATTTGTTGGATCATATATGTAGGTTGGAGGGATCATGTCTGGCCAAGCATTGCCCAAGTGCCTTGTAGGAGATGGGGCAATCTTTTCCGTCCAATGTGGCAAAACTGAAGAAAACCTTCACAGTGCTAAAACTTGATGGTCCTGAAGTCTCATGCTATGCTCGCCTGGCCATATTGGTGAATGTTGAAACAGTTATATTATTTGGAATCGAGTCCTGTACCAGACTACAATGAAATGAGATGCTCTATACTTTCTGCTACCATTTGGTGTATGCACTGTGTAGCTCCTGAACTGAAGACCCTATGGGATATTTTAATCGCCCTTTCATTAGAATAATCATTTTTCTGTGACGATCTTGCTATGTACTGACATTTAGCCATGAGGTGAAGTGGCAGAATTATAAAGCTTACCTTGTATTGACATACTTCATCATCATATCATACCCGTTTTCAGAGATGCTTGTAGCAGTGACTAAAATAAGTACCGAAATTCATATATACTCATGAGTGGTAGCGCTAATACAGTTCAGATATTTGTAATTATTGGTACAAATAAAGTCAGGTTGTTAGGCATGACAAATGCTATAATAAAACGAATTATTGCATGACAAAGAACAGGGTCATACATTTGGATATGGTGATAATGGTGTCCAGTTTGCATGTTTTATGGCCGAAGCACTTCCATAGGGTTTCTCCTTACTATCTTCAGCTTAAATTGCCTGTATTAACTACAGAACTGCTAGGGGTAGGCGGGTAGCTAATAGTTTTCCATTCACTTCCAGCTGGTCATCTGTTCCATCAGTGCTGACAGTATGTGTGACCATATTCATATGCTGATAGTTACAAAAATAAAACTGCAGATCCTATAAGCATGTACTTTTCCAGCAAAATGTAAGTGTTCATGAAACTGAAAGCACATCTGCAGAAAATAATCAAAATGGGTGATTTGGATCAGCTCATCAGCATATGCCATCAGAAACCAACCCAAAAGAAAGAGGATAAAAATCTGAAAAAACTGGGGCCTTTGAACAGTAGCAGCAAAAGAGCATGACGAAGAGGGAGTAGCAAAAGTTCAAGGTAATTCATATGCGCGCAGTGCAACAATGCAGACTAAAAAAATAATATCCTGAGATCACTCATCGTAATTCAGAACATTGAACAGCACATTCTTATCATCAATCCATGCAAGCCATGAATACTAATTGTCACCCAACCAATATTTTCTCTAACACATTGATCTTCTGTCTAAGTCCTCTGAGCCTGTCAAAAATGCAGCACAAAAGGAGGGCAGCACCGGGGGAGCAGCAAGTCGGCCGGTGGGGGGCGCAGCGAGAAGAGGCCGCCAGCCTCAGGGGGCAATCGTGCGATGCCGGCGCCCTGCACGTAGTTGTCAAAAGGATGGGGACGGCAGTTTGGCGACACAATTACCGAAATACCCTTCCACCAAAATTAAGAGAAGGTCTAAAATACCCATAAGAATCAACGCTCATATATAATCCGACTACACTACTGCTCACAGCAGTGGGGCTAAAACGCCCCTTGACCTTTGGGGAGCATAATTAATTCAAGATTGTAAGGTACTTCTCATTGTTGTGACGCAATTTAAGTTGTTAAGTTGTGATAGATGTACATATGAGTTGCACTTTGATGAAATTTTGGAGCAAGTGAAATTGATATTGACTATTACTCTATTGGTATTTGGTTCGACTTTGGTATTGTGGTGAAACTCAATTTGAATGAAATTACAAATAAATTGAATCTTTTGAGTGCCTAGGCCATTTCAGGATTCATGGTAATGAAGGTATGGAGTTAGCAGTTATACTAGTTACTGCCGAAATTTCCATATATTAGTGCATTTGAACCAACCTAAAATGTATGGTTCCCTTTGACAACAACAAAAAGAGAAGGAACCCTGATGGTTGCTTTCCATCATAGGTTAGTTTCGATCTTGCTGAAAGTTTGGCAGACACCGGTATGTGGTATCGGTATAATATGCTTTCTTCCATGCAAATTCATACATTTGGTGCATAGCGTCTATGGTTTCAGAATATTTGTGAAATTCATGTCAATTTGCTTTTGCCTTTTGGCCAGCCTTTTTTCTGTCTGTTAACACAGTTGCGGATACCAACTAACATAGTAATAACATGAAGATGTGCCACATTCTCCCTGAATATGTCTTTTTCAGAAACCCAGCATATGGCAATGTGATGTCTGAGATATATGATCAGCAAAGTTAGGGAGAATCAAGTGACTTAAGTTGCTGATAGCAGCCACCAACTGATCAGAATTGCTTTGTCAGATACATAGATTCCATGCAGCAGATTCTAATGCTTTGTTGGTTGTTAACTTTCAGCACCTTCTTAGTCACATCTTCCCTGCAAGTGCCAACTGAATAATGAAATTTATGAGTTATTTTCTCGCTTTTTTGCTAGAACTGCATTCAAATATAAGGGGCATACTTGTCGATTGTTTTTCCTTGTCTGATATATAGTATATATAGTATAATAGCAGTGCTATACATACTAAAAAATTCTTACAAACAAAGATATCAACTGTTATATCTAATCAGTTGCTGGTTATGGAAAAGCAAGACGCACTCACAACAGGCTACATCAGTTTCTGTAAAAAGTTTGTTCTGATTTTTTTGTACTTGTATCATTTTCCATAGTATAATCTATAGCTTGTTTGAGATGGTGAGTGCATGTCATGACAGATGCAGGTAGGACATTAAGTTCAAAACATCCCATTATTAATTAAATGTTTGTTAAACTAAGGTTGCGTTCTTTTCTTCAACTCCAAATTGTAACTTCCTTATTTTCTGTTAGCAAGTTTTTTAAATTGTTAAATGATGTGCTTTATGAAAAATACCTTTCATATAACCTATTTTAAGTTTTGTTATAATTAATATTCAATTAATCATACGCTAATGGCTTACCTCGTTTTGCTTGTCGGCAAAAAGCTAAACCAAATCGCAAATTCAAACTAGGCCTAAGTATTGATATGTCCGGTGATGTTTTACTGTGGAACTGGAAGATTGTGGGCCTTGTGATGCAGCCATACTTTTTTTTTCCAGCTACATTTTTTATCCACAGATCAAGTTATCAGAATCAAAATACTTGTTAACAGGACTATAAATTCTACTGAAAAGTCTTCACATGATTCAAGCTAGTTTGTTTGTTTGAAAGTTGTATACAAAATTCTCAGTTTGTCCGTTGCATTTCCAAATTCAATATATGGTCATACAAATGTTTGCTTACAAGTAAGATATGCTGCAATTAGGCCTTTAATAATGGTCGAAAACTTCCCCTGTGTAACTCCAGGGGCAGGGGCAACACGGGCGGCGACCACTGCCGCCACGCCACCACCCCACCTTCCTCCCTCCAGAAACCGCGCGGCCGCAAGGACGGCAGCGGCTGAGCCTTCCTTTTTCCCCGAGGTCGGGGGTCAAGGCCCATGACCCTAACCAGCTCCGGGGCGACGATAGCTGCGGTAACGGCGGGCTGAGGCTGGCATGCAAAGGCCTGGCCACCGGTGTCGAAGAGAGCAACGGCGTCAACAACTAAGTGGACCGGGGTGGCGATGGCGAGGTGGCGGTGCCGGATCTGGCGTCCCCCGCTAGATCCGGCCCCATCCTGTCCGGATCCAGCCTAGGCCAGCCCTCGTGCCGGCAGTGGTGGTGGGGTGCGGCAGCGTAGAGGTGGCGGGGCGACGGTGGATGCGGTGCAGATGCGGAGGCGGCGTGGATGTAGAGGCGGTGAGGCGATGGTGGAGGCGGCGGGGTGGCTGTGTTCTGGCCTCCTGCCGCCTGGATTTGGCTTCCCGCGGGCAACAGCGGCGACAACACCGATGTGGAAGCGGCGGGGTGATGGTGGAGGCGGCATGGAGGCTGTCTTCCGGCCTCCTGCCGCCTGGATCTGGCCTCCCGCGGGGCGACAGCGAGGCAAGTTCAAAACCAAAAATATTGGGGGCTGGTCTGGTTTTATTTCAGAGAATGGGAACAGGTCCTATATCGGCTAGAGAGCATGCTGCTTTCCTGATGATGTGGATGGATAAATTCCTATTCTGTGGATCCACCTGCGGCCCAACAGCCAACTGGCAACACCTAGCTGAAGCCATCGTCTTGAAGAAAGAATTCCCTTTGGGCAAATATCTATTGGGCGCAGTATATCAAACCTTGAGCTAGTCATCGGCTAAATTAATCATGGATTCAAGCATTAGTACCGGTGGCCCATGGTGGTTTATTCAGCTTTGGCTCACTCTGCATACTCTGAAAGTTGCACTAAGACCGTCACTCCTAGAAACAGAATTCCCATCCCTAGCTGATCCTGCCAGCGATGATGAGTCACCACCAGTGCGCCGATGCATGTCCTACGGTGAAGCAGCCACTAGTTATGCTGGTTCTGGACCATCGGTTGAGCATTTCCAGAATTGGTTCGGCAACTTCTATAATGGATTTCCTAGAGACAGCAGAATTTGGTTTGCTTATGAATCCTTTGAGAAATTTGAACTGCCAGTTGACTTTAGATTGGATGAAATAAATGATGACAGATTTGAAAAACCTAGAGAAGTCCTTACTACTGCAATTTATCCTTGCATACTCCCAACCGGCATATCCCAAGGCAAAAACATCTAGCCATCTTATGAATTCTATTATCCAATGGTGGCAGCAAGACAGCTTGGCATGGGACAACTACCCATTGGCCTGTATTATTCTGACAAGATCAAGACCAGAGGAAATATAGTATCGGCTCTGATGACGGACAACCTACTTAACATCCCTGGTCCCCCTCTCGGCAGTATAAAAAGATTCAACATCACCTTGATGAGAAGTATACAATTTGATTGATGGTGGCCTGAAATAAAAACTCATGTATTCCATCTTCCGGCTGAAGCATACCTCACCAAGATCATACCAGACTTGGTCCCTCAAGTAAGTTATCTCTCCTTGTATATTACAATTTTCTTCCATCTTCTTCTTAACACCCAATATATTTCTGTTGTCGAAATGGCAACTGCATACGTCGAAGGACGTGGATACTCAACGGTTGTTGGGAAAGTAAAGTGTAATAACTTTTGTATTAAATTCGGATCCCCTTTTACATGGCCCGAGGGGGCTATTTATAACCCTATTACAGATCCCCCTTTTAGGGTTTTAGGGCTATTATAGGGGAATTTACATAGTCACCCTCATAAAGGGGGCCCTTACATGGGTATTCAATGTAATTAAGGCGCGCGGGCCCTCAATGGGCCGTTTGGCGGTTGCTGCCTCCTTAGTCCATGGGCCAGGGTGATTGGGCCGGTCCACTGGACTCCCTTGAATCAGGCCCATCCTGGCGAAGTCACCTTCCTTCGGCACATGCCTTCGCCATGCAGCCTTCGCCCAGGCCGATGGGTGCCCAGCGTGACCCTTCGCCCTTCGCCCGTCGCCTCTTTCGCTCTGATGTCTTCGCCACCGGGCTTCGCCTCAAGAGCCTTGGGTGCCTGGACTTCGGATCCTTATCACCCAGCCAGTTTCGGCAGTCTTGGTCGAAAGGCCTCATGGCATATCGCCAACAAGCCCCTCACGGGCAAGGGTTAGATAGGAGCTTCGGCCGAGACCGTGCAAACCATGTGGTATGGTATGAGGCGCCCCCTTTCGACCGATGCTCCTGCCGAAACTCATCTTTCTGGATCCTGCAAAAAGTTTGCAATATGCGAAAAAAGATTATAATGTATGGCCTTCGCCCACCTCGAGCAGTTGTGGTTTTTTTTTCAGTCGTAGTGTGTGCAATATTGGGCCTTCGCCCTTTATGAACCATAAAGTGGCCCGTATTGCCTTGTTGGGCAGTATTGAACAGTGATGGGCCATGGGGCCACGGCGAATAGTAGTGGGCCTTCTCTTTGGGAGCCCGTTACTGCACAGCCTGACCCATGGGATTTTACCGTTTTTTCGCCTACCCCGCGACACGTGGCCGCTCCTGATTGGCTGAGGAGGCGAAGCGTCGTTTGGTGGGTTATATATTCTTACCCCCCGTTTTCACCGTCGCTACCCCCCTCATTTTCACCGCAGTCACTTTGCTTTCCACCTGCTCTCGGCTAACTTTGAACGATCTGCTTCGCCCAATTGACACTTTTCACCAACACATCCCCCTCTCGCCATGGCTCCCCGCAAGCCGAACCTAGTCACCGCGACTGGCCCCGACCCCGGACGGATCGACGAAGACACCACAGCCTTTCTGGGGGCTTCGCTCATCGACGACGATGAGTTGGCCAGAACGGGCGATGCCGGCCTAGTGGCGGAGGGGCAGGCGCTCGCCCCTGGAGAAGCCGAAGTGCCGCAACCTGGCGAACACCAAACGGTGGTGTTCGTCGTCTTCTTTGAGGCCGGCCTCCGATTTCCGTGCAACATCCTGTTGCTGGAAATCCTCTGCCTCTTCCAAGTCGAACTGCCCCAGCTGAGCCCTTCGGCCCTGGTGCGCATCGCTATCTTCGACTGGGCGTGTCGGACCGCGGGGTTCGAGCCCAGCGCCGACCTCTTTGGCGCCATCTTCTCCGCCACCGTCAACACGAAGATGGTGATCACTCCTGCCGGGACTCGGAAGACAGCGTTCGGGAGTGTGAACTTCAATGTTCGCCCCGAACGCGCCGACTTCTAGCCAGTTAATGCCACCATGTCGAAATAGGATCGCCATTGGATGGCGAAGTGGTTCTACCACACTATCCCCTTCGAGGCGGGTTCTGACGCGGCGAGGGCCTTGTGCTGGTGACGCTGCGTGATTTCACCGGCGCGGAAGCCCACGGTTGCCGTTACCGGTATTCTGGAGTCTCGCTTCGCCCTGCTCCACCGGGTGTGCTCCTGGCTGAGTTGCCGGGACTTGGTGGAAGAATTCTGCATGCTGCGGATTTGTCCGCTTTCGCGGGCGTGGCAGGTCGAAGTCGACCAGGGCGAAATGGTCGACGGCCTGCCCAGACTCATTTTACCTTCAGGGGTGAACGGTGAGTTTTTATTTTTCTCCCCCTTTGTCTTTTCGCTATGCTTTTTGGTTCGGATCTGACATATGTTTTCGCCGTTTTGCAATGTTAACGTTAGCCCAAGCCAACACCGAAGCCAGAAGGCTTGTTGGTGACGTGTCGGTGACGGAATACAGCCAGCTGCTGACCCGGCAGGTGGCTGGCAGAGCGAACCGTGTTTACACCGGCGAGCTCCACCCGAGGGCGAAGCCCTTCAAGGCCGACGGCGAAGCCGACCCATCCCGGAAGCGCCCCCGGGGGCAAGTCAAGTTCGCCCCCCGCAAGCAGAAGGCCCCCGTTATGACGGACTCCGACATCGAGGACGGGGATGACGCCGAAGAGGAGGAGGAGGCGGTGGCTGACTTCGCGGCCGAAGAGGCCGGAGACGAAGCGGGCGATAGCCGCTCCGGGACGCGTGGCTACACGCCAACTCCCAGCCCGGAGCACGTCGAAACTAGGGCAGAATCGGTTTCTTCGCCCCTTCGCCGGAAGGACATGGAAGGCGCTCAAGCCTTGGTCGCTATCGCCATGGCTAAGGCTGCGAAGGGTGGCGCCGCGAAGAAAGCCCCTTGGAAAAGAGGGGTTGTCGCCATCGCCAGCGCCTTTAGCGACCAGGAGTCATCCGACGGGACTCCTACTTCGCCTGCAGGGCGAAGCCAGGGACCTTCGACGTCTCTTGGGGCGACTGGCGCGACTGGGGCTTCGGCCTCGGCCGAACAGGTGGTGAAGGCGGCCACCCGCATTTTCAACAGTCCGGTCCGCCGGCCAATTTCGCCGCTTGCCCTCGACAAAGGCAAAAAGACCGCTGAGGGGTCCGACTCCGAGTACTCTCAGGGGCCGCCCCGCTTCGCTCCCGGGGACTTTGAAACCCGGGCGGAGCTCATCCCCTTCGTGGAGGGGGTGAGCAAGATTGTTTCGCCGGCTGGCGGCCCCAGCCTCTTCGCCGAGCTCAATGAGTTCGACGAGGGGTGTTCCGCCGTAAAAAGTTTAGCCGTGCGGGTAAGTTTTTTGTAACCTCCCAGTCTCTTCCCCCTTTTTTACCTGGCTTACGCTTCGCCCTTTATTTTTCGCCAGCTTCTCGCGGCCCATTGTTCTACCGAACGGACAATGCGGGCCCGCCAGGATGGTCTGAAAAACCGGCTCCGGGCGAAGGACGATGAGCTAGGCCGAAAAGGCCTTGAGATGGAGGGGCTTGCCCGGTCCCTCCGGGAGGCGAAGGCGGAAAATAAACGCCTTCAGGCCGAGCTCGACAAGGGCAGTGCGGCGAAGGCCGAGGTTGATCGCCTCACGGCCGAACTGGCGAAGGAACGGGAGCACTCTGCCATGCTCACAGCGTACTACGACTCGGCAGAGCCCCAGATGGAAGCCCTTCGCCAAAGGCTGAGCAAGGCGGAGGGGAAGGCCAAACACCTCGCCCGAGAGGCGGCCCAGACGACCGAGGCGGCGAAGACATCATGCCGCACCCTTCACCTTGCCCTTACGGACATGGGGGCGAAGGCAAACGGTGTTCCCGACGAAGACGCCCCCGCTCTTGACTTTTGCAACTGGAACCAAGAGGCTGGCTGTGTAGTTTCCGACTGCGCCACACCGTATGGCGAATGCTGCGCGCGTGTGTCGGCGGCCTTCGCCCTGGGGCTGCTTCAACAACATGGGTGCGAGCACGTCGTCCAATTTCCCGAGTTCGCGAAGGGGGACTGGGAAGTTAGCTCCCAAGACGTGTCGCCCGCCCTCCGCGCCTGGCGAAGACTGTTATGGCAGAAGGAGGGTCGTTCTGCCGCCAAGTCCCGCCTGCTTGAACAGCTGGCGAAGACAGAGGCGGCGGGCTAGGGCGAAGAACCAGTTGCAGGGGGCGGAGGAGCCGAAGACCACCCCGAGGTGTGAGGCCTTCCACCCGTCTCTTTTTGTAATTTCTTCTTTTGTTGTTCGCCTTGTAGGGCGAACTATGTAAATTTGGCCAAGGCCTTCCCTGTTTTTGGATATTAAACCGGTTGAAATATATGGCTTCTTTCGCTATACATATCATTTTTGTGTTGAGGCGCGCGAAACGTTTGAGATGTTTTTGTGATCCTTTCGCCCAGTTCTTTCGCCTCCACTTTTCTCTTCTCCCGTTCGCCTGCATGACTTCCCCATTTTTGTAGGGTCAATGCCGAAAGCTTTGCGTTCGGCCCCCTCTTGGGGATTGGCGAAGCAAAAACGAGAAGTTCATTGCGGTGAAGAATTTGCCGAAGGTTCGAGACCAGCTTCGGCCAATCTACCACGAAATGACAATCAATGGGAACAACTACAAAGTTGTAAGCATCGCTAACTGGATGCGAACCCATCCTGGGCGAACGTTGGAGGACTACGATCGTGTCCATGTGGCACGCCTGGAAGGCATGGCCCGTTTCTGGTGAAACCATCGGCGGACCGATCGGCAGGAGGTGATCGCCCAGCGGCACTACGCCCTTACTGTAGTTTCGCCCCCCTCTCCTCTTAGGGTAGTGTACAATATCAGTAGTGATGACGAACCATGTTCGCCGGATTACTCCTTTAGTAGTTGCCTTGGGGGCGAAGATGTAATTTTCTTGTAAGCGAACGTTTAGATTGTTTCGCCTGTATCGTGTTACACAATGTAAGCTGTTGAGTGTATTTTCAACATTTAATAAAGATGTGCTTTTGTTTCCTTTTCGCCATTTTCTGCATTGTCACATTTTGTGCTTTTGTTGGGTCGTGATGTATCGACCCCTTTGCGTGTATTGGCGAAATAGGCACGCTGACTTTTCAGCTTTCGACTTCCGTTGTCGATCTTTTGCACTTTGTGTTTAGCGGCTTGATTTTTTGAGGATCGATTATAACGGTGTTCGGGTTTTTTTTTTCCTTTTTCTCCCGAAACAAGCTGTCGCGGTTTCAACGTTCGGCGAGCGATGCTTCGACCGATTCGTTTCGTCCCCCTGGCCCTTTCGCTGATCAGGCGTTTGCCTTGGGGTTTTTCCACGAATTATCATGCACATAAGTAAAAAGGGCGAAAAACACAGAAATTTTATACTGGTTCGGGCCTCCAAAGTGGATAATAGCCCTACGTCCAGTTTTTTTTCCTTTTTCATTTTCTCCTTTTTTTGCATTTTTGCACCGAACGGCTTACAGAATGGCAGTTGCCAAAAAGCTACATGGTAATATGTACATTTTTACATGCTGGTGAATAGGGTGCCACCCTCTCTATACATAGAAACGCTTGAGTGAAGCGGTGTTCCATGAGTGGTCGAACTCTTCGCCTTCCAGTGTTGCTAGGCGAAAAGAGCCCGTCCTTGACTTGTGCTTGATGAGATAAGGCCCCTCCCATTTCGACTCAAGCTTT
The DNA here is from genome assembly GCA_000573905.2 of Oryza punctata. Lineage (NCBI taxonomy): Eukaryota > Viridiplantae > Streptophyta > Magnoliopsida > Poales > Poaceae > Oryza > Oryza punctata. Next base: position 14,844,967 of record CM002497.2, read on the forward strand.
CCAACCGTTGTTGGGTTCGCCTTTTTCCTCAAGATGAGTTGGCCTAGCAGGAGCTCTGTTGGGTGAACCTTCTTGTTGTAGGTTGCCGAAGTGCCTGCAGCGTAATTTCGCATATGCTCCAGTGCTTCGACTCGTACCCCCTCTAGGAGTTCGAGCGACACTTCGCACCCATCTTCACCCCCAGAGAACATCACCCTTGGTGAGTTAGCCCCTATCTCTGTTGGGGTCATCGCCTCATCTCCGTAAAGGAGCATGAACGGGCTGAATTTGGTTGGCCTTGTGGGAGTTGTTCGGAGGGCCCAAAGGACAGACAGCGTTTCGTCTGGCCATCTGCCTTTCGCTGCCCCCTCAAGCCTTTTCTTAAGTGCGTCCAAGATCTTGCCATTTGCGCGTTTGGCCGCCCCATTCGACTGTGGGTGCACGACCGATGCGAACCTGATTTCCAGGTTTAGCCCCTCGCACATTTCTCTGAACTTTTCAGAGTCGAACTGCTTGCCATTGTCCGTGATGAATTCTCTCGGAACCCCGAAACGACAAATGATGTTTTTCCAGACAAACTTCTGTACAGCCGCCGAAGTGATCATGCCGAGTGGTTCGGCCTCGATCCAGCGTGAAAAGTACTCGATGGCCACAATTGCAAACTTGTACCCATTTCGCGCTACCGGGAACGGGCCGATGATGTCCAGCCCCCACCTGGCGAAGGGCCACACTGGTGCGATCGGCTGCAGCTCATATTGCGGCGCAGTCTGGCTTCGGCCATGTCGCTGGCAACTTTCGCACTTTTTGGCTTGCGTGACGCAAACTTTCAGCACCGTGGGCCAATATACTCCTTGGCGAAACACCTTGGAGGCGACTGTTCTTGCAGCTTGATGTGCGCCGCAGAGCCCCTGGTGGATTTCCTTCACCATCTCTTCATCCTCGGCGAAGGAAACGCAGCGAAGCAAAGGTTGGAGCACTCCAGAGCGGTACAACTGCCCTGAAACCAGCTTGTACCGCCTGGCCCTGATTTGCAGGCGTTTCGCCTCCGTTTCGTCATCCGGAAGCCAGCCGTCTTTGAGGTACTTCACGAACGGTGTTCGCCAGTCCTCTAGGTCTTCGCCCGTGGCAGTCTGGTCTATGGCCATGACATCCTCAATTCCTTTGGGCACGCTTGGTGCATACAGGACTTCGAAGAAGGTGCCTGGCGAATGCGGTCCTCCGCAGGCAACAGATTTCGCCAGGGTGTCTACCTCCTCATTTTGCCCCCTAGGCAAGTGTTCGACCGTTACACCGACGAAGCACTTTTCCATTGACCGAACAGCCTCCAAATATCTCTTCATCCCTTCATCTTTTGCGTCAAAAGATTTGTCAACATGACAGGCCACTAGCTTGGAGTCTGTTCGGATGAGTAAGCGCCGAACCCCCAACGCTTTCGCCTTCCTTAAGCCCAGCAGCACCGCCTCGTACTCCGCCGTGTTGTTTGTTGTGTCGAACTACAGCCTTACGGCATACCGAATCGGCACACCCCCCGGCGAAATGAGCACGGCCGCGGCGCCCGCCCCCCTATGTGACCACAAGCCATCGGAGTGCATTGTAAAAGGCTGTTCGACAGGTTGGGGTTCGGGGGCGAACGCCGGAGTCCATTCGACCACAAAATCGGCTAGGACTTGAGATTTGATGGCGGTGCGCGCCACGAAGTGTAGGTCGAAGGGGGATAGCTCTGCCGCCCACTTGCTGAGTCTGCCAGAGATTTCCTTGCCCCGAAGTACTTCGCCCAGAGGATACTACGAAGGTACTGTGATTTTGTGGGCCTAGAAGTAATGCTTGAGCTTGCGCGAGGCCATTACCAAGGCGTAAGCGAGCTTTTGCATCTCAATGTACCGCGTCTTCGCCCCCTGTAATGCTTCGGAGACGAAGTACACCGGTTTCTGCCCTGATTCTGTCTCTTGGACTAGGACTGCGCTGACTGCCACTGGCGAAGCCGCTAGATACAATAGCATTTCGCTTCCTGGTGTTGGACTGACCAGGGCGGGTGGGCTTTGCAAATAATGCTTTAGCTCTTCGAATGTGGCCTGGCATTCGGGAGTCCAGTTAAACTTGCTTGCGTCCCGGAGGGTCTTGAAAAACGGCAGGCCCCTTTCGGCTACTTTTGAGAGAAAATGACTAAGTGCCGCAATTCGGCCCGCGAGCTTTTGTACTTTGCGTACGCTCGACAGTGGCCTCATTTGCTGAATGGCGTCGATTTTCTCAGGGTTCGCCTCGATACCCCTTTCGGAAACAAGAAAACCCAACAACTTGCCGGCGCGAACTCCAAAAACACACTTCTCTGGGTTTAGTTTCATACCCGCCGTACGCAAGTTGTCGAAGGTCTCTTGTAAATCAGACGCATGGTCGAAAGCCTTGCGGCTTTTCACGACGATGTCGTCGACGTATGCCTCCACGTTTCGCCCCAGCTGCTTGCGAAGCACCTTGTACACCAGCCTGGCGAACGTTGCTCCGGCGTTCCTCAGGCCAAAAGGCATCCTGTGGTGGCAGAAAGTGCCGAACGGCGTGATGAAGGCGGTCTTGGCGATGTCGTCTGGATTCATGTGGATCTGGTGGTAGCCAGAGTAGGCGTCCAGAAAGCTCATGAGCTCGCAGCCAGCTGTCGAATCAACAAGCTGGTCGATTCGCGGCAAGGGGAAGTCGTCCTTCGGGCAAACCTTGTTGAGGTCCGTGAAATCAACGCACATGCGCCACTTGCCGTTCGACTTCTTGACCAGGACCAGGTTCGCCAGCCACTCCGGGTGGTCGATCTCTTTGATCACCCCGGCCTTGAGAAGTTTTTGAACTTCGGCTTTCGCTGCTTCTTGGCGATCGGCAGACATCTTGCGTAGCTTTTGCTTTCTTGGCCTGGCGTCCGGCTTGACGGCCAGGCGATGCATGATGAGGTCAGGCGAAACACCTCCTACTTCGCTTGGGCTCCAGGCGAAGATGTCAAGGTTTCTCTTGAGTACTTCTAGGATTTTCCTAGCTTCCTCTTCGCCTAGATCACCCCCCAGCCGGACAAACTTCGCTGGGTCCGCCTCGCTTACTTGCACCTTGACCACCTTGCCATGAGGAGCTGGCTTCGGCATGCGATTAACGTGCGGTTCGGCTTCCACGTTGTTTACCGCCCTGCTGACCACGGCTAAGTCGCCTTTCGGCGCAACCGACGGTTGAAGCTCCTTGACAACAATCACCCCTGCCGGACCTGGCATTTTGAGCTTGAGGTAGTTGTGGTGGGAGATGGCTTCAAACTTGTTCAGGGTTGCGCGGCCGAAGATGGCGTTGATGCTGTACGGGTTGTCGACAACGTCGAACAATATCTGCTCCTCGCGTCTACCCTCGCCCGTGCCGAAAGCGACTTTCAAACGCGCCTGGCCGAGAACTTGAACCGCCTCGCCACCGAAGCTGCGAAGCGAAGCCAGCGCTTGAGTGAGGGACGACGTCGGCAGCCCCATCCTGGCGTACGCCTGGGCGAAGATGACATCGGCCGAGCTACCCCCATCGACCAGAATGCGTCGGACTTCGAAGCCAGCCACCTCAGCCGAAATCACCAGGGGGTCCTGATGTGGGAACAGCACCCCTTCGGCATCTTCTGGCCCGAAAGAAATTTGCTGGCCCAGGTACTCTGGGACACCTTCGCCCGTGGCAGTGATGTTGTGCACCGTTCGTAGCTGCGACTTCATCTGCCGCTTCGACGGCTGGACTGGTGGATTGGCCCATGTGATTACTTGAATAATTCGGTGCTGCACGTCGTGGTGCTGTTCGGCTGGAGGTGACTGTTCCCGGGCCGCCTCGCGAGGCGCTTCGACAGCGGCACCCTAATGTGGCCTTGGTTCATGGGCGTTGTTTCGCTGGCGGATGTTTCGGCACTGCTCGGTGGTGTGCGAAGACCGCCCATGATAGGCGCAATAGAGGTCTTTTCTGACCTTCTTGCGAACAGGCTGCTGATGGCTGCCGCCCTGTTGGGCGTCGAACTCCTTGCGGAGGGCCTGCACTTCTTCGACAGCCATCACCGCCTTGCCGGTTCGGTCGGTCCTGAACTTCCTCCATGTCATGGGAGCTTGGCCTTGCCGGGGTGATTGCCCCTGGTTCGCCGGCTGGGGCTGGCGGACGGCGGGGGGAGGCGTTTCGACGACTTGCGCTTGCATGTGGGCCTGGGCCACAGCGATAGAGGCTTTGTCGTACTCAGCTTGAATCGTCTGCCTTCGCTTGGAGTCCTCTTCGCCCCGCGCGTACCCATCGATGATGCGAAGCAGGTGTTCGAGAGTTTCCGGCACCTTGTTCGCGATCTTCCTTGTGAGTTCACCCTCGAGCAGCCCGGCCGAAGCGGCGTTGATAACGGATGCTTCCGTTATATCTTGAACTTGGCACCAAGCTTCCGAGAAGCGACGCATGTACTCTCGTATCGATTCGCCCGGCCTCTGGCGAATGCCGAGCAAATGCTGCTGTGTCTTCGGCTCCTCGTAGGTGCCTCGAAAGTTAAGGATAAAAACATCGTGCAATTGCTCCCATGAATAAATGCTATTGGATGGCAGATTGAAATACCAAGAACGGGCGATGCCGTCTAGAGAGAGATGGATTACCTTCGCCTTGGTGTTTTCATCACCGTGAGCAGCTTCAATCGCGGACTCGTAGATTGAGAGGAACTCTTTTGGGTCTGTTTCGCCCGAGTACCGCGGAAGAGTGGGAATTTGAACTGTGGTGGGATCGGACGATTTTTGATCCCCCCACTCAGCGGCAGCCCCTTTTCGCCCCCTGCCTTGCCCTCAGTGCCCTGCAGCGAAGGCCCGCTTGGCTGTGGATACGGCGTGGTGAAAGGTGAAGCGATGACTTGGGGGAGCGGCTGGGCTGGGGCGTTCGGTGGCCCACTTCCAAACGGTGGCGCTTGGGTGGTGTTGTAGAAGTCGAACTGTTGCCCCCGATTACAGGGCGAAGCCTCCGGCCCGGGTTGGTTCGATGGTAGCCACCTTGAAGCGCCTTGGCCGGAGCTTCCCTCCGGCTGGGCCGAAGGGGTTGTGCTTGAGATGTGGGGTTGGTTGAGCTGTTGAAGGAAAGCTTGAAGCTGTGCCTGCAGTGCCGAGGCCCCCTCCGCCATTGCCTGTGACATTTGACCGGGCGGAGTGTGTACCTGAATCGTGGTTGGCCGAACCGGCGCTTGCTGATAGGCTTGAGGCGGGATGTAACCTGCCGAACACTGGAGGGCGATCTTGGCTTGTCGTGCCGTTTCGTGCGCCTGCTGCAACTCCTGCATCTGGCGAAGCATGTCCTGGAGTCGCGCCATCTTCTGCCGCATGGCCTCCATGTTTGCTTCGGCTTGTACGTCAAGGCCGAGGTCGGCTTACGCAGCGGCGATTGTTGTCGAAGCCGGCTGGGTTACCGAAGGGATTTCCAGTACTTGCGCCGCCGAAGTGGTCGGGGCCGAAGGCGGTGGTTGCGGCGTGGGCGCCGAAGTCGCCGATGCAGCCGCCACCTCGGCAGGCGCCGAAGGCTCCGTGCCTTCGCCGGCGGCCATCACCTCTTCGGCTACGCCTTCCTTTGGGTTTGCAACCCTCTCTTTTGAGACCTTTTTCGGTGGCATTAACTCTCAGTGGTTTCGCTCGGAGGTCCCCACGGTCGGCGCCAGCTGTTGTCGAAATGGCAACTGCATACGTCGAAGGACGTGGATACTCAACGGTTGTTGGGAAAGTAAAGTGTAATAAATTTTGTATTAAATTCGGATCCCCTTTTACATGGCCCGAGGGGGCTATTTATAACCCTATTACAGATCCTCCTTTTAGGGTTTTAGGGCTATTATAGGGGAATTTACATAGTCACCCTCATAAAGTGGGCCCTTACATCGGTATTCAATGTAATTAAGGCGCGCGAGCCTTCCATGGGCCGTTTGGCGGTTGCTGCCTCCTTAGTCCATGGGCCAGGGTGATTGGGCCGGCCCACTGGATTCCCTTGAATCAGGCCCGTCCTGGCGAAGTCACCTTCCTTCGGCGCATGCCTTCGCCATGCAGCCTTCGCCCAGGCCGATGGGTGCCCAGCGTGACCCTTCGCCCTTCGCCCGTCGCCTCTTTCGCTCTGATGTCTTCGCCACCGGGCTTCGCCTCAACAGCCTTGGGCGCCTGGACTTCGGATCCTTGTCGCCCAGCCAGTTTCGGCAGTCTTGGTCGAAAGGCCTCATGGCATATCGCCAACAATTTCATTTTTCTTTTCAGACATCAGATTCTCCTCCTCCTCTTATCAGCCGAAGTGGCAAGCCAATAGAATATGCTGCAGCCAAACTTCCTAACGGCTTGGGCTAGTTCCCTCTGTCATCGGCTTCAATGCCCCCAAAACCACTACCCTGCTCCAGGGCCAACTCAGGGAGCCGATGCAGACAGGTGACAAGTGCAAAAGAACCAAGCAAGCTGCTGTCAAGCCATCACATTTGAAGAAACCAATCAAAAAGCAAAAGAAGGCTGCTGATACAGAGATTCTTTTGGACCAAGAAGTGGATGAAATTCTGAAAGAGATTGAGATGGAAGAGGCTATCGATGAAGCTGTTGCTCAAGTCAGCGAAACGGTCGAAGTTGCCACACCTAGAGCCGATACCCCTCCTGCAGTCCAATCTCAAACCGCCAAAACTCCAAGTCCTCCAAAACAACCACAGGTAAAAGGAATTCTTAACAGCCATCTTCTCCTTCCATAACTCATGCAATGTCTTAACTCAATTATCTCCTTTAGCTGAAAAAGAAACAGATTGCTGCTAGGAAGAAGCCAGCTCCACCACCAGTATCGGTAATTTTAATTAATTCAAATTTCAACCTTATTTCCAGCCGATACTGATTGACACTTATTATTTCAGCCTCCTCAACCCTCATCTCCTCAACAAATCTCAAGTTAGCGCACTCCATCGGCCACAGCCAGCCGACACAATGAAGAGATTGCTACCACAGCTCCAGCTCCTCAAATTCCTGTAAGTATTTTTAAACTTATATCTATCGGCTGATCTTCAACACCATCATCTAACAATATCCTCTTTGTTTTCGGGTCTTAGCCGATATGTTCTCATTTGACATCAGGCAATTTCTGGATGAAGAGGAAGAAGAAACAACCATCAAGACTATCTCCCCCATGTCTGAAGACCTAAAGAAGAGCCTAACTGACATCGCAGATCGGCTTAGTGCTTCTCTAGATGCACTGGTTGTGAATTGTGGGCTGATCAAAGCGAGATTCGAAGAAATCTAAGATCAGATCCCTGATGAGGTCATTGAGTCAATCTCTCCAGCAGTCTTCCTTGAACAACATCGGTTCAAGTTGGAAAGAGCAAGACAGTGGATCACTGATCGGCTAGAGCGTACTGCTCTTGAAGCTAATGTCTAGTCCAGCCGACAGCAAGTTAGTGATGAGAAAATCAAACTTGATGAACTAGAAGCTAGTCCAAGCTCTACTCAACAAAAAATTGAGATGTTGAAAAAGAAAGAAGCCGATTTGCTGCAACAACTTGAAACTTGCAGGGCTGAGATCGCATCTGAAGAGCAGAAATTGATTAATCTGCCTGAAGCAAACGAGGCTCAAAAATTAAAGCTGAAGAAATTTGTAAAGCACTTGTCATCCCTGAGCAAAGCTCTTAAGCCGATTCCGGGCACAAATGCAGCCGATGCTCAAGCTATTGATGAAGTAGAGCAAATCAGGCAAAGAGCAGTATCGGCTATCCAGAAGTACTTGGCTTAATGTAATGACCAAACAATCTTTAAACAATATTACTGTAATATATATATATATATCCGCCATCGAGTCAACTTATACTTAAGTGTGATCTGTTATCGGCCATCGAGCCGATACATAATATTCTTCTAATGTTTCCTTGTCTTGTCTTGTGTAAATGTGCTCAAAAATTTTCAAAAATTTCCAACTTTTATCCTCCATGCCCCCCAAGTTTGTATTAGGGAACACAACGCTGCAAACTTATATGTCTAAGGGCGATAAAAATATCGGCCATCTAAAGTTGATGTAAACACATCGGCTGTAAACCATAGATCGGCATAGCTCAGCCGATTATGAGCCAATCCAAACACTTGGGTAGTATTTCTTCAAATATTTTCCCTTGAGTGCTCAACAAAAAATTTCTCCATCAAGTCCTTTTAACATATAAGCCCCCTTGGAAATACATTTATGAATCCAAAAAGGTCCTTCCCAATTCGGTGACCACTTCCCAAATTTATTATCTCTTGCTCCTATCGGCAACACCAATTTCCAAATAAGTTCGTCTTCCTCAAAATACTTTGGCACAACCTTTTTGTTATAATGTCTAGCGACCTTTTCTTTGTCCTTTCTAACTTTCTCAAGAGCTCTCAATCTAGATTGAACCAAATCCTTTGACTCATCAACCATTAAATTGTGATAATCATCGGCTGTCAACTCATCTTGTAAAGAGATCCTTTTGGAGCCGATGTTGGTTTCCATAAACCAGTTGATATGGAGGAACTTGAATTGCACCATGACAAGCCATCTGATAAGACCACAATGCCTCTGCCAATATAGTATGCCACTTCTTGGGATATTCTGCAATTTTCCTTTTCACCAACTTAATCAAACTCTTGTTAGATGCCTCAGCCTGCCCATTAGCTTGTGCATAATACGGTGAAGAATTGAACAACTTAATCCCCATGCTGTCGGCAAACTGAACAAACTCATCGGACACAAAAATAGAACCTTGATCAGTTGTAATCGTCTGTGGCAAACCAAACCGGTATATAATATGCTCCCTAACAAACTCAATAGCATCTTTACTGTCAACTTTTTTCAAAGGGATTGCCTCAACCCACTTGGTAAAATAATCAGTAGCAACCAATATGAATTTATATCCTTTGCTTGATGGTGGATTGATCTGGCCGATCATATCAACACCCCAACCTCTAAACGGCCATGGCTTGATAATAGGATTCATAGCCGATGTTGGTGTTCTTTGAATAGCTCCAAATTTCTAGCAATCTTGACATCCCTTATAATATCTAAAACAGTCTTCCAGCATTGTCGGCCAAAAATATCCAACTCTTCTAATCAGCCACTTCATCTTATGAGCCGATTGATGAGTTACACAGATTCCTTCATGTACTTCACACATGACTACCTTTGCTTCCTCAAGACTCAAACATCTCAGTAAAATTCCATCAATCGTCCGATAATATAATGTATCATCCAACAGAACATACTTGAGAGCTTTATATCTTAATTTTCTGGAAACCGATTTAGAAAGATCTTTTAAATATTCAAATATCTCAAACCTCCAATCATCGGCTGGTAGACATACAACTTCTACTTCGATTCCTTGAAAAATAGGCTTATAGCCTGATGCTCCTTGAGCTAAATCATTGGCCTCAACATTCTGCTATCTAGTGATATGCTTCAAAATAATCAACTTGAAAGTCTTCATCAACTCTTGACACTTCTCATTATAGACCATCAGGACATCATTCTTGCATTCATATTCCTCAGATAATTGACTTATCACCAATAATGAGTCACCCATGATCTCGACTGCATCGGCTTCAACCTCTCTCAACAATTATAAGCCTTTTAAAACAGCTTCATACTCAGCTTGATTATTTGTAGAATAAGGCTTGATAGTAAAAGCAAACTGAAAACTTGCCCCCTAGGTGATATAATCACCAAGTCGATGCCACATCCATGAGTGCATACTAATCCATCAAAAAACAAAGTCCATGGCATGATATCAACATGATCAATAGTAGTATCCCTGTGCTCAACTATGAAATCGGCTATCGCCTGCCCTTTAATTGCCTTAGCCGATTCATACCTTAAGTCAAATTCGGATAAAGCAAAAATCCACTTCCCAATTCGTCCCTTCAAGACTGGAGCCGATAGTATGTACCGTACTACATCAGCCTTACATAATATTGAGCACTCATTGGAAAGCAGATAATGCCTTAATTTTGTACAAGAAAAATATAAGCACAGACATAATTTCTCCACAGGTGAATACCTTGTCTCCGCATCCAAAATTCTTCTACTCAAATAAAATATAACTCTTTCTTTACCTTCAACCTCTTGGATCAAAACTGAGTCGATAGAGTTCTGATCTGCTGACAAATATAGCTTCAAAGGAAGCCCTTTCAGTGGTGGTATGTGAACTGGAGGAGTACTCAAACATTCCTTGATTTCATCTAAAGCTTTTTGCTATTTCTCTCCCCACACAAACTCTTGATCAGCCTTAACAATGGTGTAAATGGTTCTATTCGGCCAGACAAGTTTGATATGAAACGCCGAACAACTGCTGGAGGTTTTATTTCCTTAATTGCTTCAATACTCCTCTGAGATATCTCAATCCCTTGGTCATGTACCAAAAACCCAAGGAATTGTCCAGCCGATACACCAAAAGCACACTTAGTTGATTCATCTTCAACCCATATTTCCTTCCTCTTTCCAATACTTGTCTTAAATCGTCTATATGTTCATCAATTTCCTTAGATTTGACCACCACATCATCAATATAAATTTCTATCAACAGGCCGATAAGATCATGAAAGATATAATTCATTTCTCTTTGATATGTGTTGGCAGTATGCCATGAGGCCCTTCGACCAAGCCTGCCGAAACCAGCCAAGCAGTAAGGATCCGAACTCTAGACGCCCAAGACCTCTTGAGGTGAAGCCTGGTGGCGAAGACATCAGGGCGAAAGAGACGATGGGTGAAGAGTTACACCGGGCTCCCACCAGTCTGGGCGAAGGCTGCATGGTGAAGGCATGCACCGAAGGAGGATGACTTCACCAAGACAGACCTGATCCAAGGAGATCCAGTGGACCGGCCCAATCACCCCGGCCCATGGACCAATGAGCCAGTAGTCGCTAGGCGGCCCATTGAGGGGCCGTACACCTTAATTACATTGAATACCCATATAAGGACCCCTTTATGAGGGTGACCACGTAAATTCCCCTGTAATAGCCCTAAACCCTAATAGGGGATATGTAATGGGGTTATAAATAGCCACCTAGGGGCATGTAAAAGGGGATCCCAATTGAATACAAAATTTATTACACTTTACTTTCCCAACAACTGTTGAGTATCCACGTCCTTCGACATACGCAGTTGTCGTTTCGACAACAGCTGGCGTCGACCGTGGGGAACTCCGAGCGAAACCACTGAGAGCGAATGCCACCGAAGAAGGTCTCAAAAGAGAGGGTTGCAAACCCAAAAGAGAGCTTAGCAGAAGAGGCGATGGCCGCCGACGAAGGCGCGGAGCCTTCGGCTCCCGCCGAAGTGGCGGCAGCGCCGTCGGCTTCGGCGCCCGCGCCGCAAGCACTAACTTCGGCTCCGACCACTTCGGTGAAGCCGGTACCAGAAGTCCCTTCGGCAGCTCAGCCGGCCTCGATTACGCTCGCCGCTGCGCAAGCCGATCCCAACCTCGACGCGCAAGCCGAAGCAAGCATGGAGGCCATGCGGCAGAACATGGCGCGACTCCAAGACATGCTTCGTCAGATGCAGGAGCAGCAGCAGGCGTACGAAGCAGCGCGCAGGCCTTTCATCAAGCGCCGGTACATGCCCCTCCGCTACAGGCCGCGCAAGGACCAGTGTGCTTCCCCAGCCAGCCTTCGGCCGCAGCGGTGCACCCGCATCCTGGCGAGCGGCCGCAAGTTCGGCCGGCCACGATCCAAGTACACTCTTCGCCACCTAGCCAAATATCACAAGCAATGGCGGAGGGGGCTTCGGCCCTACAAACTCAGCTTCAAGCTTTACTTCAACAGCTCAACCAACCCCACAACATCTCAAGCACAACCCCTTCGGCCCAGCCGGAGGGAGGCTCCGGCCAAGGCGCACCAGGGTGGCTGCCGTCGAACCAGCCCGGGCCGGGGGCTTCGTCCAGGGGTCAGGGACCACAGTTCGACTTCTACAACACCACCCAAGTGCCATCGTTCGGAAGTGGGCCACCGAACGTCGTAGTCCAGCCACACCCCCAGGCCATCACTTCGCTCTTCGCCACGCCATATCCGGAACCGAGCGGGCCTTCGCTGCAGGGCACCGTGGGTAAGGCCGGGGGCTGCCATTAAGCGGGGGAATCAAAAGCCGTCCGATCCCGCCTCAGTTCAAATTCCCACCCGTTCCGCGGTACTCGGGCGAAACAGACCCAAAAGAGTTCCTCTCAATCTACGAGTCCGTGATCGAAGCCGCTCACGGTGATGAAAACACCAAGGCGAAGGTAATCCATCTCGCTCTGGACGGCATCGCCCGTTCCTGGTATTTTAATCTACCATCCAATAGCATTTACTCATGGGAGCAATTGCGCGATGTTTTTATCCTCAACTTTCGAGGCACCTATGAGGAGCCGAAGACGCTGCAGCATTTGCTCGGCATTCGCCAGAGGCCGGGCGAATCGATACGGGAGTACATGCGTCGCTTCTCGCAACACCGCTTCGGCTGGGCTGCTCGAGGGCGAACTCACAAGGAAGATCGCCAACAAGGAGCCGCGAACTCTCGAGCACCTGCTTCGCATCATCGATGGGTACGCAAGGGGCGAAGAAGACTCCAAGCGAAGGCAGGCGATTCAAGCTGAGTACGACAAAGCCTCCATCGCTGCGGCTTAGGCCCAGATGCAAGCGCAGGTCCTCGAACCAGCTCCCCCTGCCGTTCGCCAGCCCCAACCGGCGAACCAGGGGCAGCCGCCCCGACAAGGCCAAGCTCCCATGACGTGGAGGAATTTCAGGACCGACCGAACAGACAAGGCGGTGATGACTGTCGAAGAAGTACAAGCCCTCCGCAAGGAGTTCGACGCCCAGCAGGGTGGCAGCCATCAGCAGCCTGTTCACAAGAAGGTCAGAAATGACCTCTATTGCGCCTATCATGGGCGGTCTTCGCACACCACCGAGCAGTGCCGAAACATCCGTCAGCGAATCAACGCTCAAGAACCAAGGCCGCATCAGGGTGCCGCCGTCGAAGCGCCTCGCGAGGCGGCCCGAGAAAAGTCGCCTCCAGCCGAACAACACCAAGACATGCAGCGCCGAATTATCCAAGTAATCACAAGGGCCGACCCACCCGTCCAGCCGTCGAAGCGGCAGAAGAAGTTGCAGCTGCGAACGGTGCATGACATCACTGCCACGGGCGAAGGGGTCCCAAAGTACTTGGGCCAGCAAATTTCTTTCGGGCCAGAAAATACTGAAGGTGTGCTGTTTCCGTATTAAGACCCCCTGCTGATTTCGGCTGAGGTGGCCGACTTCGAAGTCCGGCGCATTCTGGTCGATGGAGGTAGCTCGGCCGATGTCATCTTCGCCGAGGCATACGCTAGGATGGGGCTACCAACTTCGGCCCTCACTCAAGCGCCGGCTTCGCTTCGCGGTTTCGGCGGTGAGGCGGTGCAAGTTCTCAGCCAGGCGCGGTTGAAGGTTGCTTTCGGCACGGGCTAAAGTAGACGCGAAGAACAGATACTGTTCGATGTCGTCGACATCCCGTACAGCTACAACACCATCTTCGACCGTGCAACCCTGAAGAAGTTTGAAGCCATCTCCCACCACAACTACCTCAAGCTCAAGATACCAGGTCCGGCAGGGGTGATTGTTGTCAAGGGGCTTCAACCCCCTGCTGCGCCGAAGGGTGACTTGGCCGTGATCAGCAGGGCGGTGCATAGTGTGGAGGCCGACCCGCGTGTTAACTGCGTGCCAAAGCCAGCCCGTCATGGCAAGGTAATCAAAGTGCAAGTAAGCGGGGCGGACCCGGCAATGTTTGTCCAGCTGGGGGGCGACCTAGGCGAAGAGGAAACTGGGAAAATCCTAGAAGTACTTAAGAAAAACATCGACATCTTCGCCTGGAGCCCCAGTGAAGTGGGAGGTGTTTCGCCAGAACTCATCATGCATCGCCTGGCCGTCAAGCTAGACGCCAAGCCAAGAAAGCAGAAGCTGCGCAAGATGTCCGCTGATCGCCAGGAAGCGGCGAAGGCCGAAGTGCAAAAGCTTCTCAAGGCCGGGGTGATCAAGGAGATCGACCACCCGGAGTGGCTGGCGAACCTGGTCTTAGTGAAGAAGTCGAACGGCAAGTGGCGCATCTGCATCGATTTCACGGACCTCAACAAGGTTTGTCCGAAGGATGACTTCCCCTTGCCGCGGATCGACCAGCTTGTTGATTCGACGGCTGGCTGCAAGCACATGAGCTTCTTGGATGACTACTCCGGCTACCACCAGATCCACATGAATCCGGACGACATCACCAAAACCGCCTTTATCACGCCGTTCGGCACTTTCTGCCACCTCAGGATGCCTTTCAGCCTGAGGAACGCCGGAGCAACGTTCGCCAGGCTGGTGTACAAGGTGCTTTGCAAGCAGCTGGGGTGAAACGTGGAGGCATATGTCGACGACATCGTCGTAAAGAGCCGCAAGGCTTTCGACCATGCGTCTGATTTACAAGAGACCTTCGACAACTTGCGCACGGCGGGTATGAAATTAAACCCAGAGAAATGTGTTTTTGGAGTTCGCGCTGGCAAGTTGTTAGGTTTTCTTGTTTCTGAGAGGGGCAACGAGGCGAACCCCGAGAAAATTGATGCCATTCAGCAAATGAGGCCACCGTCGAGCGTACGCGAAGTACAAAAGCTCGCGGGCCGAATTGCGGCACTCAGTCGTTTTCTCTCAAAAGCAGCCGAAAGGGGCATGCCATTTTTCAAAACCCTCCGGGGCGCAGGGAAGTTTAGCTGGACCCCCGAATGCCAGGCTGCATTCGAAGAGCTAAAGCAATATTTGCAAAGCCCACCCGCCCTGGTCAGCCCAACAACAAGAAGCGAAATGCTGTTATATCTAGCGGCTTCGCCAGTGGCGGTCAGTGCGGTCCTAGTCCAGGAGATAGAATCAGGGCAGAAACCGGTGTACTTCGTCTCCAAATCCTTTCAAGGGGCGAAGACGAGGTATATTCAGATGGAAAAGCTCGCTTATGCCCTGGTGATGGCTTCGCGCAAGCTCAAGCATTACTTCTAGGCCCACAAAATCACAGTGCCTTCGCAGTACCTTCTGGGCGAAGTACTCCGGGGCAAGGAGATCTCTGGCAGACTCAGCAAGTGGGCAGCGGAGTTATCCCCCTTCAACCTGCATTTCGTGGCATGCACCGCCATCAAATCCCAAGTCCTGGCCGAATGGACACCAGCGTCCGCTCCCGAACCTCAGCCTGTCGAACAGCGTTGGACAATGCACTCCGATGGCTCGTGGTCACACAGGTGGGCGGGCGCCGCGGCCGTGCTTATTTCGCCGGGGGCCGTGCTGATTCGGTATGCCGCAAGGCTGCAGTTTGACACAACCAACAACACGGCGGAGTACGAAGCGGTGCTGCTGGGCTTAAGGAAGGCGAAAGCGCTAGGGGTTCGGCGCTTGCTCATCCGAACAGACTCCAAGCTGGTGGCCTGGCATGTTGATAAATCTTTTGAAGCAAAAGCTGAAGGAATGAAAAAATATTTGGAGGCTGTTCGGTCGATGGAAAAGTGCTTCGCCGGGATAACGGTCGAACACCTACCTAGAGGACAGAATGAGGAGGCGGACGCCCTGGTGAAATCTGCTGCCTACGGGGGACCGCATTCGCCAGACATCTTTTTCGAGGTCCTGTATGCCCCAAGTCTGCCCAAGGGAACTGAGGATGTCATGGCCATAGACCAGACAGATCCGGGCAAAGACCCAGAAGACTGGCGAACACCGTTCGTGAAGTACCTCAAGGATGGCTGGCTCCCGGATGATGAAGCGGAGGCAAAGCGCCTGCAAATCAGGGCTAGGCAGTACAAGCTGGTTTCAGGGCAGCTGTATCGCTCTGGAGTGCTCCAACCTTTGCTTCGCTGCATCTACATCGCCAAAGGTGAAGAAATGGTAAAGTAAATACACCAGGAGCTCTGCGGGGCACACCAGGCCGTGAGAAATGTTGCCTCCAAGGTGTTCCACCCGGGAGTATATTGGCCCACTATGCTGAAAGTTTGCGTTGCACAGGCCAAAAAGTGCGAAGGCTGCCAGCGACATGGCCGAAGCCAAACCGCACCGCAATATGAGCTGCAGCCGATCGCACCAATTTGGCCCTTCGCCAGGTGGGGGCTTGACATCATCGGCCCATTCCCAATAGTGTGAAATGGGTACAAGTTTGCAATTGTGGCCATTGAATACTTTTCGCGCTGGATCGAGGCCGAACCACTCGGCACGATCACTTCGGTGGCAGTACAGAAGTTTGTCTGCAAAAACATCATTTGCCGTTTCGGAGTTCCAAGGGAATTCATAACAGACAATGGCAAGCAATTCGACTCTGACAAGTTCAGAGAAATGTGCAAGGGGCTAAACCTGGAAATCAGGTTCGCATCGGTCGCGCACCCACAGTCGAATGGGGCAGCCGAACGTGCAAATGGCAAGATCTTGGAGGCACTCAAGAAAAGGCTCGAGGGGGCAGCGAAAGGCAGATGGCCAGACGAAATGTTGTCTGTCCTTTGGGCCCTCCGAACAACTCCCACAAGGCCAACCAAGTTTAACCCGTTCATGCTCCTCTACGGAGACGAAGCGATGACCCCAACAAAGCTAGGGGCTAACTCACCAAGGGTGATGTTCTCTGGGGGCGAAGATGGGCGCGAAGTGTCGCTCGAACTCCTGGAGGGGGTACGAGTCGAAGCACTGGAACACATGAGCAAGTACGCCACAAGCACTTCGGCAACCTACAACTAAAGGGTTCGCCCAACAGAGCTCCTGCCAGGCCATCTCGTCCTGAGGAAAAAGGCGAACCCAGTAGCGATTGGGAAGCTTGAGTCAAAATGGGAGGGGCCATACCTTATCAAGCACAGGTCAAGGACGGGCTCTTTTCGCCTAGCAACACTGGAGGGCAAAGAGTTCGATCACTCGTGGAACACTGCTTCACTCAAGCGTTTCTATGTCTAGAGAGGGTGGCACCCTGTTCGCCAACATGTAAAAATATACATATTGCTACGTAGCTTTTCGGCACCCGCCGTTTTGTAAGCCTTTCGGCAGAAAAATACAAGAAAAAAGGAGAAAATGAAAAAAGAAAAAAAACTGGACGTAGGGCTATTATCCACCCTGGAGGCCCAAACCAGTATAAAATTTCTGTGTCTTTCGCCTTTTTTACTTATGTGCATGATAATTCGTGGAAAAACCTCAAGGCAAACGCCTGATCAGCGAAGGTGCCAGGGGGGCGAAATGAATCGGCCGAAGCATCGCTCGCCGAACATTGAAACCGCGACGGCTTGTTTCGGAACATAGAAAAGACCGAACACCGTTATAATGGGTCTACAAAAAATAGGGCCATCGCTAACGTGAAACGCCAAAGATCGACAACGGAAGTCGAAAGCTGAAAAGTCAGCATACCTATTTCGCCAATGCACGCAAAGGGGCCGATACATTACGACCCAACGAAAGCACAAGATGTGATAATGCAGAAAATGGCGAAAAGGAAAAAAGCACACCTTTATTAACTTTGAAAAAACAATTAACAGTACACGTCGTACAAAATGATACAGGCGAAACGATTTACACGTTTTGCTTACAAATAAATCACATCTTCGCCCCCAAAACAGCTACCGAAAGAGTGATCTGACGAACATGGTTCGTCGTCACTACTGACGTTATACACTATCCTAAGGGGAGAGGGGGGCGAAACTACGGAAAGGCTATAGCGGCGTTGGGTGATCGCCTCCTGCCGATCGGACCGTCGATGGTTTCGCCAGAAGCGGGCCATGCCCTCCAGGCGCGCCACGTCGACATGGTCGTAGTCCTCTAGCGTTCGCCCAGGATGGGTTCGCATCCATTAGCAACCTTCACAACTTTGATCGTCATTTCGCGGTAGATAGGCCGAAGCAGGTAACAAGCCTTCGGCAAATTCTTCACCGCGGTAAACTTCTCGTTCCTACTTCGCCAATCCCCAAAAGGGGGCCGAACGCAAAGCTTTCGGCGTCGACCCTGCGGAAATTGGAGAAGTCATGGAAAAGCAAAGTTGGGGCGAACGAACTGGGCGAAAGGACCACTAAAAAACAGTGCAAACATTTCAAACATGTTTCAAACATTTAGAATAGAAACATAACACAAATGGCGAAAACAGTCATATATTCCAAACATTTCGATATCCTAAAATAAGGTAGGCCTTGGCCGTATTTACATGGTTCGCCCTATGCAGCGAACATCGAAAGTGAAAAAAAAACAAAATTACAAGAAAACGGGCGGAGGGCCTCACACCTCTGGGTGGTCTTCGGCTCCACCTCCGCCCTTTTCTGCGGGCTCTTTGCCTTGGTCCGCCGCCTCTGTCTTCGCTAGTTGCTCAAGCAGGTGGGCCTTAGCTGCAGAGCGGCCGTCCTTCTGCCAAAATTGCCTTCGCCAGGCGTGGAGGGCGGACGAAATGTCTTGGGCGTTGACTTCCCAGTCCCCCTTCGCGAAGTCGAGAAACTGGGAGACATGCTCGCACCCGTTTTGCTGTAGCAGTCCCAGGGCGAAGGCCGCTGACACGCGCGCACAGCAGTCGCCGTACGCCGTGGCACAGTAGGAGACTGTGCAGCCAGCCTCCTGGTTCCACTCGCAAAATTCAAGGGCGGAGGTGTTTTCGCCCGGGATACCGCGCGCCTTCCCCCCCATGTCGTTGAGCGCGAGGCGAAGAGTGCGGCAGGCTGCCTTCGCCGATGCAGCCGTCCTCGCCGCCTCGTGAGCAAGGCGTTGGGCCTTCGCCTCCGCTCGGCCCACCTCCTGGCGAAGAGCTTCCATCTGGGGCTCCGTCATGTTATAATAGTCGGTGAGGACAGCCGACTGCCCCCGCTCCTTCGCCAGCTCGGCCTTAGGGCGCTCGATTTCGGCCTTTGCCTCGCTGCCCGCGTCGATCTCGGCTTAAAGGCGTTTATTCTCCGCCTTCACCTCCCGGAGAGACCGGGCGAGCCCCTCCATTTCCAGGCTCTTTCGGCTCAGCTTGTCATCTTTCGCCCGGAGGCGGTTCTTCAAGCCATCGAGCCAGGCCCGCATTGTCCGCTCGGTCGAACAATGAGCCGCAAGGAGCTGGCGAACAAGAAAGGGCGAAAAATGGGTTAGATGTCGAAAGCAAGGGTATAAAAAAAAGAGAGCGCTTATCACAAGGTTGACTTACCCGAACAGTCAGGCTCTTGACAGCCGAGCAACCCTCGTCGAACTCGTTGAGCTCGGCGAAGAGGCTGGGACCGCCAGCCGGTGCAACAATGTTGCTCACCCCCTCCACAAAGGGAATGAGCTCCGCCCTGGTTTTAAAGTCCCCCGGGGCGAAGCGAGGTGCCGCCTGGGAATACTCGGAGTCGGAACCCTCGGCCGTTTTCTTGCCCTTATCAAGAGCAAGCGGCGAAACGGGCCAGCGAACCGGGCTGTTAAAAACTCTGGCGGCCGCCCTCACCACCTGTTCGGCTGAAGCCGAAGCCCCAGCCCCGCCAGCCGCCCCAAGGGAGCCCGAGGGGCCCCGGTTACGCCCCGCGGGCAAAGTAGGAGTCCTGTCGGACGACACCTCGTCGCTAAACGCATTGGCGATGGCGACGACACCCCTCTTCTAGAGGGTGTTCTTCACGGTGCCTCCCTTCGCCGCCCTAGCCGCAGCAATCGCGACTAAGGCCTTGGCGCCTTCCATGTCCTTCCAACGAAGGGGCGAAGAGGCCGACTCCGCCCCAGTTTTGACGCGCTCTGGGCTGGGAGTTGGTGTGTAACCACGCGCCCCAGAGCGGCTATCGCCAGCTTCGTCCCCAGCCTCTTCGGCCACGAACTCAGCCTCCCCCGCCTCCTCTTCAGCGTCGCCCTCGTCTTCGACATCGGAGTCCGCCGAAGCAGGGGCCGTCTGCTTGCGGGGGGCGAATTTTACTTGCCCCCGCGGATGCTTCCGGGACGGGCCAGCTTCGCCATCGGCCTTGAAGGGCTTCGCCCTTGGGGGGAGCTCACCGATGTAAACCCGGTTCGCCCGGCCAGCTGCTTGTCGAGTCAGCAACTGGTTGTATTTGGTGACCGACACGTCGCCGATAAGCCTTCTGGCTTCAGTGTCGGCCTAGGCTAACGACAACACTGAAAAATGACGAATCGCTATGTAAGGGCCGAACAGGAAATATAGAATGAGAAGCGAGAAAGAGATAATAGAAATAAAAACCTACCGTTCGCCCCGGCGGGTAGGATGAGCTTTGGCAGGCCGTTGACCTCTTCGCCTTGGTCAACCTCAACCTGCCATGCCTGTGAAAGGGGGCATATTCGCAGCATGCAGAATTCTTCAACTAAGTCCCGGCAACTTAGCCGGGAGCACACCCTGCGAAGCAGGGCGAACCACGCCTCCAGGGCGCCGCTGACGGTAACCCTCGGCTTCCGGGCCGGTGAGATCACACGGCGTCGCCAGCGCAGGGCCCTCGCCGCTTCGGATCCCGCCTCGAAAGGGATGGAGTGGTAAAACCACTTCGCCATCCAGTGGCGGTCCCACTTCGACATTGCGGCATTGACCGGCCACAAGTCGGCGCCTTCGGGGCGAACATTGAAGTTCACACCCCAAAACGCAGTCTTCCGAGTCCCGGCAGGGGTAACCACCGTCTTCGAGTTGACGGCAGCCGAAAAGATAACGCCGAAGAGGTCGGCGCTGGGCTCGAACCCAGCGGTCCGGCACGCCCAGTCGAATATGGTGATGCGGACCAGAGCCGAAGGGCTCAGCTGGGGCAGCTCCACCTGGAAAAGTCGGAGAATTTCCGGCAACAGTATGTTGCACGGAAAGCGGAGGCTGGCCTCGAAGAAGACGGCGAACACCACCGTCTGGTGTTCGCCAGGTTGCGGCACCTCGACATCCCCAGGGGCGAACGCCTACCCCTCCACCACCAAGCCGGCGTCGACCATCTTCGCCAACTCATCATCATCGATGAGCGAAGCCCCAAAAAAAGCTGTGGTGTCTTCATCGATCTGGCCGGGATCAGGGCCGGTCGCAGCAACTGGGTTCAGCTTGCTGGGAGCCATGGCGAAGCAGAAGTGGGTGGGTGAAAGGTGTTGGCTAGGCGAAGCAGTTCGTTCAAAGTCAGCCGTGAGTAGGAGAAGGAAAGGAAAATGACCGCGGTGAAAATGAGAGGAGTAGCGACGGTGAAAACGGGAGATGAGAATATATAGCCCACCAAACGACGCTTCGCCTTCCCATCCAATCAGGAACGGCCACGTGTCGTGGGGTAGGCGAAACGGTAAAATCCCATGGACCAGGCCGTGCAGCAGCGGGCTCCCAAAAGAAAGGCCCATCACTGTTCGCCACGGCCCCACGACCCATCACTGTTCACTACGGCCCAACAGAGAAATATGAGCCACATCACTGTTCATAGAAGGCGAAGGCCCAACACTGCTCACATTAGGACCGGTCAAAAACAACAAAAGAACACACACAACTGCTCGTGGTGGGCGAAGGCTATACATAAGAACCCTTTTTCGCAAATACACATATCACTAGTTTTTTGCAGGACCCAGGGAAACAGGTTTCGGCAGGAGCATCGGTCGAAAGGGGGCGCCTCATACCATAATACATGGTTTGCACAGTCTCGGCCGAAGCTCCTATCTTACCCTTGCCCGTGAGGGGCTTGTTGGCAGTATGCCATGAGGCCCTTTGACCAAGCCTGCCGAAACCAGCCAAGTAGCAAGGATCCGAACTCTAGACGCCCAAGACCTCTTGAGGCGAAGCCCGGTGGCGAAGACATCAGGGCGAAAGAGACGATGGGTGAAGAGTTACACCGGGCTCCCGCAAGTCTGGGCGAAGGCTGCATGGCGAAGGCATGCGCCGAAGGAGGATGACTTCACCAAGACAGACCTGATCCAAGGAGATCCAGTGGGCCGGCCCAATCGCCCCGGCCCATGGACCAATGAGCCAGTAGTCGCCAGGCGGCCCATTGAGGGCCCGTACACCTTAATTACATTGAATACCCATATAAGGGCCCCTTTATGAGGGTGACCATGTAAATTCCCCTGTAATAGCCCTAAACCCTAATAGGAGGATATGTAATGGGGTTATAAATAGCCACCTAGGGCCATGTAAAAGGGGGATCCCAATTGAATACAAAATTTATTACACTTTACTTTCCCAACAACTGTTGAGTATCCCCGTTCTTCGACGTACGCAGTTGTCGTTTCGACAACGATATGTAGCACCAGCACTTCGTCGACCAAAAGTCATAACAACCCATTCATACAAGTCGATTGCACCAGGACATCTAAAAGCAGTTTTATGAATATCCTCCTCAGCCATAAAAATCTGGTTATAACCTGCATTACCATCCATGAAGCTAATAATTTTGCTTCTAGATGCTGCATCAACCAATTGAACGGCTATCGGCATTGGGTATTCATCTTTTGGTGTAGCTTTGCTTAAATCCCGAAAATCGATACAAACCCTGAGCTTACCATTTTTCTTGATCACTGGTACTATATTTGAAATCCACTCAGCATATCGGCATGGTCTGATAAAATTAGCATCATAAAGCCTTGTAATTTCAGCCTTGATAGCATCATACATTTCAGCTTTACAACGTCTTGAAAGTTGCTTGTATGGCTGATAGCCTGGTTTGATAGGGAGCCGATGTTCAACAATCAATCGGCTAAGTCCTGGCATTTCATGATATTCCCAGGCAAAACAATCTCTATACTCTTTTAAAAGTGCTATTAATTTACATTTAAACTCTTTTGATAAACCTTTACTAATATATGTCGGCCTAGGCCTGTCATCCGGTCCAATATCTATTTCTTCCAACTCATCGGCCGACATAAATCCTTGTCCTAGCTTACCGTCGAGATCATCTACAGTATCATTTGTATAAAAATTGGAACCCTCCAAGCACCCTCAAAATAACAATTGGGGCTCTCCATCTCCTGTTGGCTGTATGTCATAATCAGAAACTTTTAAGTAATCTCCTTGCCAAACTTTTCCAGATAAGCAATCAATTCCTTCCATCTCCCAAATAGATAAATCGGCACTAGCTATATTGACTGACCTGTCGGCTGACACGATTTCAATTTAGTCTCCTTGCCATTGAATCAGGCTTTGATGCATAGTTCAGGGAATACAACAGTTAGCATGGATCCAATCTCTTCCCAGCAACAGACTATAGTAACCCTTCCCATCAATAACAAAGAATGTAGTAAGAATTGTTTTGCTGCCGATGGTTAAGTCCACATTCAAAACTCCCATGGTTTCAGATGGATTCCCGCCAAAATCTTTCAAAATCATGTTAGTCTTGATCAAATCCTTTGAACTCCTCCCAAGCTTTCTGAAGGTAGAATATGGCATTAGATTAACAGCTGCTCCTCCATCGACCAACATCTTCGACATCGGCTTCCCATTAACAAACCCCTTGACATACAACGTCTTAAGATGCCGATGATCAGTTCCTTCAGGCTTCTCAAAGATAGCTTGTTGTGGAGACAATATCAACTTAGCCGATGGTGACTCATCCACTTGTTCAACAACTAGTTCAACTGCATACTCAGCTGGTAGCATAAAAACCATGTTTATCGAAGATGACATCACCTCTTTGCCCTTGTTCTGAAGATTTTGTTCTGATTGGCTTGGACTTCATCGGCTGACACCACTTTGCTCTTCACACGCCAAACTTACTTTGTTCGCCTTAGCCGATGCTCGATTTCACCCTCGACCTCCTGGAATTGTTCCCTATTCCTCATCCGTTGGACACGTCTTTTCTGGTTCTTGGTAAAAATTCCAGAAGGACACCACTGTGGTTGTACATTTTTATTATCTCTTTGTGAATTATCTTCATGTTGGTCTTGTCTAATCGGCCCAAATCTCTCATGAACTGACAATCTTTTCTGAACTGGCCGATGCATACCTGCGCTCTGTCGGCTTGGTCTTTGCACATATTGGGCATCAGACTCACTACACCCAGGGCAATCTTTCAATAGATGGTAACCTCATGCCCTCATTCTAACAGAATCTAAAAAATTCACAGCTCCAATGAGGATCAAAATATTTCTCATTATCTTGGTGATATGACTCCTCCTCCCTTTGGAGCCTTTTCTGGTGTTTATTAATCATGCCAACTGATTTAATGTTCCTGATGTGATTTTTACCTTCATCGGCCTTTTGGATTCATTAATCTTGATTTTCCCTTGCTCAATAGCCGACTGGATCTGTTACCTGAAAATCTTGCAGTCATTGGTGCTGTGAGATCCTGTATTATGCCACTTGCAATATTTCCTCCTCTACAACTCTTTAGCCGATGGAATCGCATGTCCTGCCGGCAACTGAATCTATTTTTCTTGAAGAAAAGATCAAATATCTTGTCAGCTTTGGTGATATCAAAATCAAATCTTTCTTCTTTACCCGAATTCTTGACCCATTGGCAAACTACTGTCTTCTTGTTCCTTGCCCACTCGGCTGCATTGATTTCTGGATCATCATCTTCGGAATCAGAATCATAGCTGTAGATATTATTAACATTGTTGGTCTTTTTGATAAATTTTCTGGCCTCCTGGAATCGTGTTTCATAAGCTGATACCTTCTGAGCTAAATGAGCTAAACTTTCAAAGTCCTGAGCTGAAAATCTTTCTCTTATCGGTGCCAACAACCCCTGGAACACCAGATCGGCTAGTTGTGAATCAGTCAGAGCCAAACTATAACATTTGTTCCTCACATCTCTGAATCTTTCGATGTAATCTAGCACTGATTCATCTGATTTCTATCTGATAGCTGTGAGGTCTGACAATTTCATCTCCTGAATGCCACTGAAAAAGTACTTGTGGAATTGTTTCTCCAGATCGGCCCAACTTCTGATAGAATTATAAGGTAAAGATGAAAACCAAGTAAATGCCAATCCAGATAAGAAAAGTGGAAATAATCTGACTCTGAGGGCTTCTGTAGCCGATGCTTCCCCACATTGAGCTAGAAATCGGCTAACATGTTCATAAGTCGACACATTATCCTGCCCTGAGAACTTGGAGAAGTCTGGCACCTTGTATCAGTTTGGCA
This sequence comes from Oryza punctata, assembly GCA_000573905.2. Taxonomy (NCBI): domain Eukaryota; kingdom Viridiplantae; phylum Streptophyta; class Magnoliopsida; order Poales; family Poaceae; genus Oryza; species Oryza punctata. Next base: position 14,869,879 of record CM002497.2, read on the forward strand.
ATGGTACTCTATCAAAGTATTCTGGATACAGGTGCCGATACATGTTACCATTATCCTTAGGCTTGAGCCCAAATTGTTCTCTCATCATATCGGCGATCATATCGGCGCACGGCTGTTGTGGTGTTGCTCCACCAACAAGATGAAGGTAATTTGAATTCATCAATAATGGTCAAACAATAAGCTTGATTCTTTTGTTCAGTGATTTAGGCAAACCATTTTGTATGTGGACATATGGAACTGAATGCTGAACCTGAATTCCTAATGCCATGCAATAATCATCGAATACATGAGATTTAAATTCGGCAACGTTGTCCATACGGATTGATTGAATCCTATGTTTAGGGTAACTTGCCTTCAATCTTATAATTTGAGACCTTAGTTTAAAAAAAGCATAGTTTCGTGTCGATAGAAGACACACATGAGATAGTAGCTGCGTCAATCAAAACCATAAAGTACCTGAACGGTGCAGATCTTAGCACAATAGGGCCACTGATATCCCCTTGAATGTGTTCAAGTAATTTAAGTGGTCCGGATCTAATTTTGAGATAAAAGGGTCTCAAAATCATTTTCCTAGTAGCGCACATGTAGTGCATACAAAATCAGAGGATTTCGGACATCTTTCAGTGATCAACTAATGATCAATAGAGTTGCCAATAGTTTTTCTCATCATCCTGATACCAAGGTGCCTAAGTCGATCATGCCAAGTGTGGAAGGCATCAACATTTTGAAAATTACTTTGTACGCAACATGTGCAACGGGTTTAATGTCTGTATAGTACAATCCCGATGTGATAGATGGAATTATCTCGCAAATGCGTTTGCCATATGGGTTTCAATGTGGAACCCATTTTAACGGATATCTCTATAACTTAGTAGGGTATGGGTTTGTAACGCCCTAAAAATTCGACCGACAAAACCGAAGCCCTAAATTACGAACTGCCAAAAATTTTTAAAATAAATCGCATCGTACCGGATTTGTTCGCACTTTTATTTAGGTTCTATGCGGGGATTTAACTAATGTTACGCCTAACAAATAATATACATATTTTAGGAGGGGATTATAACAAATGTATATATGAGTGTAGGTATATGTGGGGATAATGGATACAAGAAAAGTATAGATAAAAAATATATATATATATATAAATGGTAGAAAAATTGTTGCAAACATTAAAAAAATTGGTCACATTAATTTTGCCTACATTTACCAATTTTTAAAACAAATTTTGGTGTAGAAAAACCCTAAATATCTAGCAAACACCCTGGAGGCACTGTTCATTGGCCGCCAGGTGTTCGGCCGTGTCCCCCGGCCTGCGCCCACGCGCCCGCGTGTGCTCGGACCCGCCGCTGCCACGCCCTGGTGCCCCGCACGTCGCCCCGCACCGCTGCCCGCCCGCGCCGCACGCACGCCGGCCGCCCTCGAGCCGCCCCGCGCCGCGCACTCGCGCCGCCCACGGCCGCCGCTCCCGGGCCACTGCCACGCCGCCCGCCACCGCCCTGCCATGCCGTGCCCCGCGCCGCGCGCTGCCCTGCCGCGCCGCACGACCGCGCCGCCCGCTGCGCCGCGCGCGCGCCCACACCCTGCCGCGCCCACGACGCGCGCGCCGCTCGCGCCCACGCCGCGCGCCGCCCTCGCGCCCCGCGCCCGCACGCGTCGTACCGCCGCGCGTCACCGCGCCATGCCGCCGCGCCGCCCCGTACGCGCCACCCCACGCTGTTGCGCCATACCGCCGCGCCGCCTCGTACGCGCCCGCGTCACCGCGCCGTACCGCCGCGCGTCACCACCGTACCGTCCCGCCGTGCGCCATCCGTCGCCGCCCATGCCGCCGCACGTCGCCGCCTCGAGCCGGCCGCCCCCTCGCACTATAAGAGCCACCCGCCCCCTCTCATCTCCCCACACCCGGTAGCCTCCCCTTCCATTTTCCCCCTCGGCTCCCCACATCCCCTCGCCGTCGACGCCGCGCCCAAGCCGCCGCGTGCCTCGCCAGCCGCCACCGCCGGTGAGCCCCCCCTTTCCTTCCTTCCCCTCTTCTTCTGTCGACGGTGAGAAAGAGAGAGGCAGTAGGGAGAGAGAGAAGAGAGGAAAGAAGGAGGAAGAAGAAGGCAGGAACAGAGAGAGAGGAGAAGAGAGAGAGAAAAGAAAAGAAAAGAGAAAATAGAAGAAAAGAAAGGGAAAGAAAAAGGAAAAAAATGAAAATAAAAAAATGGGGAAAGATAAATTAAGGGGTAGGGATTTAATTTTTTGTTTATCTCGAATATAGGTGCTAGATTAATATAAAATTGTGAGTTTAACAAATTAGTAGAATACACTGACATCAATTACTTGGGAGACACGAGTAAAATTAGATCGGATATTTAATTGATATTTAAATTATTTATTTAACTAGATTATTCATTTAGAATGAATTGTCTTTAGCGGGGTACTTAGCCGATTATTTAGATTTTCGTTCGCTAATGTTTCGCTAAATCGATAACATATAACTGGGAGATTAATTACCGGTCGTCTTAAATTGCTATCGTACGTATGCGACCGTTCGTTATCCATTTAAATATCTATTTAGCCGGTATTTAGTTAGTTCCTACTCTAGTTAGGATTATCCGCTAAATTAGCCGTCGCAATTATTTACTCCAACTATGTACCGGATAGGGTTACCTTTTATTATCGGAATCTAATTCGTTCGAGACGCATAAACTAAATCGGATTAATATTTTAATTTGGCTAGTGCTAATGCCTTAGGACAATGGTATTAGAAATCAAAATAGAATCATCCTTAATAAAATAGAGTCAATGTCGTAGTTCAACGCTCGCGCTCGATCTTTTCTGTAAATTGGATTTAGATGGATTTTAAATTGAATTCTAAATGGATTCAATTCTTTCGCACGTAACCATAGACCCCGAGGGAGCTGTGAGTCCGACCGGAGACCAAGGACAACCGGACTTCGAGCAAGGCAAGTCATCACTATCCTTGAGCATGTTGAACCCAAATTGCGAAATTATTTTATTTGCAATGATGAATACCCTTCTTGTTGTTATGCCATGCCTTGAATATTGTTCACCCCATATCCCCTTGTAACCATGTTACGTATGAGTCCCTAGTCAATTATGACAAATGCTTAGTAATGCTATTCTAGAATCATGCATACTCATGTTTATCAAAATGCTATATGCTTGGGCAATTACCTTTGGGAAGGTAATTGAGATGCGGCATGTGGAGACATGAGCGCCACATTGCCATGATATGATGACATGATTTGTGAAAGGAGAAATGAAACTAAACAACTGTTTTCGACCGGGGCGGATGGTGGATTTGGGTGGTATCTGGAAAAGGCTAGTACCGTCCCCGGTCAGTTAAGGACCGAGCCATGAAGTTAAGCATGAAACGACCCTCGTACAACCGCACTTCTCGGATGGGTATAGACCTAGCGGACTAGATAGCCGAGCAGAGGCAGTATCCTTGCATAGATGGTTCACCCCCGTGTGTGAGGCAGGTTCGCTACGGTGGGGCAGCCGTTGAGGTAGGGTCGCGATGCGTGCCCTACGTCGGTGTCACCATTGGTAGGACTGCCACGTGTGTGAGAGTGAGAATCTAAACTTAAACTATAAATTATAAACTTTACGTGCGTGTGAGACTTCCCTTCCCGGGAGCGCCAGAACTCCTCTCGCTGCTAGAAACAGATACGCCTAGAGTGCATGAGGATGATAGTTCATGGATCGGGTACTGCCAATGCAAGGTTATCGAAATGCTTTGCCGTGATGCGTCTCATGTGTTGGGACGAGGCTCATGTGTTGGGCAGTCGCGGAGTGCGGGTAAAGTGTACATCCACTGCAGTGTGAGTAAACCAAATCTATTCGAATAGCCGTGCTCGCGGATATTGAGCACCGGGACATGTATTACACTTGGCTAGACTCTAAACTTTTAACCTGTGTGGGATGGGTTATTGCATGATGAATTTTATGCTGTTGGAGCCACTCCCTGAGAGCAGGGAAGGTGGGCGTCCACAGAAAACCATGACGACCAACGGCGGGAAGCCATCCTTGGGATCACAATGGATGGTAGACAGAACCGTCGTTGTTTAAGTTAAACTCTGGTATTAAAACTTGACCAGTTATGCTAGGTCTTAGGTTTGTGAAAATGATTGCAAAACTAGCTTTATGCAACTGAGCCTTTGCCTTGCCTTGAATAAAAATCCTTCATATGCATCGTTGTTGTGGTGACTTGCTGAGTACGGTTGGTACTCACCCTTGCAATTATAAACTTCATCAGAAGCCGAAGATGACACCGCGGAAGATCCATACGCCTACTACGAAGAGGATGCAGAAGATGAGGGTGCCCACTAGGTCTAGAAACGGTCGTTGCCTGTGGCAATGACAATGCCGCTGCCTTCGCTCCGCTACTTATCTATATTCTGCTTTTCGACTGTATTCCGGACCGCTTGGTCCTTTGTTCTAAGACTACGCCTTCGGGCTTATGATGTAATAATTCGTACACGACGCGTATGTATGCGCTTTTGGTAAATCAACTATGTATCGTGTGTGCCAAACTACTTGATCCAGGGAAATGGCACAGATTACACGAGTGATTCCTGTTGCAAAATGGGGGTCTTTACAGAGTTGGTATCAGAGCCATACGACTGTAGGAAAGACCAAATGGCGCCCCACCCTAAGGTAGATGGTCAAGGGAGAGATTCCCAAATAGGAATATTTTCACAAAATCTACTTTCGCAAAACCAAATGCATTTTTCCTTAATTCATATCTACTTCTTTGCAAAATGAGTTTTACTTTTACTAATCTTAAACTTTCTTAAAAATAGATGGCAGATTCGAGTGCATCTTGGGAGTTGGACCTGCCCCACTCAGAGGGATATGTCGTGGAGTTACACAGGATGATGAGGTGTTTGAGGTACCCGAGGATCCCTACCTACCAGGTGAGGCAGATTGGAGCAGCCTGGGAGGCTAGAGTGGTGGTTGAGTCCCGAGTTCCTTCAGAGGCAGGCCACTGGTTCAGGACACGCTATTGTCGCTACACGCCAGAGACCGCGATGTAGGATGCTGCCCGGGAGGCCTTTCTTCGACTCAGCTCGATCCACCGATCTGAGTTGGCGACCACAGAGTTTGCCCACCACCCGTTCCGAGAGGAGGACAGCTCCGTGTGCACCGTCCGGGACACCCCCTGTTGTTACAACCCGATGGTGACCCGACTGTCCCGATGGGCGGAGGCTGTCGACGACTGCTACGAGATGGCTCTGTTGGAGATAGACGAGCAGCACAGGCATCTGATTGAGCTGGAGACCGAGGTGGCTGACCTCACAGTGCAGCACCATCAGCTTGAGGAGGAGCACCAGACCCGGGGCAGTGAGATAGACTCACTGAAGACACAGCTCCAGGCTCGCAGCGACCAGTTGCAGCAGCTGTCAGGTCAGCAGGATGAGCATCGCAGGATGATGGATACACTCGAGGAGCAGCTGAGGGTGAGTCAGGAGCACGTTAGTCAGCTTGCAGAGCAGCTCAGAGCCACCACAGTCAGTGCCACTGGGGCTTCCACTTCCGCAGCAGTTGGGCAGGACCGCTACTTCTTCCTCCCCCCACCATACCCGCCAGCGTTCCACTCACTGGTGGATGCCCTAGCCACCGAGTCAGCACCCTACCTGATAGACCCTACAGTGATACAGTCGCCAGTTGGAGAGCCAGCCCCTGCTACTTCCCCACCACTAGGGTCTTGCGTAGAGACCCCGATCCAGGATGACTCCGGGGCAGAGGATGAGGACGACCCAGAGGAGATAGAGCCGCACATCATCGACCCCTTAGAGGACGAGACTCCTGCCTACCGCATCACCTTCGCCGGTGGCCCTCGCACCCGCAGCACGGCTCGCAAGAGCACACGACCACCGCCCAAGAGGACCAAGCCAGATCCAGAGGCTACCACCTCCGAGCTGGGAGGGCTCAGGTTCGTGCCTGCCAGCGACTACCCACTACCTGCGCCAGGATCCTGCGGATGGCTGGATGACTAGACTGGGTATCCACTACGGCTCCGATCTCGCTGGGATGGTTTTTGGAGAGCGAGACACCGTTACCCCCCTATGTATGTCAACGAGTAGTTTGTCGTAGTTCGATCATTGTAATGTTTGAACCTTATTTGGACTGCACACGTATGCAGTCACTTGTGTCTGGGTTTGTGAACTCTATGATGTTTTTATGAAATGTTATTGTTGTGTTGCAAATGAGTTTATTCCACCATGCTTACCAAACAAAGTTCACATCAAAAACAACTCCCCGATCGGGATAGAATCGTAGGGATTGGTTCGAGGAACGGAATACTTACCCAACTAATCCACACAGATGGCCAGCCGACGCCGGACAACAAACAACAATGAGGGAGCCCCTGAACCCGACCTAAACACTTTAACCGGAATTATGGCCGCACAGACCCAACTCCTGCAAGCCATCGCGAACAATCAAGGCAATCGTGGGGGATCAAGCTTTTGGGAATTCATGAGAACCAAGCCACCCACATTCGCCGCAGCAGAAGAGCCAATGGATGCTGAGGATTGGCTGCGTATCATTGAGAAGAAGCTGACCCTCGTACGAGTGAGAGAGGTAGATAAAGTGATTTTCGCAGTGAATCAATTGGAAGGACCAGCCGGAGACTGGTGGGATACTTATAAGGAGGCACGAGAAGAAGATGCCGGCGAACCTACCTGGGAGGAATTCGCTACCGCCTTCCGCGACAACTTCGTGCCCGCCGCAGTGATGCGCATGAAGAAGAATGAGTTCAGGAGACTGCGTCAAGGGAATACCACCGTACAGGAATACCTGAACCGTTTTACTTAGCTGGCCCGTTATGCAACTGGAGACCTTGCGGACGAGGAAGAAAAGGTTGACAAGTTTATTGAAGGATTGAACGATGAGCCGCGTGGGCCCATGATAGGGCAAGATCATGACAACTTCCAGAGTCTCATCAACAAGGTGGTTAGACTGGAAAACGATCGGAAGATCGTGGAGCACAATCGCAAAAGAAGGCTTGCTATGAATCGCCCGTCTCAAGTTGCGTCTCAGCGACCCAAAGGAGCTACCTCGTCGGGATGGAAACCCGCGATAGCGACTGTCAACCGCTCCGCTACACCAAGCACTTACAACAGGCCGGTTGCTGCCTAGACTCGCACACCTGCGCCAAACCAGGCTACTACCGGGATAAAAAGGCCGGGAAGCTGTTTTAACTGTGGAGAATATGGGCATTTCGCCAACAAGTGCCCGCATCCCAACAAGATGCCTATCCGCACCGGAGCCAATGCCACAACAATCCAAGGAACTGCTACCCCAACAGCCGGGAGAGGACTGTTCAGGACACCGCAGACAGGCAGGATCGCGACCGGATTCGGACGCGGGCAAGTGAACCACGTGCGAGCGGAAGAAGCCCAGGAAGATCAGGGCGTGCTAATGGGTACGTTCTCTATAAATTCTACTCCAGTTAAAGTTCTCTTCGACTCAGGCGCTTCGCATTCATTTATATCCTTAAAAGCTAGCCAACAACACAACCTAACCCGGGTAGAACTGCGGAAACCCATGATAGTACATTCACCGGGAGGAGAAATAAATGTGAACCAAGCTTGTGTCGACGTGCCAATCCGTCTTAGGGATGTGGTGTTTCCCTCAAATCTTGTGGTTCTAGTGCCGCAAACCCTCGACGTCATACTAGGCATGGATTGGTTGACAAGGAACGGAGGGATCATAGATTGCAGCCGTAGGAAAGTCACGTTAACCACACCCTGGGGATCAGCAATGAGAGCGACTATGGATCAAGACCCTAGATTACCTGAACGTGCCGGTGGCATATTCACCATGCTACCCCTGAAAGGAATGCCGGTGGTTCAGAAGTTCCCCGATGTGTTTCCTGAAGATCTACCTGGGATGCCACCAGATCGTGACATCGAATTCGTCATCGATTTGATGCCCGGAACTGCCCCCATATCCAAGAGGCCATATCGGATGCCAGTTAATGAGTTAGAAGAGCTCAAGAAGCAAATTAGGGAACTACAAGAGAAGGGATTCGTACGCCCTAGCTGATCACCTTGGGGAGCCCCAGTATTATTCGTCAAGAAGAAGGATGGTAGCATGAGGATGTGTGTGGATTACCGCTCATTGAATGAAGTGACCATCAAGAACAAATATCCGTTACCACGGATAGATGATCTTTTCGATCAACTTAAAGGAGCCAAGATATTCTCTAAGATCTATCTACGATCCGGGTATCATCAACTAAAGATTAGGGCTGGAGACATCCCTAAGACTGCGTTCTCAACGCGTTACGGGTTATATGAATTTACCGTTCGGATTGACCAACGCTCCGGCCTATTTTATGAATCTGATGAACAAAGTATTCATGGAATATTTGGATAAGTTCGTGGTAGTGTTTATCGACGATATCCTCATCTACTCCAAGGATGAAGACGAACATGCCGAGCATCTACGCTTGGTACTAAAGAAACTCCGGGAGCATCAGCTCTATGCAAAGTTCAGCAAGTGCGAATTCTGGTTGAAGGAAGTTACCTTTTTAGGCCATGTGATATCAGCCGGTGGCGTAGCAGTAGACCCTGCTAAGGTTGAGGCGGTTACCGAATGGAAGGCCCCCAAGTCTGTAACGGAGATCCGGAGCATTCTGGGATTGGCCGGATACTACCGAAGGTTCAACGAAGGATTCTCCAAGATAGCTCGACCCATGACCCAGCTACTCAAGAAGGAAAAAGAATTTAAGTGGACTGAGCAATGTCAGGAAAGTTTCGAACGATTAAAAGAAAAGTTAACCACTGCCCCTGTCCTAGTACTCCCTGATAACCGGAAGGACTTCGTGGTATATTGCGATGCCTCGAGACAAGGGCTGGGAGGAGTGTTAATGCAAGAAGGAAAGGTCGTGGCATATGCTTCACGACAACTGCGACCGCACGAGGAAAATTATCCTACCCGTGACCTTGAACTGGCCGCAGTGGTTCATGTGCTGAAGATTTGGAGACATTATTTGATTGGGAATCATTGTGATATCTACACGGATCACAAGAGCCTGAAATACATCTTTACGCAGCCCGACCTGAACCTGAGACAGAGACGGTGGTTAGAACTAATCAAGGATTATGACCTGGAGGTTCACTACCACCAAGGAAAGGCAAACGTCGTAGCCGACGCACTAAGCTGCAAAAGCCATTGCAATCATCTGGGCATGGATGACATGGCCCCTGAGCTTAGAAAGGAAATAGCCCACCTGAACTTGCACCTAATCCCGCAAGGACAGATAAACACTCTGGAAATACAGCCCCTACTGAGGAAACAGATAGAAGAGGCTCAAAAGGATAACGAAGAGGTTCGAGAAGTAAAGAAGCGCATGGCCGCAGGACATGCGAAGGAGTTCTCGGTTAGCAAGGAGGGAATATTATGGTATAAAAAGAGGATCTATGTGCCGGAACAAGGAGGATTGAGGAAGCTAATACTAAAGGAGGCACATGAATCGGCTTACTCCCTACACCCGGGGGGTAAAAAATGTACCAGGACATGAAGGAGGGATACTGGTGGCCCAATATGAAACGAGATGTGGCAGAATACGTAGCGCTCTGCGACGTATGCCAAAAGGTGAAAGCCGAACACCAGCGACCAGCAGGGTTACTACAACCTCTCAAAATTCCCGAATGGAAATGGGATGAGATCGGTATGGATTTTATCGTAGGATTACCTAAAACCACAACAGGTTATGATTCCATTTGGGTAATCGTGGATAGACTCACTAAAACTGCGAGGTTTATCCCTGTGAAGACAAACTATAGCAGTGCCAAGCTAGCCGAGCTATACATGTCCAGGATCGTGTGTCTTCACGACGTACCAAAAAGGATTATATCCGACCGAGGTACCCAGTTTACCTCACACTTCTGGAATAAAGTGCATGAGGCCCTCGGAAGCTACCTCGCATTTAGCACGGCATATCACCCCCAGACCGATGGCCAAACTGAAAGGACGAACCAAGTATTGGAGGATATGTTGAGAGCATGTGCACTGGACTTTAGCAAAGACTGGGAAAGGTGTCTACCGTACGCTAAGTTCTCCTACAACAACAGTTATCAGGCTAGCCTAAAAATGTCGCCAAATGAAGCATTGTTCGGACGACGATGCCATACCCCGTTAATGTGGTCCGAGACCAGAGAGCGTGCCGTATTCGGACCCGATATAATCAAAGAGGCTGAGGAGAAGGTTCGCCTAATCCGTGACCGACTAAAGATGGCACAGTCACGCCAGAAGAGCTACGCTGACACTCGGAGAAGGGATCTAGAATTTAAGGAAGGAGATTACGTATACCTAAAGGTCTCCCCGCTGAGGGGTACAAAAAGGTTTAAAGTCAAAGGAAAGCTAGCACCAAGGTACGTAGGACTGTCCCAAATAATCGCTAGACGAGGAGAAGTTGCCTATCAGCTCCAACTACCGGAAAACATTTCCGACGTGCACCCGGTTTTTCACGTCTCCCAGTTAAAGAAATGCTTGAGAGTGCCAGAAGAGCAAGCCCCGTTGGAGGAAATCCACATCGCAAATGACCTCACTTATCCGGAACACCCTGTAAAGATCTTGGATGAGGCCGAAAAAGGAACCCGAACCAAAGTGTGGCGTATGTACAAAGTGCAATGGAGTAATCACACAGAGGATGAGGCTACATGGGAGAGCGAGGAGTTCTTGAAGACCGAGTACCCGCAACTATTCGACAACCGGTAAGAAATCTCAGGACGAGATTTATTTAAGGGGGGTAGGTTTGTAACGCCCTAAAAATTCGACCGACAAAACCGAAGCCCTAAATTACGAACCGCCAAAAATTTTTAAAATAAATCGCATCGTATCGGATTTGTTCGCACTTTTATTTAGGTTCTATGCGGGGATTTAACTAATGTTACGCCTAACAAATAATAGACATATTTTAGGAGGGGATTATAACAAATGTATATATGAGTGTAGGTATATGTGGGGATAATGGATACAAGAAAAGTATAGATAAAATAAATATATATATATATAAATGGTAGAAAAATTGTTGCAAACATTAAAAAAATTGGTCACATTAATTTTGCCTACATTTACCAATTTATAAAACAAATTTTGGTGTAGAAAAACCCTAAATATCTAGCAAACACCCTGGCGGCACTGTTCATTGGCCGCCAGGTGTTCGGCCATGTCCCCCGGCCTGCGCCCACGCGCCCGCGCGCGCTCGGACCCGCCGCTGCCGCGCCCTGGTGCCCCGCACGTGAGTAAACCAAATCTATTCGAATAGCCGTGCTCGCGGATATTGAGCACCGGGACATGTATTACACTTGGCTAGACTCTAAACTTTTAACCTGTGTGGGATGGGTTGTTGCATGATGAATTTTATGCTGTTGGAGCCACTCCCTGAGAGCAGGGAAGGTGGGCGTCCACAGAAAACCATGACGACCAACGGCGGGAAGCCATCCTTGGGATCACAATGGATGGTAGACAGAACCGTCGTTGTTTAAGTTAAACTCTGGTATTAAAACTTGACCAGTTATGCTAGGTCTTAGGTTTGTGAAAATGATTGCAAAACTAGCTTTATGCAACTGAGCCTTTGCCTTGCCTTGAATAAAAATCCTTCATATGCATCGTTGTTGTGGTGACTTGCTGAGTACGGTTGGTACTCACCCTTGCAATTATAAACTTCATCAGAAGCCGAAGATGACACCGCGGAAGATCCATACGCCTACTACGAAGAGTATGCGGAAGATGGGGGTGCCCACTAGGTCTAGATACGGTCGTTGCCTGTGGCAATGACAATGCCGCTGCCTTCGCTCCGCTACTTATCTATATTCTGCTTTTCGACTGTATTCCGGACCGCTTGGTCCTTTGTTCTAAGACTACGCCTTCGGGCTTATGATGTAATAATTCGTACACGACGCGTATGTATGCGCTTTTGGTAAATCAACTATGTATCGTGTGTGCCAAACTACTTGATCCAGGGAAATGGCACAGATTACACGAGTGATTCCTATTGCAAAACGGGGGTCTTTACAGGGTTGAATCAGGATACAATAAGACATCCTCGATTGTAATTTGTGTACCCATTGGGAGTGTAATAGTTTCTCGTCCAGACCAACTATCACAGTACTGCGTCCAGCAATGGTCAAAACTTTGCCTTCTCTCTTTCTGAGAGTTCAAAGTATTTGATCTCCCTAAGTATAGAGTTTGTGGTACCACTGTTGTTGATGCAAAAAACACACACTGGCCTGAGAGATTTGCTTTACTCTAGTGCAGGTCCACAACTTGTTCTTTAGATTCGAGGGCATGCCAGTTGATTTGATCCTGCAATCAACAAGAAGAAATATGCAAATATGTTAGTAGGCGATAGCCCATCAGCCAGCTAGCCGATATCGTATCGTGATGTAACCTAGCCGATGCAATAAAGCATGAATCGGCTGTAAGGTGTTTATCAATGATAAGCTAACCCTAAACTTGGTACATCTGCCGAAAAGACCAATATTACATAATCAATATATCAATATCACTTTAGAAATAAGCAATTGCGATAGATCGGACTGAACCGAGACAGTATAAATTGCCCAAATCTAAAATAACATAAAATAACGATTATGTGTACTCATGTCATAGCCGAAGTCCAAATCTAAGCATGTATCGGCTATAGCTCCGATACAACCTTATACTAGGATATTCTCTTGCAACAAATATATTCAACTATTACCAATTACATTGGTAGTAAATCCAATATATTTGTTTTAGATTATATCCTGATATAAGGGGCAGATATAGAACATTAAACAAAGCATAAAACTATGTAAAACATGTATACCAGACAGGATCGGCTGAAACCCCGATACTATCCTTATTAACAACCATAAAACAGGCTAGAGATCATGATTCAGAACACGACTTAGTAGATCAAACTTAACTGATGCAGTCACTAAGTATGAAAAGAAGCATAATATCTAGACAATCAAGTCGATGGTTGCCTTTTCGGGATGATGGATACATTATATAATTCAAACCAACAAAACGATCTAATCATTATCGGCAAAACCCTAGATAGAGCCTGGCCGATGCAAGCAGATTGCATTATTGATCTAAGTTATATGATGTATATGATAACTCGGAAGTTTACAAAATAAAACTAGAGTGTCATAAAGATGTAAGCACTAGTTCCGATGATGCAAACCGCCATAACAAGACCTACCTTGTCGTCGAAGATCAAGCTAATGCAGCACGACTCGAAAGCATGAACTTGTCGAAAATAGAAAACAAAGGTTGGCGATGCGCCGAGATTGATTGAACTTGGTTGTTGTTTATTTACAAGGCCTCGGGTCTATATTTATACCCGAAAATACAAACATTGTCCATCACGGACACGACTCGTATTAACCTAATACAAATCCAACTAGCGAACAAGTCCCTTAGGCGGACTCTTACCGAGAATATCTATAAGGAAATTACATATATTCCTAATGAATGGATACAATTGCCAATCTTGGACTCTATCCTTGCCCGACAACAACATCGTATGCTCTCTATTGAATCCGATATTGACTCCACATGCGATAACGGCTACATCGGCTATCCCAATCGGACTCGGTTTCCAGCCGATACAGACTCCAGCCGATGCGCACTCTGTTTCCGAGATTTCTACATATCTTCGAATCCACTTCGGATTGGATTTTGTTTCCGATTCATGAATATCAAGTTGCTTGCCAAATTTGATCGTCAACAACTGTCCACAAGACATAACTCCTCTCCAATCGTAGCGATATCCTTTAGACATATAAAGTGAAAGAAAAATTGCTTACTGAAGAATTCTTTATTCAATATGTATACATACATACAATAATTAAAATATCAAATATATAGTGTGACGTTTACATAGGTTTAATAGTACATACTCTAATGACTAGTGAATCTTACAACCTTATAACTTAAAGGAGTTTGTACTTATCTACTTATTACAACAAATATTGTTTAACATACTATAGGATATTAATACATTGTCTCACACACAATGAGATTAAAGTAGTTCCATCTCCAAGTAGAACGCACTGAGATTACAGTAAATCTCCAAGGGGGTTCGTTGAGCAGAACTCGATGAACATGTCGTCCATTATAGAAAGTGCAGCGGTATCTCCTGGGAGAAGATCGACTTTGTTCTCTGGTTTAATAGGAGCCTGCTAAGAAGTTCCAACCTCTGGTCTTGCTTCATTTGTACGATTGAAGTGCTTGATATCTTGCTTCCTTAGAAGACTTTTTCTCCCTGAGAGATTTTTGATACAGAAGAACAAGGTGTTTTGGGATACGATAATCTTTAGCGACATGATAGTCAGATCCACACCTGTTGCAATGCTTGTTGTTGTTGCCACGAGGTTGTGATGCCTTACTCTTTCCTTTTCCTTTCTTTCGACTATTCGATTTGTGTCTGTTGTTGCGTTTGCGTTTTCTAGCCGTATTCTTAGGATTATTCAAAGAATTTCCCTTGAATCCTTACTCTCAGTGTTATTTCAGGCGGTGGGGCAGACCAGGGAAGATGTTGAGCATTCTTTAAAGCAAGCTCATAATGTTTTTCTGCCTGAATCAATGTGTGTATAAGTTGAGAATAATGCTGGAAATTATTAGTGTGATACCGTTGGTTCATTATCCTATCCTCCAGTAGCATAGTTGATAGAGTTTTTTCCATCTTCTCTGCCTACGTTGGTTCTTTTTCACAAAATTTCAACTAAGAGCAAATGGTATGAACACCATGATTTTATTCAGACACAGTTTTAAAATGTTGTAGGTGTATGTGATTCCACTCATAACTAGCTTCAGGCAAGATGAGTTCCTTTTGCTGATCATAACGCTCTTTTAGAGCATTCCATAAGTTGAGTGGATTCATCTCCAACATGTACTCATGTTTGAGATCTTTATTGATGTAGAGCCTAAGAAGGAAAAGGGCTGTGTTTTTCACCCCATTCTCACTTGGAGGATCCCCATTGTTGGGTTCCTCAGTTGCATTTGAAATCCCACAAGAAGCAAAGACTATTTTGATATCAGAAGCCCAAATTGAGTAGGTACTCCCATCAAGGGTGAGTTCGTCGAACTCTTTAATTGCTATGTCCCTACGATCACGGTTAACATTATTAATTTACAGATGTAAATTAATAAAAACATGATATTAATGTTGTAATCTCAATGCTAAATGTAAGATTTTATATTTTGTAATGTTTCGAAAAGATGTGGGTAATAGACCTTACAATTTGAGTTAGAATTCAAAATTAGGAGGCACAATGTGGATAATCTCCAAGTCATGAAACAATGGAGTAGATCTCTTAATAGTGGGCAAGATGAAATCGTTGCCTATAACATGGTCTCTGGGCTAATATATTTTAATGAATATACCGCAGCCGATGTTTAGGGCTCCACTACCTTGTGCGCATCCAAACTTTAAATAATCTCATATTTCAAAACATATTATCGGAATAACACATGTGGGTAATCATTGTAAGATATGGACCTCTTTGTGATGGGTGAGATACTCACTGCATAGGTTATGGTCGTTGTGACCAAGTATAGGTCTCGATCTACATGTGGTTTAATTCCAAGTCAAAATATGTTGTCGAACATACATTACATCCTCCATTAATCATGTTGTATATAATTAAGAGAATTTGCTAAATTAAAATATAAAATTGAAAGAATTTTGAAAATTAATAGAGCGAGGAAGTAGAATGTGTCCTGTAATAATATGCAAAAGGCATTTTTACGACAACAAATAAATTTAGTACAACAGTGTAAAAAATAAACATATGTCAAATAACATTTAACATTAGAGGTCTAAAGGACCATTATGTAAATGCGATTACAACTGATGAACTGCTTTAACTAAATTAATTTGTTGGCAGTATAGCATGAGGCCCTTCGACCGAGCCTGCCGAAACCGACCAAGCAGCAAGGATCCGAACTCTAGACGCTCAGGACCTCTAGGGGTGAAGCCCGGTGGCGAAGACATCAGGCTGAAAGAGATGATGGGCGAAGAGTTACACCGGGCTCCCGCCAGTCTGGGCAAAGACTGCATGGCGAAGGCATGCGCCGAAGAGGATGACTTCGCCAAGACGGACCTGATCCAAGGAGGTCCAGTGGGCCGACCCAATCGCCCCGGCCCATGGACCAATGAGTCAGTAGTCACCAGGCGGCCCATTGAGGGCCCATACACCTTAATTACATTGAATACCCATATAAGGGTCACCTTTATGAGGGTGACCATGTAAATTCCCCTGTAATGGCCCTAAACCCTAATAGGGGATATGTAATTGGGTTATAAATAGCCACCTAGAGCCATGTAAAATGGGGATCCCAATTTTAATACAAAATTTATTACACTTTACTTTCCCAACAACTGTTGAGTATCCACGTTCTTCGACGTATGCAGTAGTCGTTTCGACAACAGCTGGCGCCGACCGAGGGGACCTCTGAGCGAAACTACTGAGAGCGAATGCCACCGAAGAAGGTCTCAAAAGAAAGGGTTGCGAACCCAAAGGAGAGCGTAGCAGAGGAGGTGATGGCCGCCGGCGAAGGCGCGGAGCCTTCGGCGCCCGCCGATGTGACGGCAGCACCGTTGGCTTCGGCGCCCGCGCCACAACTACCAGCTTTGACTCCGACCACCTCGGCAGAGCGGGTACCGGAAGTCCCTTCGGCAATTCAGCCGGCTTGGATTGCGCTCGACGCTGCGCAAGCCGACCCCAGCCTCGACGCGCAAGCCGAAGCAAGCATGGAGGCCATGCGGCAGAACATGGCACGACTCCAAGACATCCTTCGCCAGATGCAGGAGCAGCAGCAAGCATACGAAGCGGCACGACAAGCCAATATTGCTCCGGCCCCCATCCTCCAGTATTCGGCAGGCTACATCCCACCTCAAGCCTATCAGCAAGCGCCGGTGCAAGCCCCTCCGCCACAGGCCGCACAAGGACCAGTGTGCTTCCCCGGCCAGCCTTCGGCCGCAGTAGCGCCCCCACTTCCCGGCGCACGCCCGCAGGTTCGGCCGGCTGCAATCCAAGTATACTCTTCGCCACCTGGTCAAATGTCACAAGCAATGGCGGAGGGGGCTTCGGCACTGCAAGCGCAGCTTCAAGCTTTCCTTCAGCAGCTCAATCAACCCCACATCTCAAGCACAACCCCTTCCGCCCAGCTGGAGGGAGGCTCTAGCCAGGGCGCGCCAGGGTGGTTGCCGTCAAACCAGCCCGGGCCGGGTGCTTCGCCCTGGGGCCAGGGGCCACAATTCGACTTCTACAACACCACTCAAGTGCCAACGTTTGGAAGTGGGCCACCGAACGTTGCAGCCCAACCGCATCCCCAAGCCATCACCTCGCCCTTCGCCACGCTGTATCCGCAGCCGAGCGGGCCTTCGCTACAGGGAGTCATGGGTAAGGCCGGGGGCGAAAAAGGGCTGCCACTGAGCGGGGGAATCAAAAGTCGTCCAATCGCACCTCAGTTCAAATTCCCACCCGTTCTGCGGTACTCGGGCGAAACAGACCCGAAAGAGTTTCTCTCAATCTACGAGTCCGCGATCGAAGCCGCTCATGGCGACGAAAATACCAAGGCAAAGGTAATCCATCCCGCTCTGGACGGCGCCCGTTCCTGGTATTTCAATCTACCATCCAATAGCATTTACTCATGGGAGCAATTGCGCGATGTTTTTATCCTCAACTTTCGAGGCACCTATGAGGAGCCAAAGACGCAGCAGCATTTGCTCAGCATTCGCCAGAGGCCGGGCGAATCGATACGGGAGTACATGCGTCGCTTCTCACAAGCACGGTGCCAAGTTCAGGACATATCCGAAGCATCCGTCATCAATGCCGCTTCGGCTGGGCTGCTCGAGGGTGAACTCACAAGGAACAAGGAAGATCACCAACAAAGAGCCCCAAACTCTCGAGCACCTGCTTCGCATAATCGACGGGTACGCAAGGGGCGAAGAAGACTCCAAGCGAAGGCAGGCGATTCAAGCTGAGTACGACAAAGCCTCCATCGCCGCGGCCCAGGCACAGATGCAAGCACAGGTCGTCGAACCGGCCCCCCCCACCGTTCACCAGCCCTAGCCGGCGAACTAGGGGCAGCTACCCCGACAAGGCCAAGCTCCCATGACATGGAGGAAGTTCAGGACCGACCAAACAGGCAAGGCGGTGATGGCTGTCGAAGACGTACAAGCCCTCCGCAAGGAGTTCGACGCCCAGCAAGGCGGTAGCCATCAACAGCCTGTTCGCAAGAAGGTCAGGAAGGACCTCTATTGCGTCTATCATGGACGATCTTCGCACACCACCGAGCAGTGCCGAAACATCCGTCAGTGAGGCAACGCTCAGGAACCAAGGCCGCATCAGGGGGCCGCTGTCGAAGCGCCTCGCGAGGCAGCCCAGGAACAGTCGCCTCTAGCCGAACAGCACCAAGACACGCAGCGCCGAATTATCCAAGTAATCACAAGAGCTGATCCACCGGTCCAGCCGTCGAAGCGGCAGAAGAAGTTGCAGCTGCCAGAAAGGGTCCCAAAGTACCTGGGCCAGCAAATTTCTTTCGGGCCAGAAGATGCCGAAGGAGTGCTGTTTTCGCATTGTCACACCCTGGAGTTTCCCCTTCTAGCTCTAAATTCATAAAATAAATTGCCTAAAAGAAATTGTTTATTTAACCAGGAGCAAACCCTAAATTAACAATGTGCGTAATAATCGGAATCGTCAGGGGGAATTCTTTTTCGAATTCTCTTTGCTTCAAATCATTAACAGGATTTTCAGCGGAATATTCAGAGCAGAGGAAGTAATAATGTTAATTTAAAATGTCAGGATTTGAATTAATAATTCCTTCCTTCCCCTCCTTTGGTCGTGAACCGTTCCCGGTTCACTCTCCTTGTTCGCGGTTCGTTGTATCCACCGACCCGTTTTGCCACCGTGGTTTCGTTTTGTATGACGAGCCAAGTCTTACTCCTATTCCGGTTCAGTTTCTTGTTTCTTTCCCAAAATGGCACCACATTTGTTTCCCCACCTTTCCTTTTTAGGCTTCCTTTTCTCCCGTACTTTTTTTCCCACCACCACAACCGAGCGCTACTTCCCCCTCTCCCTGTCGTGCGCCACTCCCTTTCGTGGGCCGGCCCAACCCGCACCCCCTCCTCCACCTCTATAAAAGCCACCCCACACCCCCTCCCCTGCGCCCCAACCCTAGCCGCCACCTCCCAGCGCCACCGTGCCGCTGCTGGGTTGCCGCTTCGCCCTAGCCGCCGGCTGCCCTAGCCGCCGCTGCCATGCCGCCGGCTGCCCTAGCCGTCGCTGCCGCCGCTTTGCCTAGCCGCCGCTGCCATGCCGCCGCGCGCGCCGCTGCTGCCCTAGCCGTCACATGCCGCCGTCGCTGCTGCTGCCGCGTGCCGCTGCCGTGTGCTGCCGCTGCTGTGCGCTGCCGCATGCCGGCTACTGCTGCCGTGCGCTGCCGCATGCCTGCTACTGCTGTCGTGCCGCTGCTGCCGCGTGCCGCCGCCGCTGTGTGCTGCCGCGTGTCGTTGCTGCTGCTACCGTGCCGCTGCCGTGCGCTGCCGCTGCTGTCGCATGCCTGCTGCTGCTGCCGTGCCGCTGCTGCCGCGTGCCACCGCCGCTGTGTGCTGCCGCGTGTCGTTGCTGCTACTACCGTGTCGCTGCCGTGCCGCTGCCCCTGTCACTGCCGCTGCAGCCATGGGCGCAGCCGCTGCCGCTGCTGCCGCGTGCCGCCGCCGCTGTGCGCTCCCGCGTGCCGCCGCCGCCGTGCGCTGCCACGCATCGCTGCCGCTGCTGCGCCGCAGCCGCGTGCCGCTGCCGTGCCGCCGCTAGCCGCTGCGTCGCCGCTGTTTTGCCGTGTTGTGTCGCTGCTGCGTCGCCTTGTCGCCGCTAGCCGCCGCTGCCGTGCCGGTCCTACCGTCCCGTGCCATGCCGCCGCGTGTCGTTGCTTTGCCGTACCGCACGCAGCCGCTGCGTCGCTGCCGCTGCCGCTGCCGCGCCGCTGCCATGTCGCACGCAGTCGCCGCATCGCTGCCATGTCACCGCCGCGGCTATACCACACGCCGCCTTTGCCGCGTTGCTGCCGTGTCGCGTCACCTCGCCGCCGCTGCCATGCCGGCCCTACCGCCCCATGCCGTGCCGCTGCCGCTGCCCTAGTGCCGCACACCGTCGCTGCTCCATCTGCTGGCTGCTGGGCTGCTATTTTGCTGCAGCCGTGCCGCTGCCGCCGCTTTGTCGCACACGGTAGCCATGCTGCCAACCCATTACCGTGTCGCTGCCGCTTCGCCGTGTCGCTTGCCGCATTGTTAGCCGCCTAAAACCCTAGCTACCTAGCAGCCGCTTAGCCATGTCAGTTTACCGATCTCGCTACCGCCGCACCCAGCCATAGCCGCAGCCGTGCCCTCGCCGTGGTACGTATGCATTCTCTAGCCGCTCGCTGCTTACGCTCGTGCGTAGTGTGGCATAGTGTCATGTCGGTTTGGTCGTACCGAGTCATTCTAAAACCCTGGAGTCGTTCTGAGCCACCGGTTCTGTTCACCAGTTCGGTTGACCGTTTGCGTGGTCCCGTGCCACGGTAGGTTGACTCGTTGAGTCGCTGACCCGTGAGGCTCGTTAACCGGAGTTTGTTTTCCGTCAACCTTGTCCGTTCGCGGGCGTTGAAAGATATCAATCAAGTAAGGTTTTTCGGTTAATAGTAACTACATAGTTCATGTTCTAAAATTCATCTAAAATTGAGCTCCACATGTTTGTTTACTTTTATGTACTATTTATTTGGTTTTTATTAGGGTTTTTCCTTGTTTTACGTGCCAACGTGTAGATTCCGCCGATTTGGACGATCGCGTTCGCGAGGAAAAGAGTTCGGAAGATCAATCGAAGAAGCAAGGCAAGTCACACATTCCCCTTGAGCATTTTGATCCCAATTTATAAAATGTTTTACCGTTTACAAATAAATTGCATGTTTTGCTAATTACACGGGAATAGGGTTTACCTATCTGCTTGCTTGAGCCATATTTACTTGATGTCCTTTCTTTGTCAAACTTGGGTGATAATTTGACTAGCTTGTGTCTCATGTTGACCTAGCTAGAATTATTTTACGCTTAGCCATGCTTAACACCACTAGCTCACAATATGGGATAATCACATTATCTATTTCTAGTATCTTGACGAGCTGTGCGCTCGAGACATGTCGGCCAGGTTTCATTGGTCGTAATTAACCAACTAAAATATGGTTTAATGGTGGGCTGTGGGTGTATGGTTTTGCTAGTCGCACCCATGGCAATTAAGGACCGGTTCTCGGGAAACCCTGGAAGACTAGCAGTGCTTACCACAAGCAGGCATGGGTAACTGTTGGACTTGTAGTGTAGCTTTTCCCTAGCTGACGCATCCAGGCAAGGGTGGGCGTGATGGAGTTGGGTCGGTGGGGGGTTACCCATTGATCGGCTGCCGGATTCACCAAGGCACGAGAGGGGGCTGCCTACCTTGGATTTAAAGGTGGGGGCGAAACCTGAGGTGTGGTGCGCTTGGTTAGGGCGAGTTATGCGAAGGGTCTTATCACGATTTCCCCCTTTGCAGTACCATGGTGGTATTTTGGGGCATGGCAACATGTGTGGAATCGTGTCTTGTGGGTACAGTTGCGCACCTCTGGCTAGAGTAAAACTATTCGAATAGTCGTGCCCGCGGTTATGGGCGATCGACCAGATTCACCGTGATTAGTCCTACTTTATTAATTAACCTGATTTAATGAACTGGTTTAGTTCAGGTGGAATGGTTGGGCCTGTTCAATGTGGTGTAGCGTTGTTCAGTGGTGATATTCAATTTTGCCTTAATTGATCAACCGTTTTACTGTTTTCAACAATAAATGTTTACAACCGCTTTTATGCAAATAGCCACAAACCCTCCTTGTCTTCCCTTGCACGAATGCATCATTGGTGTGGCTTGTTGAGTACGGTGGTTGTACTCAGCCTTGCTATTATTCCCCTTTTTCAGAAGTGTAGTGCTTCTGAGCTGAAGTTGAAGTTAGAAGACCAAGGTTTATACCCCAGTTGAGTTTTGCCTGTGGAGCGGAGCTGAAGCCTCGCTAGGATCATCGCCTTTTTCCGCTGCTGTTTTCTTTTCGGTGTGAGGACTAAGAGTCTCTTTTGTAAGTATTTACGCTTTATTTATGTTTGGATCTGTATATTAATTTGTCGTTTTGTATACCCTGGCTTGATTCCTAGACAGGGATTTATACACAAAATTGTCTGGAAATTTGGGAGAAATTTCTGGGCGTGACACGCATCAAGACCCCCTGGTGATTTCGGCTGAGGTGGCCAGCTTTGAAGTCCGGTGTATTCTGGTCGATGGAGGTAGCTCGGTCGATGTCATCTTCGCCGAGGCATATGCCAGAATGGGGCTATCAACTTCGGCCCACACTCAGGCGCCGGCAGCGCTTTGTGGCTTCGGCAGTGAGGCGGTTCAAGTCCTCGGCCAGGCACGGTTGAAGGTCGCTTTCGGCACGGGCGAAAACAGGCGTGAAGAGCAGATACTGTTCGACGTTGTCGACATCCCGTACAGCTACAACACCATCTTCGGCCGTGCAACCCTAAACAAGTTTGAAGCCATCTCCCACCACAACTACCTCAAGCTCAAGATGCCAGGTCCGGTAGGGGTGATTGTTGTCAAGGGACTTCAGCCTCCAGTTGCGCCGAAAGGCAACATGGCCGTGATCAGCCGGGCGGTGCATAGTGTGGAGGCCAAACCGCGTGTTAATCGCGTGCCAAGGCCAGCCCCTCATGGCAAGGTAATCAAAGTGCAAGTAAGCGAGGCGGACCCGGCGAAGTTTGTCCAGCTGGGGGGCGACCTAGGCGAAGAGGAAGCTGGGAAAATCCTAGAAGTACTCAAGAAAATCATCGACATCTTCACCTGGAGCCCCAGCAAAGTGGGTGGTGTTTCGCCAGAACTCATCATGCATCATCTGGCCGTCAAGCCGGATGCTAAGCCAAGAAAGCAGAAGCTGCACAAGATATCCGCTGATCACCAGGAAGCGCTGAAGGCCGAAGTGCAAAAGCTTCTCAAGGCCGGGGTGATCAGGGAGATCGACCACCCGGAGTGGCTGGCGAACCTGGTCTTGGTGAAGAAGTCGACCGGCAAGTGGCGCATGTGCGTCGATTTCACGGACCTCAACAAGGTTTGTCCGAAGGATGACTTCCCCTTGCCGCGGATCGACCAGCTCGTTGATTCGACCGCTGGCTGCGAGCTCATGAGCTTCTTGGATGTCTACTCTGGCTACCACCAGATCCACATGAATCCGGACAACATCGCCAAGACCGCTTTCATCACGCCGTTTGGCACTTTCTGCCACCTCAGGATGCCTTTCGGCCTGAGGAACGCCGGAGCAACGCTCGCCAGGCTGGTGTACAAGGTGCTTTGTAAGCAGCTGGGGTGAAATGTGGAGGCATATGTCGACGACATCGTCGTAAAGAGTCGAAAGGCTTTCGACCACGCGTCTGATTTACAAGAGACCTTCGACAACTTGCGCGCGGCGGGTATGAAACTAAACCCAGAGAAATGTGTTTTTGGAGTTTGCGCTGGCAAGTTGTTGGGTTTTCTTGTTTCTGAGAGGGGTATCGAGGCGAACCCCGAGAAAATTGACGCCATTCAGCAAATGAAGCCACCGTCGAGCGTACGCGAAGTACAAAAGCTCGCGGGCCGAATTGCGGCACTGAGTCGTTTTCTATCAAAAGCAGCCGAAAGGGGCCTGCCATTTTTCAAAACCCTCCGGGGCACGGAGAAGTTTAGCTGGACCCCCGAATGCCAGGCCGCATTCGAAGAGCTAAAGCAATATTTGCAAAGCCCACCCGCCCTGGTCAGCCCAACACCAGGAAACGAAATGCTGTTATATCTAGCGGCTTCACCAATGGCGGTCAGTGCGGTCCTAGTCCAAGAGACAGAATCAGGGCAGAAACCGGTGTACTTCGTCTCTGAAGCCTTACAAGGGGTGAAGGCGAGGTATATTGATATGGAAAAGCTCGCTTACGCCCTAGTGATGGCTTCGCGCAAGCTCAAGCATTACTTGCAGGCCCACAAAATCACAGTGCCTTCGCAGTACCCTCTGGGCGAAGTACTCTGGGGCAAGGAGATCTCTGGCAGACTCAGCAAATGGGCAGCAGAGTTACCCCCCTTCAACCTGCATTTCGTGGCACGCACCGCCATCAAATCCCAAGTCCTGGCCGATTTCGTGGCCGAATGGACACCGACGTCCGCTCCCAAACCTCAGCCTGTCGAACAGCCTTGGACAATGCACTCCGATGGCTCGTGGTCGCACAGGGGGGCGGGCGCCGCGGCCGTGCTCATTTCGCCGGGGGGCACGCCGATTCGGTATGCCGCAAGGCTGTAGTTCGACACAACCAATAACACGGCGGAGTACGAAGCGGTGCTGCTGGGCTTAAGGAAGGCGAAAGCGCTAGGGGTTCGGTGCTTGCTCATCCGAACAGATTCCAAGCTGGGTTCGCATCCAGTTAGCAACCTTCACAACTTTGATCGTCATTTCGCGGTAGACAGGACGAAGCAGGTAATGAGCCTTCGGCAAATTCTTCACCGCGGTAAACTTCTCGTTCCTACTTCGCCAATCCCCAAAAGGGGCCGAACGCAAAGCTTTCGGCGTCGACCCTGCGGAAATTGGAGAAGTCATGGAAAAGCAAAGTTGGGGCGAACCAACTGGGCGAAAGGACCACATAAAAAACAGTGCAAGCATTTCAAACATGTTTCAAACATTTCGAATAGAAACATAGCACAAATGGCGAAAACAGTCATATATTCCAAACATTTCGATATCCTAAAACAAGGTAGGCCTTGGCCCTATTTACATGGTTCGCCCTAGGCGGCAAACATCAAAAGTGGAAAAAAAGCAAAATTACAAGAAAACGGGTGGAGGGCCTTACACCTCTGGGTGGTTTTCGGCTCCACCTCCGCCCTTTTCTGCGGGCTCTTCGCCTTGGTCCGCCGCCTCTGTCTTCCCTAGATGCTCAAGCAGGCGAGCCTTAGCTACAGAGCAGCCGTCCTTCTGCCAAAATTGCCTTCGCCAGGCGCGGAGGGTGGACGAGATGTCTGGGCGCTGACCTCCCAGTCCCCCTTCGCGAAGTCGGGAAACTGGGAGACATGCTCGCACCCGTTTTGCTGTAGCAGTCCCAGGGCGAAGGCCGCCGACAAGGGCGCGCAGCAGTCGCCGTACGCCGTGGCATAGTCGGAGACTACGCAGCCAGCCTCCTGGTTCCACTCGCAAAGTTCAAGGGCAGAGGCTTTTTTGCCCGGGATGCCGCGCGCCTTCGCCCCCATGTCATTGAGCATGAGGCGAAGAGTGCGGCAGGCTGCCTTCGCCGACGCAGCCGTCCTCGCCGCCTCGCGAGCAAGGCGTTGGGCCTTCGCCTCCGCTCGACCCACCTCCTGGCGAAGAGCCTCCATCTGGGGCTCCGTCATATTATAATAGTCGGTGAGGGCAGCCGATTGCCCCCGCTCCTTCGCCAGATCGGCCTTAAGGCGCTCGATTTCGGCCTTGGCCTCGCTGCCCGCGTCGATCTCGGCTTGAAGGCGTTTATTCTCCGCCTTCGCCTCCCGGAGAGACCGGGCGAGCCCCTCCATTTCCAGGCCCTTTCGGCCCAGCTCGTCATCTTTCGCCCGGAGGCGGTTCTTCAAGCCATCGAGCCGAGCCTGCATTGTCCGCTCGGTCGAACAATGGGCCACAAGGAGCTGGCGAACAAGAAAGGGCGAAAAATGGGTTAGATGCCGAAAGCGAGAGTATAAAAAAAAGGGAGCGCTTATCACGAGGTTGACTTACCCGCACGGCAAGGCTCTTGACAGCAGAGCACCCCTCGTCGAACTCGTTGAGCTCGGCGAAGAGGCTGGGGCCGCCAGCCGGCGAAACAATGTTGCTCACCCCCTCCACAAAGGGAATGAGCTCCGCCCGGGTTTCAAAATCCCCGGGGGCGAAGCGGGGCGGCCCCTGGGAGTATTCGGAGCCGGACCCCTCAGCCATCTTCTTGCCCTTGTTGAGGACGAGCGGCGAAACAGGCTGGCAAACCGGGCTGTTGAAAATTCTGGCGGCCGCCTTCAGCACCCGTTCGGCCGAGGCCGAAGCCCCAGCCCTGCCAGTCGCCCCGAGGGATGTCGAGGGTCCCTGGCTAAGCCCCGCGGGCGAAGTAGGAGTCCCGTCGGACGACTCCTCGTCGCTGAACGCGTTGGCGATGGCGACAACCCCTCTCTTCCGGGGGCGTTCTTCGCGGCGCCGCCCTTCTCCGCCCTAGCTGCAGCAATAGCGACTAAGGCCTTGGCGCCTTCCTTGTCCTTCCGGAGAAGGGGCGAAGAGGCCGACTCCGCCCCAGTTTCGACGCGCTCCGGGCTGGGAGTTGGCGTGTAGCCACGCGTCCCGGAGCGGCTATCGCCAGCTTTATCCTCAGCCTCTTCGGCCACGAACTCAGCCTCCCCCGCCTCCTCCTCTTCGGCGTCGCCCTCGTCTTCGACGTCGGAGTCCGCCGAAGCAGGGGCCTTCTGCTTGCGGGGGGAATCTTACTTACCCCCGCGGACGTTTCCGAGATGGGCCAGCTTCGCCATCGGCCTTGAAGGGCTTCGCCCTTGGGGGAGCTCACCGGTGTAAACCCGGTTCGCCCGGCCAGCCGCTTGTCGAATCAGCAGCTGGCTGTATTCGGTGACCGACACATCGCCGATGAGCCTTCTGGCTTCGGTGTTGGCCTGGGCTAACGTCAATACTGGAAAATGGCGAAGCACTATGTTAGAGCCGAACAAGAAATACAGAGCGAAAAAGCAAGACAAAGAAAAAATAGAAATAAAAACCTACCGTTCGCCCCGGCAGGTAAGATAAGCTTGGGCAGGCCGTTGACCTCTTCGCCTTGGTCAACCTCAACCTGCCATGCCTGCGAAAGGGGGCATATTCGCGGCATGCAGAATTCTTCAACTAAGTCCCGGCAACTTAGCCGGGAGCACACCCTGCGAAGCAGGGCGAACCGCGCCTCCAGGGCACCGCTGACGGCAACCCTCGGCTTCCGAGCCGGCGCGATCGCACGGCGGCACCAGCGCAGGGCCCTCGCCACTTCGGATCTCGCCTCGAAAGGGATGGAGTGGTAAAACCACTTCGCCATCCAGTGGCGGTCCCACTTCGACATTGCGACATTAACCAGCCACAAGTCGGCGCGTTCGGGGCGAACATTGAAGTTCACACTCCCGAATGCAGTCTTTCGAGTCCCGGCAGAGGTAACCACCGTCTTCGAATTGACGGCGGCCGAAAAGATAACGCCGAAGAGGTCGGCGCAGGGCTCGAACCCAGCGGTCCGGCACGCCCAGTCGAATATGGCGATGCGGACCAGAGCCGAAGGGCTCAACTGGGGCAGCTCCACCTGGAAAAGTCGGAGGATTTCCGGCAACAGTACGTTGCACGGAAAGCGGAGGCCGGCCTCAAAGAAGACGGCGAACACCACAGTCTGGTGTTCGCCAGGTTGCGGCACCTCGGCATCCCCAGGGGCGAACGCCTGCCTCTCCGCCACCAAGCCGGCGTCGACCATCTTCGCCAGCTCGTCGTCATCGATGAGCGAAGCCCCTAGAAAGGCTGTAGTGTCTTCGTCGATACGGCCGGGATCAGGGCCGGTCGTAGCAACTGGGTTCGGTTTGCGGGGAGCCATGGCGAAGTGGAAGTGAATGGGCGAAAGGAGTTAGCTAGGCGAAGCCGTTTGTTCAAAGTCAGCCGTGAGCAGGAGATGGAAAGGAAAATGACCGCGGTGAAAATGGGAGGAGTAGCGACGGTGAAAACGGGAGGCGAGAATATATAGCCCACCAAACGACGCTTCGCCTTCCCATCCAATCAGGAACGGCCACGTGTCACGAGGTAGGCGAAACGGTAAAATCCCATGGACCAGGCCGTGCAATAGCGGGCTCCCAAAGGAAAAGCCCATCACTGTTCACCACGGCCCCACGACCCATCACTGTTCACTACGGCCCAACCGAGCAATATGGGCCACTTCACTATTCATAGAAGGCGAAGGCCCAACACTGCTCACATTAGGACCGGTCAAAAACAATAAAAAAAACACACACACACAACTGCTCGCGATGGGCGAAGGCTATACATAAGAACCCTTTTTTGCAAATGCGCATATCACTAGTTTTTTGCAGGACCAAGGAAACAGGTTTCGGCAGGAGCATCGGTCGAAAGGGGGCGCCTCATACCATACTATATGGTTTGCACGGTCTCGGCCGAAGCTCCTATCTCACCCTTGCCCGTGATGGGCTTGTTGGCAGTATGCCATGAGGCCCTTCGACCGAGTCTGCCGAAACCGACCAAGCAGCAAGGATTCGAACTCTAGATGCCCAGGACCTCTTGGGGCGAAGCCCGGTGGCGAAGACATCAGCGCGAAAGAGACGATGGGCGAAGAGTTACATCGGGCTCCCGCCAGTCTGGGCGAAGACTTGATGGCGAAGGCATGGGCCGAAGGAGGATGACTTCGCCAAGACGGACCTGATCCAAGGAGGTCCAGTGGGCCGGCCCAATCGCCCCGGCCCATGGACCAATGAGTCAGTAGTCGCCAGGCGGCCCATTGAGGGCCCATACACCTTAATTACATTGAATACCCATATAAGGGCCCCCTTTATGAGGGTGACCATGTAAATTCCCCTGTAATGGCCCTAAACCCTAATAGGGGATATGTAATTGGGTTATAAATAGCCACCTAGGGCCATTTAAAAGGGGATCTCAATTTTAATACAAAATTTATTACACTTTACTTTCCCAACAACTGTTGAGTATCCACGTCCTTTGACGTATGCAGTTGTCGTTTCGACAACATAAATAAAACATAGGGACTAAACTCCAAATTGACTAATTTTAGAAAACAGATAAGGGTTGATGGTCCGAAATCATAGATTTCGGCCCACCACCGCACGACCCGAGGGGAGGCCATCGGCCTGGAGGGTGGATGGGTGTGGCCTTGGGCCTGGGCCAGGCCAGCCCATAGCTCCACCGCCCTGTTAGGCTGGGTGTATGTGGGGAGGGGGGTGATTAGGGTTTCAACCCTAACCACCCACATGGTTTTTCCGTCGCCGCCTCCATTTCACCGCCGCAGTCGCTATCTCAATTTCACTGCCGCTGTCACCGTCACACATCCACCGTTGTCTCCGCATCCATCCGCTGCCTCTGCTTCCACCCACCCCTCCACATCCTCCGCCGCCTCCTCCACCACTACTGCCACGGCCGCCCCTCCATCCGTCGGCGGTCTGCCGGCCGGGTTAGGCCGACGGCCCCCATTCCTCGTCGGAGTCGGAGGCCGGCCGGATTCGAACGCCACTCCATCGCACCCCGTTAGAGTGCCATGGGGGACGGCGAGGAACATGTGGTGGAGGCTGGGACAGCGAGCAGCGGCTTCACCGGCATGATGGCGAGTGAGGACGGAGTGAAGAAGGCCAGCTTCCCTGTGAGCACGGCTAGGGTTCCGGTCCGGCCGAAACCCGGTGGGGCGGGAGTTGGGGAGCAGCGTCAGCTTGGTAGAAGTGGTGGAGGTGGGGTCAGTGACGGTGATGCAGCGACAAACGGATTTGGCGGCGATTCCATCTCCAGCGGGAGGGAGCACTCGCCGGCGGGCGTCACTACCATGGTCCATCCATGGTGAGTACAAAACTATACCCCCTGGACTTACGCGGCGGGGCGGGCACTGGTGGTGGTGGGGTTGGAGAAGCGGTAGTGACGGTAATGCGGCGCCGAGGGTGGTGGCGGCAGCCACCAAACCCAATACGGCGCCCGTCATGGCGATGGTGGCGACTCCTTCTCGAGCGACGGAGGAGATGGCACAGGCGGCGCGCGCGATCATAGCGAGGAAGGCCGAGAATGACGTCAATCAAGGAATCTAAGGTAGGCATACCTTCTTTCCCTCTTCTTTTCTTTTTCATTCGCTTCTCCTTGAGAGCGAAAGTGCTGATAACTTGTTGGAAGTAATTGGAAGTGCAAGAGAGATTGAGCGAGACCAGAGATTGTGAGAGCAAGTGAGTTCTTCTCATTGATTAATTTATACAAAGTGAAGCGGTGGCAACCGCAAGGACGCAATGGTTGGGAACCATCGCGTCGGTTATCGAGAGGGGCGCCAAGGGGAGAAAGAGGAGCGATCTCCCCTTCTCTGCCGGTTAGTAGAAGGCGGCTTCGTTATAAGAGTGGGCGATGCTGATGCTGAAGTAGCATAAGCAAGCACAGCCATACCACGGCAAGATGCTTACGGTATGCAGTAATTCATTCACATGGCAAATTAACAACTCAAGGAGAAACTTGGAGCTAACAAAGTTAACAGTCAGGTGCGAACATTAGTTTTACCAGCAGGCCACGGACACAGTCACAGAGGATTGCTTCATAAATCAAAAGCAGGTGCCACACATTCCAGAATTCAGACGTAAGCTAGCAATTATCATCGCGTGCAGGATAACTAGTATTGGGCAATCAGTGTTACTAAAATATGAAGTTCTATCATACGAAATTGTACTGTAGATGTTTACAAATGAGAGCACCTGGTGATAATCAGAAACTACTGCCATCCTCATTTCACTGAACTAACACAGGCATCAGTGAATATCTGACCCTATCAATCAAGAATGGAATCAAGGTAGCTCACTTCAGTTTGACAGAATCATCAAGGTCATGATATCTTCACACTATGAACAAAACAAAAATGTAACTTTCCACAGTTTGTAGTGTTGTTGGTCATTGTTGCTTCAAAACTTGCTGTCTTCTTTGACTATGTTCTATCAGAAGATCTGGTATAAATCTGTTGAGGTGACCAGTCCGTGTCAAAATAGCATGGCGTAATATCATGCTTCCTGTACAGAGTATAGAAATGCTATGCACTGGACTAGAATGATCCAAAGCAGCAGTACTTCTTTCCTAATTTCCCAAGTTTTTTGGTAGATCGCTCTCTCTGGGGAGACTTGCTATTGCTGGTACCCTGAGAGCTACTAGAGCTGCTAGAACGGCTTCGTTTCACATGACTTATCGGGAAACAGGAAGATGTAGGACTATGCTGTGGATGCTCCTCACTTGAGTGTTCATCTACTTTATCAGTTTGCACTGACTTTTGCGGTGAATCTCCTGCTACAGTGGCATTGTTATCGAGGTTGTTAACAAGCCCTGCACGCACAAAGATGCCAACTTCAGTATAAATCCAACTAGCAAATTATTGTATAAACAAGATAGATAAAAGAGTTAATGAGCCAAGAAGTAATCATGTAACTCTCTAGACAAGAATAACTTCACCAGTTAAATAAAACAAGATGAATAAAAGAATTTACACGTATGGAAATTAACACTGTTGAACAAGCATGTTAATCAAGAACTTCACCAGTAGCAATGATAGACAAACAAATAAACATTGCAAATCAACATGAGTAACTGCAGCTGCAAAATTAGCATTATCAACAGTCTCCATTCCTATTATTTGTGTAAAGCATGCATTTGGACTTTTTACTTGCAAATTTTCATGGTTACAAACTTTGAAATGGCTGTTTGCATTGTTACACTTTACGTTTATGGAACAAAACAAAGGTCTGTAGCCTCCTCTAGTTTCAGAATAAGCAACAGAAGGGATATGTTACCTTGTTCAGGTGGACTAATAACCACGCAATCTGATTTACTAGGTGCAGCTATGCTGAACTTGCTGTCTTTATGTTCTTCATCCGCTGTGTTAGGGTCATTCCTAATCTCCCTCAGGAATGCATCAGAATCAAAGTACTCTTCAGAAATCATAGTCCGTCGACTTGAGTATTCCGAAGTTGATGCAGAGGAATCTGAGCTTAACAAGTCATTCAATTCTATGTAGCCCTCACTAGATGCAGCATAATTAACAGACTGGTCATCTGCAGCACTAATTTTCTGCCCGTCCAGTCCTTTGCTGGACGAGACATTTTGCTCGTTTACTGAGACAGCCTGGCATATGTAAATTGGATATTTATTAGTATTATCCCACATCTGATAAAATACTCAGTTTGTAATGCGGAAGAAAGCAGTAAACAATAATCGGATAGGAGCATGCCCTGGCAAACAATTGATTTTGAATGGTTACTGAAGGAGAAAACCTTAAATACTTCAAAATCCAAATAAAAATGTGAATTACAATGACAGGATTCTGCAGTGCTACAACAATTTCTCAATTTTAAATGACAGACAATCATGGATCAAAGTATATTTTACATTAAAATGAGAAACATATGGGCAAAACTAAAATATCCTGGGGGTTAAGGATGCCTTACATAAGAAAGAAAAAGATACAGACCTGGGGGTTGAATGCAGCATTTTGCTCTTCTAGTTCAGCAAGATATTGAAGGTAAGATTGCTTGCGTTCATTAGGAACATTTGCATTCAGAGAGATCTGCTTATCTCCAGCATTTAATTTTTCGTCTCCCTGAAAGAACATTGTACACAAATTCTTGTAGTCCTGTAAAAAGTTCAAAAGACAGCAATCAACAACCCTGGAGAAAAAAGCTTATATGCTATAGACGAAACGGCATCAATCAACAACCAATGGATTACCTGTGGTAGATTAGCTTCGTCATTCTGTTCAACCAGATATTCATTCATCATCCACCCAGTTCTCTTGCCAGATGGTGCTTGGCCTTCATAATGGTCCAGACTAACTTTCATACCCACAATAGCAGTACTTGTTGGTATTCTAACAGTACCAACATATTGCCAGTATCCGGTTTTTGACATTATAATTGCATTTTCGCCATTCTTAGGGGATCGTGGATCATCTGATAAATTCATGAACCATATGTCCTCTGCAACAAAAGTTATCTCTGTCAGATTATCTTTTATTGTTGGTTAACAAGATAATAAGCCATCAAGCATCGTTGTGGTTTTAATTCTAGGAATAGCTTGACTCTAGGATATAGCACCTCCAGTCACAGTGAACTGTGGACTTATGCTATGCAAAAAATGGTAAACTTTAGTACTAGTCCCTCAGAAATTTTGCAATCAAATCCTTATTGCATGGTATGCTAGCTAATTGAAACCAGGCACCAGCAAATATATGATTCCAGTATATTTATGTACTATGCATTCAACTTCCATTAATGTATTATAATGTGGAAAACTGAAGACACAGATCAACAACTTAGGTGCACATTTTAATACTGAAAGTGAACTGAAGCCCTGAAATCTTAGCACATGATCTGCTTGTATAGTAAGTAAAAACAAAAGTTGATAATAACCAATGGCATATAGTGCATTCTGACATATCCAAAACTTAAGTTTCAGTGGCAAACAATGACTTCTCATAATTGCATACTCTACTGAGGATGGCAGAGTTAAAAAGATTCTAGCCAAGCAACACATTGAACAGAATGTAATCATCAAATGGCGTAATTCAGAAATTTCCAGTGAAAACGGGCAAGCAATTGGTGCACAGGCTACAAAGGAAAAAGAAAAAGAAATGCTCACTAATGTTATGTGCCAAACTATCTCATATAACATCCCACTTTAGTCTATGAGCACTTCATGCTGGCGATTTGTGCTATAATCAATGGGGCTGAAGTATGCGTTCCTGCACTTAACTCTGCACTTTCATCAGAGCTCAAGATATTTCTTTCTGGTTTTGCATAATGGTCCATGCCTTTTAACCCTAAATAGTTATCAATTCTATGCAGGATTCCGTTTCTTTAGTTATCAGTTGAGAACTAAAATGTTGTAATACTGCTGAATCGTACAATACACAGCAGTAAAGTAAGTATATAACAACCCAAAAAGGACAAAACAAAGAAGCCTTCATGGTCAATAACGACTGAATTATGAAAGGCAGAGCACAAATATTACATATGCCATAATCTTGTTGGAGATACCATTAATTCAGAATGCAAGACTGGTTGCACCACCAGGAAAATGTCATAATAATTTACTGTATAGATTGGACACTAACCTGAATTCCATGGATCAATGAGAGAAAAGTTTATCCCCACCACTACATTCTCTGGCAAAGAGTCCGCTGCTTTCCTCTCTGCCAAGAATCGCACAAGTTCCTCATCACTCCAAGATTTGCTTATGCTGGTGTTGAGCAATGGTAACCCAGGAACTGAAGAACACATGATTGTCCTAGAAAAAATAGAACCAATTTCAGCCGACATGCTTCTGTAGCTGAGATGCAGATACCAAGGCTATATTTCTAAAAGGATGTGCATTGATAACATGAAAAACGTATCTGTTCTGTGGTCAAACAATCTGAAAGAAATAACTGATACATACTGCTTAAACTGAGTGCTCTTCCTACCAAAACTGAACACTAATACGTGTACAGTACCACTACACAGAGCTACTAATTGCCAAATTGAGCACTATCAGGTAAAGCAAACGCAGAGCTCAGTAGCTGCTCACCACCATCATTAGTAAGGTTTGTTGTCTCAGCGAATCTTGGACTGACAAAAATGTGACAACTCAAAAGATAACACAATTTGTACAGCAGAGATACATGGACTGATTGATTTAAACAACATAAAAGAACCAAATAAGTAGCCATAATTAGATCTTATCAAGGTCACAACAACAGAGCAAGAAGAAATCAAACAGTATAGAAAAATCGGTG
The DNA here is from genome assembly GCA_000573905.2 of Oryza punctata. NCBI lineage: Eukaryota > Viridiplantae > Streptophyta > Magnoliopsida > Poales > Poaceae > Oryza > Oryza punctata. The sequence continues at coordinate 14,904,473 of CM002497.2, forward strand.
TGCATTTCATCATCTATTTACTACTTCCGCAGCAGCTGCAGAGTAGCAACTCTGAAGCCATAAACAGAACACACTAATTTTAGTCTCTGGATTTTTTGTTCTTTACATTGCTCACATTTACACAAGCACGGCTAAAATAAACTAAAGACTCGCAAACCAATCAACCACACACATAAGAAGACGCAAAAAAAAAAAACACAAGAACACCCATTAAAATATTCTGCGTAGCAATCAAATCGAGAACTCCACCACAAACAGAGCCACGCCAAATTCGGGAACAAATTGTACAGAAGATCTCCCCCAAAAAAAGCAAGAACTAGACCAAATCAAACGGCTCCCTCTTCCCCCGCATAAACCCCCAAAAGCGACGGGGAGAATCGAACACAAACCCCACACCAAAATATCCCTCCCCCTCTCACTCCCAAGTCCCAACTCCCGATTCCCGAATCGCGCCTCGAATCAAGAACCCGATCCCCCTCTCAAAATCACCCCCGATCCGAATCCCCGCCCCCTCCCACAAACCAACCCGAATCCAACCCCCCCGCCCACCGAAATAACGAACCTAAGAGTAAAGCAAGAGGACGATTCGCGCACCACACGGAGTAGACGGGCGCGCAGCCCCGCCCCGGGGTGGTGGTGGTGGTGCCGCTCCGCCTCCGCCTTCGCCTCCCGCCGCCGCCGCCACGGTGGTGGTGAAGACGACGACGACGACGCGGGCGAGGAGAAGAGAAGGAGAGGGAGAGCGTGTGCGTGCGAATTGCGCGAGCGGGTGGGCCAAATCCGTTTTTTATATACTCCCAAGTCTCTCACTAGTGTCACTGCCTCCTCACTGACAGGTGGGCCACCTATGGGTCCCATCCACGTGTCGCGAGCGGAGTGGCCATGCCGCCGCACCGCGCCACCCAGTTGCGCGGCGCTGCCTCGCTTCCTCCCACGCGACCGTCAATGACATGTGGGGCCGACGAGCTGTGGGCCCACGTTGTCATACACACCGAGGGACGCAGGTTGGGGCGGGGTTAACCTAAGCCGTGTGGTTTAGGGCGGTCCTAAACCCGCCCACAATTAGCACAGCTTAACCACGGTTTAAGAAAGACGTGGCTGCCTCGGCGAGTTCACCGTTATTTTCAGCCGCCTGCCACTGCACGCCGCTGCTCTGGCGCTGACGTCAGTGGGTGAGGGCCCACGCCAACGTGGGGATGGTGACGGGAGCGGCGGCTGCGTGAATCGTGGCCGTAGGATGACGATCCCGTCGAGAGATACTGTCGGAGAGGAGAGGGTCAGTGGATGGGTCCCACTTGTCAGTGGAACGAATGTTCCAGACGATGCATGGGGTTTTTTCCTCTCGAAACAGATCCATGCAAGAGGACAAAGATAAATGGTGTTCAAAAGACATGTCCAGATGAAATGTGAGGGTAGAAAGTCAAAAGGTAGTGTCCATACTACGTGTTCAATCTACTGTAGTAGAATAGCATACCCCTTCCTCCGGAAAAAGGTTAAGTAGAAATTCGACATCACCTTAAACAATGTATTTGGATAATTTCATGTTTAAATTTGTTTTCCTAAATCATTTAATATCACTTAGGTTATTTTTTTTAATAGAGGAAGTATGAGTATATGTCACCATGTGTGTCACCACTTTGGCTATTTACTATGACCAATTAATTGTGTTGCTAGCCCTCTTTAATGAATTAAAACTAGTGGAAATTACTATTAGTACTACTATACTACTACTCTTGTCTAATTAACTCTCTGGGTGTAGAGTAATTCTCCAAGTCATTATTCATTTCATTATCCATTTGTACGGTCAACCGTAGATTAATGAAATTTGTAGAACGTGGTTAATCTATCTTGGATGGTTTTATATGTTCATCTTGATTATGCGACGTAACTTTTTGTATTACTAGTGCTCGAATACGGTTGCATGAATAAATTTTAACGTGGACAAACTCACAAGCATTGACAGCACGAAAAGCTGACGTGTACTAAGCCATTTTTGTTTGTCATCTTGTTAATTAGTTGGTGACAGAGCCTGGAAGCCGGTGACAGACTTTCCAGCCCTTTGATCCGTTCTTTTCAATATTGACATCTTAGTGCTTTTCATCGTTGAATTCAAAGTGAACTAGCTAAGAGGGAACATTAATTTCTATGTAAAATGTAATATAATGTTTCTAATCTACCTAATTAATTAGGACGACTTATGTATATCTAAACTACACAAAATGTTCAGGAATACGTACGTGTTCATGTTGTGAGCGTGCCGATCCATATGTTTTTAGCCTCATTTGTGCATGTGTTTTAGGGATGCGTATGCATCCGTACACTCCCCTAAAAATATATACTACTTATCTTATTTTCATGTGTTTTATTAATATAGATTGCTGGTTAGGAATGTGCCAAAAGATACAATCCTTATCTGATCGTAGGTCCACATGTCAGCTTTGAGGAGAGATTCTTATGTTCTTTTTTTTTTTTTTTGAAGAATCATTCTTGTGTTCATACTTCAGACAAGCAAACAAACCGCATTGACTTTACCGTACATTTTCCCCCTTACTTTTCAGTTTTTTATGGAGATAGTGGGGTGGATGACATGTCATAGGAACCTGACTTTTTGGTTGGGATCTTATCTAGCTATTACTCCAATTCAGTGGATTTCTCCACCAAAGTTGATGAAATTTGTACTCTCCATAATTCATCGCATGCGTGCAATAATCTTTGCACAAAAGTAGTACCTTACAATGATGCGAATGGGCAGCTATAAAAATGACTAGGTATATAGTGTTTCTAAAATTAATTGGTCAAACTATGTTTCTCCTGCCACATTAATTCTCAATATCTAATGATAATTTTAAAACTATAGCATAATTATTTTTTTGATCATGAAAAAATATAGCATATTTTAATAGATAATAATGTCAACCCCTAAAATTAAAAATATATGTAGAGTCTGTCAAATAATACTACGAAGGCCGATAGTAGTCAATAGACTCAATACTGCAGGTTCATTGGAAGTTTCCTATGGGCAGTACAAGTACAATATGCATGGCTGAGGCGGTTACCATGTTAATAAATATACATAAACTTATCATACATTCAAAAATTTTGTTAATATATGTCGTACATTTAAACATATATATTTGCTTTGATATATAGGCTTTAATTTCTTTTAGTTATCAAGTCCGTTACTTATTTTGTCTTGAGGAGTAAATGAGTCATTAGGGAGTAAAAGTAGTCTTGAGAGGAGAAAAACTGTCGAACTTTCTTTTAGCAATTCAGTTATTTTGTTCACGCAGATAAATAAAATAGTTACTACCAAATTAAAGCTACTCAAGAAGGAGTAGCTAGCTGATCAACCCAACATGCATGCATCTGGATTAACGTACGTCCACGAGGAGCGCACAACTAAAACTTAAACTCTCCAGAACTTCTGTCGTTAATTTGTCTTCTTGCTATAGTTGGTGGCAGCTCGAGGCTGGCTGGCTAGCTTTTGCATATGTGGGTCACTCCTCCATTGGTCCAAAGCATTATTAGGCTGGTCGCCAACGATTATATTGGCCGTGCAAATGCACTATGAATCTATGATGATGAGTGATGAGCAACTCTATCCCTTTCAACTCTAGCATATCAAAACGAATCCTTATTCCAAAAAAAGTCTTAGAATTTTACCCACATTAAACAAGAAAGTCTTACACAATAACTATACCCTACGATATTTACATTATTCGTATGTTATATATTTCTAATTAGTATCATTTCGATGGATCTAGAGGTTGTTTGATTGCTACTCTAAAACTAAATTTGTCGATTCAGACACCTGGCCGAGAACTGTTAGTGGTGTTTACTGTTTAGTTTAGTTGTTGTACTAGTTTAGGCTTTAGAGGAGAACAAATGGGTCACTTGGTTGACGTCTATGCATGCAACTCCATCGTTGGGAAATTAGTGTGTATGTAGGGTAATTGTTTCATCATCTCACTATTGATTGCAGATCCATCATGACATACCAAAAGATACAATTGTGGAAAAGATCCTGATCTGATTTTGGGTATGATCGTATCATGCCTTCATGGGACCTTTCAGTTATATATTCTGGTCGACTTTTAAAAAGATATTTCTTGGTGTTAGTTGAAAATTCATTCTTCTGTTCATTACTGATCGATCTGAAAAACAAACTACATTGACATCATCTCAAAATAGGGGAAAAAAATACATTGAAGTCTCAGTACTTTTCTTGCCCCTTTCCTTTTCTATTATTTTCTTCTCTGAGATAGCGGTAGTGGACTATATGAATCGAACTTTTCGTTCATACGTTATATGTTATGGATTTTCTCCAGCAAACTAAGATACACAACTGTACTAATTAATACACACAGATTCTGACTGTCCATAATGCATCACATGCAATCATTGTTTTAGCAAATTTTAGGCCCTAACAGTGTTGCGAATATGCTACAAAACTTACTTCCGCATCCATCCAAATTCATAACCAAAAATTATTATATTTTAGGATGGAGGTAAATATGTATAACTAATTGGTCTCGAAATAATCTTGTAAAAATAATTAAGTGGTGAAATAATACTTGTCCTAGCACATACTCAAGTACCATTTATGAGGATACTTTTAAAACTAACATATTTTAATTAGTATACTGCCAACCACTAGTATAAACAACTTACTAGTAGTTGTCAAATAGTAGTATGCTGACTGTGACAATACTCAATACATTCGTTGAAACCTTCGTACGGAATGACTGAACGGTGGCCTCCAAAGTACTGTTTGACGATGCACCTGTTTCTTATCCATTCGGGATTAATTAGCGGAAATACTAAGGTACAGAATCCCGTTCCCTTGTCCGTACGGTACACCCTCCCCATCAATCCCTCCCCCCCCCCCCAAAGAAGCGGTTGATCCCTGGACAGCGGGGGTGTAGACCCCGTCCCTAATGAAGATTCGATCAGGAGTTAGTTGTGAACGACGAATTGTGATATCACGCCGATGCACACGAGCTAGCAAAATCCAAGCTGACACAGAGGATTATACAGGTTCGGATCACCCGGAGGTGTAACACCCAACTCCTGTTCGGTGGTTGTTGTTATCTGGATCTAACAAAGTACAAGCTAGCTCTTTTTACAAGTATGAATCCAAGCAAGATTCAACTCTTTCTAATGGCATATCCCATTCCTTTTATAGTCCAAGGAGGGGCTTAAAAGGTCATTTTCTAAGCTATTTTGAAACTTGTTACTTGTTTTGTCTTGTTGTTGCCAGTTGGTTTCCTTCAAATCTCCCCGATAAACCTATCAAAATCCTGCTATTAGATTATCTCGGGCTCTCTGGACACCAGCCTAGTCCAGCTGGGCTTTCATATATTATCCGCCACGTGTTATGTGGTGGGCCTGGTGAAGCCCCAACCTCACCAGGACGGTGCCACGACTCCTTTTTCAACCAAATGGTAAAATTGGGTGTCACTGCGCATGCACGACGTGTGTCCAGACCCGCGCTTGTCCCACATGACTCAGTGCTATTGTCTTTTCCACGTCTTTTCAATCCTATCAGTTTAGAATCTTTTTCCCAAACCTATTTCATTTATGGCTGTGACTGTTGGGTCATAGCTAGCAAGGGGTCGAAGCCTTGACTTACACAAGTCTTCACTCGCGTCCATGTGCTCCTTAATAGGGAGATTGGATATCTTAGACGAGCTTCTCGAAGATGTTTTAATGAGAGAATATGTAGATCTTGTATGTCTCGACGCTTCTCTCAGGGAGAAACGTGTGACTTCCAAGGGCCACGGTGGCCGGGTCCCAAAACAGGTTGGGTCCTAGACTCCTCACTGCCTACAATCTTTAACATGTAAATCTTGTATGTCTCGACGCTTCTCTAAGAGAGAAACGTGTGACTTACAAGGGCAATAGGGGGTCAGCTCCCAGACAGGTTGGGTCCTAGATCCCCTATTGCCCACCAATCTTAAAATTTAGATTTTGTAAGTCCCTATGCTCTTCTCCACAAAGAACACAAGTCCCATAAGAACAGAGGGGGACCCGGGATCCCAGGATAAGCTAGGATTCAGGTCCCTTTATGTTTGTAATCCTAAGATGTAGACCTTGTACACCTCTACGCTCATCTCAAGGATGAACATGAAACCTACAAGGGCAATGGGGGTTTAGGTCCTAGGTAGGTTGGGTCCCGAGTCATTTATTGCCTACAAACTTTAAGATATAAATCTTATAGGTCTCTACGCTCTTCTCCACGAAGAACGTATGTCCTATAAGGGCGGAGGGAGCCCAGGATCCCAGAATAAGCTGGATCCAGGCTCCCCCGTGGTCACAATCTTAATATACATATCTTGTACATCTCGACGCTTCTCTCAAGGAGGAACACGTGACCTACAAGGGCAGAAGGGGGCCGGGCCCTAGACCAGGTCGGATCCCTGGCTTCCTTCGGCCCATGGTCTTAAGATGTAGATTTTGTATATTTCCACACCCCTTTCAAGGAGGAACATGTTATTATTCAAGGGCAAACAGGGGATTGGGGGCCTCGGGACCCTACCATGGGACCCCGAGCCCCTCAGCCTACCGTTATGTAGATACAAATCTTATTTGTTTCTACTCCCCTCTTGAAAACCAAGTATGTGTTGTTATAAAAGACAGGGTGGGAGCCACGTTTCTTATTGATTCACACACACATATTATGGCTTAAGATAGGGGTCCCGGTGCCCACTCTAGGAGCAAGTCCCGGGCCCCTTTACTCTTTAGCGTGTAGCTTAACCCAATGATAGCCTTAATTAGGGTTTGTTACTTTTGTTAACAAGGAATATGCGCTACATTCCCGGGGAAAAGGGTACCCTAGTTCCCATTTCACCGATAGGTGCCACCACGGCCTAAGCCTAATCGATCTCATCGTTGAGACATACATCCAGAGAGCGATTGGAGATATGGGGAGGAAGAAGAGAGGCCAACGTGTGATTGCCTTGTGGGTCCATTACACTTTTTTTATATTTTTATGCATGCAATGTCATGTAAGCGCCACTGACATGTGGGTCCTTTTTGTTGTTTTTATGCATGGCTTGGGAGGTGCACGGCACCGGTGCCTGACCAGAGGCAAGCTGCCTACCACCAGCGCCTCATTTCTTCTGTTCTCCCATCTGCTCCTTGGCTGCCCGATCTTTGCCGTTCGTTGAGCCGCCATCGTGCTTGGGAGATGGGAGGTCGAGCCATCAAATCCGTTGATGCTCGCTCTCCTCCATCACCATGCCAGTGTGGATCCGTTGGGTCTTAAGTTCCTAGTGTAGCAGCTTGTGCTCCACCGCCACCACCAATGGATCTGTGCTGGATCCATCGGGGCCAAGCTCAGCGCTACCGCTTGCTGGTCACACCCCAATCCAGTGAAGAAAAGAGAAAATGGGTGAGAGGAGGAGAGAGGGGTGGGAGAGCGTGGTGCCATCGTCATCTCCATCACTGTCAAAAAGTTTATTGGAGCAAGGGGTCAGGTTGGGTGTGGTTCTATGAGAGTCCCTGTTGATTACTATCCATGGTGATGAGCACTGCCATGGCCACTCGATGATGAAGGCGAGGCAGAGGGGCTCAGCAACGATAGCAACAAGAGGCAAGGCGAACATGCTCGGTGATGACAACGACAATGATAGGTATCATGTTGTACCAGCCCCACCCTGGTACTCTTAGGTATCATCTGATACAAACATGATATAATCTTTTTTAATGGGATGACGTGGTATAGCAGCCCCTTAATTAAATCCCGTGGTAGAAATCAAGAGATTTTGTAATGTAAATCAAGTATTAAAATTAGTTATAGTTTGAGAGTAAAACCTCCACTCTAATTAATAATGTTGCAATGCATGGTGTTGAACCTCAAAGTCCTATATAATTAATTAATATGTGTATTAATATTCAGCTTCAATATGTTTAAATGACATTACTAGATTTATCACGAAAAATGCTTTCATTCAATTATATGCAGTGATGAAATATTGTATGGGAGACTAATAAATCAATTCCCTAAATCCAAAACGAGGAGTGAAAAGAGAAAACGCCGGATTACTTGGGTATGATAACAGGTCTATTGCATTAAGATGGCTATGTTTATGCCAAGAAATAAGTATGCGGGTGCGTATAAGAGAACATTTTCTTGGTATACAAGTAAGATTAATTAGATCCTACTTGGGCATATTGATTGTTAAGAGATAATGTACATATTGATCCAAAACCCATTTGTTTGACCTATAGCGTTTAGAGAAATGCTCAATTTGGAGATAAACTTTAAATATGATATGTGCATGCTATACCTATTTGACAATGAAGATACCGTCGAATCATAAGAACCAAGCCAACCAGAAGGGGTGAATGGTTGTGACACCAAAAACCAAAAGTTTTTAGCGGAAATAAAAGTTATCCTCGTAGTTGATGAAGATCTCGGTGTAGCTGGTCTGACCGTTGTGTGCGCACCGGTCTGACCGCTCCTATGTCACCGGTCTGACTGGTGTTGTTCGGCCGGTCAGACTATCACCTCCTCGCTTGTCACTGCTCGCTGCCATCGGTCTGACCGGTTGATCGCCTCCGGTTAGACCACCGCCTCGCTGTCGGTTAGACCGCCCATAGTACACCGGTCAAACCGTGGGGATCCAGAAAAACACCGGTAGATGAATACTCAAAGATGTAGATTAATCTATCTCGACTTGATTGCATCAACTAGTGTTTACAAAGTGCACCAACAGCACTCCTCACCAAAATCTTGAACTAAACTCGAAACTCTAACTTTTCTCTCAACTTAACTCTCTCTAAATCGATATCGGAAGATTACAACCTCCCTCTCTATTTATACCCATAACGTGGATACGCCTAGCCATGAATCCAACTCATACAACAAGTCCTAATCCCCTATGAAACCTTCCCGTACAAGAAACAAACTTTACAAACTCCAATTTTACCAAATTTGGACTTCCTCTAAATTAGACTCAACATCCCACACGCACACAATATCTCTATCGTATGCCAATCTTCACCAATCACATGCATTAATCTCTAGCCTAAACATCCCGCATGATATCCTGATCGTCCGGATGTCATCTTCTCCCAAGTTGACTCTCGATCTATCACCCGCAACGCTCTCCCAAAACGTCAAGACTGATCTACACATGCATTTACCAAAAAACCATATCCGAACATAAATTCTCTCCAACTTGACTCATTGTTAGCACACAACAGTATTACATACGTATAGTATCCATTTAGAAGCCATAATCATAGAATAATCATGGATATCCAAAATAACAACCTGAAACCAAAACTGACATAACGTCGGCCGGTCAGACCGGCTACCACAGCCCGATCTGACCGGACCCAAACAGACAATTCATCATCTAAAAATCCAATCATCTCCAAAACCATTTCGCTAATAATCTCCATATGTCAAAACCAATAATCTCACATGCCAACCGTACTGTGCACCGATCTAAAATACTATTTACCGTATTTTCATAAACACTGACCTTTGACAATGTTTATCACCAAGATTAATCATCACATGATTTTACAAATACTATTCAACAACTCAAGCTTGCGTATACTATATATTAATCTCAATATTTACAGTACAGTACTCATAGATCTCTATCAGTACTACGGTTTGAAATGTGTACTGCATGACCCAGTACTATTAATTATTCCAAATGATACTTTGTTCTGTGTAAATCATAGATAGACGCGTATTCTACTAACATGGACTTCACCTTCCTGTCAATTATTTCCTTCTGAATCAACCCAGGGAAATGAGTGAGTTTCATCATGTAAGTTAATGAAACAAAATTAATTAACAAAGCTACCCAAGAATGACTAGCTAGCTGATCTGATGTATCTTGACTAGTACTATTTGACTATCATCTCTGATCTGAGCCAGGAGCACCACACATACGCAAGCCTCCAGGACTTTTGTTTGTGTTATGGTTAGTTTTTGTTTTATTTTTAGTTGTTGCATGGCAGATGGCTCTCGAGGCTTTTCTTACATGTGGATCTGACCATGTCTCCGTTGGTGATTGGTCCAAGCATCTTAGGCTGGTCTTGCCAACGACCGTGCAAATGCACCAGGACTATGACTGATGAGCACCTCTATCCCTTTCAAACTCTAACCTATCAAAATTTGGATCCTAGCTAGATAGTTAAGTTATTTGTGGCAAAACCCGCTAAATCTGAGGTTCTAAGTTATAGACTAAACATGGGTGCTCACATTTACAACTAATTACTCTTTAGTGGTAGGTGATATTTATACTTGTTGACTACGATAAGGTATCTGTGGTAACTTCGCAAATTTCAAGATATTATTTATCGTTTTCCAAACAAATTAGGGGTAGGTATCCTACAATGTTTGTGTTCATGTATTCCAGTATATATTTTTTAGCATAATTTTTTTAAAAGAATTTTGTCAGGATTATGGATAAGGCATACCCTACGATCATGGATTAAGCTCGGCGGGATCCACCATATATCAAGTCTTATACGGAATCAGACCTCGCATACAGAAGATATTTCGCATAAGGAAGGAGAAGTAGAGTTCTACATGAAAACTGCAAGTACTACTCGGATCGTATCCATACTTATTTCCCTAATTCTACTTGAACAAGAAGACATCTGTGGGTATAAATACAAGAGCCCTAGGAGGAGAGGGGACAAGCCCAATCAGAGGGAGGCAACAATAAGAGCAAACACCAATACACGACTCCAGACATCGACACCAGAGATAAGCCTTCACATACCCAATCTAGTGCCTGCAGAGGCTGATAAGAGGGATCTAGTGCTATCTCTAATCACGCCAAGTCCATATTCGAAGAGGAAGACTACCTCGTCATCGACTACGAGTGGTGGTCTATGTCGTGTCGGTAACGACTAGATAGGCTATCCCAAATATTGTACTCGAGTGATACTGATATATAATAGAAACATCGGCTTTGGCCAACAGGAGTAGAGCTATTACCTATCAGATAAGGGGCCCGAATCTGTATAAAAATCTCTGTCTCCTCTCTTTTTTACCTCAATCTCGCGTATGCCCTGGTACCAATGATCCACATACCATGCAAATACCATAGTCATGATCTACAACATTGACTTTGGTGCTTCAAGGTTTTGACGAAAGGGGTTTCAAGAAGACAGATTATGTGACAACAAACTACTCAACGTCTTCGACTGCGGGAGATACGACCCGACCGAAGTGCATTCTCCGACGGATCGAGACTCTCGTCATCTCAAGCTTCATCAAGACATCATCGCCGTGGGTTTTTGGACGAGGGATAATTCAACGACTTCAGCTTTGGGAGATACTACCCAACCGAAGTGTGTTCCCTTCAAAGGAACCCAGAAAGATCGATGAGCTTCAAGATACCGTCACCACGGATTACATCAGATCAAGGTTGTCGACCACGGGGCTTCGGTTCGAACTGACCACCTATAAACCAATCGAGCAGGACTTCTTTAACAAACTATGCGGGGCTTCTGCGGATTCGAATACAAGTACAGGGCCAAATAGAGACCTTCTTGGTCACCTTTTTTACCTATTACGCCTGTACACACTGTCAGATGTTGCATGCATCTACACCAATGGTCTGAACGCATAGCGTACAACAGGAAAATCATTATGCATGGTTAGCTCTACAACGTTTGTAGCTGAGATTGCTACGTACACGTGACCCGCGCACCTGGAGACGGATAGATACACTGGTGTACAGTCTACTCCAGGTACATGTCAACAGAGTTAATTGGTAAGATTGATTTTTAAATTAATATACTAATTTCGTAAATATGTTCGGCATATATCTACAAAGGTACGCAATATTTTATACATACAGCCGTACCTATTTTTCAGTTCATACGATATTGTCAGATCCATAATTTATTATGTTTGCCAGATCATATTTTTATACAATATATATTGTGCGAGTGTTTTCTATATTAGACCAACTACGGTTCCGTTTCTTTTGTATAAATCTATGCTTGCTTACGGTTTGCATAGTACCCGATATTTAATCTATATTTGCTTGTTATATCCTGATAATACTAGAAGTTCCATGCACTTTTTTGAGTACATACTCAATATTTTCTGCTATATCTTGTCTTCTAGTTAATACTTTTCAGGAATAATCGAGTAGGCAACGGTCGGGTACAACACTATTATTGAGAGTATTCTCGAGAAATGTAGAGTTGATGGACCAAACCTACCAACGAAGACCGATGACCTATCTCGCGCATAGTCCCGGCCATGGCCGAACTATCTACAAAAAGTTGACAACGGATAATTCCCCACGAACATTATCAGCTTGATCACCCAACATAGCTGTGAACGGACATCTGAATATGCTACAAGTTGGGTATGTGAGTCATGCTGGCCACATGAGATGCAAATGTAATGACCAACTCTAGCGCCCCTTCGTGTGGTCGAGAGATGACTACGGCTGGCGGTCCACCGGTGCCGAGCGACATCTCTCACCATCTATCAGTTGCCTTCAGGTGATCGAGAAGATGCCTATTCGTGGTCATCGACCAGTCGATTGTAGCCATCTCTCTCCACCTATCATTTGCCTTCAGGTGATCAAGAAGATGTCTACTCCTGGTCACCGCCCAACCGATTGTGGCCATCTCTCTCCACCTATCAGTTGCCTTTAGGTGGTCGAGATATAACTACGCCTGGTCATCGATCAGTGGCGTAGCGGTTCTTGCACCATGACTTCAAGCGGTCGAGATAGGTCTACGCCCGGTCATCGACTAGCGGCGTAGCGGTTCTCGCACCACGACTTCAAGCGGTCGAGATATGTCTACACCCGGTCATCAGCCAGCGGCGTAGTGATTCTTGCACCACGACTTCAAGTGGTCGAGGTATGTTTAAGCCTAGTCATCGACCAGCGGCGTAGCGGTTCTCACACCACATCTTCAAGTGCCCAAGTACGTCTACATACCTGGTCCTCGACTAGCGATGGTAGCGATTCTCCCACCATTTCTGTGAAGTGATCGAGTACGACTACACACTTGGTTTTCGCCTAGTGTGGTGGTCATCTCATCACCCCCCGTGCATCAACCTCTGTAAGTATTTATATATATATATATATATATATAACATTCAATATTTACCCACAAATCCCTTACCCATATAATGCCCTGCACCGAAGTCGTACCTAACTTCCTTTATGCTAGTCTTACACACCTCTGAGGTCCTCCGTCCTGTTGACGATGAAATTTAGCAAGCTTTTGAATCGGAAACAAGATCCAATCTGAAGCGGATTCGAAGATATGCAGAAATCTCGGAAACAGAGTGCGCAACGGCTGGAGTCCGTATCGGATGGAAACCGAGTCCGATTGAGATAGCCGATGTAGCCGTTATAGCATGTGAAGTCATTATCGGATTCAACAGAGAGCTTACGATGGAATTGCCGGGCAAAGATAGAGTCCAAGATTGGCAATTGTATCTATTAATTAGGAATATGTATAGTTTCCTTATAGATAATCTCGGTAAAAGTCCACCTAAGGGACTTGTTCGCTAGTTGGATTTGTATTAGGTTAATATGAGTCGTGTCCGTGATGGACAATGTTTGTATTTTCGGGTATAAATATAGACCCGAGATCTTATAAATAAACAATAATCAAGTTCAATCAATCTCAGCGCATCGCCAACCTTTGTTTTCTATTTTCGACAAGTTCATGCTTTCGAGTCGTGCTGCATCAGCTTGATCTTCGACGACAAGGTAGGTCTTGTTATGGCGGTTTGCATCATCGGAGCTAGTGCTTACATCTTTATGACACTCTAGTTCTATTTCGTAAACTTCCAAGTTATCATATACGTTATATAATTTAGATTGATAATGCAATCTATTCGTATCGGCTGATCTCTATCTGGGGTTTTACTGGTAACAAATAGATTGTCTTGTTGGTTTAAGTTATATAATATATCCACCATCCCGAAAAGACAACCATCGGCTTGATTGTCTAGATATTATGCTTCTCTTCATACTTAGTGCTGCATCAGTTAAGTTTGATCTACTAAGTCGTGTTCTGAATTATAATCTCTAGCCTGTTTTATGGTTGTTAATAAGGATAGTATCGGGGTTTTAGCCGATCTTATCTGGTATAGATGTTTTACATAGTTTTATGTTTTGTTTAATGTTCTATATCTGCCCCTTATATTAGGATCTAATCTAATACAAATATATTGGACTTGCTATCAATCTGATTGATGTCAGTTGAATATACTTGTTGCAAGAGAATATCCTAGCATAAGGTTGTATCGGAGCTATAGCCGATACATGCTTAAATCTGGGCATCGGCTATGCCATGAGTATATGTAATCGTTATTTCATGTTATTTTAGACTTGGGTAATTTATACTGTCTCGGTTCAGTCCGATCTATCCCAACTGCTTATTTCTAAAGTAATATTGATATATTGATTATGTAATATTGATCTTTTCAGCCGATGTACTAGTTTTAGTGTTAGTTTTATCATTAATAATCACCTTACAGCCGATTTATGCTTTATTTCATCGGCTAGGTTACATCACGATACGATATCGGCTAGCTGGCCGATTGGCTATCGTCTACTAATAAATTTGCATGTTTCTTTTTGTTGATTGCAGGATCAAATCAATTGGCACGCCCTTCGAACCTAAAAGTAACTTTTGGACCTGCACTAGTGTAAAGCAAATCTCTCAGGCCAGTGTGTGTTTTTTGGATCAACAGGTCCTCGGCTGGGGACACCCAGAACAGATAAGGTGATGTCAGACATCATAGAGCCAACCGACCATGTCATATGTGGTCATATCAGAGTGCTCATCAGGTAGCATATTAACTAAGCCGTGTAATCAGGAATTGGTTTTCCCAACTTCATGGCTGCGGGCTAGATATTCGTAGCTTGACCAGGCCAGCTTATAGTTTTTTAAGCTACATCCATCGAGAACGAGTTCTCCAAGGATATAGCTAGGGGGCTAGGGAGAGTACCACACTCCGATTACTGAGGTAGTTCTAGTGAGAGTGCTCTTTTATTGTCATATACAAATTCAATTTATTCTCAATTTTCAATTCATATTATAGCATGTTACCCTTGAGCGTTCGCTTGGGGGCTCTTTCTATCTAACAGTTTGTTCTAAAAATTGATTTCAGGAAAAGTCAGATTTCAGGGCTTTGTCGCAGACTCTATAGCTACTCGGTTATCCGAGAATAGTCATTGGAGTTCGACAAAGATTACGGAATGAAGCGATGGTGTACCCACCGAGATGCAATTTCTAACTTGAATACAAATTCTCGATCAAGGTTAAACAGGAAAATTAGTCGCATATTTCACACCTTCTCGGTCGTCCGAGAACGGTCAAGTGAGTTTGACGACTGTTGTTCTCAGGTTTTCGGTCGAGAACATCAACTCGTTCATTTGTTTTGAAGTTGAGGGCTATTGTTAGAGTTATGGATAAGGTATACCTTATAATAATGGGTTAAGCTCAGTGGGGCTCACCATGTATCAAGTCTTAGACGGAATCAGACCTTGCATACAGAAGGTATTCCGCATAAGGAAGGAGAAGCAGAGTTCTACATGGAAACTGTAAGGACTACTCGGATCGTATCTATAGTTGTTTCCCTAGTTCTACTTGGACAAGGAGATATCCGTGGGTATAAATACAATATCCCCTAGGAGGAGAGGGGACAAGCCCAATCAAAGGGAGGCAACAATCAGAGCAAACACCAATACACGCTGCCAGACATCGACACCAGAGATAAGCCTAGACATACCCATTCTTGTGCCTGCAGAGACCGACAAGAGGGATCTAGCGCTATCTCTGATCTCGTCAAGTCCATATTCGAGGAGGAAGACTACCCCGTCGTCGAGTACGAGTGGTGGTCTATGCCGCCGTGTCGACGACGACTAGATAGGCTATCCCAATTATTGTACTCGAGTGATACTGATATATAATAGAAACACCGGCTACGACCAACAGGAATAGGGCTATTACCTTTCAGATAAGAGGCCCGAACCTGTATAAAAATATGTCTCCTGTCTCTTTTACCTTAATCTCGTGTATGCCCTGGTACCAACGATCCACATACCAGATCTACGATATCGACAGATTTCTATAGCACGGTATTCCATTCTACCTACCTACTAACGTGGAAAACACGAAAGCCTGAGAGATCTGCTTAGCTCCAGTGCAGGTCCTAAATCTTGATGAAATCTGGGCGTACTAGTAAGTTTGATCCTGCAACTGACAAGATAGATAAATACATGTTCAAAGAGTTGATCTGCTAACAAGACGATGTCAATAAAACTAGCCAATGTCGATAGGGTTTTGAACCATCGTCTAAATGTCTAATGTAGATTATGACACTTAGATAAATAATGATATAAAGAAAATCGGCTGAATAATGAGAACTTATAATAATAGAACAATATAATTCAATATAAACCAATCGACCAATAATGATATGATAGAATAAAAGTTCATCCAATGATTAAAGCATACATCAGCTGGAATTCCGATGTCATTAAATCCAAATGATCAAGTAATAAATAAAACCTTTGTTGCAATTGGCTAAAACCAATCTTGTATATAATCCTTATAAGTCGATGCAACATCCAGATAACTCATCGGCTGAAACCCCGATACTACCCGTATTAGCAATCAAAGAGCAAGTTAGTTTTTACGATTCCAAGCACGACTTAGTAGGTCAAACCCAATTGACACAACACAAGTATAAAAGGAAGTGTAAGGTCTAAAAAAATTGATCCTTTGATTGTTTTTCAGGGTGATCATGTATTAAATTTAACCAAGACAGTAAAACCATCAAAGAGAAATTTAACACATTAGATAATATCGGATAACCCTCTGATGAGACATTAGCATGAACCTATCGGCCTAACAAGACAGATTATTAACAACAATCTAGTAGGTCGAACCTAACCGATGCGGCACGAGACTGTATATGATAATCTAATACTCAATGAACCGATAGATCTATCTAATGTGATGGATATAACATGTCTATCTAAAACAACATTGTGATTGTAGAGATATATCGACTAAGACAGAAGATCGGATCTAACCGATGCGTCTCTAAACACGGTGCAATTAAAGATAGAATTGAAATACCGGGTAGGCAAAGATATCAATCAAACCAGAGCAATCCAAGTGGTTGAAGCGATGCAACCTTGAACAACGCCTATGTAGCCGATACAATTGCCAGGGCCGACGGAACGTAGGACTTACCCTTTTACCAGAGATCGAAAGCCGATGTAGTCCCGTTCAGGTGCAAAATTCCACCGGTGATAAATAAAAACCTCAGAAAAGAAGGTGACAATGTGCCGAGAGTAGTTGTATTGATCTGTGGAGATAGATTATAATGACCCCAGGTGTACATATTTATACCCATGGGTGGATACTAGTGTATATCGGACACGGTACATGTTTCCTAAAGACAAAAGGAAAGATACAAGTCCTGATCGGATACTAAACAAAATTTCCTCAAGATAAAGGAAAATTACTAAAGCCTGCCTAATTAATAGATAGAATTAAACTGTCACGCCATGGTCTTGTTGATTCCTTCGTGAACTCCGTCTCTTCCCGATTAACTTTCCATCGCTTGATTATGCTCTTTCCTTAACCGAATCCACTAAAGAATCTTACAAAATTTTGGCGTTAACACAACCGGATACTTTATGTGCTGACGTCGTTCATGTCTCCACTTCATCCTCGCAAGTCCATGCCTTTTTCCTACCCCACGCTGCGCACTCGCTCCCCCACCTTGAGTTGAATCACCAGCTGGTGGAGAAGTGCGACGAGGTGCTAGGAGAAAGTGCTAGCACATGCCATCATAGTAGTAGGAAGATGCTGTAGCAAACACCAGGAGGAGAAAAAGTTAAAGCCAAATGGAAGGAGTGGAATGAAGAAGAGAGGATGCACTAGCGACAGAAGGTTCACTGGTCGGACAAGCAGCGGTGTTGCGTGACCTCCTACCATGCCTTGATACCCGATGCATGCTACGAATGGGGTAACAACTGATACCTGTGGATATTAGCTGGTATCAGAGGTACCAAACCCGGAAGCCTCAGGTACCAGACCTGATTGTGGGGTACACGGTACCCGGGTACTCAAGGAAAGGCTTCTGAGCCGTGTAGCATGGGATGGGCCAAGTGGCCTAAGCCCATGCGGCATTCTTGTAACATAGGAACGGAATATGTGGTAAGGAAACCAATCCCATTCCCTGTAAATAGATGGCAGGTACTAGGATTATAAGGGTTACCTGACCATCTAGCTACTAGTGGCCCTAGTTCCATATAAAGGGCGCTGGGAGAAACCCTAAGGGCGAGGAGATTACTCTCATTCATACGCGCCATTAGCCAAAATCCATTGTTGATGTGTGCACCACGACATAGATCCAATCAACACCAACTAGAGTAGGATATTACCTCATCCGAGGGTCTGAACCAGTATAAATCTATGTCACCATCTCTCCTTGATCGTATGCACCCCATAAATAATACTATCAGTATTAGAAATCGACACTGATATTTATGGGTATTATCCATGATACTACATGTACCTGGCTTTGTATCTATGGATACCATCCGAGAATGATGCACTGCACGACTTACCTACACATAACGCTGATGAGGAGCACCACGACTTCACCACCACGCTATTACCTCTAGATCCAGCAGCTTCATTTGTCTTCATCTTCCATCACCTTGGATAACGTGCCTGGGAGTAAGAGCCGGCGCTGGTCAGTGTCCTCTTGAATGGCCTCCCTTCTTCCCGGTTTCTCCCTTTCACTATAGGAGCTAGATCCGCTGGCATGCGTGTGAGCATGGGACATAGGTAAAGGCCACAAGACCGGGCGCTGTCCACTGCCATTGTCACCAGATCTTGTGGAGCAACAAGGAGGACTTAGGCCTCTAGATCTGACGTCGGTAGCCCGCTCCACACTGACAGCTGTCCACGGAGCAACGCCCTCACAGCTAGGAGGAAGGAGAAGAGAGGGAGCATAGGAGATTGGGAGGGGAAAGAAGATAGGAGGAAGGAGTAGAGAGGGAGCATAGCATGGGAAGGGAAAATATAGGAGTAGGTGGGAAAAAACAGAAGTGAGTGGAGGAGGAAGAGGGAGCCGGGGAAGAAAGGATAAGGATCTCGTGAGCTGTAGATTGTATGGGATGCTATGTGGTGGTACTTTTCTTTTTAAAATAATAATGTTTTTAGCATCATTTTAAGGGAACATGAGGTTGTTTGTTCGATGCCTTGAGCCAAATCTGCCGATCCAGGCACCTCTATGAGAACTACCAGAGTGATGTTTAGATCATGTTTTGGAAGCTCGATGCTACGCTGTGATGTTGCTAGTATATATCGGTGACAAAGCTCAGGCTTCCAAAGTGTATCGCTTGACTCTGGCTAAATCATGGAAGAGAGAATTTATTTGACATCTGTGCATGCGATTTCATCATCGAAAAACATGTAGAGTTAATTGTTTCACATTCTCACTGTTGAATGCAGGTCACGAATATGCGAAAATTACAAGCGTACGTCCTCCGATTTTGGGTATGATCAATGCATTTGCTCTCTCTTCCACTAGTAGAGAACAGGGTTTTGGAATTAAGTTTTAGTCCCGGGTTAAATAGAAACCGGAACTATTGCACACTTTAGTCCCGGTTGGGAGCTCCAACCGGGACTAAATGTGCCCGCCCCAACAGCTAATTAAGTTGTCGGCGGGGGGGACCTTTAGTCCCAGTTGGACTCAAAAACCGGGACTAAATCCCCACTTTTAGTCCCGGTTTGTACAACCAACCGGGACTAAAGGTCTCGGTCCCGGTTTTTACCCCAAACTGGGTCTAAAGGGTGGATTTAGACCGTGTTTTCCCCCCAACCGGGACTAAATGTTCCACTATAAAACCCCCTCCTTCAACCTCCAGCCCGAGCTCAGCTAGCCTTCAACCTCCAGCCCGAGCTCATGAGCTAGCCCGAGCTTGACCTTGTGAAGATTTTGTTCTCCCATTTTTCGATTCGTCCGACCATTCTTTTTTGTTGAAAGGTTAGCAACCTCCTTCTCATACGATATATTGATAGTGTTGCTCGTTTTACGGTTTAAATTCGAGAAATTTGTGGTTAATTTGTTTTTATTTAGTTAGTTCATGGTTTAGCTCGATGATGATATGGTCAATATTTGATTGTGTGTGTGGCATTTTTAATATTGTGAGTACTAAGAGAGAATATACACGGTGGCTTGCGCCGAAGTGGACAAGCCGGGGCAACTCGAGACGGCTACGACGTCGATGTGTTGCCTTCAGCTTGTCCACTTTTGCACATGGTGACGAGAATTAGTTGTATGGTTTGCTACACACATCATAAAATGAATTGACCTATTGGCGAGAGGGCCAATAAAACTGGCAATCCGCTATCTGAGAGCACTAAACTTTTAGTGAAATCTTTTTTATTAATAATGTTTTTTTATTGATACACCTTAAAATTAATTAGTCATGCAATAATTATTTTTCATGTGTTAATGTAATGCAGATGAACCGGCAATGGATGTACGGCGACCGCCGATCCGGGGAGTTTATTGAGGGCGTACATACTTTCTTACGTGTGGCCGAGGCAAATAAGCGGAATGGTTTCATATGTTGTCCATGTATTAATTGTAAAAACATGAGGGATTATTCTTCCTCAAAGACAATTCACGAACACCTGTTTAGGTCCGGTTTCATGGCCGGTTATATATGTTGGACCAAGCAAGGAGAGAGCGAGGTTATAATGGAAGAAGATGAAGAAGGGGATGATGACGACATTGGTGTGTTTCGTGAATACGGTGCCTTCGGTTATATGGAAACGGACGAGGAGGCAGCACCAGAAGATGAGCCTGTTGATGATCTTGGTCAGGCAATACGCGATGCAGATAGAGACTGCGAAACCGAAAAAGAAAGGATGAAGTTCGAGCGCATGTTAGAGGATCATAAGAAACTTTTATATCCAAATTGCGAAGAGGGGTAGAAAAAATTGGGTACAACACTGGAATTGCTGCAATGGAAGGCAAAGAATGGTGCATCTGACAAAGGATTTGAGGAGTTACTAAAAATCATAAAGAAGATGCTTCCGTCGGGTGATGAATTGCCCGCCTCTACATACGAAGCAAAACAGGTTGTGTGCCCATTGGGATTAGAGGTGCAGAAGATACATGCTTGTCCAAATGACTGCATTTTGTACCGTGGTGAGGATTACGAGAATTTGGATGCTTGCTCGGTATGCGGTGCGTCGCGGTATAAGATAAGGCAAGATGACCCGGGAGATATCGAGGGTGAACGTCCTAGGAAGAGGATCCCTGCTAAGGTCGTGTGGTACGCACCTATAATACCACGTTTGAAACGTTTGTTTCGAAACAGAGATCATGCAAAGTTACTGCGCTGGCACAAGGAGGACCGTAAGGTTGACGCTATGTTGAGACACCCTGCTGATGGTTCTCAGTGGAGAACCATCGACAGAGAATTCCCACGGTTTGCCGAGGATGCACGAAACCTAAGGTTTGGTTTAAGTACGGATGGCATGAATCCTTTCGGTGAGCAGAGCAGTAGTCATAGCACTTGGCCAGTGACTTTATGTATTTATAACCTCCCTCCGTGGCTGTGCATGAAGCGAAAGTTTATTATGATGCCCGTGCTTATCCAAGGACCAAAGCAACCTGGCAACAATATTGATGTCTACCTAAGGCCATTAGTTGATGAACTGCTACTTCTGTGGCAAGATAAAGGTGTACGTGTGTGGGATGAGTACAAACAAGAAAATTTCGACCTACGAGCAATGTTGTTCGTAACAATCAATGATTGGCCTGCTCTTAGTAATCTTTCAGGACAGACAAACAAGGGATATAAGGCCTACACGCACTGTTTAGAAGACACTGAAAGTGTATATTTGAGAAAAAGTCGAAAAGTTGTCTACGTTGGTCATCGTCGCTTTCTTCCTATGAACCACCCACTAAGAAAAAAGGGCAAGCATTTCAAATGTAAACCGGATCACCGGACAAAGCCTGAGAACCACAGTGGTGATGAAGTATTCGACATGGTCAAAGATGTGCATGTTGTCTTCGGGAAGGGACCTGGCAACCAACCTGTTGTAAATGATGCTGACGGACACGCTCCAATGTGGAAAAAGAAGTCTATATTTTGGGAGCTACCCTATTGGTCAGTCCTAGATGTCCGCCACGCAATCGACGTGATGCATCTGATGAAGAATGTTTGTGTCAACCTGCTGGGCTTCATGGGTGTGTACGGAAAGTCGAAAGATACACTTGAAGCGCGACAAGACCTACAATGTCTGCACGAGAGAGATAAACTGCATCCAGAGAACACAGAGGACAGACCTGATTATTTCGGTCCAGCGAGCTACACTTTAAGTAAAGAAGAGAAGGAACGTATGTTTGAATGCCTAAAAAGTATCAAGGTACCGTCGGGCTACTCCTCAAATATAAAGGGGATAATAAACGTGGCAGAGAAGAAATTCCAAAACCTAAAGTCTCATGACTGCCATGTGCTTATGACTCAATTACTTCCTGTTGCATTACGAGGCATTTTACCTGAGAATGTCCGATTAGCTACTGTGAAACTATGTGCATTCTTGAACGCAATATCTCATCAGGCAATCGATCCATTGAATCTAGCCCAGCTGCAGAAGGACGTGGTCCAATGTCTCGTCAGCTTTGAGCTGGTTTTCCCGCCATCGTTCTTTAATATCATGACACATCTACTAGTACACATTGTTAAAGAGATTACTATTCTCGGTCCTGTATTCCTACACAACATGTTCCCCTTTGAAAGGTTCATGGGAGTCCTGAAGAAATATGTACGCAACCGGGCACGCCCAGAAGGCAGCATCGCCAAGGGTTACGGAACGGAAGAGGTCATTGAGTTCTGTGTTGACTTTATTCCTGATCTTAACCCCATTGGTGTCCCTCAGTCGCGGTATGAGGGTAGATTAGGTGGAAGAGGAACAATAGGAAAAAAAATCAATATTTAGTACAGACGAAGATTCTTTCCGTAAAGCACACTACACGGCGTTGCAAAACTCCTCATTGGTTCGTCCGTATATCCTAGACCACATGGACATTATACGATCGGATAACCCGGGGAAGCCTGAGATATGGATTACACGTCGTCACATGGAAACATTTGGAGGTTGGCTGCGAAAACATCTTAGGGGGGATGATACAATTGATGAGCAATTGTAGTTATTGTCTAGGGAACCATCGTGGCATATCATGACATTCCAAGGATATGAGATAAATGGGAATACATTTTACACGGTAGCCCAAGACAAAAAGAGTACGAACCAGAACAGTGGAGTACGCATAGATACCACAGACCCGAATGGTAATATGGAAACATATTATGGTCGTATAGAGGAAATATGGGAGTTGGACTACGGACCAAATTTCAAGGTCCCTTTGTTTCGATGCCAGTGGGTGAAGCTAACCGGGGCAGTGGACAAGATATACGGTATGACTACAGCCGACCTCAAAAATCTTGGATACAGGGACGAACCGTTCGTTCTAGCCAAGGATGTGACTCAGGTCTTCTATGTTAAGGACATGTCTACCAAACCAAAGAGGGGAAGAAACGACAAGCTCTCCGGTGAGCCTAAGCGTCACATAATTCTTTCAGGGAAAAGAAACATCGTGGGAATCGAAGACAAGTCCGACATGTCTGAAGAGTATGAAAAGAACGATGAAATTCCACCCTTCACGGTTAACACTGACCCAAGCATCATAATAAATATTGAGGATGAACCATGGCTACGGTGCGATCATACTAAATAGTTTATATAATAATATTTCACCGACATGTACGATTTGTAACGTTGTGATATGTAATGGACATATATATGTAAGACTCGTTTTAATCGTCAAATTATATTCTCCATGCAATCTAAATTTAATTTACATTGAATGTAGTTAGATGTAAATCTAAATTTAATTTTGTTCTCATATTTGGATTTGAATGTAAGTAGTTTTAATTGGTACTATAAATGTAATTAGATTTAATTAGATGTTAATTTTATTTTTTATTCAATTTACATATCTCATGGTTTAGTTATTTAATTTTTAGTAATTGTGTAGTAGTGTGCGCGGGACTAGATTAAATAATACCACTAGATTTATTTTTGCAATTATATTTGTGGAACAAATATAATTTTGTCCTCGTATTTTATAAATATAAGTAGATTTAATTCGTAGTATAAATGTAATTAGATTTAATTAGATGTTAATTTTGTACTCATATTTTGTACCCATAAATTAAATAATACCACTAGATTTTTTTTTTCAACTATATTTGTGGAACAAAAATAATTTTGTACTCATATTTTATAAATGTACGTAGATTTAATTGGTACTATAAATGTAATTAGATTTAATTAGATGTTAATTTAATTTTTTATTCAATTTACATATCTCGTGGTTTAGTTATTTAATTTTTAGTAATTGTGTAATAGTGTGCGCGGGAAGCCAAATTTTTTGGCCAAAAATTTGGCTGCGCGCGTGAAGAGAACCTTTAGTCCCGGTTCTAAGTTGAAACCGGGTCTAAATGTTCACTTTTAGTCCCGGTTTTTATTACAACCGAGACTAAAATGTCTTTAGTCCCGGTTGGTGCCAAGAACCGGGAGTAAAAGTCCCCTTCCTACCACGCGCGAAGGGGACTTTTAGTCCTGGGTCTAGGTCGGAACCGGGACTAAAAGTCCCTCTTTAGTCCCGGTTCTAGGCTACAACCGGGACTAAAGGTCTAGAACCGGGACTAAAAGTCCCCTTCATCTACCCCATGCGCCCGACGCCGGCCTCTTGATCTTCATCTTTTCATCTTCAACAACACCGCCGCCCGACGCCGCTCGGTCTCCGTGTTCTCCGGCCAGCGCCGCCGCCACCACCACCGTCTTCTCCGGCCTCAGCGACCTCCACCGCCACCGCCACCGCTCGGACCGGCGTCTTCTCCGGCCACCGCCGCCCGATGCCCCACCGCGCACCGCCGGCCGCCCACGGCCAACCGCCGCCGTCTTCTCCGGCCACCACCGCCTGACGCCCCACCGCCGCCCGATGCCCCACCGCGCACCGCCGCCCGCCCACCGCCAACCGCTGCCGTCTTCTCCGGCCACCGCCGCCCGACGCCCCACCGCCAACCGCCGGTTGCCCACCGCCGGTGATCTTTTTATTTTTTTTTCAGTTTTAATTTTAAATTTTATTTTGAATTGTATATTTAATCTTCATTGGTTAAATTTAGTTGTATGATTTTGTGGGATATGATTTTAGTTGTATGAGGAAATTTATAATAAATTTATAATAAATTTAGTTGTATATTAAATCTTCGTTGGTTAAATTTAGTTGTATGATTTTGTCGGATATGATTTTAGTTGTATGAGGAAATTTATAATAAATTTAGTTGTATATTTAATCTTCGTTGGTTAAATTTATTTTGAACTAGATATGATTTTAGTTGTATGAGGAAATTTATAATAAATTTTGTGGGATCAAATAATGGCGAGGGTTAGGGTTAGGGTTAGGGTTAGGGTTAGGGTTAGGGTTAGGGTAATTGGGATAAATAGGAAATGTAATTGCGAGAATGAACTAGGGTTAGGGTTTTTCTATTTACAAATGTATTTACGTAAATAGGAAATGTAAT
This sequence comes from Oryza punctata, assembly GCA_000573905.2. Classification (NCBI taxonomy): domain Eukaryota; kingdom Viridiplantae; phylum Streptophyta; class Magnoliopsida; order Poales; family Poaceae; genus Oryza; species Oryza punctata. Next base: position 14,930,137 of record CM002497.2, read on the forward strand.
TGTGAGAATGAACTAGGGTTAGGGTTTTTCTATTTACAAATGTACTTTTCCGGTGCGAGAATGAACTAGGGTTAGGGTTTTTTGGGACCGACGGTATTTTGTGTTAGGCTCGATGGGCCTGCGGGCAATACTAGGTCGCGTTTGGCCAATGGGCTGCACGTGCCCCACATGAAGTGCTTTCAAATGTCCATTTTCGTGCATTCAATAATCATTGCATCAAAGTTTATGAAAAAATAAACCTATTTTTGATTGAGTTTTGATTTTAATTTTGATTAAAATGTAATACTCTAAATTCAATAATACGGTTGATTTAATTTTGATTGAGTTGTCGATTTTAATTTTGTCCTCATTTTGTTGGCATTACCAATTTAACGAATAGATGGCCGACCCAAATGAAGAGGCCATCTTTGCCATTATCGATCAAGGCTCACAGTACGTCGGTGACGATGAAATCGATGATGGCAGCCAGTTCTTAAATCTGGAATGCGCGGAAGAGCAAGTAAACACCGGCGAGGTATACATCGTAGATCTTAAATTTGAACACAATTTGTAACGAATGTATTAATGAAACAATCGATATGTTTGTGTAGCCCTCTGGATCGACAACGACGTTGTCGTCTAGAAAAGTAAGGGGCCCGACAAAGCCGTTGGAGGGGCGGTTCATTATCTTCGAAGTTAGCAGTGATGGACAACCGCTTGCGCCACCAGAAAATGCAAAGAAGTTTGTATACGAGTGCGGAGTAAGGGTTAGGGATAAGATCAGCATCAATCATATCTATTGGAAGAAAAACACCCAAGAGCCCGATGCAAAATATGTCACTGAAAGAGACAAGGATCTCTTATGGAATGATGTCAAGGCACACTTCGATTTACCAGAAGGGACAGAACCAACAGTTAAGAAATGGGCTCTAAAGAAGATGGCAACGCTATTTGCTAAGTACAAGATGATGCTGAACAAAACATACGTAAAGAAGAACAAGACTCCGTCCTTCGATGGTCCCCTGCAGAAGATAAAAGATTTCTGGGATGAATTTGTAATCAACCAGACATCTGAGACAAGCAAGGTGCGGCAGGAAAAAGCCCAACAGAATGCATCAAAGAAGAAGTATCATCATAAACTTGGAGCAGGTGGCTACAAGAGTGCAATGCCTAAGTGGGAGAAAATGGAGTCGGACTTGCTTGCAAAAGGGATTCGGCCGGCAACCATTGATTGGCCTGAACGTTCAAGGTCTTGGTTTTTCGGGCATGGTGGAACACTAGACCCCGATACCGGTGCATGCATTGTGGGTGAGAAAATGCAAGCAGTTTGTCGATGACTGTTTACTGCCATAGATGCTGCGGCCAAGGGTGAGTTCGAGCCGAACAGAGAAAAAGATGAGCTAACCTACGCCCTCGAGAATCCTGAACACCCTGGGCGAACAAGAGGCAAAGGAGTGATCCCATGGAAGGAAGGCTTCCCTCACGATCTGCAGAGCTACAGAAGCCATCAGAGGAGAAAGGCTGAGGACGCAGAGCGGTTAAGAATTTTGGAAGAGGCGATCCTTCAATCGCATGAGCGAGAAAAATGCCTTGAGTCCAGATTGCAAGAAGTTGAGGGACAATTGGCTAGCCAACGAGTGAACACATCAGAGCCGACTGTCAACATAAGCCCAGCTCCGCGTAGAAGCAGCGTGGCTTCCACGGAAATCGAAGAGGATGATGATGTCTTACGCGTTACCCCGTGGATGACATCACAACAAATATGACGCCTTGTGAGCTGCACACTCCCGCGAGGAACATCACAATTATGGTGGCCACCGGTGTTGTCATTCTTCCGGAGTCTACCAGCTCGCAGCAAATACATTGCCGTCCGATTCAAGCTAGATATGCTAAAGTCGCGGTGGATAGAGTTCTAAAAGAATTTCGACAATTGACACTGGACATTCCTGGTGGTGAGGGGGAGATGACCCTAGGTGAAGTAGAGCACGGATTCATCCTTTGGTGTAAGCGCTACATCGTTATACCTGGAGCACCTCCTAGACCACCTTCGCCTTCTATGCCGATCATATCTCCAATTCGATCTCCAGATCGTGGAAGTGCGCAACGACAAATTCCGACTCCTCAGTCACCGATACGGTCTCCGCCTCCCGTGTCTCCGCGTCCACGATCTCCACCTCCCGTGTCTCCGCGTCCACGGTCTCCACCTCCCGTGTCTCCTCCGGCCCAGGTGATTAAGCGTATGTCCACGGTTCCAGCCAAACATGGTGTAAAGCGGAAGCTGCCATACGATATGACTGCAGAGGAAACCGCCGAAGTGGTAAAGGGAGAGGTGAAGGCGTTTTTCTCTAATGTGAGGGAACAAATGAAGAAAAATGCGGAGGATGCAAAAATGTTGCCAAGCCATAAACTAAGAAAATTAGTCGTAGAACACGAGAAGGCAAGGAGGGAAAGAAATAAGTCACCGCCTCGATCGGACTACGAGCGCTCTCTCGACAAGTCTTACAAGGAGTCGAAGAGAACAAAGAAACAGGGAAAAGATGTTGCGCAACTCGGTATGCAATCGAAGCAAACAATCGAGCCGCTCGTTGTTCAACAATCACAAGCAGAGTATGATCGTGACGCGCTCATCCAAATGATGAAAGACACCGGACTGACTAGGGAAACACTCATAGGGCTGAATTCGCCACCAAAGGCCACCGTAGACGTCGATAAATGGAAGACCAGCTATGTGTATGGCCGGAGTCTTGTTAACCCTAAGGCGGTAAAATCACTTCCTACCCAATTGTACAAGTTACACAACTGGTACATGCAAGCCTGTCAGAACGGAACAGAACTCATTTCTGCTAAAATTCAAGATGAGCATTTCTTCCGGGGCGAGGACTTGATACACGTTGAATTCACTGAATTACACCCGCTATTTCATAGGGACGCTCTCGACAAATCTCTATTGAGCTATTGGTGTCTGTAAGTGATTCTTTTTTAAAAATTAACGAGTCTTGTGTATGTGTAAAGTATATATCTCTCACTTTGTATTTTTCTTACCCATGCAGTATGGAGATGATGAATCAGAAGAAAAACATGGTGTTCGATGTTGGATTTTTCGATCCATATATCATACACGAGAGGACTGTGAAGGAAAAGCCGGAAGAAACGGAGAACAATATGTTCCGCTTCTTTGACAAACAACATCACAAGACGACCATACTCTTCCCTTACAACTTCGCGTAAGTGTTTGTCTTGTGCACATTTCATTTCGACTACTTCGTTCTAAATGTGCAATTAACGATGTACAACTGTAGGTTTCACTGGATACTCTTGGTCATCTATATTGACAAAGGCTATGTCATGATCTTGGATTCCTTGAGAAAGCCAATGTCCAATTACCAAAACATGCTAGACATGCTACAAAGGTAATTATTTGTCTCGCACTTCACATTTTTACGCCATTATCTCGATATGATATGAATAACTGAACTGATTTATTTCTCTTAAGCAGTGCCTGGGTAAGGTTTACTTCGAAACATCCTGGTCAATGGACTGTGCCTCTTCGAATAAACCCACACAAAGTAAACTAGCTAGGCCCACCTCTTTCTCCCATTAAATTCGTTACTAATAAGATTAATTGTTTGATATATGGTTTTCTCTTATAGTGGTGTCTGCAGCAGCCAAAGAATACCAATTTATGTGGATACGTCGTTTGCGAGCACCTCTTGCATTATTCATTAAAAACAGAGAAATCTATAGACGTACGTATAAACACGCAACTTATTTTTCCCTCTCTTGTTAATAAATACATACATACATTAATAATATACTTATATTTCCCTCTCTTATTCATAGCTTCAATGGAAGAAGGACAAAGTCATACGAGATGACCAGATAAAAGCTATTCAAGAGTCATTAGCAGGGTTTATTAACGACCAAGTCATAAATCCCGAGGGAGCGTACCACTTTGACGGTCGTTTGCAACCCAAGACTTTTACTCAGGAGGGTCCAAAGTTGGATGATCCAAATTTCGAATAACTCCATGTATCTAGGTGCGGTGTGATGGTCATGAACATGTAAATGTGGTTGTACATATATTATTTTGCGCTAATATTTATATAATATTGCTTAACAATAGCATTACACTGTACTTATATGCATGCAAGATATCTATTACTAGTATGTAATATATATGTACATATAAGTATACGAAGACGGAACGTATAATACGTTAGATATTAGCGTAAAGAAACAAAAAGAAATTGAAACATAATAAAATAACCGAAAAGAAAAAAATACTTGTAGTCCCGATTTTTACCTACAACCGGGACTAAAATCCCCTCTAAAACCGGGACTAAAAGGCCATACCCGGCGGCCCCGGGGGGACCTTTAGTCCCGATTCTAGCTACGAACCGGGACTAAAGGCACCTTTTAGTCCCGGTTTTTCCGGCCGGGACTAAAGGGGAACCCTTTAGTCCCGGATTGCTGGTCCCGGTTGGGAAACCGGGATTGAAGGGGTTTCCCAACCGGGACTATATCCCGATTTTCTACCAGTGTTCAGTGGGTAGACGGTATCGACTTTTTCACTATTCTCGGTCCACATTCTTGCGTTGTGTATTATATGTTCATACTGGTCTGCAAAACAAGCTGCATTGACTTCATCTCAAAATGGAAAAAAACTACATTGACATTTCATGCCCTTTTCGTTTGGGAGATAGCGGTAGTGGACTACATTATAGGTTCAAACTTTATTTATTTTCCGTGAATTTTCTTCACCAAACTTTGAAACAATTAATGTTCTGATTAATACATACAAATTTTAACTTTCCTTAATATTTATAGCATGCATAATTCATGCAAATTTAGGCCATTACAGTGCTGTGAATTTTGTACTCCCTTCATTTTTAAATATGCTAAGTTGATTTTTTGACATGTCATCTAACTATTTATCATATTTTTTTTTAAAAAATATGGTGCAAATATTCAACAAGATACTACAAAATAAATAATACTACACAATTTTTAATAAGAATAATGGCCAAACGCCATTTTTAATGTCAAAAATATTATACATTTTAAAATGGAGGTATTACAAAATTTGTTGATGTGAATCATTAGTCTCATATGTTTATAAAAATTATGTGGTGAAATAATATTTCTCCTGGCACATGCTCAACTATCACATACGCAGATGAAAGAACCTTGATGTCACCTAGATGGGGTGAATAGGCGTTCCTGAAATTTACTTCAAATCGCAGCGGTTAAAATCAGGGCCCGGAACTTCCTGGCAACTTTTCCTGCCGAGCAAAGAGAAAGCTACCCGGAACTTCTGGGGTTCTTCCTAGGAACTTCCTGAACTGCTCTTTCAAGAATCTCACAACAAGTAAACTGATTCACAATGAAGTCTAAGCCATAGAGAGGTACAACATATATCGAACAAGAGTAATACACATGAAAATACAAAAGATAGCACAAGTGATCATACAAGGGGAGACACGATAGCACAACTTAGACAAATAAGGAGATAACCATCACAATCACAAAGATAAAGAGAGCGAGAGGAGATAAAAGATTTTTTTCCTGAAGTTCGGATTCTCCACCGAGAATCCTATGCCTCCGTTGAGGAGCTTCAAAGAGTTGGATCTTGATTAACCCCTTGCCTCACTAAGCAAAGGCCTAGGAAGAGGTCTCCGGTCTTCAAGCCATCACCCCTAGGTATTTCTCTTTGGTTTTAAGTGACCACTAAGATCGACAACTTGAACACCAAGAGAACACCACAGTGAGGCTGGTTCAACCAAGACGACCTCCTAAACCTCAGCTCGGATTCCACTCACCGGGTATTCTGTTTCCTTTCAAAGATGGAATAATGACCTCACAAACTAACTGTAAATCACCACAAGCTTAGGAGCTCACCGGGCAACGCCTAGCCATCTAGGAGCCTTAACCTCCAAGAGTATAAATACAAACGATGATTTGCTTGCTATGAACTCAAGTGCTCAAAGGATGGAATGGATCTCTCAAGCTCTCAACCTTGCAACCTCTCAATCTCTCAAATCTCTTCCCAAATCTCACTCACAAAGATCTACCACTAAGGTGGGAGGTTTGGGAGGGGCTATTTGGCTTTGGATTTGTCTATTCTTGCCTAAACTCAGCAACCAACAAAGGAGGGGGTGGAGGGGCTTAAAAACCCAAGCCCCAGAAAAACTAGTTGTTACTCAGAAAACTAGCCGTTACTCACAGAACAGCGGCTCGGAACTTCCTGGCCCGAGACCCAGAACTTCCTGGCACCCTCCTCGACCAAAAAGACAATTCGGGTCAGAACTTCCTGGCTTAGGACCCGGTACTTCCGACCTTACCTGAAAACACTTCACAAAAAAGGGTCAAAACTCCTTGCTCCGGAGTCTGTTTTCAATAAACTTGGGCTCTATGGAAAGCTTATTGACAAGGCTACCCAACCCAACCAGAAACAAGCTCTAAAACAACTCATAGGTTAGGTTAAGACTTTGGTTTCTCTCAAGGTAACACTTGCATAGGTCACTTTGAGCACCGAGAAATAAACAAACACATCAACGTTGCATCCCTCTTAATAGTACGTCTTTCCTATACTCAAATGTAAATACAAAATCTATACCACTAGGAATGTGTTGTTGCCATCTTCTTGCTTCACCTATAGGGTTCTCAATGTCATTTCACTATTGGGACTATTCTCACCTACAACTCATTAAGTACATTAGTCCCAAATCAATTTTACTTTTGCCTTGATCAGTGCCTACTTTGGCTCTTGGCTTGATGTTCATCAACGAATCGTATCCTTTTGATCTTCTGCATTCCATGTTGCGCTCTTCTTATAATGATGCAGATTACTCATAGCTTTCAAATGGTCTCGCACGGTCCATCATGACAAAGTTTTCACTCGCCCTTCACCACCAGATTTGGTTCATCGGCGCCAAGCCTCTTGCTTGCCCTTCACCGCTGCGTGGTCCATTGTAACCGAGTCGTGCTTGCCCTTCACCATCTTGCCATAGATAGACACTTCATACCCTGCATTGTTAGTGTCTTCACTTGCTACTCATTAAGCTATAATGTTCATCTTCTAGCTTCAAACTTTTAACTTGATGCCGGAACTCAACCTAATCTCACCAACTCATGGAAATAGTTAGTTCCAACAATGGGTTGTCATTAATCACCAAAACAATCATCGTATTATTAGGGTCATAGATCTTCCAATCTCCCCTTACAAGGTAACTCTAAGGAATAGATCTTTCAAAAGATACTTTTAAAACTAGCATATACCTAATAAAAATAACACATAAAGCTTCAAATTTTTTCTGTTCGGTTTCTGTTCGATCCCAATAAGGCTTTCGGTTTTTTTTTGATCTCGTCCGATCCAATCCGTTGCATGCCCGCATAGCGCTCCTCCAGCCGCCACTGGGCCGAACCCAAGCATCGTCGTCATGTCAATCTGTCTCCTCATCCATTTTCTCCTCCAATTGACTGCAAAAATCGATTCCTCTCCTCCCTCATCATTTTTATGATGTTTTCCCCTTTCAATTCGGTTTTAATTCGCTGGATTTCATCACAGTTGCCGATGATGGCAACACGATGAGCTTCCCTGGTCATTTTTATCCCAACTTTTGCGGATTCGCTCCGATTCGGGAGAAACAGAAAGAGTAGATCGAGTGGGTGAAAAGCCCTTCTCCAATTATGGGAGATTGAGAAAGATTCAGCCGGATTTGATTGGATGGTTTGGCTCTAGCATACTGGCGTGAGACTGCCTTTCGGAGGTTGAAGACTATAGTGCGAGTTGGGCCTGCAGCTTCACTTGTGAGCTAGGTCGAAAAGAGACAAGTCGAGCGGAGGAAGGTAATGGACTGGGCTAGGGCTAAAAAGGAAGGAAGGACTGAGTTTTTGTCCAAAACCAAGGAATAATTTTCATTAACTTTTTCAATTATAATGTATAACGATCCTAATGTTTAAATTTATTTCTCAGCTACTAATAGTTGTTGTATCACTGAAAAATATCTTTACCCGTTGCAACTTATGGGTATTTTTTCTGGTTGTAACTAAAAGACAGTAGTCTCAACCATCAGAAAGAAACAAATTACAAGTTGTGAAATACTAGTGGTATTCTGACTCTGACAATACTCAATATACACTAATTCATTAGAATTGGAAGCTTCCTTTGGAGTAAGTCTGAATGGTGGTTAATTTAAAGGTGTTTGGTGCGGTACGAGCACCTGGCTTCTAGGTTCATGTCCATAAGCACACATTACTAGATTTGCCGTAAAAAGTACCTTCATGTAAATATAATTCGAATAATTTTTATGGATATTTGGTTATAAAATACAATGATGCAATATGTACATTGGAAAGTATATCAATGGCCTACATCTAAATGAAAGTTCGATCCGTTTGTTTACACCCAAATTTGGCACCTAGGGATAAAATAGGAAAAAATTGCCAAAGTTTGGAAAGTGACGGGTTACCTTCACAGGGGCCGGTTAGACCGCAGGTATGTGGGCGGTCAGACCGTCAGGGTCCGAGTCCGAGTCTGGTTTCGTCGGATCTCGGGTTTCCTTGTTCGGGGAGGTATATTTCGTGTTTCCTTTGGTTTCTACCCCGAGTTGGACGTGGAGGAGGGTCTGTAGAGGGCAAGACGAACCCCTATATAAGGGTCATGGCCGGTTCAATTGTAAGAATCCAATCTACAATCAAATAATCGAATTGTTTTTCTTATTGCTTTAGTTTTCTCTTAGTTTGTCCATCTTTGTGGATTTGCGCCGCAAATCGTCCTCCGCCGCTGTGAGAGTGCGACACCTCTTTGTAGGTTTGTCCTGAAAACCTTCCATTTTGCCCACGAGACGGGTAGTTATCTAGAAATCAGCTCCGCTAGCCGGTTTAGTTATCAAAACCCATCTTGGTCTAGTTTTGCTAGATTGAGGTGGTTGGTGACTCTAGGATCACCGCAAGGCGTAAGGTGCTGCGATCGTGCTTGTCAACATGTCACAAAAAGTTACTAACACGATTTTTGGCGACTCCGCTGGGGAAATCTATTCAACGTCAACTCAACTTCGACTTCGCCATGACAAAGCCACCGCCATCCAAGACGGAGGTGGATACATCCAACGTGCTGCCGGTGACGATGGAGAATCTTGATGAGGAAGCACGCAAGGCCTTCGATGAACATATGAAGAAGTACGCCGACGAACTTTTGAAGACATGCTCAAAAACCCGTCATGGCGTAGTCTTCAAGCCGGATTTGGTGTCTTCGTCTACCTTTGACAAGGTAAGTATTGAGGAATTATCACAATCTATTCAACAACAAGTTGCTCACACAATAGATGCATCTATGATTGCTTTCAATAATAAATTAGAAGCATCTTTTGAAAATAATTGTGAAAAATTTATGAGAAATAAACTCGGCCCTCTCGTGGCCGATTTTATATTCAAAGATAAAGCCTCTACCAGTACTAGCCGAGTTCCCATAGATCAAAATAATAGTAAAACTGATGGAGCAAGGATACAACAAACCGGCGAAGTTTTTCCGGCGCAGACGGCCGGTCAGATCGGACTAGATGGCCGGTCTGACCGGGATGCCGCCGCCGGTCAGACCGGCCAGATGGCCGGTCAGACCGGGTTTTACCCCAACGGTCAGACTGGGACTCAGGCCGGTCTGACCGCACCTCTGGACGCCGGTCAGACCGGTGCAATAGTACCGATTCAGGGGTTAGATCCAATGACTAATGCTAATTATTTGTATCATCTTAGAACATTTGATCCTCCTGTATCTACTGCTGCAAGTAATCCCCAAGTTCCCCCACATGTTCCTAATGCTTATAATGATGTTTCTAGGGGGTATCCTCCCGATACTAGGCAAGGCCAATATAAAATTATATTGCGCCACAACATCAACCTATTAGGCCACCAAATCCACCACCAAATCAACATAGGCCTGATAATATAGAGGAATTGATTAGTTGGATTGTTAGGGATAAATTCGGGATTGAAGTTAGGAATCGTGCTAAGGTTTACCAAAAGTCGTATCCTGATTACTATGATAATGTGCCATATCCTCGTAATTATAGAGTTCCCGAATTCAGTAAGTTTAGTGGTGAGGATAGTAGGACCACATGGGAGCATGTAGGTCAATTTTTAGCGCAATGTGGAGAAGCTAATAGTGATACTTTTAAATTGTGCTTATTTTCTTTATCTTTGTCCGGTACCGCTTTTACATGGTTTACTTCTTTACCGGCAAATTCTATTCATACTTGGGCTCAATTAGAACAAAAATATCATGATTATTTCTATACCGGTGAAACTGAGCTTAGGTTATCTGATTTAACATCGGTTAGGCAAAAGTATAATGAATCTGTCATTGATTATGTTAAAAGATTTAGAGACGTTAGAAACCGATGTTATAATTTAACATAACTGATAGAGACTTGGCTGATCTTGCTTTCAATGGTTTAATTGCTCCTATTAAAGAAAGATTAGATGGCCAACAATTTCTTGATGTTAGTCAACTCATGCAAAAGGCTTTGGCTCAGGAAAGCCGTGTTAAAGATAATAAAAAATTTGTTAGACCATATGAGAATAAGCCTAATGTTAATTTGATTGATTACCCTGAAGCTAGTGATAGTGAAGATGAGGGTGATCATGATATGTATGTTGCTGAGTGGTCATGGACTAACAAAAATAAGCCTTTTGTTTGCTCTAATCTAATGCCGACTCCTCGTAAAGATCGGCAAAGTGAAATTAAGTATAGCTTTGATGTGGCTAAGTGTGATAAGATCTTTGATTATCTTTTGCAAGAAAAACAAATTAGATTACCTAAAGGCCATATGATACCATCTCAAGAAGAGTTGAAGCGTCGAACTTATTGTAAATGGCATGATCCTCATTCTCATTCTACTAATGATTGCAATGTGTTTCGACGACAGGTTCAATCGGCCATAGATGAAGGACGATTGAAGTTCACTGATGGTTCCAAGATGAAGCTTGATCATGATCCTTTTCCGGTGAATACAATTGATTTCAATGATAAGAAGGTATTGATTCGGCCGGAGCAAGCCGAATCTACTAAAGGAAAGGAAGTGATCATTGGTGAACCTAGGCCAAAGATGATAGTGCCAAAGAAGCCGGAGGTTGGTGTGTGGAAGGAGAATAGGAGTGAGGCTTCAACTTCTAAAGCTCCTAGGAAGACTAAAGTGACTTTGGATATGCTTTTAGAGAAGTATGAGAGACAAGGTGGTAAGAGAGCTCACAACAAAGGAAAAAGACCAAGATCACCTCCTAGGGAGCAATTTGGTTATTCTCCAAGACGGTCGCAGTCACCTCTATATCATCATTCACAAGACATATCATGGGGACCTTACCCAATGACACCGCCGGGTTATCCTTATCCTTACTACATGCCATGGGGGCCAACACCGTCAATGTTCAATCATATGCCTCCAATGCAATTCAACCAAGGGTGGGGAGGATCAAGGAGGCCAATTCATGAGCGCTTGTCTTCGCCAAATGATAGCCGGTTTTATAGAAGAAATCGGGATAATGAAGAAAAGAGAGAAGGAAAGCGGGTTAAGGTAGAAGCAAGGTCTTCAGAGGTGATTACCATCAAAGTGGGGTCTCATGATGTGCCAATATCTTCTGGGGAGTCACCAAGGAACAAATCCGAAGCAGGAACCAGTTCGTCGCAATAAGCCGGTTTGACCAGGCCCTCTGGCCGGTTTGACCGCAGCTCTGCGGACGGTTTGACCGGGCCATCAGGCCGGTCTGACCGCCGGCCTCACGTCGGTCCAACCAAGCCCTTTGGCCGGTCTGACCGCCGACCCCCTGTCGGTCTGACCGGCACATCCGGCTGGTCTGACCGGTGGTCTGCGTCCGGTCTGACCAGGCTTCAGCGCAGGTTTGACAAGAGGTTTGAAAAGAGTAGTGCGAGGGCTTCAAGCAAAGTTAATAGGGGGCATTATTTACCTCCTGGAACAGAGCCGAAACCTAGGTGGATCCCTAAGGATTTAACGGCTACTCAAAGGAGAAGGTTGCAACGTCTTCGGGCCCAAGAGATAAGAGAGAAAAAGGCCGAAGAGCAAAGAGATAAGAGGTTCAATGAGTTGCGACCACCACCGGTTTGGAGGCGTAAGTCCGTAGAGAAGGAAGAACCGGTTGTTGTAGAGGAGAAAGAAGAACAATCGGTTGCTAAAGATGAGTCGTCTCTAAAGGAGGACATGGATATCAACATGGTATGTATGTTGCCTATGGAGTTTTGTGCTATGGATGAAGCCGAGGTTGCTCAATTTACACTAGGTCCTAAAGATGCGGTTTTTGAGAAGCCCGATGAATCAAACCGTCATATGAAACCTCTCTATCTAAAAGGTCATGTTGATGGGAAGCCGGTCTCTAGGATGCTAGTAGATGGAGGTGTCGCTGTGAATTTGATGCCGTATTCGTTATTCAAGAAGTTGGGGCGTGAGGATGATGAGTTGAAGAAGACCAACATGATTCTCAATGGCTTCAATGGTGAACCAACAGAGGCGAAGGGTATCTTTTCGGCGGAACTCACCGTGGGAAACAAGACGCTACCAACCGCTTTCTTCATCGTTGATGTGCAAGGTAACTACAATGTTATTTTGGGACATTGTTGGATACATGCCAATTGTTGTGTGCCTTCTACCTTGCATCAATGTTTAATTCAATGGGACGGCGATGATGTTGAGGTTGTTAAAGCGGACACGTCAGCCGAAGTTGCAATGGCCGATGCTACATTTGAATGGCGTCATGGGAATATCCAATGCTTATCGGGAAGAGATCTTTCTAGCTATGATTTCATTAGTATTTCCGATGGCAAATTTGTACCTATCTCTGTAAAGCCGGCTAGTGTAGCACGGCTAGGCCATATAAATTTGTATAATGAGTAAAGAAGCTAATTTAGAGTGGTTGCAAAAGAGGGTGCAAGAATATCGGTCTACAAAGAACGATATTGGTGAAACTATTGAAGATTTTGATGAAGTAGAAAAGCTTGGACAAGGGTTTGCATCGGCCGATCCATTGGAGGAAGTAGACATAGGTGATGGAACTAAGCCAAGGCCGACTTTTGTAAACAAAAATATGAGAGCCGATTATAAAGCTAAAATAATCGAGCTACTTAAGGAGTATGTGGATTGTTTTGCGTGGGAGTATCATGAGATGCCGGGTCTTAGCCGTGAGCTTGTTGAGCATCGGCTTCCAATCAAACCGGGTTTTAGGCCTTATAAACAACCACCTCATCGTTTTAATCCTTTATTATATAACCGAGTCAAAGAGGGAATTGATCGGTTGTTGAAGGTGGGGTTTATTAGGCCATGTCGTTATGCGGAATGGGTTTCTAGCATAGTCCCGGTGGAGAAGAAGGGGAGTGGTAAGATTAGAGTTTGCATAGACTTTAGAGATTTGAATAAAGCTACTCCCAAAGATGAATATCCTATGCCTATAGCCGACATGATGATCAATGATGCCTCGGGTCATAAGGTAATCAGTTTTTTGGATGGTAATGCTGGCTACAATCAAATCTTTATGGCGGAGGAAGATATGTACAAGACGGCTTTTAGGTGCCCGGGATTTGTTGGATTGTTTGAGTGGGTCGTTATGACTTTTGGGTTGAAGAATGCCTGTGCAACATATCAAAGAGCGATGAATTTGATCTTTCATGATTTGCTAGGAATTATTTTGGAAATCTATATTGATGATATTGTTGTTAAATCGGATGGTATGGAGGGACATATGGCCGATTTGAGGTTAGCTTTTGAGAGGATGCGCCGGTATGGTTTGAAGATGAACCCACTTAAATGTGCTTTTGGTGTGTCGGCGGGGAAGTTCTTAGGATTCATGGTGAATGAGAGAGGAATTGAGATTGATCCTAAGAAGATAGAAAAGATTCGTGATTTCGAGGCGCCGACATGCAAGAAAGAAGTTCAAAAGTTTCTAGGTAAAGTGAATTATTTGAGAAGATTTATTTCTAATCTAGAGGGTAAAATCGATGCTTTTGTCCCTATACTTCGTTTGAAAAAAGAAGCCGATTTTACTTGGGGGGCAAAACAACAAGAAGCATTTGAAGGGTTGAAGAAGTATTTGTCTACTCCACCCGTTGTGCAAGCGCCTAAAGCCGGAAAGCCTTTTCGGTTATATATTGCCTCCGAAGATAAAGTCATTGGTGCCGTGTTGACGCAAGAGGAAGATGGCAAGGAATATATCATTACATATTTGAGTCGCCGTCTTTTGGATGCCGAAACGAGGTATGTCTTTATAGAGAGACTTTGTCTATGCTTATACTATGCTTGTACCAAATTGAGGCATTACTTTTTATCTAGTAAATGCATAGTTGCTTGTCAAGCCGATGTTATTAAACACATGTTGCAAAGACCAATTCTAAGTGGGATAATTGGCAAGTGGGCATATGCTTTGATTGAATATGATTTGGCTTATGAACCGTTGAAATCTATGGGAGGCCAAATTGTATGTGATTTTGTAGTAGACCATCATATAGATATTGCTTATGAGGAAGAGGTTTGTTTGATTGAAGTTATACCTTGGAAGATTTATTTTGATAGTTCTTCATGCAAAGAAGGTCAAGGCATAGGAGTAGTTTTATTTTCACCTAATAGCATGTGTTATGAGGCATCGGTTTGTTTAGAATATTATTGTACAAATAATCAAGCCGAATATGATGCTTTATTATTCGGCTTACAAGTGATGGAGATGATTGGAGCTAAACACGTAGAAGCTTTTGGTGATTCGGAATTGGTGGTGCAACAAGTCGCCGGAGTCTACAAATGCTTGGACGGATCACTAAATAGGTATCTTGATTCATGTTTGGACATTATTGCCAATTTTGACAATTTTGCTATTAGACATATTGCTAGGCGTGATAATTCTAGAGCAAATGATTTGGCACAACAAGCATCTAGCTATAATGTGAAGAAAGGATTATTTCTGGTATTAGAAGAGCCGGTGCTTGATTTTAAATCTTTGTGCGAAATTGGTAAAACTGGAGGCCAGGGGCGATCTGACCAGCGTTGCGCGACCGGTCTGACCGGTGACCAAGGGCGGTCTGACCGGCCACATGCAGCCGGTCTGACCGGTGACCCCGGGTGGTTTGACCGGCCTTGTATGGCCGGTCTGACCAGTTCTGGGCAGAGCGCTGGGGGGCATGCTACAATTGATTCAAAGGCCGAATTAACTGTGAATTCGGACATTTGTGCCCAGGAAACAAAAGGGGATTGGAGGATTCCTTTGATTCGATATTTGAAAGATCCCACACTTAAGGTTGATCGGAAAATTCGGCAGCAAGCGTTCAAATATACATTGGTTGATGAAGATCTATAGCGCTGAAATATAGATGGAGTTTTATTGAAGTGCTTAGATGAAGATCAATCTAAAGTGGCTATGGGGGAGGTACATGAAGGAATTTGCGGGACTCATCAATCGGCCCACAAGATGAATTGGTTGCTTAGGAGAGCGGGATTCTATTGGCCGAGGATGATTGATGATTGTTTTAAATACTATAGGGGATATGAAGCTTGTCAACGGTTCGGCAATGTTCAATTGGCGCCCGCCGCTATGTTGAACCCTATCATCAAACCATGGCCGTTTCGAGGTTGGGCTTTGGATTTTATTGGTCAAATTTATCCTTCGTCATCAAAGGGGCATAGGTCCGTGCTAGTTGCTACGGATTACTTCACCAAGTGGGCCGAAGCCGTGCCGCTCAAGAATATGACTCATACGGAGGTGATTGACTTTATTTTTAAGCATATTATACATAGATTCGGTATTCCGCAAACATTGACTACGGATCAAGGTGCTTCTTTCATGTCTAACTAAGTGAAGAGTTTTGCCGAATCTTATGGTATCAAATTATTGAGTTCTTCTCCTTACTATGCTCAGGCTAATGGACAAGCCGAGTCGAGTAATAAGACGTTGTTAAAGCTAGTAAAAAAGAAGATTGAGGAACACCCAAAGAGGTGGCATGGGGTGCTCTCCGAAGCATTGTGGGCGCATAGGATATCCAAACATGCTGCTACTAAAGTCACTCCTTTTGAGTTGGTTTATGGTCAAGAAGCCGTTTTACCAGTTGAGGTAAATCTTGGTTCTCTTCGTTACATCAAGCAAGATGATTTATCGAGTGAAGATTATAAGACATTGATGGGAGACAACCTTGATGAAGTCATTGACAAGCGTTTGAAGGCTTTGGAAGAGATAGAGAAAGAGAAGAAAAGGGTGGCCAAGGCGTACAACAAAATGGTGAAAGAAAAATTGTTTCAAGTTGGAGATTTGGTTTGGAAGACAATTTTGCCTTTGGGTACTCGATCCAAGGAATTCGGTAAGTGGTCTCCTAGTTGGGAAGGTCCTTATCGAGTGTGCGGTATTGTTCGAGGGAATGCATATTTTTTAGAAACACTTCAAGGGGAGCATTTTCAACGAGCAATCAGCGGGAAATACTTGAAGAAATACTTCCTGAGCGTTTGGCAAGACGCTTAGGAGGTGATATGGATGGTAATTGGATTATCGCCCTAAGACCAAAAACATGTTCTATGCTTTTAGATTCACGTTGTTCATCAAAAAGGCAGGGGGGCATGTGTTTACACCCAAATTTGGCACCTAGGGATAAAATAGGAAAAAATTACCAAAATTTGGAAAGTGACGGGTTACCTTCACAGGGGCGGGTCAGACCGCAGGTATGTGGGCGGTTTGACCGGCTAGTAGGGCCGGTCTGACCGTAGGTATGTGTGCGGTCAGACCGTCAGGGTCCGAGTCCGAGTGTGTTTTCATCGGATCTCGGGTTTCCTTGTTCGGGGAGGTATATTTCGTGTTTCCTTTGGTTTCTACCCCGAGTTGGACGTGGAGGAGGGCCTGTAGAGGCCAAGACCAACCCCTATATAAGGGTCATGGCCGGTTCAATTGTAAGAATCCAATCTACAATCAAATAATCGAATCGTTTTTCTTATTGCTTTAGTTTTCTCTTAGTTTGTCCATCTTTGTCGATTTGCGCCGTAAATCGTACGCCGCCGCTGCGAGAGTGCGACACCTCTTTGTAGATTTGTCCTGAAAACCTTCCGTTTTGCCCACGAAACGGGTAGTTATCTAGAAATCGGCTCCGTTAGCCGGTTTAGTTATCAAAACCCATCTTGGTCTAGTTTTGCTAGATTGAGGTGGTTGGCGACTCTAGGATCACCGCAAGGCGTAAGGTGCTGCGATCGTACTTGTCAACTTGTCAAAAAAGTTGCCAACACCGTTCCTAGGGAAGCATTCATCATCGCTTGACATTGCAGACCATAAAACAAATCAAAATATATTGAATATGCACCTGTTAAATTAATTCAACATCTAAGACTATAAATATCCACCCGTAACATAGTTTGAAAAATGTATATGCATAAACCAATAATATTGAACTACTCTCAATAATGTCTCTCTTTGGCCTGTACCTAACCACTCTCCCAATATGACCTTTTCACCTTTCCTGTCAAACCTTTTTCCAAGGTGAAATTTCCTACCAGATTCTAGCCCCTCTTGAAATTCCAATCAGGGAATACATTTGGTCATGTAAATAAACGAAATTAATTACCAGATCATGGAATGCTGGTTGTTAATTATCTGAACCCGTGTATCTGGTCTACCGAATATTACTTGACCATTGTCCAAACCGAGTGCACGTACGCAAGCCTCCATGACTTGATGTGCCCTTTGAATATGAACTAGACGACTAGTCTGCTAATTGACTTACTAATGCTTACCAAATCATTATCTGGAAGACCTTTAAAAAAAACAGTGGTGATTACGTAGTCTCGCCTTCTTTATTAATATAATAGGCAATCCTGCTACCTACCTTTTGAAAACAAATTAGTAAAATGCACGGGCAATCGACCAATTCGGCACGAGATTTTATCAATCAGTTCAGAATTATGACGCAGTTGGGATAAGATCGAGATTCACAAACCGGGAAAAACAACCATCCTTTTGCGAATTTCAAGGTTTCGGACTGGCTCGAGTTGACAAACAGCTCGCTAAACCAGTCAAATCCTTAGTGAATTTCTACTTTTTATAAAACTTGTCCATATTTCACCGGTTTTCAGGAAATCGACAAAAGTCCTCGGTTTCGTGAACTCTGATTAAGATGCATTTGCAAGCATTATCACCCGTTCCAATTTTGGGATAGATTTAGTGCTCACAATTCCCAAACTCTAGGAGACGAACGAGGAGGGGGGGGGGGGGGGGGGGGGGGGAGAGTTTACTCCCTGGAGCTCAGCAGAATGTTACCGCAGGCCACAAGATAAAGGAATAAGTTCACTTTCGGCCCCTTAACTTGACGTCCGGGCTGATTTTTGTCCTCAGTCCCGAAAACCGGATACAGCCCATCCTCCAACTTAAAAATCCAGTGTAAACGAGGTCCCTTGGGTAGTATTGACCACAAATTTAACTGGTGCTTACGTGGCTTCTTTGACTAGGTCTTCGTTCCACGTGGTATTGACATGGCGCTTACGTGGCAGTTTGATTCGGAAAAAAATAAATAAGTAAAATTGAAAATAAAAAAAATAATAAAATATGCAGGACCCACTCGTCGGTCTAACAAAATAATAAAATAGTGGGACCCACATGTCGGTGGGTCCCACCTCAACATCACCTTATCGTCATCTCTTCACCGGCAGAGAGGGAGAGGCGAGGAGGTCGGACGCGCGGCACTCCTCTCGCTCACTATCGCGCGGCCCCCATCCTCCCTCCTACCGTCGTGCCCCGCGGCGCTCTTCTCTCCCGCCGGCCATCACATGGCGTTCCTATCCCGATGGATGCATAAGGTAGCCAGCCGCGGCCGGTGAAGAAAAGGGCGACCAACAGGAGCATCGTGCCGGTGGAGAAATGGGTGGTCGGTGGGAGCACCATGTCGGCGGAGAGGGTGGCCGGCGGGAGAGAAGTGTTGATGCAAAAAACACACACTGGCCTGAGAGGTTTGCTTTACTCTAGTGCAGGTCCAAAATTAGGGTTTCAGATTCAAGGGCGTGCCAGTTGATTTCATCCTGCAATCAACAAGAAAAACATGCAAAGAATATCAGTAAACGATAGACAATCGGCCATAGGACCGATTTCATATCGTATGTGACCTAACCGATGCAATAAGGCATGAATCGGCTGTAAGGTATAGTCAATGATAGAACTAACCCTAAAACTAGTATATCGGCTGTAAAGATCAGAGTTACATAATCAATAAATCAATATTACTTTAGAGATAAGCAATTGGGATAGATCGGACTGAACCGAGATAGTATAAATTGCCCAAGTCTAAAGATAACATGAAATAATGATTAAGCAAACTGATGTCAAAGCCGATATCTAGGTTTAAGTATGTACCGGCTATAGCTCCGATACAACCCTACATTAGGATATTCTCTAGTGATAAATATATTAAACTATAACCAATTAGATTGATATCAAGCTTAATATATTTATATTAGATTAGATCCTGATATAAGGGGCAGATATAGATCATTAAACAAAGCATAGAACAATGTAAAACATCTATATCAGGTAAGATCGGCTGAAACCCCGATACTATCCTTATTAACAACCATAAAACAGGTAGATATCATGATTCTAAATACGACTTAATAGGTTGGACTGAACCAATGCAGCATTAAGTATAAATAGAAGCATAAGATCTAAAGAATCAAGCCGATGGTTGCCTTTTCAGGATGGTGAGTGTCATAAAGATGTAAGCACTAGCCCTAATGTTGTAACTCGCCATGACAAGATATACCTTTTTGCCGAAGATCAAACTGATGCAGCACGACTCGAAAGCACAAACTTATCGAAAGTAGAAAACAAAGGTTGGCGATGCGCCGAGGTTGATTGAACGTGTGTTGTTATTATTTACAAGACCTCGGGATTATATTTATACCCGAAAATACAAACATTGTCCATCACGGACACGACTCATATTAACCTAATACAAATCCAACTAACAAACAAGTCCCTTAGGCGGACTCTTACCGAGAATATCTATAAGGAAATTAGATAAAATATCCTAATTAATAGATACAATTGCCTCCTCAGGACCTTATCCGTGCATGGCAATCCATATGAATCACGTTAACATAACCCGATGATGAATACCGAGTCATATTACTAAAATCGGCTCAATCGGCTAACCCAGTCCGACTCTGACTCTGCCAATCCAGTTCACAGCCGATTCGGACCACAGCCGATTCTCACTCTGCTTTCCGATACAATCTTATCTCTTCAATCCTCTTCGATTCCATCTTAATCTCCGATGTTTGAATTACCAAATTTGGTCGTCAACACATGCCCCCCAAATCCGGAATATTTGGTAATGTTTCGGATTTGCCAAATCTTATCTCCGAGATAATCTCGCTCTTTCCGTTTTTGACCGTTACCGCATTGCTTTAAATACCCTAACCGACGGCCCCGAGAAACTTCACACCACTACAACTGTTGCCACCGCTTTCACAATCTTCGTCTCTCCCAACTCCGATGATCCCCTCGGCGCAAGCAGTCAACTCCAAGCAATCCTTCACTCATCCAACCTCCGCCGTCGAGAAGATGTCTTCATCATCCGCTCCATCCGCTGCCCATCGGCCGAATACGCTGAGGTAAGTCCCATCGGCTAGATCTCTTTTTTGCTCATCTAATTTCATTTTCCGCAATCTTAGACCGCTTCTCTTCTCTTTTGCTTTGTTGATGTAGCATCTCACAAACCTAGTTGCAGTTCCCAGTCTTAACCATGAAAACAATTACTTCCTTGGACCAATCGGCAACGTAGACCCAACTGAGTTCATCACTAACAAGCAAAGCCACTGGGATGAAATAGGAATCGGCCAAAGCCTTAGCCCTTACTCTGGCAGACTCGGCCAAGGATGAACCACTGATGGCCTCTGCTAGCTATTTCTGGTCCAATGCCATCAATGCATTTTTATTCAATCAAGGACCAATGACCCCAAACCTTCTGGACATAACCATGTTAACCGGACTCGACATCACCTCATCAGCCAACCCAATGATCTTGAACTCCAAGAACAGATTCGATTTTGAAACCAAGAGCATAGGTGGATGGTCCGGCTTTATTTCGGCTAACATGGGTCAGGGCTCAGTCTCCCCTAGAGAGCATACCGCCTTCTTGTTAATGTGGCTGGAAAAATTTCTGTTTTGTGGATCAAGTTGTGGCCCAACCTCAAACTGGCAGTATATAGCCGAAGCACTTGAAGAAAAGAAACAGTTTCCCTTAGGAAAAATCCTGCTCGGCTATCTATACCAGACCCTGAATAATGCATCGGCCAAGCTAGCTGTCGGCTCAGTGGTCAGTGCAGGCGGTCCATGGTGGTTACTCCAATCTTGGCTAAATCTGGTAGCAATGAAAGCTATCAATCGGCCACCCCTGACTGAAGCAGAGTTTCCAAGACTAGAGCCGATCACCGATGATGATGGTGAAAAAATAACCCATCGAAGGTGTACATCCTTTGGAGAATATGCCAGCACACCAGCCGATGCAGGAGCAAAATTATCAGCAGAACTGCTCAAGGACTGATTTTTTAGCTTCTATGATGGCTTCCAAAAAGATACTAGAATCTGGTTCTTCTATGATGAATCAGTCAACTTTGACCTGCCATTAGACTTCAGATTTGAAGAGATAAACCATGACAAATTTCAGAAGTCCAGAGAAGTTTATACCACTGCCATTAGCCCATGTATACTCCCTGTCGGCATCCATCAAGGCAGGAACATCAAAGTTTCATACGAATTTTATCATCCCATGAGCTCAGCCAGGCAGTTTGGTATGGGTCAACTTCCAATCGGCTTGTGGTTTGCCGACAAGATCCAATGCAGGGGAGAGATATCATCAAGTTTGATGATGGATCGGCTACTTAATATCCCAGGGCCTCCCCTTAGCAGTATCAATGACATTGAGCTAGCTATGTTCAGGAGTAAAGTCTTTACTTCATGGTGGGCTGAATGGAAACAACACCTTTTTCACCAATCGGCTACCATCTACATGACAGACCTCTTCCCTGACATGATCCCTCCGGTAATTTCTCTTTCTTTATTTCATTCCTGTTTTAAACATATCAGCCGATTCTATTTATGACTTATGAACTATCTTTGCTCTTTCAGACCACAGACTCATCTCCTCCTCATACCAGCAGAAGTGGCAAAAACATTGAATATGCTGCAGGACTGCTACCCAACAGATGCGGTATGACTCCTCCTGTCATCGGCTATCATGCCCCCAAGACATCAAGTTTACTCCAAGGACAAATAAGGGAACCAGCCGATGCAGGCAGGAAAAGAAGGACTAGAGCATCAACTGCCGTGCCACCAGCCACCAAGAAAAAGGCTAAGAAGCAACCACCTCCAACAGCCGATGATGCAGACGAAGCCCTAAAAGAAGCATCAATTGAACGGGCAATAGATGAAGCCGCAGCTGAATCTAGTGACGTGGGAGAAAAGACACCTCCAGCTTCTCCAAAACAAACCCCCACAACTCCCTCTGCTCCAGCTGTCTTCACTCGGCAACCCAGGGTAAATTCATCTTCCTTGATACAAACTTTCCTTATTCATCCTCAATTTAAATCTCCAACTCTTGCATTCTGTAGAAGAAAAGACCAGCCGAGAGGAAGAAACCAGCACAAGTATCGGCTAAGCCATCCATTCAGGCTCCTTTGGTAAGTTTCAACTTTCTAATCTTCTGAATACTTCATTAGCCGATAGTATCTAACACTTGCATGAATATTTTCAGCCTCCTTCCCCTCCATCACTTGTAGCACAACCGGTTTCCAGTGAACACACTGCATCGGCTGTAGGCAGTCATCATATTGAAGAAGAAGAAATCACTGCTCCCGCCATCCCTCTAAGTTTCATCCTTAAAACTCTGTAAATCGGCTATATAAAAATATCCTCTTACTTATACTCCTTTCATCTTTCCCATCTGCAGGTCTTAGCCGATTTGTTCTCTTTTGATATAAAGGACTACCTTGATGAAGAAACAGAAGGAGAAATAACAAGCAAATCTCTAGCTCCTCTAGCCGATGATGTGAAGAGAAATCTTGAAGATATTGCACATCGGCTAGAAGCATCTCTGGACAGCCTAGTAGTTGACTGCAGCACTCTTCGGACCAGATTCCAAGAAATTCAAGCCTTACTGCCAGATGAGCTATCCAACACAATCACCCCAGCTATGTATCTTGAGCAGCACCAATTCAAGCTGGAGAAAGCAAGACAAAGGATAGCCGATAGACGAGAAAAGAAGGATATCGAAGCCACCATTCAAGCCAATCGGCAGCTAGTACATGATGAAAAAACCAAGCTCGATCAACTAGCCGAAGAGCCGATTAAAGCCACAATAGACCAATTGGAGGCTGAAAGAATAGATCTGCTGGCCAAGCTTGAAGAGTGTAATGCTAAGATTGCACTGGAAAAACAAAAATTAGCCGATCTCCCGAAAGCCATTAGAGAACAAAAGGCAAAGTTAAAATCGGCTATAAAGAATGTGGCCACCATGACCAAGTCCCTAAAGGTAATTCCCGGAACTGATGCCCAAGATGCTCAAGCTATCGCAGAAGTTGAAGAAATCCGACAACGGGCACTATCGGCAATCCAGCGCTATCTCGCTCAATGATTTCTTGTAATAAGGACTTAGGAAAAATTTTGTAACAATCTCTTTAATCGGCTATAACATCTGTCTTGTAACATATACTCTTAACCCCCTCATGCCGATTGATACTTTTGCTCCCATATAAGCCAATTTTATACCTGGTAGACTTGGCTGTATTTTAGCTCATGCAAAATTTTGCTCAAAAATTTCCAACTAATTTTGCTCAAAAATTTCCAACTTTTCATCATCCATGCCCCCCAAGTTTGTAGTAGGGAACACAATGCTGCAAATTTATACGTCTAAGGGCGATAAAAGTATCGGCCAACTAAAGGCGATGTAAACACATCGGCTGCCAACTAATAACTGACAAACCATAGCCGATTATGAACCAATCCAAACACTTGGGTAGTATTTCTTAAAATATTTTCCATTAAGTGCTCTTCCAAATACTTCTCCATCAAGCCCTTTTAACATGTATGCCCCTTTAGAAACACATTTATGAACTTGAAATGGTCTTTCCCAATTTGGTGACCACTCGCCGAATTTATTATCTCTGGCTCCTATCGGCAACACCAATTTCCAAACCAGCTCGCTTTCCTCAAAAGATTTGGGTACAACCTTCTTATTATAATGCCTTGCAACTCTCTCCTTATCTTTTCTAACTTTCTCAAGAGCTCACAATCTTGCTTGAACCAAATCTTCTGACTCATCAACCGTCAAATTATGATAATCATCGGCTATTAACTCATCTTGTAAAGAAATCCTCCTAGAGCTGATGTTGGTTTCTCATGGTAATACAGCCTCATGCCCATAAACCAGTTGATAAGGAGGTACCTGAATTGCACTATGGCAAGCCATCCGATAGGACCACAATGATTCAGCCAAAATAGTATGTCACTTCTTGGGATATTCGGCTATTTTTCTTTTAACCAACTTAATCAAGCTCTTGTTAGATGCTTCGGCTTGTCCATTGGCTTGTGCATAATATGGTGATGAATTCAACAACTTAATTCCCATGCTATCAGCAAACTGAACAAACTCATCAGACACAAATATAGAACCTTGATCAGTTGTAATCATCTGCGGCAATCCAAACCTATATATAATATGCTCTTTAACAAAATTGATCGCATCTTGACTGTCAACTTTCTTCAAGGGAATTGCCTCAACCCACTTAGTAAAATAATCAGTCGCAACCAATATGAATTTATGTCCTTTGCTTGATGGTGGATTGATTTGGCCGATCATATCAATACCCCAACCTCTGAACGGCCACGGCTTGATAATAGGGTTCATAGCCGATGCTGGCGCTCTCTGAATTGCTCCAAACTTCTGACAATCTTGACAACCCTTGTAATATCTGAAACAATCCTCCAGCATTGTCGGCCAAAAATATCCAACTCTTCGAAGTAACCACTTCATCTTATGAGCCGATTGATGTGTCCCACAAATACCTTCATGAACCTCACGCATAACAACTTTAGCTTCTTCCATACTCAAACACTTCAACAGAACTCCATCAATCGTCCGATAGTATAAGACATCATCCAAGAGAACATACTTAAGAGCTTTATACCTTAATTTCCTTGAAACCGGTCTGGAGTGATTTTTAAGATACTCGAAAACATCAAATCTCCAATCATCGGCTGGAATGCAAGCTACCTCCACTTCGATCCCTTGTAACATCGGCTTGTAGCCTGATGCACCTTGAGCTAAGTCATTGGCTTCAACGTTTTGCTCCCTAGGAATATGCTTCAAAGTAACCATCTTGAATGTCTTCATCAGCTCTTGGCATTTCTCATTATAGATTAGTAAGGTATCATGTTTGCATTCATATTCCCCAGATAACTGGCTTATCACCAGCAATGAATCACCCATGATTTCAACAGCATCGGCTTCAACTTCTCTTAATAACTGCAACCCTTTGAGAACAGCTTCATATTCTGCTTGATTATTTGTAGAGTATGGTTTAATAGTAAAAGCAAACTGAAAACTTGCCCCCCTAGGCGATATGATTACCAAGCCGATACCACAACTATGAGTACAAATAGATCCATCAAAGAATAAAGTCCAAGGCATGATATCAATATTACCAACACTAGTATCCCTATGTTCAACTATGAAATCGGCTATCGCTTGCCCCTTAACTGCCTTAGCCGATTCGTATCTGAGATCAAACTCTAACAAAGCAAAGATCCACTTCCCAATTCGTCCTTTTAACACTGGAGCCGATAGCATGTATCTTACTACATCGGCCTTGCAAACTATAATGCATTCATTGGATAGTAGATAATGCCTCAACTTTGTGCAAGAAAAATATAAACATAAACATAACTTCTCTATAGGTGAATACCTTGTTTCTGCATCCAACAGACGTCTACTGAGGTAGAATATAACTCTTTCTTTTCCTTCAACCTCCTGAATCAAGACTGAGCCGATAGAATTTTGATCGGCTGATAGATAGAGTTTAAATGAAATCCCTTTCTGTGGTGGTATAAGAACTGGAGGAGTACTCAAATATTCCTTGATATTATCCAGAGCCTGCTGCTGTTTCTCTCCCCACACAAATTCTTGATCGGCTTTCAACCTTAACAATGGAGTAAACGGCTCTATTCGACCAAACATATTTGATATAAAACACCGAACAAAATTAATCTTGCCGATCAATTATTGTAGCTTGGTCTTATCTTCCGGGGGTTTGATATCTTTAATTGCTTCAATACTCCTCTGAGGAATTTCAATCCCTCTCTCATGAACCAGAAACCCAAGGAATTGACCAGCCGATACACCAAAAGCACACTTGGTAGGATTCATCTTCAACCTATATTTCCTTGCTCTTTCTAAAACCTGTTTCAAATCGGCTATATGATCATCAACTTCCTTGGATTTAACCACCACATCATCTATATATATCTCCACCAATGCGCCGATAAGATCGTGGAAAATATAGTTCATGGCTCTCTGATACATAGCACTAGCACTCCTCAAGCCGAAGGTCATAACTCCCCACTCATATAAGCCGATAGCACCAGTACATCTAAAAGCAGTCTTGTGGATATCTTCCTCTGCCATAAAAATCTGATTATAACCAGCATTGCCATCCATAAAGCTGATAATCTTATGTCCAGATGTTGCATCTACAAGTTGATCGGCTACCGGCATTGGGTATTCATCTTTCGGTGTAGCTTTGTTCAGGTCCCTGAAATCAATACAAACCCTGACCTTGTCGTTTTTCTTAATAACCGGTACTATATTGGAAATCCACTCAGCATATTAGCATGGTCTGATGAAGCCAGCATCATAGAGTCTCATAATTTCGGCCTTAATAGCATCATACATCGCAGCTTTACAACGTCTTGGGGGTTGCTTGTATGGCCGATAGCCTGGTTTGATAGGGAGCCGATGTTCAACTATCGATCGGCTAAGTCCTAGCATCTCATAGTATTCCCAGGCAAAACAATCTCTATACTCCTTGAAGAGTGCAATTAATTTACATTTAAGTTCTTTTGGTAAACCTTTACTAATGTATGTCGGCCTAGGCCTATCACCTGGTCCAATGTCGATTTCCTCTAGTTCATTGGCCGACATAAAACCTTGCCCAAGCTTGCCGTCGAGATCATCAATAATATCTTCTGTGTATGAGTTGGAACCCTCCACGGCGCCCTCAAAACAAGAATTGGGGCTCTCCATCTCCTGTTGTCTGTATGGCATCATCAGAAATCTTTAAGTAATCTCATTGCCAAACTTTGCCGGACAAACAATCAATTCCTTCCATCTCCCAAATAGATAAATCGGCACAAGCTACGTTGACTGACCTGTCGACTGGCACGATTTTGATTTGGTCTCCTTGCCATTGAATCAAACTTTGATACATTGTTGCAGGGATGCAACAGTTGGCATGGATCCAATCTCTTCCCAACAACAGACTGTAGGAACCCTTCCCGTCAATAACAAAGAACGTGGTTGGAATTGTTTTACTGCTGATGGTTAGCTCCACATTCAAAACTCCCTTGGTCTCAGATGGATTCCCGCCAAAATCCTTCAGAACCATGTTGGTCTTGATCAAGTCCTCTGAGTTCTTCCCAAGCTTTCTGAATGTTGTATATGACATCAAATTCACAGCTGCTCCTCCATCGACTAGCATCTTGGACATCGGCTTACCATTGACAAATCCCTTGACATAGAGTGGCTTGAGGTGCAGGTGATCAGTTCCTTCGGGCTTTTCAAAAACAGTTTGCTGTGGAGATAACATCAATTTAGCCGATGGCAGATCTTCTTCTTGCTCGATAACTTGCTCTACTGCATATTCGGCTGGCAACATAAAGAGCATATTTATCTTAGATGACATCACTTCCTTGCCCTTGCGTTGTTGATTCTTGTTGCGATCGGCTCTGACTTCATCGGCTGGCACCACTTTGCTCTTCACGCGCCAGACTTTCTTAGTTTTTTCTCTCAGCCGATGCTCAATTGCACCCTCAACCTCCTGGAATTGTTCTTTATTCCTCATCTTTTGAACTCTTCTCTTTTGATTTTTGGTGAATATCCCAGAAGGACACCATTGGGGAAACGTTGGCTTGGATTCTCTACGTCGGTCATCTTCATCATTGTCTTGTTGCATCGGCCCAAGTCTTTCATGTACAGACAGCCTTGATTGACCTGGCCGATGTGTAATTGCATGTCGTTGGCTTGGTTTTTGGATGAACTGGACATCAGGATCACTGCAACCAGGGCAATTTTCGATAGATGGTAGCCTCATACCTTCGTTCCAGCAAAACCTGAAGAATTCACAACTCCAATGGGGGTCAAAATATCTTTCTTCTTCCTCAGGATATGACTCCTCCTCCCGTTGGCTTCTGTTTTGGTACTTGCCGATTGTGCCAACCGATCGGATGCTCCTGGTGTAGTATTTATTTCCATCGGCTGTATTCCGGTTGTATCCAGGATGCACCATGTTAACCGGAAAAGGATGTCCATCTATCTTCATCGGCCTCTTCACCATGTTGGACCCATCAATCTTAATTTTTCCTTGTTCGATAGCCGACTGGATTTGTTGTCTAAAAATTTTGCAATCGTTAGTGTGATGAGATCCTCTATTATGCCATTTACAATACTTTCTCTTCTTTAACTCCTCGGTCGATGGGATAACGTGTCCTACTGGCAGCTGAATTTGTTTCTCCTGAAGAAGGAGATCGAAGATCTTATCGGCCTTGGTAATGTCGAAGTCAAACCTTTCTTCTGTGCCCGAATTCTTAGCCCATTGACAGACCACCGTCTTCTTGTTCCTAGCCCACTCGGCTGCATTGATATCTGGGTCTTCGTCTTCAGAGTCAGAATCATAATTGTAGACATTATTTACATTGTTCGCCTTTTTGATGAAGTTCCTAGCCTCTTGAAATCTTGTCTCGTGAGCTGATACCTTCTGAGCCAAGTGTGCTAAACTATCAAAGTCCTGAGCCGAGAACCTCTCTCTGATCGGTGCCAGCAAACATTGGAAGGCTAGATCGGCTAGTTGAGAATCTGATAAAGATAAGCTGTAACATCTGTTTCTCACGTCTCTGAACCGTTGAATATAATCTGGAACCGATTCATCTGATTTCTGCCTAATAGCTGTGAGGTCCGATAGCTTCATCTCTTGGACTCCACTGAAAAAGTACTTGTGGAATTGTTTCTCCAAATCGGCCCAGCTCCTGATCGAATTATATGGCAGGGATGAAAACCAAGTGAATGCCGATCCAGACAACGAGAGTGGGAATAAGCGAACTCTGAGGGCCTCTGTAGCCGATGCCTCACCACACTGAGCTAGAAATCGGCTAATGTGCTCGTAAGTTGATATATTATCTTGTCCTGAGAACTTGGAAAAATCTGGCACCTTGTATCGGTTTGGTAGTGGGACTCGATCGAAGTATTCTGGATATGGGTGCCGATACATGTTACCATTATCTTTTGGCTTAAGCCCGAATTGCTCCCTCATGACGTCAGCGATCATATCGGCCCAGGGCTGATGAGGTGTTGTTCCGCCATACTGCTGTTGTAGTGGATCCATCTGGCCGTATTGGATCGGCTGCGGTCGTGGTGAGTGAGGCTGATAGAGATTGTTGAAGCCAGCCGATATGCCTTGAGGTGGTACATATGGGAGTTGCTCTGTACTGTACTGCTGGCCGATCGGCTGAGTAATTCCAATCGGCTGTTGTGGAACCAAAGGAATTTGGTAAGATGTGTCAACGACCGGCGGTTTTGGGTGAAGGATACTCATCAATTGCTCTGGTGTTAACTGAGTTGATGCTTACCCCCCAATGATCGGCTGCGATCTGGTTAGAATTGATGGAATGTTTGAAATTGAGAAGGGAGCCGATGGAGCCTGGGTTTGAAGCACTTGTTGATTTCCTTGATTCCCGCCGATGTCTGTCTTCACGGTTCTGTACCCTGGGAACGTGCCGTCGGGGAGGTAGATAGGTCCTTTAGCCTTTTCCTCAGCTATTGTTCCATCGACTACCAACTTGATCATGTTTGTCAAAGTATTGACAAGTACTCCGGACTGGTTGACTAGCGCATGATGTACAGCCGAATTGATGCGATCTTGTAATGTGTGCAATTCTTCGTTGCTTGATTCGGTTTTCACTTGTTTGTCTTTTTCTTCTCCTGATCCGGAAGCACTTGGGTCTTGCTTCACGATCGTCGACACTTGGACTTTAGCTCTTTGGATGATCGTACCTTGCCGGGTGACTGTGAACGAATGCAAATAGTGGCTTTGGAGTTGGTTCAGCAGTTGTTGTAATTCTTCCTTCTGCTCGTCACTCAGCTGCTCGGGTGTAACCGCGACGATGTTGTCCTCAGTAACCTCAGTGATGTTTGGAGACATGATGACACGTGGTCCCACTGGGCGTGCCAAAAGCGTGTTGATGCAAAAAACACACACTGGCCTGAGAGGTTTGCTTTACTCTAGTGCAGGTCCAAAATTAGGGTTTCAGATTCAAGGGCGTGCCAATTGATTTGATCCTACAATCAAAAAGAAAAACATGCAAAGAATATCAGTAAACGATAGACAATTGGCCATAGGGCTGATTTCATATCGTATGTGACCTAGCCGATGCAATAAGGCATGAATCGGCTGTAAGGTATAGTCAATGATAGAACTAACCCTAAAACTAGTATATCGGCTGTAAAGATCAGTGTTACATAATCAATAAATCAATATTACTTTAGAGATAAGCAATTGGGATAGATCGGACTGAACCAAGACAATATAAATTGCCCAAGTCTAAAGATAACATGAAATAATGGTTAAGCAAACTGATGTCAAAGCCGATATCTAGGTTTAAGTATGTACCGGCTATAGCTCCGATACAACCCTATATTAGGATATTCTCTAGTGATAAATATATTAAACTATAACCAATTAGATTGATATCAAGCTTAATATATTTATATTAGATTAGATCCTGATATAAGGGGCAGATATAGATCATTAAACAAAGCATAGAACAATGTAAAACATCTATATCAGGTAAGATCGGCTGAAACCCCGATACTATCCTTATTAACAACCATAAAACAGGTTAGATATCATGATTCTAAATACGACTTAATAGGTTGGACTGAACCAATGCATCATTAAGTATAAAGAGAAGCATAAGATCTAACGAATCAAGCCGATGGTTACCTTTTCGGGATGGTGGATACGTTATATAACTTAGATTAACAAAGTAATCTAGCCGATATCGATGAAACCCTAGAAAGGATCTAGCCGATACAGGTAGATTGCATTGTCGATATAAGTTATATAACATATATGATAGCTCGGAGAATCACAACAAAGAACTAGAGTGTCATAAAGATGTAAGCACTAGCCCTAATGTTGTAACTCGCCATGACAAGATATACCTTTTTGCCGAAGATCAAACTGATGCAGCACGACTCGAAAGCACAAACTTGTCGAAAGTAGAAAACAAAGGTTGGCGATGCGCCGAGATTGATTGAACGTGTGTTGTTATTATTTACAAGACCTCGGGATTATATTATAGCCGAAAATACAAACATTGTCCATCACGGACACGACTCATATTAACCCAATACAAATCCAACTAACAAACAAGTCCCTTAGGCGGACTCTTACCGAGAATATCTATAAGGAAATTACATAAAATATCCTAATTAATAAATACAATTGCCTCCTCAGAACCTTATCCATGCATGGCAATCCATATGAATCACGTTAACATAACCCGATGATGAATACCGAGTCATATTACTAAAATCGGCTCAATCGGCTAACCCAGTCCGACTCTGACTCTGCCAATCCAGTTCACAGCCGATTCGGACCACAGCCGATTCTCACTCTGCTTTCCGATACAATCTTATCTCTTCAATCCTCTTCGATTCCATCTTAATCTCCGATGTTTGAATTACCAAATTTGGTCGTCAACAAGAAGAGGGGGCCTTCCCCTTCCCGTCCTCTCGTCCCCGACGGCCCGGTAGAGGATGAGCGAGCGGATCCGTGCGCCGAGCTCCATGGCAGTGATGAGGGCGTGGATCTCGTTCCCAGCGGCCGAGCAGAAGCCGAGCGAGCGCGAGGACGGAGATGCGCCACGCGCCGCTCCTCTCCCGAGTGGGTGGGTAGTGAGGAGAACGGCGGCCAAGGTCACTGAGACCAAGCTCACGTGTCGCCGTGGGGAGAAGCGGCGGTGACCAAGGTCACTGAGGCCGAGCTCACGCGCCGTCGTGGGGAGAAGCGGCGCACTGCAGAGGAGTAGCAATCGCCGGTCCCTTGACTTCCACATCATCTCTCCGGCCCCTCACCTCCCTCGGTCGTCGATTCCAACCGTGGTCACTGTCGTCGGTTCGCTCCGCCCGCCGCTGCTCTGCCCCTCCTATCTGTTCTCCTCGCTGCCTGCCCTTCCCATCCACCACTCGGGAGGTGATGATGAATAGAGGAGAGAGGGGGAGAGGGGAGGAAGAAGACCACCCAGGAGAGAGAAGATGAGGCGAAATGGGAATGACATGTGTGGCCCACGTGGGCACTAGCATTTTTTGTTTTTTTGTTGTAACTGACATGTGGGCCCATGATTTTTATATTATTTTCCAGACTAATTTGCCACGTAAACAACACGTTAATACCACGTGGGACGAAGATCTAGTCAAATGAGTTACGTAGGCACCACGTTAGTCAAAACCGAGCATAATACTACCGAGGAACCTCGGTTGCACTGCTTTGTAAGTTGAGGGATGCGTTGTATCCGGTTTTGTACTCAGGGACGAATGTCGGACTCGCCGATAAATTGAGGGATCTAAAGTAAACTTATTCCTAAGATAAATTAGGAGGCTCGTTAGGCCAAAATATTTACAAGCACAAGACCATTAATTAGCTGGGCCACAGTTGCCGAACCCATCTCTCCTAACTTCCGGTCCAATTTCAATTCGCTTTTTCGGCCCAACCATTAATATGCAGTACGCTGTGCGCCTGGGCTTTAGTAACTTACCGCAGGTTAGCATTTAGATTAGATGATGCACCAAATCTGCTCTATCTCTCTCTAATGAATTGTAGTTTTCATAAGAGAGATTTGCTAGAAGAATACCAGTGTTTCTAGAAAGGAATTGCTAAAAATATGTCTAACAGTTTTCGGGACTGATTTCAGTCGGTGTCACTGGCCGTATGATTGCTCCGTGAGTGTTCGGTTGTGCCTCTTTTAGTCGTTCGATTTTTTTCACGCACTGCAGCAAGCCGTATCTATCCA
Organism: Oryza punctata; assembly: GCA_000573905.2. NCBI lineage: Eukaryota > Viridiplantae > Streptophyta > Magnoliopsida > Poales > Poaceae > Oryza > Oryza punctata. The sequence goes on from CM002497.2 coordinate 14,963,464, forward strand.
ATCTATTCAATCTTATTGGGAATTGCTATATTTATTGTACCATAAATTGTACATATGTAATTATATCTCACTTACACTTCACTTACACAATACTTACATATGTAATTAGTATGTAATTTTATGATTTATATATGTAATTTGAGGATTTAAATTTTAGAACTTACATTATATATACACTAAAATTACATATATAATTTAGGATCTTACAATGTAAACATATGCTGACTATTTTTTTGGTGAAAAATATAGCATCATAAATATAGCTACTCCTACTGATATGCTAGAAATATGTCGAAAGAAAGTAGGAGAAAAACTTTCGATTGTTCAACTATCAGATTTGCCTCAAGATTTCTACTGGCAAAAAATTAACGTGAAAATTCGCTTGTGCGCTTACATGGAATCAAACTCAGGACCTCGTTTCCACAAGGTTGTGCATGCTAGCCACTTATTCTGCCGTAAGTTTGTGTATGATTTAGATTACACTACATTCAGTTGTACCCGAGTTACAGTACAACTATTTATTAATTATATTCGAATAATTTTAGAGAACTTTTGTTCTGAAGTGATTTTTACTCCCGTTTCGTAACCCCTATTATTACTAGTTATAGTTACCGAGACTAGGGATTAAAGATCGTGATATTTAGTACCAGTTATTTTTAGTACCGATTGAAATAACCGGTACTAAAAATATGCGGGTTGCGAGATTCAAACTCAAGATCTTTTACTTTAACCTCACGCACATTACCATCTCACCTACCACATATATATCTAATTTTAAACAAATGTTTTTTTAACTAAACCTTGGAAGCATCTTTATTTCCGGTTGGTGTTATCAACCAGTAATAAAAATATCTTTAGTCCCAATTGGTAACACCAACGCAGAATAAAGATTCCTCCATCTTTAGTCTCGGTTGGTGTTACTAACCGGAACTAAAGATATTTTGGGACTTGACCTTTTAGAACCGATACTACAAACATATTTAGTAAAGATAACCGAGAAATTTATGATTTTAGTCCACCGAAAAAAGATTAGTTCTCCAGTAGTGAAATGATATTTTCTCCAACGGATTATCAAAAGCATATGTGACTGTGTGATGCACTCAGGGAACTGTTTTAATCCCTCCATGCGACATTTCTCGTCTGTTCAAATACAATTCATATTGTTATAAAAACCTAAAAGAAATTGACAAAATTTATATAACTCCACAAAATCTAAACTTTAAACTCAGCTCACGTATCAAGAAATACAAAAACACATAATCAAAGCACGAACTGTATCGATACTATTTACACATGGATTTGATAATTTTCCTCAATTGGCAATTGAGTTAAACCTGATTTTTAGTCTAGTGATAGATGTCCCTGTATCATTTTTTCTCTGTATAATTTTTTTCTAGATTTTTCACAACCATTATTCATTGATTTAATTTAAAAAGATAAGCGGGAGGATATTCAGATATTAGAATCCATCCCACCGCATTGGGCATTTTGTACATTGAAAACATGTGAGCATATAATGTTATAATGGTACATGCTTCATCCATTCTAGGTCCACACATAATTATACTGCCACTAGTGGAGAACGGATCTTTTACCGTGGTACCTAAAATTTTTTTAGTACATTAGATTTAGAACCGATACTAAGGTACGGTTCTAAAAGTCCATGTCCCAAAAACATTTGTAATTCTTGTTGATGTTATCAACCGGTAATAAAAATACATCTTCAGTACTGATTGGTAATACTAATCGAGACTAATGCTGGAGGATCTTTAAAGATATTTTTAAGTACTAGGAACTGAAGATGCTTTCTAAGGTTAGTTAAAACAAAAGCATCTCTACTCAAGTTAGATGCGTAAAGTTGGTGGAATGGTTATACGTGTGAGGGCTAAGGTGAGAGATCTTGAGTTCAAATCCCATATCCCCACATAATTTTTTCAACTGGTATGTATACTGATATCTCGATCCATTCTCCACTAGTGTGTATGAAATGCCTTATTTTTCCTTGACAATCAATGATTATTACTATGCTGTTGCACATTTTTTCCTTTTCTTAATTTTGTTTTAGTGCATTTCAAGTATTTTGTCCAATGACACATGGATTGTAAGCATCACAGAAACAAAAATGACATTGTTAGCTAGTCGTCTCCTACAATGCAACAGTAGTATCAGGTCCATTCCATTTCCATCTCTAGCCATCTACTAGCTAGCTAGCGAATATTCGTTCTTTTCCCAAGTGACAAACACTTCAACGTCATCCACGCTCTCGCGTGCACTTGTTAACGCACGCGCACTGCAGTGCACGTCGCACTAAGCCATCATGCTGCCGCCGCCGCCGGAAGCCGGCAGCTCGACGGCCGCCGACGACGTCAGGCGCCGCCGTGCGCGCCAACCCTGGCTGAACACCTCCTCGATCTCCTCCAGTGGCCGTCCCTGCGTCTCCGGGCAGAGGAGGTAGAAGAACGTGGCGGCGGCGACGGCGAGCCCCGCGAAGAGGAAGAAGGCGCCGCCGATGGTGATGGCCTTGTAGAGCGACACGAAGGTCATGGAAACGCCGGCGTTCATCACGCGGTTGATGGCGACGCCGACGCTGGCGCCCTGCGCCCGGAGGCGGAGCGGGTACACCTCCGAGCTGTACGCCCAGGTGATCGGCCCGACGCCGATGGAGAAGGAGGCGACGAAGGTGAACACGGTGGCGATGGCGAGCACGACAGCCCATGTCGGCGAGTGGTGCGGCGGTGACCGCTCGATGACGGTGAGGCCCATGCCGAGGCAGGCGAGGGAGGCGATGATGCCGGCTAGGCTTGACAGGTAGAGAGGTCGCCGGCCGATGCGGTCGACGAGGAGGATGGCGGTGAGGATGAACGCCGTCTTGGTCACCCCCACGCCGATGGTCGCCGCGAGCACCGAATTGCGGCTGGCGATGCCCGCTGCCTTGAAGATGCGCGGGCTGTAGAGCACCACTGCCTCGATGCCGGTGAGGTGCTGGAAGAAGTGGATCCCGAGTGCGGCGATGACGATGCGCCGCACCGGCGGCGTCGGGTGCAGGAACAACTCCCTCCACACGCCCTTGCCACCGCTGCCAGCGGCGGTGCCGGCGGCGCCGCCGTCCTCGGCGAGCCCCGCCGCGGTCTTGATCTCCGCGAGCCGCACGTCGGCCTCGCTGGGCTTGTCGCACACGCGGCGGAGCACGGCGAGCGCCTCCTCGGCGCGGCCCTGGACGACGAGCCACCGCGGGGACTCCGGCATGGCGAGCACGCCGAGCGCGAGCGCGGCGCTCGGGAGCGCGCCGAGCCCGAGCATGGCGCGCCACCCGTACACCAGCGGCAGCTTGGCGAGCAGGTAATTCGCCACGTACCCAATCAGTATCCCGAAGCTGATGCAGATCTCCGGGAGCGAGGTGAGCGAGCCGCGGATGTCCGCCGACGCGATCTCGGCGGCGTACACCGGCGCGATCATGAGCGCGTAGCCGACGCCGACGCCGGCGACGCAGCGGCCGGCGAGGAGCGTGGCGAAGTTTGGTGCGAGGCCCATCAGGACGGAGCCCGCGAGGAAGATGCAGGCGGCGAGGGAGATGGTGAGGCGGCGGCCAACGTAGTCGGAGACGCGGCCGGCGGTGAGGGAGCCGACGAGCGCGCAAATGTTGAGGATGCCGGCGAGTACCTGCACCTGCGTGTCGTTCGTCTTCAGGTCCTCCTTGATGAACAGCATCGCCCCACTCATCACACCCGTATCTGCAATTTATTTTTTATGATGTCAATTTTACTTTTTCGCGCGATTACACGAAAGACACGCACACACCACACTCACACGACCCGTGAATCCTGAATGAGACAGAGATCAACAGCAAATCACTGATCTCACTAAAATCGTTAATATCGAAAATGTATAATAATATGTCAATTAGGTGTTCTACTGTAGTTTACCATAGCCCATGAGGACGGAGATGATGGAGCCGATGATGGAGCACCGGACGGCATACTTGTTCTTCCTTTCGTCCTTCTGTTTCTCCTCTCCCATGTCGGCTGCGTCGTCGTCGTCTTCTTCCTTCTCCTTCTTCTTGTTGTCTACTTCTCTGTCACACACGAGCTAAAAACCAAAACACAAAGCTCAAACTCAGCAAGACAAGAGAAGCTACAACTCTTGTGCTCTCCTCTTTATAGCTGCAAGGCATAGACAGAGTGTACAATGTAAGGTAAGCCATGCAGAGAGAAATTAAAGAAGTTATTATAAAATCGTAGTAATAACTTTTGTAGATGGCTGGTATTTATGTTCTTTCTTTTCTTCTGACCTTTAATGAAATAATTGTACACTTTCTTTGAGACCATGTAATGGTAGGCACTAGCTTGCACACCACTGTCGATTTGCGATTAGCTGATGCAATGATGGAGTTGACACTACAGTGAAGAGTAAACGGCAGAAAGATCTTGGCTCCTTATAAACTCTGATATTTATTGTCCAAGACTCTAAAACAGTACAGTACTACTAGCAATTGTAGTAGACAGTAGTACACCGCTATCTCTAAATTGGAGAAAACAGTGCAAATGTCAGTCTCCAAACACTGAGCCTCACTCCAAAGTTCAGACATTTCTCTCTGACGAAAATACAGAAACAGAGCACATGCTGAAGAAATAAAATACAGTTTGTGCATGTTTTGCCTACAGGAATACAGGGGCGTTTTTGGCTGTATGTAATGGTGGACAGGGAGTTGTCTAATTGCAATAACAGCCATGAATACAGCTCAACAGAGGAGAGAAGCTTTGTACGCATCCTCTGGGCTTATCTCCAATTCTCCATGGATGAGCTAAGAGGTCAACACGAGAGCTCGTTTTTTTCTTCTCTGCAATTCTAAGTTTATTTGCTTCAGAGTTCAGACTTCACATGAGACCAAAACAAAGTACGTGTACTCTCTATCTGTCTATCATGTTGTTGTGGACATATATACATTATACTAGTCACACAATAATATATCTGGTGTCTATTTATTTTGAAAGGTATTTATTGATTTGTTGGTGACAAACTGACAATGCAATGCGTGATGTGGCTTGCAGCTCCTTCAGTTCTTGCTTATTTCACCTTTTTTGGGTTTTTGTGTCTCATGTTTGTTAAGTCAAACATGAGAGGATAGATGGTCACTGCCTTTCTGTAACTTTGTGTTATGATATATATATTCTATGGTACAACCATATTATTAGAAGAATACTTTTTAAGAATATCTGGAACAATCCAGATAAGTTTCTAAACATATGCATGGATGGTCTACATGTTTGAAAAGATTTGGTGGCTAACAACCATCTTTATGAGCTGCTTTCACCATGTTCAAGGATAATTTTTACCCGGTCTCTATATCCAACCGGATATATGCAGCCTTTTCAAACAGGGAACTTAGCTCTCAAATAACCTAATCTGAAATTCGCTCCTATGGAGATTTTAACTCAGGACCTTGGGTGCTACTCAGGTCACTGCAACCACTAGGTTACATGCCCTTTCACGATGTTCATTTTACTATACTTGTAACCAACATCCTATTAGGGAGAAATATCTGATCTCTACCCTACTAGAGAGGTATTATCTTAATTAGCAGCCCTTTTTGCCCTTTATGCACTGTAGTTGTTGAACTGGTAAGGACCATGCAGTGCTAGAGAGAAAACCAGCAGCTGCATTTGCTGAATCCCTTATTAGAGCATCTAGTTATGCTCATTTCTAGGATATTATTAAGTAGTATAGAAGAGTAGGAGCAGAAATAATATTTATCTTGATCCATGGTGTGTTTGTTTTTTCTTCTTGGCTGACCAAGCAGCTGAAGCATCTTTGACTTATTAGAGTATCCATATAAAATCAAGAAACATCAAGACTGAAAGCAACTGGTTGAAGATCACCATATTGTTTAGGAAAAAGAGTAAAGCAAATACATAGTCTTATTAGACTAAACTAGGAAGATAGTCTGCGCATTCATGCAGGAATGCATATTATTTAGTTTCAGAAATAGTTCTACCAAACTAAGTTGAAATTAAATTAAAGTAAGATATTTTCCATTTTTAATTGAATTTTCATTGTTTACTTTTTTCTTAAGAAATTTCGAGAAACTTTGATTGCTCATAAATTTAACTTTTTACCATCTTGGTAGCCATGTTTTTGATTGATCAAATGTACATATCTTAGATAGCATTTCCTTCGTAACATTTGGGATCGTACGGTGTTTTTAATAAAAAACTTATTAAACGTGAATCTTAAAATAATAATTTATTAGGATAAAATATAACTTTGAATCATATTATTATAAGAAGGGAGAATTGTAAATATGCCACTGGTTTCATCCCCTAACTTGAAAAAGCCATTAGAAATACACAAACTACAAATTTGACACCGAAGTTAGTTCCCATTGCTTTTATTTGCTATTGCCAACTGAACTGGTAAGATTAAAAGGCCAAAACCAATTCATAAAACTAACTTAGAAAATAAGGAATATGACAAGACCATCTTACCCTTGGCTAGAATAGATCCCCACTGCCCCCTCTCGGAATATGACAAGACCATCTTACCCTTGGCTGGAATAGATCCCCGCTGCCCCCTCCCTATTGCGAGCGCGCGGGTGGTGTGCTGGCGGTTGGCGGGAGGGCGGCGTGCAGGTGGAGGGCGTGGTGGCGGGAGGGCGTGCCGACGGGCACCGTGGGGACGGACGAACAGCCAGAGGACGTGGGGATGGGTGGATGGCGTGCAGACGGGCGGCGTCGGTGTGTCGGAGGGCGATGAGACGGCATGCGGACGGCGGCGTGTGGCCAGGTGGAGGAGCGGACGGCGTGCATGTTGGTTGCGGTTGGAGTCCTTGCGACAACGGGCAATGGAAGTAGGGAAAAATCTCACAATTTTGGAGAAATCTTGCTGGAGATGCGGGAAAATTGACGACCGCAGCCACGATAGCATGCAGCAGCAGCAGCAGCAACGCTCGCGGCTGCAGCACGAGCACATGGCAGCAGCTCCCTGCGGTAGCAGCAGCAAGCTGGTAGGGCTGCAGCAGTAATGGTGGGGAAACTATTCTAAACTAACTCTCGAGGGGATATCTTTCGTTTTATATGTCACTCAAATAGTTATGAAAAAAATTAAGAAAATTTAAGGAGATGAATTAATATGTGATGTATCACTTGAAAAACATGCAACTTAAAATTCAACCTCCACATATCGCAACAAAAAAACAAATTAAATTACAACTAGTTAACGTATATTCACAGTCAAATTTATTTTTTTCGTTGCGACATGTAGAAGTTGAATTTAAGTTGCATGTTTATGGAGTGATATATCACATGTTAATACATCTTCTTAATTTTTTTAAATTTTTTTTATAACTATTTGATTGACATGCAAGCAACGAGGGACATCTCCTCGAGAGTTCAAAATCCACTCTCATGATGGTGGGCGGAGGCAGCAACAATAGTGGGGAGCAGGGGCATCCTTTGTCCTATTTTTTCCTGAATCCGATGGCACGTACTCCGTGTTCCAACCCGTTTTTGATGGCAAGCATGCAATTACGTTTTTTATAATGGCAAATTCACAATACTGATTCAAACCAGTGGCAAATATGCGATTGGCGGGAGGCTACAGATTTTGTATTGCCACCTTAGAGGCCTATGCATGCAGTTGTGGAGAAACCCATGGAGCTACTTTAAAGGATAGGAATTTACTGAGATTGTTGGTTTATCATTGACCTTCGTCACTTGGTGTGTTTAAATAACATATACAAAGAGAAATATAAAAAATTAAATGAATAAAATATCATTAGGATGTAAAATGAGTTTTGTTTTTCTATAACTAAGGGAGTAGATTGATTCAATACAATCTTATGGGTTAAGTTGCTCCACGAAAATAGTTCTATATGTAAAAGCTTCAACGCTATATTGCGGGTTAAGTATGAATAGTTCGGTGTAAAAGATTGCAAAAGTTATTTCCAATTAAAAAGTTGGAAATCCCTATGTGAAAACAATGGTACTATAAAACTTGATAGTTCTTTCTTGGTATGTAGCAAAATTGGCTATATATTTTACAACTTATTATTGTATCCCTTTGTTGAGATGGACCTACTAATTTTTTTATATGCTGCATTTTTTTATTGTTGATTAATGGATGCATGGTGCATCTGACACTGTATATATTCCAAATAAAAACAGCCTTGTGGAATCTAAATAGATTTCGGATTGTGGGAGACAACTCATTGTTTTGTGCAAAGTGCGTGAGACTTTACATAGCCTAGGAATATAATTTCATAGATAAAAATAACTCCACAAGCGTGGTTATGATTGCCGTCATGATTTAAACAAATTTACCCTGAAATTTATAATTAAATATTAGGAATTTATATACTCCAAATGCTCACTCTTTGTAATTTTCTTTTACCAAACGTGCATTAGGCATTTATTACTACACTTATGTGTAAAGTGTTACCCTTGAATTTATTATATTTTAGCCGTAACAAAAAACATAAAAATTCTAAGGGTCTTAAGAGTATAAATGTCTTATAATTTTGTTTCTTTTGTTGCTCCTTATATGTAATGAATTTAAAGATAAGATCTTACATATAAATATAATACTACTAAAAGTACAAACAAAAAATTTTGTATAGTTTCTGGTGTTATATATATGTTAGTTGGTCTGCATGGCGTGTTCACGCATAGGCTTGTGCATGGCGTGTACATAAGCTTGCAATACTTACCCTATTTTATCTTCTTTGTTAGAAGGAATTAGGCATTTAAACAATCATGGTAGTTTACTATGTCTATTGCTTTAAGATGGCCTAGAAGCGTTTGTAGAGGTATACCGGAAGTAAAAGTTTTACTGTAGGTAAATCTTAAACTTCTATTTTATATCTTGCGATAGTTTATAGGTTTGCAATATATGTGGTTTACACTACAATTTTGTTTCCTTCTAATAAACCTTGGTTTATATGCATCGCGCTGCCATAGGTCCTGACGGTGCACATGTACAATCGGTTTGCTTGAGCTCGCCGGAAAAAAATTCACTCCAAGTTGTTGGTTGCTTATGTGTGGTAGTATATATCTATAGTATGCTCAAGTATATATCAATTGTTGGTTTGTTCTAGGCAACGAACAATTTAGCACAATACAATTACAATATGAATCGGGATAGATTCATCTTCATCAAGAGCTCATGAGAGAAAAATTGACACGGTGATGGTGATCTCCTGCGACCGGTTGCAGGAGGTGCCGTAGAATTTTTTTTCCGCCCTTCATCGCAAGCACGGGCGAGGCGAGGTGGGCTTGACCGCTTGAGGCTCTGGTTAGATCAATCTAATCTAATGGTGCAGGCTCGGTTGTTCTCTTTCGATAAGATAAATCCAATAGCCTAAAATAATGGGTCACTAATTCAAGTGAAAAATTAAGTGCAAAATGTTTTACATTTTATCAGAATTTATACGATTTTTTTAATTTAGTAGAGCGTCATGTGGTGGTTTAGTAGTATTTGTAGGTTATCACATGGTGATTTTGGAGCGTTAGGTTTAATGGATTTTTATATAAAATCACATTTGTGCGATTATATTACATCCTTTTTATTAAATTTACAATAATAATGAACAAAGTACATATCTGTTTGTAGAACATATTTGTACTGTAGCTATAACATTATCAGATTTACATTTTTTTTCTGTAATTAACAATATTATCATGGTATTAATAATTCATCATACGGTAATGCGACCTTGGTACATCTGATGTGTCATAAGGCTGCACAAGAGCGCAGAGTAAGGTTCGGGATGTTTACTTTAAAGAAAAAGATAGATCTAACGACCTAAAATCAATATAAGTAGAAATCAAATGACCGAATGTTTTATTTTGTTTCTAGAGTGAGTGTCACGTAGATGTTTAGAAATAATTGTATGATGTTTGGTGTAAGAGGATAGAGGAAGAGCGAGCTAGATTAGTAGGTTGATATTTATCTATGAGTTTTTCAGGCCCTTAAAGAAATTTTTGTAATTACCATGGAAATAATAAAAAAAAAGAGGGATCTGTAGCTGCATACGTGAGAACGCTGCACGAAGGCATGGACAGTTTTTTTTTAAGTTAGATCTATCTAACGAATAATAGGTTTACTGGTTTAAATGAAAATTGATGATTAAATTTCTCTACTTTATTAGAGTGCCACGTGGTGACTCGAGAGTGTTTATGGGATGCCACGTGACGGTGTAGAAGCGTTCGTACGAAGTTTAATTTAATAGACTTAGTATATAATAATAGATAATTAAGTAATAATATTTCGTTGTGCACTAATTTAAAAACTTAAATGCATATGCGTCGTCATGCAAATTAAGCGCATGTGCCTACGCATTGGTGTAGTGTATATATACGTGGCCATAAAAATACTGGAAACAAAGCAAGAGATAATGTTTGGAACATCCAAATTAACATGCATGCCCATCACACCAAATTAAAGAAATATAATACAATTAACCATTGCAATTAAGTTATTACCTAATGGAAATTAAGTTGTATGACAATTACATCTGTACGGGTGCCGCATCTACTGTTTTATTGGAGGTTATTATACGCTGACACGGTAGCCTTTATCCTGATTATTCATGGGCAAGTTAATTAGTTAGCAGTACGAGCGAATAATCCTTTTGGTTTGCAATGTCTGCAACTCTGCATCTACAAACGCCAGCCGTCAGTTGACACGCATATGGTAGTAGCAAATCGTACATTTTTCTTACCGGGAAAGGGAAATCGTACCCTATTAATTAATTAGGCCACCTTATCCTCCTCGGTCGTCGTAAACAATTTTTTGTTTTTCGAAATCGTCAGTCAGGATATATATCTTCATAATCCTAGAAAGTCCAAAGCAAAACCTGCCTAACAACGACTGACTAATTAAGCAGACGATCGGGATAACTCGCTTGATGACTGCTGAATGACTGATCAGTCCATACTGGAGGCCAAATTAAGCCCAAATGGAACTCTACGTAGTCGATCAATCGGGTTCGATTACGACAGGCACGCGTTTTGAAAGGACAAAGACGACCGATCGCGATCGAACGAAATCAAACTAGCAGAATTCAACGAAAAAGATCACATACGACTGAGACGTGGACACGCACCTGCAACCAGTCTGAAGATCCGATATATCCGCCGATCAGAAATTCGGCCGCCGCCGCCGAGGACGAGAAGATGGCCGGAATCCGGACGGTGAGAAGGTTTATGGTGTCTGGAAATATCGATGTGTACGTCTCTCACCTCACCTTGCCTCTTATACGAAATCTGACCGAGCTGACTGGGCTAACTGACGATATGCACGATCATCCGGCAGGCTGGGCTGTCGTTGTTGAAAACTCTCCTAATTTATCTCTTTCCGGCTAAAACTCTCCTAAACTGCATGGAACGCTTTGGCTAACTACTCGTAGTTGTTCTTGTTGAATATATAACAGGAATTAATGGTGTTATATATTTGGGCTTATCCAGTCGATCGGTTCTATCGATCGAGCGCCGTTAGACGCGCTCATCAATTTACCAGTTTATTATAACCGGAATTATATTACGCAATGTATTGACGAGCTATATATATATGGACCGTAATGTACGTATCATAAATGTACATCGGTACGTATTAGCTTCCCTTAACCTGCTTTACAAAGTGGTTATTATTCGCCTGACATGCTGATTGGAAGGGCTGGGTCTGTCTAATGAGCGGGCCGACACGCGTCTCTGGCCCGCGTGAATGGTTTGTGACCGAGCTTCACCTCCTGTAGCTTGACCCCACTGCTCCAAGCTCCACCGCCGGTACCGCTGCTCGCGACCCGAGCTCCACCACTGCCAGCTGTAGGAGGAGCTCTGTGTTGGAGTTAATTCTTAAACATGAAAAGATTACCTAATTTCTCTTATACGGAAGTTGGTGGTGTACTGATCGGATGAAGAAGCCATGAGAACCACCCTTAATCGTTTGTCAGTGTTGTGGTAGTAGGGTTCTGGTGATGAGATCACCGTGCGGTAGCGGCGATAGAAACGCCGCGGTGCAGTAGTGGCGATGGGAATTCGCCCTTCGCTCCCCTTCAACACGCCATGCCTTAAGATCGGTGGTCTGAGGGTTTTGGGAATAGCTTAGCGTACGTGAGTCATCATTCGTTCACGGAGTTAAGGTTCCCTTTATATGTGCGTGTTGAGGGGATCAGGGATGATTTCTTCTTGAGGAAAAAACGACACGTCCGATCATAGCGCTAAGGAGAGAAACGTGCGAGAGGATGCATGAGATTCGCTCCTCGACGTTAGGGAGTGTGTGGGCCATGGTTGGCTGAGCCCAAAGCTCTCCTTTATGGTTTGATGGCCAGAGATCAATCTAACATTCTCCCACATGATCGCTCAAGGTTAATGAGTCTAGTCTTAGTAAAATAGTAAACCAAAACAATGAGTCATAGTAGTCAGCATAACGTTACTATGACAACAGTGCCTATAGTCATCATAATACCTTGATAGGAGTCAACTTACTCTTATTGGGTGTTAATTGATTCTTATGCCCTATATCCAGGATCTCGTCAAAGGCATTACTTTTCATATGCGTTGGCTAGCAACATAATCATTGTTAAATTTAAGTCATAAGCCTTTGTATTGTGGATCCATGAGCATAACCTTAATATTTGATCCTGGAACCTATCTTTCACATCATAATATCAGTGTGTTTGGTAGAAACACATGACATTGTTACTCGAATAGCAAAGTGCGAATCATAATTTTGCACAATCTCATTATCGCAGTATATTGAGTGGTTTGAAAAGCTGTCTATGACTCTTAGGTCAGGGGAAATATTCTTAAGTCATACATTACTCATTAACATGTTACAAATTTAGTCTACTCTGCAGTATAATAATATTCGAAGCCATTAACCATGAACTTTGCTCCTTATGCAAGAATGAGAACCTAACTTAGTGTGGATATTATCCACACACCTAATAAACTTAACTTAAATAATCATCAGAATTTCTTATTGTGAGCATGTCATCTTCGAACGACTTACAAACAATGCAAGACATCCTAATATATTAACAGGCAACCTTATTCTGAACTTAAATCTACCAAGGTTCCCGATACATAATGCAAAGCCTGTATGCATCCGAACTTCGCGCTTATTTTGCTTCTGACAGCTGAAGCATAGGGAATCATCGTAACTTTACTTGAAGCGTAACTTTATTTGATTATCTAATTCCCCTTAATTAGAGCAGGCGTGACAGAACAACCTCACATTATATCCCAAAATTTCCATCACCGTATGAAAATAAATAAGTCCAGTACTCCTTTGGACTTAAACTTAAATGTAAATTCCTTCATTGATACACCTCTTACTTATGTGCTTGCTAATGGGACATTTAACATATAGAATACTAGTAAGGTTAATTTCCACCCTTAGGCAATTATCCACCTCATTCAACTTAAACTTGAATTTACTAATGACCTTATGGGATTTAAGGTACCATTTTATATTGACGCCTAAATGATATCCATAGATGAATTTCATAAGACTGCAATATTTCTGTGTCTTGCCATCCATGACCAATTTTTTGGTCATGTTGAGTACACAAATTAACTTATGCATGTCAACATAATAATTGCAATTTAAATATTGATCTATCGAAACAATTAGTTATATGAAATCTTAATTAGTCATTCGTAAGGGCAAGAATATTTTACTTAGTTTCCTCCCCTTAGGAAAGACTCTTTTCTACAAGCTTAATCCCAAATATTTGAATATCCCTTTTAGAGTCATACTTAATTATAGACATATCTACACATTGTTTAACTCTTCTAGGGATTTCCAACTGATTCAGGACATAGCTAATGCTCGTAGATAAACACTTTATGTCATAGACCACTTAAATGCATTACAAGGTAGATAATTATTCATGATGAAGCTTTTAACATTAAGCTCCCACGAATTACAACATCATTCTTAAGCTCCCACAGATTTCATTATTCTAAAGACAAGTATAATTTATGGGAAACTATACCAAATCCAAAAAAAATAGTTAGAATTTAGTATTGTACCCCAAAATTTCCTATAGAGGCCCGTAGTGAGCATAAGAAAGAAGCATAATTTGTGTATTTCCCATAATGTCTTCCTCTTTATCTAACCACACCTTTTAACATAATGCCAATTTTCTAATTCATTACTTAGTGAAGAAGATAAAACTTTAGTGGAATTTATTACTTGGCGAAAGCTCCTCTACTATCTTTAGAGACTTTAGAATTAGTAAAGGCGTTTCTAATGTAATGAGACATAATCTTCCCCTTCAAAATGTGACTTAAGCAATAATGTCACAATTTCGATGAAGTCTCATACAACATACAACATCGCAAATATCCAACACAGTATCTGTTGACGAAAAATTCACGCGGGCCGATGGTGCCGGATCTGTGTTGATGCAACTAAGTTGACACACACAACGGCCTGGGAGATCTGCTTAGCTCTAGTGCAGGTCCAGAATATTGATGGGATGTGGGCGTGCCAATCAGTTTGATCCTGCAACCGATAAGATGAATAAATATTTTGATCACCAAAGAGCCTATAGGCTGACCAACCGATATAATAATTCCAGCCAATGTCGATAGGGTTTTGAACAATCAGCTATATATCATTATCCAATGTAGATAATGATATAAATATAATCGGCTGCTGATATTGTAATACAACAGTAATATAAACCAATAGAAACCAATCGGTTAATAGTAATATGATAGAATAAATGTTTGATCCGAAGGTTAAGCATACATCGGCTAGAGATCCGATGTCACTAAATCCAAGTGATTAGATAAATAGTAAAATCTTTGTTACAATCGACTAAAACCAACTTGTATGTAATCCTTGTAAGTCGATGAAACGTCCATATATATTGACGAGCGATACTTGTAGACCGGATAAATAAGGTATTGGGGTACGATGGTACAAGGATCTAGCGAGAACGATGCAAACACAAAAGACACAAAGATTATACTGGTTCAGGCAGTATGCCCTACGTCCAGTTTATATGGAATTATCGATAACAAATGTAGTGATTACATAGAAGGACAACTGAAACAGAGTACTGATGAACTCCCATCGAGATTGGCCCGGTGAGACAGACCGGCAAGTTGGTCTTCGAGTCCTCCAAAGCGATCTTTCTTATCGTGGGTGTTGTATAATTATGATTCGATCCTCTACCCCCCAAGGAGGTCTATATTTATACCGCAGATCACCTTAATCTCCAAGTAGAACTCAGAGACACCGGACCCCATACGATATGGTCAATATCCTACTCTTCTCCTAGTAGGACTCCATTGATCAGAACTTCCGTACACGATATCCTTGATTTGACAAGCTCTCTCCGTGTACGTATAAATATACCGTATCCGCATATTTGTATAACTCCAAGGATAGAACGTATGCCTTATCCGTAACCCTAATAGTAGCCCCCGACTTCAAATCAAATGAGTACTCGTTCTCGATCCCAAACTTCTCAATTATCGACATCATGTTTTCCAGATTGTTCTCGATTCAATCAAGAAGATATGAAACATGCGACATCAATAATGGAAGAGCAACAATCATCAAATGAATTTGAATTGAAGTCTAAACAACTACCATAAACAAACCTTAGAAAATCACGACGGCATTTTCTCTCTTCCTCAAAATTTAAACCGTCGGGAGTGCGCCTATAAATTCTAGTTCTGAGATTCATTTGCCAAAACTTTCTCGCCTCCTTTGCACACATTCCCCAACCTTCTCCTCACTCTCAACAACCCTAATCCACCCAATCTTCTCTGCCATGTCCAAGTTCAAACCTATGGATTTGGGTAAGTGCACCGTCGGAACTACGGAAATGAAGAAACTGCATGCAGAAGGATCCCTTCCTGGTCATGGCATCATGGATCGCTCAAAAGGAGGTACGGAACCTAAACCCGCCCTAGGACAAATCGTGGTCCTAAAAGATTTCGTTCGTTGCGGTTTTTCTTCCCCTTCTTCTGAATTCCTTTTGCTTGTCTTGAACTTCTACGGCCTTAACCTTCTTCATCTAAACCCTAACTCCATTGCCTTCTTGAGCATCTTTGCTCATCTCTGCGAAGCCTACCTTGGAGTAGTGCCCTTCCTCGATCTCTTTCGCTCTTTCTATGAACTCCGTTGGATGGATCGCTATAGGATCTCCGGGTGATGCGGCTTCCGCCTCCGAGATGGGATGAAGGCGGAATATATCCCCTTCAATTGCCACTCATCTCGAGGTTCCTGGAGATCTAAATGGTTCTACCTCCACATAGAAGAGCTTTTTTTTGTCCTCATAGTCTCGGATGATCAACCTAAGGACTCTCCATTCTGGACATTGAGACCTCCCTCTTCCCCTTCTCTCCAAGCCTTCATAGACAACATAAAAAGACTTTGAGAACAAGGGTTGTCGGGGTATGAAGTCGCACAAGACTTCATATGTTGTCGAATTCAACGACTGCAAGCTCGCGCTCACCCCACGTTCAAATACACCGGAGTTAACGACTAGACGCGGATCTCGAAACAGGGTATTTGTCCACGCAACCCTCTTGTTCTCGATCACGTAGTAGCTTCATTCTCTAAGTTTTATCCGTTCTCCTTGCAGCGCTCGATGAAAGAACCGTCACGTCTCGAGTAGGGCAAGACCTCGTCAGCGCCGCCTCGGAATCCGAACAACTCCCGACCCCCATTTGCGACCTCTCCGCCACAGACAAGGACAAAATCATCAACGTAAGTGACTCTACATTACTTTTTTCTCGGCTTATTCAAATATTATTTTTGAAAACGTAGTAATCTAAAGTCGTATAGGCTCTTCCGCTAACGGACGCGATCGGCCCTCTCGCTGACCACCCGACCTCCGCCTCCTTCAAAGAGAAGGTCGATGATGAACTGGCCAGTGCCACCGCTGCTCCAAGCGGGAGCGGCACCAAGGCGCCAAAAAGAAAATGGGTGTTAACATCCGAACTCTCTTCAGACATTGGTACACTGGTCCAGACATGCGGTTCTGAGGTAAGTTCTGATTTCCATCCTCGCTTGAAAGTATCTTGCATACAAGGATGTTGTTCTCACTTTCCATCTTAATCAGGCCGCCATCGGAGCACCTGCTCGACTAGGCAAGAGGCTCCTGAAGAAAGGCAAAACCAGGTAAGCAAAGTCTAATTCATCATCATTTCTTCATAAGCCTTTCATTTCTCCATGATCTCTAACACGCTCTTCTGATAGCGCCTCTCCCGCATCATCTGCGCAAAGCGTGGCCGCTTAGACTTCAGCCTCTCCCCACCGCCTGCTGTAGTCATCGCCCCTAGGCCACCTCGTGCTCCCCCACTACCCGCATCCTCCTCATCGATGCCAGGCATCGACCACATAGTTGAAGGCCAACGCCTGCTCAATGTTGGGACCCCTGGCATGCTCGCAAAGATCGAGCGCCTAAAGAAGGCGGCCTCATCCTCAGCACGGCTCAAGGCAGAGCTCACGGAGACACGCGAGGACCTTCAGAAGATGAAGGAACTCGTCGTGGGGCATGAGTCACAATGCCAAGGATGGGAGGTGCGGATGTTCGAAGTCGAAGGTCATCTGGAGTCGATCTGTGACAGGCTCTAGCAGAACTACGGGCACCTGAACACACTTGCCCGTAGTCTAGGCATTCATGAGAGGGGTCCCTCCTTCACCGACGAGACCTCCCTCGTCGTCTTGCTCACTAACTTGATCGAGAGACTCGAAGGAGTGCATGGTAAGCACGCTGAATGGGTTGCGGAGGAGACATGCATCGGTCTCCGCACCGGTGCATGTCACGTTCTCGCGTGCTTTCGGCTCGTGCACACGGAGATTGACCAGAAGGTGGTCCTCGAGAAGGGTGGAGCTGATTCGACACGCGAGGACGTGATGTCGGAGGTAGAGGAGCTGGGGGACACCATTCTCCCATTTTATGAAGAGTAATGTCAAACTCTTAGTTTTTTGTTATGTAATATTTAGGCTTACTCATCTGTTCGAGAACAAGTTTCCTCCTGATTACATTTTGAACGGCTTCCTCTATCCACCGTGTATTTTGTAGATGTATTTTTGATGAGGACGTCCCGCAAGGAGGGCGTCTCGACGATAACGCCACAACATCCACCCCTCCTCGTGAATTGACCGCATCTGATATCGGCAACCAGGATCTAATCGTAGTGAACCGAAACGATGCACTCACGCCACCCGGATCACATTTGAGTTATCTCCTTCGGCATACGCAAGGTAAGGTCGTCGATCCATGCATCCTTAGATTTCATAATTAGCACGAACTGTGATGGCCTGAAATTGTTCCTCTAAACCAAGTTTGAGGTGGAGCAACTCGAGGTCGATAGTCATCGCGAAGAAAGAGCAAGATGTCGAGACTCTCCGAGGTCGCGAAGTCTGGCCAAACTCCTATCTCTCAAGTAGTTGTGATGCCTTGCTGTGGATATGTGGGGAGCTTGGATAACGCGCCCTCTTCCCGAGAAGTCGACTACGGGTTACATCTCCTGGATCAAGAGAATAGAATCTGAACAAAGCTGAAAATATCTTTATTGAGCTGAAAAAACTTACAGACATTGACACATCGATTATTATACATAAAATTTACGCAATTGGTCGATGTTCCAAGAATTTGTCAACTCGCAACCTTCGTCGTCCGCAATCTTGAATGCGCCTAGCCTCAAGACTTCAACCACCATGTATGGTCCTTCCCACTTTGGTGAGAGCTTGTTTCGCCCTGCGTGGTTTTATACTCATCGGAGGATGAAATCGCCGATGGCAAGTGTACGTGCGGGCTGGAATGAGCTTCTCATGATGTCGACGCAGGGCTTGTTGATATGCGGCTGCTCGGATGGCAACTCGTTCTCGATGTTCCTCTAAGAGGTTGACGTCGTCTGGTCGCCTTTCCTTCTATGCTTAGTCAGAGTAGTAATGAACTCATGAGGATCAATGATGTAGCTCTGAAGGGAGCATTGCCTCTGATCTGTACATGAGAAAGAAAGGGGTTTCCTTGTTGGACGATGTCGGAGTAGTGCGTACGACCCATAAGACAGACGGGAGTTCTTCAACCCATCGTGTATCATAGGCCATAGCCTATCGTATACGCGTGTTTTGATCCCTTGGAGCACAATGCCGTTAGCCTGTTCGACTTGTCCGTTACTCTTGGATGGGAGACTGAAGCGAAGCAAATTTTGATTCCGAATTTGATGCAGTTGTCTTGGAAATCACCACTTGTGAATTGGGAGTCATTATCTGTTAGGATGCGATGAGGCAACCCGTATCTGCAGAATATCCCTTTTATGAACTTGATTGCGTGTTCAGCTCTGATTTCTCTTGTTGGCTCCGCTTCGATCCACTTTGTGAATTTATCAATAGCCACGAACAAGAATTTGTAGCCACCTTATCCTCGTGGGAAAGGTCCGAGTATATCAAGCCCCCAGCACGAGAACGACCAAGTAAGAGGGATTATATGGAGTGCTTGGGCTGGCATCTTGGTGTGTTTGCTATGGAACTGACAAGCTTCACACCGTTGTACCAGGTCGCAAGCGTCTTTGAGGGTGGTTGGCCAAAAAAATCCTTGTCGAAAGGCTTTTCCTACCAGAGTTCACCCGCCGGTGTGGGATCCGCGGATTCCTTCGTGGATGTCGCGTAGCAAGTCGTTGCCGTCTTCGGGAGAGATACATTTGAGGAGGACTCCGTTCGGAGCTTTTTTGTAGAGATCATTGCCGATCATGCAATAAATCTTAGCTTGACGAGAGATCTTCTCTGCCTTTGTGTTGTCTTCCGGTAGTTTGTCAGCATCCAAGAAGTCTATGAGCGTGCACCAGTCGTCGATTGTTTCAATGTCAGCCACGACGTTGATGACTTCTGTTGTAGCCCCCGAGCTGTTGTCAGGGTTAGCTGTGGTACCTTCATTGTGGGATTCCTTTACGGAAGGTTTTGTGTGGACGTATAGGAGTGTGCCCAGTTCGAGGGGTTCTCTTCTAGACGCACGCTGCACCAGGTTGTCGGGCTCGGAGTTATCCTTGCGATAAACATGCCGGACCTCGATACCATCGAATTTTCGTTCCAGCTTCCTAACTTCTGCGAGGTATCTTGCTAACTTGGGATTATAGCATTTGTAATCCTTGTGCACTTGGTTGGCGATCAATTCTGAGTCCACTTTCACAATTAGTCACTTGACTCCAAGAGACGTTGTGGCTCGTAACCCGGCGAATAGCCCCTCGTACTCCGCGGTGTTGTTTGTTGCCCGGAAGTTGATATATGCCCCTATGCATATGTATATGTATATGTATATGTCACTACTACATAAACAGCCATAGGTGCCGGTTGGGAAACCCTCATGGGTGCCGGTTTTCCCAACCGGCACCTATTAGTCGGCACCTTTTAGGTATCGGTGTCGGTTTAGGAACCGGCACCTATATGATTCTAGAACCCAAAAAAAGTGGCTCGATGCATCGGCTCGATTCGAGCCGATGCATCGAGCAGCTCCATTTCATCTCAACGAGCAGCTTAGATCAAAGAACACATCAAGAACATCAACACATCACGGAAATCAACATCAACACATAAAGAACATCCATAAACATCAAGAAAAAGATAGGCTGCCATCGCCGCCAACAAGCCGTCGTCGCCATGTAGCCCGCCGCCTCCCCTCCCGCCCACCGCTGACGCCGGATCCGCCCACCGCCGATGCCCGATCTGACGCGGGAGAGGCCATCGACACCAGATCCGCCGCGGGGAACCCCGCCGACACCACCCACCCGCCGCCGACACCCGATCCGCAGCGGGAGAGGCCGCTGACACTGGATCTCGTCGCGGGAGAACTCGTCGATGCTGCCCACCCGCCGTCAACACCCTATCCGCTGCGGGAGAGGCCGCCGACACCGGATCCACCGCGGGAGACCCCCCCGACACCCCCCCGCCCGCCACCGAGGCTGCCCCGCCCGCCGCCGAGGCTGCTCCGCCGTCGAGGATGGGGGGATGAGGAGCAGGGGCGAGAGAGAAAGAGGAGCGAGAGAGAAGAGAAACAAAGAGAGTGTCGAGAGAGAGAAGAGAGTTGGATAAGGATCGAGAGGCGGATGCGGATATAAGATGCTCCCGACGACTCGATCGTCTCACCCGATTCTATCGGCTCGGTTTGGTATAGGTGCCGGTTTTTTAAAAAACTGGCACCTATAATATATTATAGGTACCGGTTTTTTAATTAACCGGTACCTATAATATATTATAGGTGTCGGTTCTTTTTAAAAACCGGTACCTATTGTATTAGTACCGGTTTTAATTAATAAACCGGCACCTATACTTCTTAAAGGTGTCGCTTCGTTATTTTTCCATCGTGCGGACGTGGGAAAAGGCCTATAGGTGCCAGTTTTAAATGAACCGGCACCTATAAGGCCGGTCCCTATGAGGATTTTTGTAGTAGTGTGTATATGTGTATGTGTATGTATTTGGGAGATATATTTACGTTGATGGTGAATGTATTGTGCATATGTATGTGGATGTGGGTATGAGATGGATGGATGGGAAATTGATGTGAATGTTGTGCATATGGATGTGGATGCAGCTACGATATTGTGTATATGTTGATGGATGGATGTGGAATTGATTTGAATTTCTTTGATTGTACGATTTATAAGTGAATTTGATAGGTTCTATCATTTTTATTTTTTTTCTCGTTGTTACATAGATGTCGGTTTTTAATACAAACACCTACAGTTGTTGTCATGTATCTAGGCCGGCCCAACAACCCGACACCTATATAAACCGTCATGTGGCCGATGGGGATGTAGAACCGGTACCTATTATACGATATAGGCTAAAAACCGACACCTATATCTTATTATAGGTGCCGGTTCTATAACCAGAACCTATGACATCAGGTGCTGTCTGAGGGGTGTCGGCTGTGAAATCCGACACCTATTACCGAGGTACCAATGGCATTTTCTATAGTATTGTTACTCTCCTCACTGTTGTATTTTATATATTCTTCTCTTTGATATGTTTTCTGGGTTCCGTGTTGATGTGGATATATTAAACTGTCCAGGTGCATCTTGATGTACAAAAGTGTTTGATAGTAGGACTGCAAGAGCACTCCATCTTCTCTCTCAGCCGACGGTACTTATAGAATTGGCGTACATTTAATTTTGCTATTTTATTCTCAGTGTATCCCAAATTTAGTACTGTATTTTTGTGCAGTGACTCATATATAATATCATATGGCCATAATCTATTTTAAATTATTTTAGATTTTATACAACTTTCTGGGTTGCATGCATCAAGAGTGTTAATTTGTATATTTGTTATAATCATTTTTTTTATACTTGTTGCTTCAAGAGGGTGTTTCGGTTGTGCGTGCTTGGTAATTGGTAATTGGTTGTTGAAAATTTCGAAATTAATTGTGCATTGCAGTTCAAGTTTTTGACTTGTTGCATTGATGAAAAAGTTGTATATGTAATATCTCGGTGTATTGGGAGACTATGTTGCAGGCTAAGCAGAGGTGTCACATATTTCATGGACTTTTGTTGCAAAAAATTGGTGCTCGATATCAAGTTTCTTTAGCCTCACTTTGTGGTTGGTGTGCTTTCTTGTTTTGTGCCACTATTATAGAGATGAAATCTATTGCCATTTGCTACAAAAATCATACTTATTTTTTTATTCCACTATATATCAAGTCTGTAAATTTTTTTTCATATTTTCATAAAACTTATACTGAAAGGGCAAACATTTCACCAAAAGTTAGAAAGCATCTAAAAGGAATTGCAATTTAGAATAATCAACCTTAATGACAAAAACTGCGAGAGCCTTAACGAATAGTCTGACAGTAGTGAAGACAGGACCATCCGATAAGATTAGCTCCTGGTGGAGATACTGTCTACTTCATGGCCTTGTTGAGCCTTGACGTTGGCCCAATTTCGAAATATAACAGGCAACTAACAATATAATATGGATGGTGACCGTGCATCATATGCTCAGCAGCTTGGTCACTGCAAACGTATATATATAAACCATGAAAGCAACGGGGATAATTGTGGATTTGTGGTAGCCGTTCAGATGCATGTGTGTCCATTCTGCCTTGCCTTTTAGCATCTGGCCAGCCTTTCCGCTATCTTCTTCGTGTCCGGCCTTCCCTCCGGTAAGTGGTTTAGGCAGTCGTTCGCTATGTCGATGCAGTTGAGCACCTGCGGCACGCTACAGTCCTTCGCTCCCAGGCGGGGGTCGAGCAGCTCCCGGACGTTCCCGCTGCTCAGTGCGCGACGACCCTGCAAATGTAATGCGTCCGGCAGTTCGATCGCCGGGTGCAAAGAGCCAAAGACAATCATTTCGGCGAGCTTTTCGTTTGCAGCTTCTTTCTGAATGGCGATAATTAACAGTGTGAACAGATTATCACATGCATACAGCTGGTATATACTATTATACTTTTGAAAATACGTTCGACTATTCACAATAAATTGATTTTGTGCAAATATGAAAAATATTAATCATACTTATTAAGAGTATTAAAGCTTTAATGATAATCTGTCATAATATAATTTCGTTAGTTTTTAATAAGATGAATGGGTAAGCATATATTTAAAATACAAGATCGTCAAGTATTAGAACAAGAGCTAGTATTTGCAGATGTTGGGGACATAGATAGTAGTAGGGAGCATGGTTGGGGGATCGACCATGCCACAGGCGTTTGGCTATATGTATTACTAGCATGCTGCTATAAATGCGCTGCACACCTGATAGGCTGCTTCCATGAATGACATGCTAAATGAGAAAGCATAAAACTACATTATTTGTCATAGTACCAGACAAAACTAAAGCTTATATCATAATTTACATATTTAACACAAAACTACATATTAAAGGTTTTATATCATAATTTACATATTTAACACGACATTATAGATGGATTATCACAAAACTACATATTATAAAATGAAATTACAAAACAACAAATTTTAGAGTATAAATGGCATACTATGGGGTTATAAACACTGTAGTTTTCTGTATAAAATTGGTTCTAAATCTATAGTTTTGTGATAATTTTAATAGCGATACTTAATATTGGATTTATAGAACTGTAGTTCATGATAACTTTACTACTAGATACGTAGTTACTTAAATCTAGTTTTCTCATATTTTCATTGAATTATATGTACTTTCGCGAAATTTACTCAATGATAAACGAGCAATATTGAATGGAAATGCTACGAAACATAATAGAGCCATATTTCAATATATAATTAAATAAAATCAATTTCTTTTATTGCTACGTACTTCCTCCACTCGAAATTATGATAGGTTACATAAATCTTTATATTTTGAAATGAAGAAAGTAACTTACAAGGCTCTTTCAATTATACATACCCAAATTCACCTTTTTCAAAATTAAAGTGGGAAATACCAACCATTTTCATGAAGTTATCAACGCCAGGGAAACTCTCTTGTTTACCGGCACACCACCCAGTAATCATCTCTAGAAGAAGCATGCCAAAGCTGTATACATCAGCTTTCTCCGAGATTTTGCCCCTCTGGAAACACTCCGGAGGCAGGTAGAATCTACGTGCAGTATACGCAGATTTAGTGTTAGGATTGGCCATTATAAATTGAAATCAACGTACTGACTATTTAAATGAAATTTATATCCGCATGGACCATTTGCGGCATAATCAATGTACAGACTTAACGAATACTACCTAAAATAAAAAAAACAACCTAGTATATGATGCGAAACTATTAGCATTTGTCCAAATTCATATTAATAAGCTAATCTCGTATTCTAGGCTAGTTTAATTTGAGACGAAGGAAGTACACATATTCCTTATTCTTATTATAATAAAAATATTTGGTAGTTTGAAGTGCTTCTGAATACAATCTACACTGTATATGTAGCTTGCACGAATCTAAGGGTAATATTAGGTGCTAACAAAATATAGCATGCATGATGTTTACATTATACGATATTTTTTACAGGTGTAAAATACCTTGTTTATGTATTTTTTATATTTCTTGTATGTAAAACTTTGAAGTTATCAATTTACCAGCTCAAATTTACCTTGTTTATGTAGCTTTTGATGCTAGGATATATATCATTTTGGATCATTTTTGCAAGATGATAATTTGGTGATATAATAGATGTATTGTTTTCTCATTTTAACTAAATATCATGTTATACTATGCACTAAATGTCATATATGATTGTTATTGAAAAATTTTATTTGGTAAAAAATGCAATATAGATATTATACATATTGTAAACCAATCTAATCTTTTCTCATCGTATTAAGCATTCATTTGATTAATGTTTAGGTACATTTT
The DNA here is from genome assembly GCA_000573905.2 of Oryza punctata. Lineage (NCBI taxonomy): Eukaryota > Viridiplantae > Streptophyta > Magnoliopsida > Poales > Poaceae > Oryza > Oryza punctata. The sequence goes on from CM002497.2 coordinate 14,988,763, forward strand.
ACAACACGAATCTTGAAACACTTCAACGGTGTAGATTGTAAGTACATGTGAATCCGAGTGTACCCTTATTTATGCCGATATTTAAGTGTCGGTATTTCTAATAAACCGATAATTATTAAAAAATAAGTGTCAGATTTTTAGAAAAACCGACGCTTTGCTAGTGAACCGTTGCCAAACCAGCAAGCCGAACGGTGAGAGGTTCGCTCCACTCATCCCTATCCTCTCCTTACTCTCTTTACCCTCTCCTTACCCTCTGCCATCTCCCCATTCGAGCCCAGCCACGAATGACAGCCAGCCACCTCTTACCGACACGACAAGCGGTGCAGCCACCTCCTACACACTCTCTCTCTCCAGCGCCATGGCAATAGCTTTCCCTCTGGGGGGTAGGGCAGAGTAGGATAAGTGCAAGTAAAAATGAAAATCGTATGAAAAGAGACAGTTACTAGTAGAGAAACCTTATAGGTACATTTTGAATCGACACCAATTTAACGGAACCAATGAGGATAGTTATTGGTACTGATTTTAAAACCGACACAAATGATAATCTTATAGTTTATAACCGGGCACCTACTTACCATCTTACCCCAGAGGCACTTGTTGTCTTTGAAGAATACTGCTGTTCTAAGACAACTATTATCCAAAACATATAATCCATATATAACACCGTAAATGAGCTCAAATGAAAAAATTTTCAATCACAAAATTGTACATCTCATCTGGGTCTAGAACTTTCATATAGATTTTGTTTCCATCCGAGATTGTTATTTTTTTTAAAAAAAATCACTTATCCAAATAAATTTGAAAACTTATAACACATTTTCGCACATCCAAACGACCTCAAATCAAAAACTCACCAACTATAAAATTGTAGATCTCATCGAGATATAGAAAATTGATATAATGTTTAACTTTTACGACTTCATATTAAAATTTTAGGTAAAAAAATACACATATATTAATATGAGTGATATTATTATAAGTGTACAGTTTTAATTGTTAAACGGCACCTATCAGTCCATAGGTACCAGTTTTATCAAAAACCAACACATTTATAATATCCATTTGTACAGGTTCATGATAAAAAACTGGCACCTACGAAACCGCACTCAAAGGTATCATTTTATTATAATAACTGATACGAAGTACCTATGACTTGGGGAACTATTATTATCGCTCTTTTTATGAACCGGTACTAATGAGTGGTTATAAATTCTGCTTCTTAATTTTATCTTATCAAAAGATGGAAAACACTTCATAGGTGTTGATCTTATGTAAATCGGAACCTATAAAACTGATCTCTATGTGGTGTTAAGTACCAGTGAATGGGTTCAAGAAAGATCGGGGGACAATTATGTCAAAAAAAGGGCCCCGCATGTCATCTGTGCACTTCCGTTTAATTTTGTGGTACTCTTGACAATAGTGTGCTCGTGCTATGGGAAGGTAACAGTGAAATGTTCTGTGCTATAGATGAGAATATCCCTTCTCCTATATATCCAAGGAAAACCTGGCTAGAAGGTGGCAAGAAATATTGTTTCTGTGATGATTACGAGACTATACAAGACAGCTTCATTGATTTCAAGTTGGCTAGATTAATTTGGCAAAATTTTCAATTAGTTTATGTTTTAAATTCACCCAACAGTATTAATCAAATTTCCAGATGGCTAATGGCATTTCGTAAAAAAAATGTGAGACCTAACATTCTCAATGGAGTCGTTGCTATTGGCTGGCCAAGTTGGTTACTAATAATTCTATTGTTTTTCAGAAGAAAACATCACATAACATACTTCTATATGGATTGATCTTTAGGGAAACACATTGGCTTCACTTGGTATTAGTATTTTTTAACTATGAGATACCTATGATATCTATTAGTAAAATTTTTACTACGAGGTATTTTATCTCTATTTAGTCTATTAGTAATTTTTAACTATGAGATATCTATGGTGTCTATTAGTAAAATTTTTACTTTGAGATATTTCAAGACGAAATCTCCTAATAAAAGTTTAACAACGTGAGAGTTGCGTTTTACTTATAACAAGTGTTGGGCTTGTTTTAGTGCATCTGTGTGTGTCTATATATATAGGGATACGCTAAAACGCACCTTTGGTGCGTAATAACTAAAACATGTCCCTCACATAGTAACCAGTTAACCATGCATTATATATTCTCAAATAACTTATAGTGGTAATTTTACTGTTAGGCTTAATACGAGAATTTTTGATGATTGCAGTCTCCGTAAACAAATTACTATCATTACGTGCGTTTTAATTAGAATTGCTACCTAAAGAGCCTAAAGAGCTTGTTTGGGGAGATTCTAACTGCTGCAACTTCTCTTAAAATCAGAAACTCCTCCAAACAATTCAATTTGTAGTTCAGATTCTGAGAAGCTGTAGTTGTAGAATCCAGAAAATCAACTAGAAGCCAGAAGTTGAGAAACCCAGCTTTTCCAGATTCTCAGAAGCTGGCTACCAACCAGCTACTTCTTAGAATCTTAAGCTCTCCCAAACAGACCCTAAGGAAGATGTATCTCCTATTAGAGCATCATCAAGAGATTACGCATAATCTCCCCCAAAAATTTATTTTTGGGTTTCCTGATTTGAAAATAGGAAGCAAAATAACTAATCTCTTCCAAAGAAAGCCTAAATTTTATCTCGAAAACTAAAAGTGGACCCTTCTATTAAAGAATTTTCGTTTTCCTTCGTCAGCGCGCGCTACCTCCTCGCGCTCCCCCCCCCTAAAGCTGCGCCGATCTCCCATGCCCGGGAAGGAGAGGAGGAAGGTGGGAGCGGCTAGATTGGGAGTGGGCGAGGGCACCGCTTTCTCTTACATATCAACAGAGCAAATATTTCGGAGAAGGGAACTTCAAAAATCATGCAAGGGAGTAGGGGATATGTTGGAGTGCTTTTTTTTCACTAAAATCCCTAAAAATTGGTTTTGGGATGAAATAAGAGGACTGTTGGTGATGCTCTTAGTACATGCATTTGTACATGACTCAACCACCATCACTTTGTATTAATAAGTTGATATAGTTTCTGTTGAAGGAAAATCCGGATTATCTATTATAAAATAAGGTAACTAAAAAACATCAAAAGAATATCTCTCCTCCCACCCAGAAGAAGTAAAAGAAATCTCTCAAGCCAAAAGCATAGATTCAAGTGAAATGTTCAATTTTCTGCTCTTTACTCCTTACCTCGGACCAATTAATTGGCCAGTGATATAATCGTGTTTCTTATCAGCCTTCAAGAGCCTTGACGTACCGAAATCCGCGATTTTAACGACAAGGTTGCCATCTGATTTCTGATCAATCAATACGTTCCCAGCCTTCAGATCCATGTGAAGAATCTTCTCTTCGCTGTCCGATTCTTCGTGAAGGTAATACAAACCAGTGCATACCTCTTTTATTATGTGGTAGCGCCGGCTCCAATCAAGTAATATGGAGCCTTCGTTGTGTTTGGACGCTGCATATTACCGCAAAATTAATTCTGCTTCTAGCAAAATTGTTTTATATGGGGAAAACATAACAAAAAAGAACAAGAATGGGTGCTTTTCAATTAAGAGATGCATACAGATTAACACTAATTGTACCTCAATAAATAAAATAGTTGTCTATACCATACTGCCTCGTTATATTTTATGGAAAAAAAACAACCATGTTGAGTATTTGTGTTTCCGCCAACATCTATAATTGATGATAGGAACGTAACCTAAAAATAGATGTGGTCCTTTTTCATAAGAGGAGTAATAAACTGTCTGTTTCAGAACTCACCAAGTTAACTAATATAGTAACCTGGTCACCAACAGTCTACAAGCTCGTCCCTACACAATTCTTAATTATTTCTTTTTCCTATTTGTCTGAAAACTATCCGTTGAATCGAAAATTAGATATCTAAGATTTATTCATGTCATCAATAATAAATTTTATTTTCAGTAAAAGTTTTATTCATGATTAAATTTACGAGTAAAACTTTTACTCTTGGTGATGTGGATAATCTCATACGCTAACTTTTATCTAACGATTGTTCACTATTTATATGGTTTATAGAGTCTACTTAGGTCGACCCTATAAATGCATCAGCCAGTGGAGGGAATGACATGGTGCCACTTCTCTCACCTCCGTACATGCGTGTGGTGGGCGGCTAATTATATATTCGCTTGCTCATGCTCTCTCCTCACGTCTCACCTCCAGTTTAGCACTTTTTGTCAGCATGGACCTGTTAGGTCTTAAAAAGATTTCGTATTGCGCTTGCTCTGGGAGACTAGTAGTACGCTTGAACGGTAATTTTTATGGGACAAACTTTAAAACCTTAGAGCAACATTCTGTTCGGACGCGCGGAGTACTTGTTAATCTAATATTATTGTTAAAATCTTGGGATGGTTATGATACGAAGGGGAATTCGTAAGACCGCATTACGTTATCATTAGTTGAAAGGTAAAAGTGTGTATTGATCAACACCAAATGGGCCCACAACAAGTCAATATTTTTCTTTCCTTTTCACAAACTGAAATATTAACATGTTAATAATTCGGTTTTAGCCAAATTCCAGTAAAACTTAATTGAATAACTAGCACAATTGTTTCATTGGAATTACTTATAACATATCTACGAAAATTGAAAAAGAATCACAGAGAAATAAATTGCAAGCTCAAGCACTTACCATAAAGAAGCTTGTCGAGGCTTCCACCCGAGAGATACTCAAAACAAAGGTACCTGTATCGATCATCATTGCAATAAGCAACTAACTTCACTAAGTTCCTATGCTTTACTTTCATGAGTATTCCTATTTCCCTCTCAAAATCCTCCGCGGAAATATCGAGCACCTCTTTGAGTCGCTTCACAGCTATCTTCTTTCCTTGCCAGTTTCCCTGTTCAATTGCAGATGGCGAGAACAATTTTCAACAAACAAAAACTATTTGTCAATGATAAGTTAGCAGAATTTACAATTTGTTTGATGATTTAATTTTTTCAGTCAATAGATATATATTATTTTTAATAAAAAATTTCAAGCATGAGTTGCTCATTCAACTTTATATAAAGATGTTTTTTGCTGAAATAATAAATACGTCTTTTACTGCCCTTGGGAGGAACACAGTACTCTGTACAGTGCTTAGTCATCATCAGGTACAGGTAGGTATTTCCAACAGTCGGTACACATGCCGAGAACGTTGATCTACGTTGAGATCGAAATGTCTCGGCACACAGTAATACCCCGTTGCTGGCTATTATTGAGCCTTCTGATCCAATGATGGGAAATTTTTAAATTGTTAAAAATTTGTAAAGATTCCCTACGAAAAGTATAACACCTTACCTCCTAAATTCCTAAATCTATTAGACCAGCTCCAACATTGAGGAAGGGTTATACACGCATACTAACCCAACTATACTTTTATTCCCAATCCGTGTAAAAGGGTTAACCCACACCCAACTAAACATTTAAACATTTAAAGTGTCTGACGATATCACTCGTTGGATACGCACGAGGCTAGAAGATGGAGGTCCAATTCATATCAATTTCAAGGCCACCTCGTCATCCAGGAGCCGTAGACCGCATTAAAATCACTGCCCAAATCTCATTCGGTTTCCGTTTTTGACATTCTACGTATGTATGAAAAGCTAACGAGACCACCTTTCCAATAGGTATGGTCTCACGTCAAAATTCCTTTTAAGTCGACAGGAATCATTGAAACAAGAGAACGTCTAGAATCTGTCTATGTGTTGCGTCACAGTTTTTAGGCCCGTCGGGCCGTGTATTGTGCCGGAGACAATTCGGGACGCATTCAGGGGTCCTAGGTCGATCCTAGAACGTATTTGATTAGTAGCCATCATTGAATTAGGGTTGAGTTTTGCTTTGATTATTTTGGTATTCCAGTTTCGCTGTTAGATCGGTTTATGAAACCTAGCTTGTGAGATTCATCTTAAATTCACAATATATTCAGATTGCATCTTTACTTTCTTGCTTGTGTCCTCGATTCTCTTGCAGGAGTTATCCTTATAAGCAAGGTCAACCGTGTTTCGGCTTGGATGATAACCAACAGAGAGGTGGTGTAGTATAGTCATTGCAAGAGGTTCGGTTACCTTGATTGGAGCCTTTGGATCATCAACGTCGAGTCACTACAATTGACTTATACAGAACCTAATGGAAGATAAGGAGCCTAGTCCTTATCAGTGTACTGAACCAGACCCAAGCCATCGCCGCCGCCGGAGCAAGCTGCCCGAAACCACCCGACGCACCAGGACTGCGGCGGCGGAGCTATAGGCCGTTTCTACGGTGCTAGGAAATGACTCGGCAGTGAAGGCGGTGCACGGCTGATGATGTCAGCTGGGGAGGCGTGTCGTCGAGGGAGAGAATCTACGCGACTCACCTCTCTCTCACAAGCGACGACGCGGATTTGGAATGCGCACGACGAAGAGACGGTGGCAGAGTTGATATGGAGAATCCGCACTTGTGGTGGCGGTGTACAAGCGATGGTCACAGTGCCATGGGCGGCGCGGCCGATGGGGACGATGGGTGCTTCTCCCCAGCCATTGGCACGCGGGCGGTGGAGGCAGTTGGGTGATAACGTGAGAAAGGAGGCTGGCGGCTAGATCGGTCACCCCTGCGGCCAGATCCAACACCCCGATGGCGTCTCTTGCCTAGGTTGACCATGGGAGAGCAAGCGATGACGTGATAGCGAGCGCCGCAATGCATGGAGGCTTCGCCGAGTGATTAGGCCGTGGAGGGCAAGTCAGCACGTAGCCATGGAGTGAGGCGATGAGGTACGGCCGAGGTGGCGAGGTGACACACAACAGTGGAGGACGCATGGCATGCGGCCGGCTTGGCTGGGTGGGGTACTGCTGAGGCCTTCTCTAGGTGGCGTCGTGATGATGGATGGTCGGGGGTGGCCGGCGGTGGTGATCCCCGATGTGGACATGCAACGGTCCTAGCATGTGGGCTACACTGGTACATGGAGGCAGGCAGAGGCACCAACGGCGAGTTGTTGGTGGTGGAGCATTGGGGTGGTAGCTGCAGATCGACAGGGATGGGCATTAGGCGAAAGTGTAGCACGGTCTTGCTGGGCCAACAATGGTGACGTCTTGGGTGTCATTTTCCCTCTTGGGGATGTTGCCTTGGATCTCTTTGAGACCTCGACAGATGACAGCGACGCTTTGCATCACATTCCTCCCTGGAGATGTCGGCTAGGAGGCCCATTTTTCTCCAAAACTATTATGAGATGATCTGGCAAAGCCCTTGGATGATGGCTGGTCGGCGGGTCTATGCAAGGGAGACTAATCTTTCTTCTCTCTTGCCCTCTCCCTCTACAACCCTCCTCTCTGACAACATCAGCAGTTTGGAGTAGGTGTTGAGGGTATAGCTATAGCTCTTTTGTTGGTATAGCTATGATCGGTCACACATAACTATAGCTAGATCAGTGCTAGTCCCTTCTTCGGTTGTGTGGGATGGCGATATCAGCATGTGGTGGTGGTGTTTTTATTTTCCTTTCCTAAGTATAATTTTCCAGGGTTATAGCCTTGTGTATTTTTCATGCTATATTTAATAAAACTTTGCACTATCAGTACCAGTTAGTTAAAAAAAATGTACTAAACCATCAACTATAACCACTAATGGCCATATGGGTTTCAACTATGAGGGTGACTACATAGAGACCGCACGTGTCTTAACCAGAGACTCATCTTACATCTAGTTGCCTACTAGTACACCAAATGATACATGTATTTTTTCTTCTTCTTATAGATTTTTCTTTAAAATTACTTATCCAATCTATAATCCGATTACACCATTATGTTCGTTGCAATTAAATCTTTACAACAAGATCTTACATGACTATATTTTAATAAAAAATATTTATGTTGTAAATTACTTTTATTATATATGTAAGTTAATTACTTTTCGATTTGATTAAATTACTTCTTATACATTCATAATGTTGTGAGATGTTTATTTTATTATCATTTTTATCAATTCCATAATTTGTGTTGATTAAATTTAATTTCTAGATAGACTCATGTTTTAACCTCCATAACGGATTTTCTTTTAATGTCGTGAAAAAGTTACTTTCTTTTTATTTTAAATTACTTCTATAATATATTAAATTACTTTTAGGCTTTATTAAATTTACTTTGATATGTCTGAGAAGTAAATTTATTGAAATCTAAAAGTAATTTAGATATATTATAAAAGTAGTTTGTAATTTTTTATCAAAATATAATCATGTGAGATCTTGTTATAAAGATTTAATTCTTACGAACACAACAGTATAATCGGATCGTAGATTAGATGAGTAGTTTAAGTGAAAATTTTATTTCAAGCATAGGTGGTAAGAATATATTTTCTACTTGCTCGATGGACTAGTAATATAGTTAAGGTATCTGGATAGGGTCTGTTGTTAGCACTAAAACAAGAGGACTTTTGATTTAGATTTTGCGTTCAACAATACAACTACTACAGGGTACTATCGGATTGCTCACATGAATTTGGTTTGGAAATACTTTGTCCCAAACTTCCCTTGCTAGCCTTGCTGGGATATCGGGATAGGGTATGCTTGTGACATTTGGATAAAATGTGTGCACCCTTACAAAAATGTCTAGAATCATGTTTGGATGTTTTAAGGTAATTACTCTAGCGTATATTTGTTTGTCAATTCTGTGTGCTAAATTGTTTATGTTATTTCAACCATTTGCATAATAAGCTTATGTAACAGATGGATGAACTGTGTTGTCTGAAACCAGTCTATGCAATCAGTGGCTAATGTTCCATCTTTCCGAGAGATGCAGTGTTTGATATACATTTGAGTTTGATGAAAGTGAAAATTAATTAATTAACAAGAAAAGTGAAAAGAATGTGTGAGCGTCAGCTGGCTCTAGGAGCCCGATCATATGAGATTGTCTCCAACAGTCTGCTGAGATGAGCAACGCTCTCAGAGCAGATGAGATAAATAAAGGCTTTGTGAGCTAATTGAGTTGGTGTTAGCGAGAATACTTTGTATTGGGCGTCCGATGCGAGAAAAATAAAACCCAAAGGCCACATGTTAACAACATGCAAAAAAACACCACGTGCATGTAACACAAAAAGAAATAAAATGTGTGACGTCATATGGTGATCAGTTGAGGTAGGAATCCTCTCTCACATACTAGATAAGTTTTAAACTGCAAAAACTAATTTTCTTTTGAACCACTTATCGGATTTATGGTCTGGTTATACCTTTATTTCAATTAAATCTTTACCACATATGTTATATGATTATATTCCGAAGAAACAATTTATGTTGCAATAATTAAAACAATTACGTATGATATGAGAGAAGGAAAAGTTTCAACTAAAATCAATTTTGTTGCATATTTTTTTTGTTGCAATGACTATTTCTTTAGTGTTGCATCCGGTGTTATTTGAATGTTTCGAGAAGTACTTTCTCATATTATACTATATCATTTGCAAATGTTACACATGGTATTTTGCGATTTCTTGATTATAACAAATCCATGTTTCATGCATGACGGAAAATGTTCATGTATTTGTAAATATATGTAAGTTTGATATGAGATTTTGTTGGATGTTTTATTTGTTGGGACTTAATGTATCGTGTAGTTGTTGTTATCGTTGTAGTCAGTATTTCTTTTGTGTTGCATCTCTTTGAAACATTTAATAAAATAAACTGAAACATTACATTAACTATTGAAACATTTTTCTGAGTAGTGGAACAACATTTGTATATATATGCATATGTATGTGTGTATATATATACATACACGTGTGTCTATATATATGGATGTTTATATATACGCGTTTTTTTGTGAGAGACAGAGAGCGTCCTAATCTACACCAACTATAGAATAACTATTCTACACCCCCACTTCCCATCCACCCCAACTAAACCACCCAACCCACCTCCCCCATCCCAAACTCCTCTCACGCCGGCCAAGCAAGGCGCGCCCCCTTTCTCCCTCGTCCATACGCTTCTCTGCCTCCCATACCGGCGCCCTCCCTTTCCTTTTGATCTCTCCATCACGGCACCCCCCTTAGTTCTGTCCCTTTTTTTCTTTGCTATTTTCTCTCCCTCCATTCTCTCATTTTTTTCCTAGAATAATCCTTATTTTTTTCTCTTATCTAGAAAATAAGAAATAAATTGGTGAATTCAAGGCTTGAACCCATGATCTCATATCTCCCACTTTATAGTAGGTTCTTTTATCCGATTCACCCAATGGTAGAATTATTACTTGTTTGTTTTGTATCTCACAAACTAAGAAATGAATATGGTGACGGATTGTAATCTCTTTCACATATATTTATGTATATATTCAGGGGAACATATCCTATGCACACAAGCTTCCCGTGCACACTCCGTGCACACCAACTAGCAAATATCACAAAAAAATCTGAAAAATTGGACACATACTTCCAATTGTATTACACCTACATGTGAAATCTTATTTTCAAATTCATTATATTTTAGCCGTAATAAAAAATAAAAAATTCTGACAGATTTTTGCCCTCAAAACCGTCAAAATTCTGTCCTTTTTATGACGGCTAAAATATAATGAATTTGAAGATAATATTTCACATGTAGGTGTAATACTATTGGAATTATGTGTCCAATTTTTTTGAAATTTTTTGTGATATTTGCTAGTTGGTGTGCACGGAGTGTGCACGGGAATCTTGTGTGCATAGGATATATTCCCTACATATAGATATACATATATATATATAATTATATACATATATATGTATATATATGTACATATATACATATATATTTTGTACTCCTCTACCGCGCGTTGGCCAGCCCTCTTCCCTTCTCGGCTTCCCCTCCCGATCTTTCTCTTCTCTTTTCTTTTAAGGGAGAGAAAAATAAAATAAATTTGTAATAAATGTGATTTGAACACAAGACCTACAAGTACCAACCACCACTGGACTATACCTCACTTTCTGGTAGATAATTCTTAATATACCTTTTCAACGACTAGTTTATTGGTTTCCTCTGAATTGTATCTTTGATATGACTTTGGTTATGATTTGTAACTTGACATCCCTCCCTCAAGGAGGCGGTCTTGTATTTATAATGATAATTAACTTTTTCTTCAAGTAGAGCTCAGAGAACTAGAACAGATTACAGGTTAAGGAATCTTATCTTACCTGATTAGGACTCTGGATAATTTCCTTCTAGATAATCGTATTTCCCTAATGAAAGAATACCTTCTCGTATAACATTAGGAGGTATGTCTTAGATACTGACATGTGCCGAATAATTAAAACACGCCACTCACATATTAAAATTTTTACTAAGTGATATATATTCTCAAATACCTAATAATAAAAATTCTACTAATAGACTTGATAGAGGGAATTTGTGTTTTATAATTAAAATATAACATGTAAGATTGTATTGTAAAGATTTAACTGTAACGAATATAACAAGGTCATCATGCTGCCGATCGGGTAAGTAGTTTTTAAGAAAATATATTTAAAGTTTCGTAAATAAGTAATTACTTATGGTAGTATATTTAAAGAGGAGAGAGAGCACCGAACAACTGTTACGCGTATAAGAACAGTAGATGCATGTAGGCAGCAGGCAGGCGAGGAGAGAGCGCATCATGACCATGCAGGCAGAGCGAGCGCTCGATCTTCTCCAAAATATCGGAGTCTCCTCCAAATAATTGACTACTTCCTCAGTGCTGTTTATTTAGTACACGACCTTTCTATTATCAACGTACTGATTGATAATATCACATATTTTATTACTTAAACGTGAGACCAAAGTGCGATATCTCGCATCTTCAGATTAGAAACCAATTATAAGCAATCAAGAGTGAGATATGGATAAAGGCTGAGGTGTACCAAATAAACTATGCCGAATGCTCCTTCCCCAATCATTTCTCGGAAGTTTCCAGTAACATCCTTTATCATTGTCGAGGTTAGCCGCGGTGTAACAGTGTCCCGAATTTCTCTGTTATTTACCGATGTTGATGGTGGCAAGGAGACCACTCCGTTCTTCACCTTGCCTGGCACTGGCAATTTGCCATTCTGTCGCCGCCCACGAAACCGGACGAAGCAGTAGACAAGCACAACCAAAATGATCAGTACCCCATTGACGCTGCAGATTATCGCAACGTTCTTTGCCGTGGGGTTACTTTCTGCTGTGTTATCTGGATCGGGGACACGGCATGTCGAGCAATGTAAGTTGGCTAAATGATCGTAATTAATGTATGCATGTGAGTTTTGGACACACTTACTTGAGTTTGGAGACGGGTAGCTTGGAATGAAGCGAGTGTTTTGGTCTGGGGGCGTGTCGCCAGGGAAGGGGGAACTGCTGCCTGCAAGCAAATAACATTTCTAACAATTAAAATAGGAATACTCCTGAAGGGTAAAGGCTGCGTTGTCTTAGGGCTTATTAGAAGAGCTACTTCCTTACTTACCGTAAGCATCTTTCCCGAACCATCAAACGGTATTTTGTAATCACAAGAACTTTCAATATAACTTTTTTTTAAAAAATCAAATAAGCTTAGTTTTCAACTTTACAATACTAGCTAATATATAGTTAATTATGTGATAATAACATTTTTCATTTTACGGGCCGCCTATAAGCTCACTTCAAACACAGTTTGGAACAAATCCTAAAGAAGGCACTGCGTTTTGGATATGCTGTCCTGCCCAGGGTTGGTCTTTGTGCATGCGGTCCAAGAAAAACAAATCGATGTTCCAGACGACAATATAGCCAGTAGAAACTTCGCATGTAATTTTGAGTAAATACTCATTTTTCGCTGAATAGCTACTTTAAGGAAAATGATACAGTACAAAAAAAATCTTACAAAACTTTTTTTTAAGGAACTCCTTACAACACTGATGTTGCATGTTGTGACTGATACTTTTCGTAACTACCAACTAATTAAATCATATGGTTGATATCTTTGTTCTTGTTTGTGTAAAAGTTCTATAAGAAATCTTCAGTACGCACAGCACACTGCTCCAATTTATTCCCTATGAAGGTACAGTTTGGTTTCCATGTCATCATTTCAAACTGTCCGCACGACTTTTCAATGTTTGTTGTCTCAGGTGAAACTTTGGCAGTATGCAAATAACTACTAGATGCATTTCTAACATATACTGTATGTGAACCAAGAATGGATTGAGGGAATTGAATTTTCTCCTCATCAAACAAATTATTGAGTGAACAGTTACTAACGGTTATCTAGATAAATTAAATATTTTAATAAATAAAATTAAGAAATTACTTAAAACAAGTGGTACGGTTGAAGAAAGTCTTTTTTAAACAAATGTATTTTTTAAAAACGTGAAGCAAATAATTTGTTTCTGTAATCTGATAATAATTTGAAAAAGAACTAATCCATGTGTCACAAGTCACAACAGCTTAAGAGACACATGGTTACTGAGGACATTTCTGATACGAGTACTCCACTCAGATTCTGTGTTGGGTTGTCTGCTCCGTATCAAACGGTAAGATGTTTTAGTTTTACTGAAAGTTATACTTATAAAAGAACTTCACCACATTTTAAGACCGATCAAATATATTATTATAAAAAATATATTTAATGGTGAATTTAATGAAAATTAATTTAGTGTTGTAGATATTACTATATATCAAATTAAATAAAAGATTAAATAAAAGAGATTTAAATAAAATGATTTAGGACACAACCAAAACGTCACACATTCCTAAACGGAGGGAGTATAACTTGGGTACGTCAAGTGTACACACAAGTTTTCGATGCCATCAATTAAGAAATATTACTTAAAACTTTAGGAAACAATTGTACATGTCCTTCTAATGACATCGCATATATGTGTAGTCTCATCTTTCAATTTATTATATTTTATCTATAAAAAGACAAAATCATACCAGTCTTAGATCATAAATCTATCAAAGCTTTCTTTTTTATGGCATAATGAATTTAAAGATGAGATTTTAGACATGTGCGGTAACATATATAATTTCATTTAGAATCTTTCACTAGTAGAAAAACTCTTATTGGTGCGGGTTCCAAAACCCTTAGTAGGTATCGGTTTTAGAATCGGCACCAATTTAGCGACACTAATGAGGGTAGTCATTGGTGCCGGTTCTAAAACCCGAAAAAATATTTCACATTTTATTAGGCACATAATAAGGTCACAATTCACTTTCAACAAGTCACATGATTTTATTTCAATCCATATTCATGAAATGTGCTAAGCTTGGTTCGAGCCTAAGATCTGTACCTCTATTTATAGCCTCCTTACCATCCCACCTACGAACAATTGTTGTCTTTGGTAGCAAATACTTTTTTTAAGACTACTATTATCCGAACTTATAATCGTTATTTAAGACTATAGATGAGCTTAAATGAAAATTTTATCAACTACAAAATAGTAGATATCATCTAAATCTACAACTTTCATATAAGTTTTGTCTCCACCCGAGATCGTTTAAAAATTTTAAAAATTCACTTATCCAAATAGATCTGAGACTTTACAATACATTTTCGGACATTCAAACAACCACATATCAAAAAGTAATTAACGATAAAGTTGTAGATCTCATCAAACTCTACAAATTTCATATAAAGTTTATTTTCATCCAACTTCATATGAAAAAGTTAGTAAAAAGTACAGATATATAAATCGACACGTATGTGATGCCCACATATACCGGTTCACAATTAAAACCGGTACCCGACTCATATGTACTGATTTATTATAAAAACAATCACATGGGTGCTGGTTTATTATAAGGAAACCGGTGCCTATGATTTAGGGACTATTGGTATCGGCTTTTGCTATAAACAGGTACCAATGTGTGGTTATAGGTATCGATTCTTAATTTTATCCGTATACGGGAAAATCAGCACCGATAAGACTGATCTCTATGTGATGTTTTGTGGTAGTGTTTAGTGATATTTATTAATTGGTGTATGTGTAGTGTGCACCGGAAGCATGTTTATCTGGTCACCGATGAACCTATTAGCGGTGCTATCGTTATGGTTCAATTCATCGACCTGCTCATGAACCTAGTAGCGCCAATTTGCTGATTAATTCGTCGGAGAAATGAATATGGTGGTTGCTCTTTTATTTTTACATGTATCTGAGTTGGTCAGGCTTACCTTCTCGTATATCCTTCTATCAAAAAAGGAAAAACAAACCTAATACACAATACGATATATTTTAATATTGATATTATGAATCTACACAGCATAGAACTGTATCGTGTACTGTTTAGTTTGTTTAGTTTTAGGGGGTAATTATGTTCTTGTTCTTGCCTTTTGATTTAATTGTGATTTTAACCTTTTTTTAGATTTGTGCTTGTCCCTGTTTTTTTTTTAAAAAAATAAAGCAGCCGTTTGCACCTGGTTTTGACGGTAGTTAGCGAGGCCAGGTAGCTGTGTGAATCGGGTTAGAACAGGAAGCCAGGCATTCTCCATCTAAAGGATTTGGCGGCGGCGGCGACACGATTAGGCGGCGGGTAGTCGGCACGACGACGCGGATGCAGGGGAGGAGTAGCCGGCGGTGGTGAGTGAGGGGTCGGCGCGGTAACCTCGGGCCTGCGCAGGGGAGGGGCGCGCGGGCGAGCTGGAACGCGGCGGATCGTCGACGGGGGAACGAGCCAACGCTGCTGGAGGCAACCAGGCGCAGGGGCGCCGGGCAGACGCGCGCGGCGCGACGGCATGCTTCTGATGCCCCCCGTGGTATCGACGGCGACAGCGACCAGGAATCAATTGGCAAGGAGCTGAAAGAAATCATTGATGTTCTGCTAGATGCGTGGATTTATGGATTGTTTCTTTTCTTGCGTTCTCCGTTCTTTCTTGATGTGTGCAGTTCATGTGAAGCTGGGTAATAAATTGATTTGTTTGGACCATTGGTTGCTTCCTCGTTTCTTATTCCCTTGATGATGTATATTATGCAAATGAGTTCAATTCTTGAAAAATTTGGGCAATACATCCCAAAAAAAAGACATACCTATCTTTCTATCACTAAATTAACACAGTCAAATCCTTCTAACGGAATAGGGGTAAACTGGAGCTTTGGTTTGAAAAAAAGAAAGGCAAAATCACAAACCCCAGCAAGGAATATTAAAATCACAATTACAGTTTAAAATAAGGGTAAGATTATAAATATCTCTTACTTTTATGGGACGGATATTTATACGCACGTGAATCGGCGAATGTGAATGCAAGTATCTGAGATATCTACACAGATACGTGCGTCTTCTTGTAATCAGAAAAAAATAAAGATGGATAACTCTGGGTTAAGTGCTTGCCTGTGTTGTTTCCGCTACTTGAGTTGTCATTTCCACTAGTTGATGTGTCCTGGAGAAGCCTTCGGTTAGTGGTGACACCACCATGCGGCTCGAACAACGTGCTGCGCAGGTTTTGCGGACGATCGCTTGTGCTGCCGCCCATATCAGGTCCAGACACGAACAAGCAGGTCGTGACAAGAAGTATGCATTGGCAGGCCAAGCTAACAGCAGCCATGCGCACGCCCATTGCCGTCTGTTTACTGCGGTGACCAGGCATACCAATACAGGTGCATTTATATACACACGGGGGCGTCCCAGACGACTACCAAGTCAGCGGTCAACCCACAGCCTATTTAAAACCGATCGGCGCTCAACTAATTCAAACAGCGATAGCAATAAATACAGGACGGTCTGAAAAAGATATGTGCTGTCAATTAAACCATGCATGCACCTCACCGTGCTACTCCCTCCGTCCGTTCTTAAGACCCTCTTTTTTTTTCTGTATTAAGACCCTTAAGACCCTCTTAGACCCGTTCTTTTTCTCGTGATGATGAATATTTTACCTTTGGTTTCTGTTATCGATAAACAACTGCATTCGTCGAAAAACTAGGTCCTCTCTGCGTAGAAAGGTAAAAGCAGTATATTAATATTTATGTGAATATTTTGGATCCCCCAATAAATCTTCTACGGGGCATATTTATAGTTTTAGTACAAACTCATTCTCCATAGGGTTACTAAGTACAGGAAAATTTACAACACTATCATTATAATAGGGATATTTATGAGGGTAATTGCAAACTTCTTGGGCCACCAGATGGTCCTTCATAGGCTATTTTGGCCTTCTTGAATTTTGAGCCCATTAGCTAAGGGCGAAAGTCCTTCATCCCCGGGCGAAGGCCCACAGCTTCACCCAACAGTTCACCGTGGGCCTCTGTCTTCACGGCCATAGGCTTTTGCTACCTATGGTTCACCCAGGTGACTATAAGTAAGTTTCGGTGACTCGGTCGAAGGTCCCTGTGACATACCTCCAACAAGCCCCTCACGGCCAAGAGTGAGTATGGAGCTTCGGTCGAGACCGTGCAAGATCTTAGGTATAGCATGAGGCGTCCCCTATCGGCCGATGTTCCTATCGAAACCAATTCGTCCTGCAAAAAAACAAAAAATTCCTGCAGAAATTGGGATTATTTAAAGTTGTTCTTTGCTTTCCTTCAGGCTTTGCGGCCCGTCTTCGGCCTGTCGGCCACTAACTGTTGCCGTAAAAACACGACGGCCTGGGAGATCTGCTTAGCTCCAGTGCAGGTCCAAAATATTAATGAGATGCGGGCATACCAGTCAGTTTGATCCTGCAACCGACAAGATATATAAATTGAATATCAAAGAGCCGATCGGCTAACAAATCTATATAGTAATTCCAGCCGATGCCGATAGCAGCCGATATCCAGTATAGATCTTGATACTTGACTAAATAATGATATAAAGATAATAGGTTGATGATAATGTAATAAAACAATAATATAATCTAGTAGAAACCAATCGACTATTAATGATAGATTGAATAAGCACTGATCCGAAGGTTAAAGCATTCATCGGCTGGAGATCCAATGTCAATAAATCCAAACATTAGATAAACAGTGAAACCTTTGTTTTCATCGGATAAAACCAACTTGTAAGTAATCCTTATAAACTGATCCAACGTCCAGATAACTCATTGGTTAAAACCCCGATGAAACCCTTATTGGCAATCAAGGTTCTAAGCACGACTTAGTAGATCAAACTTAACTGATGCAACACTAAGTATGAAAAGGAACATAATATCTAAACAATCAAGCTTTTGACTGATTTTTAGGGTGGTGGATACATTATATAATCTAAGCCAACAAAGTAATCTAGCCGATATCGATAAAACCCTAGATGGAGATAGGCCGATGCAAGCAGAAAACATTGTCAATCTGGATTACATAAAGCATATGATAACTCATCGGCTAGCACTCCGATAAAACATTAGCATGAACATATCGGCTTAACAAGATTTATATTATCAACAACAATCTAGCAGGATGAACCTAACCGATGCAGCACGAGATTGTATATGATAATCTAATAGATAGATCTGTCTAATGTGATGGATATAACAAATCTATTTAAAACAACATTGTGATGGTAGAGATATATCGACTAAGACAGAAGATCAGACCGAACCGAGGTAGTCCCAACTAAACCGATGCGTCTCTAAATACAATGCTATTAAAATAGAATTGAGATGTCAGGCAGGTAAATATGTCAACCGAATGAGAGCGATCCAAGAGATCGAAGCGATGCAGCCTTGAACAACTCCAATGTAGCCGATATATTCACCGGGGCCCAACGGAACATAGCGCTTACCCCTTCGCCGGAGATCGAAAGCCGATGCAGCCCCGCGTCAAGTGCTAGATTCTGCCGGTTGATAAGTAAAAACCTTAGAAAGAGGGTGGCGATGCAACAAGAGTAGTTGTATTGATCGAGAGATATAATTTACAAGAACACTGGGCGTACATATTTATACCTATAGGTAGATACTAGTCCATATCGGACACGACTCAAACTTTCCTAAAGATAAAAGGAAACTAACAGGCTCTTCCTAATTAATAGATAAACTGCCATGCTGCATCCTTCTTGAACTCGGTCTCTTTTGGATAAGCTTCCTTTAATAGATTAATTTCCTTAACCGAATTTGGTAAGAATCCGACTGTTGGCGATTGATAGTTTCCATCGGCCAATTTCAGAACTCTGAAGCCGATACTGACTCTAGGCCGATGAAGACTTCGAGGCTTACCAAATTTCATCGTCAACACTAACATGCTTTCAGCCCTTTCCTGTGCGCTTTGCAGCCTTTTTACTGTGCGGTCCTTAGCTGCCCCTGAAAGTAACGTTGCATCAACGCTTGTGCGCCACGTGGCTTGTTGCCATTGGCCTGATACCCAACTGGCGTGAGAGCGGAAGGGTATAAATCCCCCTCCCCACGGGTGTCATTTTAACTTTACCACAGCCAGCTTCTCAGCGCTCTCGCTTTCGTACTTACTTCGTCAAGCTTACTTCGCCGACCACTTTTCGCCAATAGATGGCCCCTCACAGGTCAGCTTCCACCACCGTCACTGGTCCTTAACCTTCTTTTTAGGCCCTTTGCTAATCAAGGAGGCCGAACTTGCTTTGCTTATTGTCTCGGGGGTGATTGTCGAAGGACAGGCCTTCCTTGCGGGTCAAGCGATCGTCCCGCATCCAGAGGATGGCCAGACATTGGTCTTCGCCGCCTTCTTCGATGCAAGCCTCCTCCTTGACATCCTTCGGATTTTCCAGCTCGAGCTCCTGCAGCTATGTCTTTCGCCCTTGTGCGGATTGTAGTGTTCGACTGGATGTCCGAACGGCTAGCTTCACCCGACCACGAGACTCTTCGGCGCCCTGTTTACCATTGTCATTCACTCAATGACCGTTGTCACCCCAGAAGGGATGAAGAAGACGGTGTTCGGGAGTGCCAACTTCAACCTTTTGCCGTGAACGATCATACTTGTGGCCGATCCTTGTCTCCATGCCGAAGTGGGACCGCCAGTGGATGGAAAAGTGGTTTAACCACACCATCCCTGATGAGGCTGGGACAAACAGGGCGAAGGTGTTGACGTAAAAACACGACGCCCTGAGAGATCTGCTTAGCTCCGGTGCAGGTCCAAAATAATGATGAGATGCGGGCGTGCCAGTCAGTTTGATCCTGCAACTGACAAGATATATAAATTGAAGATCAAAAGATAGCTGATCGGCTGACAAGCCGATGGAGTGATTCCAGCCGATGCCGATACCAGCCGATATCCAGTATAGATCGAAAGCCGATGCAGCCCCGCGTTAGGTGCCAAATTCCGCCGGTTGATAAGTAAAAACCTCGAAAAGAGGGTGGCGATGCGCCGAGAGTAGTTGTATTGATCGAGAGATAATTTACATAGACCCCGGTTGCACATATTTTTACCCATGGGTAGATACTAGTCCATATCGGACACGACTCAAACTTTCCTAAAGATAAAAGGAAAAACATAAAGTCCTTATCGGACACCAAACACACTTTCCTAAAATTAAAAGGAAACTAACGACTCTGCCTAATTAATAGATAAATTGCCATGTCGCATCCTTCTTGAACTCGGACTTTGATCTATCTCCTTAACCGAATCCATCAAGAACACAACTGTGGGTGATCTGATAATACCCATCGGTCGATTCCAGAACTCTGAAGCCGATACTGACTCTAGGCCGATGATGACTTTGGGGCTTACCAAATTTCATCATCAACAGAAGGCCATTCGGTCGGGTTGGCGCATGATCGCCCCCAAGTGCTAACCTGTCGATCCCCGATTTTGGAAATCAGAGATCTTATGTGTTTATCCGTACCAATCCCTGGATCAGTAGTTGGTACACACATACATAGCCGGATCACAACATATTATGGACGAATTCAGGCTAAAAAGGGTTAAGTACTTACATTAGGGCCAGGCAGGCCAACAACTATCAGAACAACAGCGGAAGACAAAACAGTACAGGGGCCCGGTTGACATGCCACAGGCAGGCGACTGGGGAACGAGACCTAGAACGGGACCGCACTCCGATCATCTTGTTGAGTACGCAAGCGTACTAATAAGGGCTTCTCTTCAGGCACTCTGCTAAAAGTTATATATAGAACAACAATGAGTACAAAAGTACGCAACAAGCCAGCACACAAGAATGCATATGATAGAGGGTATTTCAAGGAATGGCTTCCGGTTCTTTTGTGTAAAGCAAATTTGTAAATTATTTCACAAGCCTAAGATCTAGCATAGACTGATCAAATTTTAATACCATAGTTCATTAATCAACGATGGTTCTGTCCACCATCCATTGTCATCCCAAGGATAGCTTCCCGTCATTGGGTCATCATGGTTTTCTGAGGACGTCCACCTTCCCTCCTCTCAAGAAGTGGCTCCATCAGCATAAAAATCATCATGCATCACCCCATCCCATACAAGTTAAGAATTTAGAGTCTAGCCAAGTGTAATACATGTCCCGGTGCTCAATATCCGCTAGCACGGCTATTCGAATAGATTTGATTTACTCACACTCCAATGGATGTACACTTTACCCGTACTCCGCGACTGCCCAACACATGAGCCTCATCCCAACACATGAGACACGTCATGGCAAAGCCTTTCGATAACCTTGCATTGGCAGTACCCGCTCCATGAAATTAAGTCCTCATGCACTCTAGGCGTACACAGTTTCTAGCAGTGAGAGGAGTTCTGGCGCTCCCGGGAAGGGAAGTCTGACACGCACGTAAAGTTTATAGTTTAAGTTTAGATTCTCACTCTCACACACGTGGCAGTCCTACCAATGGCGACACCGATGTAGGGCACGCATCGCGGCCCTACCTCAATGGCTGCCCCATCGTAGCGCACCTACCTCACACACGGGGGTGAACCATCTATGCAAGGATACTGCCTCTGCTCGGCTATCTAGTCCGCTAGGTCTATACCCATTCGAGAAGTACGGTTGTACGGGGGTCGTTTCATGCTTAACTTCATGGCTCGGTCCTTAATTGACCGGGGACGGTACTAGCCTTTTCCAGATACCACCCAAATCCACCATCCACCCCAGTCGAAAACAGTTGTTTAGTTTGATTTCTCCTTTCACAAATCATGTCATCAATATCGTGGCAATGTGGCGCTCATGTCTCCACATGCCGCATCTCAATTACCTTCTCAAAGGTAATTGCCCAAGCATATAGCATTTTGATAAATATGAGTATGCATGATTCTAGAATAGCATTTCTAAGCATTTGTCATAATTGACTAGGGACTCATACGTAAACCTGGTTACAAGGCAATATGGGGTAAACAATATTCAAGGCATGGCATAATAACAAGTAGGATGTTCATCATTGCATGCAACTTTATTTGTAAACAAAATAATTTCGCAATTGGGATGAATATGTTCAAGGAATAGTGATGACTTGCCTTGCTCAGGATAGTCCTTACTCTATAATCTTGTTCAACCTTCTCCTCCTGGAAGCTGCACACGTTGCCTCACGACTAACCGATACACCAATACTATAATACGCGAGAAAAACCAATATTCAACCAACAATCAAACATGCACAAACAAATGTAAATGTTGGAGTCGTACCTAGGGTTGCTCATACTATTCCGGCTTGCTAATGGATTCCAACATGCTAAGGTCTAAGGTTTCTTATCCTTTCTATTGTCTTGATAGCTCCGATGATACTAACTAGCATAATATACTAGATATACCTTT
Source organism: Oryza punctata (assembly GCA_000573905.2). Taxonomy (NCBI): domain Eukaryota; kingdom Viridiplantae; phylum Streptophyta; class Magnoliopsida; order Poales; family Poaceae; genus Oryza; species Oryza punctata. The sequence continues at coordinate 15,011,281 of CM002497.2, forward strand.
TTTCTAATATATGGTTTAGTCTAGCTGTTGGGCTATAGGAGGATTATGACTAAATTATCTGCTATCAAAATGAAATGGTCAGGTCCTAAAGGTTTAAGTTTGGTTCTGTTATTGAATAGGTCTAGGATCAACCAAATCATCGTAGTGAGTCACTTGTATTATCATTCTATCTATAGAGTTATTACTGAAATTTCTCACATGACGTATATATATATATACACATTTTATCCATTATCATAAAAGGTTGATAGCCTCCCTTGCTTTGTATGTTGGATTCATGAAGTTAATAATATTATAGCTACAGATTATCTATCTGTATGGTTCTGTAAGGAGCTACCCTAGTGAGTTACAGTTTAATCTGAAATTATGTGAGGTAAGGATTAATTATTATTTATCTAATATCCATGTTTGTCTTATACTCTTTGTTTAGTATATACAAATGGTAGGTTAGTGTTCTATTGTAAAGCTTAAATGAGATATACTGCACGCGTGAGTTCGAGAATATACGAGGGTTTGATTATTTATTGAACATGAACTATTTTCTACAAGCTATACAATATATGTGATATGAGTGGGTTTGACGAGTTGGTACTGTTTATTAACTTAAGAATTGATTACCAATCCTAAACATATACTATGGTATAGGGAACGTAGTTAATCAACTTTGTGTAGGTGATTTAGTCAAGCTAGCTCTGTTGTTAAATCTTGTAAACAAACCATGGTTCTATCCATGAGTATTCCTATTTTAGTTGCAGCACTGATAAGGTCGGACTTCACGTAAATAATTTATAAGTCATGGATGTAAGGACGTATAATAATAAGTGGCACTAGTACCTCTTTAGGCTTAAAATAATTTGAAACAATGCGTATAATTAGTTTGCATGTGTTTTACGGTGATAAAGTATGTTAAAAGCAATCATCCTCGGGCCTACTCTATTGTACAATAGCTTTTTAATATAAGTCATACTGGATGTATGCTCTAGATGGTTCTGTTTTGTTAATTAATGGTTGTTAACCAAATAATATATTTGTACTACCCTCACAACATATGCCATTAATGAAGTTTGTATAGATGATTTTAATCACACTAGCTCTGTCTTTATTTCCCATAACTAGGGCCTAGGTATGTCATACAAGTATACTTGGATTTTGGTTATAAACCTGTTAAGTTAATCCTCTAGTTGAATAATGACTAAATCATGAACTTAATTATACGACCACCGAATAATAATGAATAGTACTAGTATTTTTCTATACTCCTATTAATTTGAAACATTAGTTATAATTTGATTTATATGATTGCTACAGTGATAAAACAGGTTAAAGATAATTATTTTACTGTACAACATAAATTTTATTTATTAGCACACTATTTAGGTTAACTTTTATACCATCATTTGATATTATAAATATAAATATATTTTATTAGATAGTGAATTATATACCATTGGAAAGAGCATGAATTTAGATAAATTTAGGTTCAAGTTTTACTCGAATCAGAGCTAAAATGAATAAGTTACGCTCGTTAAAAGATTCAAATTCGAATTAAATCCAAAAATAGTGAAATAATACTGTGCACTAACCAGATGGGACCCACCTGACATATCTCTTCTCTCTCTCTTCACTTTCTTTTTCCTTTCTTTCTTTTTTTTCTTTTCTTCTTCTTTCCTGCCTCTTCTCCTCTCTCTCTCTTCTTCTCTGCTCCCTCTCTGCTCCCTCTCCTCTCGGCTCCTCTCTTCCCGAGCGGTGGCAATCGCGGGGGCGGCGCGATGGCGTGGGTGGCGAAGGCCACACGGTGGCCAGCGCGGCGGCGGTTGGGCACGGCACTGTGGCAAACGGGCGCGGCGGCGAGCGCACGGCGGCGGACAGGAGAGGGGGGATTTATATGGGGGCAAGGAGGGGCGGTGGCCGACACGGGGCGATGGACGGGACGGTGCGGCGCGGCACGAGGGCGACGGGCGACGACGACAGCGCGGCGACGCGACGCGGCGTGGCGCGCGCACGGCTCGAGGTGCGCGGGTCAGCGGTGCGGCACGCGTGCAGGCGCGGGCACGGCGCGGTGATGCGACGCGAGCTGCGGTGGCTCAGGGTGCAAGGCGGCAGCGCACGGCGCAGCGTGCGGGCGCGGGCTGATGGCGACAGTGCGCGGCGCGCGGCGGCCGGGACGGACGGAACGCGATGGCGACGGCCGGCAGCGGCGTGACGGCGACAACGCGCGGCTCTAGGCGGACGGCGACGCGACATGCGGGCAGTGGCTAGGCGCACGCGGCGCATGCGCGGCTCGAGGCGCGCGGCAGCGGGTAATGGCGACGGTGATGTGATGGCAGGCACAGATCGAGCACGTGGTGTGCAATGAATAGTGCATTTTAGGATTGAATAGATTTTTAGGGTTTTAGTTGATTTAAAAATGGAGGAAAAATGCAATTTAAATTTGTACTTTCACCTAAGCATTTGAGTGACAATTTTAAGTATTCCAATGTGATTTTTCCCAAAATTTAATATTGACCAATATTAAAATTTATTATAGATTTAATAATTTCCTAATTTTGGGGTTTTTAGGGTTAGGGAGGAATTTAAATAGGAAAATGAAGAGGGTTTGATCCGTAAATTTTCTAGGCAACCAAATTTAATACTTAGTGTCTAAAAGTCTAAATTTTACCCAAAAGTTGTGATGGCACAAATATATTTTCATTGCGTTATTCAAATGAGGTTAAATCCCCAAAATTAGTCTAGATAATTAGGAGGCTTCTGATATTTCTAAAACTAATTAAAATATTCTAGGATGGCCTTTGTTAATACAATAGCACATTTGTTTCAAATTATTTATAGGTTAGTTGTTTTTACAGGGAGGGGTTTAATCTATTTACTTTCAATCTCCCCATGCAATTTGGAACTTGGTCCATTATTGATCTATATATCGAATTAGATACTCCCATAATTCTATTTTATATATAGGGCTTAGTTTATTTGAATGATTATCATTTCATGTGTATTTATATTTCATGGGACATTCTCGAGGGCTTATCATTTTATGTGATACAGTCCAGATGATCGTCATTGCATGTGGTGTGTTTACGTCTAGGTACTTAGTTTTTAACACTAGCATTCCCGTGAGATCGAGCTATCGTCATGGCTCAATAATCTAGTACTGGTTATATGAACTCAATAATTAACCTGTTCTATATTTAGCTTGTTATCGTATGCACAAATATTTATAGGATTAATAAATAATTTATTCTTGTAAACTATATTTATTACCTAGCTGTTTATCTTCAATTTATTTTATCGTTGTGACAATTTATAATTTGGCAAACAATAGCAACCATAACATCCAGCATGATGCAAAAGTTTTAAGTAGTTTGAAATTTTAGTGATTTTTATTGTCGGGAATTTTCAGGGTGTTAGAAAACTTAATTTGGCGGTTGATGGGACGATGTAGGCACGTTTTATCCTCATTCGGAAGACCACCCTTCGACTTAGTTGCTGGGACTTGGTCGAAAAATTTTGTATGCTTCGGATAAGCCCGCTTGCGCGAGACTGGAGAGTAATGTTGGACACAACGTAGCAAGTGTTCGGCCTGTCACACATTGTTCTCCCTAACGATGTCAATCGTAAGTGATTCGGTTTCATTACTTCTTTTCGCCCTTATCCTCTTCTCCTTTCTGGTCATTTAGGATTTATACAAGTTTTTCTATCTTTGTAGTCTGTTCGCTTGAGGACGCTGAGGACGAGGCGAAAAAGATGCTTAGGGATCTCATTCCCCGTGAATATGGATCGCTGTTGGCATGGCAGCCTGACAGATGGGCGAACCGTGTTTTCGCTAACGAGCTTTCCGCTCGGGTGAACCCGGTTAAGACGTTTGTCATTGGTGACGATGCCAAGCGGGCTGTTGCCAAGGGCTCTTCGACCACATGGAAGTCAGCAAAGTCCGTTGGCCCTTCGCCTGTGGACTCACAGGCTGACAACGATGATGAGGAGGACTCGTCCGAAGAGGAGACCGATGACGAAGCCGAGGACGGGGATAACACCAGTTGCCCGGAGGCGAACAAAGAGGAGTTGTCGCGGGGTTATTCTCTGACCCCGGATCAGCCCCGGGCTCCCCTTTGGTCGCAGTTGCATCAAACTCTTCGCCTCTTTGCCCCCAGGATTTTGATGGGGTGAAAACTTTGGTGGCGATTGCCCATACAACAACTGACCTCGTGCCGAAGGGGCCAGCCGTCATCCACAAGAAACCGATGTAGATCACCATAAAGGGGTGGTATTAAACAGGCGTGGGCTTTCAGTGACAGTGAATCCTCTTCGCCAGGCATGCCTACTTCACCTGCTCCTCGCTCTCTGGTAAGCACATGCAGCGTGTCTTCGCCAAGTGCTTCCGCTCAGCCTTCAGCGAGCGTCAGCGAGACTGTGGCAGCCACCGCTTTTTTGGGGAAGATGACTATCGGGAGGTGAAGCTCCTCTAGCAAGGAACCGTGGGGTCCCCCTCTTTCGTTCGGACCAGGGGCATGGGTGAGATCTTGAGGCACGAAGAGAAGTAAACTTAGAAGGGCTCGGGCCCCTCGGTGATGGAGAAGACACAACGAGTTAATACAGGTTCAGGCCGCCATGGAGGCGTAATACCCTACTCCTGTGTGTGTGGTTGATATGTGTTTTTTCTGTGGGAGAATACAAGCGCTTGTCCCGAATGAGCCAACGAAAGACCCTCCTCCTCCCTTTGCCAGGACCTCCTTTTATATCTCAAGGGGTTTCCACACAGGCAACAGACTTAGGTTCGAGGGAAGAGGAAAATGAGAAGCGCTATAGATATGATGACGTGGGCGCCGTCTCCTTCAACGTGCCAGGTCATGCACATTCTATTATAGTACGCGTTCAACCGTCATTCCGATGGACCGGGCGGACACCCGATCGTTGTTCCTTTTAATTGCCGAAGACTTCCGGCCACCTGGGCTCTCCAAAGGGGGCCGCAGCACTAAAGTGACCAAAGGAAGAAAGGGGCCAGTCAAACCCTAAGAATGGGCAAAAGGCCCGCATCAAATGTGACTGGACGGGGCATGCGTCTGGCATGCCCTACACTGGTAGGCGCGTGCACAAGGTGCACGCCGTCACATCTGCCATCACATCTCTCATGTCAGCCCACGCAGCCCTCTGACACACTCACCCACCGCATTGAATGTGGTAGGTGGGCGCCAGCGATAGCTGCCCCGCCGATGCACGTGGGGCTGATCGTGGGAGGGGGCTCGGGGCAGCCCGACCCCCCACGCGGGAGGAAGCTGCCGCTCCATGCATGGCCCGACCCCCTTCGGGGCGTCCACGCCTACGCGGGGTGGCCTCCTCCCCTTACTCGTGGTACCCCCGGGCCCATATCACTGACAGCAGCACCCGGCGTTAGCCCTGGGCGATGTTTCTTGCCGGCAGTGAGGGTTGATGCCATCCCTCTTGGTCATAGGTGTGCGGGCCCAGCTTTGGCTTCGCGTGGTGGCGCCTTGGTAGTGGGTCCCGCGCGAAGCGGAACCGTCTCCCCAGTATTGATGGGCCATTACCTGGTAATGATGGGCCATTACTTCGTGATTGCCGATTCTTTCGAGTGATGTGCGGAAACCGAAAAGGGTACCGAGTAATGATGGGCGCGGCTATAGCGCTTGCTTGAGGAGATCATGGCCCACTGCGTCCTGGCCGAAACGGCCGCACGCGGTACGCGTGTGCTGGTGATGGGTACGTGGGGAAGTGGGTGCGAGAAACGGGGGGCAGAGGGCGTGGCCGCAAGAATCGAGGGGGCGGAGGAAGTGGGCTCGAGAAACGTGGGGCTAGGGTGCAGATGGAAGTATAAAGGGCACCACAGGGGGCTCTTCTCCCCTCCTTTCGCCACTTTATCTCTCCCGGCTCTTGTGCCCAAGTTCTTCCCACGCCTCTGTTCATCTCCACCGCACTCTCGCTCGCCGCTCTGCCTGCACCACGTTCTCGTTCTTTCACCCCTTCCACCGACAGCGCCATGACGCGGAGCTCGGTGCCACTTCCCGGCAACATCCTCCCTCCTTCCCGGATCACGAGTGACCGGTTCGCAGGGTTGCCGCGGAAGTTCATGCCGATGCCGTTCGGGCGGGCGTTGGTGATCATCGGCGAGGACCGACCGACGCCGTAGTACCCGGAGCAGTCGGTTTTCTTCTTCCCTCTCGCCATGGTGGGGTTGATCCCCCTATTCTCCTCCTTCTTCTATGACGTCTTGGGGTTCTACGGGATCCGGATGATGCACCTCACCCCCAATGCTGTGATCACGCTGGCCATCTTTGCACACTTGTGCGAGATGTTCCTCGGGATGAGGCTGAGCCTCCGGCTTTTCCAGTGGTTCTTCACCCTGCAGCAGTCGTCCTCCCCCGACAGAGGTCGGGGGATGTTACTTCTAGCCACGGGCCAACCGCAGCGACTCTATATTGAGCAGAAGCTACGCAAGAAGTGGGATGATTGGAAGCACAACTGGTTCTACACCGTGTTCCCCAACCATCCTCGACTTTGGCTCCCAACCGCGCCGCCCGTGCAAACTCCAAGATGGCGGGGGGCTCCGGAGTTGGGGGACACGTATGACGCGGTGCTGGACCACCTCGCCGGGTTGCGGGCCCTTGGGCTGATCAGCACCATAGTCTTCGGTGACTACACCTCCCAGTGAATCGCGCCCCTCCAGGAGCGGGTTCGACCCTCGTGGATGTACACCGGCCCTGACGACACCATCCGAACCCACCAGGGAAGCGCCTGGGACTGGCCCCCGGCCAACCTGAGGGTGGTGACCAGAAGGTGCTCGGACTTGGCGACGTCGAGCCGTCGCTGATCCCCTCGGGCGATCATCCGCTCTGCTGCGACCTGGAGCGGGACTCCCTTGTGGCCATCATGCAGGCGGTGAGCGTTAGCGCAGAGCGTAGCGGGGGCGGCGGCGCGGGCAGCAGCCACGACTAGGGGAGCAGCACCCTCCTGCTCGAGGAGGCCACAGAGGGGGTGCCACCAGCGGGGCCTCGGGCAGCGCTCGCCCTTCCGACCCGAAGGGGAAGTGGAAGTAGATGGAGTCCTCCCGCTCCCCGTCTTCGCCTAGAGGGGGCAGTGCGAAGCACGCCACCTCCCACCACCCAGCGGTGCCGCGCCAACGGCGCCAGAGGCCGGGAAAAAGAAGAGAAAGCTGCAGAAGGTGGGGCAATTCGAGGCATGCCAGGGGGAGTTCATATTGCCCCCAGAGGAATGATCCTATCTCGATATTCTGCGTGTGCCGTCCCGGCATTTGCTGCCTTCGCTTACTTCCCGTTCTCCTTTTTTTAGCTCGAGGAGGCCGTGGAGGCCCGCGCCAAGGAGCTGGACGAGCAGGCCTCGTCCCTTCCGGAGAGGGAGGCTGCCGTGCACCGGCTCAAGGAGGCCGTGGAGCAACAGGCGTAGGGGTTGGAGCGGCGGGCCCGGGAGCTCGAGCAACGGGCCCTGGAGCTGGAGGAGCGGGTCCGGGGCCTGGACGCCCGAGAGGCCACGCTGGAGGAGCATGAATCCGTGGCGGCGAACGCCGAGGCCATCCTTCGGGTGGCCGAGGAGGCGAATACCGAACGGGCTCGCGCCCTCGCGGACTCCGAGGCCGTCGCGTGGCAGCTGGACGGCAGCCTGCATCTCCGGGAGGAGGCCTAGTGGGAACGCGATGGGAGGGTATCGGAACGAGAGACTGAGGTCTCCCGCCGCGAGACGGTGGCGCAGCGGCTCGAGGAGCAGCGCGCCGCCGAATTGAACATGCGGGAGAGGGACTCGGCCTCTGTGGTGCGGGACACGGCGACACCGGCGGACGGGAGCGAGGCTCTTCGGGAGCGCCTTGCCATGGCGGAGCGCACCGTGTCGGAGCTCCGGGAAGTTGTGCTGCAGCGGGATAGGCGGATCGACGCTCTTTGGCTCGAGCTCCAAGTTGGGCCCGAGATGCTGAAGAGCGCCCTCCTTCGGCTAACTCGCGCAGGGCGCAGGTTGGGTGTTTTTACAACCAAGTCGTCGACATATGCCTCAACATTACGCCCTATTTGATTTTTCAAAGTGATGCGAGTGGTTTGCTGAGAGGTAGGGCCTGCGTTCTTTAAACCAAATGGCATGGATATAAAATAATAAGTGCCAACAGGTGTAATGAAAGCAGGCTTTTCCTCATCCTCGCTAGCCATGCGGATCTGATGATATCCTGAGTACGCATCTAGAAAACACAAAAGGTCGCACCCCGCAGTGGAGTCGACGATTTGATCTATGCATGGCAGGGGGAAGGGATCTTTAGGGCATGCCTTGTTAAGGTCGGTGTACTCGACGCACATCCGGAGCTTGCCGTTGGCCTTGGGGACGACGACCGGGTTTGCCAGCCACTCCGGATGGACCACCTCTCGAATGAATCGAGCCTCCAGGAGCTGCGCCACCTCCTCACGGATGAATGCTTGCCGCAACAGGGCCAGCCGCCGTACCTTCTGCCGGCCGGGTCTCGCGTCCGGACGCACGGCCAGACGGTGCTCTACCAGCTCCCTATGGATCCCGGGCATATCCGATGGCAAACACATCGGCATTTGATCATAGGAAGGAGGCGAGTGCGTCTTCCTGTTTGGCATCCAAGTTACCGTCAATCTTGGCGGTCCTCGATGGATCGTTGCCAAGCTGGATTTGCTTGACCGGTACCTCGCTGCCTGAAGCCATCCGCTTCTTTGGGGCGTGCGAGGCTGGCACCTGGGGCCTAACGCCGCTGCCCTCGAGCTCGCCATGCCACCGCAAGGTTGTTCGCACGCTGTTCCGGGCAAGGCAGGGCGATCCTGACGTCGCCGTGGATGGTGATGGGGCCGCTTGGGCCCGGCATCTTTAGCTGGAGGTAGGCGTAGTGGGCCGCTACCATGAACTTCACCAACGCGGGTCTCCCGAGCACCGCGTTGTAGGGCAGATTGAGATCCACCACATCGAAGTCAATCCTCTCAGTGCGGAAGTTGGAGGGCCCGCCGAAGGTGACGGGGAGCGCCATGTGTGGCCTGGGGTGACGCTAATGATTGGCAGCGATGGCTCAAGCCGCATCCCTGGGGCCTAGATCATGTCAAAAGGCCGCGGGGGACAGAATATTGAGGGTTGCGCCGCCATCGATCAAGACGCGCCCCACCTTGATGTTGCAAATGGTGGGGGAGACCACTAACGCCAAGTGTCCACCCCTAGCTGAGCAAGTGGGGTGGTCGCTCTAGTCGAAGGTTGTTAACAATGAAATTTGGTAAGGCTCGAAGTCATCATTGGCCTAGAGTCAGTATCGGCTTTAGAGTTTTAGAATCGGCCGTTGGAAGCTATCCATCGCCAACAGTAGGATTCTTACCAAATTTGGTTAAGGAAATCAATCTATTAAAGGAAGCTTATGCAAAAGAGACCGAGTTCGAGGAGGATGCGGCATGGCAGTTTATCTATTAATTAGGAAGAGTCTGTTAGTTTTCTTTTATCTCTTAGGAAAATGTGTTTAGTGTCTGATAAGGACTTTATGAACTAGTATCTACCCATGGGTATAAATATGTACATCCAGGGTCCATGTAAATTATCTCTCGATAAATACAACTTCGGTGCATCGCCACCTTTTACCCTTTTACTTTCGACAAGTTCTTGTTTCAAGTTGGGCTGCATCCACTTTGATCTCCGACGAGGGGTAAGGCTTGTTATGGCGGCTTGTGTTATCGGGATTAGTGCTTCCATTGCTTTGACACTCTAATCTTGTTCATGTAAGTTGTCGAGTTATCATATACATTATATAATCCAGATTAACAATGTTTTCTACTTACATAGGCCGATCTCCATCTGGGTATTTGTCGATATCGGCTAGATTACTTTGTTGGCTTAGACTACATACTGTATCCACCACCCTAAAAATCAGTCAAAAGCTTGATTGTCTAGATATTATGTTTCGTTTCATACTTAGTGCTGCATCAGTTAAGTTTGATCTACTAAGTCGTGCTTAGAACCAAAATCTCTAGCCTATTTCTTGATTGCCAATAAGGGTTTCATCGGGGTTTCAGCCAATGAGTTATCTAGACGTTGTATCGGCTTACAAGGATTACTTACAAGTTGGTTTTAGCCGATGACAACAAAGGTTTCACTGTTTATCTAATCGTTTGGATTTAATAACAACGGATCTCCAGCCGATGAGTGCTTTAACCTTCGGATCAGCGCTTATTCAATCTATCATTACTAGCCGATTTGTTTCTACTGTATTATATTATTGTGATATTACATTATCACCAGCTGATTGTATTTATATCATTATCTACATATAGCCGATAGTTCAACCCCATCGATATCGGCTAATATCAGCATCGGTTGGAACTACTCCCTCGGCTTGTCAGTCGATCGGTTCTTTAGTGATCTTCAATTTGTATATCTTGTCAGCTGCAGGATCAAACTGACTGGCACGCCCGCATCTCATCATTATTTTGGACCTGCACTAGAGCTAAGCAGATCTCCTAGGCCATCGTGTGTTTACATCAACAAAGGTGAGCTTCACCTCCGACCAGCGCGTCCGCCGCACCGCCTCATGGGTGGGGATGGTGGCTAGAAGCTCACGCTTCATGGCCTTGAAACTTCGACGGGAGGTGTGGGCGCACGCCCCTCTGTCGACAGTGGCGATGGTGTGCTCAAGCTCCTGGAAGCCGAGCTCCGTGTCATCGGGGTGCTCGACGGGGGCCTTCTCCTTGGCCTCACTTCATCGGTTACCGGACGAGGGCGCCAGGGCCTTGTCTTTACATGGACCCTCTTTCCGCTCCTGCTTGTACTTCTGAGCGTGCTCAGCCAAGTTCTTGACCGAGCAGCAATCAGCGAGACTGTAGCGGGACGTATTGTGCACGGAGCACTATTTGTCCATCGAGCGTTCCCCGCTAGGGGCACCGGCGTCCTTTTGCTTGCCGCCTGCGGCCTTCCCCTTGTACGGAGTGCGCGGGGAGCCTTCAGCGGCAAGGACGTAGCCCTCATCGTTAGATCGGGCTGACCACTTTTTCTTCCTCCGCTTGTCCCGCCGCTCGGTATGGGCGGCAGGCTCGGGCGTAGCTGCGACTGCTTCGGTGCTGGAGGAGTTCCAGGTCTAGGCCTCCTCCTTGCGAGCCACTCGGTCTGTGAGCTCGAAAAGCTCCACGGTGGTCTGGGACTCCTTGAAGCCTATCTTCTTGACCATGCGGTTGTGCCGCACGCCCCCTGAACGTGTAGATTACCGCGTAAGCAGGGATGCAGGGAATGGTGTTGCGTACCTGGCAGAAACGCTGGATGTACTGGCAGAGGGACTCGTCGTCCTGCCGCTGTACCGCGTGCATGTCCGCCTCTTCTCCCGGGCACGGATATATGCCCTGCAAGTTCGTGACGAACTGTCGGCACAGATCCTCCCAAGAGCGGACTGAGGTGGGTGACAGATCATGAGCCAGGCCCGCACCTGGTCCTTAAGGACCGCGGGGAAGAAGTTCGCCATGACCCGATCGTCGCCCCCCGCCACCTTTATGGTGGTGGTGTAGATTTGGTGGAACTCGGAGGGGTTGACACTGCCATCGTACTTCTCGGTGAGGCTGCGCCGGAATTTTGGGGGCCATTGGACATTCCGAAGACTCGCCACGAAGGCCTGATAGCCAGCATCGTGTGACAGCGGAACGCGGGGCAAAGCCCCTTGCTTGGGTGACGTGGCGCTCCAGAAGAGGCGGCACCTTCCATAGTGTAGGCGGCACGACGTGCGTCACGCCAGCGCTCTATGTCGAGCCGGGCATCGGCTACTCCATATATGTCCTCATGGCACAAGCGGTCACCCTTGGGAGTCAATGAGGAGGATGACGCCACCATGCGCGCGGCGGTTGCCGCTTGGCAGGCCCTCCGCCTTGAAGATGATGAGGCTGCGATCGGGCTACGCGATGTCTCGGCCATTGGCGCCCGCCCGCCGGTGATTAGCTGCTGCTACGCGGTGGTGACCAAGTTGACCACATCCTCCAGCCAGCACTGGATCGGGGTCTCCGGCTCCGGGGCAATGGGTGGGTGGCGCAAGAGCGCACCTACCGCCTGGAGTGCACCCTCAGTGATGCTACCCCCGCCATATGTGAGGCGCTGTTGACGATGAAATTTAGCAAGCTTGTGAATCGGAAACAAGATCCAATCGGAAGCAGATTCGAAGATATGTAGAAGTCTCGGAAAACAGAGTGTACATCGGCTGGAGTCCGTATCGGTTGGAAACCGAGTCCGATTGGGATAGCCGGTGAAGCCATTATCGCACGTGAAATCAATATCGGATTCAACAGGGAGCTTATAATAGTATTGCCGGGCAAGGATAGAGTCCTAGATTGGCAATTGTATCTATTAATTAGGAATATGTATAATTTCCTTATAGATAATCTCGGTAAGAGTCCGCCTAAGGGATTTGTTCACTAGTTGGATTTGTATTAGGTTAATATGAGTCGTGTCCGTGATGGACAATGTTTGTATTTTCGGGTATAAATATAGACCCGAGGTCTTGTAAATAAACAACAACCAAGTTCAATCAATCTCGGCGCATCGCCAACCTTTGTTTTCTATTTTCGACAAGTTCATGCTTTCGAGTCGTGCTGCATCAGCTTGATCTTCGGCGACAAGGTAGGTCTTGTTATGGCGGTTTGCATCATCGGAACTAGTGCTTACATCTTTATGACACTCTAGCTTCATATATTAGTAAAGGTTTGTCGAAGAAATTTAAATGTAAATTAATAGCACTTTTAAAAGAATATAGAGATTGTTTTGCTTGGGAATATTATGAAATGCCAGGACTTAGCCGATCGATTGTTGAACATCGGCTCCCTCTCAAACCAGGCTATCGGTCATACAAGCAACATCCAAGATGTTGTAAAGCTGAAATGTATGATGCTATCAAGGCCGAAATTACAAGACTTTATGATGCTAATTTTATCAGACCATGTCGATACGCTGAGTGGATTTCAAATATAGTACCAGTTATCAAGAAAAATGGCAAGCTCAGGGTTTGTATTGATTTTCGGGATTTAAACAAGGCTACACCAAAAGATGAGTACCCAATGCCGATTGCCGATCAATTGGTTCACGCAGCATCTGGACGCAAAATCATCAGCTTCATGGATGGCAATGCAGGTTACAATCAGATTTTTATGGCTGAGGAGGATATTCATAAGACTGCTTTTACATGTCCTGGTGCATTCGGCCTCTATGAGTGGGTTGTCATGATTTTTGGGTTGCGAAGTGCTGGTGCTACATACCAAAGAGCGATGAACTACATATTTCATGATCTTATCGGTTTGTTGGTAGAAATCTATATGGGTGATGTGGTGGTCAAGTCTAAGGAAATTGATGAACATATAGGCGATTTGAGAAAAGTATTAGAAAGAGTAAGGAAGTATGGGTTGAAGATGAATCCAACTAAGTGTGCTTTTGGTGTATCGGCTGGACAGTTCCTTGGATTTTTGGTACATGAGCGAGGGATTAAGATACCTCAGAGGAGTATTGAAGCAATTAAAGATATAAAACCTCCAGCAGATAAAACTAAGTTGCAATAATTAATCGGCAAGATTAATTTTGTTCGGCGATTCATATCAAACTTGTATGGACGAATAGAACCATTCACACCATTGCTAAACTTGACGGCTGATCAAGAGTTTATATGGGGAGAGAAACAGCAAAAAGCTTTAGATAAAATCAAGGAATATTTGAGTACTCCTCCAGTTCTCATGGCACCACAGAAAGGGCTTCCATTTAAGTTATATTTGTCAGCCGATCAGAACTCCATCGGCTCAGTTTTGATCCAAGGAGTTGAAGGTAAAGAAAGAGTTATATTTTATCTGAGTAGAAGACTTTTGGATGCTGAAACAAGGTATTCGTCTGTGGAGAAATTGTCTGTGCTTATATTTTACTTGTACAACGTTGAGGCATTATTTGCTTTCCAATGAGTGCACCATAGTATGTAAAGCCGATGTAGTACATTACATGCTATCGGCTCCAGTTCTGAAATGGAGAATTGGGAAGTGGATTTTTGCTTTGTCAGAATTTGACTTAAGGTACGAATCCGCTAAGGTAGTTAAAAGGCAGGCGATAGCCGATTTCATAGTTGAGCACAGGGATACTACTATTGATCATGTTGACATTATGCCATGGACTTTGATTTTTGATGGATCAGTATGCACTCATGGATGTGGCATCGGCTTGGTGATTATAGTGCCTAGGGAGGCAAGTTTTCAGTTTGCTTTTACTATCAGGCCTTATTCTACAAACAATCAAGCTGTCCTAAAAGGATTACAATTACTGAAGGAGGTTGAAGCCGATGCTGTTGAAATCATGGGTGATTCTTTATTGGTGATTAGTCAATTATCTAGAGAGTATGAGTGCAAGAATGATGTCTTGATGGTTTCTAATGAGAAGTGTCAAGATTTGATGAAGACTTTCAAGATAGTTACTTTGAAACATATCCCTAGGGAGCAAAATGTTGAAGCCAATGATTTAGCTCAATGTGCATCAGGCTACAAGCCGATGTTGCAAGGAATTGAAGTAGAAGTTGCATGTCTACCAGCTGATGATTGAAGGTTTGACATATTTGAGTATTTGAACAACCCTTCTAAATCGGTTTCCAGGAAATTAAGATATAAAGCTCTTAAGTATGTTCTGTTGGATGATACATTGTACTATCGGACGATTGACGGAATTCTATTGAGATGCTTAAGTCTGGAAGCAGCAAAGGTAGTCATGTGTGAAGTACATGAAGGAATTTGTGGAACTCATCAATCGACTCATAAGATGAAGTGGCTGATTAGAAGAGTTGGATATTTTTGGCCGACAATGCTGGAAGACTGTTTCAGATATTATAAAGGATGTCAAGATTGCCAGAAATTTGAAGCTATTCAAAGAGCACCAGCATCGGCTATAAATCCTATTATCAAGCCATGGTCGTTCAGAGGTTGGGGTATTGATATGATCGGCCAGATCAATCCACCATCGAGCAAAGGACATAAATTCATATTGGTTGCTACTGATTATTTTACCAAGTGGGTTGAGGCAATTCCTTTGAAGAAAGTTGACAGTAAGGATGCTATTGAATTTGTTAAGGAGCACATTATTTACCGATTTGGTTTGCCACAGATGATTACAACTGATCAAGGTTCTATTTTTGTGTCCGATGAGTTTGTTCAGTTTCCCGACAGCATGGGGATTAAGTTGTTGAATTCTTCACCATATTATGCACAAGCTAATGGGTAGGCAGAGGCATCTAACAAGAGCTTGATTAAGTTGGTCAAGAGGAAGATTGCAGAATATCCCAAGAAGTGGCATACTATTTTGGCAGAAGCATTATGGTCCTATCGAATGGCTTGTCATGGTGTAATTCAGGTGCCTCCATATCAATCAGTTTATGGTCATGAAGCTGTGTTACCATGGGAAACCAACATCGGCTCCAGAAGGATTTCTTTACAGGATGAATTGATAGCTGATGATTATCATAATTTGATGGTTGATGAGTCTGAAGATTTGGTTCAATCTAGATTGTGAGCTCTTGAGAAAGTTAGAAAGGATAAAGAAAGGGTTGCTAGACATTACAATAAAAAGGTTGTGCAAAAGTCTTTTGAGGAGGATGAATTGGTTTGGAAATTTGTATTGCCGATAGGAGCAAGACATAGTAAATTTGGGAAGTGGTCACCGAATTGGAAAGAACCTTTTCGGATTCATAAATGTGTTTCAAAAGGGGCTTATATGTTAAAAGGACTTGATGGAGAAATTTTTGGTCGAGCTCTTAATGGAAAATATTTGAAGAAATACTAGGCAAGTGTTTGGATTGGTTCATAATCGGTTGCACTATGCCGATGTATGGTTTACAGCCGATGTGTTTACATCACCTTTAGATGGCTGATATTTTTATCGCCCTTAGACATATAAGTTTGCAGCATTGTGTCCCTACTACAAACTTGGGGGGCATGGAGGATAATAGTTTGAAATTTTTTGCAAATTTTTGAGCAAAATTACACAAGACAAGATAAGGCTGGATCAGTTAAAGTTATAATCGGCTCGATGGCCGATAGTAGATCACACTTAAGTATAAGTTGGCTCCGTGGCCGATATCAATATATTACAACAAAATATTGTTTGTAAAGACTGTTTAATTTCTACATCAAAGTAAATATCTCTGGATAGCCGATATAGCTCTTTGCCTGATCTGTTCTACTTCATCAATGGCTTGAGCATCGGCTGCATGTGTGCTAGGAATCGGTTTAAGGGATTTGCTCAAGGAAGATAAGTGCTTCACCGATTTCTTCAGCTTCAATTGCTTCAGGCAGATTGGCCAGCTTCTGCTCTTCAGATGTGATCTCAGCCCTGCAAGCTTCAAGTTGCAATAACAGATCAGCTTCTTTCTATTTCAGTATCTCAATCTTTTGTTGAGTTGAGGTTGGACCGGCTTCCAGTTCGTCCAGTTTGATCTTTTCATCATTCACTTGCTGTCGGCTGGATTGGATGTTAGCCTCAAGAGCAGAACGCTCAAGCCGATCAGCAATTCTCTGCCTAGCTCTCTCCAACTTGAAGCGATGTTGTTCAAGGAAGACCGCTGGAGAAATCATTTCGATGAGCTAGTCAGGGATTTGGTCTTGGATTTCTTCAAATCTCGCCCTGATCGGCCCGCAGTTTACAGCCAGTGCGTCCAGAGAAGCGTTGAGCCGATCTGCAATATCGGCTAGACTCCTCTTTAAGTCTTCTGATATGGGAGAGATAGCTTTGTTGGTTGTTTCCTCTTCCTCTTCATCCAAAAACTGTTTAATGTCAAATGAGAACATATCGGCTAAGAGCTGGAAACAGAGAAAATATTGTTAGATGATAATGTTGAAGATCAGCCGAAAGGGATAAGTTTGGAAAAATACTAATAGGAATTTGAGGACCTGGAGCTATGGCAGCAATCCCTTCATTATGTCGGCTGGTTGTGGCCGATGGAGTGCGCTCACTTGAGATTTGTTGAGGAGATGAGGGTTGAGAAGGCTGAAATAATAATAAGTATTGGTCAGTATCGGCTGGAAGTAAGGTTGAAATTTGAATTAGTTAAATTTGAATTAGTTGAAATTTTAGGCTGAAAAGAGATAATTGAGTTAAAGCATGTATGAAGCATAAAAACTAGAAGATGACTGTCAGAATAATCTTACTTGTGCTCTTTGAGGTTGTTTTGGAGGACTTAGAGTTTTGGTAGCTTGAGATTGGATTGCAGGAGGGGTATCGGCTCTAGGTGTGGCAACTTCGGCCGTTTCGCTGACTTGAGCAGTAGCTTCATCGATAGCTTCTTCCATTTCAATTTCTTTCAAAATGTCATCCACCTCTTGATCCGGAGGGATTTCTATATCGACAGCCTTCTTTTGCTTTTTAATTGGTTTCTTCAAGATGGATGGCTTGACAGCAGCCTGCTTGGTTCTTTTGCGCTTGTCACCTGTCTGCATCGGCTCTCTGAGTTGGCCCTGTGTCACACGCTAAAAATCTCTAAATTATAAATTGTTGTTTAAATGGAATTAGTAGAAATGATTTTAAAAGCCTAGAAGAAAAGATCTAATTTTAGTTAATAAATTCCAATATAAAAGTGGGCTAGATAAAACTTTAATAAATAATTTTCTTGTTTCAATTGTTTCTAGATTTTTTTCTGGGATTTATTTGAGCCAAGAAAGTATTTTTTTTAATCAATGGAATTACATTTCATGCAACACATAAAAAGAAAAATAGTTAAAACCTCTCTCTTTATGTTTTGGGCCAAAAGCCCATTTTCTTTCCCTCTTCCCCCTCCTTTCTTCGGCTGGGCTGCAGCCCAACCAGCCCCAGCTGAGCCGCCCCCTCCCTCTTTGTCTCTAGCGCCTGCAGGTGGGCCCCCCTTGTCGGTCATCTTCTTCCTCCCGCCGCAGCAGCCGCCTACAGCCGAGCCATGCCCGAGCGCTACAGCCGCTGCCCCCTTCCAAAATTGCTCTGATTCTTGCCCGATTTGATTAAATTGATAGAGGGGAAATAATCCCCTTGATCTCCTCTATCTCTTCTCTATAGAAAGTTTCATCTAATTTGTTTGGAAATCGCCGGATTTCGACATTGATTCGGACTCGTTTTTCCTTCCTAACCCTAGTTTTGCCTTCACCCCAACCCCTCGTCGACCGTGGAGCCCTAGCCGCTGCTGCTCGTTGTCTGTTCGTCGCCGGCGTTTTTGTTTTTTTGGTGAATTTTGGTTAAACTTCGGAAATTCATAACTAAATCATCGTAACTCGGATTCAAGTGGTTCAAGTTGCTAAATTCATCTAAAATCGAGATCTACATGCTAAAAGTATCCAAATGTACTGTTTGTGCTTGTTTTTGTACTGTTTTATTGATTTTGTTCATTCGCTTTAGTTTCCGACGTTCCGGAGGAAAGCGTTTACGTGGAGGAAGGTTCCGAAGTGTTTCACGAAGCTCAAGGCAAGTCACCCAGATCCTAAATACCCTTTGAGCATGTTGATCCCATTTAAAGCTATTTGTTTTTATTCAACTACTGCATTTATTTTTGAATGTCATCGGGTGGGAACAACCTATTGTCTTTGCTAAAGCCCCTTTGTTTTGATTACCTTTACTTTGTCACTTGGTTAATAATTGGATTAGCTAGAACATTATATGGTTTTAGCTAAATTAATTAGGATGCTTAGTCATGCTTAGGGACACTAGCTCACATGAATGAGATAATCAATGCTTCACTATTATTTGATGATGGATTAACGGTAGATTATGATGGTTAATCATGATAGGGTGATTAATAAATATGCCAACTAAAACTTGATAATGGTGGGTTGTGAGCACATGGTTTGGATAGTCGTGCTCATGACAGTTAAGGACCGGTTCACTAGTTTCGGTTGTGAAACATTAACCGTGCCAACTACAAGGCAGCGTGGGCAACGGCTTAACCCTTTGTGTAGTGAGGTTCATTGTGGGGCACCGGGTTGAGAAGTGGCGGAGATAAGCCCACGGGGGTCGCTGGGGAGTCCATACCTTGTTTTATAAGGGGGTGATTATGATCCAGGAATGGTGCACTGCTTTGAATTGCATTATGCAGAGGGTAATGTCACAATCTCTATTCGGGTACTTGCTAAGTATCGCGACGCATGGTTGACATGATGTTGAGGTTGTGTCTTGTGGGTACAGTGGTACGCCTCTGGCCAGAGTAGAACTATTCGAATAGCCGTGCCCGCGGTTATGGGCGAGCCTAACAATGTCTTTCGTGATTAGTCTCACACTTCTCACCATAATAAATGATTCTGTAATTGGTAATAATTTGTTTAGCTCCTGGTTTGGAATGGCATATTCCTGGTTTGGAGATAGGTTTGTACAGCCGGGAATGGTTGTTTGGAATGGTTGGGCCTATGCAACGGGTGTGTTGCATAGCATTGGATTAATATTGTTTAACTAAATACTTTACTGTTTTGCTAAATTCTGCAGTATTTATTAAATGCCATTTACGCAAATGAGACTATATTATGCCGTCCTTTGTTATCCCTTGGACTTGCATATTTGCTGCGTGGCTTGCTGAGTATACCATATACTCACCTTGCAATCATTCATCAGAGGAGGAGTTCTACAGTGATGCTGAAGGTGTGGAGGATTAGGCGTAGCCCTGGTCAAGATGCTTGTGGATTGGAGTCACCCGCGTTATTTATTTTATATTCCGCTGCTTAGATCTTTATTGTTTGAGAGGAACTATCTACCTCTGTAATGACTTTATATTCGTCGATTAATTAGATAAATATTGCACTCGATTATCAATTTGTTATTGTGTGCCTCGGCTGATTCCTGGACGAGGGTTTACACACATGTAAGCGTTTGGAGTTTTGGATAGAAAATCCGGGCATGACAAGTTGGTATCAGAGCCTCCTTGACCCTAGGTTATGCCAAATGGTTACCCATAGAAGCCCTCTAAAAATATTGAAAAAAATAGAACTGTTCTCCTCTCTTTCTCTTTTAGTTAAACCAAGCTAATGGCACATGCAGATTATAGTCTCTTTAATTGTTCTCATTCAAAATTTATTTATTAATCCTGTGTTGTTAGTACTGTACATCTATTACTGTACTAATGGCCCATTTACCAGCAAAAGTTTTACGACATCATTTATTTATCTAATCATGCTGCAATTAGTATGCTGGTTTCATAACTCTCTTTTCTTTTATTTTGAAAATATGTCATTCAAAAGTGCAAAAGTTTATAATCCTGTTTCAACTTTCTCATCTTATCTGCAAGGCTAGTGTACTTTATTTATATTTCACTTTGATTTTCTAACTCTATTTAAAGTAATCCAAAAACTTGTGCTATTAATTGGATAAATGTCTTAACTCTCTCCTTTCATTTGTCTTTAGATGCCGCTCTTCAAGCCTGAATACTTGTTCAGTTTTGAGGGTTTTGTTCGGGAGCTGCGTACGATGTTCTTCGCCACAGGATTCGGGACTGCCCCTCTGTATGCCCAGATTCCCCATGATCGCGATGAAGAGAAGTGTCGCGTCAAGGTCACCTTGAACAGTGATTGTGAAGATATCCCATCGGTGATGTTTGAAGCTGGAGAGAAAAGCTATCCTCATGCTTGTCAGGAGGGGGCAAGGATCGCCATAGGAGAGCTTCGCGACCGCTACGATGAGCAGTTGGCCGACACGGAGTATCACTACCATCCCTGTCAGCCCCAGGGAAGTGACCGTGCTAGCTACGTTGATCCTGAAGGACTTGAGAATGATGCTACCACAAGACATTTGGTCGTGATGCTTTGGGCCATGGATGAGACCCGCGCTGACATCGTGTTGGCTGCTCAAGCTCGTGAAGACCGGAACCATGGCAAGATATGTAAGCTGCAGGACAAGGTTGATTGTCTGGAAAAGGAACTGGCGGAATTGAAGGGTGTAGCGCCACCCCAGAAGACCAGAGTTCGTCTTACGGCAAGGAAGAGAGCCCTTTTTGTTCCCCGCTACCAGCTGGCGCCCAAGGTTCATGTGGTGCCAAGAGAAGCTGTCCCAGCCCCAGCGGATCCTCCGGTCATCATTCTGAGTGATGATGAGGAAAAAGGCCAAGAACGCACTCATTCAGAGGTCGAGTGGGGTGCTTCTCAAGATGACGAGGAGGAGCCGAACGAGCCTTCATTCAACTCCGATGCTAGGAAGACCTAGACGTTTTAAGTCGTTGCCTTAGTTCGTTGTGTTAGTTCGCTTGCTTAAGTTTGGTTGTGTGTGTGGGTCTTGCATGTGGTTTACATCGTTGGTGGGATGTAAAGGCATGCTTTTGCTTGCTTTTGAGTGTTAGGAAGTTGGTGAGTTAAGTGGTGTGAGAGTCTTCAGTTATATGTAATAATGAAAACTCAGTTCAGATCAATAAAAGCCAAGAAGAAATTAGTTCCATGTCCTAAGTGGTTTTTCCCCCTTGCTTCCCTCCTTATGCTCTTATCTCTGCCAGATGGTGAACACTCGCAGCAATGGAAGTGGGTCTAACAACAACAACAATGGCGAGAATCCCACACTTGCCCAAGTCCTTGCTCAACAAGCTCAACTTACGAACATGATGATGCAACAACTCCAGAACCAACAGAACCAAGGGAACAATCATGCTCCTCCCCAGAACAAGTTAGCAGATTTTCTTCGTGTGAGGCTGCCCACTTTTTCCAGCACTACCAATCCGGTTGAGGCTAGCGATTGGCTGCACGCCATAGAAAAGAAGTTGGACCTGCTTCAGTGCACTGACCAAGAAAAAGTCTCCTTTGCTTCGCATCAGCTTCATGACCCTGCCTCTGAGTGGTGGGATCATTTCCGTCTCAACAGAGTTACTGCTGAACCAATCACTTGGCTTGAGTTTACTGCTGCTTTCAAGAAGACTCATGTACCATCGGGAGTGGTGTCTCTATAGGAGAAGGAGTTCAGGGCGCTCACTCAGGGATCTCGTTCCGTTACCGAGTATCTGCATGAGTTCAATCGTTTGGCCCGTTATGCTCCAGAGGATGTCCGCACTGATGAAGAGCATCAAGAGAAGTTCTTGGAAGAACTGAATGATGAGCTATCTTACCCACTGATGACTGGGGATTATTCTGATTTCCAGAAGTTGGTGGATAAGGCCATTCGCCAAGAAGATAAGTACAACCGAATGGAACAGAAGAAACGCAAGATTGCTGACTTCAAGGCTTAGCAAGGGAATAGTCAGAGGCCACGTCTTACTATGGGACCTCAGGCAGCACCACCAGGAGGATCTTCATCGGTTGTTCGCCCACAGCGCCAGTTCTACAACAACAATGCTGGCAATAACAACCGTAACCAAGCTCCACGTCCTACTGCAACCCCAGTCCAACACCAGTCTGTCAGGAGGAGCAAGGAAACAAGCCAGTAGTGTGCTTCAACTGTGGTGAACCAGGTCATTATTCTGACAAGTGTCCGAAGCCTCGACGTGTGAAGATTGTTCCTGTGCAGAATAACTCCACAGCACCAGCACCAAAGGCTCGTGTCAACCATGTTGCTGCTGCAGAAGCCCAGGGTGCTCCAGATGTGATTTTGGGTACGTTCCCTATTAACTCAGTTCCTGCAACAGTGCTTTTCGATTCTGGTGCTACACATTCCTTTTTGTCTATGAGTTTTGCGGGAAATCATGGGATGGAAATAGAAGATCTTAGACGTCCTTTGATGGTTAGTACTCCCAGTAATCAAGCCCTCTCATCACAACGTAGCCCTTCTGTCAGAATAGAGATTCAAGGTGTTCCATTTCTGGCCAACCTTATTTTGTTAGAGTCCAAAGACCTTGATGTCATCCTAGGGATGGACTGGTTAGCTAGATATAAAGGTGTGATAGACTGTGCCAATAGAAAGGTAACTCTCACCAGCAGTGATGGTCAAGTTGTAACTGTTCACGCTTTGCCTTCCGAACCTTTAAGGTCGAGCTGGAACCAAATAACTTTGCAAGAGATTCCCATAGTACGGGACTATCCTGAGGTGTTCCCGGATGATTTACCTGGTATGCCGCCTAAGAGAAAAATAGAATTCAGAATAGATCTGGTACCAGGGACAACCCCAATTCATAAGAGGCCTTACAGAATGGCAGCCAATGAATTAGCAGAGGTGAAGAGACAAATAGATGATCTGCTTCAGAAAGGATATATTAGACCAAGCTTGTCTCCATGGGGAGCTCCGGTCATTTTTGTGGAAAAGAAGGATCATACTCAGAGGATGTGTATGGATTATCGTGCATTGAATGATGTGACCATCAAGAATAAGTACCCTCTGCCTAGAATTGATGATTTGTTTGACCAGCTTAAAGGTGCCACCGTTTTCTCCAAGATTGACCTTCGATCAGGGTATCATCAGTTGAGAATCAAAGAGGAAGATATACCTAAGACGGCCTTTACCGCTCGGTATGGGTTGTTTGAATGTACTGTTATGTCTTTCGGACTTACCAATGCCCCTGTTTTCTTCATGAACTTGATGAATAAGGTGTTTATGGAATATCTGGACAAGTTTGTGGTGGTCTTCATTGATGACATTCTCATCTACTCCCGAACCAGAGAAGAGCATGAAGAACATCTTCGCCTTGCTCTAGAGAAGCTACGAGAACATCAGCTGTATGCCAAGTTTAGCAAATGTAAATTTTGGTTGTCTGAAGTAAAGTTTCTTGGGCACGTCATTTCAGCCGGAGGAGTTGCCGTTGATCCTAGTAATGTGGAATCCGTAACTAATTGGAAACAACCAAAGACAGTTGCAGAGATTCGTAGTTTCCTGGGTCTTGCAGGCTACTACCGGAGGTTCATAGAGAATTTCTCCAAGATTGCTAAGCCCATGACTCGTCTGCTTCAGAAAGACGTGAAGTATAAGTGGTCAAAAGAATGTGAGCAGAGTTTCCAAGAGTTGAAAAACCGCCTTATCTCAGCACCCATTTTGATCTTGCCTGATCCAAAGAAGGGATTTCAAGTGTATTGTGATGCATCTAAGCTTGGGTTAGGTTGTGTTTTGATGCAGGATGGGAAGGTGGTTGCTTATGCATCTCGTCAGTTACGTCCCCATGAGAAGAATTACCCTACCCATGATCTTGAGTTAGCTGCAGTGGTTCATGCCTTGAAGATTTGGCGTCACTACCTCTTTGGTACTCGTACGGAGGTGTACACGGATCACAAGAGTTTGAAGTATATCTTTACCCAGTCGGATCTGAATATGCGACAGCGGAGATGGTTGGAACTGATTAAGGATTATGACATGGGAATACATTATCACCCGGGGAGGGCTAATGTTGTAGCAGATGCCCTCAGCCGGAAGGACTATTGCCATGCTACAGAAGGACGACAGTTGCCGAGGGAGTTATGCAAGGAATTTGAAAGACTGAATTTGGGAATCGTCAGTAGAGGTTTTGTTGCAGCTTTAGAAGTGAAGCCCACTCTCATGGATCAAGTTAGAGAAGCTCAAATCAACGACTCTGATATTCAAGAGATCAAGAAGAATATGAGAGGAAAGGCCATCGGTTACTTAGAAGATGAGCAAGGAACTGTGTGGTTGGGTGAAAGAATTTGTGTCCCTAACAACAAAGAATTAAAAGATACAATCCTGAAGGAAGCTCACGACACTCTATACTCCATTCACCCTGGTAGTACCAAGATGTACCAAGATCTCAGGGAGAAGTTTTGGTGGGCAAGTATGAAGCGCGAGATAGCAGAGTATGTAGCTGTGTGTGATGTATGTCAATGAGTCAAGGCAGAACATCAGAAACCCGCAGGTTTGCTGCAACCCTTGAAGATACCAGAATGGAAGTGGGAGGAAATTGGGATGGATTTCATCACTGGTCTGCCCAGAACATCATCTGGCCATGATTCTATTTGGTTGATAGTCGACAGGCTTACCAAAGTTGCTCATTTCATCCCTGTGAGGACAACATATTCCGGAAATCGTTTGGCGGAATTATATATGGCAAGGATTGTGTGTTTACATGGTGTTCCTAAAAAAATAGTATCCGATCGAGGTAGCCAGTTTACTTCAAAGTTCTGGCAGAAACTTCAGGAAGAGATGGGTTCTAAGCTGAATTTCAGTACAGCATATCATCCGCAGACAGATGGACAAAGGGTGAATCAGATTTTGGAAGATGTGTTGAGAGCTTGTGTTTTAGGCTTCGGTGGAAGTTGGGATAAGAATTTGCCTTACGCAGAGTTCTCATACAACAACAATTACCAAGCTAGTCTTCAAATGGCCCCTTATGAAGCGTTGTATGGTCGGAAGTGCCGTACTCCACTTTTGTGGGATCAAACGGGGGAACGTCAGGTTTTCGGAACTGATATTCTTAGGGAAGCAGAAGAGAAAGTAAAGATCATTCAAGAAAGATTGCGTATAGCCCAGTCTCATCATAAGAGCTATGCTGACAATCGCCGCAGGGATTTGAGTTTCGAGGAAGGGGATCATGTATACCTTCGTGTCACGCCTCTTCGGGGAGTTCATCGTTTTCACACCAAAGGGAAATTGGCACCGCGTTTTGTCGGACCTTATAAGATTGTCAGTAGAAGAGGAGAGGTCGCATATCAGTTGGAGTCACCTCAGTCTCTGGCAGGTGTTCATAATGTGTTCCATGTGTCGTAGCTGAAAAAGTGTTTAAGGGTACCCACTGAAAAAGCTAATCCTGAGCAGATAGAAATTAATGAGGATCTGACCTATATCGAGAAACCAATTCGTATCTTGGAGACAGATGAGAGAAGAACCAGGAATCGAGTTATTCGTTTCTGCAAGGTCCAATGGAGTAACCACTCGGAAGAAGAAGCTACCTGGGAACGAGAAGATGAATTAAAGTCAGCTCATCCGTATCTATTTGCTAGCTCTTCCGAATCTCGTGGACGAGATTCTGTTTAAGGGGGTTAGGTTTGTCACACCCTAAAAATCTCTAAATTATAAATTGTTGTTTAAATGGAATTAGTAGAAATGATTTTAAAAGCCTAGAAGAAAAGATCTAATTTTAGTTAATAAATTCCAATATAAAAGTGGGCTAGATAAAACTTTAATAAATACTTTTTTTGTTTCGATTGTTCCTAGATTTGTTTCTGGGAATTATTTGAGCCAAGAAAGTATTTTTTTAATCAATGGAATTACATTTCATGCAACACATAAAAAGAAATATAGTTAAAACCTCTCTTTTGGTTTTGGGCCAAAAGCCCATTTTCTTGACGTCTTCCCCCTACTTTCTTTGGCTGGGCTGCAGCCCAACCAGCCCCAGCTGAGCCGCCCCCTCCCTCTCTGTCTCTAGCGCCTGCAGGTGGGCCCCCCTTGTCGGTCGTCTTCTTCCTCCCGCCGCAGTAGCCGCCTACAACCGAGCCATGCCCGAGCGCTACAGCCACTGCCCCCTTCCAAAATTGCTCTGATTCTTACCCGATTTGATTAAATTGATAGAGGGCAAATAATCCCCTTGATCTCCTCTATCTCTTCTCTATATAAAGTTTCATCTAATTTGTTTGGAAATCGCCGGATTTCGAGATTGATTCGGACTCGTTTTTCCTTCCTAACCCTAGTGTTTCCTTCTCCGTTTCCGGTTGCCTTGCACCGAGCCGCCGCCCCTGCCCCTATAAAATGGAACCCCCTAGACCTCCTCTATCCGCCACTGCCTTCGCCCCAACCCCTCGTCGACCGTGGAGCCCTAGCCGCTGCTGCTCGCTGTCTGTTCGTCGCCGGCGTTTTTGTTTTTTTAAGGTGAATTTTGGTTAAACTTCGGAAATTCATAACTAAATCATCGTAACTCGGATTGAAGTGGTTCAAGTTGCTAAATTCATCTAAAATCGAGATCTAGATGTTAAAAATATCCACATGTACTTTTTGTGCTTGTTTTTGTACTGTTTTATTGATTTTGTTCATTCGCTTTAGTTTCCGACGTTCCGGAGGAAAGCGTTTACGTGGAGGAAGGTTCCGAAGTGTTTCACGAAGCTGAAGGCAAGTCACCCAGATCCTAAATACCCTTTGAGCATGTTGATCCCATTTAAAGCTATTTGTTTTTATTCAACTACTGCATTTATTTTTGAATGTCATCGGGTGGGAACAACCTATTGTCTTTGCCAAAGCACCTTTGTTTTGATTACCTTTACTTTGTCACTTGGTTAATAATTGGATTAGCTAGAACATTATATGATTTTAGCTAAATTAATTAGGATGCTTAGTCATGCTTAGGGACACTAGCTCACATGAATGGGATAATCAATGCTTCACTATTATTTGATGATGGATTAATGGTAGATTATGATGGTTAATCATGATAGGGTGATTAATAAATATGCCAACTAAAACTTGATAATGGTGGGTTGTGAGCACATGGTTTGGATAGTCGTGCTCATGACAGTTAAGGACCCGTTCACGAGTTTCGGTTGTGAAACATTAACCGTGCCAACCACAAGCCAACGTGGGCAACGGCTTAACCCTTTGTGTAGTGAGGTTCATTGTGGGGCACCGGGTTGAGAAGTGGTGGAGATAAGCCCACGGGGGTCGCTGGGGAGTCTATGCCTTGTTTTATAAGAGGGTGATTATGATCCAGGAATGGTGCACTGCTTTGAATTGCATTATGCAGAGGGTAATGTCACAATCTCTATTCGGGTACTTGCTAAGTATCGCGACGCATGGTTGACATGATGTTGAGGTTGTGTCTTGTGGGTACAGTGGTACGCCTCTGGCTAGAGTAGAACTATTCGAATAGCCGTGCCCGCGGTTATGGGCGAGTCTAACAATATCTTTCGTGATTAGTCACACACTTCTCACCATCATAAATGATTCTGTAATTGATAATAATTTGTTTAGCTCCTGGTTTGTAAGGCATCTTGAAAGTGAATCATATTCCATGAATATGATATCTATCTACGAGGGTTGCGCTCGTTGCGAAACTTAACCCAACACCTTACGGCACGAGCTGACGACTGGCATATTCCTGGTTTGGAGATAGGTCTGTACAGCCGGGAATGGTTGTTCGGAATGGTTGGGCCTGTGCAACGGGTGTGTTGCATAGCGTTGGATTAATATTGTTTAACTAAATACTTTACTGTTTTGCTAAATTCTGCAGTATTTATGAAATGCCATTTACGCAAATGAGACTATATTATGCCGTCCTTTGTTATCCTTTGCACTTGCATATTTGCTGCGTGGCTTGCTGAGTATACCATATACTCACCTTGCAATCATTCATCAGAGGAGGAGTTCTACAGTGATGCTAAAGGTGTGGAGGATTAGGTGTAGCTCTGGTCAAGATGCTTGTGGATTGGAGTCACCTGCGTTATTTATTTTATATTCCGCTGCTTAGATCTTTATTGTTTGAGAGGAACTATCTACCTCTGTAATGACTTTATATTCATCGGTTAATTAGATAAATATTGCACTCGATTATCAATTTGTTATTGTGTGCCTCGGCTGATTCCTGGACGAGGGTTTACACACATGTAAGCGTTTGGAGTTTTGGATAGAAATTCCGGGCGTGACACCCTGGAGCAGGGAGGTTGTCTTGGGAGCATGGAGGCCGATGACCGAGGGAGCTGGTCCACAGCCGTTAGGGAGTTTAGCCGCAGCATATTCTATCGGCTTGCCACTTCGGCTGATAAGTGGAGGAGGAGAATCTTATGTCTGTAAAGGAAGATGACAAGTGTTTATAACTAAGAGGTTGATGAAATAAAATACAAGGTATAAGGAGAGATGACTTACTTGAGGGATCAAATCTGGTGCGATTTATGTGAGATAGGTCTGAGCCGACAGATGGAATATGTGAGTTTTCATTTCAGACCACCATCTATCAAACAATATGCTTCTCCTCAAGATGATGTTGAAGTTGTCTATGCTGGTAAGAGGGGGACCAGGGATGTTGAGCAGCTTGTCCATCATCAGAGCCAATATGATATCTCCCCTGGTTTGAATTTTGTCAGTATAATATAAGCCGATGGGCAGTTGTCCCGTACTAAGTGGTCTTGCTGCTACCATTGGATGATAAAATTCATAAGATGGCTGGACGTTTCTGCCTTGGGATATGCCGGTTGGGAGTATGCATGGAGAAATTGCGGCAGTAAGGACTTCTCTGGGTTTTTCAAATCTGTCATCATTTATTTCGTCCAATCTGAAATCGGCTGGCAGTTCAAATTTGTCAAAGGACTCATAAGCAAACCAGATTCGGCTGTCTCTGGGAAATCCATCATAAAAGTTACCGAACCAATTCTGGAAATGCTCAGCCGATGAACCAGAACCAGCATAAGCAGTGGCTGCTTCGCCATAAGATATACATCGGCGCATTGGACTTGTTTCATCATCACTATCCGGATCGGCTAAATATGGGAATTCTGTTTCAATGAGTGATGGTCTTAGTGCAACTTTTAAGATGTGCAAAGTTAACCAAAGCTGAACAAACCACCATGGGCCACCGGTACCAATGCTTGAATCCATGATTAACTTAGCCGATGGCTGGTTCAAGGTTTGATAGACTGCACCTATCACATATTTGCCCAAAGGGAATTCTTTCTTCGAAACGATGGCTTCTGCTAGGTGTTGCTAGTTGGCTGTTGGGCCGCATGTGGATCCACAGAATAGGAATTTATCCATCCACATCATCGGGAAAGCAGCATGCACCCTAGCCAATACAGAGCCTGTTCCCATATTCTCTGAAATAAAACCAGACCAGCCCCTAATATTCTTAGTTTTGAACTTATAGGTGCACTTGGTCTTCATGCTAATGGGGTTAGCCGATGTGGTAATATCTAGGCCAGTTATCATGGTTATATCCAGTAAAGTGGGGGTCATCGACCCATGGTTGAACAGGAAGGCGTTCAGGGTATCTGCCCAAAAATATGCAGCCGATGTTAGCATCGGCTCATCCTTCTTCATGTCGGTTATGGACGAGGATAGCCATTGGGCTATTCCCATCTCGTCCCAGTGATCCTGTTTGCTAGCAGCAACCCTCTTGTACCAATCTATCCATTTGTCTACTTGGGAAGGCCAGGATCTAAAGCTTGCAGTCCAATGGGTAAGAGATGGAGATGACTGCTTGAAGGGAACTCTCTTTGTTTCTGCATTGATAAAAAGGGTGGGATCTATGTCGCCTATTGGACCCAGATAGAAGTGATTGGGATCTTTCAGACTTGGAATAGCTATCTGGTGGACTAGATGCTACAGATTAAAAAGAGGGAGATTGAGGGCAGAAGAACAAACGAAGAACGTGAAGTAAAATTTTGAGCCGATGGGGACTTACCTCGGGAAATTCCTTGGCCGCGGTGCTGGATGGGCTCGATGATGATGCCATTGATGCGCGAAGGTTGTCGCTGGGGAGATAATTGTAACGTCCCGCCTCTCCAAGGCCGGGCCCACTTACTTCTGGCAGCTTTCCTAGAACACAGACTGCCCTCACAGACCAAAACAAGTCTTTTCTGCACACTTTGTCCTCACTCGTGCGCACCCGGGGAGAATTTCCCACCCGGGGAGAATTTCCCGATCGTTCACCCATCCCAAATTGCTCCAAGTTAAGCCACGCTTAACCTGATAGTTCTTTGGAGATCGGTTTGCGGAAAAGAAGTTGCAACTTGTTGATATGAGTATTCTATTAATCCTATTAAGCCCTAGGCCAGGATGTCACATCCTCACCCCCTTAAGACACCGACGTCCTCGTCGGTTAACCCTAGGCCAGGAACGTCCCCTCTTGGCCACGTCAGTGTGTCCAGTGCCAGTGCATGTGCCATGCTGTGTGACCACTCCCGGTCCACACCAGCCATGCGCACCATGCCGGCGCAACTGCGACACACACGCTCGTGAAATCGCGAGAGTCGGCTCTGATACCATTCTGTAACGTCCCGCCTCTCCAAGGCTGGGGCCACTTACTTCTGGCAGCTTTCCTACGACATAGACTGCCCTCACAGACCAACACAAGTCTTTTCTGCACACTTTGTCCTCACTCGTGCGCACCCGGGGAGAATTTCCCGGTCGGTCACCCATCCCAAATTGCTCCAGGCCAAGCACGCCACGCTTAACCTAATAGTTCTTTGGAGATCGGTTTCCGGAAAAGAAGTTGCAACTTGTTGATATGAGTATTCTATTAATCCTATTAAGCCCTGGGCCGGGATGTCACAATAATTCCGTTGCATTATATAATACTTCGGAATTGGGGGGCATGTGTTGACGATGAAATTTGGCAAGCTTGTGAATCAGAAACAAGATCCAATCCAAAGCAGATTCGAAGATATGCAGAAGTCTCGGAAAACAGAGTGTGCATCGGCTGGAGTCCGTATCGGCTGGAAACCGAGTCCGATTGTAATAACCGATGAAGCCGTTATCGCATATGAAATCAATATCGGATTCAACAGGGAGCTTACGATGGTATTGCCGGGCAAGGATAGAGTCCAAGATTAGCAATTGTATCTATTAATTAGGAATATGTATAATTTCCTAATAGATAATCTCGGTAAGAGTCAGTTGTATCCTTGCCCGCCTAAGGGATTTGTTCCCTAGTTGGATTTGTATTAGGTTAATATGAGTTGTGTCCGTGATGGACAATGTTTGTATTTTCGGGTATAAATATAGACCCGAGGTCTTGTAAATAAACAACAACCAAGTTCAATCAATCTCGGCACATCGTCAACCTTTGTTTTCTATTTTCGACAAGTTCATGCTTTCGAGTCGTGCTGCATCAGCTTGATCTCCGGCGACAAGGTAGGTCTTGTTATGGCGGTTTGCATCATCGGAACTAGTGCTTACATCTTTATGACACTCTAGTTCTATTTTGTAAACTTCCGAGTTATCATATCCGTTATATAATTTAGATTGACAATGCAATATATTCATATCGACCGATCTCTACCTAGGGTTTTGCTGGTAACAAATAGATTGTCTTTTTGGTTTAAGTTATATAATGTATCCACCATCCTGAAAAGGCAACCATCGGCTTGATTGTCTAGATATCATGCTTCTCCTCATAATTAGTGTTGCATCAGTTAAGTTTGATCTACTAAGTCGTGTTCTGAATCATAATCTCTAGCCTGTTTTATAGTTGCTAATAAGGATAGTATCGGAGTTTCAGCCGATCTTACCTGATATAGATGTTTTGCATAGTATTATACTTTATTTAGTGTTTTATATCTGCCTCTTATATTAGGATCTAATCTAATACAAATATATTGAACTTACTATCAATCTGATTGATAATAGTTGAATATAATTGTTGCAAGAGAATATCTTAGTATAAGGTTGTATCGGAGCTATAGCTGATACATGCTTAAATCTGGACTTCGGCTATAACATGGGTATATATAATCATTATTTCATGTTATTTTAGACTTGTGCAATTTATACTGTCTCGGTTCAGTCCGATCTATCCCAATTGCTTATTTTTAAAGTAATATTGATATATTGATTATGTAATACTGATATTTTCAGCTGATGTACCAAGTTTAGGGTTAGCATATCATTGATAAACACCTTACAACCGATTTATGCTTTATTGCATCGGCTAGGTCACATCACGATACGATATCGGCTAGTTGGCCGATTGGCTATCGTCTACTAATAAATTTGCATGTTTCTTCTTGTTGATTGCACGATAAATCAACTGGCACGCCCTCAAACCTAAGAACAAGTTTTTGACCTGCAATAGAGTAAAGCAAATCTCTCAGACCAGTGTGTGTTTTTTGCATCAACAAGCACCGGTGTACACCGCCATGGAGCCCTCCTCGGTGAGTCGCTATTGATGATGAAATTTGGCAAGCATATGAATCGGAAACAGAGTCCAATTCGAAGCGGAATTGAACATATGCGGAATTCTCGGAAACAGAGTGTGCATCGGCTGGAAGACCGTATCAGCTGGAACTGAGTCTGATCTGGATAGCTGATATGGCCGATATTGGTTATGTGAACAATATCAGGTTCAAGGAAGAGTTTGAGATAATTTTGCCAGGCAAGGATAGAGTCCAGAATTGACAAATGTATCTATGAATTAGATTATTTGTAATTTGCTTTTAGATATTTTTTGTAAGAGTCCGCCTAAGGGACTTGTTTGCTAGTTGGATTTGTATTAGGACAATATGAGTCGTGTGCATGTTGGACTATGTTTGTATTTTCGGGTATAAACATAGACTCGAGGTCTTATGAATAAAACAACAACAGTTTAATCAATCTCGATGCATCGCCAACCTTTTTATTCTTCTATTTTCGATGATTTCTTACTTTCGAGTCGAGTTGCATCAGTTTGATCTTCGGCGAAGAGGTAAACTTGTTATGGTGGTTTGCATTATCGGAATTAGTGCTTACATCTTTATGACACTCTAATTATATATTGTGAATCTCCGAGTTATCATATATGTTACATAATTTAGATTGACAATGCTATCTACTTGCATCGGCCGGTCTCTGTTAGGGTTTTGCTGATAACGGTTAGATTGTCTTGTTGGTTTGCATTATATAATGTATCCACCATCCTGAAAAGGCAACCATCGGCTTGATTGTCTAGATATTATGATTCTTTTCATACTTAATGCTGCATCAGTTAAGTTTGATCTATAAAGTCATGTTTAGAATCATGATCTCTAGCATGTTTTATGGTTGTTAATAAGGATAGTATCGGGGTTTCAGCCGATCTTATCTGGTATAGTTGTTTTACATAGTTTCATGCTTTGTTTAATATGCTATATCTGCCCCTTATATCAGGATCTAATTTAATATAAATATATCAGACTTACCACCAATTTGATTGTAGTTAGATATATTTCTTCAAAGAGAATATCCTAGTATAAGGTTGTATCAGAGCTATAGCCGATACATCCTTAAATCTGAACATCGGCTGTGACATGAGTATATATAATCATTATTTCATGTTATTTTTGACTTGCGCAATTTATACTGTCTCGGTTAAGTCCAATATATCCCAATTGCTTGTTTCTAAAGTAATATCCTGATGTTTTCAGCCGATATATCAAATTTAGGGTTAGCTCATCATTGAATATGCCTTACAGTCGATCCATGCCATATTGCATTGGCTAAGTTACATTACAATATGATATCGGCTGCCTGGCCGATTGACTATCGTTTACTAATAAACTTGCATGTTTTATCTTGTTGATTGCAGGATCAAAGCAATTGGCACGCCCTTTGAACCCGAAAGCAAGTTTTGGACCTCCACTGGAGTGGAGTTAAGCAGATCTCCTAGGCTAGTGTGTGTTTTTTGCATCAACACCTTTTGGCACGCCCGGTGGGACATTGTGTCATCATGAAGCCCAATATGACTGAAGTTATGAAAGATAACATCCTACAAATCACGATCGAACAACTAAACGAAGAGCAGAAGGAAGAGATGAAGAAATTGCTGGATCAACTCCAAAGCCAGTACCTTCTTTCGTTTGCGGTGACCAGCCAGGGCACGGTTATCCAGAAAACCAAAGTGGAGTTACCGCCGATCGTGAAAACAGAGCCAAGTACATCTGGAACAAGTGATGACAAGGGCAACGAAGTTAAAGCCGAGTCAAACGATGAAGAACTCCACGCATTACAAGATTGCATTGATTCGGCAGTTCATCATTCTCTCATTAATCAATCCGAAGTACTTGTAAACACTTTAACAAATATGATCAAGATGGTGGTGGATGTCACTATAGCCGAGGAAAAAGAAAAAGGACCCGTATATCTGCCAGGGGACACTTTTCCAGGTTATATAACTATGAAGACTGAAATTGGCGGGAAACACCATTCGTTTCAAACCCAGGCTCCATCGGCTCCCACGTCTAGCGCAAACATCCCGACGATATTGACGAGACAACAGCCGATCACTGGGGGTAGACTTCAACTCAGTTGACGCCAGAACAATTGATGAATATACTTGACAGAAAGCCGCCCATCATCGAGCCAACGTATCGTATTCCTTCGGTTTCACAACAGCCGATTGAAATTACCCAACCGATGGTCCAGCAATATGTCTCAGAACCACCTCCGTATTTCTCGTCTTAGGGCTTAGGTGCCAACCTTAATCAGCAATATCAGCCTCATTCTCCACGAGCCTAGTATCGGCTTGAGGGATCTCCACGACTCCATTCAACGCAATATGGCCAGCATGATCAGCTGCAGCAACAGTATGGCAGAGGAACGTCACAACTGCCGTGGGCCGATATGATTGCCGACATAATGAGGGAACAATTCGGACTCAAGCCTAAGGATAATAGCAGCAAGTATCGGCATCCATATCCAGAGTATTTTGATCGAGTGCCATTATGAAATCGATACAAGGTGCCGGATTTCTCAAAATTCTCAGGACAGGACAATGTGTCAACCTATGAGCATGTCAGCCGTTTCTTAGAACAGTGTGGAGAAGCATCAGCTACAAAGGCCCTCAGAGTTAGATTATTTTCATTATCCTTATCTGGATCGGTGTTCAGATGGTTTTCTTCTCTACCTTTTAATTCCATCAGGAGTTGTGCCGATCTAGAGAAGCAATTTCATAAATACTTTTTCAGTGGCATCCAAGAGATGAAATTGTCAGATCTGACGCCAATTAAGCAAAAAATAGATGAAATAGTGCCAAACTACATTCAAAGATTCAGATATGTAAGGAACAGATGTTATAGCTTGGCCCTAACTGATCCACAATTAGCCGATCTGGCTTTCCAAGGGCTGTTGGCGCTGATCAGTGAGAGATTTTCAGCACAAGACTTTGAAAGTCTTGCACATTTAGCTCAGAAGGTATCAGCCCATGAGTCACGGTTCCAAGAGGCCAGAAAATTTGCCAAGAATGCTAACAATGTTAACAATATCTATAGTTATGATTCTGACTCCGAAGATGACGATCCAGAGGTCAATGCGGATGAATGGGCTAGAAACAAGAAGACAGTAGTATGCCAATAGGTTAAGAATTAGGGGAAGGAAGAAAGATTTGACTTCGACATCAACAAAGCTGATAAAATATTTGATCTTCTTCTCCAAGAAAAGCAGATTCAGTTGCCGACAGGACATGTGATACCATCGGTTGAGGAGTTGAAGAGAAGGAAGTATTGTAAATGGCATAACACAGGATCTCACAGCACCAATGACTGCAAAATCTTCAGACAACAGATTCAATGGGCCATAGAACAAGGAAGGATCAAATTCGATGAAGCTAAAAAGCCGATGAAGATAGATGGTCACCCTTTCCCAGTGAACATGATTCACACTGGAGCCAACAGGAACCAAGCCGATGGAAGTAAATAATCATGCAAGAGGCGTTAAATCGGATAGCATGATCAACAAATTTATGAAGAGGCGCCAAAGGGAAGAGTAGTCATATTATCACGATGATGAAAGTTATTTTAATCCTCATTGGAGCTGTGAATTCTTTAGATTTTGCTGTAATGAAGGGATGAGGTTGCCATCCATTGAAGATTGTCCTGGTTGCAGCGATCCCGATGTGCAATATATTGAGAGACCAAGCAGGCAGAGTAGTGGTATGCGTCGGCCGATTCAGCAAAAGTTGCATGTTCATCAGAGGCTTGGGTCGATCCAGCAAGATCATTTTGAAAATAAGTCGCAAGGAAGAACTGAAACCATGCAACCTCAATGGTGTCCTGCTAGAATCTTCACCAAGAGCCAGAAAAGGCGTGTCCAGAGGATGAGGAACGGGGAGCAATTCCAGGAGGTCAAAGATGAGATCGAACATCGGCTCAGGTGCACAAGAAAAGTTTGGCGCGTGTAGAGCAAGATTGTTTCAGCCGACGAGGTCCAAGCCGATCAGGACAAAAATCTTCAAAATAAGGGAAAAGAGGTCGCATTGTCTTCGATAAATATGGATTTTATGCTACCAGCCGAGTATGCAGTTGAACAAGTTGTGGAGCAAGTAGATGAGCCACAGTCGGCTAAATCGATATTGTCTCCACAGCAAGCCGTCTTTGAGAAACCAGAAGGGACTGACCATCGGCACCTCAACCATTTGTATGTAAAGGGGTTTGTTAATGGGAAGCCGATATCAAAGATGTTGGTCGATGGAGGAGCGGCTGTTACGTTGATGCCATATTCAACTTTCAGATAAATTGGGAAGAATTCGGAAGACTTAATTAAGACCAACATGATTTTGAAAGATTTTGGAGAGAATCCGTCTGAAACCAAGGGAGTTTTAAATGTGGAGTTGACCATTGGCAGCAAGACAATTCCTACTACGTTCTTTGTGATTGATAGGAAGGGTTCCTATAGTCTGTTGCTGGGAAAAGACTGGATTCATGCTAATTGTTGTATTCCTTTGACTATGCATCATAGTTAGATCCAATGGCAAGGAGACCAGATTGAAATCATGCCAGCCGATAGGTTATTCAATGTAGCTAGTGCCGATTTGTCTGTTTGGGAGATGTAAGGAATTAATTGTTTATCTGGAAAAGATTGGCAAGGGAATTATCTAAAAGTTTCTGATTATGATATACAACCAACAGGAGATGGAGAGCCCCAATTGTTACTTTGAGGGCACCGTGGAGGGTTCCAATTTTTATACAAATGATACTGTAGATTATCTTGATGGCAAACTGGGGCAAGGATTTATGTCAGCCGATGAATTAGAAGAAGTGGACATTGGACCAGGTGATAGGCCTAAGCTGACATATATTTGCAAAAGTTTTACAAAGGAATTCAAATGTAAATTAATAGCACTTTTAAAAGATTATAGAGCTTGTTTTGCCTGGGAATACTATGAGATGCTAGGACTTAGCCGATCGATTGTTGAACATCGGCTCCCTATTAAACCTGGCTACCGGCCATACAAGCAACCTCCAAGACGATGTAAAGCTGAGATGTATGATACTATCAGGGCAAAAATTACGAGACTTTATGATGCTAACTTCATTAGGCCATGCCAATATGCTGAGTGGATTTCAAATATAGTACCAATGATCAAGAAAAACGGCAAGCTTAGAGTTTGTATCGATTTTCGAGATTTGAATAAGGCCACTCCTAAAAATGAATACCCAATGTCGATTGCCGATCAATTGGTTGATGCTACATCTGGGCACAAGATTATCAGTTTCATGGATGGTAATGCAGGATATAATCAAATTTTTATGGCTAAGGAAGATATTCACAAGACTGCTTTTCGATGTCCTGGTGCAATCGGCTTGTATGAGTGGGTTGTCATGACTTTTGGATTGAGGAGTACTGGTGCTACATATTAGAGAGCGATGAATTACATATTCCATGATCTTATCGGCTTGTTGGTTCAAATCTATGTTGATGATGTGGTGGTCAAGTCTAAGGAAATTGATGAGCATATAGCCGATTTAAGAAGAGTCCTGGAAAGAGCAAGGAAATATGGATTGAGGATAAATCCAACCAAGTGTGCTTTTGGTGCATCGGCTGGGCAGTTCCTTGGATTGTTGGTACATGAGAGGAGGATTGAGATACCTCAGAGGAGTATCAATGCCATCAAAGAGATAAAACCTCCAGAGGACAACACTAAGTTGCAGTCATTGATCGGCAAAATTAATTTTGTTAGGCGGTTCATATCAAATTTATCTGGTCAAATAGAGCCGTTCACACCATTGTTAAGGTTGAAAGCCGATCAAGAGTTTGTTTGGGGAGAGAAGCAGCAAAAGGCTTTGGATAACATAAAGGAATATTTGAGTACTACTCCAGTTCTCATTCCACCACAAAAAGGGCTTTCTTTTAAATTGTATTTGTCAGCCGATCAGAATTCTATCGGCTTAGTTTTGATCCAAGAGGTTGAGGGTAAGGAGCGAGTCATATTTTATTTAAGTAGATGACTTTTGGATGCAGAAACCAGATATTCACCTGTGAAGAAGTTGTGTTTATGCTTGTATTTCTCTTGCACAAAGTTAAGGCATATTTTACTTTCCAATGAGTGCACTATAGTGTGTAAGGCTGATGTGGTACGATACATGCTATCGGCTCCAGTTTTGAAGGGAAGGATTTTTGCTTTGACCAAGTTTGACCTAAGGTATGAATCGGCTAAGGCAGTAAAAGGGCAGGCAATAGCCGATATTATAGTTGAGTATGTGGATAATTCAATTGATCATGTTGATATTATGCCATGGACGTTGTTTTTCGATGGATCAGTTTGCACTCATGGATGTGGTATCGGCTTAGTGATTATATCGCCTAGGGGGGCAAGTTTTCAATTTGCTTTCACTATCAAACCTTATTGCACTAATAATCAAGCTGAGTATGAGGCTGTTTAAAAAGGGTTGCAGTTGCTGAAGCCAATGCTGTTGAAATGATGGGTGATTCATTATTGGTGATCAGTCAATTATCTGAGGAATATGAGTGCAAGAATGATGTCTTGATGGTTTATAATGAGAAATGTCAAGAGTTGATGAAGACTTTCAGGATAGTTACTTTAAAGCATATTTCTAGAGAGCAAAATGTTGAAGCCAATGATACAGCTCAAGGGGCATCAAGTTACAAGCTGATGTTGAAGGATGTTGAGGTTGAAATTGCATGTCTGCCAGCTGTTGATTGGAGATTTGAGATATTTGACTATTTAAAGAATACTTCTAGATTGGTTTCCAGGAAATTAAGATATAAAGGCTTCAAGTACGTTTTGTTGGACGATACGTTGTATCATCGGACTATTGATGGAGTTTTGTTGAGATGTTTAAGCTTGGATGAAGCAAAGGTTGTCATGTGTGAGGTCCATGAAGGAATATATAGTACTCATCAATCGGCTCACAAGATGAAGTGGCTGATTAGGAGAGTGGGGTATTTTTGGCCGACAATGCTGGAGGATTGCTTTCGATATTATAAAGGATGTCAAGATTGTAAGAAATTCGGAGCTATTCAAATAGCACCAGCATCGGCTATGAATCCAATTACCAAGCCATGGCCGTTTATAGGTTGGGGTATTGATATGATCGGCCAGATCAATCTGCCATTAAGTAAAGGTCATAAGTTCATATTGGTTGCTACTGATTATTTTACTAAGTGGGTTGAGGCTATTACTTTGAAGAAAGTTGATGCCAAAGATGTAATAGAATTTGTCAAAAAACATATCATTTACAGATTTGGTTTGCCTTAGACGATAACAACTGGTCAAGGGTCTATTTTTGTGTCCGATGAGTTTGTTCAGTTCGCTGATAGCATGGGAATCAAGTTGTTGAATTCTTCACCATATTATGCACAAGCTAATGGGCAGGCTGAAGCATCTAACACGAGTTTGATCAAGTTGGTTAAAAGGAAGATTGCTGAATATCCTAAGAAGTGGCATACCATATTAGCTGAGTCATTGTGGTCCTATCGGATGGCTTGTCATGGTGCTATACAAGTTCCACTATATCAGTTAGTTTATGGACATGAAGCTGTGTTACCATGGGAAACCAACATTGGCTCCAGAAGGATTTCTTTGCATGATGAGTTGACAACCGATGATTATCATAACTTGATGGTTGATGAGTCAGAAGAAGTGGTTCAATCTAGGTTGCGTGCCCTTGAAAAAGTCAGAAAGGATAGAGGGTTGCTTGGCATTATAATAAAAAGGTTGTGCCAAAGTCTTTTGTGGAAGATTAACTTCTGTGGAAGTTGGTGTTGCCGATAGGAGCATGAGACAGCAAATTTGGGAAGTGGTCACCGAACTGGGAAGAACCATTTCGGATTCACAAGTGTGTTTCTAAAGGAACTTATTTGTTGAAAGGACTTGATGGGGAAGTTTTTGGACGAGCTCTCAATGAAAAATATTTAAAGAAGTATTATCCAAGTGTTTGGATTGGTTCATGATCGGCTATGTTGTGCCGATATATGGTTGCCAACCGATGTTGTTACATCGCCTTTAGATGGCCGATATTTTTATCGCCCTTGGACATATAAGTTTGTAGCATTGTGTTCCCTACTATAAACTTGGTGGGCATGAGAGGATAAAAATTAGGGATATTTGAGAAAAAATTAAAATCTACAGAGATATCGACAAGTTTGTGTTGACTCGATGGCCGACATCAGCATGTACTTTAGTTTGAGTTGGCCCGATGGCCGATAGCAATATATTACAGCAAAAATGTTATTGTTTGAGAAGAGTGTTAAATCTATTACATCAACCCAAGAAGTTTTGGATCGCCAAGATCGCACGCAGGCAAATTTGCTCTACCTCATCTATAATCTTAGCATCAGTTGCATCAGTTCCTGGGACAGGTTTGAGTGACTTTTTAAGAGAAGCTAGATGCTTGATTGAAGATTTGAGTATGGATTTTTGTTTTTCAATAGCTTGAGGGAGATCAACCAATTTCTTTTGTCTCAGAAATCTTGACTCGGCATTGACGAAGTTGAACTAAAAGATCAGACTCTTTCTTTTTAAGTCTATCTAGCTCTTGCTGAGTTGATTCTAGGCCGGCTGATAGTTCATCCAGTTTGGATTTTTCTTCATTGACTTTTTGACGGCTAGTTTGGATGGTTGCTTCAAGAGCTTTGTATTCTAGCCGATCAGCCAATCTCCGTTTTGCTCTCTCAAGTTTAAATTGATGTTGTTCTAGGAAGATTGCTGGAGAGATAGCATCAATCAAGTCCTCTGGAAGTTGGTCTTGGATTTCTTGGAATCTTGATCTGATTGAGCCGCAGTTCGTGACCAGGGTATCCAGTGAAGCATTGAGCCGATCAGCAATGTCGGCTAGTTTTGTCTTTAGATCATCAGCTATTGGAGATTTGGTTTTGCTGGATGTGTCTTCTTCTTCATCCAGAAACTGCCTTATGTCAAAAGAGAACATATCAGCTAAAGCCTGCAGAAAAGGAATTGATTTGTAAATAGAAGTTTCTTAGAATAACCGATATAAAGAATGAGTGGCTATGATCTTACAGGGACTGGAGAAGTTGAGGTTATAGCATATGTTTCTTCTACATGATGGATTCCTGCAGCCGATGGCGTATGTTCACTAGAAGCCGGTTGATGAGGAGGTGATATGGCTCGAGAAGGCTGAAAAAATTTTGTCAGATATTAAAAAGTGACGGATGAATTTGGTAAGAGAAAGGTTGAAAGATCCCGTACCTGAGTTTTGCATAGCCGACGTCTGGGAGGACTTGGAGTTTTAGCCGGGCTAGTTGGATTGGCTTGAGGAGTGTCAGCTCGGGAGTCTGGGCTAGAATTATGGCCAGTTTCGCTAACTTGTGCAGCACCCTCGTCAATTTCTTCCTCTATTATGGCTTCCTCAAGATATTCTTCCACGGCAGGATGAATGGGAGTATCATCGGCTGAGGATTTTTGTTTCTCGGAAGGCATCTTTTTCTTAGGGACGGTAGGCTTGACAGCAGCTTTCTTCGTTCTTTTGCGTTGGCTAGTAGTTGCAATCGGCTGTCTGATCTGGCCTTGAAGCAAGTCCTTGATTGCTGGGGTGTTGAAGCCGATAGAGGAAGGGGCTAAGTCTTTGCCTAATGATATTTTTGCTGGTGCATAAAGGATGTCTTTGCCACTTTTGCTCTTGGTTGGAGGAGGGGAGTTGCCTGCCTAAAAAATATGTATGGAAGATGTCAGAGAATAATGATTGTGATCGGAAATAAAGGCAAGTGCAAGTGATGTTTGAGTTTACCTAAGGACTGATGGAGGGATCCATGGTTGTTAAGTAGAAATCAGCTGACAGGGATAAGAAGAGATGAGTTTTCCACTCACCGCACCATTTATCAAAAAGTTAGCTTTGTTCTCTGATCAAGGAAATTTGTCTGATGGAACCCAAAGGAGGATTTTCAAGATTCAGAATTCTATCCATGATTAAGGACGATGGAACAATGCCTCTTGTTTGGATTTTGTCTGTGAAGTACAAGCCGATGGGTAATTTCCCATACCAAGCTACCTGGCTGCAATCATTGGATGATAGAATTCATAAGATTATTTAATATATCTGCCTTGTGAGACACCAGTTGGGAGTATGCAGGGAGAAATAGCCGATATGAAAATTTCTCTTATCCTTGGGAAATCCTCATTGTTCAAATTATCTAGTCTGAGATTTGTTGGCAATTCATAGTTGATATAGTCTTCATATGGGAACTAGACTCGAGACTCATGAGGAAACCCATTGTAAAATTGGCTGAACCATTCACAGAACAGCTCAGCCGATGTCCTTGATCCAGGATAAGATGATGCTGCTTCTCTAAAAGATAGACATCGGCTTGTTGTTGTTTCATCATTGGCATCGGCCAGAGAAGGAAATGATAGATCATCTAATGGAGTTCTGTTAGCAACTTTGATGGTATACAAGTTGAGCCATATATGAACAAACCACCAAGGGCCTCTATAGTTAGCCGATGTGTCCATGAGGAGTTTGGCCGATGTCTGGCTCAGAGTTTGGTATACTGCACCCAGGAGATATTTGCCTAGTGGGATTGATTTCTTGGATACTAGGGTTTCTGCCAAATGTTGCCAGTTTGTTGTAGGGCCACAGGTGGAACCACAGAACAAAAATTTATCCATCCACATCATCAGGAAAGCAACATGTTCTCTAGGGGTGACTGATCCTGTGCACATGTTGTCGGCTATGAAACCTGACCAGCCTCCAATATTCTTAGTCTGAAACTTGTGATCACATTTTCTCTTTAGACTAATAGGGTTGGCCGATGAGGTGATATCTAAGCCTGTCAGCATCTGGATGTCTAATAGAGTGGGAGTCATCGGTCCATGGCTGAACTAAAATGCATTAAGTGTATCGGACAAAAAATAGGATGCAGCCGACAGCATGGGTTCATCTTTCTTGGTATCGGCTAAAGAAAGGGAAAGGCATTGAGAAATACCTATTTCATCCAATGAGTTTGCTTACTTGCAGCCATCCGTTTGTACCATGCTTTCCATCCATGTAGTGCAGACG
Organism: Oryza punctata; assembly: GCA_000573905.2. Classification (NCBI taxonomy): domain Eukaryota; kingdom Viridiplantae; phylum Streptophyta; class Magnoliopsida; order Poales; family Poaceae; genus Oryza; species Oryza punctata. The sequence continues at coordinate 15,054,963 of CM002497.2, forward strand.
GCCAAGACCTCAAGATGTTTGGCTAGTGACTAGGACTAGGCTTGGATTCTCTGAATGGGATGCGGTTGGTCTCGGTGTTGATGAACGAGATGGGGTCTTCATCGCCCATCGGCCCAAGGAATAGTGGGATGGCTCTTTCTCAATCGGGATAGCAATCTGATTTCTCAAGTGCTGAAAAGAAAAAGAGAAGAAAGGAAGAAGAAGGAATTAAATCAGTTGAGATTGGTTGAGATTTGTGGATTTGATAAGAAGGTGGTGGATGATATGAACAAAATTAGGGGTTATAAAGGAATACCTGGGGGACGTTTGTGGAGGTTGCCATTGGAAGAGGAAAACTTGTTGTTGCTGCGGGAGATGGTGATCGCCGATGTGGTCGCCAGAGGGGTCGAGAACGATCACCTGAGTTAGTGGAGATGGTTGGTGGCTTAAGCGGTGAAAACGGAGTTAATGCCGTGAAAACTCCGGAAAAGCGGTTGCTATTTATGAAAGTAGGTGCGTAACGGTCACAGGGGTAACCTTATTTTTTTGCGGGGTTGAAGAGATAATTCCGTTGCATTTTATAGTACTTCGGAATTGCGGGCATGTGTTGACGATGAAATTTTGCTAGCATATGAATCGGAAACGAAGTCCAATTCGAGATGGAAGTGAAGATATTCGGAATTCTCGAAAAAAGAGTGCGCATCGGCTGGAAGACCGTATCACCTGGAACATTGCATGCATCATCAATATCGGGTTTGAAGAAGAGTTCGAGACGATGTTACCAGACAAGGATAGAGTCCAGAATTGGCAAATGTATCTATTAATTAGGATTATCTGTAATTTCCTTATAGATATTTTCGGTAAGAGTCCGCCTAAGGGACTTGTTTGCTAGTTGTATTTGTACTAGGACAATATGAGTCGTGTCCATCTTAGACAATGTTTGTATTTTTTGGTATAAATATAGACCCGAGGTCTTATGAATAAAACAACAATTGTTCAATCAATCTTGGCGCATCATCAACCTTTTGTTCTTTTACTTTCGACGAGTTCTTGCTTTCAAGTCGAGCTGCATCAGTTTGATCTTCGGCGAAAAGGTAGGTCTTGTTATGGCGGTTTGGATTATTAGAATTAGTACTTACATCTTTATGGCACTCCAATTTTATCTTGTGAATCTCCGAGTTATCATATACGTTATATAATTTAGATTGACAATGCTGTCTATTCGTATCGACCGATCTCTCTTTAGGGTTTTGTTGATAACAGCTAGACTATCTTGTTGGTTTGAATTATATAATGTATCCATCATCCCGAAAAGGCAACCATCGGCTTGATTGTCTAGATATTATGCTTCTTTTCATACTTAATGCTGCATCAGTTAAGTTTGATCTAGTAAGCCGTGTTTAGAATCATGATCTTTAGCCTGCTTTATGGTTGTTAATAGGGATAGTATCGGGGTTTTAGCCGATCTTATCTGGTATAGATGTTTTACATAGTTTTATGCTTTGTTTAATATGCCATATCTGCCCCTTATATCAGGATCTAATCTAGTATAAATATATTTAAGTCACTAACAATTTGATTGATAGTAGTTGAATATATTTGCTGCTAGATAATATACTAGTATAAGGTTGTATCGGAGCTATAGCCGATACATGCTTAAATCTTGACATCGGCTATGACATGAGTACATAAAATTGTTGTTTCATGTTATTTTAGACTTGGGTAATTTATACTGTCTCGGTTAAGTCCGATCTATCCTAGTTGCTTGATTCTAAAGTAATATTGATATATAGATTATATGACACTGATATTTTCAGCCGATGTATCAAATTTAGGATTAGCTTATCATTGAATATACCTTACAGCCGACTCATGCTATATTGCATCGGCTAGATTACATCACGATACGATATCGGCTGCATGGCTGATTGACTATCATTTACTAATAAACTTGCATGTTCTATCTTGTTGATTGTAGGATCAAATCAACTGGCACGCCCTTTGAACCCGAAAGCAAGTTTTGGACCTGCACTAGCGTAAAGCAAATCTCTCAGGCCAGTGTGTGTTTTTTGCATCAACACTAGGTTATATCACGATATGATATCGGCTACCTGGCCGATCGATTATCGTTTACTAATAAAACTTTCATATTTTATCTTGTTGATTGTAGGATCAAATCAATTGGCACATCTATTGAACCCGAGAGCAAGTTTTGGACCTGCACTAGAGTAAAGCAAATCTCTTAGGCTAGTGTGTGTCTTTCGCATCAACACGCTTTGGCACGCTCGGTGGGACTTTTGTGTCATCATGACGCCCAACATAACTGAAGTCACGGAAGATAACGTCCTACCAATCACGATTGAACAACTGAACAAAGAACAGAAGAAAGAGATGAGGAGATTGCTGGATCAACTCCAAAGCCAATACATTCATTCGTTCGGGGTGACACGTCAAGGCCTGGTTATCCAGAAAACCAAAGTAGAGTTACCGCTGATCGTGAAAAAGGATCCAAGTACATATGGAACAAGTGATGATAAGGGCAAAGAGATCAAAGCCGAATCAAACGACGAGAAACTACACACACTACAAGATAGCATCGATTCGGCGGTCCATCACGCCCTCATTAACCAATCCGGAGTACTCGTAAATACTTTAGCAAATATGATCAAGATGGTGGTGGATGGCACTATAGCCGAGGAAAAAGCAAAAGGACCCATATATCTGCCAGGGACGCTTTTCAAGGTTACAGGACTGTGAAGACAGAAATTGGTGGGAAACATCACTCGTTTCAAACCCACGCTCCATCGGCTCCCACGTCCAGCACAAACATCCCAACGATATTGACGAGACAACAGTTCATCAATGGGGGGCATACTTCAACTCAGTTGACGACAGAACAATTGATGAACATACTTAACGCAAAGCCGCCCATCGTTGAGCCAACATATCATATTCCTTCGGTTCCACAACAGCCGATTGGAATTACCCAGCCGATAGGCTAGCCTTATATCTCAGAGATACCTCCGTATGTCTCATCTCAGGCTTAGGGGCCAACCTTAGTCAGCAATATCAGCCTCATTCTCCACGAGCTCAGTATCGGTCTGAGGGATCTCCATGGCTCCAATACCCAACGCAGAACGTATGGTCAGTACGATCAGCTACAGCAACAGTATGGCGGAGGAGCATCACAACAACCATGGGCCGATATGATTGCCGACGTAATGAGGGAACATTTTGGGCTTAAGCCTAAGGATAATGGCAACATGTATCGTTATCCATATCCAGAGTATTTTGATCGAGTACCATTGCCAAGTCGATACAAGGTGCCAGATTTTTCAAAATTCTCAGGACAGGACAATGTATCAACCTATGAGCATGTCAGCCGTTTCTTGGCGCAATGTGGAGAGGCATCGGCTACAGAAGCTTTAAGAGTTAGATTATTCCCATTATCACTATAGGGATCGGCATTCACATGGTTTTTCTTCCCTACCTTATAATTCCATCAGGAGCTGGGCCAATCTAGAAAAATAATTCCATAAATACTTTTTTAGTGGCGTCAAAGAGATGAAGTTGTCGGATATTACGTCAATTAAGCAAAAACTGGATGAAACAGTGCCAGACAACATTCAGAGATTCAGAGAAGAAAGGAACAGATGTTATAGCTTGGCGCTGACTAATTCACAACTAGCCAATCTGGCTTTACAGGGCCTGTTGGGCCGATAAGGGAGAGATTTTCAGCTCAAGACTTTGAAAGTCTAGCACACCTAGCTCAGAAGGTATCGACCCTTGAGACACGGTTCAGGAGGGCTAGAAAGTTTTCTAAGAAAGCCAATAATGTTAATAATATCTATAGTTATGACTCTGACTCCGAAGATGAAGATGCAGAAGTCAACGCTCCCGAGTGGGCTAGAAACAAGAAGACAATGGTGTGCCATTGGGTAAAAAATTCGGAGAAGGAAGAAAGGTTTGACTTCGACATCACCAAAGCTGACAAGATATTCGATCTTTTTCTCCGAGAAAAGCAGATTCAGCTGCCGATAGGACACGTGATACCATCGGCTGAGGAGTTGAAGAGAAGAAAGTATTGTAAATGGCATAACACAGGATCACACAACATCAATGATTGCAAGATCTTCAGACAACAGATTCAGTCCGCCATAGAGTAAGGAAGGATAAAGTTTGAAGAAGCTAAAAAGCCAATGAAGATAGATGGCCACCCTTTCCTAATGAACATGGTTCATACTAGAGCCGATAGGAATCAAGTCTATAGAAGTAAATACCATGCAAGAGGCGTCAAATCAGCTAGTGTGATCAACAAATATCAGAAAAGGTGCCAGAGGGAAGAGGAGTCGCATCATCACGATGATGGAAGTTATTTTGATCCCCATTGGAGTTGTGATTTTTTTAGATTTTGCCGAATGAATGAATGAGGTTACCATCTGTTGAAGATTGTCCTGGTTGCAGCGATCCTGATGTGCAATATGTTGAGAGACCAAGCCGATAGAGTAGGAGAACGCATCGGCCGATTTAGCAAAGGTTGTCGGTTCACCAAAGGCTTGGGCCGATCTAAGAAGACCATTTGTCAAACAGGTTGCAAGAAGGAAATGAGACCATGCAACCTCAATGGTGTCCTGCTAGAATTTTCACCAAGAGTCAGAAAAGACGTGTACAGAGGATGAGGAATAGGGAGCAGTTCCAGGAGGTTGAAGATGAGATCAAACATCGGCTGAAGCATACAAGAAAAGTTTGGTGCATGATGAGTAAGATCGTTCCCGCCGATGAGATTCAAGCCGATCAAAGCAAAAGTGTCCAGAACAAGGGAAAAGAAATCGCATCACCTTCAATAAATATGGTTTTTATGCTGCCGGCTGAGTATGACGTTGAACAAGTTATGGAACAAGCAGAGTAACCACAATCGGCCAAATTGATATTGTCTCCCCAGCAAGTCGTCTTCAAGAAACTAGAAGGAACTTACTATTGGCACCTCAAGCCTTTGTTTGTCAAGGGGTTTGTTAACTGGAAGACGATGTAAAAAATGTTGGTTGATGAAGGAGCGGCTGTCAATTTGATGTCATACTCAACTTTCAGAAAGCTTGGGAAGAATGTAGAAGACTTAATTAAGACCAACATGATTTTAAAAGATTTTGGAGGGAATCCTTTCGAAACCAAGGGAGTTTTCAATGTGGAGTTGACCATCGGCAGCAAGACGATTCCTACTACATTCTTTGTTATTGATGGGAAGGGTTCCTACAGTATGTTGCTGGGAAGAGATTGGATTCATGCTAATTGTTGTATTCCTTCGACTATGCATCAAAAATTGATCCAATGGCAAGGTCAGTTAATGTAGCTAGTGCCGATTTGTCTGTTTGGGAGATGGAAGGAATTGATTGTTTGTCTACAAAAGTTTGGCAAGGGGATTATCTAAGAGTTTCTGATTATGATATACAAACAACAAGAGATGGAGAGCCCCAATTATTACTTTGAGGGCGCCGAGGAGGGTTCTAATTTTTACACAAAGTATACTATAGATGATCTCAATGGAAAGTTAGGGCAAGGATTCATGTCGGACGATGAATTAGAAGAAGTGGACATTGGACCAGGTGATAGACCTAGGCCGACATATATTAGTAAAGGTTTGACAAAGGAATTTAAATATAAATTAATAGCACTTTTAAAAGATTATAGAGATTGTTTTGCCTGGGAATACTATGAGATGCCAGGACTCAGCCGATCGACTGTTGAACATCGGCTTCCTATCAAACCTGGCTATCGGCCATACAAGCAACCCCCAAGGCGTTGTAAAGCTGAGTTGTATGATGCTATCAAGGCCGAAATTAAAAGACTCTATCATGCCAATTTCATCAGGCCATGCCAATATGTTGAGTGGATTTCAAATATAGTACCAGTAATCAAGAAGAACGACAAGCTTAGAGTTTGTATCGATTTTCGAGATTTTAATAAGGTCACTCCTAAAAATGAATACCCAATGCCGATTGCCGATCAATTGGTTGATACAACATCTGAGCACAGATTATTAGTTTCATGGATGGTAATGCAGGATATGATCAAATCTTTATGGCTGAGGAAGACATTCACAGTACTGTTTTTCGATGTCCTGGTGCAATCGGCTTGTATGAGTGGTTGTTATGACTTTTCGATTGAGGAGTGCTGGTGCTACGTATCAGAGAGCGATGAATTATATATTTCATGATCTTATCAGCTTGTTGGTTGAGATCTAAATTGATGATGTGGTGGTCATGTCTAAGGAAATTGATGAGCATATAGCTGATTTGGGCAAAGTTTTGGAGAGAGCAAGGAAATATGGATTAAGGATGAATCCAACTATGTGTGCTTTTGTTGTATCAGCTGGACAGTTCCTTGGATTTTTAGTACAGAGAGTGATTGAGATACCTCAGAGCAGTATCAATGCTATTAAAGAGATAAAACCTCCGGAAGACAAGACTAAGTTGTAGTCATTGGTCGGTAAATTTAATTTTGTTAGACGACTTATATCAAATTTATCTGGTCGAATAGAGACGTTTACACCATTGTTGAGGTTGAAAGCCGATCATGAGTTTGTTTGGGGAGAAAAGCAACAAAAGGCTTTGGATGACATAAAGGAGTATTTGAGTACTCCTCCAGTTCTCATTGCACCACAAAAAGGGATCCTTTTAAGTTGTATTTATCAGCCGATCAGAACGGCTCTGTCCTGATCGAAGAGGTTGAGGGTAAGGAGCGAGTCATATTTTATTTAAGTAGAAGACTTTTGGATGTAGAGACCACATATTCATCTGTGGAGAAGTTGTGCTTATGTTTATATTTTTCTTGTACAAAGATAAGGCATTATTTGCTTTCCAATGAATGCACTATAGTGTGTAAGGCCGATGTGGTACGATATATGTTATCGGCTCCAGTCTTAAATGGAAGGATTAGGAAGTGGATTTTTGCTTTGACAAAATTTGGTATGAATCGGCTAAGACAATAAAAGGGCAGGCGATAGCCAATTTTATAGTTGAACACAGGAATGATTCAATTGATCATGTTGATATTATGCCATGGACTTTATTTTTCGATGGATTAGTTTGTACTCATGGATGTGGTATCGGTTTAGTAATTATATCGCCTAGGGGGGCAAGTTTTCAATTTGCTTTCACTATCAGACCTTATTCTACTAACAATCAGGTTGAGTACGAGGCTGTTTTAAAGGGGCTGCAATTACTAAAAGAGGTTGAAGCCGATGCTGTTGAAATCATAGGTGATTCATTGTTAGTGGTCAGTTAATTATCTGGGGAATATAAATGTAAAAATGATGTCTTGATGATTTACAATGAGAAGTGTCAAGAGTTAATGAAGATTTTCAGGATGGTTACTTTAAAGCATATTCCTAGAGAACAAAATGTTGAAGCCAATGATCTAGCTCATGGGGCATCAGGTTACAAGCCGATGTTGCAGGATGTTGAGGTTGAAGTTGCATGTTTGCCTACTGATGATTGGAGGTTTGAGATACTTGAATATTTAAAAAATCCTTCTAGTTCAGTTTCCAGAAAGTTAAGGTATAATGCTTTCAAATATATTTTGTTGGACGATACATTGTACCATCGGATTATTGATGGAGTTTTGTTGAGATCTTTAAGCCTGGATGAAGCAAAGGTTATCATGTGTGAGGTGCATGAAGAAATATGTGGGACTCATCAATCGGCTCATAAGATGAAGTGGCTGATTAGAAGAGTAGAATATTTTTGGTCGACAATGCTGGAAGATTGCTTTCGATATTATAAAGGATGTCAGGACTGTCAGAAATTTCGAGCTATTCAGAGAGCACCAGTATCGGCTATGAGTAAAATTCTCAAGCCATGGCCGTTCAGAGGTTGTGGTATTGATATGATCGGCCAGAACAATCCACCATCAAGTAAAGGTCACAAGTTCATATTGGTCGCTACTGATTATTTTACCAAGTGGGTTGAAGCTATTTCTCTTAAGAAATTTGGTACCGAATATGCGGTAGAATTTGTCAAAGAACATATTATATATTGATTTGGTTTGCCTCAGACAATAACAACTGATCAAGGGTCTATTTTTGTATCTAATGAGTTTGTTCAGTTTGCCGATAGCATGGGAATCAAGTTGTTGAATTCTTCACCTTATTATGCACAAGCTAATGGGTAGGCAGAGGCATCTAATAAAAGCTTGATCAAGTTGGTTAAAAGGAAGATTGTTGAATATCCCAAGAAGTGGCACAATATATGGCTGAAGCATTGTGGTCCTATCAGATGGCTTATTATGGTGCTATTCAAGTTCCACCATATCAGTTAGTTTATGGACATGAAGCTATGTTACCATGGAAAACAAACATCGGCTCTAGAAGGATTTCTTTGGAAGATGAGTTGGCAGCCGATGATTATCATAATTTGATGGTTGATGAGTCAGAAGAGTTGGTTCAATCTAGATTATGTGCCCTCGAGAAAGTTAGAAGGGATAAAGAGAGGGTTGCTAGGCATTATAATAAGAGGGTTGTGCCAAAGTCTTTTGAGGAAGATGAACTTGTGTGGAAATTGGTGTTGCCGATAGGAGCACGAGATAGCATGTTTAGGAAGTGGTCACCGAATTGGGAAGGACCTTTTCGGATTCTTAAGTGTGCTTCTAAAGGAGCTTATATGTTGAAAGGACTTGATGGAGAAGTTTTTGGACGAGCTCTCAATGGAAAATATTTAAAGAAGTATTATCCAAGTGTTTGGATTGGTTCATAATCGGCTACGTTATGCCGATACATGGTTGATAGCCGATGTTGTTTACATCACCTTTAGATGGCCGCTATTTTTATCGCCCTTAGACTATATATATAAGTTTGCAGCATTGTGTTCACTACTACAAACTTGGGGGCCATGGGAAGATAAAGTTGGGATTTTTTGAGCAAAATTTTATAGATATATTGACAAGTTCATATCGGCTCAATGGCCGATAGAGATATAGTTACATAGAAGCAAAAGCTTACAGGCATTTGATGTTGTTAAGTGTTCATTACATCATGATAGATATTTTTGAATGGCCGATATTGCATTTTGCCTAATCTATTCTATTTCATCTATCGCATGAGCATCGGTTGCATTTGTTCCGGGGATTGGCTTGAGAAATTTGCTCAAGGAAGATAGATGTTTGAGAGAGTTCTTCAATTTTCTTTTCTGGACTTCAATGGCTTTAGGCAGATCGGCTAGCTTTTGTTCTTTAGATGCTATCTCAGTTCTACATTCATCAAGCTTTGCTAGCAGATCGGCTTCTTTTTTCTTCAGTCTATCAATGTTTTGCTGTGTTGAGTTTCGGCCAGCCTCCAATTCATATAACTTAGTCTTCTCATCGTTGACTTGTTGTCGGCTGGTTTGTATGGTAGCTTCGAGAGATGAGCGCTCCAGCCGATCAGCAATTATTTGTCTAGCTCTCTCAAGTTTGAAGCGATGTTGCTCGAGGAAAACAGCTGGAGAGACCATGTCAACGGGTTCATCAGGGACTTGATGTTGAATTTCTTGGAATCCTGCCCTGATCGATCCACAATCTATGTTGTCGAAATGACAACTGCATACGTCGAAGGACGTGGTTACTCAAGAATTGTTGGGAAAGTAGAGTGTGTTAAATTCAGGATTTTCTTGGGATCCCCCCTTTACATGGCCCTAGGGGGCTATTTATAATCCTATTACAGATCCCCTATTAGGGTTTAGGTCTTTTACAGATCCCACCTGGCGGCTGCTGGCCCATCGGCCCACGGGCCGGAGCGGTTGGGCCGGCCCCATGGGCCTTCCTGGATGGGGCCCGATATGGCGAAGTCACCCTCCTTCGGCGTACCCCCTTCGCCATGTAGCCTTCCCAGAGCACGATTAGACTTGCAGGGACCCGGCGCGACTCTTCGCCTCGCGGTCTTCACCCCGGTGGGTCTTAGGCACCTCGAGTCCGAATCCTCGCTGCTTGCTTGGTTTCGGCAGGTCTGGTCGAAAGGTCTCATGACATACGGCCAACAATCTACAACCAATGCGTCTAAAGAAGCATTGAGCCGATCGGCAATATCGGCTAGCTTGTTCCTTAAGTCTTTAGATTTAGGAGACGTGGCCTTGCTCGTTGTATCTTCTTCTTCCTCATCCAGAAATTGCTTGATATCGAAAGAAAACATATCGGCTAAGAGCTGAAGATAAGGAAATATTGTTAAGTAACAGTCTTAGTTGAGCCGATATATGAGAATTGGATGTGTGCTTACAGGAATTTGGGGAGCTGAAGTTGCAACAATTATTTCCTCGTCATGATGGCTTGCTGCAGCCAATGGGGTTTGTTCGCTTGAGGGCTGCCGAGGAGGTGAAAGCTGTGGAGGCTGAAATAATAACAAGTGTTATTCAGTATCGGCTGAAAACAAAATTAGAATTGAGATGGGTGAAAGTTATCGATGCTGGTGGTGGGGTTGGTTTTCTCCTGATAGCAACTTGTTTCTTCTTTGGCTGAAAGGAGTAATTGAGTTAAGAAGTGTAAGATATAAAGAAGGATGGAGGTATTATAATGTTTATACCTGTGCTTTTCGAGGGTGACGTTTTGGAGGGCTTGGAGTTTTGATATAGTTTGAATGAACAGCTGGTGGAGTATGAGCTTTAGGCATTGTAGCTTCGGCTGTTTCGCTAATCTGGGCAGCTGCTTCATTAATAGCTTCTTCCGTTTCAATCTCCTTCATATATTCTTCTACTTCTTGGTCCAAAGGGAGATCTTCATCGGCTGATTTCTTTTGTTTGGATTTTTGAGTGATGGATGGCTTGATGGCAGCTTGTTTTGTTCTTTTTCGTTTGTCACCAGCTTGTATCGGCTCTCTAAATTGACCCTGGAGTAGGGTAGCCACCTTGGGAGCATTGAAGCTGATGGCAGAAGGAGCTGGGCCACAGCTGTTAGGGAGTTTTGCAGCAGCATATTCTATTGGCTTGCCACTTCGGCTGATAAGAGGGGGAGGTGACTGAGATGTTTGCAAAAGTAAAATGAGAAGTGGTAAATATCAAGAGATTGTTAAAGCAAGATGAAGATTGTGAGAGGAAATAACTTACTTGGGGAGCCAGGTCTGGTAATATTCTGATGAGATATGTTTGAGCCGATAGATGGAATATGTGGGTTTTCTGTTCAGACCACCATCTATTAAAATGGATGCTTCTCATCAAGATGATGTTGAATCTATCGATGCTGCCAAGGTGAGGAGCAGGTATGTTTAGGAGTTTGTCCATCATCAAAGCCGATACAATTTCTCCTCTGGTCTGGATTTTATCAGAATAGTACAAGCCGATGGGAAGTTGTCCCATACCAAGCTATCTAGCTGCTACCATCGGATGGTAGAATTCATATGATGGTTGTATGTTCCTACCTTGAGATATGCCAGTAGGGAGGATGCAGGGGGAATTGCTGCACTCAAGACTTCTCTTGGTTTTTCAAATCTTTCATCATTGATCTCATCAAGTCTGAAATCGGCTGGTAGCTCATATTGGGGAAAAGGTTCATAAGCAAACCAGATTCTGCTATTTCTTGGAAATCCACCATAGAAATTTCCGAACCAGTTCTAAAAGTGTTCAGCCAATGGACCTGAACCTACATAACTAGTGGCTGCCTCTCCAAAGGATGTGCATCTGCGTGTTAAGCTAGAATCATCATCACTGTCTGGATCGGTTAAGGAGGGGAATTCGGCTTCGTGGAGTGCTGGTCTTAATGATACTTTTAAAGTATGCAGGATGAGCCAAAGTTGTACAAACCACCAAGGGCCACCTGTGCTGACACTTGAATCCATGATGAGTTTAGCCGATGATTGACTCAAAGTTTGATATACTGCACCTAGTAAATATTTGCCCAGAGGGAATTGTTTCTTTGACACTATGGCTTCGGCTAGATGTTGCCAATTGGCTGTTGGACCACAGGTAGAGCAACAGAAAAGGAATTTATCTAGCCACATAAGGAGGAAAGCCGTCTGTTCCCTAGCCGATACTGGGCCTATATCTATATTATCTGCAATAAAGCCTGACCACCCTCCAATGTTCTTGGTTTTGAATCTATGAGTGCACTTGGTCTTTAAACTAATAGGATTGGCCGATGTAGTGATGTCCAGATCAGTAATCATTATGATGTCAAGCAAGGTGGGAGTCATCGGCCCATGGTTGAACATGAAAGTATTTACAGTGTCAGACCAGAAATATGCAGCAGATGATAGCATCGGCTCATCTTTTTTCATATTAGCTATAGACAGAGATAGACAATAGGCTATTCCCATCTCGTCCCAGTGATCTTGTTTTCTTGCGGCAATCCTTTTGTACCAGTTAGTCCATCCATCTACTTGGGCTGGGTTTGTTTGTCTAAAAGGGATCCTTTCTGTCTCTGCGTTGATTATGGAGGTTGGATCTATATCGCCTATTGGACCCAGGAAGAAGTTACTGGGATCTTTCAGACTTGGGATGGCTATTTGGTGGACCAGATGCTACAGATTGAAAAAGAGAGATTGAGAATAGAAAAATAAGCAAGAAAGCACGAAACGAGTTTTGAGCCAATAGAACTTACCTCGGGGAATTCCTTGGCTGGGGTGCTTGATGGGCTTGATGAAGATGCCACTGGCTTGCGGGGGATCATCATCGGGCGTAAGGTTCATCGATTTGGTCACCGGAGTGGTCGAGAGCAATCGCCGGAGTTAGCGGAGGTAGTTGGTGGCTTAAGTGGTGAAAATGGAGTTAACGCCGTGAAAATTCCGGAAAAGTAGTTGCTATTTATGAAAGTAGGTGCGTAACGGTCAACGGGGGTAACCCTAGATTTTTTGCGGGATCGATGAGATAATTCCGTTGCATTATATAATATTTCGGAATTGGGGGGCATGTGTTGATGATGAAATTTGGCAAGCACGTGAATCGGAAACGAAGTCCAATTCTGAAGATGATTTGGAGATATGCGGGATTCTTGGAAACAAAGTGTGCATCGGCTGGAAACCGAGTCTGATGTGGATAACCGATGTAGCCGATATTGGATGCATGATCAATATCGGGTTCCAGGAAGAGTTTGAGAAAGTGTTGCTGGCACGGATGGAGTCCAAAATTGGCAAATGTACCCATTAATTAGGATTATCAGTAATTTCCTTATAGATATTTTTGGTAAGAGTCCGCCTAAGGGACTTGTTTGCTAGTTGAATTTGTATTTGGATAATGTGAATCGGGTCCATAATGGACAAGTTTGTACTTTCGGGTATAAATATAAACCTGAGGCCTTTGGAATAAAGTAACAACAGTTCAATCAATCTTGGCGCATCGCCAACCTTTTTATTCTTTTATTTTTGACGAGTTCTTGCTTTGGAGTCGACCTGCGTCATGTTTGATCTTCGGCGAAGAGGTAAAGCTTGTAATGGCGGTTTGCATTATCAGAATTAGTGTTTACATCTTTATAACACTCTAATTCTATATTGTGAATCTCCGAGTTATCATATACATTATATAATTTAGATTGACAATGCTATCTATTCAAATCGACCGATCTCTATTTAGAGTTTTGCTGATAACGGTTAGATTCACTTGGTGGTTTGAATTATATAGTGTATCTACCATCCTGAAAAAACAACCATCGGCTTTATTATCTACATATTATGCTTCTTTTCATATTTAATGCTGCATCAGTTAAGTTTGATCTATTAAGTCGTGTTTAGAATCATGATCTCTAGCTTGCTTTATGGTTGTTAGTAAGGATAGTACCGGAGTTTCAGCCGATCTTATCTGGTATAGTTGTTTTACATAGTTTAATATTTTGTTTAATATGTTATATCTGCCTCTTATATCAGTATCTAATCTAATATAAATATATCCGACTTATCGTCAATCTGATTACTGGTAGTTAGATATATTTGTTGCAAGAGAATATCCTAGTATAGGGTTGTATCAGAGCTATAGCCAATACCCGCTTAGATCTGGATATCGGCTATAACATGAGCTTATATAATCGTTATTTCATGTTATTTTAAACTTGGGCAATTTATACTGTCTTGGTTAAGTCCCATCTATCCCAATTGCTGATTTCTAAAGTAATATTGATTTATAGATTATGTAATACTGATATTTACAGCCGGTGGATCAAGTTTAGGGCTAGTTTGTCATCGAATATACCTTATAGCTGATCCATGCTATATTGCATCGGCTAAGTTACATCACAATATGACATCGGCTACCTACCCGAACGATTTTCCTTTACTAATAAAACTTACATATTTTATCTTGTTGATTGCAGGATCAAATCAACTGGCATGGCTATTGAACCCGAAAGCATGTTTTGGACCTGCACTAGATTAAAGCAAATCTCTCAGGCCAGCGTATGTTTTTCATATCAACAGAAGGACACTTAGAGACAAAGTGTCCCTTCTCCCCGCACTTAAAGCATCTCAAGTTGGAGAGACTCTTGTTGGATATTGCACTCCTTCTATAGGAACTAGAATCCTTTCCCTTTGCCTTCCTCCTTCCCAAGAGGTTATTAATTCTTCTAGCAATAAGTGCAATTTCTTCTTCCAAGTCATCCTTGCCTTCATCCACTTTGGCCTTTCCCTTGTCTTCAACCTCAGCCTTGAGAGCAATGCTTGTCTTGTTGGATGATGAGGCTTCTTCCATCTCTTTCTTCTTCAACTTGTACATGTCATTTGTGTTGATCTTCCCCAAGAAACTAGCCGGTGTCATCCTTACCATGTCGGAGTTGATGAGCATGATAACAAGGGTCTCATACTTGTCCGTTAGAGTCCTAAGCATCTTTTGAGCAACCTCAAGATCGGTGTAGGTTGCCCCAAGTCCCTTGAGATCATTGACAATCACATTTAGCCTCCCATACATGTCATTCACACTCTCATCGGGCAACAAAGAAAAGGTTTCATATTGTATCTTGAGAAAGTGAAGCTTGGCATTGTTGTACTCACTTGTGCCCTCATGAATTTCACTCAACTTGTTCCAAATCTCATAAGCGGTCTCAAGATTGCTAACTATATCAAACTCTTCTTTGCTCAAGGAGTTGAACAAAGCATTCATGGCTTGGACATTGAGTTGGAGATTGTGATGGTCAACTTCCGTCAATGGACTTCCAGTAAAAGCAAAGCCTACATCAACAATACTCCAAATGTGGAAGCTCATGGCTTTGAGGTGAGTAGACATTTTAATTTTCCAAGTGAAATAATTTATGCCATTAAACATGGGAGCCTTCCCTACATGGTTTACCTTGTTCGACATCTTCTCTCTAGGCGGTAAAGCCCAATCAAGAGAGACCAAGCTCTGATACCACTTGTAGTATCAAGATGTCGACTAGAGAGGTGAATAAGCGATTAAAATAAATTTCACCTAAACAAAACTAACCTATTTTGCTAGGCTTGGTGAAGGATAATACTAACTAAGCAACTAAGTTATGTTTTGCAATCCTAGGGTGATAAAGGCTCAAATATGTCTCTAAGAATGTAAATTGCACAAATGTAAATGTAATAAGTAAATGAAACAAAAGATAATGAATTTTTCACCCGAGGTTCAGAAACTCGCCGGTTTCCTAATCCCCGTTGTGGCAAGGCCAACTTCACCGCTGAAAACCATGAAGCCACCACAAGCCCCTTCGTCAAGGGGTGGGCAAGGTGGGAGCCCGCCCACAAAGTGGTATCCCAAGCCTCGCTCACTAGGGTAGTTCTTCCTTCACTCTGAAGGTGGTGAACTACAAACCACTCACAAGCCAGCACCGGGCCTTCTCCACAATCTCCTTGGAGAAATCACCAGGCAACACCTCCACAAACCGTCTAGGAGGCGGCAACCTCCAAGAGTAACAAGCGATGACCCGGCTCGGAGATGATCAAGTGCCACACTAGCTCTACAATGAAGCAATGTACTTAAATCTTGGCTCAAAGCACTGTGTAACACACAACGGATGAACAAGAGCTCAAATGGGTGCGATAGTATATGCAAGGTGTGTATGCAATTGAAGCAAGTGCCAAGAGAGTCCCCTTGTTGCTGGTGGGGGTATAAATACCCCACCAACAAAAACTAGCCATTGGGGGTCGAAACCCCAACCTCTGTGGGTTGCCGGTCTGACCACCATAGGTTCGCCGATCAGACAGCCCCCATTTGTAACGGCTAGAAAACTAGTCGTTATAGTGCATTTAATGCACTAGCAGACGCCACCCGGTCAGACCGGATGAGCCTGGCTGGTCAGACCGGTCTCGGCTCACTTCGGCTCAGCCATAATTCGCCAAATTATTCCAGGGGCTACAGTGGCCACCCGGTCAGATCGGCCCAACTGGTCGGTCAAACCAGTCGTAGGCTGCCGATTAGACTAGCGTGGAGCTCGTGGTCAGACCGCTCATGGTCACAAGGAAAAACAGTGAATTGAGCAAATTAACAAGGAATGCATATGACCTAATGTGGCATTTTGATTAACTCTTTGTTTGGGTCATCACCACTCTTAATAGTACGGCAAAGCTAAAAAATAAACCTAGCAAGAATTTGATTGTCCAACACCTCGATCAATTAAAATAAAGAGTAGGTTTTACCATCTCGTTTCCTTTTTCTTTCTTTGCGCCATCAATTTTGATCCTCAATAATCATCCATGGCGTATTCATCATGTGGCTCTAACTTAAATACATAATCTCAAATGAAATAGTTAGTCCACAATTAGCGCTTGTCATTAATTACGAAAATTAACAACGGGGGCCTAGATGCTTCAAGGATCGGTTCCGGTATCGTAGAGGCATGGGACGGGACTGTCTTTCGTAGCTTGTGCTAGCTAGGCCTACAGCTCCACTTGTGAGTTAGGCGGAAGAGAGACAAACTGAGTGGAGGGAGGTAGTGGACTGAACTAGGGATAAAAAGGAAGAAAGGAATAGACTTTCATCCCAAAACCGAGGAATGATTTTCATTAGCGATATCAATGTTTTAATTTATTGCTCAGCTCCTAATAGTTGTTATAAAAAATGCTTTTACCCGTTGCAACGCACGGGTATTTTTTATAGTATGTATATGTATGTGTGTGTATATATACATATGTGTGTGTAACATACCCAAATTCTAGGGCTTAAGAATTTCTTGTGAAAATAGTTGGAAGATAACTTTTCCAGTTTTGTGAGCCTAAAATTTTCATTTTAAACCTAGGTGAGGTCAACCCAACCTTTGCATATTGGGAATTTGGGTGTTAATTAAAACTTTCCTTTCCAAACCAAAAGAAAATTTGAGTAACAAAAGTGTAAGCATATATATGCATATAGAACATGGTTAGGTTTAAGTTCTTGTGTGCATGTTGGGTATGAAACTAAGTTTAAATAATATCACCTTAGATCAAGAATTTCTCAAATATAAATTTTATAAATACTCAAATGCATTTCTAAATGAAAATACACATAAAGGATAGACTAGATTAATTACTAAATGATTTTGACACATAACTAAATCTTGATAAAAATTCACATCAATACTATCCATTGTAAAAAACTGATTTAAATTTTTGTTGGATTTTATCACTTATATTGATACCTCAAATAAATCAGTCAAACCAGTCAAATAGTTGATTAACTATATATCTTAATCGGTTAAAACGTTACCTCACTAAAATATGCATTAAAATGCATAGAAGTGTATATGGAAATTCAAATACTATGTTAATTATCATGAATAAACATAAGTGTTACAGAATTTATTGTCTTGGTCTGGACCTCCTAAAAATTCAAACTAGATTCTTCCAAGCCCCTTTTCTCTATTTTTCTAAGAACAAACTACATATACTTTTTGGGTGCAACAAAGAAAATGAAAACTAGGTATTTTCATCTAACTTCAATAAAATTCACACTAATTTATCCAATTCACAAGTTAAACTATTGAATTTACAAAGAGACGAAGGATATAATCTTGAAAATTTCTGTAAATCTCCATCTACCAAACTTTCCACCCATCCGTCACACCCACACCAGTTTGCATCGGCCTGGTCCCACTTAGCAGCCTCTTTGGCTTGCCCTTCCTCTGTCTCTCTTTCCCAACCGACCCAGAACTCGAGAGACAGAGCGAGCACGCTCTGCCGTCCTCAAATCGCGCTCGACGCGTGTCCAAGGGCGTGGCAACGCCGAGCTCGCGCTCTACTTCCCCCTGCAGCGTCGCCTCCTCTCTCATTTCACCTCGGAGCCGAGCAAACCGAGCGAGAGAAATCATAGCCTCTCCGTCGCCCTCAAACTTGCCACAGGCCGTGTGGAAGACGTCAAGACACTCTTGCCATCATATTTTCGCCGTTCCATATTCCTCTCTCCATGCCGATCAAATCTTCTTTTGATCCATCTTGTTTCATCCACTACAGCAACGGGAACGCGACCCCGCCCACGAGAGCACCGGAGCGCCGCCGCACTCGGCAACCTCATAGTCCGGTCATCCTCGTCCACCCCATAGCAAGCCGCTGGGCCATCGTCATCGCCTCAACCTCAGGAGCCCGTTCACGGAAGGAATTGATCCAAGACATCGTGAATCACGAGATCCTCTTCTTCTTCCCCAACTCCGGTCAACCGTCGCCATAGCCGATTCCGACCATTCCGGTGAGCTCCGTGTTGATTCCTCGCACATACACCACCCTACTAACCTCACTAACATCAAGCAATGACATTCATATCAGTTTGATTGGTGGATCGAACCATCGTCATCTTCCCGAAGCTCTGAGCCGTCGCCGGGCCACCTTCTGCATCGTTGCTGCTGTCCAGGCCTTTTTGTGCCGCGCTCAAGCTTCGGCAAGCATCTGGAGACCCCTAGTACAACATGCATACATCCTTCACTACTACGGAATCAGTTTTTCATGGAGTTTGGAAAAAAATTTCTCCGGCTACGAGATGAAACCGCCAGCTCAAATAATACTACGGGTGGTGGGTCACGGACCGTCAGCGAAAACACGTCTTCGCTGACGGCCTACTAAACCTGGCCACCAGCGAAAATATAACATCTTCACTGGCGGGCCGCATAAGCCACCGTCACCCCTAAATATTTTCTATGGTGGTTCTACTCAACCGAAATATGTTGACCGTCAGGGAAAATACAATCACCTATATCACCTGTACAGCTAGCAGTCATACCATTTGAGCACAATTTTCTCTCTCTTATGAACAAATAAATAGGGGGAAGGTTTTGATCTTCAATCTTTTGAAAGATATACTGCACAAGAGGTTACATATACTTTCTCCAACTCTATTAGTTAAGTTTTTTATCATTTTTATTGGTTGTTTGTTGAGATTTTGCGTAGCAAAAAATATGTGACATGGGGGAAGAAAAGTATTATTTATTTGTTATTTGGAGTTTAAAATGGGTAAACTTTGTAAGAAATATTGTGCATGATCGATGTTTTATATCTAGTTTTGATATGTTTATTTGTAGCAGATCTATTTTTAGTTAACTGCAGAGAACGAATAGAAGAAGAGAAAAAGAGCTAGTTTTTTATTTTTTCTAGTTATTTGTAGTTTGTAGATTTTTGGCTAGATTTAAATATCTTATCTAGATTATAGTGGTTATAAATATTAATTAGTATATTTTTAATGTGATATATTATCAAAAATATATAAAGTGATGAAGTTGTACATATATTTTTCATAAATAATGCATAGATGGCGGACAGAGCATGGATGTAGAGAGAGATATCATGCCTCATACATTGAAGGAGTTGACATGTTTATGAAAACTGCTAAGAAGAATGTTGCATCTAAGAAGACGAAGGAAATTAGATGTCAATGCTTATACTGCAAAAATCAGAAAATTTGGATCGATCCATCTATAATCGAGCAGCACTTGGTGATGCATGGATTTGTTGCAGGTTACACAAATTGGTCACATCATGGAGAGATCCCAAGCAAACAAGTTCCCAACCGGCGATAGTATAGGATGAAGTGTTCAACTAGGACGAGGATTTGATGGTAGTAGCAGAAGAAGGAGAAGAGGAAGTAGAGCCCATTAATGTTGATGATCATGTTGGTGGTGATGATGGTTAGCACAATATAGTTGATGAGGTCGATGATGGTAATGTCTGCGTAGATCATGGTAATTTTGATTTGGAAGAGATGTTGCGTCATGCTAAACCTGAGGTCTTAGCTGGGTCCGCTCGTGGGTTGGAGAACTTTGAATCATTACAAAAGGCAACGAAGGATTTTTTGTACGATGAGGCAAATGGTTGCAAGAAGGATTTCATATTGTTGCGGACGGTGCTTGAACTTGAGATTGAAGGCCAGAAACGGTTGGTCGGATAGTAGTTTCAACGATTTGTTCGTTCTGTTGAAGAAACTGTTTCCGCAACCCAACTCCCTGCCAACCAGCACATATGAAGCGAAGAAACTTATTTGCCCTTTATCTCTAGGTGTGCGAAAGATACACGCGTGTGTTAACCACTGCATACTGTTTCGTAAAGAGTACGAGGATTTGGGCAGATGCCCAACGTGCAACACTAGTCGATACAAAACAAGCCGTAGCCAATCCGAGGGTCAGAATGTTACCCAAGATGAGACAGAAGACAACAACAAGAAGAAGATCTCACAGCTGGTCATGTGGTACCTTCCGGTGAAAAATCGATTGAAGCGTTTGTTCTCGAACCCGAGGGATGTTGAACTGATGCGCTGGCATCGTGAAAAGCGGAAAAAGGATGGGATGATTCGACATCCGGCAGATGCTCGACAGTGGAAGGAATTTGACACAAATTATCATGAGTTTGCAGAGGACCCAAGAAATGTAAGGTTTGCATTGAGCACCGATGGAATGAATCCATTTGCTGACTTGAGCAGCTCACACAGCACGTGGCCAGTACTCCTAACCATGTACAACCTCTCTACGTGCTGTATCAGAAAAGGAAGTATATTTTGTTGACCATCCTTGTACAGGGACCACGACAACCTTGCAATGACATGGATATGTTTTTGGAGCCTTTGCTGCAGGATATGGCTGATCTGTGGAATCACGGGGTCCGGGTTTGGGACGAATTCTTGCAGAATTACTTCACGCTTCATGCAATTATCTTTGTCACCGTCAACGACTTGCCCGCACTATTCTCACTATGAGGACAACTCAAGGGGAAGACAGGCTGCGTTATTTGTGTTGATGGTACAGTGTACAGGTATCTTCAGGGATCGAAGAAGCTAGTGTACATACGGCACCGACGTTACTTAAGAAAGAATCACCCGTACCGCTCCAAAGCAGAATATTTCGACAACACTATTGAGGATGGTGATCCACCAGAACCATGGAAGGGTGATAAAGTGTTCTCAATAACGAAAAAGCTCAAGGTTGTTATTGGGAAGACCAAAAACAAGAAAACAAACAAGCGGAAGAGAAATAAGGCCCAAGAGCCAGCAAGCGCTAGCGGGCCATTCAAGAAGCACTTCATTTTCTTTAAATACCTTCCGTACTGGCAAGATTTAGAGATACGTCATTCTATCGATGTCATGCACCTACAGAAAAATATCTTTGATAGCACAATGGGTACTTTACTAGACATACCAAGCAAGACAAAGGATGGGCTGAAGTCCCGTAAGGATCTCGTGAATATGCACATAAGGAAAGAGCTTCACCCTGTAGATGAGGGTAACGGAAAAGTGTATCTTCCGCCGGCCTGCTACACCTTGACAAATGAGGAGAAAAAGGCAATGTGCAAATGCCTACGTGGGGTGAGAGTGCCTACTCGTTTCTCCTTAAACATTAAGCGACTGGTGTCGATGAAGGATTTGTCATTTTCAGGCTAGAATTCTCAGGATTGCCATGTAATGCTCACAGTATTCCTCGCTATCGCCATTAGAGCAATCGAACCATTACACGTGAAGGTAGTCATCACAAAGCTTTGTTACTTCTTCAATGGAATCTCATAGAAAGTAATTGATCTTGACGAGTTAGGTCCTCTCCGCACTTTCGCTATAGAGATCGTGTGCGAGCTTGAGATGTGTTTCCCTCCATCATTTTTCAATGTGATGGAACACCTCATAGTTCATATTGTGCCTCAGATTATTGTACTTGGTCCCCTGTACCTGCATCAGATGTGGCCATTCGAACGGTACATGTCCAATCTAAAAGGCTACGTACGGAACTGTGCCCACCCGGAGGGATCGATGATAGAGGGATATACTACCGAGAAAGTCGTTGAGTGTTGCATTGATTACCTAAAAGAGAGGAAAGCAATTGGTTTACCGGTACCTCGACATGAAGGTAGATTATCTGGAAGAGGGACAAAAGGGTAGAAAAGAATCCATGACGATGATTACAAGAAACTGAAAGAAGCTCATTTCACTATGTTGCAACAGCTCGCGATAGTGGAGCCGTACATAGATCAACACCTAAAAGAATTACAAGCAATGAATGTGGGGCGTTCTGATGCATGGATCATGAAGCGACACAAGGCTGCCTTTACTGAATGGTTCAAGAATCTCGGCCTACCAGATGGCGATACTATGGAGGAAAAAAATATTAAGAGGTTGGCTGACGGGCCATCAAGTGTTTACACCTCATGGCAAGCATATGATTTGAATGGGTACACATTTTATACCAAAGCGAAAGACCAAAGGAGTGCATTCCAAAACAGTGGCCTTCGAGTAGAGGCAATCGACACAACTGGGCAAAAGAGCACATACTATGGATTCATAGAAGAAATCTGTGAACTGGACTATGGATCCAACATGCAAATTCCACTATTCCGGTGCCAATGGGTGAAACACCCATCTGGCGTGGTTGTCGACAATTTTGGGCTGACAATCGTTGACCTCGTCAACATAGGGCACAAGAATGACCCATCGGTACTTGCCGATTGGGCCGCTCAGGTCTTCTATGTGACTGATCCATCTCAGTTGAAGAAAGACATAGTTGTCTCGGGAAAACAAATGATTTTGGGAGTTGACGATGTCCAAGATGTTGAGGCATATAATCAGTACGAGAACATGACACTCTTCATGGACTTTACAAACAACATTAAGGTCGCAGAAGCAATGATTGGTGAATCACCGAAGCCATACATGAGGAATAAGGGAGTAGGGAAGAATGTGAAAGGCTAATCTATATATGCAATCTATATACGATGGATGATGATTTTTTGTACGTATGATGAATTTCATATTATTTGATGATGAATTTTATGTAGAAGGCTGGTTTTTAAAAAAGAAATACAATAACTAATAGTGCTTGACCTAGACTTGTTTATGCCAAGGCTTTTGGAAAAGAAATACAATTACTCATGCTAACAGCTTGTCATTCATTTTCTTAAAATAAATCAGGTATGGAAGTTTGAAATTTGTATATATATGGGATGGTGTATATGCAGTGCGCACATAACTCCTACATATACTTAATTAGTGTACATATATATGTACATATATATGTATATATAGACATATATATATACATATACATATAAACATACATACATATATATAAACTCACTTTGCAGTGGAGTACTGTCTCCTTTTATAATTAGTTTTATGGATATTTTTACATTTATTTGTGGAAAGAAATAAATATTGAAATGTATGGGCGCTACGTTTTTCCTGGCGGTCGATGACACTTCTCCGCTAGCCAAAAACATTTTCGCTGGCGACCGGCTTACCTGGCTGCTAGCGAAAATTGTTTTCGCTGGCGGCCATCTTAGTTGGCCGCTAGCGAAAATTGTTTTCTCCAGCGGCCTCCTAAGCCGGCCGCCAGCGAAAATGTTTTTCTCTAGCGGCCAGGTAAGCCGGCCACCAGCGAAAATGTCTTTGCTATAAGTAGGGCGCGCGGGAGTCTCAATTTTTTCTAAGTCCCGAAGGCGCGAAAACCCTAGAGCTGCGCCACCAGGCCGCCGAAATTTTCAGCCGCCGCCGCCAGCAAAAAACGTAGCGCCGCCGCCTCCCTTTCGCGCCTCCTTTTGGCGCCGGGAGCTCTCTAACCGCCACCTACTCACCGCCACCGCCACCTCCTCACCGCTGCCGGCCGCCGCCTCACGATCACCGCCGGCCGCCTCCTCACTGCCACCGGCCACCGCCTCACCACCACCACCGGCCGCCTCCTCACCGCCACCGGCCACCGCCTCCTTTTCGCGGCTGCCTGACCGCCACCACCGCCTCCTCAACACCCCGGCCGGCTCCTCACCGCCATCGCCTCCTCTTCTTCCTCTGCTCACCGCCTCCTCCAGGTACCCATCTCGCGCCCGTGTGTTCTTTTTTCCGATGATTGTAATGGATGAATGAATGATGTCGCCGGCCTGGATGAATGAATGATGAATGAATGATGCATGATTGATGCACTGGAACATTTAGTAGCAGCAGCAGTAGACGGAATTTTGAATGAAATTTTTGATGAACTTTTGAATGATATTTTGGATGATGAATTTAGAACATTTGATGAACCTATAAGACTGATTTTGAGCATAGGCTGTATGTATGTATAGTTTGTTATTTTGATTGGATGGATGGATGGATTGATTGTTCCCAGTTTTGTGTGGGCAGTAGTTTTTTTTGTTGTTGATATGTCTATATAGATTTTCATAAGCAAATGTCAAAAGAAATGTGAGTCGTCTAGAAAGGACGGATTTAAACGATCGAGCTCCTGTCAAAACATTGATCTATCTACCTGTAAGGCACAAACTGCTTTTACAAGTTCCTTATTATCATCATCAAATTCAACGATCAAAATAATAAGGCCTCCTTGTTTGGATGATTATAAGCATAAGCGAAACAATATATTTGCAAATAAAATTTTTATATATATTCTTAAATATCTAAAAGCAAAATCTGAAAAATAAACTACGATGAAAAAAAATGTCAAAATCAACTCCAAATTTAATAAGTATAAGCAAAAAGATAGGATCACATATGTGTTTAATAGAACGTCGCAGATCACTCCCTGTCCCCTACGCAAATCACCAAGTCCACACCACGCGTGTGCGCGTCTTCTGCCTACCGAGAGCCCACACCAATCTTCACCACACAACTAGTGTCACCACACATACATATGTATATATATATGTATATGTATATGTATATGTGTGAATATATATATATATGTATATATGTATATACGTATATATGTATATATATTTATGTATATGTATAAACCATTTATTATATTTTCATAAAACATCAAAGTAAATTCGAGGTCATTTAATATAAACTATACCATACTCTATGCACTCCTCTATCCCATCTTATGGGTATTTGAAATCCTCTTTCCATTGTAGTGAAATCTGACAAATATTTGGAGGGACCAAAAATCCGAGCTAGTCAGTAGTATATGCACTAAGGACGGTAAAACGATTCCATTCCGCATCTAATATAAACTCACCTTAAAGGGATATCAATGGAAAAACCGACCGAAGCGCAACTCTCGGGTGACAAGGGCAAGCAAACTCCACCGATGGTCGAGGAGGATATTTGCACACAGGTAGTCGCGTAGGAATCATCACCGTCAAGATCCGGTGAGGAAGGGAGTGGATCGTATCACTCGCCGAGTGACCCCCATCCTTCTCCTGCAAGGAAGAAAAAGGGTGGGAGCGACAATGAAGAAGTCGACTCCGACTACATCCCCCGCGAACCGGTGGTACGTATCATATTATATATGATTAGTTCCGATCGTATTAAGTGTATATATGAATTATAACCGATGTCACGTGAAATGCAAATATAGAAGAATGCTCCACGCCGATCTAAAAGGAAAGCCCAAGTCGCACCCGAAGCGGAAGCCGAAGCTGGAGCTGTCGTGCACCTCTCAACTTCAAGTAAACCCAAGAAAAGAAGGGGCAAGCGAGGGAAGAACATGCTGTTGAAAGAAGTCAGCGTGCTGACGCGGATCAGTGAGAAAGAGGAACCCCTATCACCCGAAGATTCATGTTCCAAGTATAGCAACCAATGCGGGGCGATAGTTAGGGATATCGTGGAGATCACCTGGAAGGATTGGAAGAAAGTTCCTGACACTAGAAAGAACAGCTGTTGGACGTAGTTGCAAAGCAAGTTTGAGTATCCGCAAGGGACAGACGACTCCGCAACGAAGGACTATGCACTCAAGACCATGGGCAAGCTGTGGCAAAACTGGAAAACAGACCTTAACAAGAAATATGTTCAGAAGGGACGCACGCCGTTTACGGAGTACGGAAAGATAACACCAGCCTAGTGGGATGAGTTCGTTGCGGTGAAGACATCGGCGGAGGAAAAGGAGAAGAGCCTGAGGATGTTTGAACAAGCAAGAAGGAATGAATATCCTCATCTTTTGGGATCGACTGGTTACCGTCAAGCGGTTAAGAAATGGACAAAACAAGATGAAGAGATGGAAAAGGCTAGGAAACCGATTCCTATGAAAAATCACAACCCACAAACCAGGAACTGGGTGCGTGCAAGAACACTGGCCTTCACCCCGGAGGGGGATGTAGTCTTCAAGGATCCAAAGCTCCAGGAGGTAGAGTTAGCTGTCAAGATAAAGAACATCATCACGCAGCAAGAGGCCGGGATGTTCATGCCAGATAGAGACTGGGATGAGCTGACCTATGCGTTGGGCAACCCGGAGCACTCTGGCCGTGTCCGAGGAGTATCCTCAAAGACTAGCTGGAAGGATGGATTCAAAGAGGATGCTCATACCTACAAGAAGCGTGATCACAATAAGGAAGAGATAGAATCCCAGGCTAGGGCTGCAGCTCGTGATGAATGCCATAGATATTGGAGCCAGAATATGATGCACAGTGGTGCCGTTTCGCACCTTGATCCATCCCCTCCGATGGACGATGTAACGGAGGATACTCCTTGCAGGCTCTTGATTCCGGTCGGCAGGGCAGGAAAGAAAATACAGGTTGCAACTGGGAGGTTCATACCGGGCCGCAGATTCCATTGCCCAGACATTCCGGATGACTATGCCAAGGTAGAGGTCCGGACGGTCAATGAGGCTCACCGGATGCACGAGATCGAAATTCCAACACCCGAGGGGACTGTGTACCTTGGAGATGCCGTTGACCAGTTTATACTATGGCACAAGAATGATATTCAATTAGGGTCAACGGATGGAACGGATCGTCCACCAAGGATACCGGTGTCACCGTCTCGTCCACCAAGGGACCAAGAACCGAGGGATCCTCCAGTTTCATCACCTCCGGAAACAGATCATCTAGTTGCATCACCTCCAAGATCAGAGCCTGCTCTTGCGTCACCTCCAATTGAAAAGCAGATAGAAGTACAATCAGGGCTTGAAAATGATCAATCAGAAAAACAAATTCAGGAAGTGACTCCGGCACAGCAATCAGAGCCTGCACAATCAGAGCCTGAACGGAAAATGCCCGATGAACTAGACCCATCGCAACCACAGCCATCGCAACCAGAGGAACCTAAGGGTGCCGATGTGCTAGTGATGGTAAGGACACACAAGCACAAAGGGAAAAGTAAATCGAAGAAAAGATATACGATAACGGCATTCCGAGGAAGGGACAAAAATATCAAAGATGCTGATTTTGATGATAGAAAATTAATAGGCCTCAAGTAAACCATGGAAGATTATCTCAATTATATCAACTGCCCGGATGTGCCGCATGAGTTTCAGAATGGCCAACCATTCATCCATGCCTGGCAACTAACAGAAGGACCGTGGCAACTAAGGAGGTGGCATGAATGGTACATCAGGGCAAGCACCATAAAAGGCCTTTCATCGTTCACAGTTGTCGTGCAGGAGAACATCTTCTGGAGCGGGCCATGCCTATTCCAAGTCAATTTCTCCGATATGCATACCCTCTACCGTCAGAAGAGGCTCGACACCAATTTGATCGGCATCTGGTGTTTGTAAGTGCATGACTGGAACGTGTCAATAAATCATTGTACCTATGTGCGTACGTAATTTGACCTAAGCTTATTTTTTGGCAGGATGAATTACGTGGAAGCCGAAGCGATGAGAAAGCCTGTCGGCTACCTAAACCCGTGCCGGATAAGCCAGCCGAACCACACCTACGTGCTAGACCAGAAGCAGCTATCGGCACATGTCCAGGCGATGACACGACATGAGAGGGACGCATATACAGAACAAAGGCATCAGGAAAAGATTCTCGATGTTGCTACTTATGTAGCTATAGCACTTGAATCTTCACAGGACAAGGAATGCGTTTACGCGCCATACGCCTTTGAGTAAGTTTACATATCAACTACGAGTATATACAGATAATCACGGCTGGACTAACCATTTCTTTTGCAGCGACCATTGGATAGTTTTTCTTCTCTATCCAAAGTACAATGAAGTTGTCGTCTTGGATTCTCTTTATAAAGATAGCAATACATATCAAGAAATGCTCAAAATTATCGATCTGTAAGTTACATAGATGGATGTTTCTTATTCTTATATATTCTCATGATGTATTGTTATCTTTGACGAATCTAAATTAATTATATCTGCATACAATGCATATAAAAGATATTACCAGCAAGGCGGACAACGGAAAAACTCAAGACAACGCATTCTCATCCGAAATAAGTGCCGGTAAGTAAATTTGGATGCCAAACAATACTATTTAATTTTTATAACTCCATGTGTTTTTCCATTTAATTAACTAATATACTTTATAATTGATGTTGAAAGTGTCATAAGCAACCGGTGGGAACCGTACTATGCGGATATTACACCTGCGAATACCTTAGGGTCAATGTGATAAACCCTGAGCTCCACTCGATGCGCTCAAGGATATGATTTGGCCCGATCTTTCGGTGAGTTGAGATAACTACGATTTGGGAGACACGTTGACGATCCGACTACAACCGTACAAGACGTTGTGTTGCGCCTTAGCGATCGATACACCTCTCCGTGGGTTGTTGATCTTATCGATGCAGATCAACCTTATTCCTGCAAGCAAATCGAAGAAACTAGCAAGAACAAGATAAAAGCAATCTGAATTGCAAATAGGAAATTAATACAAATGATAAGTTGGGGTTCCGAAGAACAAGCAGACGGACGGTCTAGCCGACACGCGCGCTGCAAGCAAGTAGCAATGGCTAAACTTTAATCTAACAAAACCCCCCCAAGAAACCCTAAAGGGTACCTAGCTATTTATGGAGGTGGGAGGATGACCTAGGGAGCCCTAGGGTCGTGCTCCACCTGTTTGGGGCGCACCCCACATGGGCCCCTCATGGGCCGGGTTCCCAGATGAAGTTACAAGCCCATAGGCCCATTATAGGTGACGTAGCACCTTGTTTCTGTAATTGCGGCCAACTGAGATGGAATTTGGCAATGAGGCTAGATCCATTGGAAAGAGGACTCCGAGACCTTTCCATCAAGTACTCACGGGCCGAAAATGGAGCTCGTATGATGATTTGGCGGCCGTTCGAAGTCAACGTTGCTGCAGGTGGCCGAATTGGATTCCAGCACTTGGAGGAGTTGATCTTGCTATCTTCTTGTTGATCCATGATGTGAACAATGGTTGTATCCGTAGTAGCCATGGTCACATCATCCTCCCCTTCTTCACGGAAAACCGTCCTCGGTTTTTCCATATGGTGCTCTTCACGTAGTCCATTTAAAACAACCTGTTTCACCAAATCAAAACAAGACAGACTCGAGGAAATATGATTAGCAATAATACGACTCTCTAGCTTGCAAATTTTATCCACGTCTACAGGATGATCTAAATCCAAACATATGTAAACGCTATGCACCAAATATATTCCTCCATCAGTATATCCTCCAAAGATATGAAAAATAGCATTAATTGAACATCTCAAATCAGACTTAACAAATAATTTCTCCTTCAAATTGGCGAGCTCACAAAATGTATCAAACTGAATATAGCCCAAAATATTTAAAGAAGATATCAATTCACGTTCCCCTACTTCATTAACAATATGAACAACATGCTTAAAATCAGCACATAAAGAACTAACACTAGAGATAGCATGTTCACTCACTAGGTGTGGCATGGATATAAGTGAAGCATTATCACACAACTCTTCTTTATCACAAGGAACAACAAACAAATCATCTTGTGACAAAGGAATCTCAGCAATTGGTTCCACTAAAGGTTGCTCTACTATAGCACGAAAAGTGGATATTTGTAGCTCAGCTTGAGAATACTCACATTCATTTATCTCAGCACCATTTAATTTACCTTCCAAACTTTTTTCAGACGTCGCAGGTGCTTCATGCTTCTCCTCTTTCTTCTCAAGTACACCAATATCCTCGTTTTGTTCAATGTGCTGAACTCCCTGTAAAACATTAGTAACAGGAGAGACAAAAGATTGCTCCTCCAATGTTTGCACACCATCATTGCACAAAGATATAGGATATTCAGAAATAGGAAATAAATCACATTGTGCATGCTTTATCGTATTTGATATAATTTGACTCTCAATGCTACGAGCAAGCATGAATAGGTGTCCAATATGATTATATGTCACGTTAGCAAGCATAACCCGAATTTCGGAATTAAGACCCTTGAAAAATCTACGCATTGTGTTCTCATTACATTCTTTTATACCACTGTAGATGATACAAACTTTAAATTCATGGATGTACTCCCTAACAGTTCTATCACCTTGTTTTAGATTTTCTAGTTTCTCAAGAAGAATACATTTGTAATAAGAACTCACAAAATGCTTTCTCATCATGGTTTTGCACTCATCCCAAGTTTCAGGTCTATTGCTAACATAACTCCACCAAAATAATGCAGAAGAGGTAAACTTATTACTAGCAGCCTTAATCATTTGAGCATCAGAAAAATCATATTCATCAAATTCATTGTCTACTGCTAGCTCCCAATCAATATAAGCAATAGAATCATACTTACCTTCATAGAATGGTAACTTGGATTCAACTCGTGCAAGATTATAGTCATGTACCTCGTATGCATGACGTGGACAAGTTGTCATATCTCGTCGTATCCCTTTGCGTAACCCTGTCATGGTTAGTAGGAAACAAGAAACATACACAAGAATATACACGCTCCTATCAACTACTAGGTATTGGACGCTCAAATATCACACACACTCAAGCTTTTAACCGAGCTCTTACAAGTTCTTACCAATGCAAGCGGAATGGTGATATACACTGACTCAACCAAGCACCCCAATGGAGGTTGGATGTATCGATGCCTTGGCAAACACTTGCTGTACGGCTGCAATCAAATCTGTGGAGCTCTCGGTAGGCTTAAATATGTAGCAAAGGAGTAGCAAATGCTCAAATCAGAGAATGCAAAGTTGAATAATGGTTCAAAGTCAAGTACCGTGCTGGTCCTAGGCTAGAACGTACTAGAGACTGAGCCTAGACACAAACGGTACCACAAGATAGCACAACTCAAGCACAACTCTGATACGTGAAAGCAATCTCAAAGATAACAACTGATTTTCTCTTTCTTTTTTCTTTCTTTCTTTCTCTTTTTCCTTCTTTCTTTTTTTTTGGTGCGGCTTTTATTTTCTTTTTTTTATGCACCTTTCTGCCTTTTTCTCTCTCTTTTTTTTTGACTTTTTTTTCAGCAAAAACGACTCAAGGACCTGGATGCAAGATTACAGGGACTCAAATGTAAATATAAAAATTACAGGGACTCGAATGCAAAAGTGCAAACCCTAAAATTAAAATTATACAAAAATGGAATGCTCTCGTCCCATAGGTTCCGTTTTTGCAAACAGATCTCGAATCCGACACCAAAATATTTTTTTACAAGGTGTAGCAACTCACGGTATGGGAGAGGAAACAACCGTACGTGGGGAGGTGGAGAGGAAGCCGTGCATGGGGAGGTGGGGTGGAAGCCGTGCGGTGGGAAGGTGGAGGGGAAACAGGAAGGTTCCGATCCAATCTACTATTTCTTTCCAAAACAAACCAAACCAATCTAATCTAATCTACAAAATTTCCTCCCTTCTTTTTCTTTCCACACGGCTAAACAGAAACACCGGACAAGCACTAGCAGGTCTAGGCAAACCCTAGATGCAACTCCACAACTCCAAAACCAACCGACAGAAAATACCCGAAACAAGAAAAATGGAACCCTAGTGGCGGCACGATTCCGTTTTCGAAGATCCCGACGACAACGAAGACACAGTGATGAAGGTGACAGTGGTACTAACCGTGACAAGAACTCGAAACTCTAAACGGACTAGATGCTAAGACCAGCAACACGACTCGACGATGCAACGCAAAACTCAACAAAGCAAAAACTGAAAAGAACAATGCAATGGCACAAATATGGCTGGGTAAAGGATGCAAATTTTTTTTGTATGGCTATTTTCTGGTTATAGGTAGATTAAAAACTCACCGAGCAACGAAAGCTCTGATACCACTTGATAAACCCTGAGCTCCACTCGATGCGCTCAAGGATATGATTTGGCCCGATCTTTCGGTGAGTTGAGATAACTACGATTTGGGAGACACGTTGACGATCCGACTACAACCGTACAAGACGTTGTGTTGCGCCTTAGCGATCGATACACCTCTCCGTGGGTTGTTGATCTTATCGATGCAGATCAACCTTATTCCTGCAAGCAAATCGAAGAAACTAGCAAGAACAAGATAAAAGCAATCTGAATTGCAAATAGGAAATTAATACAAATGATAAGTTGGGGTTCCGAAGAACAAGCAGACGGACGGTCTAGCCGACACGCGCGCTGCAAGCAAGTAGCAATGGCTAAACTTTAATCTAACAAAACCCCCCCAAGAAACCCTAAAGGGTACCTAGCTATTTATGGAGGTGGGAGGATGACCTAGGGAGCCCTAGGGTCGTGCTCCACCTGTTTGGGGCGCACCCCACATGGGCCCCTCATGGGCCGGGTTTCCAGATGAAGTTACAAGCCCATAGGCCCATTATAGGTGACGTAGCACCTTGTTTCTGTAATTGCGGCCAACTGAGATGGAATTTGGCAATGAGGCTAGATCCATTGGAAAGAGGACTCCGAGACCTTTCCATCAAGTACTCACGGGCCGAAAATGGAGCTCGTATGATGATTTGGCGGCCGTTCGAAGTCAACGTTGCTGCAGGTGGCCGAATTGGATTCC
Source organism: Oryza punctata (assembly GCA_000573905.2). Classification (NCBI taxonomy): domain Eukaryota; kingdom Viridiplantae; phylum Streptophyta; class Magnoliopsida; order Poales; family Poaceae; genus Oryza; species Oryza punctata. The sequence continues at coordinate 15,087,870 of CM002497.2, forward strand.
AGCACTTGGAGGAGTTGATCTTGCTATCTTCTTGTTGATCCATGATGTGAACAATGGTTGTATCCGTAGTAGCCATGGTCACATCACAATGGGAGATACTGCGCGAATTACGACGATGTAAGTACAAACCGTCAATACTCTTGTTAAGTTAATCGCTAACTTGCATTACTGTGAACAATTTCCTTAATTTATCATGATCTCGATGCAGTTTCTAAAAATTCCCAAGTCTGAAAGGGAGCTCGATGATAAAACCATTGAGAACATACAACGTGACATGTGCTACTTCATCCACCGTGAGTGCGCACATCAGCTTGGGAGGTTTTTCGACCATAATGGAGTTTTGGCCCTGCCGGAGAACGAATTTTTATGTAACTGGAGCAGGACTGTAATATAGATAAGTTTCACGCGTATGTACATGTGTCGGGTTGTAAGACATTGAACTACTTGTATATGTGGTGTTGTGATCGAATTCTATCTATATAGGTGCTTCGAAATTGTATATGTATATCTATACACATTAATTTTCATATATTATTTCCGCGTGCATGTATATTAGTTATCAATTGCGGCTGCACGAAAGAGAACATACTTTATCGATAGCTCGATTAGTTATATCATCCACTAAAATACATGAATAAAGGTTAGAAAAAAATAATATATATTGTTTCAATTTTTTTATAAATATTGCATCTTCGCAGGCGGGCCACGTGTCAAAAATAGGACGATGTCCTATTTTTCCTAGCGGGCACTTCGCTTTTTTGCTAGCGGGCCACGTGTCCTAAAAGAGAGTAAGCCGCCAGAGAAGATTATCTTCGTTGGCGGCTGGCAGCCAGCTGCCAGCGAAGATATGGCTTTGCTGGCGGCCGACATAATGCGACCGCCAGCGAAGATATTTCTTTGCTGGCGGTCTGTAACCGCTAGCGAAGATCTTGATCTTCACTGGCCTTTGCTTTGTGGCGGCGCCAAATACCACCAGCGAAGATCCAAAATAGCCGCAACGAAAGACTCTTTTAGTAGTGCTTCCGAAAACACCCACTGTTCTCATCGCCGCCGACGCTGACTCGGGTCACCATTAGGCATGCATGTACCACTATGGTGTTGACCTCGACCTTCTCTACATTTCTCCTCTTGGCCGAACCCTCATCCGCTTCCCCGTTCGCCGCCAGAGAGGCCAAACATGGGCGAGAGCCATGCTGCCCCTGCTCTGTCCAGGCAGCAGGGACTTTATCGGGGAAGAATTAAACTTTCGGATACTAGAGTGCAATTTGTTCCCTGAGGCTGACAATGGGCTAAGGATTTATACGTAATAACTATGAACTTAAACACTCCTTACAAAGTATGTTTCTCTCACGTGGAGGTAGTGCGGGATGATTTCTGGAAAACCAAGGGACCTTATCGCAAAATTTTCATACACTGACCAGTGGACCCAGACATTTAAAAATCTGGAAATTACAAAGTAAAATAACTAAAGCATTTTCTATTCAAGTGAAAAGTGTACAAATTTGTAAAATCCATATAAAATCGAATACTACTTATTTTGAAGTGAATCAAATATCTGTGAACTCACAAAATGATGAACGTTAATGTTATGAAACAAAAACTTACACTTCCACTACAAAATCTACCTCTATGATTTATCTACGAAAAAGTAAACATAAAACATGCATAAATTTATAAAATACATAGCAAATTCATTTCAACTAATTTTGGGACAAAATCAAATTCTACAGGTTCACCAGCATACACTCTCTTGTAAAGTAAAATAAAAATATGCCCTTACTTTGCACCAAATGCCTCTTAAATAATATTATCTACAAAATAATTAGTTTTAGATAAGCTGAATTTAGGAAAATCATGTAAAATTCATCTTAACTCCTTTTTGAGTGGACTTAGATTCTGTAGGATCACAAAACCATGAACTTCAATGTTCTAAAATAAAAATACACACTAAGAGTATATAAAAAGTCCCTAAACTTTTATATAAAGAATAATCAACATAAAGCACACCTTAACTTGTAAAATTTGTAGGGAAATCATTTTTAGTCCAAATAAAGTAAACTAAGTTTCTATATGTAATCAGCGAGTAGTGAACTTCAAACCAGTAAAATAAAGTGTGGCACTTTTTTATAAAATATATCTCTAAACTTTAATTTGATAAAACAAGTGCTAATCACAAACTATTAGTTAAGCAAACCAAATAAATATACACCTAGCTCCAAATAAACCAAAGTAAAACCTAGATGGACCAGAGAGTTTATAGCCTCATCCATTTCCACCGAAACATAAGGCACTTAGCACAAATAATAATTTGTAGATTGATATGTTAAGTTACTAACATAGAACACGTCTCTAGTTTATAAAATTTATAGCAAAATAATAAAAGACCTAAAGTTATGAACTAAGAATAGATTGATTAATAAAAATTATTCTTTTTAATCAACTTAAACAAAACAGAACATGTTCTGACATAAAACTCCAAAGCCATATATATGTATAAGAAACTATTTACATAGAACACGTTATAACTTGTAAAATACATAAGGATTTTATGATAAGTCTAAAAATTATGAAACCAAATGTGCTAGTCTTATAAAACACATCACTACAGCTCTGTAAAGTCAAACTTAGTAAAAATCACCTAGAAAAAAGTGTTCCATAAGTACTACCCTATGCCGACGCGAACTTCTAAAATTCATAACTCCTAAAAAAAAGATAAAATAGAATTCTTTCACCTAATCCATCCTACGACAATACATACCAACTGTGCACAAATCATGCATTTTAGAGCATTTTGGATTTTTTCACCTATTTCGGTGTTTAATTACATAACATGTAATTTATATAGATAAATGCGATACTTTTAAAAGAGTAACTTAGGTGTTGACATTTTGCTAAGGACCAAGGCAAGTTTTTCCTCGGTGCTGACATTTTGCTTTGCTAAGGACCAAGGCAAGTTTTTCCTCCCCTCTTCTTTGATCACATTGAAACCCATGTTTCAGAACATAAAAAGTGTTGTTTGCAAAGTTGCATAAATATTTGATTAAACCAATATTTTTAACTTGGTAAATGGTAGTTATGACCTTATTACTGCATAATCCACCTTGAATAATTGTTGCCCTCATTGCTTCTAACCATAGGAATGGCTAGAGCACACTCCTTGTGCTCAAATGGGTCTATATATGCTTAAAAGTATGTTCTTTGCTTAGCCATGCTTAGAACTAAGCAAATACTAAAATTAAGTTTTTAAAAATGATGAATTTGGGAATTAAATCATTGCTGGATAGATTTGGAAATGTTACTTATTTGAGAACTAAAGGTGTTAAAACGTGGTTTTAGACTTGGGCAGCAGGTGGTGTGAGTATTGTGGTAGTTGCATACCGATAGGGGGAGTGTTTGCCTTAGTCACATAAGGATCAAACTTGTGTCACCAATTTAAAGTTAATCGTACATCCACGTGTGCTATTTATGGGGTGGTCTTGGCCAATTAAGTTATTTAGTGTCTAGCCTTGCATATGGAGGTTTTAGTAGAATGAATTAGTCTTAGCGATAATTCATAGGAACTTCCTATTTGCTATCGAGGTAGTTTAGGTGACTAAGTGTGTCCAATTCAACGGTATAGTGCCTCGTTGGGGAATGGATGTGTTCGCTGCCACGATATCAGGTTTAAGGCATGGGTCCACCACCTAACAGTTCTAGGTCATGCCTAGGATGGATTCACACTTGTCGCTGATGCAAGGCTAAACATTAGGTAACGTAAAGGTTTCATTGTGATCTCTAGACCGCACTCAACGTGTAGTGTAGTGGTATCAACGGGTACCAGACAAACTAGAGGGGTTCATATCATGTGGTTAACACTGTACAAACTCTGCAGAATTCTAAAAACTGATCGATTAACCGTGCTCACGGTCATGAGCACTTTGGTGAACTGTCATGGGTATAGACTTATGTTTTATAATGTGTTTATGAAAATAGGCTATGGGAATGGTGGAATGCGTTGAGTTTTGATGAATATGATGATGATTATGGTGGCTTGTTGCCAGATGGGCATTAAGCATGTTGATATAATATTTATATAAAGAGTGATCTATCCATAAACATGTTTTAAAAATAAAACTTGCTTTACGCTGAAATTAAACTACATATTGCTCTCCTTTGAATATATGCCTTGCATGTAGTATGTTAGGATTGCCTTGTGTTTGCTAGTACATTAATTTGATTAATGTATTGACTCTTGCTACTGGAATATCCATTTTGTTGTAGGTTGTATCTTTAGTTTAACTTGAGTAAATTAGGGACCGTTTCTTCTTATAGGACTTATTCATTTCAGGGTGAAGATTGGGTAGCCAAGCTTCCGCAAATCTGTGATTATTTGGTCATTGGCCTATGTATAACTTAAGTAGTTGTAATCTCAATTTTAATTCTCTTAGTTGTATTTGCTTATCTTTATCATTGCTTAAGATGAAAGTGTGGAGCTAATACACATCCTATGAATTAGTTTCACATGAGTATGAGTTGAGAACATTCGGATTGCGATAGATCTTTAACTGATTCGTCAAGTCTCCTAAATGTGTAACAAATCTGGTCGCTATTTTTTATGGTTTGACGGGCACATCTCAGGTTGAGGTTGACTGGCAAGCTAAAGGTCTAGCTTCATCCCCTATGTTCTTTACTTAAGGCTTCAGAGTTTATATTATGCTTATAAATTGATTTGATATGTTCATTTCGATTTGCAAACATAATTTAAAGTCTAGGTGTCCTCCGTGTATGTGTATGTGTATGTGTGTGTATGTATATATGTATGTATATATATATATGTGTGTGTATATATATATGTGTGTATATATATATATGTATATATATGTGTGTATATGTATTTATATATATATATGTGTGTGTGTATATGTATGTATATATATATATGTGTGTATATATGTGTGTATATGTATATATGTGTGTGTATATATATAAGTATAGGAAGAGCTAACTAAGTTCTGTTTGTATTGATCGAGGTGTCTCGTTTTCCATAGTGTCATCATAAACTTTTTTCATATACTCAGCGGTTACTTCATTTTCTCAATGGAGGCAATAGCTGCATATTGTGCAAGGATGGATCCGGGTATGAGTAACAGTTTTCAGAAATGAGCGGTCAAGAGTTATATATGGACTTAGTCCACGTCAACGAGTCATCAACAACCAAGCCTTTAATTTGCTTTTATCGCACGTTTAATTACTAGACGTACATATTGTATATTTGAGAGAGACAAGTCGGGTCCCCATGCAATGCATCGCTATTCTTTAATTATATTATTTATCTTTTTTCTATAGCTTTCCATGATATGATTCTTCCTTTGTCCTAAATTAAGTCACTACTATAGAACTAGTCATCGTAAACGGCCTATCCGTGTTGAAGGCTCGCCAATCATCATCCCGGCGATACCTTTGACAGATCAAAATAAACACTGACAACAACGATATACACTTACAGTCACAGACCATTTCCATATACCTCTAGACTGAACCTGTCACTGATAACATTTTGCGGCCTGACAAATATAATTTTTTATCAGGCCGAAACCTAACTCCGTCACCGATGAGTGCTCTCATACGACAACCTGAAAAACATAACCATCTAAGCCCGTCGTCGATGGGTTTCATCAGTGATGGCTCAGCCTTAAGGCCCGATAAAGATCACTATAAAGTCCATCACCAGTATTAATTGATCAATACGGATATTTATTGCTCACTATAAATACCCTATTAATACCCTAACTGTCTACAAGAATGGTTATTTCACTGTTCACATTTGTGGTGGGTTCACATTTTTTGTGGGAGTTGTTGGGGGAAATTAAAATCAAGAAAAAAAAGTCTATTTAGGTACTTGGAAAATAGTGAACTCTCAAAATTGGTAATACTTACTCCCTCCGTTTCATATTATAACTCGTTTGACTTTTTTTAAATCAAATTTATTTAAGTTGTAATGCCGTGAAAATCACCCTAAATTTAAATCGTGCTTTAATGCATTTCTAGAAATTTTAAAAGCCTAAAAGAGCCTCCAACAGTTAAAATTCACCAAGATTTATATAAAATTGGCTTGTGGGTATTTTTAATAAATTTCCCATGCTTCAAAATATTTAACCAATTTTTACTTAAATTTTCCAGAGCACCATAAATAACTTTAAGACAATAAAAACAATTAAAGGAGTTTTATAAAATATAAAGCTAAAAGAAATTCCCTTCCTCCTCTTGGCTCGCTTCCGACCCATCTCTCCTCTCTCTCATTCTCTCGGCCCAGCCCAGCCACCCCCTCTCTTCCTTCCCCTTCTCCCTTCTACACGGGCCACCCCTCCCTCTTGGCCCGTGGACAAAGTCCTCATTTTCTCCTCCCTCTTTTTGGCTAGCCCAACTTTTCTCCCTCTCCCTCAGACAAAAGTCTGTTTGTCATCGCCCGCGTGCCCAGCCAGGCAGCGCACTCCCTCTCGATGACTAGTGGGCCCCATCCATCATCCCCAATCTCCAGCCACCCCCTCTCTCCAGCCCAATCCCTAGCGACGGCCACCACCGATTCGTCTCCTCCACTCACCATTCCACGAAGCTGACGACCTCAAACTCTACGCTGTCTCTCCCTCACCGTCGGCCATCTCCGTTGACCTCTCGCTGTTGTGACTACTCGATGAGGATAGTCGCCTCCTCCCCTTTCTGTTTTTCACCTATCCGTAATCCGTCACACCGCCGCTGCACCGTCAGCCTTTGCTGGCGAGCTGCTAGGCTCGGGTACCGCTCCTGCCTGGCCGTGCCTGTGCACCGGTGCACTGTGAGGCGCCTCCGTGTGCTCGGCTAATGGTGGACCGTGCGGCTAGCCAGTGGGACCCGCCCCATGGACCCGGTTAACGCGCACCCTCCCTCCTTGCTGATGCAGTATTGCAAATTTACTTTAGAAAAATAATTCAAAATATTGTAAATTTCCATTTAAACAGCACCTAAACATCAAATGGGCATATCTTAACCGTTTGAACTCGGAATTGACCCGTTAAAGTCTCTAATTTCTCCTAAAAGTGCATAGAACCCATTTATGTGTTTTATTGCTTCTGTTCATATGGTTTTTCTTAGCCTTTTTGTATTTCTTCGCGTTGGTCAAGTAGATCCCGTCGTTCCGGAGGACCAGCTCTTCATCGTCGTTGACGCCGAAGACTTTGTGAGCGATCAAGGCAAGCCATATTTACCTTGAACATGTTGAATCCCATATTGTGAAATTATGTTGTTTTACTTATACTACATCGCTTTATAAATTGTATTGTTCATTATTAATAATTGTTTATTAGTTATTCCTATGCTTTGTTATGGCTTTGATACCCATGATCTTTGTGAACCCTAGTAAAATTATAACTTGACTAGTCTAGTACCCTACATGATGGATTAACTAGTTGCTTTAGGTAAATGCTTAGTCGTTCTTAGTTCCAACCTAGAACTTTTGGATAAACTAGACTATGGTGGTTAACAACTAAAACAACATTAGTTACGGACTATTGACATGTTTGTCAATAGATGACTGATAAAATGCTTCGTGCAACTAAAATATATTTTTGGGCTAGTCTCATGGTGCAAGCTAGTTACGTTGGTAGCCACACTCTAGCTAATATAAGGACCGGTCTTTGGGCCTCTGTTGCAAGGCATCTCTGTGCAACCACAAGTCTAGTGGGTAAGGCCTGACTGGAAGTTTAGATCTTCTCAAAACAGAGACCATTGGTTGGAAAGGTGTGGGGCCAGGACTAAGGCCGATTTTCACCCGACACAAGGGGGCCTGTCTCTTTCTGAGGGATCCATTGACTTTCACCTCACCGGGACCAGCGCGCAGCGAAACCTCAGCGGGTTCTCCTGTTTTGGGTACACCTAGATGGATAGTCTTGTCATGACCTCTATCCGAGTACTGTGGTGGTACCCGGCGCCTTGCAACACGTGTTGAGGTTGTGCTTGTGGGTTATGGGCAAAGTTAAAACTATTTGAATAGCCGCACCCTCGGTTATGTGCAAGCTGAGCAATGCACCCAAAGCTAGTCTTGCTTTACAAAACCTTGGGAGGGTAAAATCATGATGGTGTAGTCATGTGGAGATTAGCTAGGTTAAGGCAGGTTCGTAGGCTCATGCGACCTTGATGATATTAAAATATTGGCTTAGAACAGGACAGTGTTTGAAATTGGCTTTAACCTGATAAAATGTTGAAACTATGGCTTTATGCAAAATAAACCCTATTAGGCCATTTCCTTGCTTCCTCTATGCACTATTATTGCATTTCCGGTGTGACTTACTCAGTCTTGAACACAAAACTAATCCAGAGGATGGACCCAAGGAAGATGAAGGCTTGGACTTCTAGTTCGCTGCGTCGTTGAGTTCCTGTGGCTGCTGCTGTTCCGTAGTTTTCCGATGTTTTATTTATTTATCTTTGAGTGTGAGGGCCTTGAGTTGCCCTTGTAATAAAGTATTTCATTTACGTTTCCGCATGTGCAGCTTGTATTTATCAACAAGGTCTATGTGTACCCCACCTTCTGGGATGAGGATTAATGCACGGAGCGTTTGGAAATGATGTATATTTCCGAGCATGACAAAGTTCTTAGTCAAACTGCTTGTGGGTCCGGTAGGACAAAGACTTCGTTCTATTAGCTTATAACCAACAGTAAGTGTGTTACCCAATTAGATGGAAATCTACAACGCGTATAGCTTTAATATTTATCTTGCAATATTTTAATGTCGCAGGTTCCATTGGATTCTCATGGTCATAGTGCCAAAGTGGAGTAAGATCTACTATATTAACTCCCGAATTAATGAGAAATACAATTTTCGGGTGATTGAAGCTACATTAAATGACGCGTGAGCCCAATATGTCAAAAAAGATGGCAAACATAGGGAAGGATGTTCCGACCTCTATCATCACAAAGACTTCCTATGCCGTTAACAAGTTAGTGAAACTTGTGGTTTCCACGTGTACCATAAAATGAATACTTTGCTGAATAAGGTGACATTGCTAGATCTTGAGTTTTGTGCTTACATACACTTAATTAAAAAAAACTATTAGTTCAATTCTGTAAACACACACATATATATACATATATATACCAACTTTGCGTCTCACTTGTAGGAAAAAATTAGCACTATTCCACCGCAAAACTTCGAATATATTAGAGAGGAACTAGCTACCTTCGTACTTGTAGAAATCATATCTCCAAAAGGAATGTTTAGATTAAAGTAACACATCCAAATTTTGTTGAACATTTTTCAATGCTTGTCAAAAACATATGATTATATAACATTTATGTATTAATACAATCTCTGATGTACATCTATACATTTGCAATGCTAATTACATAATTTATTTCAAATTATAACCCGGTTTTGCAGGTTTTGATACTTAACTCTTGAAGATGCATGTGGATGTGATTATGAATGTGAATGTGAATGTACGAATTGATGTGATTATTATTTTGCAGTGTGCATGGCTAGCAAAGGCCTGAGGCTAGCCAAAAAATAAAATTTATATTTTTTGATAAATTACTCATCGGTGACGGGTTAGAATAATAATCGATGCCGATATGCATAACAGATGTCGGGTCTAACATGGAGCCCATCACCAATAAGTCATCTGTGACGGTCTCCAAACCATACCGATAAAGGTAATGAAGTCATCTTTATCGTTTCATAGTAGGGGCCCATCACGGATGACTCATCGGTGACGGACCCTAGTTTGACTTCTCTGCTAGGTCAAATCTATCGATGACAGGATTTAATACTACCCTAGTAAAGATAACTATCATCAGTTACGGCGATCGGCCCGATAAAGATGACTTTTGACATCACTGACCTTTAGTTCGTGATTGAGCCTCTCGCCGACAAAGATAAGGGTTCCCGTCCGACACAAATGAGCTATTCCGTGATAGTGAGAGTTGTTGATATGTCTGGATGCCAGCTTAGTGACCACCCTAACTCTCCCTTTTACAACAACCTAGCATCTCTTGATACTCTCGACATCGGAGGTAACAATATCTATGAGCAGATTGTGGCAAACTGGTTTTGGGATTTACCAAGCCTTAAGTATCTAGATATCTCATGTAATAGTTTCTATGGCCTACTGCCATACAAAATAGGTAATTTGACCTCAATCATGAACCTTGAGTTATCAGAGAATAACCTTGTGGGCATGATACCATCAAATATGAAGAACCTATGTAATTTCACTACTACAAAAACCCTTACAGGAACCGGCTTATAGGTGCCGTATTTAAAACCGGCACCTATTAACTATTTCCCACCTCCCGTGGGATAAAAAATACAAAACCAGCACCTTTGAACAACTATATGTGTCGGTTCTAGAGAAAAACTGACACCTATATTATTGGTATCAGTCTTTTTAAAAAGAACCGACACCTATAGTATTTTATATATGCCGGTTTTCTTTAAAAACCGACACCTAAGAATCAAGCCGAGCTAACTAAATAGCCGAGCCGAGCTGGCGGGGTGCACTGCAAGAGATAAGGCCAACCACACGAGAATCGGTCGATCTTATCCTTTCCTCCCCTCTCTCGCAATACTCATCACCACCGACACCACTCGTGGCCACCGCCCTCCTGCACCTCCCTCGTGTATCTCCCTGGGCGGCAAGCGGGATGGCAGCGTAGCCCGGCGGAGGCAGCCGCACCCTCCCCTTCGCTAGATCCGACGGGAGGGGAGGCGGCGGGCTCCCGCGGCCGGCGGCTGCCCGGCGGAGGCAGCGGTGGCGGCTGGTGCGCCCTCCCCGATGTCTTCATGTGCGAGATCAATTCCTCCACCACCACCATCTTAGCCACACTCAAGGGAAAGGAGGAGGCGACCCAAGGGCCCCGTCGCCGCCGTATCATCCTCAACACTGCTGTGGTTCAAGTGCTGATAGATGACCGGATCTAGGGTTGGTGTCTTCTTTTTATCTCGTTCATGTTTTCTTGTTTAATTTCTCTCCTGTTCTCTTGTTCATGTGTTTACCGGATTTGGATCGGATGAACATTGTTCTGGATGTGAAGTTCTGGATGAATGTGTTATGGATTGAATGTGTTATGGATTGAATGTGTTGAACATTGTTCTGGATGAGACGATGTGGAGGGGATCACGGGGTGTGGACGGGTTCTGGATTCGAGCCGGAGTTTTTTTTTTTTGGCTCGTGCAGACACAAAGGTGTCTGTTCTATTTTACCTATAGCTGCCGGTGGCATGTATTAGTGCCGGCTGGGAAACTGGCACCTATTACCGGTTTCCAACCGGCACCAATAGAGGTATCTAGTGTTGTCTTCAAACAACATAAACGGGAGTATGACAGAATTATTCAACCGGTTACATGGTTGTTCATGGAGAAACCTAGAAATGTTTTTCCTATCGTACTGCAATCTGACTGGAAGCCTGCCAACCGCAATCCACGCTAGAACCCTCAAGCAACCTGACCTCGCTGATCTCAGTAGTAACAACCTAACAGGTCCCGTACCACTTTGGATAGGAGAGCTTACAAATCTAACTGAACTTACACTCAGCTACAACAAACTGGACGGGGCAATATATGAAGGACATCTATTAGGCCTACGAAGACTAGAGAAATTGAGCTTATCTGGCAACTCCGTAGCCATCACTGTGAATTCAACTTTGGTTCCTCCTACCAATTTAACTGACATCCAACTTCGGTCCTGCCGGATAGGACCTAAATTCCCAACTTGGCTTAGATGGCAAACACGTCTATTCAATCTGGATATCTCAAACGCAAGCATATCTGACGTGGTTCCAGATTGGTTTTGGAAAGCAGCATCCTCAGCATCGATTATAAATATGAGATTCAATAAGATTCAAGGATCCCTACCATCTTCAATGGAATTCATGGCATTGACTGGTATGGACCTTAGTTACAACCAATTTAATGGTCCGCTACCGAATCTTCCCACCACTCTAATCAGCTTAGATATTTCCAAGAACAATTTATCTGGTCCTCTCCCATGAAACTTATTAGAAGAGTCAGAGTTAGCAGCATTTATTCTTTTTGACAAATCCATTTCTGGTCCAATTCCATCCTCTCTGTGCAAAATGCAGTTTCTGTGGCTGTTGGATATCTGTGGAAACAAACTAACCGGGCCAATTCCTGATTGCACAGCCAATTCAAGCTCCACAGAATTGAGAATTTGTAATATAAGCTTAAGAGACAATAAACTATCGGGACAGTTTCCTTCATTTCTCCGGAACTGTAAAAATCTTATTTTTCTAGATCTTGCTCATAACCAATTCTCTGGGACACTACCGACATGGATTGGGGAAAAGTTACCATCTTTGGTATTCTTACGGTTACGGTCTAATTTGTTTTGTGGCCATATTCCAGTTGAGCTCACAAGACTATCTGCTCTACAATATTTAGACCTCGCTAATAACAACTTATCAGGAAGCGCACCCGAATCTATGATGAATTTTCATAGAATGATGATCAAGCAAGACAAAGAAGATAATTATTCTATGGCCATTACTTTTGGGACAGGCATGGAAGACAATGCATTGGATAGTTATATTGAGAATATCAGAATGCATTGGATAGTTATATTGAGAATATCACTATAGTCACAAAAGGTCAAGAAAGAATTTATACGGGTGAAATCTTATATATGGTCAATATTGATCTATCCTGTAACAATCTTACAGGGGGGATTCCTAAAGTGATTGGCACTCTTGTTGCATTGACCAACCTAAACTTGTCGTGGAATAGCTTGACTGGAGAAATTCCAGAGAAAATTGGCTCCTTGCCGCAATTGGAGTCCTTGGATCTGTCACATAACATGCTCTCTGGTGAGATTCCCAATAGCATCGCATCGCTTACCTACTTGAGCCACATGAACTTGTCCTACAACAATCTTTCTGGAAGAATACCAAGAGGGAATCAACTCGATGTACTGGAAGACCCTGCATCCATATATATTGGAAACAACGGTCTTTGTGGGTACCCTCTACCAAAAAATTGCTCAATGCTGATCGTGAAATTCATCGAGATGAATTGGACAAGGTCCTTTCTGCTCAGCACGATCATTGGTTTTGTGGTTGTCATCTTGCCCGTATTCTACTTAATGCTCTTGAGTAGTAGATGGAGACATAATTGCTTCATGTTTGTCGAGGGCTTATACGACAGAATGTACGTTCAAGTAGCCATAGCTTGCAGGAGGCTACGGAAGACAAGCTAGTTATAGATGCCTGAATGCTTCAGTATATCATCGTAAAAAGTATTTAGATAACTATTTGCAATAAAAGTATATTTAGATAAGTACTTCATCTGGTAATAAATATTTGATGTAAGATAAGATCTCGTTAAACTTTTGAAAGTTTAACCATTCATTTTGTGCTAGAATCAGTTTATAAAATCAAATAAGTTTTATGATATTACACTAATAATTTTAAAGGCAAAAAATTCTATATTCCCCCTAAACATTGAAAGTACATCTAGCACCTTAAACATTAAAATCGAACATCCAACTGGTTGCGCTAAACTTTTCAATATCGTTCAAACCCTAAGGTTGTTTCGTGGTTTTGGATAGTGATTTCACATATTAGGAACCTTAAATGAACACTTTTGAATAACTAATACAATATTATAGTATGTTTACATATCATTAATTGTTGGTCATCAATTTATACTCTTTAGTGATATCATACCAGTATTGTATCAACATTCATTTGTAAGCGAGAGTAAAAATGGGGTAAAATCAAAACATTTAGGTGGATATTTTAACATATAAGTGTCATGCATATGTCACATAGTCAAGACCGTCCCATGTACATGCAAATTAGATTAAAAAACACTTTGATAAAACACCTTAGGGTTTTAATGAAACACGCAGTAAAGTTCATATCTAGACATTCCCTTAATCCCTTCTCATTCATGCTATCAATCATAATTCAAATAGTGAATTTTGGTTCAGAACATCTCTAATTAAAACCCTTTCCTTCCTTAGTTCCTATCTGAATAAATTCAATCAAATCCATCCAAAATTCATCATTCGTCCGGAATATAAAAATCTTAACCCACTGTCTTTTCCATGAACTCCTGGAATTTATGTAGAGTGAAATATCGAATTTAAGTTTCATTATCTATTCAAAGACTCAATCTATATATCCATCCAAACAAATCCCTGGAAAAAGATCAGAATTTCTTATACAATTGGGCCATTCTCCATCCTTTTCTCATGGTCCAGCCTAACTACTTCTCCCATCCCTTTCTTTTGTTCCACCAGCAGGCCGCCACAGTCCATAAAAGCGCTCGGCCCATCTTTCCCCAGCAGCCCAGCTAAGCCATGTCCCTATCCACTTTCGGCTTTTGTTCCACCAGCAGGCCGCCACAGTCCATAAAAGCGCTCGGCCCATCACTTTCCCCAGCAGCCCAGCTAAGCCATGTCCCTATCCACTTTCGGTAAAATCTTAACTGTTTATTCATATATTACAAATATAATTAGTATGCTATAATACTGATAGATATATTATGATACCAATGAATTAATTTTGTAGATATGCCACTACAACCGGATCCAAGCCTGCCGTGACGTCACGAGCTCGTGATGACCACGCAGATCAGTTCAACTACAGTGCTGAGATCGAGAACACCTGCAATGCTCTCAAGGTAGATTGCGCAATACTGCTCCATTCGATTCTCCAAAACCAAAAAAAATTCCCATGCTTTGCACGCCACCATATTATGCTCCCAATCTGTTCGATAAAATATCACTAGGAAAAGATGTGCTAACTGTTCACGTTTGGAGGAGGAGATTGGACAGCGTGGGTCCCACTTCAATGTTTTTTTATTTCTAACCGGATAGTTACTGACATGTGGGTCCGATGTTTTTTTACTTTAATGCAACGTCAACACCATGTTAGTTGAAACCACTATCCAAATCACCATGGAACCTTATTTACACTGGTTTTGAGAGTGTTGAGGGACGTGTTATATACGTTATTACGGTTCATGGACAAAATTTCATACTCGACGACAAAATTGAGGGATCTGAAGTGAACATATTCCTTTCCTTTAATCAGCCAATTTGGGCCAATCCCCTTTCCCTTCTTCTCACCAGCGGCCTAGCAGGTCGTTTGGTCAGGAACTTTTTATTTTTAATTTTATTTATTAAATGATTTAAAAAATAATTTTCTATTTGAAAAATTTACAAAACTAGTTGCCCATCTCTGGGAGGGTGATATTTAAAAATCACCCTCCCAGAGAGCGATTTTCCTATGTGTTGTACACTACCGTTCACGCTCGGAAATTGACCAGCCACCGGGGAGGGGTATTTTGTAGGCGGCCCCTTGTCGCCCTCCCAGAGGATGTTTTTTCGCTGTGCAGGGGCCGCCTGCAAAAGGGCGGTGAGGTGCTCGGGCTATTTTGCAGGCAGCCCCTTGCCGTCCTCTCGAAGAGCAGTTTTTCTCTGTGCGGGGTTCTGCCTGCAAAAGGGTGGCAAGGGCAGCCTGATATTTTGTAGGCGACCCCCTTGTCGCTATCTGGGAGAGCGATTTTATGCCCTCCGAGTATAAAAGCCATCTGCCCTCTCCGATTTTTTATTATATTCACTCAAAATCCAAAAATAGAGGAGGAAGGGGTGAGGGGGAGCAGAAGGGGAGCGGCAATGACCTGCTGGTTTGTTGACTCCATCGTAGGTAAATACATTATATCATATTGTGTTTCAAAATTTTGTAGTATTTTAGTTTTATTACCATATATTTTAGTAGATCTGGAGCACACAACATATTTGTATAATATAAGAACAAGGGAATACGATATATTTGTAGAAATTAAGACTTAAGGCATAATGCAAATTTTAGTATATTTTAGTTAGATGGTAGATGTGGAGCGCACACCCTATTTGTTGAATTTGAGACCAAGGACAAACAACATATTTCTAGAAACCTTAACTTCGGGCATTGTAAATATTGATGAATATAAACTTAACCTAATTTTTTTCATCAGGCACGATGTCAAGTAAGATCATATTTCAGTTAGTTCACAATCAAGGCAACCTTAGATTTGGTCTATTTGGTTTTATATGTCAAATTTTACAATGACATCTAAGGGCACCGATAGGCCTACCGAGAGAACATTTTTAGTCAATTTATCGTTGGTTGATGCGAGGATTTAGAATAGACCCAAAAGTGAACACAATGTCAGTATCTGTTGTAGTGAGTCGTGCAACGGAAGATTATTTTTGGGAACTAATGCTGATGGATAGCACTGATGGTTTGAGACGGTATGTGGAGATGGCTTTTGAATGGTCATGGCCCCTTATTATTTTTGTGTCGGTGCATGAAAAGTACAGTAATGTTGCAATGGAAACCGAAGATATTGAGGTTCCAACCTATGTGGGGATTGTGTTGGACCACTAATGGAAACTGAGGAAAATCAAACAAGGATGGTGCAAGCCATGGGCATGGCAGATGAGGGGCAGAGAGTCGGTATAATCATTGATGAAATGGAGAGGGAAGACTCCGATAACGAGCAATTGGAGAGCGATGCATCATCCGACGAGGAAGATGATGTAATGTCCACTGATTGGACAAACGAGGACTTCTTGGGATTTGTTATCTCAAAAGGGCATCTTGTACCCTGGGAATACAAGGAGAACGAGGTAATTCAGGGTGGTAGGTATGCTCATAAGGAGGATATGAAGAAGGCGGTCAAGCATCGGGCGGTCTCATGTAGAAAGAGTTTACGGTGGTCAAGTGAACTAATTATGTGTATGATGTGAGGTGCATTAAGAAAGATTGTTCATAGCGTGTTCATGCATATGAGGGTAAATGGAATGATTATTGAAAAGTTAGCATTGTGACCGAGCACCAGTGCCACTTACAAGAGGTGGAGAAGTATCACCGCAACATCACGTAAGCTTTTATTGCAGGTGAGGATGTATAGCAGTGTTGTCTGCAACAATGGCGTTAAACCACGATCAATTATTAGACATATTGAAGACAAATTCAAGTACACTATAAGCTATGCCAAGGCCTAGAGGGACAAACAAAAGACTTTAGAGATAAGGTATGGCACATTTGAAGCATCATATGATAATTTGCATCGTTTGTCAGCTAGCATTGCTGAGAGGAATAGTAATACTTAATGACATTCATACATTTTCATCGGCTGATGATCCTACCAAGAGTGTGCTGCAAAGAGCCTTTTTGTCATTGGGTGCTTGCATCAACGCTTTCGTGCAATGTCGTGTTGTACTATGCATAGATGCCGGTAAATACATAGGTTAGATATTGACAGCGATTGGAGCTACTGGGAACAATCAGGTGTTACCTATGGCTTTTGCATTTGTAGAGAGTGAGAACACTGAAAGCTGGTACTGGTTCTTGGAGGGAGTCCACAGCGCAGTCGTGCATATGAGGACCAATGTTTGCCTCATACATGATTATCATGCAGGCATGTTGCGGGCTATTGACTACTTGCAGAACGTTGGGATGAGAAATAATTTCCAGCTAGGTGGCCCGATCTTCGGAGTAAGTGGTGCATGCGTCACATCAGTGCTTATTTCTACAAGAATTTTAAGAACAAGCATGTGATGTATCTTTTTCAAGAGGCTATGTGCATAGAATCAAGAGAAGAAATTTAATGAGTTGTAGAGAATGTTGGATGAGTTGACAATGAAGCAAACAGACGAACAATCTCGCTGGCCGCAAGCTGAAGGTGACGAGCCTCCTGTAGTTCTTGGTGCAATACATGACGATCCACCCACAATGAGAATGAGATCGTCATCATCTATCCGAAATTTCACTCATTGGATTAAGAATGAACCAAAGGAGAAGTGGTCTTTGTTGTTCAACAGCGATGGCTCGCGATATTGGCATAATGACAACTAATTTGGCCGAGGTGTACAACTAGGTAATGCGAGGAGTGCGTGGAGTCCCATTGGTTAGTATTGTCGAATTTACCCTTCAGGGAATACAGGCCTACTTCAGGGATCGATATAAGAAAATTGGTCCCTGAATGGCAGATAATAAGATAATATTTGGCAGTGTAGTAACTAAGTACATGGAAGATAAAATAGCTAAGTAATAGAGGCATAGAGTTGTTCCTCAAGGTACAAAAGTTCATCGGTATGAAGTAATGTGTGTTACTAGGAGCAGGCGTGGTATCTACCGCAAGCAAGCCATGTATGAATGTGTCCTTAAGGCGGATGGCAGATGCAGTTGTAGCTGTATGAAGCCTAAGCTTCGACACCTGCCTTGCTCTCACGTACTTGCTGCAGCTGGTGATTGTGGTATTCTTCGAGATGTGTACGTGTTACATTATTTCAGGAAAGAAGCAATCTCTCATACATGGAGTGAGGAGATATATGGGTTCGGGATCTCAGAATCTGATACAACTCTAAGGCCCTAAGCTTTTTACATTCCAGTTCTACCGAAGTTAAGGGTGAAAAAGGACCGGCGTCAGACAAGACACATCAGAAATGACATGGACGAGTCAGAAGCAGGTGGTAGAACTCTACGTTGTAGAAATTGTGATAAATGCGATCATACTTACAAGAAATGCCCGTAGATGACGGAAGGTCCTAGCGTGTGATGTTGGTCCATCTGGAAGTCGTTGGTCCATCTGGAGAGGCAAGTGATGCAAGGTAACCACCTAGACAAGGAACAACAACCAGGCGAGCATGTCCTAGGTGTCGTCATGCGTCTGACGATGCGATGGTCTATTATTGTTTCTGAACCATGAAGTAGACCGGTATTGTGTTGCCAACAATTTGGTATTGTATCCTAATGATGTCGTCCTAAATAGTCATATCTTGTTATTTCAATGAATGTCGTTGTAATTGTCTTATTTGTAAACCATGAATTAGTCCAGTATTGTATTGCGAACAATTTGATTTAGCTTCGTAATGTTGTTAACTATGTTGTTGTATTACTCATCACACGCGTCATTGAAATTTGTATTGTTCTTAATTATGTTGAAGTAATATTTATTTTAGCTATTGTCCTCATTCTTTTGCATACAGGTATGGCGGATGACACACCTGAGCTCTTCAACCGTGGCATTGATAGAAACCACCGCTCGTACCTGTCAGCAGTCCAGGGTGCGCAACTTGGTACCTTCCGTCCACGTCCTTCGCGACAGTTGTTGCGTGTCGACCCGCGACACGTTCCATGGTACGCCTTTTTCCAATTTTTTATGGACGTTTGACTTGACTCTAATTTGTCATTACTAATGTTTCGACCTGACATTATGTAGGTTGCGTGAGGCAGGCTTCCTACCGCTTTGTAGGCTTGTGGAGGCGGGGGCGGATGAGAGAGACCCGACGAAGTGGTTGGATGCTGATCAGTCACTCATTGCAGCTCTAGTAGAACACTGGAGACCTGAGAAGCACACGTTCTATCTTTCCTGTGAGGAGATGGCACCGACACTGCAGGATGTGTCGTACCTTCTTGGGCTACCTCTTGCAGGAGATGCAGTTGGTCCCGTAGATGGTGGTGGTGGATGGAAAGAGGATATCACAGAGCGCTTCTCACACGTGATGCACCTTCCTGGTCTCCCGCCGCCCACGGCCCTTCCCGCGTACGCTACCGCTGGGCCTTCCAAGGCCTGATTGTTTCAGTTCTTTGTAAGTTAACTGCACAAATGGATTTATGTTATCTTGCACCAATCAATTCATTTGTCCTAAAATTTGGTTATTAATTGTAGGCTGACTAGCTCCACCCAGACGCTGATGAGTACTCGGTCCATCGCGCTTTAGAGGCGTACCTGCTCTGGTTGTTCGGTTGGGTGATGTTCACCAGCACTACGGTAGCACCAGAGGATGGCCCCACGATTGAGATGTACTGGTGGCGACGTGGGGTAAGTAAAAACTTTGTTGATTTCACCATTCATTTTCTTTGGCGCAAGTTCATAACATGCCATTAAATGTGTACCATGTTTTTATGTCGCAACGCTGTTACGCTCACGTGCAGGTGAGACAGGGTTACCTAGACTTCTGTTGACGACCAAATTTGGTAATTCAAATATCGGAAATCAAGATGGAATCGAAGAGGATTGAAGAGATAAGGTCGTATCGGAAAGCAGAGTGAGAATCGGCTGTGGTCCGAATCGGCTATGGACTGGATCGGCAGAGTCAGAGTCGGACTGGGTTAGCCGATTGAGCCGATTTCGGTAATATGACTCGATATACGTCTTCCGGTTGTGTTAGCGTGCTTCATACGGATTGCCATGCACGGATAAAGTCCTGAGGAGGCAACTGTATCTATTAATTAGGATATTTTATGTAATTTCCTTATAGATATTCTCGGTAAGAGTCCGCATAAGGGACTTGTTTGTTAGTTGGATTTGTATTAGGTTAATATGAGTCGTGTCCGTGATGGACAATGTTTGTATTTTCGGGTATAAATATAATCCCGAGGTCTTGTAAATAAGAACAACTCACGTTCAATCAATCTCGGGAGCAAGATATTTCTGGATTGCTGACAATGCCTGTTGCAGGATTTCTTCAACTTCTGCAATTGCTTGGGCATCTTGGGTGTCAGTTCCAGGAATTACCTTCAAGGACTTAGTCATGGTGGCCACATTCTTTATAGCCGATTTCAGTTTTGCTTTCTGTTCTCCAATGGATTTCAGTTTTTCTACTTTCGACCAGTTTGTGCTTTCGAGTCGTGCTGCATCAGTTTGATCTTCGGCAAAAAGGTATATCTTGCCATGGCGAGTTACATCATTAGGGCTAGTGCTTACATCTCTATGATACTCTAGTTCTTTGTTGTGATTCTCCGAGTTATCATATATGTTATATAACTTAGATCAACAATACAATCTACTTGTATCGGCTAGATCCTTTCTAGGGTTTCATCGATATCGGCTACATTACTTTGTTAATCTAGGTTATATAATATATCCATTATCCCGAAAAGGCAGCCATCGGCTTGATTCTTTAGATCTCATGCTTCTATTTATACTTAATGCTGCATTGGTTCAGTCCAACCTATTAAGTCGTATTTAGAATCGTGGAATCTAACCTGCTTCATGGTTGTTAATAAGGATAGTATCGGGGTTTCAGCCGATCTTACCTGATATAGATGTTTTACATTGTGTTATGCTTTGTTTAATATTCTATATCTGCCCCTTATGTCAGGATCTAATCTAATGTAAATATATTAAGCTTAATATCAATCTGATTGATTATAGTTTAATATATTTATTACTAGAGAATATCCTAACATAAGGTTGTATCGGAGCTATAGCCGATACGTACTTAAACCTAGATATCGGCTATGACATCAATCTCCATAATCATTATGTCATATTATTTTAGACTTGGGCAATTTATACTGTCTCGGTTCAGTCCGATCTATCCCAATTGCTTATTTCTAAAGTAATATTGATATATTGATTATATAACACTGATCTTTACATCCGATATACTAGTTTTAGGGTTAGTTCTATTATCAACTGCACCTTACAGCCGATTCATGCTTTATTGCATCGGCTAGGTCACATACTATATGAAATCGGCCCTATGACCGATTGTCTATCGTTTACTGATATTCTTTGCATGTTTTTCTTGTTGATTGCAGGATCAAATCAACTGGCACGCCCTTGAATCTGAAACCCTAATTTTGGACCTGCACTAGAGTAAAGCAAACCTCTCAGGCCAGTGTGTGTTTTTTGCATCAACACGCTTTTGGCATGCCCAGTGGGACTCGTGTCATCATGTCTCCAAACATCACTGAAGTCGCGGAGGACAACATCATCACGGTTACACCCGAGCAGCTGAATGATGAACAGAAGGAAGAATTGCGACAACTGCTAGATCAACTCCAAAACCAGTATTTGCATTCCTTCACAGTCACTCGGCAAGGTACGGTCGTCCAAAGAGCTAAAGTCCAAGTACCGACGATCGTAAAGCGAGACCCAAGTACTTCTGGATCCGGAGAAGAAAAGGATAAACAAGTGAAAACCGAATCGAGTAACGAAGAATTGCACACATTACAAGATCGCATCGATTCGGCTGTACATCATGCGCTAGTCAACCAGTCCGGAGTACTTGTCAATACCTTAACAAACATGATCAAGTCGGTGGTCGATGGAACGATAGCCGAGGAAAAGGCTAAAGGACCTATTTATCTACCAGACGGCGCGTTCCCAGATATAGAACCGTGAAGACAGAGATCGGTGGAAATCAAGCAAATCAACAAGTGCTTCAAACCCAGGCTCCATCGGCTCCTTTCTCAAGTTCAAATATTCCATCAATTCTAACAAGATCACAGCCGATCACTGGGGGGCAAGCATCAACTCAATTAACACCAGAACAATTGATGAGTATTCTTCATCCAAAACCGCCAGCTGTTGACACATCTTACCAAATTCCTTCGGTTCCACAACAGCCGACTTGAATTACGCAGCCGATAAGCCAGCAATACAGTACAGAACAACTTCCTTATGTGCCACCACAAGGCATATCGGCTGGCTTCAATAATCTTTATCAGCCTCACTCACCACGACCTCAGCCGATCCAATACGGCCAGATAGATTCAGTACAACAGCAGTATGGTGGAGCAACACCTCATCAACCCTGGGCCGATATGATCGCTGACGCCATGAGGGAGCAATTTGGACTTAAACCGAAAGATAATGGCAACATGTATCGGCATCCGTATCCAGAATACTTTGATCGGGTTCCGTTGCTAAACCGATACAAGGTGCCAGACTTCTCTAAGATCTCAGGACAAGACAATATATCAACCTACGAGCACATTAGCCGATTTCTAGCTCAGTGTGGTGAGGCATCGGCTACGGAAGCTCTCAGAGTTCGCTTATTCCCGCTTTCCTTGTCTGGATGAGCATTCACCTGGTTTTCATCATTGCCATATAATTCAATCAGGAGCTGGGCCGATTTGGAGAAACAATTCCACAGGTACTTTTTCAGTGGAGTTCAAGAGATGAAGCTATCGGACCTCACAGCTATTAGACAGAAATCAGACGAATCGGTTCCAGATTATATTCAACGATTTAGAGACATGAGAAATAGATGTTACAGCTTATCTTTATCGGATTCTCAACTAGCCGATTTAGCCTTTCAATGTTTGCTGGTGCCGATCAGAGAGAGGTTCTCGGCTCAAGACTTTGACAGTTTGGCACATTTAGCTCAGAAGGTATCGGCTCAAGAAACAAGATTTCAAGAGGCTAGGAAATTCATCAAAAAGGCTAATAATGTAAACAATGTCTACAATTATGATTCTGACTCTGGAGATGAAGACCCAGATATCAATGCACCCGAATGGGCTAGGAACAAGAAGACGGTGGTCTGTCAATGGGCTAAGAATTCGGCTACAGAGGAAAGGTTTGACTTTGACATTACCAAGGCCGATAGGATCTTCGATCTCCTTCTTCAGGAAAAACAGATTCAACTGCCGGCAGGACATGTCATCCCATCGGCTGAAGAGTTGAAGAAAAGGAAGTACCGCAAATGGCACAACACAGGGTCTCATCACACTAATGATTGCAAATTTTTTAGACAACAGATCCAGTCGGCTATCGAACAGGGAAAAATTAAGATTGATGGATCCAACATAGCAAAAAGGCCGATGAAGATAGATGGACACCCTTTTCCAGTTAACATGGTGTATCCTGGATACAACAGGAATACAGCCGATGGAAACAAGAACTATACTAGGGGTATCAGATCGGCTGGTATCATCGGCAAGTATCAAAACAGGCGCCAACAGGAGGAGTCATATCCCAATGAAGAAGAGAGATATTTCGATCCCCATTGGAGTTGTGAATTTTTCAGGTTCGGCTGGAACGAAGGTATGAGGCTACCATCTATCGAAAATTGTCCTGGCTGCAGTGATCCTGATGTCCAATTCATCCAAGAAGCAAGCCGATGACATGCAATTACACATCGGCCAAGACAATCAAGGCTGTCAGTACATGAAAGACTTGGGCTGATGCACCAAGACGATGATGAAGATGATTCACATAGAGAGACCAAGCCAATGCATCCCCAATGGTGTCCTTCTGGGATATTCACCAAAAATCAAAAGAGAAGAGTGCAACGGATGAGGAACAGGGAGCAATTCCAGGAGGTTGAGGGTGCAATTAAGCATCGGCTGCGGCAGAAAACGAAGAAAGTATGGCGCATGAAGAGCAAAGTGGTGCCAGCCGACAAAGTCGAAGCCGATCGCAGCAAAAATGAACAACGCAAGGGCAAGGAAGTGATGTCATCTGAGATAAATATGGTCTTTATGTTGCAAGCCGAATATGCAGTAGAGCAAGTTGTCGAGCAAGAAGAAGATATGCCATCGGCTAAATTGATGTTATCTCCACAACAAGTTGTTTTTGAGAAGCCCGAAGGAACAGATCATCGGCACCTTAAGCCACTCTATGTTAAAGGATTTGTCAATGGTAAGCCGATGTCAAAAATGTTGGTCGATGGAGGGGCAGCTGTTAATTTAATGCCTTATACAACATTCAGAAAGCTTGGGAAGAATTCAGAGGACTTGATCAAAACCAACATGGTTCTGAAGGATTTTGGCGGGAACCCATCTGAGACCAAGGGAGTTTTGAATGTGGAGCTAACCATCGGCAGTAAAACAATTCCAACCACGTTCTTTGTTATTGATGGGAAGGGTTCCTACAGTCTGTTGTTGGGAAGAGATTGGATCCATGCCAACTGTTGCATCCCTTCAACAATGCATCAAAGCTTGATTCAATGGCAAGGAGACCAAATCGAAATCGTGCCAGCCGACAGGTCAGTCAATGTAGTTTGTGCCGATTTGTCTATTTGGGAGATGGAAGGAATTGACTGTTTATCTGGCAAAGTTTGGTAAGGAGATTACTTAAAGATTTCTGATGATGCCATACAGACAACAGGAGATGGAGAGCCTCAATTCTTGTTTTGAGGGCGCCGTGGAGGGTTCCAACCTATACACAGAAGACACTATTGATGATCTCGACGGCAAGCTTGGGCAAGGTTTTATGTCGGCCGATGAATTAGAGGAAATTGACATTGGACTAGGTGATAGGCTAGGCCGACATATATTAGTAAAGGTTTACCAAAAGAATTTAAATGTAAATTAATTGCACTCCTAAGGGAGTATATAGATTGTTTTGCCTGGGAATACTATGAGATGCCAGGACTTAGCGATCGATAGTTGAACATCGGCTCCCTATCAAACTAGGCTATCGGCCATACAAGCAACCCCCAAGACGTTGTAAAGCTGCGATGTATGATGCTATTAAGGCCGAAATTACAAGACTCTATGATGCTGGCTTCATCAGACCATGCCGATATGCTGAGTGGATTTCCAATATAGTACCGGTTATCAAGAAAAATGGCAAGCTCAGGGTTTGTATTGATTTCAGAGATCTGAACAAAACTACACCGAAAGATGAATACCCAATGCTGATAGCCGATCAACTTGTAGATGCAGCATCTGGACATAAGATTATCAGCTTCATGGATGGCAATGCTGGTTATAATCAGATTTTTATGGCCGAGGAGGATATTCACAAGACTGCTTTTAGGTGTCCGGGTGCTATCGGTTTGTATGAGTGGGTAGTTATGACTTTCGGCTTGAGGAGTGCTGGTGCTACATATCAGAGAGCCATGAACTATATTTTTCACGATCTCATCGGCGCATTGGTGGAGATATATATAGATGATGTGGTGGTTAAATCCAAGGAAGTTGATGATCACATAGCCGATTTGAAACAGGTCTTAGAAAGAGCAAGGAAGTATGGGTTGAAGATGAATCCTACCAAGTGTGCTTTTGGTGTATCGGCTGGTCAGTTTCTTGGATTTCTGGTTCATGAGAGGGATTGAAATTCCTCAGAGGAGCATCGAAGAAATTAAAGATATCAAACCCCCGGAAGATAAAACCAAGCTACAATCATTGATCGGCAAGATTAATTTTGTTCGGCATTTTATATCAAATCTGTCTGGCCGAATAGAGCCATTTACGCCTTTGCTAAGGTTGAAAGCCGATCAAGAATTTGTCTGGGGAGAGAAACAGCAGCAGGCTCTGGGTAATATCAAGGAATATTTGAGTACCCCTCCAGTTCTTATACCACCACAGAAAGGGATTCTATTTAAACTTTATCTATCAGCCGATCAAAATTCTATCGGCTCAGTCTTGATTCAAGAGGTTGAAGGAAAAGAAAGAGTTATATTCTATCTCAGTAGACGCCTGTTGGATGCAGAAACAAGGTATTCACCTGTGGAGAAGTTATGCTTATGCTTATATTTTTCTTGCACAAAGTTGAGGCATTATCTATTATCCAATGAATGCATTATAGTTTGCAAGGACGATGTAGTAAGATACATGCTATCGGCTCCAGTGTTAAAAGGATGAATTGGGAAGTGGATATTTGCTTTGTCAGAATTTGATCTTAAATATGAATCGGCTAAGGCAGTTAAAGGGCAAGCGATAGCCGATTTCATAGTTTAACACAGGGATACCAGTGTTGATAATATTGACATCATGCCATGGACTTTATTCTTTGATGGATCAGTTTGTACTCATGGTTGTGGTATCGGCTTGGTGATAATATCACCTAGGGGGGCAAGTTTTCAGTTTGCTTTTACTATTAAACCATATTCAACAAATAATCAAGCGGAATATGAAGCTGTTCTCAAAGGGTTGCAGTGATTAAGAGAAGTCGAAGCCGATGCTGTTGAGATCATGGGTGACTCATTGTTGGTGATAAGTCAATTATCTGGGGAATATGAATGCAAGAATGATACCTTAATAATCTATAATGAGAGATGCCAGGAGCTGATGAAGACATTTAAGATGGTTAGTTTGAAGCATATTCCTAGGGAGCAAAATGTTGAAGCCAATGATTTAGCTCAAGGTGCATTAGGATACATGCCGATGTTACAAGGGATTGAGGTAGAAGTGGCCTGTATTCCAGCCGATGATTGGAGGTTTGATGTTTTTGAGTATCTAAAGAATCCTTCAAGACTAGTTTCAAGAAGATTAAGGTATAAAGCTCTGAAGTATGTTTTGTTGGATGATTCATTATACTATCGGACGATTGATGGAGTTCTATTGAGGTGCTTGAGTATGGAAGAAGCTAAAGTTGTTATGTGCGAGGTTCATGAAGGTATTTGTGGGACACATCAATTGGCTCATAAAATGAAGTGGTTACTTCGAAGAGTGGGATATTTTTGGCGGACCATGCTGGAAGATTGTTTCAGATATTACAAGGGTTGTCAAGATTGTCAGAAGTTTGGAGCAATTCAGAGAGCGCCAGCATCGGCTATGAACCCTATTATCAAGCCATGGCCCTTCAGAGGTTGGGGTATTGATATAATCGGCCAAATCAATCCACCATCAAGCAAAGGACATAAGTTCATATTGGTTGCAACTGATTATTTCACTAAGTGGGTTGAGGCTATTCCTTTGAAGAAAGTTGACAGTCAAGATGCGATCAATTTTGTTAAAGAGCATATTATATACAGATTTGGTTTGCCACAAACAATTATAACTGATTAGGGTTCTATATTTGTATTGGACGAGTTTGTTCAGTTTGCTGATAGCATGGGAATTAAGTTGTTGAATTCATCACCATATTATGCACAAGCCAATGGACAAGCTGAGGCATCTAACAAGAGTTTGAGTAAGTTGGTCAAGAGAAAGATAGCTGAATACCCTAAGAAGTGGCATACTATTCTGGCTGAGTCATTATGGTCCTATCGGATGGCTTGCCATGGTGCAATTCAGGTACCTCCTTATCAACTGGTTTATGGGCATGAAGCTGTATTACCATGGGAAACCAACATCGGCTCTAGGAGGATTTCTTTACAGGATGAGTTAACAGCCGATGATTATCATAATTTGATGGTTGATGAGTCAGAGGATTTGGTTCAAGTAAGATTGCGAGCTCTTGAGAAAGTTAGGAAAGATAAGGATAGAGTTGCAAGACATTACAATAAGAAGGTTGTACCCAAATCTTTTGAGGAGGGTGAGCTGGTTTGGAAATTAGTGCTACCGATAGGGGCCAGAGACAATAAATTCGGCAAGTGGTCACCGAATTAGGAAGGACCGTTTCAAGTTCATAAATGTGTTTCTAAAGGGGCCTATATGTTAAAAGGACTTGATGGAGAAGTATTTGGAAGAGCACTTAATGGAAAATACTTAAAGAAATATTACCCAAGTGTTTGGATTGGTTCATGATCGGCTATGGTTTGCCGGTTGATGGTTGATAGCCGATGTGTTTCCATCACCTTTAGATGGCCGATATTTTTATCGCCCTTAGACATTTAAGTTTGCAGCATTGTGTTCCATACAACAAACTTGGGGGGCATGGAAGATGAAAAGTTGGAAATTTTTGGGCAAAATTTAGTGTACGTTGGAATACAGCCAAGTTTGCGAGATATAAAATTGGTTTATATGAAAGCAACAGTATCAATCGACACAAGGAAGTTAAGAGGTTATGTTACAAGATAAATGTTTTAGCCGATTACAGAATTAATTACAAAATTCTTCTAAGTCCCTATTACAGGAAATTATTGAGCAAGATATTTCTGGATTGCTGACAATGCCTGTTGCCGGATTTCTTCAACTTCTGCAATGGCTTGGGCATCTTGGGCGTCAATTCCAGGAATTACCTTCAAGGACTTAGTCATGGTGGCCACATTCTTTATAGCCGATTTCAGTTTTGCTTTCTATTCTCCAATGGCTTTAGGGAGATCGGCTAATTTCTGCTTTTCCAATGCAATTTTGGCATTACATTCTTCAAGCTTGGCTAGCAGATCTATTCTTTCGGCCTCTAGTTGATTTATCAAAGCTTTAATTGGCTCTTCGGCTAGTTGATCGAGTTTGGTTTTCTCATCATGAACTAACTGCCGATTGGCTTGAATGGTGGCTTCGATATCCTTTTTCTCCTGTCTATCGGCTATCCTTTGTCTTGCTTTCTCCAGCTTAAATTGGTGCTGCTCAAGATACATAGCTGGGGTAACTATATTGGATAATTCATCTGGTAGAAAAGCTTGGATTTCTTGGAATCTGGTCCGGAGAGTGCTGCAGTCAACTACTAGGTTGTCCAGAGATGCTTCTAGCCGATGTGCAATATCTTCAAGATTTCTCTTCACATCATCGGCTAGAGGAGCTAAGGATTTGCTTGATATTTCTCCTTCTGCTTCTTCATCAAAGTAGTCCTTTATATCAAAAGAGAATAAATCGGCTAAGACCTGCAAGTAGAAAAGATGAAAAGAGTACAAGTAAGAGGATATTTTTATATAGCCGATTTGAGAGGTTTTAAGAATGAGACTTACAGGGATTGCAGGAGCAGCGATTTCTTCTTCTTCGACATGATGGCTGCCTACAGCCGATGCGGTATGTTCATTGGAGACCGGTTGTGCTACAGGTGATGGAGGGGAAGGAGGCTGAAAATATTCATGCAAGTGTTAGATAGTATCGGTTAATGAAGTATTTAGAGGATTAGAAGGTTGAAACTTACCAGAGGAGCTTGAATGGATGGTTTAGCCGATACTTGTGCTGGTTTCTTTCTCTCGGCTGGTCTTTTCTTCTACAAAATGCAAGAGTTGGAGGATTAAGTTGAGGGTGAGTAAAGAAAATTTGTATCAAGGAAGATGAATTTACCCTGGGTTGCCGAGTGAAGACAGCTGGAATAGGAGTTGTGGGGGTTTGCTTTGGAGAGGCTGGAGGTGTTTCTTTTCCCACATCACTAGATTCGGCTGCAGCTTCATCTATTGCCCGTTCAATGGATGCTTCTTTTAGGGCTTCATCTGCATCATCGGCTGTTGGAGGTGGTTGTTTCTTGGCCTTTTTCTTCGTAGTTGGTGGCACAGCAGTTGATGCTCTAGTTCTCCTTTTCCTGCCTGCATCGGCTGTTTCTTTCATTTGTCCTTGGAGCAGGCTTGATGTCTTGGGGGCATGATAGCCGATGACAGGAGGAGTCATGCCACATCTGTTAGGAAATAGTCCTGCAGCATATTCAATTTCTTTGCCACTTTTGCTGGTATGAGGAGGAGATGAGTCTGTGGTCTGAAAGAGCAAAGATAGTTCATTAGTTATAAATAGAATCGGCTGATATGTTTAAAACAGGAATAAAAGAAAGAGAAGTTACCTGAGGGATCATGTCAGGGAAGAGGTCTGTCATGTAGATGGTAGCCGATTGGTGAAAAAGATGTTGTTTCCACTCAGCCCACCATGAGGTGAAGACTTTGCTCCTGAACATAGCTAATTCAATATCATTAATACTGCCAAGAGAGGGGCCTGGAATGTTCAGCAGCCGATCCATCATCAGACTTGAAGATATCTCTCCTCGGCATTCGATCTTGTCAGCAAACCACAAGCCGATTGGGAGTTGTCCCATACCAAATTGTCTTGCTGAGCTCATGGGATGATAGAACTCATATGAAACCTTTATGTTCCTGCCTTGATGGATGCCAACAGGAAGGATGCATGGGCTGATGGCTGTGGTATATACTTCTCTGGACTTCTGGAATTTGTCATGGTTTATTTCTTCGAATCTGAAGTCCAATGGCAGCTCAAAGTTGACTGATTCATCGTAGAAGAACCAGATTCTGGCATCTTTTTGAAAGCCGTCATAGAAACTGAAAAACCAGTCCTTGAGCAGTTCTGCTGATAATTATGCTCCTGCATCGGCTGGGGTGCTAGCATATTCTCCAAAGGACATACATCTTTGATGGGTTATTTCTTCACCATCGTCATCGGTGATCGGTTCTAGTCTTGGAAATTCTGCTTCAGTTGGGGGTGGCCGATTGACAGCTTTCATTGCGACTAGGTTCAACCAAGATTGGAGTAGCCACCATGGACCACCTGCACTGACTGTTGAGCCGACAGCTAATTTGGTCGATGCATTATTTACAGTTTGATACAAATAGCCGAGTAGAATTTTTCCTAAAGGTAATTGTCTCTTTTCTTCAAGTGCTTCGGCTATGTGCTGCCAGTTTGAGGTTGGGCCACAGCTTGATCCACAAAACAGGAATTTTTCCAACCACATCAGCAAAAATGCAGTATGTTCTCTTGGGGAAACTGAACCTTGACCCATGTTAGCCGAGATGAAACCAGACCATCCTCCTATGCTCTTGGTTTTGAAATCAAATCTGTTTTTGGAGTTAAGTATCATGGGGTTGGCCGATGAAGTGATATCTAGTCCGGTTAACATAGTTATGTCCAAGAGAGTTGGGGTCATCGGCCCTTGGTTGAATAAGAATGCATTGAGGGTGTTGGACCAGAAGTAGCTTGCAGAAGCCATTAACGGCTCATCTTTAGCCGAATTTGCCAAAGAGAGGGCTAGGGCTTGGCCGATTCCTATCTCATCCCAGTGACTCTGCTTGCTAGCTGATATGCGCTTGAACCATGTAGGCCAGCTTTTCTCTAGGGACGGCCAGGACTTAAATGTATTTTTCCAGTGCCCTATGTTGGGGTTCGATGATCTGAAGGGGATTCTATTGGTTTCGGTAGTGATGAACTCAGTTGGGTCTGTATTGCCGATTGGCCCAAGGAAGTAGTTGTTTTCATGATTAAGACTGGAAACCGCAATTAGGTTTGCGAGATGCTACATCAATAAGGCAAAAGAGGAAGAAACTGGACTGAGATTGCGGAAAACAAGATTTAATGAGCAAAAAGGAGATCTAGCTGATGGGACTTACTTCAGCGTATTCGGCCGATGGGGCAGTGGATGGAGCGGATGACGAAGGCATCTTCTCGCCGGCGGAGGTTGGATGAGTGAAGGATTGCTTGGAGTTGACTGCTTGCGCTGAGGGGATCACCGGAGTTGGGAGAGAAGGAGATTGCGAAAGCGGTGGCAACAGTAAATAACGGTGTGAAGTTTCTCGGGGCCGTCGGTTAAAGTATTTAAAGCGCTGTGGTAACGGTAAAAAAAACGGAAAGAGCGAGATTATCTCGGGGATAAGATTTGGCAAATCCGACACATTACCAAATATTCCGGACTTGGGGGGCATGTGTTGACAACCAAATTTGGTAATTCAACTATCGGAAATCAAGATGGAATCGAAGAGGATTGAAGAGATAAGGTCGTATCGAAAACCAGAGTGAGAATCGGCTGTGGTCCGAATCGGCTATGGACTGGATCGGCAGAGTCAGAGTCGGACTGGGTTAGCCGATTGAGCCGATTTCGGTAATATGACTTGGTATATGTCTTCGGGTTGTGTTAGCGTGCTTCATATGGATTGCCATGCACGGATAAAGTCCTGAGGAGGCAATTGTATCTATTAATTAGGGTATTTTATGTAATTTTCTTATGGATATTCTCGGTAAGAGTCCGCCTAAGGGACTTGTTTGTTAGTTGGATTTGTATTAGGTTAATATGAGTCATGTTCGTGATGGACAATGTTTGTATTTTCGGGTATAAATATAATCCCGAGGTCTTGTAAATAAGAACAACTCACGTTCAATCAATCTCGGCGCATCGCCAAACCTTTGTTTTCTACTTTCGACAAGTTTGTGCTTTCGAGTCGTGCTGCATCGGTTTGATCTTCGGCAAAAAGGTACATCTTGTCATGGCGAGTTACATCAAGGGCTAGTGCTTACATCTCTATGATACTCTAGTTCTTTGTTGTGATTCTCCGAGTTATCATATATGTTATATAACTTAGATCAACAATACAATCTACTTGTATCGGCTAGATCCTTTCTAGGGTTTCATCGATATCGGCTACATTACTTTGTTAATCTAGGTTATATAATATATCCACCATCCCGAAAAGGCAACCATCGGCTTGATTCTTTACATCTCATGCTTCTATTTATACTTAATGCTGCATTGGTTCAGTCCAACCTATTAACTCGTATTTAGAATCGTGGAATCTAACCTGCTTCATGGTTGTTAATAAGGATAGTATCGGGGTTTCAGCCGATCTTACCTGATATAGATGTTTTACATTGTGTTATGCTTTGTTTAATATTCTATATCTGCCCCTTATGTCAGGATCTAATCTAATGTAAATATATTAAGCTTAATATCAATCTGATTGATTATAGTTTAATATATTTATTACTAGAGAATATCCTAACATAAGGTTGTATCGGAGCTATAGCCGATACGTACTTAAACCTAGATATCGGCTATGACATCAATCTGCATAATCATTATGTCATGTTATATTTAGACTTGGGCAATTTATACTGTCTCGGTTCAGTCCGATCTATCCCAATTGCTTATTTATAAAGTAATATTAATATATTGATTATATAACACTGATCTTTACAGCCAATATACTAGTTTTAGGGTTAGTTCTATTATCAACTACACCTTACAGCCGATTCATGCTTTATTGCATCGGCTAGGTCACATACGATATGAAATCGGCCCTATGGCCGATTGTCTATTGTTTACTGATATTCTTTGCATGTTTTTCTTGTTGATTGCTGGATCAAATCAACTGGCACGCTTTTGAATCTGAAACCCTAATTTTGGACCTGCACTAGAGTAAAGCAAACCTCTCAGGCCAGTGTGTGTTTTTTGCATCAACAACTTCGTATTCGAGTTCGATCGTCGCTAGCCCAATGATGTTGTCTGGGGGCCGTACATGGAACAGGTCATCGCAGCGAGAGCACCGCTAGGACTTTCATCCTTGTGCACACTTGACGCGGCCTACTGGCTCACGACGTTTCCCATGCTGTTTGACATCTTCATCGAGCCTCACTACCCGCACCATGTGATGAAGCAGTTCGACTTGAGGCAGGTTTCTTCGGGAGAGATGGAGCCTACCATCCTCCCTGGAGACCACTCGTGAGTACAAAGTGTTCAAATTACAATATGATGTTACTTTATTCATCGAGCTAACTAAGTTCATGCTCTGGACACATTGACTCGCCAGGGACAGCAAGTCAGCACACTATGGGCACCGCGCGTACAACAGTACTTGGGCGACTGGGGTGTAGCTCCAGAGGTGGTGATCAACAAGCTCTGGCCACACACTGAGGAGAACTATCGTGACTACCTCCACTCGTACTTACCTCGCACTTGTGCCTGTGTGATCTTCACTCCAGCCGCGCCACAACGCACCTTGCCGCTGTCACTGGCGCGTACCATGCACCATGATCGAAACTACTTCATGGGGGTACGTCGAACTCTTGTTCAATTAAATCATCTTTATCTCTGATTTGAACTAACATGCTTTCTTTTTGTATCTAATAGGTCGACATAGCACGTGTTGTCAATGCTGATATTAACTTGGTGGTAGTCAGGTTGTGCACTCGCTTACACTTGAGTGATGCTAACTAGAGGCTGACGTTCGACTCGATGCAGTCCAAGATGCGCGCTGTCATGCGCGCCTTCTCTTGTCGCAGCGCCGTGGATACGGTACCTCCAGCACCACCACGTCCAAGCGCCCCTACGTCCGGAGTTGTGCGACCTACAACAGCGGCTTCTCACGGTAGTGCTTTGCCCAAAGGTTAGTTCCATAATTTGTTATTTATTCTCGGAGACATGACCATGTCACAGCAAAATGCATGGCTCGCAGGTCCCCGTCTGCCATCAGGCGCCTTTGCCGCCACCAGCAGTTCCTCACACCGAGCGTCGATCCCTCATCCAGACATGCAGTCGCGATTCCCTCTAGGTGAGCATGCGTCCTTCGTTAGTTACTCTAATTGTATTGGTTGTTACAAGTATTATTTATGTTGATGAACCTTATGTTCTTTCTCCAATAGGCTTTCAAGCGGGTATCTTTGGTGCAAGAGCCTCTTCCTCGCACGTGGGCTGTGACCTTTTCTACAACGATGACTTGGATGGCATGCCAGACTAGGAGATACTTGGCTCCTCACAGCTTGGCGGAGCTCCACCACCTCACACCCAAGAACAGCCGGAGGTCACACTGGTGCCGGAGGGACAGGAAGGGACACGTAAGGGCCCAAGGGAGGAGGGACAGAGGTAAGAGGACTCGGTAGTAGTGGTCCACCTCTTAGAATCTAGCGTGCTCTGTTCTTTTGGTTTATATTACTATGGACCAGTACTATTTTAGCAGTTACTACTACAATATCATTGTCTTTACTCACTGGTATTTCGTTCATGTCCTTCGTATGCTGCTACATCTACTTATGCATACGACAACCATCTTTCGGTGCGTAATCGGTGGGTCCATTACATCGCCTAGTAAACCACAATACATGGACAGACACCAGCTCGAGTTGTCACAATCTACTTTCGATGATGGTTTCTCTGATAAAATAAATCCTGCTCACACATGCTCGTGTTGTCACATACGATAACAAACATTCGACATGTGATCGGCGGGTCCATTAGGTTGCATAGTGAGCAACAATACACGGACACACTACCAGTTCGAGTTGTCACGATCAACTTTTGGTGCTGCTTTCTCAAATAAAGTGAATCATGATCGCGCATGTTCATGTTGTCACATACCGTGGAAACCGCACACTATCGTTATGACCAATTATAGCACTGCTTGCTCCACTATAAAAGAGACAACACCGAATACAAGCTCTTCATATCATCTTTCAAATTTCCACACATCTAAAGAGAACGGAAGCTCAATTTCTTGAGCGTCTCAACTAGCGAAGCGATCCTTTTGCCAATTGGTTTCCACCATGGTGTGACCGTCCATTGTACACCTGTGGGGATCGATGCATACTTAAAACAACCCTCAGGATACAAACTCGGGGCAGGAGATTCATGTGTTCAAAGTTCAGTTAACTGTACTCAATACATAAAACGCTAACGGTTTCTAAACCATCATAACATCTTACGCAGACATACCGTACGGTGTGCAACTTTATTGATTGGGTTGATACGCAGAACCCACAAAATGATGGAACACATCGATATTCACATAGTGAAACAAGATTGGACTACCTTAAGAGGAAGGATGAGTATGAAAGATGAATTGCTGCAGAAGCTTTAGAATGACAAGTAAATCCTTTGGGACTCCCTACATGGCGGGAACGTCCAGAGTGTTGTTGTGGTGACCGCTGTCAGGTGATAAGGTCCGTAAGACAGCGAACTCGAGGACAAAGATGTTTCGTGTGTTCTAACATTGTCGACGATGATTTCGTTGTAACTATCATTTTTTGGTACCACTAATCACTATTTTCACGCACTTACCTCTCCTAATAAAACGAACAAACATGAGGATGTAAGGAAATATCAATTCATATAATGGATCGATGCGGTGAGAGTGACTTCCAGCGGTGAAACGATAACGCAACCTAAGATTTCCACACAATTCAGTCAGCAATCGATAGAGTACGATCCATTTGGTTTACCCAAATGGTCGGAGTATCCAAGGTGTGGTTGTAGAGATCACTGTCAGGTGGCTACCTCCTTTACAAACATTTGGCATAGGACAATTTGTTTGCCCCAATGTAGACAACAACTTCGTTGTATGTATTACATTTTTCCAATTTCACTAGCATCTGCATAATATTACTACCCTAACTGACTAACTACGTTTACTTCTCAAGGAAATCCAAGGAGGTGCAGATTCACCTTGTGGATCGACAATGTCAATCCAACATATCATGGCCAAAAGATAACTGAGTCTGAAATATAAGTAGAGTACCAGCGATTGAAGTAGCACGAAAATGCAATACACGTTGAACGGCGTAGAAGGGGTCAGTAGATAAGCTCATGCTCGATTCGTCGGAACCGACAAATTTGTATTGTGTATCCGTAACACTTCTTAACTATCTTATCATAATAAATGTTTAATTATGATGGTGTGTTATTGTATGCGTCACAAATTATAAATTAATGGGATTATATCATTTCAATTTGCAAAGTTCCTTTGATGCCCCGATGCGTTGTATTCCTTTTCTAATTTATAAGTACATGCTTATATTTTCATAAATTCTACCTTCAATTGTATATGATTCAACTTAAGCAATAATTATAGTCAACTTACCTAACTTACATTTTAGATGTAAAAAACCCCCTCCTCGAGCTCCAATCCGAGTGAAAAATAAATCACTGCAAATTTAAAAATTTCTTCCTACTGCAAATTTGATTTACCTAATTTTTTCAACAAACAGTTCAATATTTTGATTGTACAACATAGTTACAAGTACAAAAATACCCTCTGCGACGGCGGCACCTACAAAAATACCATCCTGGCCACCCTTTAAGCAGACGCCCCCCGCACAGTGTAAAATCGCTCTCTAGGAGGGTGGTAAGGGGGCCGCGTACAAAAAGGCCAAGCCACTCTCCCAGAACTTTTGCAGGAGGCCCCTAGAGCTAAAAGTCACCCTCTGGAAGGGTGGCAAGGGAGCCGCCTGTAAATTTTTGCCACCCTCGGTGGCCGGTTGTTTGGTAAGGGCCAATGGCCGAATGCCATGTAGAATAAATTGCCCTCCGGTAGGGCGATTTTTAAATATCGCTCTCTAGGAGAGCGATGGTTGACTAGATCTGTAAATTTTCCAAATAGAAAAATATTTTTGTAAATTTTTTAATAAATAAATTGAAAATAAAAAAATTCATCTGATCAGCATGCACGTACTCCACTGCACCGCATCGTGCTAGCCACGCTACTGCACGGACAACACTAAACGAATATCCTAACGGGCGATCGATCGCTAGGCGCGATCGGTCCCCCCTCCCCACGTGATTTCATTTTTTGGTACCATATTATTTTTCTGTTTTAGTAAGTTTATACACCTAAAGTTTATACAGTTCAAGTTTAGACATCTAAAGTTTGTACACCCAAAATTTATAAGTCAAAAGTTTATATACCCGATTAAAATTCGTATTTGGATTCAAATATTGTTTATATAGAATATTTTTATATATAAGGGTTATACATGGAAAGTTTAAAGTATAAAGTATATATATAAGTATAAAGTCAATGGACATGAATAAGGATATTAGAATTATTTTCTAATTTTTTTATTTTTTCTAACTTATTTTAAAAAAAATTATGGTGCACTAAATAGCGAAGAAGGGAGGAGATCCGTGTTAGGGGAGCGATCACCCGCCCATTAGCACCCTGCAACACTAAATCACCGCTCGCGTAACGCTAGCCCGACCGAGCCATATGGCTCCATGCCCGCCTTGCCAACCCACGCCCTGGACGTCAAGCACCGAATCACACCGCACCGATGCATGCTGCTGACATCCTTGTCCCGCTAGCCCCAGGTCGCCACCGTTGTCCTGATCCCTTTGACCGCCTCCTAGCCGATCGCCGCGAGCCACCACATTGTCCCACCCGCCTCGTTGACGAGTCCCTTTGCACCACCTAGAGGAAAGCATCTAGGCCGTGCTTAATGACACTATAATCATCAAAACTAATCTTGGTTCATAAGTGATTCAAAGTATTACGGTTTCAATGATGCGAATATGGACGATTCTGTGAAGCCTCTTAGGATGGCCAATAGTAGGAGATACAACAACCGTAACATGCTCATCGGCATGTCTCGAAACATATTCAAGATGTTGGGGGTGAATGCCATGGAGTTAGGTTCGAAAGACCGTAATACTATGAGGGGATGAAAGCTAGTAGCTTAAAGTTTCGAAAGTGCTAGCTCTAGGTGTGGTTCACTAGGTTGCTGGCATCTCAGAACTAGAGCTTCATGTAATAGAAATCCCGAGCGTTTGTTGTTTGTGAAGTTCTTTGCAGCCCAGAAATTGTACTAGCTTTAACAGTTTGAGTGTGCGGGATAATCCGAGCTGGTACTTATCTGTGGAGATTATGGGTACCCCATACCCACATGACATGGTTATCCGACTAATTATAGAGGATAGCTTATATCTATGTAATATGTAATGGATCATACTTTTATATTACGTTTCCTTATATATGACGGAACGACCTAAAATCTTGGTTTGATAATATTGTAAGTAGTATTAGGAAATCGATACCGTATTGGTTAAGATTTCTATATTGTAAGCCTGCCCTCATCCTAGATAAGATGGGTAGGAGACCCTCTAGGGGCATAATCACACAGGTAGATCGTCATATCAATATACAACTCGGCTGATACAATCCCCAAACAGGAGTAGGATATTACCTCTCGTAGAAAGGGCCTGAACTTGACTAAATCCTTATCTTCGCATCCATCCACTCTTAGGTCTCGTGCACTATCCCTTTTCATATTACCGAATTCTTGTTTCAATAGTTAACGTGCTAGATAGGAGTAGCGTCGAGACTTTCGACAACAAGTATGATGGAACAAATCGCTGGCGCTAGCGTCGACACCACCTTCATCCTCGGACTGGTTCTTCTCTTCTAGAGCTTGGATTTCATCGCCGCTGCTGAAAATTCTGACGGGATCAAGATGAATAACCAAGAGACTGAACGCGGATCAAATAAATCTACAATTGGGCATCAGCTATTTCCCGAGTTATCAAGGGGCCTCCACGTTTGTGTTTCCATCTGATATATATGCTTGCCAGCATAGATGGCAATCAAGCCAACCAATAAAAAAGAAGTATCCGATGGCATGACCACGCTTATGCTGCGCATACATCCTCGATCATCAAGCAAAAACCAAAGAACAAGATCACCAAGCTAATTATTTAATCGGCAACATTGCATCATCTCTGCCATGGTGCCGGCTTCATCGATGGCTCCAATATTCTAATCGGGTTTGTTGTCCATAATCAACTACACGTCTATGCATTAATTTTTACGCTAACGCGATCAAGATTATATTTGTTTGCATGTATATATTGTGCCGAAAAGCCAAGTTGCTGCCGCAAACATAACCGGAGCTCTGCGTCGCTGCAGGCGTAGACCCGGTCGCCTTTGCCGCAGCGGTTACTGATGGCGATATCGTTTTCATCGTCGGTAATCATCATCACTACCGATTGGTACCTTCTCCTTCGTGACTGGTTAATTTCGTTACTATTGATGGACGACCTTACTTCTACATCAGTCACCTTTATCATCAGCAAGGGAAATACCAAAAGCTAAGTCATCATTATTTTATTCTTTATATGATATTTTCCTTTCAATTGTCTCACTACATCAATTGGTTCTCCATTTAATAGTGGGTCAGGGGTAACAGATGTTATATCATATTTTTTCAATAATTTTTATAATATTTATCTTGATTGCTTGCGAAATAATCCGAGTAACAAGTACTGATCGAGTTATGTAGCTCTATATCCCTATGCTTTCCATCTAGTTTGTCGATGGATAGTTACCTTTGGGCCAATTCCTAGCACCGCGGACTTGCTGGATGGAGTGTATAACACAAGGTGTTAAGTATTACTCAAAAGAAATCAAAAGCATAAAGATAATATAATTTGCTTTCTACTCTTTACAATAGCAAAAGTACTCGAGTAGTAAATTCTCATCCGTGAAACTTTATTTCATTAATGACGAACTCATGTCAATGACTAGTCGGGCAAAGTGTTTAAACGTAAGGAGTCATCTACTCGGGGAAATCAAAATCAACAAGAGGAGAAATATACATTTATAGGTATTTCAAAATTCTTGAATTTTTCTCAAGTATTATATTTACATCAGATATTACTCATCCTATATGTTTATACTGCAGGATCCAA
Source organism: Oryza punctata (assembly GCA_000573905.2). NCBI lineage: Eukaryota > Viridiplantae > Streptophyta > Magnoliopsida > Poales > Poaceae > Oryza > Oryza punctata. The sequence goes on from CM002497.2 coordinate 15,128,339, forward strand.
ATCCAGATATGCATAGTGCAGATTCATGGCTTTAAGCTTATCTGCTACACTTCGGGAATGGATTAGTCAGAACATCACCATCGGCTCGCCTTCGCCACTGCCGAGTGGTGACCTCACCTACACGGTTAGTTGGTCACACCACCGTTGTTGGGCGTCTACGTCTTCACACTGGCTCGTTTTCATCGTTGCCGACTGGTGTCCTCGCCTACATGGTTGGTTGGTCACACCACCGTTGTTGGGCACCTACGTCTTCACCACCGGCTCACCTTCATTGTCGCCGATTGGTGTCTCCGCCTAAACGGTTGGTTTGTAACACCACCGTTGTTGGGCGTCAATGTCTTGGCTGTTGGCTCGCCTTCGCCACTGCCGGTTGGTGTCCTCGCCTACATGGTTGGTAGGTCACAACACCGTTGTTGGGCATCTACGTCTTCACCGTCGGCTCGCCCTCGTCATCGTCGGCTGGTGTCTCCGCCTACACGGTTTGTTGGTCACACCACCGTTGTTGGGTGTCTACGTCTTCACCGCTGGCTCGCCTTCATTGTCGACGACTGGTGTCCTCGCCTATACGGTTAGTTGGTCACGCCACCGTTGTTGGACGTCTACGTGTTCACCGCCGGCTCATTTTCATCATCGCCGACTGGTGTCCTCGCCTACATTGTTGGTTGGTCACACCACCATTGTTGGGCATCTACGTCTTCACCACCGGCTCGCCTTCATCATCGCTGACTGGTGTCTCCGCCAACACGGTTGGTTGGTCACACCACCGTTATTGAGCGTCAACATCTTCACCGCTGGCTTGCCTCTGCCGCCGCTGACTGGTGTCTCCGCTTACACGGTTGGTTGGTCACACCACGTTGTTGGGCGTCTACGTCTTTGCATCTAGCTCACCTTCGCCACTACCGACTGGTATCCTCGCCTACATGGTTAGTTGGTCACAACACCATTGTTGGGCGTCTACGTCTTCACCGCCGGCTCGCCTTCGTCATCGCCGAGTTGTGTCTCCGCCTACACGGTTCGTTGGTCACACCACCGTTGTTCGGCATCTACGTCTTCACTGTCGGCTCGCCTTCATTGTCGCCGACTGGTGTCCTCTCCTACACGGTTTGTTGGTCACACCACCTTTGTTGGGCGTCTAGATCTTCACCGCCGGCTCGTTTTCATCGTCGCCGACTGATGTCCTCGCCTACACGGTTGGTTGGTCACACCACCATTGTTGGGCACCTACGTCTTCACCACCGGCTCACCTTCATCTCGCGACAGGTGTCACAGCCTACACGGTTGGTTGGTCACACCACCGTTGTTGGGTACCTACTTCGTCACCACCGGCTCGCCTTCATCGTCGCTGACTGGTGTCTCCGCCTATCCGGTTGGTTGGTCACACCACCGTTGTTGGGCGTCTACGTCTTCGCTACCGGCTCGCCTTCGCCACTACCGATTGGTGTCCTCGCCTACATGGTTGGTAGGTCACAACACCGTTGTTGGGTGTCTACGTCTTCACCGCCGGCTCGCCTACATCGTCGCCGACTGGTGTCTCCGACTACACGATTCGTTGGTCACACCATCGTTGTTCTGCGTCTACGTCTTCACCACCGGCTCGCCTTCATTGTCGCTGACTGGTGTCCTCGCCTACACGGTTGGTTGTTCATACCGCCGTTGTTGGACGTCTACGTGTTCACCGCCGGCTCGTTTTCATCATCACCGACTGGTGTCCTCGCCTACACCGTTGGTTGGTCACACCACCATTGTTGGGCACCTATGTCTTCACCACCGGCTCGCCTTCATCGTCGCCGACTGGTGTCTCCGCCTAAACGGTTGGTTGGTCACACCACTGTTATTGAGCGTCTATGTCTTCACCGCTGGCTTGCCTCTGCCGCCGCCGACTGGTGTCTCCGCTTACACGGTTGGTTGGGCACACCACCGTTGTTGGGCGTCTACATCTTTGCCGTCGGCTCACCTTCGCCACTACCGACTGGTGTCCTCGCCTACACGGTTGGGTGGTCACAACACCGTTGTTGGGCGTCTACGTATTCAGAGCTGGCTCGCCTTCGTCATCACCGACTGGTGTCTCTGCCTACACGGTTGGTTGGTCACACCACTTTTGTTGGGCATCTACGTCTTCATCGCCGGCTCGCCTTCATTGTCGCCGACTGGTGTCCTCGCCTACACGGTTTGTTGGTCACACCACAATTGTTGGGCACCTACGTCTTCACCATCGGCTCACCTTCATCTTCGCCGACTGGTGTCACCGCCTGCACGGTTGGTTGGTCACACCACCGTTGTTTGGTACCTACTTCTTCACCACCGGCTCGCCTTCATCGTCGCTGACTGGTGTCTCCGCCTACACGGTTGGTTGGTCACATCACCGATGTTGGGCGTCTACGTCTTCGCTGCCGGCTCGCCTTCGCCACTACCGATTGGTGTCCTCGCCTACACGATTGGTAGGTCACAACACCGTTGTTGGGTGTCTACGTCTTCACCGTCGGCTCATTTTCATCGTCGCCGACTGGTCTCCTCGCCTACACGGTTGGTTGGTCACTGTTGACGATAAAATTTTGCAAGTAATCTGATCTACATGAATCGGAAACATGATCCAATCTGAAGCGGATTTGAAGATATGCAGAAATCTCGGAAAACAGAGTGCGCATCGGCTGGAGTCCGTATCGGCTGGAAACCGAGTCCGATTGGGATAGCCGATGGAGCTAATATTGCAGGTGAAATCAATGTTGGATTCAACAGGGGGTTTATGATGGAATTGCCGTGCAAGAATAGAGTCCAAGATTGGCAATTGTATCTATTAATTAGGATTTTATGTAATTTCCTTATAGATAATCACGGTAAGAGTCCGCCTTAGGGACTTGTTCGCTAGTAGGATTTGTATTAGGTTAATATGAATCGTGTCCGTGATGGACAATGTTTGTATTTTCGGGTATAAATATAGACCCGAGGTCTTGTAAATAATAACAACGCAAGTTCAATCAATCTCGGCGTATCGCCAACCTTTGTTTTCTACTTTTCGACAAGTTCATGCTTTCGTGTCGTGCTACATCAGTTTGATCTTCGATGATAAGGTAGGTCTTGTTATGGCGGTTTGCATCATCGGAACTAGTGCTTACATCTTTCTGACACTCTAGTTCTATGTTGTGAATTTCCGAGTTATCATATACATTGTATAATTTAGATCGACCACGCAATTTACTTGCATCGGCCGGATTCTCTTTAGGGTTTCGTCGATATCGGCTAGATTATTTTGTTTGTTTAGATTATATAATGTATCTACCATCTCGAAAAGGCAACCATCAGCTTGATTTTCTAGATGTTATGCTTCTCTTTATACTTAATGCTATATTGGTTAAGTCCAACCTATTAAGTCGTATCTAGAATTATAATATCTAGCCTGCTTTATGGTTGTTAATAAGGATAGTATCGGGGTTTCAGCCGATCTTACCTGGTATAGATGTTTTACATTGTTTTATACTTTGTTTAATGTTCTATATCTGCCCCTTATATCAGGATCTAATTTAATATAAATATATTGAGCTTGCTACCAATGTAATTGGTTACAGTTGAATATATTTTTTGCTAGAGAATATCCAAGTATAGGGTTGTATCGGAGCTATAGCCCATACATGCTTAAATCTAGATATCGGCTATGATATGAATCTATATAATCGTTATTTCATGTTACATTAGACCTGGGCAATTTATACTGTCTCAGTGCAGTCTGATCTATCCCAATTGCTTATTTCTAAAGTAATATTGATGTATTGATCATGTAACACTAATTTTTTTAGCTGATATACTAGTTTTAGGGTTAGTTCTATTATTGAATACGCCTTACAGCCGATTCATGCTCTATTGCATCGGCTAGGTAGTTGTACGATATGAAATCGGCTAGTTAGCCGATGGACTATCATTTACTAACATATTTGCATGTTTTTTCTTGTTGATTGCAGGATCAAATCAACCGCCACACCCTTGAACCTAAAGAACTAATCTTGGACCTGTACTAGAGTAAAGCAAATCTCTCAGACCAGTATGTGTTTTTTGCATCTACACGTTTTTGGCACGCCCGGTGGGACATTGTGTCATCATGTCACCAAATATCACTGAAGTCTCAGAAGAGAACATCCTGCCGATCACGATTGAGAAATTGAACGATGAGCAGAGAGAAGAGATGAAGCAGATGCTAGATGAAGCAGATGCTGTGCATCATGCCCTCATCAACCAATCTGGAGTACTTGTCAATACGTTAACAAACGTGATCAAATTAGTAATCGATGGAACTATAGCCGAAGAATAAGCTAAAGGACCCATATATCTACCAGGCGGTACGTTCCCAGGCTACAGGACTATGAAGATAGACATTGGCGGGAGTCAACAGACACTTCAAACCCAGGCCCCATCGGCTCCTTTCTCTAGTTCAAATATTCCAGCAATAATGACAAGACCACAGCCGATCACTGGGGGGCAAACTTCAAGTCAGCTGACACCAGAACAGTTGATGAGCATACTTAATTCAAAACCGCCAGTTGTCGATACTTCATATCAAATGCCTTCGGTTCCACAACAGCCGATTGGAATTACTCAACTGGTAAGCCAGCAATACAGCACAGAACAACTCCCCTATGTGCCACTTCAAGGCGTATCGGCTAACCTCAATCATATCTACCAGCCTCATTCTCCACGACCTCAGCCGATCCAGTACGGCCAGTTTGATCCAATTCAACAGCAATATGGTGGAGCACCACCGTAGCAGCCGTGGGCCGATATGATTGTTGATGTCATGAGGGAACAGTTTGGGCTTAAGCCTAAGGATAATGACAACATGTATCAGCATCCATATCTAGAATATTTTGATCGGGTCCCACTGCCAAACCGATACAATGTGCCAGATTTCTCCAAATTTTCAGGAGAAGATAATATATCAACTTACGAGCATGTTAGCCGGTTTTTAGCTCAATGTGGTGAAGCATCGGCTACAGAAGCTCTCAGAGTTAGATTGTTTCCACTATCCCTATCTGGATCGGCATTCACATGGTTTTCATCCTTGCCTTACAATTTTATTAGAAGTTGGGCCGATCTGGAGAAACAATTTCACAAATACTTTTTCAGTGGCATCAAAGAGATGAAATTATCAGACCTCACAGCTATCAGGCAAAAGTCAGATGAATCAGTACTAGATTACAACCAAAGATTCAGAGATGTGAGGAACAGATGTTATAGTCTAGCCTTGACAGATTCACAGCAACCGATTTGGCCTTCCAGGGGTTGTTGGCGCCGATCAGGGAAAGATTTTCGGCTCAAGATTTTGAGAGCTTAGCTCATCTGGCTCAGAAGGTATCGGCTCATGAGACAAGGTTACAGGAGGCTAGAAAATTTATCAAGAAGGCCAACAATGTCAACAATATCTACAGCTATGATTCTGATTCTGAAGACGATGATCCAGAAGTTAATGCAGCCGAGTGGGCTAGGAACAAGAAGACAGTGGTTTGCCAATGGGTCAAAAATTCAGGAAAAGAGGAAAGATTTGATTTTGACATCACCAAAGCTAAGAAGATATTTCTTCTTCTTCTTCAAGAGAAACAAATTCAGTTGCCGGCAGGACATGTGATTCCATCGGCTGAAGAGTTGAAGAGAAGAAAATATTTTAAATGGCATAATAGAGGATCTCACAGCACCAATGGCTGCAAAATTTTCAGACAGCAGATCCAATCGGCTATCAAGCAAGGAAAGATCAAAATTGATGAATCCAAGAGGCCGATGAAGATTGATGGACATCCTTTTCCAGTAAACATGGTTCACTCTGGATTTAACTTGAACCAAGCCGATGGAGGTAAAAACTACAACAAAATTATCAAATCGGCTGGTATGATTAACAAGTATCAAAAAAGATGCCAGAGGGAAGAGGAGTCATACCACCATGATGATCAGAGATATTTTGATCCCCATTGGAGCCGTGAATTCTTCAGATTCTGTTGGAACGAAGGTATGAGGTTACCATCCATTGAGGATTGCCCCGGGTGTAGTGATTCTGATGCTCAATACGTTCAAAGACCAAGCCGACAGAGTACAGGTGTGCATCGGCCAATTCAGAAAAGACTATCAGTTCATGAAAGACTTGGGCCGATCCAGCAAGACGATGATGAAGATGATTCACAAAGAGAGCCCAAAAATGTGCAACTACAATGGTGCCCTTCTGGGATTTTGACCAAGAACCAAAAGAGAAGAGTTCAGAGGACGAGGAACGGGGAACAATTCCAGGAGGTTGAAGGAGAAATCGAGCATCGACTAAGGCAACGAACAAAGAAAGTCTGGCGCGTGAAGAGCAAGGTGGTGCCAGCCGATGAAGTCCAAGCCGATCAGAAAAGAAATCTCCATAACAAGGGCAAAGAGGTGATGTCATCTGCAATAACCATGGTTTTCATGCTACCAGCTGAATATGCAGTTGAACAAGTTGTCGAGCAAGCAGAAGAGTTGCCACGGCTAAGTTGATGTTATCTCCACAACAAGCTGTTTTTGAGAAGCCTGAAGGAACTGATCATCGGCACCTCAAGCCACTATATGTCAAGGGATTTGTCAATGGGAAGCTGATGTCAAAGATGTTAGTCGATGGAGGGGCAACTGTCAATTTAATGCCATATTCAACCTTCAGAAAGCTTGGGAAGATTTCAGAGGATTTGATCAAGACCAATATGATTTTGAAGGATTTTGGCGGGAATCCATCTGAGAACAAGGGAGTTTTGAATGTGGAGTTGACCATCGGCAGTGAAACAATTCCTACCACGTTCATTGTTATTGATGGGAAAGGTTCCTGCAGTCTGTTGCTGGGAAGAGATTGGATCCATGCCAACTGTTGTATTCCCTCAACAATGCATCAAAGCCTGATTCAATGGCAAGGAGACCAAATTGAAATCGTGCCAGCCGACAGGTCAGTCAATGTAGCTAGTGCCGATTTATCTGTTTGGGAGATGGAAGGAATTGATTGCTTAGCTGGAAAAGTTTGGTAAGGAGATTACTTAAAAGTTTCTGATTATGCCATACAGCCAACAGGAGATGGAGAGCCCCAATTATTATTTTGAGGGCACCGTGGAGGGTTCCAATTTCTACACGAAGGACACTGTTGATGATCTCGACGGCAAACTAGGACAAGGGTTTATGTCGGCTGATGAGTTGGAAGAAATCGACATTGGACCAGGTGACAGGTCTAGGCCGACATATATTAGTAAGGGTTTATCAAAAGAGTTTAAATGTAAATTAATAGCACTTTTGAAAGAATATAGAGATTGTTTTGCCTGGGAATACTATGAAATGCCGGGACTTAGCCGATCAATTGTTGAACATCGGCTCCCTATGAAACCAAGCTATCGGCCATATAAACAACCTCCAAGATGTTGTAAAGCTGCGATGTATGATGCTATCAAGGCCGAAATTACAAGACTTTATGATGCCAATTTTATTAGACGATGCCGATATGCTGAGTGGATTTCAAACATAGGACCAGTTATCAAGAAGAACGGTAAACTCAGGGTTTGCATTGATTTTAGAGATTTAAACAAAGCTACACCGAAAGATGAATACCCAATGCCAGTAGCTGATCAACTGGTTGATGCAACATCTGGACATAAAATTATCAGCTTCGTGGATGGCAGTACAGGCTATAATCAAATTTTTATGTCTGAAGAAGATATTCAAAAAACTGCTTGTAGGTGTCCTGGTGCAATCGGCTTGTATGAGTGGGTTGTTTGGGCTGCGAAGTGCTGGTGCTGCATATCAAAGAGCTATGAATTACATATTTCATGATCTTATCGGCTTATTGGTAGAAATCTATATTGATGATGCGGTGGTTAATTCTAAGGAAGTTGATGAACATATAGCCGATTTAAGACAAGTACTGGAAAGAGCAAGGAAATATGGTTCAAAGATGAATCTAACTAAGTGTGCTTTTTGGTGCATGAGCATGGGATTGAGATACCCAGAGGAGTATTGAGGCAATCAAAGACATAAAACCTCCAGAAGATAAAACCAAGTTGCAATCTTTGATCGGCAAAATAAATTTTGTTCGGTGTTTCATATCAAATTTGTCTGGCCGAATAGAACCATTCACAACATTATTAAGATTGAAGGCCGATCAAGAGTTTGTCTGAGGAGAAAGACAGCAAAAAGCTTTGGACTATATCAAGAAATATTTGAGTACTCCTCCAGTTCTCATACCACCACAGAAAGGGCTTCCCTTCAAATTATATTTGTCAGCCGATCAGAATTCTATCGGCTCAGATTTAATCCAAGAGGTTGAAGGTAAAGAAAGAGTTATATTTTATCTCAGTAGGAGACTTTTGGATGCAGAGATGAGATATTCACCCGTGGAGAAATTATGCCTGTGTTTATATTTGTCTTGTACAAAATTAAGGCATTATTTGCTTTCCAATGAGTGCACAATAGTATGTAAAGCCGATGTGGTACGGTATATGCTAAAGTATGAAGGGACGAATTGGGAAGTGGATTTTTGCTTTATCGGAATTTGACCTAAAGTATGAATCGGCTAAGGCAGTTAAAGGGCAAGGGATAGCCGATTTTATAGTTGAACACAGGGATACTTGTATTGACAATGTTGATATAATGCCATGGACTTTGTTTTTCGATGCATCTGTATGCACTCATGGTTGTGGTATCGGCTTGGTGATCATATCACCTAGGGGGCAAGTTTTCAGTTTGCTTTTACTGTCAAGCATTATTCTACAAATAATCAAGCTGAATATGAAGCTGTTTTGAAAGGATTGCAACTATTGCGAGAGGTTGAAGCCGATGTTGTTGAAATTATAGGTGATTCATTATTGGTGATAAGTCAGTTGTCTGGGGAATATGAGTGCAAGAATGATATTTTGATTGTCTGCAATGAGAAATGTCAAGAATTGATTAAGACTTTCAAGATAGTTAGTCTGAAACATATCCCTAGGGAGCAAAACGTTGAAGCCAATGATCTGGCTCATGGTGCAACAGGCTACAAGCCGATGTTGCAAGGAATCAAAGCAAAACGTTGATGATTGGAGATTTGAGATATTTGAATATTTGAAGAATCCTTCTAAATAGGTTTCCAGAAAGTTAAGATATAAAGCTCTCAAATATGTTCTGCTGGATGACACATTATATTATTGGATGATTGATGGAATTCTTTTTAGATGTTTGAGTCTGGAAGAAGCAAAAGTTGTCATGTGTGAAGTACATGAGGGCATCTGTGGGACTCATCAATCGGCTCACAAGATGAAATGGCTGATTAGAAGAGATGAATATTTTTGGCCGACAATGCTGGAAGATTGTTTCAGATATTACAAGGGATGTCAAGATTGTCAGAAATTTGGAGCAATTTAAAGAGCACCAGCATCTGCTATGAATTCTATTATCAAGCCATGGCCGTTTAGAGGTTGGAGTATTGATATGATCGGCCAGATCAATCCATCGTCGAGTAAAGGACATAAATTTATATTGGTTGCTACTGATTTTTTTACCAAGTGGGTTGAGGCAATTCCCTTGAAGAAAGTTGATAGTAAAGATGCTATTGCATTTGTCAAGGAACATATTATATACCGGTTTGGTTTGCCACAAACGATTACAATTGATCAAGGTTCAAGTTTTGTATCTGATGAGTTTGTTCAGTTTGCCAATAGCATGGGGATTAAATTGTTGAATTCTTCACCGTATTATGCACAAGCAAATGGACAGGCTGAGGCATCTAACAAGAGCTTGATTAGGTTGGTTAAAAGGAAGATTGCAGAATATCCCAAAAAGTGGCACACTATATTGGCAGAGGCATTATGGTCCTATCGGATGGCTCATCATGATGCAATTCAAGTACCTCTATATCAACTGGTTTATGGGTATGAGGCTGTGTTACCATGGGAAACCAACATCGGCTCCAGAAGGATTTCTTTACAAGATGAGTTGACAGCCGATGATTATCATAATTTGATGGTTGATGAGTCAGACGATTTGGTTCAATCTAGACTGCAAGCTCTTGAAAAAGTTAGGAATGACAAAGAAAGAGTTGCCAGACATTACAATAAAAAAGTTGTGCCAAAATCTTTTGAACTTATTTGGAAATTGGTGTTGCTGATAAGAGCAAGAGATAATAAATTCGGCAAGTGGTCGCCAAATTGGGAGGGGCCTTTTCGGGTTCATAAATGTGTTTCTAAAGGGGCCTATATGTTAAAAGGACTTGATCGAGAAGTTTTTGGTAGAGCACTTAATGGAAAATATCTGAAGAAAGATTACCCAAGCGTCTGGATTGGTTCATAATCGTCTGCCGATATATGGTTTACAACCGATGTGTTTACATCGCCTTTAGATGGCCGATATTTTTATCACCCTTAGATATATAGGTTTGCAACATTGTGTTCCCTACTGCAAACTTGGGGGCATGGAGTATAAAAGTTGGAAATGTTTTCAGCAAAAATGTACAATTATACAAGTCAAGATAATGTTAGTCAATATCATATATCGGCTCGATGGCCGATGGCAGATTGTACTTCAAGGATTTGGCTAAGTATAAATCAGCTCATGGCCAATTCATATATTACAGCAAAATATTGTTTAGAATTGTTAACTCGTTACATCAATCCAAGTATTTTTGGATAGCTGAAATTGCTCTTTGCCTAATTTGTTCTACTTCATTAATGGCCGGAGCATCGGCTGCATCTGTACCCGGAATTGGCTTCAAAGCTTTGCTTAAGGCAGAAAGATGCTTTACAGATTTCTTCAGCTTTGACTTTTGGGCTTCAATAGCTTTTGGCAGATCGGCTAGTTTTTGTTCTTCAGTATTGATCTCAGCTCTGCAAGCTTCAAGTTGTTGCAGTAGATCAGCTTCTATTTTCTTCAACATTTCAATCTTCTGTTGAGTAGAGCTTGGTCTAGCCTCTAGTTCGTCCAACTTGGTTTTCGCGTCATTCACTTGCTGTCCTGCTGGACTGGACATTGGCCTCGAGAGTAGAGCGCTCTAGCCGATCGGCAATTCTTTGCCTTGCTCTCTCCAACTTAAAATGATGTTGCTCAAGGAAGACTGCTGGAGAATTTGCTTCAATGAGCTCATCAGGGATACGATCTTGAATTTCTTCGAATCTTGCCCTGATCGGTCCACAGCTCATAACCAATGCGTCAAGGGAAGCATTGAGCCGATCGGCGATATTAGCCAAGCTCTTTTTCAAGTCTTCTGATATAGGAGAAATGGCTTTGCTGGTTGTATCCTCTTCCTCTTCGTCCAAAAATTGTTTGATGTCAAAAGAAAACATATCGGCTAAGAGCTGAAATACAGGGAAAGTATTATTAAGTGATGATATCGACGTTCAAGATCTGCCGAGAGGGATAAAAGTTTGGGAAATACTTACAAGAATTTGAGGAATTGGAGCTGTGGTAGCAACCTCTTCATCATGTCGGCTGGCTGTAGCCGATGAAGTGTGTCTACTTGAAATATGATGAGGGGATGAGGGTTGAGGAGGCTGCAATTTTAACAAGAGATCCTGTGAGTTAGTATCGGTTGGAAATTGAGTTAAGACTGAGGTAAATTAAAATTATCGATACAGGTGGAGTTGGCCTTTTCCTAGCAGCAACTTGTTTCTTTTTAGGCTGAAAAGGATGATTGTTAAAGACATATGTGGATCATGAAGAGCAAAGATTGTTGCTAAAATATTTTTACCTGCACTTTTTGAAGTCCTTTTTGAGGACTTGGAGTTTTTGCAGCTTGAGATTGGATTGCAGGAGGGGTATCGGCTCTGGGGGTGGCAACTTCGGCTGTTTCGCTGACTTGAGCAGCGGTTTCATCAATTGCCTCTTCCATTTCAATCTCTTTCAAGATTTCACCTACCCCTTGATCCAGAGGGGTTTCTGTATCGGCTACTGTTTTCTTTTGTTTCTTCACTGGTTTCTTCAAGAGAGTTGGTTTGATGGCAGCTTGCTTGGTTCTTTTTCTCTTGTCACCTGTTTGTATCGGCTCCCTGAGTTGAACTTGAAGTAAGGTGGTTGTTTTCGGAGCATTTAAGCTGATGATGGATGGAGCTGGTCCACAGCCGTTTGGCAGTTTGGCAGCAGCATATTCTATTGGCTTGCCACTTCGGTTGACAAGAGGAGGAGGGGAATCTGATGTCTGCAAGGAATTAATAAAATGTAAGTATTAAGCAGTTGATTGGAACAAAGTGCATGGTTTGAAGAAAAGGAATTACCCGAGGGACCAAATCTGGTATAATCCTGGTTAAGTATGTTTCAGCCGATAGGTGGAAAAGATGGGCCTTTATCTCAGACCACCATATGTCAAAAAGTATGCTCCTCATTAAAGTGATACTGAACTTATTTATACTACCAAGTGGGGTACCAGGGATATTGAGCAGCTTGTCCATCATCAGAGCCGATACTATATCACCCCTGGTTTGAATCTTGTCAACATAATATAGGCCGATGGGTAGCTGACCCATGCCAAGTTGCCCTTGTTGCTGTCATTGGATGATAAAATTCGTAGGACGGCTGAACATTTCTGCCTTGGGATATGCCGGTGGGGAGTATATAGGGAGAGATTGCAGCAGTTAAGACTTCTCTTGGTTTCTCAAATCTTTCATCATTTATTTCACTCAGTCTGAAATCGGTTGGCAGTTCATAGTTGTTGAAGGATTCATAGGCAAACCAGATTCGGCTATTTCTAGGGAATCCATCATAAAAGTTGCCAAACCAGTTTTGGAAGTGCTCAGCTGATGGTCCAGAACCGGCATAACCAGTAGCTGCTTCACTATAGGACATACATCAGCGTGCTGGGGCCGATTCATCATCACTACCAGGATCGGCTAAGGATGGGAACTCTGCTTCAAGGAGTGATGGTCTTTGTGCAACTTTTAGGGTATGCAGAGTTAACCAGAGTTGGACAAACCACCATCGGCCACCAGTACTGATGCTTGAATCCATAATCAATTTGGCCGATGACTAGCTTAAGGTTTGATATACTGCACCTAGTAGGTATTTTCCCAAGGGGAATTCTTTCTTCAAGACAATGGCTTCAGCTAGGTGTTGCCAGTTTGCTGTTGGGCTGCAGGTGGATCCACAGAATATGAATTTGTCCAGCCACATCATTAAGAAAGCAGCATGCTGTCTAGCCGATATAGAACCTGTGCCCATGTTCTCAGAGATAAAACCAGACCAACCTCCAATATTCTTAGTTTTGAACTTATAGGTACACTTGGTCTTCATGCTGATGGGGTTAGCCGATGTGGTTATATCCAGACCAGTTATCATGGTTATGTCTAGCAAGGTGGGGGTCACCGGCCCGTGGTTAAACATGAAGGCGTTTAAGGTATCTGATCAAAAGTATGCAGCAGACAATAGCATCGGTTCATGTTTTTTCAAATCAGCTATAGACAAAGATAGGCACTGAGCTATTCCTACTTCGTCCCAGTGATCCTGTTTGTTAGCAGCAACCCTCTTATACCAATCTATCCATTTATCAACTTGAGAGGTCCAATATCTAAAGGTTGCAGTCCAGTGAGAGAGAGATGGAGATGACTGCTTGAAAGGGATCCTGTTTGTTTCCACATTAATGATATAAGTGGGATCTATATCTCCTATTGGGCTAGACAAAAGTGATTGGGATCTTTCAGACTGGGGATGGCTATTAGATGGATTAAGTGCTACATATTGAAAAATAAGGATTGAAGGTGGAAGAATAAGTGAAGAAAAGCGAAGTAAACTTTGAGCCGATGGGGACTTACCTCGGGGAATTCCTTGGCAGCGGCGTTGGATGGGCTTGATGAAGACGCCATGGATGGAAGAGGATCGTTGTCGAGAAGGGATTAGCTGTTGCGGTCGCCGGAGAAGAGAGAGAATAATCGCCGGAGTTCACGGAGAAGTTTGGTGGCTTAAGCGATGAAAAAGGAGTTAATGCCGTGAAATTTCAGGGAAAAACGGTTGGTATTTATGGAAGTACGTGCGTAACAGTCAACAGAGAAAACCCTAGATTTTTGCGGTTCTGAAAAGATAATTCCGTTGCATTATATAATACTTCGGAATTGGGGGGCATGTGTTGACGATGAAATTTGGCAAGTAATCTGATATACATGAATCGGAAACACGATCCAATCCGAAGCGGATTCGAAGATATGCAGAAATCTCGGAAAACAGAGTGCGCATCGGCTGGAGTCTGTATCGGCTGGAAACCGAGTCCGATTAGGATAGCCGATGGAGCTAATATCGCATGTGAAATCAATGTTGGATTCAACAGGGGGTTTACGATGGAATTGCCGTGCAAGGATAGAGTCCAAGATTGGCAATTGTATCTATTAATTAGGATTTTATGTAATTTCCTTATAGATAATCACGGTAAGAGTCCGCCTCGGGGACTTGTTCGCTAGTAGGATTTGTATTAGGTTAATATGAATCATGTCCGTGATGGACAATGTTTGTATTTTCGGGTGTAAATATAGACTCGAGGTCTTGTAAATAATAACAACACAAGTTCAATAAATCCCGGTGCATCGCCAACCTTTGTTTTCTACTTTTCGACAAGTTCATGCTTTCGAGTCGTGCTACATCAGTTTGATTTTCGATGACAAGGTAGGTCTTGTTATGGAGGTTTGCATTGTTGTCGAAACGACAACTGCATACGTCGAAGGACGTGGATACTCAACGGTTGTTGGAAAAGTAAAGTGTAATAAATTTTACATTAAATTCGGATCCCCTTTTACATGGCCCGAGGTGGCTATTTATAACCCCATTACAGATCCCCCTATTAGGGTTTAGGGCTATTACAGGGGAATTTACATGGTCACCCTCAGAAAGGGGCCCCTACATGGGTATTCAATGTAATTAAGGTGTATGGGCCCTCAATGGGCCGTTTGGTGGCTACTGGCTCCTTGGTCCATGGGCCAGGGTGATTGGGCCGGCCCACTGGACCCCCTTGAATCAGGTCCATCTTGGCGAAGTCACCCTCCTTCGGCGCATGCCTTCGCCATGCAGCCTTCGCCCAGACCGATGGGAGCCCAGAGTGACTCTTCACCCATCGCCTCTTTCGCCCTGATGTCTTCGCCACCGGGCTTCGCCTCAAAAGCCTTGGGCGCCTAGAGTTCGGATCCTTGCCGCTTGGCAGGTTTTTGCAGGCTTGGTCGAAGGGCCTCATGGCATACTGCCAACAAGCCCCTCACGGCCAAGGGTGAGATAGGAGCTTCGGCCGAGACCGTGCAAACCATGTAGTATGGTATGAGGCGCTCCCTTTCGACCGATGCTCCTGCCGAAACCTGTCTTTTTGGGTCCTGCAAAAAATTTGCGACATGCGAAAAAGGATTCTTATGTATGGCCTTTGCCTACCGGAGCAGTTGTGTTCTTTTTTTTTGTTGTTTCTGACCGGTCCTAATGTGAGCAATGTTGGGCCTTCGCCCACTATGAACAGTGAAGTGGCCCGTATTGCTCTATTGGGCCGTAATGAACAGTGATGGGCCATGGGGCCGTGGCGAATAGTGATGGGCCTTTTCTCTGGGAGCCCGTTACTGCACGGCCTGGTCCATGGGATTTTACCGTTTCGCCCACCCTGCAACACGTGGCCGTTCCTGATTGGATGGGAAGGGGAAGCGTCGTTTGGTGAGCTATATATTCTCACTTCCCGTTTTCACCGTCTCTACTCCTCTCATTTTCACCGCGGTCATTTTCCTTTCCATCTGTTCGCGGCTAACTTTGAACGAACTGCTTCGCCTAACTGACACCTTTCGCCCACCCACTTCTGCTTCACCATGGCTCCCCGCAAGCTGAACCCAGTTGCTGCGACCGGCCCTGATCCCGGCCAGACTGATGAAGACACCACGACTTTTCTAGGGGCTTCGCTCATTGATGACGATGAGTTGGCGAGGATGGTCGACGCCGGTCCTGTGCGGAGGGGCAGGCGTTCGCCCCCGGGGATGCCGAGGTGCCGCAGCCTGGCGAACACCAGAGGGGGATATTCGCCATTTTCTTCGAGGCCGGTCTCCGCTTTCCGTGCAACATATTGTTGCCGGAAAATTTTCGGCTTTTCCAGGTGGAGCTGCCCCAGCTGAGCCCTTCGGCTCTAGTCCGCATCGCCGTCTTCGACTGGCGTGTCGGACTGCTGGGTTCGAGCCCAGCGCCGACCTCTTCGGCGTCATCTTTTCAGCCGCCGTCAACTCGAAGACGGTGGTCACCCTCGCCGAGACCCGGAAGACCGCATTCGGGAGTGTGCACTTCAACGTTCGCCCCGAACGCGCCGACTTGTGGCCGGTCAACGCCGGAATGTCAAAGTGGGATCGCCACTGGATGGCGAAGTGGTTTTACCACTCCATCCCTTTCGAGGCGGGATCCGACGCGGCGAGGGCCCTGCGCTGGCGCCGTCGTGCGATCGCGCCGGCTCGGAAGCCGAGGGTTGCCGTCAGCGGCGCCCTGGAGGCGCGGTTCGCCCTGCTTCGCAGTGTGTGCTCCCGGCTAAGTTGCCGGGACTTAGTTAAGGAGTTCTGCATGCTGCGGATATGTCCGCTTTCGCAGGCATGGCAGGTTGAGGTTGACCATGGCGAAGAGGTCAACGGCCTACCCAAGCTCATCTTACCAACAGGGGCGAACAGTAGGTTTTTGTTTCTATTTTTTTCCTGTCTTGCTTTTTTCACTCTGTATTTCTTGTTCGGCTCTCACATAGTTCTTCGCCATTTTCCAGTGTTGACGTTAGCCTAGGCCGACACTGAAGCCAGAAGGCTTATTGACGACGTGTCGGTCACCGAATACAGCCAGCTGCTGACTCGACAAGCGGCTGGCCGGGCGAACCGTGTTTACACCGGTGAGCTCCCCCCAAGGGCGAAGCCCTTCAAGGCTGATGGCGAAGCCGGCCCATCCCGGAAGCGCCCGCGGGGGCAAGTCAAGTTCGCCCCCGCAAGCAGAAGGCCCCAGCTACAGTGGACTCCGACGTCGAAGACGAGGACGACGCCGAAGAGGAGGAGGCCGGGGGGCTGATTTCGCGGCCGAAGAGGCTAAGGATGAAGCTGGCGATAGCCGCCCCGGGACGCGAGGCTACACGCCAACTCCCAGCCCGGAGCGCGTCGAAACTTGTGCGGAGTCGGCCTCTTCGCCCCTTCGCCGGAAGGACGTGGAAGGCGCCAAGGCCTTAGTCGCTATTGCTGCGGCTAGGGCGGCGAAGGGCAGCGCCGCGAAGAAAGCCCCCCGGAAGAGAGGGGTTGTCACCATCGCCAACGCGTTCAGCGACGAGGAGTCGTCCAACGGGACTCCTACTTCGCCCGCGGGGCGTAGCCAGGGACCCTCGACATCCCTCGGGGCGACTGACGGGGCTGGGGCTTCGGCCTCGGCGAAACGGGTGGTGAAGACGGCCGCCCGAATTTTCAACAGCCCGGTCCGCCAGCCCGTTTCGCCGCTCGTCCTCAATAAGGGCAGGAAGACGGCTGAGGGGTCCGGCTCCGAATATTCCCAGGGGCCGCCCCGCTTCGCCACCGGGGATTTTGAAACCCGGGCGATCGGCTGGTGCGATCGGCTGCAGCTCATACTGCGGTGCGGTCTGGCTTCGGCCATGTCACTGGGAGCTTTCGCACTTTTTGGCTTGCGCAACGCAAACTTTCAGTGCCGTGGGCCAATATACTCCTTGGCAAAACACCTTGGAGGCAACTGTTCTTGCAGCTTGATGTGCGCTGCAGAGCCCCTGGTGTATTTCCTTCACCATCTCTTCGCTTTCGGTGACGGAAACGCAGCGAAGCAGGGGTTGGAGTACTCCAGAGCGATACAACTGCCCTGAGACCAACTTGTACTGCCTGACCCTGATTTGCAGGCATTTCGCCTCTGCTTCGTCATCTGGAATTCAGCCATCTTTGAGGTACTTCACAAACGGTGTTCGCCAGTCCTATGGGTCTTCGCCCGGGTTTTTCTGGTCTATGACCATGACATCCTTGATTTCCTCGGGCACACTTGATGCATACAGGATCTCGAAAAAGACGCATGGTGAATGTGGTCCCCCGCAGGCGGCAAACTTTGCAAGGGCGTCCGCCTCCTCATTCTGTCCTCTGGTAGGTGTTCGACCGTTATCCCAGCAAAGCACTTTTCCATCGACCGAACAGCCTCCAAATATTTTTCATCCCTTCATCTTTTGCTTCAAAAGATTTATCAACATGACAGGCCACCAGCTTGGAGTCTGTTCGGATGAGCAAGCGTCGAACCCCTAGCGCTTTCGCCTTCCTTAACCCCAGCAGCACCGCTTCGTATTCTGCCATGTTGTTGGTTGTGTCGAACTGCAGCCTTGCGGCATATCGAATCGGCACGCCCCCCGGCGAAATGAGCACGGCCGCGGCTCCCGCCCCCTTGTGTGACCACGAGCCATCGGAGTGCATTATCCAAGGCTGTTCGACAGGCTGAGGTTCGGGAGCGGACACCGGTGTCCATTCAGCTACGAAATCGGCCAGGACTTGGGATTTGATGGCGGTGCGTGCCACAAAATGCAGGTCGAAGGGGGATAACTCCGCTGCCCACTTGTTGAGTCTGCCAGAGATTTCCTTACCCCGAAGTACTTCACCCAGGGGGTATTGCGAAGGCACTGTGATTTTGTGGGCCTGGAAGTAGTGGTTGAGCTTGCGCGAAGCCATCACTTGGGCGTAAGCGAGCTTTTCCATCTCGATATACCTTGTCTTCGCCCCTTGCAGGGCTTCGGAGGTGAAATACACCGGTTTCTGCCCTGATTCTGTCTCTTGGACTAGGGCTGCACTGGCTGCCACTGGCGAAGCCGCTAGGTATAACAGCATTTCGCTTCCTGGTGTTGGGCTGACCAGGACGGGTGGGCTTTGCAAGTATTGCTTTAGCTCTTCGAATGCGGCCTGGCATTCGGGGGTCCAGCTAAACTTCCCTGCGCCCCGGAGGATTTTGAAAAATGGCAGGCCCCTTTCGGCTGCTTTTGAGAGAAAATGACTAAGTGCCGCAATTCGGTCCACGAGCTTTTGTACTTCGCGTACGCTCGACGGTGGCCTCATTTGCTGAATGGCGTCAATTTTCTTAGGGTTCGCCTCGATACCCCTCTCAGAAACAAGGAAACCCAACAACTTGCCAGCGCGAACTCCAAAAACACATTTCTCTGGGTTTAGTTTCATACCCGCCGCGCGCAAGTTGTCGAAGGTCTCTTGTAAATCAGACGCGTGGTCAAAAGCCTTTCGGCTCTTTACGACGATGTCGTCGACATATGCCTCCACATTTCGCCCCAGCTGCTTGCGAAACACCTTGTACACCAGCCTGGCGAACGTTGCTCCGGCGTTCCTCAAGCCGAAAGGCATCCTGAGGTGGCAGAAAGTGCCGAACGGCGTGATGAAGGCGGTCTTGGCGATGTCGTTCGGATTCATGTGGATCTGGTGGTAGCCGGAGTAGGCATCCAAGAAGCTCATGAGCTCGCAGCCAATCGTTGAATCGACAAGCTGGTCCGTGAAAACTTTGTTGAGGTCCGTGAAATCGTCGCACATGCGCCACTTGCCGTTCGACTTCTTCACCAGGACCAGGTTCGCCAGCCATTCCGGGTGGTCGATTTCCTTGATCACCCTAGCCTTCAGAAGCTTTTGCACTTCACTTTTGCTGCTTTCTAGCGATCGGCGGACATCTTGCGCAGCTTTTGCTTTCTTGGCCTGGCGTCTGGCTTGACAGCCAGGCGATGCATGATGAGTTCTGGCGAAACGCTACCCACTTCGCCCCTTGACAACAATCACCCCTACCGGACCTGGCATCTTGAGCTTGAGGTAGTTGTGGTGGGAGATGGCTTCAAACTTATTCAGTGTTGCACGGCCGAAGATGGCGTTGTAGCTGTACGGGATGTCGACGACGTCAAACAGTATCTGCTCTTCGCGCCTGTTTTCGCCCGTGCCGAAAGCAATCTTCAACCGTGCCTGGCCGAGAACTTGAACCGCCTCACCGCCGAAGCCGCGAAGCGAGGCCGGCGCTTGAGTGAGGGCCGAAGTTGGTAGCCCCATTCTGGCGTATGCCTCGGCGAAGATGACATCGGCCGAGCTACCTCCATCGACTAGAATGCGTCGGACTTCGAAGCCAGCCACCTCAGCTGAAATCACTAGGGGGTCTTGATGCAGAAACAGCACTCCTTTGGCATCTTCTGGCCCGAAAGAAATTTGCTGGCCCAAGTACTTTGGGACACCTTTGCCCGTGGCGGTGATGTTGTGCACCGTTCGCAGCTGCAACTTCTTCTGTCGCTTCGATGGCTGGACTGGTGGATCAGCTCTTGTGATTACTTGGATAATTCGGCGCTGCACGTTTTGGTGTTGTTCGGCTGGAGGTGACTGTTCCCGGGCCGCCTCGCGAGGTGCTCCGATAGAGGCACCCTGATGCGGCCTTGGTTCATGGGCGTTGTTTCGCTGACGGATGTTTCGACACTGCTCGGTGGTGTGCGAAGACCGCCCATGATAGGCGCAATAGAGGTCTTTCCTGACCTTCTTGCGAACAGGCTGTTGATGGCTGCCGCCCTGCTGGGCGTCAAACTCCTTCCGGAGGGCTTGTACCTCTTCGACAGCCATCACCGCCTTGCCTGTTCGGTCGGTCCTGAACTTCCTCCATGTCACCCTGGTGCGCCTTGACCGGAGCCACCTTGGTGCGCCTTGACCGAAGCCTCCCTCCGGCTGGGCCGAAGGGGTTGTGCTTGAGATGTGGGGTTGATCGAGCTGCTGAAGGAAAGCTTGAAGCAGCGCCTGCAGTGCCGAAGCCCCCTCCGACATTGCTTGTGACGTTTGACCAGGTGGCGAAGAGTGTACTTGGATCGCAGCCGGCTGAACCTGCGGCCGTGCGCCGGGAAGTGGGGGCACTACTGTGGCCGAAGGCTGGCTGGGGAAGCACACTAGTCCTTGGGCGGCTTGTGGCGGAGGGGCTTGTACCGGTGCTTGCTGATAGGCTTGAGGCGGGATGTAGCTTGCCGAATACTGGAGGATGGGGGCCGGAGCGACCTTGGCCTGCCGTGCTGCTTCGTACGCCTGCTGCTACTCCTGCATCTGACGAAGCATGTCTTGGAGTCGTGTCATGTTCTGCCGCATGGCCTCCATGCTTGCTTTGGCTTGCGCGTCGAGGTTGGGATTGGCTTGCGCAGCGGCGAGCGCGGTCGAAGCTAGCTTAGCTGCCGAAGGGACCTCCGGCACCTGCTCCGCCGAAGTGGTCGGAGCCGAAGTTAATGGTTGTGGCGCGGGCGCCGAAGCCAACGGTGCTGCCGCCACCACGGCGGGAGCCGAAGGCTCCGCGCCTTTGTCGGCGGCCATCGCCTCTTCTGCTAAGCTCTCCTTTGGGTTCGTAACCCTCTCCTTTGAGACCTTCTTCGGTGGCATTCGCTCTCAGTGGTTTCGCTCCGAGTTCCCCACGGTCGGCGCCAGCTGTTGTCGAAACGACAACTGCGTACGTCGAAGGACGTGGATACTCAATGGTTGTTGGAAAAGTAAAGTGTAATAAATTTTGTATTAAATTCGGATCCCCTTTTACATGGCCCGAGGTGGATATTTATAACCCCATTACAGATCCCCCTATTAGGGTTTAGGGCTATTACAGGGGAATTTACATGGTCACCCTCAGAAAGGGGCCCCTACATGGGTATTCAATGTAATTAAGGTGTATGGGCCCTCAATGGGCCGTTTGGTGGCTACTGGCTCTTTTGTCCATGGGCCAGGTTGATTGGGCCAGCCCACTGGACCCCCTTGAATCAGGTCCGTCTTGGCGAAGTCACCCTCCTTCGGCGCATGCCTTCGCCATGCAGCCTTCGCCCGGACCGATGGTAGCCCAGTGTGACTCTTCGCCCATCGCCTCTTTCGCCGTGATGTCTTCGCCACCGGGCTTCGCCTCAAGAGCCTTGCGCGCCTAGAGTTCGGATTCTTGCCGCTTGGCTAGTTTCGGCAGGCTTGGTCGAAGGGCCTCATGGCATACCGCCAACATGCATCATCGGAACTAGTGCTTACATCTTTATGGCACTCTAGTTCTATGTTGTGAATTTCCACGTTATCATATACATTTTATAATTTAGATCGACAACGCAATCTAGTTGCATCGGCCAGATTCTCTTCAGGGTTTCGTTGATATCGGCTAGATTATTTTATTTGTTTAGATTATATAATGTATCTACCATCCTGAAAAGGCAACCATCGGCTTGATTTTCTAGATGTTATGCTTCTCTTTATACTTAATGCTGCATTGGTTAAGTCCAACCTATTAAGTCGTATCTAGAATTATGATATCTAGCCTGCTTTATGGTTGTTAATAAGGATAGTATCGGGATTTCAGCCGATCTTACCTGGTATAGATGTTTTACATTGTTTTATACTTTGTTTAATGTTCTATATCTACCCCTTATATCAGGATCTAATCTAATATAAATATATTAAGCTTGCTACCAATGTAATTGGTTACAATTGATTATATTTATTGCTAGAGAATATCCTAGTATAGGGTTGTATCGGAGCTATAGCCGATATATG
This sequence comes from Oryza punctata, assembly GCA_000573905.2. Taxonomy (NCBI): domain Eukaryota; kingdom Viridiplantae; phylum Streptophyta; class Magnoliopsida; order Poales; family Poaceae; genus Oryza; species Oryza punctata. The sequence goes on from CM002497.2 coordinate 15,150,784, forward strand.
CTTAAATCTAGATATCGGCCATGATATGAGTCTATATAATCGTTATTTCATGTTACATTAGACTTGGGCAATTTATACTGTCTCGGTTAAGTCTGATCTATCCCAGTTGCTTATTTCTAAAGTAATATTGATGTATTGATTATGTAACATTGATCTTTTTTGCCGATATACTAGTTTTAGGGTTAGTTATATTATTGAATACGCGTTACAGCCAATTCATGCTTTATTGCATCAGCTAGGTAGTTGTACGATATGAAATCGGCTAGCTAGCCGATGGACTATCGTTCACTAATATATTTGCATATTTTTTCTTGTTGATTGCAGGATCGAATAAACTGGCATGCCGTTGAACCTAAAAAATTAATTTTGGACCTGCACTAGAGTAAAGCAAATCTCTCAGGCCAGTGTGTGTTTTTGCATCAACAGTCACACCACCATTGTTGGGCATCTACGTCTTCACCACCGGCTCACCTTCATCATCGCTGACTGGTGTCTCCGCCTACATGGTTGGTTGGTCACACCACCGTTAATGAGCGTCTACGTCTTCACCGCTGGCTTGCCTCCGCCGCCGCCGACTGATGTGTCCGCCTACACGGTTGGTTGGTCACACCACCTTTGTTGGGCATCTACGTCTTTGCCGCTGGCTCGCCTTCGCCACTACCGACTTGAGTCCTCGCCTACACGGTCGGTTGGTCACAACACCGTTGTTAGGCGTCTACGTCTTCACCGCTAGCTCGCCTTCGTCGTCGCTGACTGGTGTCTCTGCCTACACGGTTCGTTGGTCACACCACCGTTGTTGGGCATCTACGTCTTTACCGCCGGCTCGCCTTCATTGTCGCCGACTGGTGTCCTCGTCTACACGGTTTGTTGGTTACACCACCGTTGTTTGGCGTCTACGTCTGCACCGCCGGCTCGTTTGCATCGTCACCGACTGGTGTCCTCGCCTACACGGTTGGTTTGTCACACCATCATTGTTGGGCACCTACATCTTCACAACCGGCTCGCCTTCGTCGTTGCCGAGTGCTGTCACTGCCTACACGGTTGGTTGGTCACACCACCGTTTTTGAGCGTCTACGTCTTCACCGCTCGCTTGCCTTCGCCGCGGCCGACTGGTGTCTCCACCTCCACGGTTGGTTGGTCACACCACCGTTGTTCTGTGTCTTCGTCTTTTCCACCAGCTCGCCTTCGTTATCGCCGACTGGTGTCTCCGTGTACACGGTTGGTTGGTCACACCACCGTTGTTGGGTGTATACGTCTTCGCCACCGGCTCGCCTTCGTCATCGCTGACTGGTGTTCTGGCCTACACGGTTCGTTGGTCACACCAACCCTGTTGGGCGTCTACGTCTTCACCACCGGCTTGCCTTCGCCGCTGCCGATTGGTATCTTCACCTATACAGTTGGTTGGTCACACCACCGTTGCTGGGCATCTACGTCTTCACCGCCGGCTCGCCTTCATTGCCACCACGACTGGTGTTTTTGCCTACATGAGTGGTTAGTCACATCACTGTTATTGGGCGTCTACGTCTTCACTGCCGGCTTGTTTCTGCTACCGCCGACTGGAATCTCCACCCTCTCGGCTGGCCTATTATGTCGACAAGCTTCTTCCGTCGTGACTGGCTTTGCCGCTGCCGACTGGTGTTTCATCTTCACGACTATGCGTCTTTGCCACTGGTTTGCTTTCGTTGCCGCTGACTTGTGTCCACGTCATCACGGTAGTGTAACTCTATCATCATTATGGGCAACTTCATCTTCATTATCTTCAGCACTAGCAAACTCTATTGCCACTACTTTGGAAGCTTCGCTACTTCACTAATCACGACGTCTCCAAGATCCTCAACATCTTTGAATGTGCCACCAAATATGACACCGTGCTGATCTACTACAACGAGTGGTGTTCCAATCTTGAAGATTTTTGCTCGAACATTCTCAATGCATATCTTCACTCAAGCAATGGCTACTCAATGACAAGCTATAGTTCTTGACTCTATGTTCAGTTGTTTCCCAACTAAGCATAGAGTCGGGGGCTACACAAATATAAGACTCAAAATTCGATAAACATTATGTCAAGATGAAGCAATCAATTAACCAACCAATGAGTTAATTCCGGGAGTCGTTATCTTCGATTTCGCTTCAGAGCAGCCGTTCTACTTCAGCAACTCCAACTATTTCACTGACAATTTTTGTTTCAGGATGCTACCACAATTTACTCCAAATTTCTCGAGTATCAAGTTCAAGATTTAATATATATGTCTGGGAGTTTGGAGTTGTTAACCAATCAATTCAGATTCGATGAGTTGGAGAACAACATCTACTTTCCTCCAAGTGAAGCATCTACAGTAGTTACAACACCAAGTTCTACTGCCATCATCATAAATCAACAGACACTGCATCAATCATCGTCATGCAAGTGTTAGCGTCAAGGGAACTACTCGAGCTTCGACATCTTCTCAACAATTTGATGGACTATTGTTACTGAAATCACCACCAGCACCTTCTTCATCGACACTATCCTGATCTCCGGTCAATTACTGTCAACCAAGTTGTTTGCTTCAAGGGTCCATGCTTAGTCAACGCAGAATATCCGTCTGGATCATCTTCATCGACCTCATGTTGTACCTATTCGGCATCGCTCTTATTTCACGGGCCACATAGTCTCCGTTGTTGCTAATGGGTGATGATGTTTTCGCCTTCGGTTGCCTCTGTCATCGCCGACTTGTTATTTTGCCTTCACGGTTGACCTACTACGCCGCCACTGATGGGCAACCTCGTCATTATCATCGGCTGCTACACTGCTATTGACTGGATTACCAACATCACCATCTTCATCAACATTATGCTATGCCTCTTCTGCCACACCTATTCTATTATCGGGAATGAGCAACTTCATCTTCATTACCGGTCATGTCTGGCATTGCCGACTGGTTTCTTCGTCTCCACAGTGGGTGGAATTCGCCATTGCTGCTAATGGACAACATCATCTCCATGTTGGTCATCTCGCTTCCATGCCCACTGCATTAGCTACCGTCAACGGACAATTTCGACTACAATAGAAGGACAAGCTATACGCTCAGGGGCTTATCACCTCAAGTATAAGGATCATACATTTAATTTGGATTTGTTCTGAATACATATTCATGGCCGTGAGATTATCACCTATGCTCATGGTCTAGATCAATCATTATTTCCCACAAGGACCATCAGCCGACTACTTGTGCTAGCTGGGATTTGATTATTACATCTACTTTGGTACATCCCATGAGGGATAATCACCCGGATTAGAAGTTACTCAGATAAGATGTGCTTGATCTACATCGTTCTGGAAATTTATCATTCAGGAGCATATTAATTGGCGTGCTCTTCACATCATATTTCGAGAGTATCGGTGGGCATATTTTTGGGACTAGGCTTAATATGTCTTCAGCCCATATTTCAGGTGTGGCCAGTCACGTTCTTTTAGAGACATAGGCATTTTTTGCTTAGGCAACATTGCACGTGATCGTGTGCCCAATACCTTAAAATCCTTTTATATCGCTGTTACTCAACTTTTTAGGAGTTGGTACTATGCACTTTAAAAGGTGACAAATAGTGAAGCTTGATATAGCTACCCCGCTGACTTTTTAGATATGTATAAGTCAAGGCAGTTTTTGGGTTTATAAAACAACCGATTAAATATAATATCGTTGCTTTCACCATGTAAGTGTGTACTTTTATTGACCAATATTGTGGCTTAGGCTAATTATATATTTTGGTCGTTTTTTCATGCAGTTGGAAAATCCTCTATGAGATTATTTACTCGGATTTTATACCACATATGCCTTATGTTTCCAAGTATGGTAAAACCGTTCGTCTTTTAGGGACTTAAGCACATATGTTAAAGCAGTGTGTGCACGGTGTATGTCTAGGGCTTTGGAAATTTCATTATTCACAGCATACAAGGTTTTTTATAGCTGTTTTTGCTATGTGAATTTTTAAATATGTGTTAACTTTTGGTTGCATGCATCCTACTTCATAAAGCAGTCGGTCTATCATTTGAGTCTTATTTACTCGGGGATTCATACCATATGTGCTATCATTATGCTACTTAGGGCTTAAAACTACTCGGTTGGTTAATCTATTTATTCCTTGACTATATGCTTAGTTTGTTCAACTAACCACATAGTAGGGGGCTACACCTATTAGGTGCATCTAGTCGATGCACCTAATTTATATTTAATTATTTTTCTGCCCTCCACAGTCTTTCTATTTGGTAAAAGTATTCGGGAGATCATGGCGAAGATGATTGAAGCACTCGGCTTTGGAGTAATTTAGTTCGAGAGAAGATTATCTTTTCAACTGTGAAGATCTCAGGGGCTACTGTGGAGATTATGGGTACCCTATACACACATGACATGGTTATCCGACTAATTATAGGGGATAGCTTATATCTATGTAATATGTAACGGATCATCACTTGGGTATTACGTTTCCTTATGTATTACGGAATGACCTAAAGTCTTGGTTTGATAATATTGTAAAGTAGTATTAGAAAACCGATACCGTATTGGTTAAGATTTCTATCTTGTAATCCTGCCCCCATGCTATGTAAGGTGGGTAGGATGCCCTCTAGGGGGTATAATCACACAGCTAGATCGTTAGATCAATATACAACTCGGTGGATACAATCCCCAAACAGGAGTAGGGTATTACCTCTCATAGAGAGGGGCTGAACCTTTCTAAATCCTTATCTCCACATCCATCCACTTTTAGGTCTCGTGCACTACCCCTTTTCGTATTGCCAAATTCTTGTTTCGACATTATCCAAGTTGTTGGATCAGCATCACCGGACAACCTGGTGCAGTACAAGATTTTCTGGCTAGTTCATTGTCCGACTATGATCATGTGTTGATCATACAGTGGAAATGAACTAGGAAGACTGTCCGACAGCCCTCGGACAATCCGGGTCAATTTTTCACTGCTGGGAACCGATTTTTACTACCAGTTCGCAATTCCTGTTGTACAACCAGGATGCACAATCCAAAACTAAAGAGAAGTATTTTTAGTCCCAGTTGAAATAACCACATTAACATCAATCGGTATTTAAAAGATGTTTTTTTTGCTCTTTTTTTCCAATATGTTTGTTATTGCTTGGTGATGTTTTATATGCATGCCTATATATATATATATGTAAATATGTAATATATACATGTTTATATGTGTAAAAAAACATACATATATTTTAATAAGTTCGTAGATATAAAGATTGCTTACACATACGATTAATATATATAGACATTTGAGTAAGGTTCTCTATGACAGATATTTGTTCACAAGTGATAAGTGCTAGCAAAGAATAAAAGGTATACAAGTTGACCAAAGGAAAATTTTAATATTTTCAATTTAATTTGGAGTCAAATTTAATTATATTCAATTTTATATCCAAATTTAACTCGCAAACAAGGGAGAATAAGGAAAGAGACATGCAAACCAGACTACACGGTGAAGGGTGACAGAGCTAGGCTAGGCATGGGTCAGGTGAACACTTGGTTCGGTCGACCTAGTCAGGGCTAGGTTTTGGCTGCTGAATTTCGTGCACGGCCGTAGGACTGTGTTCATTACATCGATGTGTCGAGTTGATATTGTTGCGTATCGGGAATTCCGAAAAGACTTCCCTCACAGTTACCTTGTACATGGTCTTTATTCAACAAAAATATAGAAAGCAAAATGGGTATCCACCGGGCTGAAATACTAGTGAGCCAAACTTTATTATATAACTCTAGGTGCATGAAGTGCCTAAATTTACTTTATTTTTTGTTTTATTTTTATTTTATTTTGCTTTCATTTTTTAATTTTTTCTTTTCATGGCAACAATAGAGGTGACGGGTAACTTAGTAGGGTCGAGATGTGAGACAAGGATGCACAAGGTGTTTTGGATCCTTACCAGATAGATCTTGCCAAGCTTAGATCTGCATTTGAATGCAACAATGTTTTGCATTTTTTCTACTTGGTTCCCTGTACATCTCTTTTCTCATAGACTAAAGGGCGTGGTATGAGTGTTGGATTTATTGTACATTGCTCCTGAGTTGTCATTTTATTCCCTACAAAAGGTTAGAGGATAACAAATATCCGAGGGATTATAAAGAATTGAAAAGATTTTCTCGTGGCCTCAAGATTAGTTGTTCACATCCACGTAAAGAGAAATTGGATTCAAAACTTAAGAAGCGTGGATCCCACAAGTTTGCCATCATTTTATTTAATCATTTTTTTTGAGAGATTCTTCTTTTGTTCTGAAAACATTTTTTTCAAAATTTTATTTTTCACCAAATTTTCTTTTAAGCAAAACTCATACAGGGCTCAGGTAAAGTTGCACGAACATAACAAAAGAACATTTGATAGGATACTTGTCGACCCCCAATTTTGCAAATCGGAGATCTTATGTGTTTATCCGTACCAATCCCTGGATCAGAAGTTGGTACACACATACACAGCCGGATCACAACATATCACGGATGAATTCAGGCTAAAAGGGTTAAGTACTTACATTAGGGCCAGGCAGGCCAACAACTATCAGTACAACAGCGGAAGACAAAACAGTACAAGAGCCCGGTTGACATGCCACAGGCAGTCGACTGGGGAACGAGACCTAGAACGGGATCGCACTCTGATCATCTTGTTAAGTACACAAGCATACCAACAAGGGCTTCTCTTCAGGCACTCTGCTAAAAGATATATATAGAGCAACAATGAGTACAAAAGTACTCAACAAGCCACCACACAAGAATGCATATGATAGAGGGTATTTCAAGGAATGGCTTCCGGTTCTTTTGCGTAAAGCAAATTTTGTAAATCCTTTCACAAGCCTAAGACCTAGCATAGACTGATCAAATTTTAATACCATAGTTCATTAATCAACGACGGTTCTGTCCACCATCCATTGTCATCCCAAGGATAGCTTCCCGTCATTGAGTCGTCATGGTTTTCTGAGGACGTCCACCTTCCCTCCTCTCAGGAAGTGGCTCCATCAGCATAAAAATCATCATGCATCATCCCATCCCACACAAGTTAAGAATTTAGAGTCTAGCCAAGTGTAATACATGTCCCAGTGCTCAATAACCGCGAGCACGACTATTCGTATAGATTTGATTACTCACACTACAGTGGATGTACACTTTACCTGTACTCCATGACTTGCCCAACACATGAGCCGAAGTCCCAACGAATGAGATGCGTCACGGCAAAGCCTTTCAATAACCTCACATTGGCAGTACGGCTACTCCACCGTAGGCCCCGCCCCTCATACACATCAAGAAAACCACTATGCAGGAATACTGCCTCCGCTCGGCTATTTACTCCGCTAGGTCTATGCCCATTCGAGAAGTACAGTTGTACGGGGGTTGTTTCATGCTTAGCTTCGTGGCTCAGTCCTTAAGTGACCAGGGACGGCACTAGCCTTTACCGGACACCACCCAAGTCATCCAGCCACCCCAGTCGAAAACAGTTGTTTAGTTTTATTTTCCTTTCACGAATCATGTCATCATTGTCATGGCAATGTGGCGCTAATGTCTCCACATGCCGCGTCTCAACTACCTTCCCAAAGGTAATTGCCCGAGCATATAGCATTTAATAAATATGAGAATGCATGAATCTAAATTAGCATTACTAAGCATTTGTCATAAGGGACTAGGAACATCACACGCATTTACGGTTACAAGGGAATAAGGTAAACAATAGTCAAAGGTGTGGCATAATAACGAGTAGGATATTCACTATTGCATGCAATTTTATTTGTAAAGAAAGTAAGTTCGTAATTTGGGATCAATATGTTCAAGGATTAGTGATGACTTGCCTTGCTCAGGATAGTCCTTACTCTATTATCTTGATCAACCTTCTCCTCCTGGAAGTTGCACACGTTGCCTCACGACTAATCGATACACCATTACTATAATACGCGAGAAAAACCAATACTCAACCAACAATCAAACATGCGCAAACAATTATAAATGTCAGAGTCATACCTAGGGCTGCTATTATATGAGGTCAATATTTATAACTAGTATTTCCTCTATCTTAGATATTTTATCGTATAATTTATAGTTCGATAGGTGCAACCATAAGTGACCGTGTTACCGTATGTGTAAACACGGATTTACCGCATGTGCAATTAGGATGGCTAAATTATCTGCTATCAAAATAAAATGGTCAGGTTCTACAGGCTTAGGTTTGGTTTTTGCCGATGAATAGGTCTAGGATCAATCAAATCGTCATAATGCACTTTCCATATTATTATTCTGTCAATAGAGTTAGGGTTCTTTGAATGAATGTATAATGTGTGCATTTTAATTAACTGAGTATAATCAAATGTCGATAAAAATCCATGCTCTGTAGGTTGTAGGTTGTATCCGTTCTACGCATATCTTATCAAACTTATCATCATCTAGCAGCTTAAATGTTTACTTGATATGATTCTCAATTTAGTATTTATCCAATATTTACACATATCATATAATATTTAGTTTAGAGATACACCACAAATTGCCATTCTACTATAATTTGGGGGTACAATGAGGGTGTGCCCATAAATACATTATGACTTGATTATTCATTGGTCATGCATGGTTTAATACAAGTTATCCTGAACAAGTGATAATATGAGTCCAATATCTTGGTAACTAATAGTCAACTAAGGGTTATTTACCAACCTCAATATATATTACTCCATATGATTTTGTATTAAGAAAATTTATTTAGACGACTTAATCATACTGGCTCTGTTATTATTCCACATACATAAGCTATAGATTTATCTAGGCATGCTCATACTTTAGTTAGAAACATACAAGGCTAAAATTTATTTAAATTATTTATAAGCCATGGGTTTAATTATATTTGGACATAGATTAATAAATGTCCTAGTATTTCCCTATACTCCAACTAATTCGAAACACCAGATATAATTTAATTTATGTGATTGCTACAGTGATAAAAATAGGTTAAAGATAATTATTTTACTGTACAATATAAATTTTATTTATTAGCACACTATTTAGGTTAATGATTTGTTCCTTATTTTGATATTAATTATTTTATAAATACAAATATATCTTATTAAAGATGAATTATATACCATTGGAAAGATCATGAATTTAGATAAATTTAGGTTCAGGTTTCACTCGACTCGGAGCTAAAATGAATAAGTTACGCTCGTTAAAGATTCAAATTCGAATTAAATCCAAAAATTGCGAAATGTCACTGTGCACTAACCAGATGTGGGGCCCACACATTAGATTCCTCTCTCTCTTCCTTTTTCTTTTTCTTTCTTTTTTTTTCTTCTCTTCTTCTTCCTCTTCTTTCCTGCTTCTTCTCCTCTCTCTTTCACTTCTTCTCTGCTTGCCTCTCCTCTCGGCTCCTCTCTCCTAGCCGAGCGGTGGCCGGTGGGCGCGGCCGGCTTACCGGTGCGGTGGCGCGGGGGCAGCACGGTGGCGAGAGGGCGCGGCGGTGAACGGCGCGGCGGTGGGCGCACGGCGGCGTGGCGGCCGGCAGCGAACAGGAGGCGGGGGGGAATTTATAGGGATGGCAAGGGGAGGCGGTGGTCGGCGCAAGGGCGCACGGATGGGACGCTGCGGCGCGTGGGGCTCGAGGCGAGCGGCGCGGCATGGCGCGAGGGCGACGGGCGACGGTGACAGGGCGACGCGACGCGACGTGGCGTGCGGCAGTCGGTGTGGACGGGACGCGATGGCGACGGCTCGGGGTGCGAGGGGCGACGGCGCAGCTGCGGCGACATGGGACAGCGGGGCAGCGACGATGCGACGCGCGGGCGCGGGGCTCGATGCACGGCAGCGGCGCGGGGATGGCGACGTGACGTGCGCGCGACGCACACGCGGTCTGACGCGGGGCGACAGACGGAACGGCGCGGCACGGTGACGCGTGCGGCGAGGTGATGGCTGGGGCTCGGATCGAGCACCTAGGGGGCAATGAATAGTGCGTTTTAGGTTTTATTGGATTTGTAGGGTTTCGGTTGATTTAAAAATTGAGGAAAAATGTAATTAAAATTTGTATTTCCTCCTAGGCATTTGAGTGACAAATTTAAGTATTCCAATGTGATTTTGCCCAAAATTTATTATTGATCAATATTAAAATTTATGATAGATTTAATAATTTCCTATTTTTTTGGGGTTTTTAGGGTCAGGGAGGAATTTAAATAGGAAAGTGAAGAGGGTTTGATCCGTAAATTTTCTAGGCAACCAAATTTAATACTTAGTGTCTAAAAGTCTAAATTTTACCCAAAAGTTGTGATGGCACAAATATATTTTCATTGTGTTATTCAAATGAGGTTAAATCCCGAAAATTAGTCTACATAATCTGGAGGCTTTCGATATTTCTAAAACTAATTAAAATATTCTAAGGTGGCCTTTGTTAATATAATAGCACATTTGTTTCAATTTATTTATGGATTTGTTTATTTTATATGGAGGGGTTTGATATATTTAGTTACAATCTCCCAATGCAATTTGGAATTTGGTGCAGCATTGATCTACATATCGAATTAAATACTCCCGTAATTCTATTTTATATATAGGGCTTAGTTTATTTGAATGATTATCATTTCATGTGTATTTATATTTCAGGCAATATTCCAAAGGGCTATTATTTCATGTTGGTGAGTCTGTGTTTAGTAATATGGGTTTAGCATTAGTATTATATTTAATTGAAGACGAGGTCGAGCCATCAACGCGATTCAAGTATTTTATTTTTCGATTTGTAGTTTATACTAAAGAAGTTAATAATTACATTATACTTTACTTTGGCTTTCTTTCATGTGCTCAGATATTTATAGGATTAATAATAAGTATTGTATCATTGTAAATTTTAGCTATTACCCACGTGTGCATCTGTAATTTGATTCCTCGTTGTGACAATTCACGATTGACCAAGCAGTAAGAACCATAATAACCAGCATGATGCAAAAAGTTTTAAAAAGTTCAAAATTTTAGTGATTTTTATTATTACGAATTTTCAGGATGTTACAATACTCACCGTGCATCTTGAAAGGTGATGTATTCCTACTTTGCATGTTAGCAATTTATTGATTTGTTTCCCATGCCCTGACTTACTAGCATTGTGAATTGAACATGAGGACTTACCCATCAATTTGAAAACTTTCCTGCAAGGGTTAGCCATAGAAGATATATATCCAATGTCCATGAAAGTACAAGATCTAATTGTTCATTAATCCAATTCGACATCATGTCTAATTTGATTAAAGCAGACTATTTTAATCTAAGCACCATGCTTAATTCTGCTTAATTCAAAAAGCCTATGGATATCATGTGCACACACCCAAACCAGAGCATATGAAAATAGACAAAGGAAACATAACCATGTATGATCAAGCCACACTCAAATGGAGTTTAGTATCAGTAAAAGCAGTGGCAAACACCTCCTTTTTCAGCAAGATAGGACTAACACCAACTTTAAACCAGGATGCCCTTGGTGGATGGAACTCATCATGACAACCTCGTCAACCCCCCCAACACACACTTGGCCTTTTTGTGTCCAAAGACATCAAAAACAAGTGTGTGATGTTGGATTCTCCTATAGAGTGTGTTCGAATACCAAGGATCAACAAAGTTTACAGTTGATGTCGCTCCCATGTTCTTAGGCATCACAAGACCCTCATTCTTAATCTCCACCTGTGATGGTTAGCGACCAAGAATACCCGAAGGTGCATACTATCCTAGAAACTAGTTCTTGCTTTTACTAAAGCGGAAACTTACCAGGATAATCTGAGCTATCTCCCGTCAGTGCTTTGTTTAAGGTTACAAGCTTGACCATGGAAACATCATGCTTAGTGGAATGTTTTTTATCATCCTCTAGAGTCGATGTCTCAAGCTAGTCCATAGCCTGAAGGTTCTCCTTCCCAAGAGTTGCATCGTGCAAGATCCGGGTTGTTTCTTGATCACCATCGAGAACAACATTTTGAGGGCTAGGGGGACAAGGTTTAGACACGATTGGAGGTTAAAGTGGTGGTTCTAAGGACGGCAACTCATAGATTTCGCCTGATTCCTCCTCTTCTTGGATAAAATTAGGGGCATCATCATCAAAGAAAGATTCAAGGAGGTCATAAGGGATAACTACCATCACTTCCTTCGCAGTTTCTTTTTCAGAAGGGGGGTCGGTCAAGGTATTTCTTGACCGCGAGAATGGTACGAAAAACTCATCCCCTCCTAAAGAGATTTCGAGGCTTCCTAAAGATGGGATGTCGATGAGAAATTTCTCGATTGGGTGCCCAATTAGGATGTCAAAGTCTTGGATTCCAAAGACATGGAAATCCAGGATAGCTCGGTGGTACAATGTTTGACAGGGATGTTCTGTATGATCCCAAAACCTTCAGTTAAGTTCCCACAGGGTGTTTGAAGAATTTGTTAGTCGGTGTTAGTGCTCTATCGCCTAGATAGGCGAAAGCGAATGACTGAGAGATAAGGTTAGCACCGACCGTTGGACTATACAGAATGTCGATCGTATTCCCTTCTATTTGGCAAGGAATGGTGCGAGGAGAGGAGTTGCTCCGAATTACTTCAGAAAAGAACTCTACTTCTTTTAAACATTCGTTACTCATGATAGTGGTTAACTCCCAAACGGTTTCTTTAAGATAGTCATCTTCGATAGGATCAAGAGGTGGAGTAGGAATCGGTGGCTTCTTTGTACTAAAGTAATTCAGGGTGTTCCCATAATCTTCATGAAAAATAACCCCAAATTCAGGAGCGCAACCCGGAGCTTGAATTTCTTCGGTATCCAGAGATGGCTATAGGGAGGACTCTTTAGTCGAACCCGATGATGTGGAAGGTTCGGGTTTAGGTTCGGCTATCGAGGGTTCCTCCTGACCTGACACAAATGCCTTATGGAGGGTTTCAGAGCAATGCCTAATGCAGGAGGTGTTTTATGATATTTGATCAACAATTTCCTTGTCTTCGGATGGGGTTTTATGCATGAACGAGCCTCCGTTAGTGATGTCAAGGTGGAATACAGACTCCTTATCTAAACCCATCTGGATATGTTGCGACAAGGCATAGTTGGGTATAGATAAGTTTGGTCCAGATCGTACTAATGAAGTAAATCTGGCCCAAACTGCACGGATTGATTTATTATTGGTCTATCGAAAGTTGAGGACCTCAACACGAAGGGCTGTAATACAAGTAAAGGGGAAGAATGCGAAGCCGAACCTATCTCGCAACCTATCCCAGTTCCCATTTACAATCTGGGCGGTATAAGTGTACCAATGTTTTGCTCCCTCTTGAAGAGAAAACATAAACAATTTCCTCTTTAATGGTCTCTTCTGTCATGCCTTGAATCAAGAGGCACGAGCACAATTGCTCAAACTCCCACAGATGATGGTAGGGATTTTCCTTATCTAGATCAGAAATAGGTTTTTCCCTAACCATGTTTATGAATTCGGGATGAATCTCATAGCCAGATATTTATGAATTCGGGACGAATCTCATAGTGAACAATGACTAGTACGCTAATAGGAACTAACAAAGAGATTTACTTCACAAGATAAATCTTAATTACTTAAATAGGATAATATCGATTATATCAAAGTAATTGACAAGGTACAAAAGGAAGAAGAGGAAAATACTGACAAGTCCAGAATTCCTCCTATCATTCTTCCTCACTCTCTCTCTATTCCAAGTATACATAAAGAATACAAAGAGCCTCTTGTAATTTAGCTCAAACTTGGTGTGTGTTGAAATGAAGCACTTGACCTCCTATTATAGCTGAGCTATGTCGATTGTGAGTGCCAATACCAGTCACAACCGCCATAGGGAGGTCGGTAGTAACCACCTGAAGGTGGCTGTGGCAGGGACGAGCCAGGCCTGGTTTGGACAAACTCAGGGTTCAGCCGAACTGTGGCTAGCGTCCCTGCCAAGTATTTCCTCCTAGGCTCTGGCAGGGAGTCTCTCAGTTTGCTTGTATGATGAATGGGCCCAGTTGCACATGTTTCCTTAGGTTTATGGGCCCAAGACTCCATAGGCTTGGATATGAGCTTGATTCTTCTCCTTCTTTATGTATATTTCATCTCAACATTGATGGTTTAACCTACATCCAAATATACACAAACCCTATGGAAATCATTAGAATTAAACCCTACTACTATGTTGGATATTTGAAATTTTCATATTTATACAGGTATTTACAGTGTAAATTTGGTAGTTAATAGCCGTCATCAGCCACCATTTCCTCCTAGGCTCTGGCAGGGAGTCTCTCAGTTTGCTTGTATGATGAATGGGCCCAGTTGCACATGTTTCCTTAGGTTTATGGGCCCAAGACTCCATAGGCTTGGATATGAGCTTGATTCTTCTCCTTCTTTATGTATATTTCATCTCAACATTGATGGTTTAACCTGCATCCAAATATACACAAACCCTATGGAAATCATTAGAATTAAACCCTAATACTATGTTGGATATTTGAAATTTTCATATTTATACATGTATTTACAGTGTAAATTTGGTAGTTAATAGCCGTCATCAGCCACCACTGCCGTCTGCTGCCGTCGCCTCCAACACCTTAAGTGAAACCACCTCTACCAATGAGGAGAGCCTCGGGAGCGGCTCCAGTGCTGGCGGGCCCCGGGAGGGTGGATCCAGCACTAGCGGGCCTCGGACTGGCCCAGGGAGCGGATCCGGCGCCTCCTCGTCCCTCCCTACCAGAGGCAGTGGCAAAGAGGAGGGATGGCGGTGGTGAGGCCGCGACAATGAGAGGCGGGCGGTGACACAGATCTGACGGCGGGAGGGGACGAGGCCGATGGTGGCAGCGATAGCTACGGGAGGCAAGCGGTGGCAGATCCGATGGTGAGGTGAGCGGTGGCGCAGATCTGACGGCAGGAGGATGCGGGTGGTGGTGGCGGTGATGGCAGCGGGAGGTGGGGTAGGTCTTGATCTGGCCTCCCCTCCCATCCCTCCCTCCTCTGGATCTAGCGGTGGCAACAGGTTGCAGTAGGGAGGAAGCTGCTGCCGGTGACAATAACAGATGGCTGGAGGGATAGCGGTAGCTGCTCCCCCACTCCCCTCCCCTCCCTCTCCCAGATCTGGGCAGAGGGGAGGTGGCCGGAAGAGGTCCCTCGGCGAGCTCGTCTATGGCGCATGGCGGCTAGGGTTCTTGGATTTGAATTTATGGGAAAAATGCTTGAGAGCTAGGATTGCTACATGTAAATATTTTTCTATGCAGATGCTTTGATTTGTATTTTATGTTTGGTATGTGGGAATGATGTTTGATCTATGGAAATGATTATTTGTATTGCGTGTTTGATATTGGAAATGAGCAGCCAAATCCCTAATCCGGATTAGGTATTTGGAATAGGGATTTGGGGATCTTGATTTTATTTTTATCCTGAAAAACACTTTCACTGGCGGGTCTCTCTAGGTGCCACCAGTGAAAATTCTGTTTTCAATGGCGGCCCTCTTAACTTGTCCACCTGCAAAAATTGTTTTCACTGGCGGTCGGACATCCGCCTATGAAAATTCGTTATTTTCACTGGCCTTTAGTCACTAGCTGCGTTGCTGGCCAACGTCAAAAACTTGATCTGACCAACAAGAAAATGCTGATTTGTAGAAGTGGAAATGCCTTAAAGAATGGCGCCGTAAATCCAGTTTTTGCGGAGGCGACATGAAGAGCGATCTCCGGTGATCACCATAGTGACGCCGGCACCGCCTGGGGGGTGGGATTTCCGGCGATGGCATCAGGGAGGAGACTTGGCTTCGCTTTCAGCAGCCGGTGCATTTCTCCTCAAAGTTCAGCTCTTCTTCGTTTCGGTTAGTCGTGGATCTACCTTGTGTGAGTTTTCGTCTTTGTGAGTCCTCGGTTGCTTTGGCTCTTCGGGCTGCTATTGGTGGTTCTTCTGATCTGTATGTTAAGCATATCCATGATCGGTGTTATTCTTTTGAAGTTTGCTCCAACCTATTGGTTTATGGGTTTATCGGTTTAGATCCTTCTCTTGCAAGGATTTTATTTTAAGATTCTTCCGTTGGCGCAATGGTGGACCTAATTGGCAGAGGGAGTTTGATTCTTGGATCCATGATTAAGAGAAGGAATGGACTCTTGTCTCTCGTAAAAAACACCCTTTACCGGCGAGTAAACCTTGTGATAATCGCACTTTTGCAGATGTGCTAGATGACCGAGTCATTCCGGTTGAATCTGTTTTTCAGCGTCTTATACCTCCTCTTCTCACAGGGAAATATGTTTGCTCATCGGAGTTACCTTCGTCCTCAACTCTGGCAACGGGGAAGGAAGCTGTTAGAGTGGAAGGTACGGGGGATCTTATTATTGCGCCTCTTTTGAAATCTGCTTTGAATTGTAGCCGCTCTTTTAAGCATGGGTCACTTAAGAGTCAATTGTACTGGGCCTTTGCGCTGTCGTGCTTGCCATCTTCCTGGCCACTTGGCCCCTTTTTGTCATAAAAGTGGCCCTATAAAGGCCCAAAAGGTAGTTGAATTATCTACTCCGAAAAAGCTAACAAATCGGAGCAATTTTGTTTGGAGAGCTAAGAAAGTCCCTAATATTGCTGCGAGGGTTTCTCCCTTTATCTCTTCACCTACCAAAGGGGTTCTTCATCATGCTTCCGATCTACAGAGCTCTCATCCGCCGCCGGAGATGGCCAATGCGACCAAAGGAGTTCTTCCTCATGCTTCCCAACCCTCACTGTTTCCTCCAGCAAGGTGACATTGTGCACTTGGGTGGTAACCTTAGAGTACCACGTGTTGATCTCACTCTCCCTAAGCGACCTCCTCCCCAATATGAAGATTGACTACTTGCTTTGGTGGATCCCCCGCTCCCGGAGGAGGAATGTGACAACCATCGTGTTCTCATCCTGGAGCACATCCTTGATGTGCTTTTTTTCAGGTTCGTAACAGTTTCCTTCTATTGACAATGAAATTTGGCAAGTATATGAATCGGAAACGAAGTCCAATTCGAAGCGGAGTTGAAGATCTGCGGAATTCTCAGAAACAGGGTGCGCATCGGCTGGAAGACCGTATCGGCTAGAACCGAGTCTGATCTAGATAGCCGATATGGCCGATATTGCATGCATGGTCAATATCGGGTTCGAGGAAGAGTTTGAGATAATGTTGCCAGACAAGGATGGAGTCTAGAATTGGCAAATGTATCTATTAATTAGGATTATCTGTAATTGCCTTATAGATATTTTCGGTAAGAGTCCGCCTAAGGGACTTGTTTGCTTGTTGGATTTGTATTACGACAATATGAGTCGTGTCCATCGTAGACAATGTTTGTATTTTCGGGTAGAAATATAGACCTGAGGCTTTATGAATAAAATAACAACAGTTCCATCAATCTCGGCGCATCACCAACTTTTTATTCTTTTACTTTCGACGAGTTCTTGCTTTCGAGTCGAGCTACATCAATTAGATGTTCGCCGAAAAGGTATTTCTTGTTATTGCGATTTGCATTATCGGAGTTAGTGCTTACATCTTTATGACACTCTAAATCTATCTTGTAAATCTCTGAATTATCATATACATTATATAATTTTGATTGACAATGCTATTTATTCGTATCGGCTAGTCTCTGTTTAGAGTTTTGCTAGTAACGGTTAAATTGTCTTGTTGTTTGAATTATATAATGTATCCACCATCCTGAAAAGGTAACCATCAGCTTGATTGTCTAGATATTATGCTTCCTTTCATACTTAATGCTGCATTAGTTAAGTTTGATCTATTAAGTCGTGTTTAGAATCATGATCTCTAGCCTGTTCTATGGTTGTTAATAAGGATAGTATCGGGGTTTCAGTCGATCTTATCGGGTATAGTTGTTTTACATAGTTCTTTGCTTTGTTTAATATGCTATATCTGTCCCTTATATCAGGATCTAAACTAATATAAATATATCAGACTTACTATCAATCTGATTGATAATAGTTAGGTATATTTGTTACCAGATAATATCCTAGTATAAGGTTGTAACGGAGCTATAGCCGATACATGCTTAAATCTGAACATCGGCTATGACATGAGTACATGTAATCGTTATTTCATGTTGTTGGGCAATTTATACTATCTCGGTTAGGTCTGATCTATCCCAATTGCTAAGTTCTAAAGTAATATTGATATATAGATTATGTAGCACTGATATTTTCAGCCGATGTATCAAGTTTAGGGTTAGCTTATCACTGAATATGTCTTACAGCCGATCCATGCTATATTGCATCGGCTAGATTACATCACGATATGATATCGGCTGTCTGGCCAATTGACTATCGTTTACTAATAAACTGCATATTTTGTCTTGTTGTTTGTATGATCAAATCAACTGGCACGCCCTTTGAACCCGAAAGCAAGTTTTGGATCTGCACTAGAGTAAAGCAAATCTCTCAGGCTAGTGTGTGTTGCATCAACACCATCATGCTTCTGCGGTTGGTATGTTCCAGTTGAGATCGGTCATGCACCGAGATGCTCTAGTCTATAGCCCCCCTACTATTTATGATGGAATCCACTCTTTAACCTTTGTTAAGCATGATCAAGGCCCTAACTGGAGGTCCTCAGAATATAATAGAGAAGTGTGGTTCTTGCTGCTAGATTACCCCCTTGATTTTATTTATAGGTATCAAATAAATTTGGCAGTTTCTTCTTTTGGGAAAGTTAATTATTGCCCTGAGCGGGATCGAATGCTGGTAGATTTATTGTCCGAGCCAAGTTTAAAGAACATGATTCTTGCGCTAGAAAAATTATCCTGCATGACCCACTGGGTAATGGGGGTGGAGGAGAGTCCTGGACTGTTTCTGTTTTTATTCTTGATTGGGACTTAATTCACCTCCCGCGTGTTGAGGATTTGCTTCAGATGATGAGTAGATATGGCAATTTGGTCATCAAGGAGATGCCAATTGGGATGCGCTGGTACAACAACAGCAGCAGGTTGAAGCCAAGCAAGAAAATGCTTGGGGGCAGGATAATCCGATGGACCAGCTAGAAGAACCCCATCATCAGACGGCTCAGAATCAGTTAGTTCTCTCAGGTCCTCAGTCAGTTCCTCGTGCTTCCCAAGTTCAGGACTTCCTTGGCAGGTTGCGTAGCTTGGCTGAACAATAGGTTATTAAGTTGACTGAAAAACAACCCTGTTTCTTCCCATTGGCAGGCCTGCAAGAGAGAATTGATGTTCTGATCAGGGTGAAGAAATGCTTGCGGAATTTCCCTGCGGTTCCCTCTGGCAGTGTATGTTCTGCTAGTTTGTTCGGAAATCAAGTTTTGCCGAAGAGCAAAGTGGTTTTTTATTTCCCTCCTCCTTTAGTTCAGATTGTTGGGCCTGAAAGCAGCTGGGCTTTGGTACCTTTGAAGTCTATAGAGCATCCTCCCATGCAATCAACTGAGGCCCATTCTTCTGAGGATATTCAGGGAGCTGCTGAACATGTCTTGCTTTTGCAGATCCAGCTTCCTAGTAGCTCAGAGAAGTTGGCTCCAATTCCTTTGCCCCTTCCTAAAGCACCTGTCAAGAAGAGGGATGGGAGAACCGCTCTTTTTGATCCTAACAGAAGGCTAACAGAAGGCTCAAATCTAGATTTCAAGCCTCGTGCAAAGAAGCACTTCATGTTGATCCTAGAATGGGAATTGGAAAGCCTAGAGGAAAATCTGCCAAAAAACTGAAGGAATTTGCAGGTATCACAAATATTATTATTCCTAGCAGCTCTATTACTGATGCAGATTTTTCTTCAGATTCTGGGGACAATTTTCACTCTGATTCTTCTTCTTCTGATTGCTCTGTATCACTTTTGCAAAAGTTGGGAGTGGAAGTCTGCGGCCTAGCTTCTGAGGAGGTGGCTGAATCAAGCTTAGGGGGACATAAGAGGAAGAAAGTCCCCCGACCTGATACTGAGGAATGAATAATTCATTTTACATAAAGTTGTGGCTGCCCCTGCTTGTTCTTAGTGTATGGAACTTGTATAATGTTGTGAACCTTTTGTGCTTATGTCATGGGGCAGTGTACTGGCTTAATCCAGTTTGTGACTACTTCCTCTTTAGTTTTTGCTATGAATAATCAGTTCAGATCCTGGAATGTGAAGTGTTGGAATGTCAGGGATATGAATGCTGATGCTAAAATTTTGTCAATTAGACAATGGCTGCCAGGTTTTTTGCTTACAGGAAACCAAAAAGCAAGTTTTCACTCTTGCTAACATCAAAACTTTTGCCCCCAGATGTTTTGATTCTTTTGCATAGAGTTCAACAGCAAGTTCTAACATCAAGTTCAGCCTTTTTACCTTAGGGAGGTAGGTTAACTCTTATTAACTCAGTTCTCTCTGCAATTCCTACATACTATATGTACTCTCTGAAGTTGCCTATAACTGTGATCAATGCTATTGACACTGCAAGAAAGATTTTTTTGTGGAAAGGTAATAACACTAATTCTACTAGAAAATCATTATCGTCCTGGGAGCTAGTTTCCAGACCAAAGGATAAGGGTGGTTTAGGTGTAATAAACCTAAGAGGTCAAAACATTGCTCGGTTAATGAAGCATTTAGCTAAATTTATAGCAATGCCGATCTTATTACCTAAACCTAAGGGTTATTTTTGGTGGAAGGATGTTATTTCCCTAGCTGATGCTTTTAGAGGGATTGCACAGAGTACAGTAATAACAGGAACTTCAATTCTTTTTTGAGAAGATCTTTGGAATGGGGAGCTTAGGTGCAATAAGTTTTCCAATCTCCATCTTGCTCCTTGAAATAAGGAAGAATCTATCAAGCAGATTTGCTCAAGACCTTTGGAAGATGCTTTCATACTGCCACTGAATGCTGAAGCCTACGGAGAATTTCTCGTGTTGCAATCTGAACTTGATCATATTCAACTGCAAGTGGGGTTTGGTGATCACTAAGGTTTTATATGGAATGTTGACAGGTATTCAGCCCAAAGATTGTACAAACTAAATTTTTCTTGTTTGCAACCTCCAAGGCCACTTGTTTGTATCTGGAAGACAAGTGTGTGATGAAAATTAAAGTGATTGCTTGGCTCCTTTCAATGGACAGACTAAACACAAGAGATATGCTGGACCGTAGACATTGTGCAAAAGAGGATGATGATCTAACTTGTATTATTTGCTCTGGTGGTGTAAGAGAAACAAGGTTGCATCTTTTCTTCACCTGTCCTTTCAGTCTGGAATGTTGGCAATATTTGGGCTTCAATTGGAACTTTAATCTCAACTTCTTCTAGATGATTGTTCTAGGAAGAATTCGCTTTGGAAAGAAGGGCTTTCTTGAGATCTTCTTTATAGTTGCTTGGCATATATGGAAGTAGAGAAATGGTTTGATTTTTAAAAATATACCTCCTACCTTTCAAGGATGGAAGTTTCAGTTCAAGAAAGAGCTTCTTCTGCATATGTGTAGAATGAACAATCCTCTTAAACAACTAGTTCTTGATTGGTTACAATCTTTGTAATTTTTCTTCTACGATTTTCTTGTCCTTTTGTATGATGTAAATATTTTTCTTTTATAAAACCCATACCGTTGGGCAAATGCCTGATAGTAATTCACATAAAAAATTATGATAGGAAGCAGTTGTGTTAACAACACATGGTAGTCACGAGACTTTAGGTTTGTCAACTTCTTCTCTTTCATGCTTATTATTCCCTTTATATTCGGCGAGTAGCCAAACGGTACATTGATGCTCTCCAAGCATTCAAACATATCTTCCTTCTGTTCCTTGCTTAGAGTATAGCTGGCTGGACTCATGTAATGGCTTCCGTTCTCCTTTGGTTCCGAATGAAAGTCGTCACGTTATTTCATACACTTGAGATCATTATGTGCTTCAAGTGTATCTTTCGACTTCCCATCTACACCTAGGAAGCCGAGCAGGTTGATTGCGTGGCAGACCTCTAAGACTTTCCAATAGGGTAACTCCCAAAAAGTAGACTTTTTCTTCCACCTCACCGCGTGATCATCTTCACTTGCTCTAGGTCATGGGCCAAGTGCCATGACCGCTGCTCATCTCTCATAATGGATTCATGTCATCCGTACTTAAACCAAACCTTATGTTCCGTGCATCATTTCCGAAATCTTGAAATGTTTTATCGATGTTTTACCACTACGACCCATCGGCGGGGTGTCTCAGCATCCCATATTGTTTACGTTCTTCTGCATGCTAGCACATCATTCTAGCATACGCTTTGTTCCTCAACAAATGCCTCAGTCGTGGTATTATAGGGAAATATCACAGCACCCTAGCAGGAACTCTCTTCTTTGAAGGTTATCTGTTAATATCACTAAGGTCACCTCGTCTAATCTTGTATTGTAGTACTTGACAAACCATACATGCTTGTAGATTCTCGTACTCACCGTGATAGTGGATATAATTGTTCAGATATGCGTGTATCTTCTGGACTTCCAGTCCTAAAGGATAGACTACCTTCTTAGCTTCGTATGTTGTTTTGGGCAATTCGTTTCCCTCTGGAAGAATATTTTTTACGAGTTTCAATAACTCTCCAAATGTCTTGTTAATCACACCATTTTTGGCCTTCCATTGTTAGTCACACCATTTTTGGCCTTCCATTGTAAGAATTCCAATGTGGTAACCAACTTTTTGTGCCCCTGTTCGTAACCTGGGTACAAGGATGTTTTTTGGTCCACTAACATACGCTCCAATTTCTGGACCTCCTTTTCACTTCCACAGTCTATTTCATGTCGGACAACATCTAACCAAGATCATCCGCACCATCGTTTTCTTCGACCGCTCCGTCCGCCTCGCCTGTCGCATTTTCTACAAATCCATCATATTGTGCCCCGTCCGAAATGTTATCATCTTCTTCTTCATCTTCTTCGATTGCAACCCCTAACTCTCTACACGAGGTCCAACAATTATAACTAGGCATGAATCCCGACTCCAACAAGTGGACATGTAGAGTTCTCGATGTAGAATATTCCTTCTGGTTTTTGCACTTTTTGCATGGACAACATATAAAACCGTTACGTTTGTGAGCATTGGCCACACTCAATAAATAATGCACGCCTTCAATAAACTCCTTCCACCGTCGGTCTGCGGTGTACATTCATTGCCGATTCATCTACATCAAATAAACAAATGTAAAGGAGGTCTGCAAAAAATGAACATAATTCAATAATCATATAATAATTTCAAACATCATAATTAAAGTCAAAATTGACTGTACACATTGTCAATGAATTCTTCTTTTTTCTAATGATTTTAACAAGTTTAAATAGACTTAATCGGAGTCATGGTTAATTATGTAAAAAGTCTAAAAGTTTTGAAAAATGTAAATACATATTTTTATTTATTATCCATATTTTAATTATTTTTGAAAGTTTTTTTAATGTTCTACATAGATATTTATTGTGTTTTACTTATTTTGAAATATTTCAATGATTTTTAAATGAACTTAGTTTTATATTCTTTTGTCTTTATGTTCTATATTTTTCCTTTGTTATCTTTTTTTTGAAATTTTTATCCAATGTCTCTAATATTATGAAGTACTATTATTTTCTCTAAAAATTCATTGTCTTCTCTTTTTCTGTAAACTTTTTTTGTCACAATGACGTATATATATAAAAACAAAGCTAGAAATGTAATACGTTAACCATACATCAATAGAGTATGAAGTTGCTAATCTTTTGGATATTTTCGATTTGTGTAATATCACCAAAAAAACTTAAACCAAAAAATTTGGCATGACCTTTCTTCCTCCTCCTCCTGGTAGTAATGACCCGGGTTGGAGGAGGAAGAATATCACAGCTTAAAAATTGCTAAATTATAAATTGTTGTTAAAAAGGAACTTTAAGAAATTAATAAATAATTAAAGTAAATGTTTGAATAAAATCTATGAAAAAGTTGAACATCAAATTGAGATAGATATTTTTTTCCTAATTACTTTGAGTGCCCAAATATTTTCTGGATTTTCCCCAAAATTATTTGAGCAGGAAGTATGTTCAATAAATGAAACATCATTTCAGCAAGTATTTAAATTGAAAAACTAATTAAAATCCTCTCCTCAGCTTGGGCCCATTTCAGCCCATTCCCTTCCCTCCTCTTCTCTCTCCCTTGCTCAGCCGCAGGCCATGCCCCTCTCTTTCGTAAAGTCTGCTTTTCTTCCATCCTTCTACTGGTCCAAGTTGCGAAGAAAGTCTGTTTAAATCCCTGCTACAGTGTCACCCCTAACCTCTAGCCGCCTCCTCCCGAGGCCGATGCCGCCGATTCCTCCGCCCGATTCGCTTGAATCTCTCAGCTGTCTCTCTAATTGGTTGAGGGGATTTCTTCCCCTTATTCCCAATAAACCCCCTTGAATTCCGAACCAAATCGCGTGGAATCGGAATGGTTTTTATCTCCTATTTTGCCGGTGAACCATAACTCTTGCGCTGCCAAATCCTCCGTATGGAGCTCGATCTCTCCCTCCTCCACCTATAAATAGCATGCCCTGGACCTCTTCTCCCTTTTCCACCTTTTTCCCTAGTTTTTCCCTTTCCCTAGAGCCGCCACCATGTTCGCCTTCTCGCTCCACCATTGGCTGCCTCTCCAGCCACTGCTAGCCATCGCCCCGGTCGACGCCGCCTTACGCCACAGCATCCTCCGGCTTCGCAAAGCCGAGCTCCACCCTAGCCATCGGTTCCCCAAAGCCGAAACCCACCGGAGGGCTGTCGCTAACGTCGGGCTGATGTACTCCACCTCCGGCCGAGCCCCACCATCGCTCCCGTCATCTTCAAGCTTCACCGCAGCCGCTGTTGGCATCGCAACAAGGAGGAGAACCCCGTCCACCACCTCTCCTTTGCCGAAGATTGCCGAGACCTTGCCGTCATCATCTACGCATCATCACCTGCGCTCGGAGCTCACTGCTGGCCGCCGTTCTCCACCGTTCGTCACCATGTTTCGGATGGGAAGGAGATCACCGTATGATTAAGCTAGTGGACAACTGAATTATCTCCCTTTGACCTCGGCTTCATTGCCAGAGCTGCAATTAAGTCCTAGCTCTTGGTGACTTTGTGGCCGGATGGACTCGAGTCATCATAGCAGATGCAAGTCGACACTAGACCATGTGCTCTGATGGATCTTGGTCACTTAAGAGGGCAGGCGTGGCAGCAATTCTTGTATCATTGGCCGATACGGTGATCCGGTACACTGCTTGTCTCTAGTTCACTACCACCAACAATAAAATGGTGATCTGGCGAGGCAGTGCTAAAGGGGTTGAACAAGGCTAAGGCCTTCAGAGCAAGACGAATATTAATCCAAACTGACTCCGGAATGGTGGCGAGGCAAATGGACAAGTATTTTGAGGCAAAAGAAGACAAGATCAAGAAATACTTGGATGTTGTTCGTGCCATGGAGAAGGGCTTTGCCGGTGTAACTATCGACAACCTGCCCCGAGGGAAAAACGAAGAAGGTGACAGCTTGGTGAAGGCCGCTGCTACTAAAGGGCCGCATTTATCAGGCATTTTCTTCGAAGAATTGTACAGCCCAAGTGTGAAAGATGAGCCAGAAGAAGAGGTGAAGAACATAGCCCTCGGTGAGGCCGTCGAATAGAATGACGACTGTCGTACCCCGTTCAGACACATAAGTGATGGGTGGTTGCCAGAAAAAGAGGCTGAGGCAAAACGCTTACAGTTATGAGTGGCAAGATACTAGATAATCTCCAGTGACCTTTACAAGTCTAGGGTCATGCAACCTTTGCTCCGATGCATGTACATTATCGAAGGCAAAGAAATAGTGAAGGAGATACCCCAGGGGATGTGCAGAGCTAATCAGGTGGCAAGAACAGTCGCTGCCAAGGTGCTTCGGTAAGGGGTGTACTGGCGAACGGTATTGAGTAGTTGCGTGGAACATGTTAAGACGTGCGGAGGATGCCAGCGACATGGGCGAACCCAGACTGCCCCGCAATATGAACTGCAGCCAATCGCGCTGATCTGTCCCTTCGTCCGCTTGGGGTTATACATCATCGACCCATTCCCAACAGCGAAAAACAACTATCGATTCACCATCGTGGCAATTGAATACTTCTCTAGGTGGAACGAAGCCGAACCACTCGACTCCATCATGTTGGCTACCGTTCAAAAGTTTGTGTGGAAGACCATCTTACATCGATGTGGAGTGCCGAAAGAGTTTATCATAGATAACAGAAAGCAATTCGACTCGGAGAAGTTCACGGAAATGTGCAAGGTGCTTAACTTACAGATCAATTTCGCCTTGGTAGCGCACACGCAATAGAATGGAGTAGCCGAAAGAACACATGGCAAGATACTATAAGCTCTCAAAAAGATATTAGAGGGAGCCCCCAAGGGGAAGTGGCATGAAGAAATGCTGCTAATTCTGTGGGCACTTCACACCACCCCTACCAGGGCCACTGTTGATGTGGCATTTCATCGTGACACATGAAGGCCTGAGAGATTTACTTAACTCCAATGCAAGTCCTAAAATATTAGGTTTTGACATGCCAGACAGTTTGATCCTGCAGTTGACAACATAGATAAATTGATGATCAACGAGCCGATCGGCCAATAAGCCAATTTAGCGATACTAGCCGATGTCGACAGGGTTTTGAACAATCAACTATATGTCCAATGTAGATTTTGATTTTTGAAATAGTGATATAAATACGATGAAAGAACTTGAACAAACAATCGGTCGATGATAATACGATGAAGTAGATGTCCAATGAACCAATCGGCCGATATTGATATATAATATTAAATGTAGGCTTGCTCGTAAAAGTGTACATCGGTTGGAAATCTAATGTAAAGTTAACTTATCAACTAGTACTCCGATAAAATGTATCACACATCTATAAGCATAGAAAGACTTAAAATATCAACAGTAATATAGAAAATTGAACCAAACCGAGATAGTTCTGGATTACGTCTAATCAAATAAGCTAGATAAGCCGATAGATCTATACTAACGTGATGGATATAAAAAATCTATTTAAAACAACATTCTGATTGTAGAGATATATCGACTAATACAGTAGATCGGACCTAATTGAGACAGTCCCAACTAAACCGATGCATCTCTAAACACAATGCAATTAAAGATAGAATTGAAATATCAGGTAGGCAATGCTTGTGCCGACCCAGGTACTACCAAGAGACCATTCCTTACTGGTCTGCTAGCGTGGTTATGGCATTTCCACATTGTTATGTCATACCCAAACATCGAGGCATAAAAGGACGGAAAGAGCTATCTGTCGCCTACCTCACTTTCCGAAGGGCACCCACATCTAACGATATTTATCTAACCTAAGCACCATGCTTATGCTAGTGAAAATGAAATTGACTGGGGAGGTGGTACAATGACTGGTCGGAGGGGGCGTTATATAACCCCACCGGCATAGCCATACCGCTCACATTACGATGCGTGGACACGCCCCTCCCGAACGGTCACATCCCACTCAAATCAAGTCATCAAGAGGTGCATGACCCATGGGCAGTACAGTAAAAGACCAAAGCAAGGAACAATGCTAGCAAAGCCCTCAAAAAGCCTTCTGCTCCACAACGATGGGTTCGGCCCAATACGTTGAGGGGACAGTGCGGATCGCACGACGAACGAACAACGGTAAAAACTGACACTTTCAATTTTTTTTTGTTTCGGAAAGAACCTCAACCGAAAGGGGGCGCATCGTATCATACCTAACATGGGACACGGTCTCAACCATAGATCCCTACTCAACCTTGTCCGTGAGGGGCTTGTTGAAGATATTTCATGAGGGTCTTTGACCAGACTACCGAAACACCTATCAAGTCGCGAGACAAGACGTTGAAAGGTGAAGCCCGCATAAGTGCTGAAGGCAAGTGACAAGCACCAGTGCAATACGAAGTGAGAGACCTTTCCAGCACGCGATGAAGGAGCATCAGGTGGCCAAGTGAGAAGAACTCCATGCAGGGGCAGTCGCCCTGGGAGCCTAATGAGCGGCCCAGTAAGGGGCCTTTAATGCCCATGGGCCCATAGGCTGGATCAAAAGACAATTATTACCCTTGTAAACATCCCTATTATAAGGATAGCTAAGTCAATTCCCAAGTAACCATTAACCCTTGGGTTGTAAACCTGGACTGTAAAACTATAAATAGACCCCAGGGGGTGTGTAATAGGGATCCAACTTTTAAGAAATCAATATATTTTCCACATATTCGAATGAAGCATGCTCTTTGGCAGACATGTTTTGTCAATCGACAACAATATACACTCCTGAAGGGCTACACATATTGGACGAAGCATGGAGAGTAAGAATCAGTCAATATTGTAGATGCAGCGAGTAGTGGTACACAAAATCAGGAAGAAGATGAAGCTGACATGTTTGTTCCTTCTCTGTTGGATGGTGAAATGGTTGACGTTGATCACGATCTTTTGCAAGCAATGTTGCGTGATATTGAGGAGCCAGCTTACAATGAGAGAGATTCCATGAAGTTCACCAGGTTGGTCCGTGATACATAGACACTTCTTTACGTTGGATGCAAGGCAAAAATACACCATGTTATCAGGTACCCTAGACCTAATGAAGCTAAACACAAGTAGTGGATAGACAGACAAGAGTTTCACATAACTATTAGGTATATTGAACGGTCTGCTTCCTAAGGAGAACACATTGCCCAAGACGAAGCAAAGCAGGTTTTGTGTCTCTTGTCCGAACGACTGCATATTGTACCACAAACAATATGCTGACTTAGAGGCTTGTCCTTTGTCTAAGGCTTCTCTACAGAAGGAAAATAGAATTTCTGACGAAGGAAAGAAGTCGAAGAGGGGTGGTCCAATGAAAGTTGTGTGGTATATACTGTTCTTTCAAGATAATCTTTACCAATACCAAGGAAGCAGAATTAGTACATTGGTATGCCACAGAGATAAGGGCCGATGGTATGGTTAGGCACCCTACTGATTCAATTTAATGGAGGAATACCGATCGAAAATACACATAATTCACCACTGTCCTGAGAAACAAGAGGATATATTTGTGTACGGATGGCATGAATACTTTCGAAGATATGAGCAATTATCACAACACTTGGCTAGTTCTTATTGCAAAGTATAACCTACCACCATGGTTGTGCTTCAAAAGGTAGTACATTATGTTGTGATTGTTAATCCAGGATCGAAATATCCCGACAATGATATTGATGTTATCGATGATCTAGAAATACTCTGGAGGGATGTGTATGGTCGAGAGAACTTTAATCTATGTGTCCTATTGTTCTGCATAATTAATAACTATCCTACACTTGGTAACCTTTTGGAACAAACTGTAAAAAAAAAGAAAGCATGCTTGGACTATATGGAAAATACAAGCAATAATTGGCTGAGTAAGTAATGAAAGATGATTTACATGGGTCATAAGAGATGGCTCCCAGTACATCACTTGTACAGAAGAAAGGAATTTTTTTAACGGTAAGAGAGAGCTTCAACCTGCTCCATCAGATTTAACCGGAGATGAGATGCGCGACCGGTGAAGGACATAACTAATGAGTTTGGGAAGAAAAGGAATCGTAGAAAAGCAAAGTACAAAGGTATGTGGAAAAAAAAGTTATATGTTGATGACTATCGTACTAGAAAGATATTGTGGTTCGTCATTACATTGATCTCATGCACATAGAAAATAATGTGTGTGAGAGTTTAGTCGTGCTACTGCTGAGTATTTCTAGAAAGACAAAGGATGGATTGAACGCGTGTTTAGATTTATAGGAAATGAGTATTCGAAGTGAACTCGTGCCAATAACTAATACGAATACTGGAAGAGTGTACCTCCCTCCAGCTTCCAGCTAGAAGCATTAAGAGTGTCGCTAAATTGCCTGCCTTGAACTGATAACACATTAGAACTGAACTAGAGCAACGAGACTCAAACTATAGCAAAAGTATTATTGGTTTTCAGAACTGAACTACTACTACAGTCAAATGTACTAATTTTAGAACTAGATTACCACAAAAGAACATGTGCACCTCCATGTTCCATAGCTCCAGTGGTCCAGCCCCATCATCAACACTTGCATCTACTAGTAGTAACAATTATAGCAATATGTAACAGACTCTCGAAGATGTACTACAGGTCAAAATGTAGCAATTTGTAATCACTGTAGTGAGGCAATAGAGGGTAGTTAAAAATAGCTTAAATCCACTACTGCATCCAATGAAATTCTGAATGAGTAACAACTGAATTTAATTAAACTCACCAGTACATAACCGGGCATCCCAATCGGCCCATCTGAGACGGATGCGTGCGACCCGTTATAAAGGTACTCATCTTTGTCGGGTCACAAAGAGCCCTGTCAAAGAGGCATTGAGAGAGGTAGTATCTGAGTCCTTAGGGCTGGGCCACAAATAAACTCCATCACGATGAGGGTCATCAGTGACAGACTGAATATTACGGCCCCACAAAGATATCGAGAAGCCCATCACCGATGAGAGTTTATCTTTGACTAGGCTTGGTTGTTGCCCGTTACCGATAGCCCACACTATAATTACCCCAAGACCTTCAAGGAATAGTTATCCCAACCCAGTGTATTGTTCACACTTCGGGAGGAAGGGCTGGAGGGGTGAATTTTTGGTCATTATTTGAAGAAAATAAATACAAGAGGCTCCCTAGATGATAATAAATAAATTACAACTACGATTTTTGTGTAATATATAGCTACATATATTATAATATTTTTTGTTCACAATTTGCAGATGTATAGAAGTTGGACGTATGGAAATGATCGAGTGAGCCCGGAGTTTAGAAGGGGTGTTGCCAATTTCTTAAATGTTGTAGAGCAAGACAAGAATAGAAGGAACAATCAATACACGACTTGTCCATGTTTTGATTGTAAGAACAATAAGATGTTTGCCAGTAGTGCAGGAATACACACGCATCTGATCTATCGAGGATTTATGAAGGATTACACATGTTGAACCAAGCATAGAGAGCAAGAGTCGCTGAATAGTGGAGATGAAGCGAGCGGTTGCCGGAACGAGGAAGGACACGAAGATGGTATGTTTGTCCAATCCCTGTTGGGTGGTGATCAGGTGGATGTCAATAATGATACTCTTAAAGCAATGTTGCTTGATGTTGATGAACCCAGCTTACAACTCCTACATTCGTCAGCTAAAGTTCCTTCACCTCCTGTAACAAGAGTGCACGATGTAACAAGAGTCCTAGTTGACATAATCAAGGACAATTGGGTGAATTGGCAACTACCAACCCCACTAAATGACGAGATACTAACACTCACTCATGCACGTGGGACCTTTATCTAATGACCAAAAGACCTCATCACTATAAAGATTACTACAAGGTCAAATTTAGCGGCAAGCCGAACTCACCCAGATTCGTTAGCTAAAGCTCCTTCACCTCCTCCGGCCATCCAAGCTCTTTTTGAGTCCCACACTACGGAGTTTGGTGAAATGGCCGTAGATTGCGCTCTTTCGAAAAACACCAAAACCAATTCATCTCTACCGATGGTGTCTAGCAGGCCGCTTGGTGGAAGAGGAAAATTTAAAGGAAAAGGAAAGCACAAGAGTTGTCCTTCCCTCCCAAACAGCTAGATCTAGATAAAGAGTTATACTTTGTTCCAAAGATCCTAGATTAGGGCACATTCTAACTGTCATTGGTTGCAAACCATGAGTTAGCTAGAATGGGTACTGCTTGCCAAGAGCTGCATCGGTATTACATGGAGAAATCAAACTCCAAGAGGAAGAATAGGGATACATCCATAATAGGTCAGCACAGCCAAGAGCCCTTCCTGGGGCCACCCAGCTATATCATAGTGGGTTTGTCTAACCTTTTTGACCTCCTCAGGCTACGAGTGGTGGACACCGGCTAGCTAAAGTGCTACTCATTGTAAGTACTAATAAGACCAAACTTAGCTAATAACAATCCATATAGAATGCTTCTAATTACCCATACATGTGAACCTTAAAGTATATGTTGGAAGGAGAGAGAGGAAAGAAACCAAGTTGGCTTCCTAGATCCAATTAAAGTAAATGAGATGCAACTAAAGTCTCACTTGGATGAGGTGATAGATTACATCATGAACAATTTAAGAGCCCACTAGGACAAATACTTCATCTTATGAGCACACAATCAAAAGTGAGTATGCTAAATAAGTAAAACTTACATCAACATGTGTGGTTTTTAACTTCCACTGTATTAATGTTGCAGGTTCCATTGGATTCTATTGTGCATACTGCCAAAATAGAGTAGGGTTTACTTTCTTAACTCTCGTATAAGCGAAAAATACGACTTGACCGCTTTCAAAGAGGCTTTGAATGCGGTGTGGGACCAATATGTGCGAAAAAAGGGTAGGCAAGAAGGTAAACCTGACCTCTATCACCAAGGCAACTTCAAATGCAAGCATCAATCCAGAGGTTCGTGGGTATATATATTTGGGAAAATATATATTAGAGAAGAATTAGTTTACCTATGATCTGTACTAACTTCACGCCTCTCTTTCAGAAAGTTACTAGGAACATTGGTTTCCCTATGATAAGTACTAACTTCATGCCTCTCTTTCAGAAAGTTACTGGAACATTTCAGACCACAACTTCGCAGACATTAGAGACGAATTAGCTACCTTCAGCATTAATTGTATCCCAAAAAGCAACTTCCTTACGAAGTAGTAGCTGAATTATCCTACAACAATTATCCATATATGTGTGAAAAAGATGATTAAGTGACATTTTCTGTTGGAAAACAATTTTTCTTTGCTTATGTTTATTTATATACATTGGTAACATTTGTATTACTAATTAATAAAAAATATATTCATCACTTCTTTCAAATGGTAACTGCATTCACAGGTTGTGATCGATGCTTCTCATTTGAAGATGCTTCATCAATTTGGTAAGGAAAGAAAGGTATATTGGTGAATGCGAGAATTGAAAATTTTGCGGAATTGAACTATTGGGACAATATTTGGGGCTTGGAATATATGTTGTTGTGATTTAATATGAATTGTATTTGTGCATGTGCATGTGAAATGTATGTAACTAGGATTGAACGTGATTATTCCGAGTTGCTGGGTATACTGGGATCATTTTGAAGTGGGTGGTGTGGCTAGAATTTTCCTGAGGCTTGCTAATAAAATGGATTTATTTTTTTTTGAAAAACCTCATCAGTGTCAAGAAGCAAAAAGAGGTTTGGTACTGATCATATCTGACGGGTCTAAAAGATTCCAACAAAGGTGAGGACGACACATTTGTTGGGTTACAATTGGAGCCCATCACTGATGACATGTCCGTGACAGGCTGAAAAACCTATTGGGGCCCAACAAAGATGTCTATCATTGGTGACGGCTACTCATCCAACACAGATGAGTTTTTCACAACAGTGACCAATAATCAGTGATCACACACTTTGCTAACAATGATGAGAGTTCCAGTCCGTTACAGATGACTGGTTCTGTAATAGTAACTAGATTTAGATTATGTCAACAATTGGTGGCGGCTACTCGTCCTCCGACATAGATGAGTCACAACAAGCAACAAGTTTTAGATTTATGTCATGCTTGTACAAATCCTGTTGGGGATTTTTCAGCTCAACTAAAGTTTCACTTAAAAACAAATATTGACCACATGCATTTTCTGAACTAAGCCTAAATGAAGGAATTTCAGCTGAACAGCTTCATCTAAAACTTCAATATTGATTTACCGGTTGAATTAGAAGATGTTCCCTTTCCTTGTTCATCACAATTCTCTCCCTCTTCTTCAACATCTCCGTGGGCTCCCTCCCCTTGATCTTCTTCATCTACGATAAGAAACAAACACAATTAACTCAGTAAAACAACAATCATTAGCTTCATCTCGATCATCCCACACCAACTGATAGTCTAGCTTGTGTGCATGACCATCCCACTCGCCAAAACAAATCAGATGCCAAAACAAATTGATTCAAAATCAATCAGCTCTTTTAGGTCCCAATTCAAAATCCATAATTAGATGGCAAAGTTGTAGCAACTCTGTAACTGTCACCTATAGCAATACAATCAACCAGCAGTGCAAGCCGTAGGAGCTAAGAGTATACTGAATACTATTTGAACTTCAACATTGCAGCTAAACTTTGCACAGGAAGTGCGGAGTTATTGGCGTCCCTCATTTCAAATTAGAAAACAGAACTAGAAAAACTCATTATGAGCAATCTACTTTCAACAGATAATTAAGGTGAAATCGGACCAGTCACCTGGTTGAGGCCAACCCATGCACTAAATACTCCTCTCATAATATTATCAAAACCATGCCTTGTTACTAACATGATATCAATCTCAACAAGCTAGAGCTTCATGGTTTCTTCAGAAAGCACACCAAGAAAGTCACAAACAAAACGCTCCTTAGCAACATTTCAAGAATTTGGAATATTTCTGAATCTGAACCAATTGTAGAGAGAAGTTTGCTGTTCAATTGCTGATACCACTATGATACAGAATTTTATACAGCCGTGTCAATCAATGCCATCGGTGCTGACACATACCAAGCTACACTGAGTTCTGCTGGGTGTTTACTTCATATCAGCTATGACTTCAACATGCTCTGAAAAAGAAAAAGAATTGATGTCAGATATTGATTGGAAAGGCTCAACACGGCTACCTGGAATAATTGAAGGAAATATCCTTATCGAGCCAGCAACATAATACACAGCTAAACAACATAAGTTTATCTAATTGTTCAGAAACCATACACAGATAAACGACATGATACAAAATTCCAAGCCAGCAACTGACACATATACCATCTATCCCAAAACAAGAACATAGCATGTGTCCAAATTTAATGCCAGAAATCAACTTACTTTGGGACACATAGTAGTTCTGTACTGGTAGTCCGCATGGCTGGTTGCCTGTATGGATTCATGCTCTGTGCAACAAAGTAGCCTTGGCCGACAGAACCATGACTACATGACTCCTCGCAGACTACTCTTCGTACCCAAAATTCAATTGGCAACATCCCAATAAACATATTTACAAATCCATTTGAATGCACATTTGTTAGATTATCTTCAATTCACCACTACTCAATGTAGACAGCAAAAATGGAGAGGCAATCCTACATGCTATGCTACTGCAGCAGCATCACGACTAGTGCTCTCAGGAAATTCGCCTGCCTGTCAAACATGGTGTGCTGCTGTTCATCTTCTCAAATGCTTTTGGAAGTTCTAAGGAACAAGCTGCCAGGCGAGCTGCATCACATTGTCATCAATGTATGGCCGCAAATCCTGTTCCTTGAACTTTCAAACTGAACATACACCCTCCTAAACTTTACAATACTATCTATATAATCCTTAAAATGATTTTGGATGAGTTTTATCTAATATAGTGTTTTTTATCTAATTTGTATATAAGTTGGATGAGTTTAATCACGTTATACACATTGGACATATATGTTAAAGATCTCCACATAAATCTTTCTTTCTACCCCTTGTTCACTCTCACTTATAAAACGAGTACCAACATAATAATAATCATTGTACGGTATAAATTGATAACCTACATTAATGATATTAAATTTATTATATTAGTTATTCAAAACCACTTGTTTAAGCTTCAAAGTATGGAAAACTATTATCCAAAACCACTTTCACTACTGGAGAAGTGATCTTTGGTCGGATGGTAAAAATCACATTAATCCCGGTTCGAATAGAAACCGGGACTAAAGATCATTTTTTGTCCCGGTTAAAAAGCCCAACGGAACTTTTTAATCCTTAGTCCCGGTTGGTGACCCCAACCGGGACTAAAGATCATTTTTATTCCCGGTTAAATAGCTGTCAGGGCTTGCAGACCCCAATGATCTTTAGTCCCGGTTGGTGTTACCAACCCGGACTACCCGGACTAAAGATGCCTTCAGGGTTAGTTTAAAAAGAAATCATCTCTATCCAAATCAGATGTGTGTAGTAGGTGGCATGGTAACGCGCGTGAGAGCTGGGGGTGAGAGATCTTGAGTTCGAATCTCACATCCCATACATTTTTTTTGACTTGGTGTGCATCTTTAGTCCCGGTTATTTCAAACAAGACTAAAGACACCTCATCTTTAGTTCCGGATTGGTTGTCCCGGTTGCACAACCGGGACTAAAAGGGGTTATCAACTGGGATTAAAGCTCCATTCTCCAGTAGTGTTTAAAGAGGTAATGCGAATGGTATAAAATTTATGGGTGTTGGATGTTTGATTTTAATGTTCAGGTTGATAGACGTACATCCGTCCAAAATTTAGGAGAGGTATTTGGACTTTTTTCGTTTCCTTTTTCAATTTTAAAATTAAAAAACTTGTGCCACTGGTGGAGAAGGGGTTTTTAACCGAAATATATACTCATATTACCGAAATATACTGACACACATGTATACACATCGAAATACATACATTTGTAACAATCCTTCGTTAATTGTAATTTCTATTGTATATTCCAAAGAAACTTAAGACAAGTTATACATGGGGATCATGATCAATACGCCTTCCATCGTAGTGGAATTCTCCCACGGGATCAATTATTTGTTCATTGATAAATCCCATCAATTGTTCTTGAACAACCTTTACAAATTCTTCATTGGATAGTTTTTCCCTCATGTAAATAATCTATCATTTGAAAAAACTTGAGATATAAGTATATGAAGTCAATAAGAAATCGATGGGATAATGTATGAAGGATTTTTACGTACTTCCAGATCCTTGTCACTGTTGATTTGGTGTACAATGCAGTGAATATATTCGCAGACGTAGTAGCCGCACAAGTTATTCCCCTGCTCTTACTTTGCACACTTTAGGAGAAACGATAAGAGATTTAATGTATTAGTTTTTTCTAGAACAAATTAACGATTGAATATGTTTTTGGAGTATTTACTCACCGGAAAATTAAACCTCCTACCAAGTTTTTTATTCCAAACCCCACGGACCAATGTACGGAACTTTGCCCATGCCCTATGTACAGTTGGAAGCTACGATTAAATATTGGAGATTTGCATAGAAGCAATCGCAGTGTTCGTAATTACTGTCAGTTGAATAGATGGCATTACCTGTCTATCACTTCAAAAATCTTGTCGAAAGTACACTCCGGTTTATCCATTGAGTCATAGACATGGATTTTGCAAAGTGAAAGGTCGAAGAGAAGAAGGACCCAGTGGAATCTGCAAATTGCATGAGATAGTACATACGTCACGGTTTGAGTTTGAGGAAGAAGTTGGTACGAATTAAAAGGACAGTTCAAACTCACGCTGTGTTATAGGGCAATAGTACGTAGGTCTTGTAAAGCTGTTGCACCAGGAAATGAACAATATTGTCCTCTGTAACCTCCTCAAAGTCCCGTACCATTTCGACATTGACTTTGCGGGGGTCCATGAATCCAATATTATAAATCCCCTGTTTACGGCATGACTAAATCTCCATTCTACAAAGTACAAAGATATTTGCATCAACTATCCGCACCGTTTAACCATTGAACGGTACAGACAAGGAGCTAAGGAATAAAATTAATTTTACGGAAAACGATACTTACAAAACCCAGCAGCTGAGCATGGAGACGTTGAGGGCGTCTAGTTGGTATACATCAAATACATCCTCGAAGTTGATCCACAGGACATCATCTCCATGATAGTAATCTGAGTTACTTATCCTCGCTCCAACCATCGTTCTGCCTTTCGATGAACGTTTTATGTACCATAGATGGAAAGCGGTAAATTTGTGTCGAGAGGGTGTTCACCTGAACAGGCTTGACAAGCAGTTCACCAAGTTTAAATTTTTATTTCAAATCCGCTTCGGTCGCTATTGTTATTGGTGCATTTCCCACCAGCTGCGCCCTGTTCAGACCCGTCTCTTTCATCCATTGCCTTAGTTCCGCCTCACCGGGTGGTAGCAACGGCTCAACTGATTGTTTCGGTTGCTTTCCGAGCTGATGCACTTATTTGGTCCTTACTCTTTGCTTCCTAGCCGACTTCATCATCGACCGGTCATAATCTGAAAGTAAAGCCCTCTTGACCGGTTCGCTCATCTTCTGAAAAAACTTCTTACCGCCGGATCTATGGGAAGTCTTCTTTTCTGGGCTGCGTGGCTTGAAGAATGCCTTCACTTCCGCTCGTACGACCTCGTCAGTCTCCTCAGGAGTGCGGTCGTACGCCCTTTTCTTGAGAGCGGGGAGTTTTGGCTCGTCAAGTCTTGGCTTCTTCGTTTGTTCTACGGACTTTGACGGCGCTGGAGGAAGTGGGCATGACTTTGTAGCTCGTGAAGGTGGAGCTGACGATGATGGTGCAGGCGGAGGAGGCGGAGGTGGAGGAGCCGGTGTAGGCGAAGGAGATGGTGCAGGCGGAGGAGAGGGTGCAGGCAGAGGAGGCGGAGGTGGAGGAGACGATGTAGGCGGAGGAGAGGGTGCAGGCGGACGAGACAGAGGAGAAGACGCCGCTGCTCGTCCGGGAAACACGATGTACCGCTTGCACCATAGTACAATGGCATGGGCTGTGTCTCCTAGTTTCATCTCCCCATCTCCTCCGGGGATGTCAAGCTCGAGATCCTCGAACCCTCGTTCCACCAGTTCAACTTCGACCTTGGAGTACTTAGGTGGAATCAGTCTGCAATGGTAAGTCCCTGAAGAGTCTACTGGTATGGCCATTCCCGACGCCACCTTCACGAGAATCGAGGTTACTTAGTAATTAATAGATGCATGCATAACCGTTTGCAATTTACAAGACATATATCATAAAACTACGAGGATACCTTGAGTGATATGTTCTTGAAAGGGCTGTGCAGCTCACAAGGTGTCCGCCGCGTGATTTCATCTACGCGGTACGATGGGTCATCGTGAGCTGGCTCTGCTACACCTTCTATTCCCTGTTCTCTTGCTTGCCCCGTAGAAGCACAGCTGCTGCGATTGCCTGAGGGGCTCACTATGATAGGAGGGACAGACGGCTGCACTGATTGCTGGCTTTGTCATTCCGCCAGGCGTTGGTCCACCCATCGTTCGACCTCTTCTTGCATCCTTAAGTCCTGCAGGGCGACCCTCTCCTCGAGATATCTCAATTTCGCCTCCGTATCCCTCTTGCTCCTCATCCAACTCTTGTAAGTGTGGCTATCCTCTTGAAATTCATTTTTCCAAGGTACCACGCATTTTCCTCGTGTTCGTCTTGGATGCTCGGGATTCTGTAGTGCGAGCGTAAGCTCGTCCTTCTCCCTGTCAGGCATGAATGTTCCCTGAGCAGACACCTCCACTGCTTTCGTAAGTCGGCTTGCTACTTCGCGAATAGCATCGCTGAATACAAGGGAACCATCAGTGGGATTGAGCGTTCCGCCATGACCATAATACCAATTTCTGGAACGTTCAGGCTAGTTCGCTATGGCCGGCTCAACACCCTTCTCTATCAACACAGCTTCCAGTGTATCCCTCTTAGGGATTGCCTTCTTATAGCCACCTGACCCTAGCCAGTGATGGTACTGCTTCTTAGCGGCATTGGCTTTATTCTTTTCTATTTGCGCTTACCCGTGCTCGGAGGTCTTGTATGCGACAAACGCATCCCAATGATCCCTCAACTTGGGTAATTTGTCAGAATCAGGTGTCAGACCCTTCTGGACGTAATTCTTGTACAGAGCCGACTTGTACTTCTGAAACTGTTCAGCCATTTTCTTCATCGTCCATTCTTTCAGTCTTGTCTGAGCTGCCTCAGGAACCGTGAATGTCTGGAGCATGGTGGTCCACAACATCTCTTTCTCCGTATCTGGAAGATAACTTTGGTCTTCTTTGGCTGACCTTGATTGATGCCAGTGGAATGTGCTCATGGGCACGTGATCCCTCACGACCCAACCACTGTGTCCCACGTTCTTCCTTAGTATGCCGGTTGGGGCTACTAGTTCGCTGTCTGGGGCCACATCACTAATAATGTGCTTGCCCTCTACCTTCCTCGCGGCACCTCGTTGTCCATGTGCCCTCTTGTCTCCAACGGCCAGTTGCCTTTCACTTTCACCTGGGTTTGTGCCCTCGTTTAGGTATTGGTTGGGGACCTCTTGCTCCTCATCCGCCCAATAATGGCCGCTGCCCTCTGTGATATCATCCACGAGGATCTGTTCTTCATCGCGATCTGCCATCTACAATAATTACAACACACTTTGACTTTTTAGTTCTTTTTTATAGGTTTGAACAAGACAATAGAACAACATAGCCGTATATATCTTCAATACAAATAAAAAGAACTATAAAAAAATTGAGCGTCTTAAATCGATGATCTAGTTTTTATAAAACCACTTCAATATATACTGATCTATATGAAGCACAAATTTAAATATACTTGTGTAACTTAACGTTTTAATATACATCGTTAAATGAGAGAAAGTGACTCAAGATATTGGGTGAAAACAAGACCTTGTTCTTTCATTGTGTTTAGTCATGAAAGAAAGAGTGCTTGTTTTCAGCCAATATCCTAAATCAGACCATCCTTTAACCTATAATTAGACTGACCTCCCTAAAGCAATGCACATCCACTCTTACTTAACGTTTTACTATACATCGTTAAACGAGAGAAAGTGACTCAAGATATTGGGTGAAAACAAGACCTTGTTCTTTCATTGTGTTACATCGTTGGCTAGGACGAATGGTTCGTCTGAGTATCCAACCTTGGTTAAGTCAATCATTGTCATCCCACTGTCATCAATCGTTACGCCTCCACCAGTGAGCCTAACCCACTGGCATCGAAACAGAGGTACCTTCAGGGGTCCATAGTCTAGTTTCCATATGTCCTCGATGACACCGTAATACGTGCTAGTTGCACCATCGTATCTCACGGCGTCGATACGAATAGCAGAGTTCTGGTTTGTGCTCTTTCTGTCTTGGGCTCTTATGTAAAATGTATACCCATTGATTTCATATCTTTGGAATGTCGATATCGAGCAAGAAGGCCCCCTCGCTAAGAAGGCTAGTTGTCAGTCAATGGTTTCGGTACCCATTAGATGTTGTCGTAGCCAAGCGGGCAAAGTATCAATGTGATGGTGCGTAATCCATTCATCGGACTTGCCGATGTTTTTTGAGCGAACAATCGCCAGGTGCACCTCGATGTAAGGAGCCACTAATGAAGATTGTTGCAAAACCGTGAAATGTGCTTTACGGAATAAATCGTTGTCCACAGTCATTATTGCCTTCCTTCCAAGAGTCCCCTTTCCCCGTAGTCTCCCCTCGTGGCTTGATTTGGGTACACCGATTGGACAAAGGTCTTCAATAAATTCTACGCAGAACTCAATGACCTCCTCTGTTCCATAACCCTTGGCGATGCTTGCTTCCGGACGGGAACGGTTACAAACGTATTTCTTTAGAACGCCCATATACCTCTCGAATGGAAACATGTTGTGTAGATACATGGAACCGAGAATACCAATCTCTTTCACAAGGTGACATAGAAGATGCGTCATTATGTTGAAAAATGACGGTGGAAATATCATCTCAAAGCTGACAAGACATTGGACCACGTCATCTTGAAGGGCTATTAAACTGTCTGGATCGATGATCTTTTGCGAAATTGCGTTCATGAAGGCACATAGCTTTGTTATTGTTCCCCGGACATTATCAGGAAGGATACCATGAATTATAACAGGAAGCAGTTGTGTCATCAACACGTGACAGTCATGAGACTTTAGGTTTGTGAACTTCTTCTCCCTCACGTTTATTATTCTCTTTATATTCGAGCAGTATCCACAGGGTACCTTGAAATGCTTGCCTTTCTTCCGTACAGGATGGGTTGCAACAAGGAATCGACGATGACCCATGTACACAACCTTCCTGCAGTGTTTCAGATACACACTTTCAGTTTCATCCATACAATGGGTGCAAGCCTTGTACCCCTTGTTTGACTGTCCGGATAGGTTGCTAAGTGCGGGCCAATCGTTAATAGTCACAAACAGCAACGCTCGTAGGTTAAAATGCTCTTGTTTGTCCTCATCCCACACGGGGACACCTTCTTTGTTCCACAACAGAAGCAGATTGTCAACCAATGGTTTTAGGTACACATCAATGTCGTTACCAGGTTGCTTTGGGCCTTGAAATATAATTGGCATCATGATGTACTTTCGCTTCATGCATAGCCAGGGGGATGTTGTAGATACACATGGTTACAGGCCGTTCTTTACGTCCCGCAACATCTGACCAAGATCATCTACAGCATTATTATCTTCAACAGCTTTGTCCGTCTCACCTCCTCGATTTTCTTCAAATCCACCGTATTGATGAGCCTGGTCTGGAATATTCTCGTCTTCTACTTCATCTTATTCCATTGTAACCCCTAGCTCTCCGTGCGAGGTCCAACAATTATATCCAGGCATGAATCAAGACTCAAACAAGTGTGCATGACTAGTTCTTGATGATTAATACTACTTCTGGTTTCTACACTTTTTGCATGGACAACACATGAAACCCTTATACCTGTTAGCATTGGCCACATTCAAAAAATAATGCACGCATTCAATAAACTCTTTCGACCGTTGGTCCGTGGTGTACATCCAGTGTCGATCCATCTATACATCAAATAGTCCAATATTACTAACAACATCCACACAGTTGAAACTAGTTAAATAGTCATATAATAATTTAAAACATCATGATCCAAAGTGAAACTAATTTCTATGAAAGAGCTATAAAGATGGCGACGAGAACGAAGAGAAGTTTACAATTATTTTTAAAATTTTATTAAAGTACTACACATATTTTTTTAAGTATGAACACTATTTCTAGTTATATTACATATTTTTCAATTACCTTTGTTTTCAACTTTTTTTACAAGTAATCATACAAAAATTTTACAATAGTCCCACATATTATTCTTTTTTATTATTTGTAAAGTTGAAAACATATCTTTAATGAATTATACTTTTTTCTAACTATTTTATTAAACTAACTTAGCTTTCTATTCTTTTATTTTAGTTTTCTATATTTTCCCTCGGTCATCTCTTTTATAACATATGTATCCAAATTTTCTAATTTCAAAATAAACCTAATTTTTCCTACACATCTTTTCTCTCTCATCATTTGCTTAAACCTTGTTGAAGACAATATTTTATAAAAACAAAGCTATCAATGTAATATGCTAAGCATACATTACTAGAGAATGGATTTGCTAACCTTTTCGATCTCTCCGATTTGTATATTATCACAAAAACAAATTTATCAAAAATTTTGGCAGCACCTCCCTTCTTCATGCTCCTCTTGGCAGTAATGGCTCAGA
The DNA here is from genome assembly GCA_000573905.2 of Oryza punctata. NCBI lineage: Eukaryota > Viridiplantae > Streptophyta > Magnoliopsida > Poales > Poaceae > Oryza > Oryza punctata. Next base: position 15,193,877 of record CM002497.2, read on the forward strand.
CTGGAGGGGGAAGAAGAAGTATAAAAAGGTATAGCACTGTAGTCCCAGTTAATAACAACAACCGGGACTAAAGATATAAATCATCATTAGTCGCGATTGGTTTTACCAACCGGGACTAAGTTGAGGATCTTTAGTCCCGGTTGGTGACACTAATGGGGACTACAGATCCCCGGCCCCTGACAAGCGTCTGATAATGTCAGAGTAGGTGTGAATCGGGACGAAACATGATCTTTAGTCCCGGTTCATATTACCAACCGGGACTAAACATCATCGCGACCCGATATACTTTTTAACCAGGATTAGAGATGATCTTTAGTCCCGGTTCCTATTCGAACCGGGACTATTCCTATTTTTGTGAACTGGACCAAAGATCGGTTCTTCAGTAGTGTTCTAATCCGATCAAGCAAAACATCTTAGGGTTTTGCGCGCGCGCTCTCTCTCTCTCTCAAACTGGAGAGGAGGCGATGCTGCGCAAATATGACGCGGGAAGCCTAGGAGTTGGGATGGCCAAAAATAACGGATTTGCTGAAAAAGTGTCGCCACATTATGTGGCTGCGTATAGTCAGATTTTAACGGCTTGGATGTGCTGCAATGTACATCGTGTGCACGACTGCACGGTGCACATCCATTTCTCCACTTGTTTATCCCTTTGCTTTTTTCTACTTTATTTGTTGATCTGCTCATGTAGTGTCAACTACACAATTGTGGATATTATGGTACCCATATACCCACAGATATAGAATATCCGACTGAATATAGGGGTATGTCATGTAAACAGAATATTAGTAGTACTAGGATTCGGGTATGATGTTGCTTTCCTTATTAAGGTACAGCCCGGATACCTAGTATGGTAATATTGTAAGTCAATTAGGGAAGATCTGGACCGTGTCAGACTGGATCTTATCTTGTAAATCCTCATCCTCCAGGTATATAAGGAGGATAGGGGACCCCTCGGGGACATAACTTTTCATAAGGACCCCTCGGGGACATAACTTTTCATAAGATCAATACACAACTCGGAGGCAAAACCCCCGAAACAGGAGTAGGGTATTACTTCTTCGTGAAGGCCTGAACCTGTCTAAACCCTTTCTCATAACCCATCTACTTTTTCGTCTTGACTGCCACTCCCTTTTCTTATTGCCGAAATCTAGTTTCGACAGTTGGCGTGCCAGGTAGGGGTGCGTCAAGTTCATCGCCAATCAAGTAAGATGGGATCTTCATCAGGCATCGATGACTTCGTCTTCCCTCCCGGGCAGGCGTACCGCTTGGGCAGCCTCGACTTCATCACCAACAACTTCGGCAAGATTACTCTCCTCAACTCGGCTTCAATCTAGTCGGGGAGAGGTCACATCTCTTGGCCACTCGGGTTACCGAACATGGCTGAGATCAACACCAAGACGCAGTCGGGAAGAAATCGCATCTCTCAGCCACTCGGGTTACCGAACATGGCTGAGACCAGCGCCAAGATTTTTTCCCGTACCATGGCGTCAAACCACTCAGAGAAGGCATCTAAATCGACTTTACTACCTACGTCAAGTTCACCTCAAGACAATCAGATTTACCCCTCTATCACCATGGAGTTACCAACAGATCCAGTGGTTGGGTCCGGCTTCAGGGACACCAATGTCGTTCTACCAAGACTCGGATCTTGCTCCTCCACCGAACTCGCCGCCTACGCCAGCTCTTCAGAGGAAAGCATACTTGGCAACCCACCCGACGCTGAAGCTGCTGACGACATCAACTCCGACGACAACTACACACCGGTTTTCAGTGGCGTTTTCATGGCCAACAATGAGACCGACGCTATAATAGCCGCAAGACTACAGGAAGAAGAAGCAACCCGAGTTGGGGTCGAGCAAGAAAGGATTCTACTGGAGCAAGAACGTGTCAGACTTCAAGAAGACAGAGCCAGACTTGAACAAGAGCGGCAAGCCCAAGCAGAACAAGAGTGACAACGCAGGAAAGTTGAGGAGGCAAGATGCAGAGAAGACGAAGAGCGTAGAAACCGAGATATGGCTATGGCAGGACGCAGGGCAAGAAACGCAATCGCGTAAACCGTGGTCGACAACACCAACGTCTTTCTCACACCTCAACAAAACGCAGTCGGGGCAGTTACCCTCCTTGACGCCTTACTCGGCGCAGCTCCAGTCCACATTACTCCGATGATAATTCAAGTCAAGATGCTGGTCGCAGCTTCCGTACCGCGCGCCGAGTCCAGTCGGTGACCCAGCGAATCAACTTCAAAGGCACCGAGCGGCAGTCGCGCACCTGAGGGACCAACTACCAAAGTCCACCTAGAGCATCAATCGACCTGAGGGACACCCTCAAACAGAGACGATGAGAGAGGGGTATCCCAATTCAAGACGACGATTATTGCGATGGGGTTCCAGCTTTCACCAGAGATCTGCGTCGAGTGAATTGGCCGACTGGTTTCAAGCCGACTGGTATCGAGAAATATGATGGCAAAACCGACCCAGAGTCATAGTTAACCATCTACACACTCGCAATTCACGCAGCAGGAGGAGACAGCAAGGTCATGGCCAACTATCTATCGGTAGCATTGACCGACTCAGCCAGAAATTGGCTCGCTGGGTTGCCGCGAGGCACAATCGACTCCTGTAACGAACTTCGTGATCACTTCGTCGCCAACTTGCAGGGCACTTACGAGCATCCTGGAACTCACTTCGAGCTGTACAATACTGTCCAGAAGCCGGACGAAACCCTCAACGAATATATACGACGCTTCTCCGAGAAGCGCGACAAGATCTCCGACATCACTGACGACAATATCATCGCCGTATTTACACGGGGGCTACGCAATGATCTCCTGATCGGAAAATTCAGCTGCAAACCTCCAAGGACAATCAAGCAGATGTTCGAGAAGGCAACCGAGTACGCCAAGTCCGACGACGCAGTTAAAGCATCAAGGCAGTCGGCAGGCACCTGGAAGAAGAAGGATCATGACACCACGGCAGGGCCCAGTGGGAGCAACGCGAAGCACAGGGAACGCAAGCGTAAGCCTGAAGATTTGGTCGCCACAGCTTCAAATCAAAACCACCAGAGCCAGCGCCCTCGAGTCAACTCCTACGACAGAATCATGAACGGTCCATGCACGCATTACCCCAGCAAGGGACACGCGGCCAAGGATTGCTTCATCTACAAACAGTTTGCGGAGAAATATGCTGCCCAAACCAAGAAGCCAACCGAAGGAGAAGACACTTCAACTCAGAAGAAGAAAGATGACGAGGAGCCAAGCCAAGGAGCGTATCAAGACCCCAGGAGCAAGCTCAACCACATTTTTGGCGGTCCGCTTGCCTACGAGTCCAAGAGGAAGCAAAGAATCACCGATAGAGAAGTCAACGCGGTGCAACTTGCAGTCCTCGAATATCTGCGATGGTCTGAGGTCCCCATCAAGTTTCACCGCTCGGATCATCCCGACCGAGTGGTCCACCCGGGGCGGTACCCCCTGGTACTAGACCCAGTCGTCCGGAACGTCAAGTTAAAGCGTACCCTCATCAATGGCGGTAGCGCACTCAATATTCTCTTCACCAAGACCCTGGATGAGATGCAGATTCCTCGATCCGAGATGAAGCGAAGCAACGCCCCGTTTCACGGAGTCATCCCGGGGCTATCTTCAACACCACTCGGCCAAATCACTCTCCCGGTGACCTTCGGGACAAAGGAGAATTTCAGGACAGAGAACATCAGCTTCGAGGTAGCCGAGTTCGAGACAGCCTACCACGCCATCCTTGGTCGTCCGGCGTTAGCCAGGTTCATGGCGATCCCCCACTACACCTACATGATGATGAAGATGCCAGGGCCACGTGGAGTCATATCCTTACGGAGCGACGTCAAGCAAGCCCTCACTTGCGACAAGGACAGCTGCGAGTTGGCCCAATCTCGTGAGAGATCAGTTGGCCAGCAGGAAGTCCGAATAGCTGCATCAACATCACAAGATGGAGAGATTCCAGTCATCAAGGTGGCCAAAACCAGAGAAGGCGATGCCAAGACAAAGAAAATTCCCCTAGATCCTTCTGATCCTACCAAAACTGCTGTAATAGGCGCCGAGTTAGATAGCAAATAGGAAAGCACGCTCATCACCTTTCTTCAAGCTAATAAATATATTTTTGCCTGGAAGCCATATGATATGCCTGGTATTCCTAGAGAGGTGATTGAGCACTCTTTAAATGTCAGAGAAGACGTTAAACCTATCAAGCAACGACTCCGCCGATTCGCACAGGACAGAACAGAAGCTATTAAGGAGGAATTGACCAAGCTGTTAGCAGCAGGATTTATCAAGGAGGTTTATCATCCCGACTGGCTCGCCAACCCGGTACTGGTTCGCAAGAAGACTGGCTAATGGCGCATGTGCATTAACTATACAGATTGAAACAAGGCTTGCCCTAAAGATCCTTTCGGCTTACCCAGGATAGATCAAATGGTGGATTCAACAGCCGGATGTGAACTACTCAGTTTTCTTAACTGTTACTCGGGTTACCACCAAATCAGCCTTAAGGAGTCCGACTGCTTGAAGACTTCATTCATCACCCCGTTCGGAGCATACCGCTACATCACCATGCCTTTTGGGCTGAAGAACGCAGGGGCTTCATACCAGCGCATGATCCAACGATGCCTCGCAACACAACTCGGACGGAACATGAAAGCTTACGTTGACGATGTCATCATCAAGACCAAGCAGAAAGACAACTTGATTCAAGATCTAGAGGAGACGTTTGCTAACATACGCGCTTTCAGGATGAAGTTGAACCCCGAGAAATGCATCTTCAGAGTACCGTCAGGGAAACTACTCGGCTTCATGGTGTCTCGTAGAGGAATCGAGGCCAATCCAGAAAAGATCAACGCCATATTGAACATGAAGCCCCCGAGTTCTCAGAAGGATGTCCAAAAGCTTACCGGGTGCATGGCTGCTCTTAGCAGGTTCGTTTCAAGACTTGGAGAGCGTGGAATTCCTTTTTTCAAGTTGCTCAAGAAGACTGACGATTTCCAACGGACACCGGAAGCACAAAAGGTGTTTGACGATTTCAAGACCTTCTCGACAACTCAACCGGCTCTAGCTTCACCACTGCCGCAAGAACCATTGCTTCTTTACGTATCAGCAACTGCCAAGGTGGTGAGCACAGTTTTAGTCGTTGAGCATGAAGAGGATGATCGCGCTCAAAAAGTTCAGTGACCAGTCTACTTCGTTAGCGAAGTTCTTGTCGACTCCAAAACCCGATACCCTCAAGTGCAGAAGCTGTTATATGGAGTCTTGATCACCGTCAGGAAGTTGGCTCATTATTTCCAAAGTCATCCAGTCACAGTGGTTACATCATTCCCGCTCGGTGAAATCCTCCGCAACAAAGAGGTAACTGGCCGAATCGCCAAATGGGCCCTAGAGTTGATGCCTCTGGACATAACCTTCAAGCCTCGAGTTTCAATCAAATCACAAGTGCTAGCCGACTTCATCACCGAGTGGACCGAGTGCCAAGAGGACGTCCCGGCAGAAAAAATCGAATACTGGACAATGCACTTCGACGGATCAAAGAGGATTTCAGGGTGCGGAGCAGGGGTTGTTCTGATTTCCCCGACTGGAGAACGCCTCAGCTATGTTTTATGGATTCACTTTCCAGCATCCCACAACGTGGCAGAATACGAAGCACTCCTACATGGACTACGGATCGCCATATCTCTAGGGATTCGCAGGTTGATAGTCCGAGGAGATTCCCAACTTGTGGTCAACCAAGTAATGAAAGACTGGACATGCCTCGACGACAACATGGCGGCCTACCGACAGGAAGTGCGCAAGCTTGAAGATAAATTCGACGGGTTGGAGTTAACCCATGTTCTCAGACACAACAATGAAGCAGCCGACCGACTGGCTAATTTCGGATCAAAGAGAGAAGCAGCTCCATGGATGTTTTTGTTGAGTATCTCCACCAACCTACAGTTTCAAATAACTCAACCACTAAGGAGGAAGTTGGAGAACAAGTTCTAGCGCTTGACGCCGACTGGAGGGCACCTTTCATCAATTATTTGAAGAATCAAGAGTTGCCCCCCGACAAAAATGAAGCCAAACGAATTCCTCGCAGCTCCAAGACCTATTCCCTTGTGGAGGAGGAATTATACAAGAAAAGCCTATCTGGAATATTGCAAAGATGTATCTCCAATGAAGAAGGCATACAGCTTTTAAATGACATTCACTCGGGAGTGTGCGGGAATCATGCGGCAGCAAGGACTTTAGTCGGGAAGGCATATCGACAAGGCTTTTTCTGGCCCACAGCAGTCAGCGACGTAGATAAAATCGTTTGCACCTGTGAAGGTTGTCAGTTCTTCGCCAAACAGACCCACTTGCTAGCCCAGGAGTTACAAACTATTCCCCTCTCTTGGCCTTTCGCGGTCTGGGGATTGGACATGGTGGGCCCTTTCAAAAGGGCACAAGGCGGATACACCCATCTGTTTGTCGCGGTGGATAAATTCTCCAAGTGGATTGAGGCAAAACCAGTGGCAACCATTACTGCGGATAAAGCGCGCGACTTCTTCATCAACATCGTGCATCGCTTTGGCGTGCCGAACTGAATCATTACTGATAATGGAACTAAGTTTACTGGTGGCGTCTTCAAAGATTTTTGTGACGACTTCGGTATCAAAATCTGCTATGCTTCAGTCGCTCACCCAATGAGTAACGGCAAAGTTCAGCGTGTGAATGGCATGGTACTTCAGGGAATCAAGACTCGAGTTTTTGACAGGCTGCGTCTGTATGCTGGCCGGTGGATAGAAGAATTGCCCTCAGTTTTGTGGTCACTGCGTACAACCCCGAGTCGGGCTATGGGCCAGTCACCTTTCTTCTTGGTATACGGTGCAGAAGCCATGTTGCCGAGTGAAATGGAGTTCGAGTCCCTACGAGTTCGCAATTTCAACGAAGAACACCACGACTCTGACAGAATCAATGATCTTACCCGACTGGAAGAACCAAGGGAGCAGCACTTATTCAGTCGGCCAGATATCTTCAAGGTCTACGACGCTATCACAATCGTAACGTCAAATCACGCGCCTTCATAGTCGGTGATATGGTTCTACGGAAGATTCAAACAACTAAAGACAGGCACAAACTGTCTCCCTTGTGGGAAGGGCCGTTCATAATAGCAGAAGTTACCCGCCTGGGAGCCTACCGACTTAAGCGTGAAGACGGAACTATGGTGGACAATTCATGGAATATAGAGCATCTTCGATGATTCTACGCTTAAAAGCTATTTTGTACATTTCTCCCTTAGACTGACCACTCACCTGTCTCAGCCGAGTGGCCAGTCGGGGCTACTAATAATAATATAGTATTTCTTTCGTTTTGTTCATGACTTGTTATTGACCCTGTTTAAATCTAGGTCCAGCAGATAAGGACTAAAATTTTTCGATGATTGTAACAAGTTCTAGGCTTGAAGCAGTCAGACAAAAATTTTAAGAAATTTGAAACTGGATCTTTGGTTTACTGTATGGCATAAATAAGTCATTATACATTACAAAGAATACTTTACATAACTTCGTACAAGATATTAACTAAGTCTACGACTGAAAATTCTCCAGGACATCTACGGCAAGCTTCTCAGCCGAATCTTGAGCTTGGTTGATCAGCTCCATAGCTTGCTCGTCAGTCGTCCCATCAGCGAAGCCATCCCCGACTGCATCAATTTCTACTCGGGGATACAGGGACTTCATTATTGCTAGGGCCTGGCTGGCACCCATTGTGGTGGCATCCTTGATATTGCTAAAGTATTTTGTTGGCGCAGTTCTGAGCCCTTCAAAGATTTGGACTGCATCATCCTGGCTGGTTCAAAGTCCGTTCTGGAAGATGGCGTTCAGTACTGGAGCAGCGGCATTGGCGATGTCATCTCGGACACTTTCAGCCTTTTTAACTTTGTCAGCAAATACTTCAAATTGGGCTCTGGTTCTGGTTCTGACTTTGTGTTCTGCATTTATACAAGATAGAACAAGGATTTCAGCGGTATGGCACTATTTTAATTCACTCGACAAGGATGATACTGTACCTTCGAGGGCATCTTCAGCTTTGAGCTTGCCAGCCGCCAGTTGAGCATTGGTTTCTTGAAGCTTTTTAACTCGGGCAGCCAAGGACTCTATTTTAGTAGCTTGAGCTGTGGAACAACAGACAGATAAATCAGATATACAGATTGGATGAGCAGCAAATTTATGGCAGAGTGATTTTTTTACCTCCAATTATGCCCCTATAATTGAAGCTGGTATCCATGAGCTGGTTGATCTAGTCCTTCAATTTCCTTTCTTTAACTTGAGCATCCTCTCGGGTCTTGGCCAGCTCAGCTTGGACTCGTTCAAGATTCTCGAGGTGAGGTACAAGTTTTTCCAATGCGCTTGTTTTAGCCTCATTCCTCATATGGATTCTCTGGATAATGCATCAAATAAGCAACACAGCCAGAATAAGACAGTTGAGTACAAGAAGAAATACTTACATTCATTAGACGGGTGGACTCAGTCAGATTTTTCTTCAATAACTCGAGCTCCTCGTCTTCGCTTTGATGGTTGATGCAATGCACCATCCCGATCTCTCCATTGCAGTTTAGTCGGAGGAAGGGAGTCCTCGACTGCTTTTATTCTCGGGATCTCTTCTTCGTTGTCATCAATCAATGGGCCTAGTTTGCAGCTTATGAGATAACTGAAATAAAATAGGCAAATCAAATTAAAATTTAGCCATACGACGTACCATATATTATCTTGGAGCTCTTCTTTGGGGTTTTCTCTAGACCGCCGACTGGATCACTCGTCATGCTTGTCTTTGCGGAGGTCACTGGAGGGACCTCGGACGTTTTCCCTTTGTCGTTCTTGGGAGTCGGTCGTTGGTCAGATTCTTTTGGATGCTTCCCGGCTGGCTCTGCAGGCGTTTCTGGAACACCAGTCGGGATGTCAGTTTCTCTTGTTTGATCCGCAGTTGGAGGATTGACTTCAGGGCCACTTGTATCGTGCTCCGAGTGGCTGCCAGTCGGGGGTTGGACTTCGGCAGTATTGATTGTTTTCCCCGACTGACTATAAATCCGGGGCTCGGGCCGTGGCTCGCTTGGCATTGTGGCAGGTGGCACATCATCTTTATTACCCATATCAATGTCTTGGGGTTTCCTGAAGCGTGATAGTTTTCAACATCAACATATCTTTCCAAGAAATCAAAAATAACACAATGACAGCCAGAGTGTTACCTTGTGGATCTCCGAATTTTGGGCGCTAGCCGACTGGCTGGAGATTTTGCCGGAGCCGGTTTGGTGCTCGTTTGAGACTCAGTCTGCTCGTCTTCGGAGTCACTGCAGACTAGTTTCCTTTTCTTCAGCTTCTGCTGAAGGATATTTTCCTCGACAGCTCGTTTACTCTTCCCGGCTGGGTTAACTTTTGGACCGCCAGTCGGGTGAGGCTTTTTTAGAGTAGATTCTTCATGGGCTGGAGCTGGAGGATTCGAGGAGAAATGCTTGTTGTCCAAATCAATGGATTGAACTAATGAGATAAGATAACAGACAGATTGACAACAGTCGGGCAAAAAACGTTAGCGGATTCTTACCTCAGGTGGGGGCCGCACCAGGCCATATGGAGTCACCGGGAGCTTATGGCTATAATCGACAGCAATCCCAGAGGAGAATACTTTATACATCCGGTTACACGTGACTTTGTAGTCAATAGAATCCGGGTCCTCGCGGTTGGGATCCGACTGCCCCTCATACTCGTACGCCGGTTTGCTCCTTTCTTTGATTAGGGCCAGTCGGCACTTGATGAAGTGTCGAGTGACCTGCTCCCCTTGTAGACCTCGTTGCTTGATTTCCATCAGTCGGAGTAGCAACTCATTAGCCTGGGCGAGCTCATTGCCATCCGGAATGTTTTTCCAGTTTTCGTGTGGAATAGGAGGAAGGCCAGCAAACTCGGGAAGGCTTGGAGAGGGATTTGAGATATAAAACCAGTTTGAGTGTCATCCTTTGTTGGAGGTTTTAAAAGGAAGAGAGAAGTATTTTTGGGTCAGAGTTCCCCACAACTGAAATCCAGACCCGCCGACTACGCACGGGTTGTTTTTGTCAGGCTGGGGTTTGAGGTAGAAGATGCGTCGGAATAAAGCAAAATGTGGTTGGATACTAAGGAAAGCTTCGCAGAGATGGATAAAGTTGGCAATGTGGAGAACAGAGTTGGGATTCAGATGATATAATTGGATTTTATAAAAAGAAAGAAGATCGTGAAAGAAGAAAGAAGCAGGAAGAGCGAAGCCAGAATAGAAGAAAGAGGAGAATACCACGATTTCGCCGGTGTCGAGGGTTGGAAAATCCTCGCCATATGCAAGGCGCTACCCGATGATCTCCTTCGCAGGCAGGACCCCGTCCTTCACCATCTCCAGCAGATTTGATTCTTTTATATCGGACTTCCCCCACTGTTCAAAGGGGATTTCTCTCTCCTCAGTTATGGATGTGGATTGGATTTAAGCAGAATGCTTCGGTTTTTACGGGTGGGATGGATGAAAAATTGGGATGGAGGTGAACTGCAGGGAGGATGGATGCACGGGATTGAAGATTGGGGCTTGTGCGCGCGTGGATTTGGAACCCTAGTTTGCTGTCACTGTGCGCGGTTTGGGGATTTTTGGCGAAGAAGATGAAGTGGCAAGTGTTTTAATGGTTAGATCAGCGTTTTCGTGTGCAGAATGGGCCGGGAATTGCGGCTTAACTATAGCCAATGGAGTTTGGAAAGTCTGATATATGTCCTTAGGGGCTTAATCTTTTCTGTGATGAACGGAAAAGGATATATCAAGAATATTTTACACTGTCTCGGCTTAAACTCTTTGGAGAGCACACAGTGTAAATATTGCCACGTCAGTGAGCCTATCAAATTGACCAAGTATTATTACTTCGGTTTATTAATCATTTTGGATTAATTTTAGGCGATTGGAGGATCTTGTAAAAGATTTCTACCATATATGCCCTATTTTCTCCAAATAAGGTGAAGTCATGTGTCCTTAGGGGCTAAAACACCTTTATTTTAATAATGTGAACATAACATGGCTAACTGTTGGAAAGACTTGTGAAATAAATGGTTCTAAATAACCAATTTTATTGTCAAACTTCTTGATATGAACAATTTTAGGATTGTTTATCATTTTGCTAATTAGGTGGTGTCACGCCCGGAAATTCACTAGTAATTTCCGAACTAATTTGTGTATTAAAAATCCTCGTCCAGGAATCAGCCGAGGTACACAAATCGACAATTTAATAAACAGATTCATCAGAATACAACGTTACATACTTACATAAGAAAAAAAACAGCAGCGGAAAAATGATCTAGCGATGGCTTCAGCTCCACTCCCACAGGTAGCTCAACTGGGGTATAAGCCAAACGTCTTCTTCTTTGAAAACTTTCTTCAACTGAGGTCGATTGATTATTGCAAGAGTGAATACATGGAATACTCAGCAAGCCACACAGCATATATGCAAGTGCACAAGGATACCAATGGATTGGCATAATATATAGGCTCATTTGCAAAAGCAGCATTTAGCAAACATTTGAGAATTGTAAAACAGTAGAGTAATTATAATCATCAATTTTAATCAACACTAAACAGCACACCAATGCTGCACAAGCCCAACCAAACCTGAACAACCAACCCCGATCATACAGATCAAACCTCCAAACCAGGAATTAACCATTCCAAACCAGGAGTTAAACTGAAGTATCATCACTTATCACATTATTGTTATTAATGAGTAGTGTGGGACTAATCACGAAAAATATTGTTAGACCCGCCCATAACCGCGAGCACGGCTATTCGAATAGTTTTACTCTAGCCAGAGATTTTTACTCTAGCCAGAGATGTACAACTGTACCCACAAGACACAGCTCCACAACATGTCACCATGCGCCTTAATACCACCACGGTACCTCGGAAAGGAACTGTGACAATACCCCTCGCACAACACAACTCACCACAGTGCACGATTCCTGGATCATAATCACCCCCTCTACAACCAGAGGCATGGACTCCCCAGCGACCCCCACCGACTTCTCGCCGCTTCTCAGTCTGGCACCCCATAATGAACCATGCTATACAAAAGGTAAAGCCGTTGCCCACGCTGGCTTGTGGTTGACACGGTTAATGTTTCACAACAGTAGCTCGCGAACCGGTCCTTAATTGCCATGAGCACGACCATCAAAACCATGTGCTCACAACCCACCATTAATCAAATTTTAATTATCAATTACCACAACATGATTGACCATCGTGAGCTACCATTAAATATAACCATAATTAATAATGTAGTATGATTCATCTCATTAATGAGCTTATGTTTCTAAGCATGGCTAAGCAATGATATATATAGCATATAGCTGAACCAAACCAATATATAAGGTTATAGCTAATCAAATTATAACCCATAGGAAAATAATGTCATCTTCGGCCATAATTAATTGGGAAAGGCTCACCACCCGATGACATTCGAAAAATAATGCAAGTTGAAATAAAACATTAGCTTTAAACGGGTTCAACATGCTCAAAGGGTTGTTTGGGATCTGTGTGACTTGCCTTGCAATAATTGGTCTTCAATTAGTCTTCTGGAACACTTCCAACGCACTCACGGACCTTTGAAACGACAGAAATGACAAGCTAACACGCAAAACGAGGAAAAAGACTAAGAAACTCCAAATAAAAAGTACATAAAAAGTAAACAAACACGTAGATCATGATTTTAGATGAATTTAGAGACTTGAACGGCCTCATTCCAAATTCAAATGAATGAGTTATGAATTTTACAAGTTTTAATCCAATTAAGGCTATTAAAGAAAATAATATTCCAAATTAGTTAAACAATTTACTAATGATTTATAACTCAGAGAAAAGATTAACAAAAATCCTCTGGTAAAAAGATTGGATCAAATTTGGTAGATGATATATAGTAGAAAGACTAATATATCATTGAAAAGAGAGGGGAAAAAATCTATACTGATTTAAATGGCGGAGATCGGTTGACCGGATTTTGACCTAGAGCGGATGGCAACGCGACGACGGACACAGGGGACACCGGAGAGAGAGAGCACGATGAGAGGAGCTCACCGAGGGGCGGCGCGACGACGGACGACAACGGATGACGACAGGCGGCGAGGTAGATGCAGTGGCGACGTGGGGTTGACGGTGACGATAGCGTTCTGGCAAACTTCGGTGGCAATGGAGGGGTGGACTGTGTTCTCCTCACAGCTACGAATCCAACGGAGGTGGCGGCGACCGAAGGCGACGACGGGAGAAGCAACAGGGCTTCGCCGGAGATCAAAAAACGATGGCGAACTCGGCCTACACGGTGACAAAGGAAACCGGCGGGTTTCGGTGGAGGAGAGGTGGTAGCCGGGCTGTGCACGGTTGCTACGGTGCCGAGGAAGGCGATAGCACAGAGCGGTGTTAGCCGAGGCAGCGGAAAAAGGTGGCTGATGCGGCGGCCGGTGGTGGAGAGAGAAGGCGCGCGCGGGGAGAGGCGGATAGGGCACGGCGGAGAAAGGGAGGGGTGGCGGCCGAAAGAGGAGAGGGAGGGTTCTCTATTTATAGGCACGGGAGGAAGAATCCAGGTCCAAAACGAGAGGATTTGGCGACGGAAAATAGGATTTATCCCGAGTTCACCAGATAAGAACGAGGCCGAAATTTGTGGGATTTAGCACGAATTTGATAGGGCTTTCTTAGGGATAAGGTAGAGGAGATTGAGGGGAATCCGTTCCCGTAACTAATTTTGGAAGGGGAGCAACGGGGGAGTTGGATTTTGTGGAGGAAGGGGCGGCGGCACTGTGCACAGCACAGCACAGAACGCTCTGTTCGGGAGGTTGAAGCACAGTGCGTAGGGAGGTAAAGCAGACTTTCTGGTAAAAGGGCAAGCCTAAAAAGAAAAGGAAAAGGATGAAAGGAAGGCAAAGCAGACTTAGAGGAGGGAAAGAAACAGCTGCACAGAGAAAAAACAAAGGGACAGAAAGCAGTCTTTCCAGATTCAGCCCAAATCTGCAAGGGAAGATTTTTAATTACTTTTCTAATTAAATTAATCACTGAAATGATTTTTGAATTGTTAAAAATACTTGTAATTTTCAAATAATTCCAAGAAAAATCTTGCAAATACTTGAACAATCAAAGTGAACCATTTAATGATTAATTTATTATTTAAATAATTACTGAAATGTTCTTTGTATGTTCAAAATTAGTAATTGAGCTCTAAAAGATCCAAGAAAATTCCAGAGAGTAGTTATAACCATGGAGAATTTAACAAAAGTTAAATCCAGCCATGTTTTATTTAGAAAATTTTATTTCACACATTTAAATTCACTTGTAAATTAATGAACATTTAATATAAATTCTAGAAATAATTTATTAAATAATTTGTAAATCCCTGAAACGAAAATCAGGGTGTGACAGGTGGCTAATAAACCACTCAGCTGGTGTATTTTTATTGATTCTGACTATATGTTTAGTTTTTCCAACTAAGCACATAGTCGGGGGCTACACCTAATTAGGTGCATCTAGTCGATGCACCTGGAGATATTTTTTGAAATTTTTCAGCCCTTTACAGTCTTGCGATCTGGATTTGGCGCCCAGGAAATCATGGCAGGGATAATCGAAGTACTTGGAGCTGATGGCTTTCTATTTAAAAGAAGATTATCTCGTTGACTGTAAAGGTCTCAGGGGCTACTGTGGATATTATGATACCCATATACCCACAGATATAGAATATCCGACTGAATATAGGGGTATGTCATACAAACAGAATATTAGTAGTACTAGGATTCGGGTATGATGTTGCTTTCTTTATTAAGGTACAGCCCGGATACCTAGTATGGTAATATTGTAAGTCAATTAGGGAAGATCTGGACCGTGTCGAACTGGATCTTATCTTGTAAATCCTCATCCTCCAGGTATATAAGGAGGATATGGGACCCCTCGGGGACGTAAGCTTTTCATAAGATCAATACACAACTCGGAGGCAAAATCCCCGAAACAGGATTAGGGTATTACTTCTTCGTGAAGGCCTGAACCCATCTAAACCCTTTGTCTCATAACCCATCTACTTTTCCGTCTTGACTGCCACCCCCTTTTCTTATTGCCGAAATCTAGTTTCGACAAAAATTAATTATTTTTAGTCCTATGTATCATATATATACACACATGGAAACGCTATATCGTGTTACCACAAATTAGTAATTTCGGAACTCACATCAACTTATATATGTGACTTACAGTATAAATATATCAAAAATTACATATATAATTTTAGAACTTACAATCTAAATATATACGGACTATTTTTTCACGGAAAATATAGTGGCATATATATAAGTACTCCCTAAAATAATGCGAGTGGAATACGAGCAGCCAGCCCAATCCCACCACGCGAGCTACGCCCTCGGTTGTCCCGATCACTAGTACAGATTCTTCCATCTATGATGGCCTCTAACATGCCTGGAAATAGCGGGCCATCACAAGGAAGTCACCTCAATCGGGCCGAAAAAGTGCCCGATTGAGATATGGTCGCACAGACATGTTAGATGGGCATAAAACTTAGGCCCGTCACGGATGACACCTATAAGTGATGGGTCGTAGTTTAGACTCAATTGAGATAACATTCCATATCTCAAACGGCCCTCAAGTTGGAACCCGTCACAGATGACCATCATTCGTGATGAGCACCAACTTGAGGCCCGTTTAAGATAACAACTAGGCCCATCACAGATAACTCATCAATGAGGGGCTATATACTAACGCCCGATTGAGATGACTTAATCTCTATCAGGCATTAACTAAAGTCCATCACCGATGAGTATTTTTCCCATTTTTAATATGAAATATTTATATTTGTAAGTTGAACTATAGCAAAATAATTAACTGCAGTATAATAATTCACTTTATGAGTCAAAATAATTTTACGGGCAGTAAATGATTTGAAATGGAAAAATTGTCAACAACAAAGTTGTATAACTTATCAAGACCTATAACTTTTAGTTTGGTCATTTTTCTATATAACATTTTTTGAACATTTTGAATTTGAATTTGAAAATATGACAACTTCAAACAATATTTTCAAATACTAAATGATTTCAACTGAAAAAGTCATCAACAATAAAATTGTATAATTCATCAAGATCTAAAACTTTTATTTTTGTCATTTCTTCATCTGACAAAGTGTTAGTAACATTGTTCACAAATTTTACATATATGTGTTATAATTTATCAAACCAGATAAGAAATACATTAATTTTATGAATAATGTTACTATCACTTTATCGGATGAAGAAATGATCAAAATAAAAGCTTTATATCCTGAAGAGTTATTCAACTTTGTTGTTGATTACTTTTTCAGTTGAAATCATTTAGTATTTGAAAATGTTATTTGAAGTTGTCACATTTTCAAATTCAAATTCAACCTGTTCAAAAAATGTTATATAGAAAAATGACCAAAATAAAAGTTATAGATCTTGATGAGTTATACAACATTGTTGTTGATGACTTTTCAGTTGAAGTCGTTCACTAACAAAAACATTCTATTTGAATTTCTCAAAGTTTGAATTTCAAATTTAAAATAGTTCAAATAGAGTCAGATGAGAAATGACCAAAATAAAAATTTTGCACCTCGATGAGTTCTACAACTTTTGTTTGTGTGACTTTTCCATTTGAAATCATTTATTAACCCTAATTTTTGTTCGAAGTTATCAAATTTTGAAAATTCAAAATTTGAATTGTTCAAAGGAACTTATTTGTACGAAGGACCAATACAATAGTTGTAGATATCGATGAGTTATACAATTTCTTTGTTTACGATTTTTACATTTGACACACAAAAATCGACCTAAAATTAAATTTAAAGTTCTCATAAATTGAAAATAAAAAATACTACATAAAATGAATATAAACATTTCATATGGAAAATGGAAAAATACTCATCTCAATCGGGCATTAGTGTAGGGCCCGTCACCGATGACTCATCTATGACGGGTTTTATTTTTGACAGATCTCAATGAGTTCTACAACTTTGTTTTGGACAGCTTTTTCATATGAGTTTATTTAGTATTATAAAATTCAATTAAAAATTCATTATTCCTAGAAGTCTGATTTGTCTCCTCTTCATGATATTACTTGCTAAATATATATTTTATCCAATTAAATCGGTTTTGCTAGTGAAATATGTGAAATATGTGAATGGACGTGAAATATGTGATTAAAATGGATGTTATGTGAATGTGGTTGTGTTAAATAAATTGATGGTTGTGTATGTAAATGAATGTATATGAATGGTGGATGTTGGGGTGTGACATCCTGGCCCAAGGCTTAGTAGGATTAATAGAATACTCATACCAAAAGTTAGAACTACTTTTCCGGAAGCCGATATCCAAAGAACTTTGATGTTAAGCATGCTTGGCCTGGAGCAATTTCGGGATGGGTGACCGATCGGGATGTTCTTCACGGGTGCACACGAGTGAGGACAAAAAAGTCCCACCTCTAATTTCGGGATGGCTGACCGACCGGGAAGTTCTTCCGGGTGCACACGAGTGAGGACAAAAAAGACCCACCTGGGAGAGGTGGGACTGCATGGCATGGCTAACAAAGGCCTGAGACTAGCTAAAAAATAAATTTTTTTTGGATTATACTCATCTGTGACGGGCTATAGTTAATGCCCGTCACAGATAAGGGTCATCTGTGACGGGCTATAGTTTAGACCCGATTGAGATGAGTGTCATCCGTGACGTGCTTTAGTTGTGGCCTGATTGAGATAGGTCATCAGTGACGGGCTATAGTTTGACTGGTCGTCTGGGTCAAACCTATCAGTGATGGGCTTTAATTAAGACCCGATTAAGATAGCTTCATCCGTGACGGCCGTTTGCCCGATTGAGATAACTTTTCACATCTGTGACTTCTAGGCTGTGACGGATGCCATGCCCAATTGAGATGGGGGTTGCCGCCCGGTTGAGATGGTGGTTACCGTTCTAGTGGATGCACGCACGTATATGGCATTCCATCCTCATCCTCAACTTGTCAACAGGTGCACACAATTGCAACTCATGTAAGTCGAGCCATTTTCTGGAATTTATCAGGATTAAATGGGCTAAGTTAAATTAATTCTAATAGTTTCGCGGCCAAAGGCCAAATATACGCTAAATTCCTGCTACAATATTTCACACAAGATAGAATCTTCACCAGTGATTTGTGAGAGGAATTAAACAAGTTAGCTCATGTGAAGCTGAATATGAGTTCATCCAATAATCCACAAACCAGCTGGCTGTCCCAGGCTCATCAGTGTTTTTTTTGTCGGCAGGACCGAAGAAGGTCATCCAATGCTATTAAGATAGAGGAAAAAAAGTTACAAGAAGGTTTTTCATCAACAGCAAGATGTCGAGGAAGGATGTGCACAAATACGCCCCGACACCACATGCCAATGACACAAACACGAGCTACAAAGAGGAGAGCTGAACACCGAACCGGCCGCCGCTATACGAGGCCGGTCGCTATCGGGCTTACAACAACACCACAGAACGGATACTCAAAAAAAGACAATGCCTTCACGAAGGTAACGATGTCAAGAGACACCGCCGTTGTCCGCCGTTTTCACCTTAGAGATCCTCGTCGAGGTAGGAGGGTATCTCGATAACGCCCCCAGAGGGTTACCTCGTCCGAAGGCATAGCCGCTGCCGGTCCAGTGAAACACTGGGCTAGGCTTTCGCCCTGGATCCTCTACCCCCGTCGCCGTGGTCCGTCGCCCGCCAACTCTGTTGCCACCAATCCAACATTGGGTAGCATGTGACCTCTGCCACATCGGTCCAACGCCCCTCCGCCGGCCGACTTCCAGTCGTCCCACTAGCAAGATTGCCACTTCACCCCGCCACTAGCATCCTCTACTCGGCGCCACAACCCTACACGCTAGGCTAGGTCACCTACGCCCCACCGCCCACCGACCTCCTCTGTGGATCCAGCCAAGGAGCCCGGAAGTGAACGAAGTTGCCTTGGCAACCCAAACCTTCCATTGTTGATATACCGTTACCCCCACCTACCTATAGAGCAGTCTGCAGAGAAGGGGAGATGCCCCACAAGTAGAGAGGGCACCCGACTAACCTCAAGGGAGACAGCCCCCCGCCGCCAGTGCTCTCTACCCCGCCACCAATCTGTTGATGCAAAAAACACACACTGGACTGAGAGATTTGCTTTACTCTAGTGCAGGTCCAAAATAAGGGGTTTTAGGTTCAAGGGCGTGCCAGTTGATTTGATCCAGCAATCAACAAGAAAAACATGCAAAGAATATCAGTAAATGATAGACAATCGGCCATAGGGCCGATTTCATATCGTATGTGACCTAGCCGATGCAATAAAGCATGGATCGGCTGTAAGGTATGATCGATGATAGAAATAACCCTAAAACTAGTATGTCGGCTGTAAAGATCAGTGTCATACAATCAATATATCAATGTTACTTTAGGAATAAGCAATTGGGATAGATCGGACTGAACCGAGACAGTATAAATTGCTTAAGTCTAAAAATAACATGAAATAACGATTATATAGACTAATGTCATAGCCGATATCTAGTTTTAAGCATGTATCGGCTATAGCTCCGAACAACCTTGTATTAAGATATTCTCTAGTAATAAATATATTCAACTATAACCAATTAAATTGGTATCAAGCTCAATATATTTATGTTAGATTAGATCCTGATATAAGGGGCATATATAGAACATTAAACAAAGCATAAAACGATGAAAAACATCTATATCAGGTAAGATCGGCTGAAACCCCGATACCATCCTTATTAACAATCATAAGACAGGCTAGATATCATACTTCTAAGTACGACTTAATAGGTTGGACTTAACCAATGCAGCATTAAGTATACAGAGAAACATGAGATCTAGAGAATCAAGCCGATGATTGTCTTTTCGGGATGGTGGATACATTATATAATCTAAACCAACAAAGTAATCTAACCGATATCGACGAAACCCTAAAAAGGATCCAGCCGATGCAAGTAGATTGCATTATCGATTTAAGTTATATAATGTATATGATAACTCGGAGATTCACAACATAGAACTAGAATGTCATAAAGATGTAAGCACTAGCCCTAATGATGCAAATCACCATGACAAGATATACCTTTTCGTCGAAGATCAAATTGATGCAGCACGACTCGAGTTACTAACTTGTCGAAAAGTAGAAAACAAAGGTGGCGATGCGCCGAGATTGATTGAACGTGTGTTGTTATTATTTACAAGACCTCGGGATTATATTTATACCCGAAAATACAAACATTGTCCATCACAGACACGACTCATTTTAACCTAATACAAATCCAACTAACGAACAAGTCCCTTAGGCGGACTCTTACCGAGAATATCTATAGGAAAATTACATAAAATATCCTAATTAATAGATACAATTGCCTCCTCAGGACTCTATCCGTGCATGGCAATCCATATGAAACACGTTAACACAACCCGATGATGTGTACCGAGTCTTACTACCAAAATCGGCTCAATCGGCTAACTGCATCCGACTCTGACTCTGCCGATCCAGTTCACAGCCGATTCGGACTACAGCCAATTCTCACTCTGTCTCCGACACGATCTAATCTCTTCGATCCTCTTCAATTCTATCTTTATCTCCGATACTTAAATTACCAAATTTGGTCGTCAACACATGCCCCCCAAGTCCGGAATATTTGGTAATGTTTCGGATTTGCCAAATCTTATCTCCGAGATAGTCTCGCTCTTTCCGTTTTTTACCAATACCGCACTACATTAAATACCTAACCGACGGCCCCGAGAAACTTCACACCGTTATACTGTTGCCGCTGCTTCTGTGATTCTCATCTCTCTCAACTCCGGCGATCCCTTGACGCAACCGGGCAATCATCAAGCATCCCTCTCCTCCTCCAACTTCCGCTAGCGCAGAAATGTCTTCTTCATCCGCTCCGTCCGCTGCTCAATCGACTGAATACGTAGAGGTATGCCCCATCGGCTAAATCTTCTTTTATTCATCAAATCTTATCTTTCGCAATCTTAGTTTGTTTTCTTCTTCTCCTGCTTTGTTGATGTAGCATCTTGCAAACATAGTAGCGGTTCCCAGTCTAGATCATGAAAACAACTATTTCCTTGGACCAATCGGCAATCTGGACCCAACTGAGTTTATTACTGCCGAAACAAACAAAATTCCTTCCAGGCTAGCAAACCCTAACTTAGGGCATTGGAAAAACACCTTTAAGTCTTGGCCATCCCTAGAGAAAAGCTGGCCCGCATGGTTTAAGCGCATATCGGCTAGCAAACAGAGCCATTGGGATGAGATAGGAATCGGCCAAGCTCTAGCCCTGACATTAGCAAATTCGGCTAAAGATGAGCCGTTGATGGCCTCTGCTAGCTATTTCTGGTCCAATACCATCAATGCATTCATGTTCAACCAAGGACCTATGACCCCAACTCTCCTGGACATCACCATGTTAACTGGGCTAGATATCACTTCTTCAGCCAACCCCATGATCTTGAACTCCAAGAACAGATTTGACTTCAAAACCAATAGCATAGAAGGATGGTCTGGCTTCATCTTGGCTAACATGGGTCTGGGTTCAGTATCTCCTAGAGAACATACTGCCTTTTTGCTGATGTGGTTGGAGAAATTTCTTTTCTGTGGATCAAGCTGTGGCCCAACCTCAAACTAGCAGCATATAGCCGAAGCACTTGAAGAAAAGAAACAGTTTCCTTTAGGAAAAATCCTGCTTGGCTACCTATACCAGACCTTGAACAATGCATCGGCCAAGCTAGCTGTCGGCTCAGTGGTCAGCGCAGGTGGTCCATGGTGGCTACTCCAATCTTGGCTAAATCTGGTAGCAATGAAGGTTGTCAATCGGCCATCTCTGACAGAAGCAGAGTTTCCAAGACTAGAACCGATCACCGATGATGATGGTGAAGAAATAACCCATCGGAGGTGTACATCATTTGGAGAATATGCCAGCACCCCAGCCGATGCCGGTGCAAAGCTGTCAGCCGAACTGCTCAAGGATTGGTTCTTCAGCTTTTATGACGGCTTTCAAAAAGATGCCAGAATCTGGTTCTTTTATGAAGATTCAATCAACTTTGAACTGCCATCGGACTTCAGATTTGAAGAGATCAACCATGACAAATTCCAGAAGTCCAGAGAAGTTTATACCACTGCCATTCGCCCATGCATACTCCCTGTCGGCATCCATCAAGGCAGAAACATCAAAGTTTCATACGAATACTACCACCCAATGAGCTCAGCTAGGCAGTTTGGTATGGGGCAACTCCCAATCGGCTTGTGGTTTGCCGACAAGATCCAATGTAGAGGAGAAATAACATCAAATCTAATGATGGATCGGCTGCTCAACATCCCAGGGCCTCCTCTTGGCAGTATAAACAACATTGAATTGGCCATGTTCAGGAGTAAAACTTTCACTTCATGGTGGGCTGAGTGGAAACAACACCTTTTTCACCAATCGGCTACCATCTACATGACAGACCTCTTCCCTGATATGATTCCCCAGGTAATTCTCTTTCTTTATTTCATTCCTGTTTTAAACATATCAGCCGATTCTATTTCTGACTTATGAACTATCTTTGCTCTTTCAGACCACAGACTCATCTCCTCCACACATTAGCAGAAGTGGTAAAAGACATTGAATATGCTGCAGGACTGCTACCCAGCAGATGTGGTACGACTCCTCCTGTCATCGGCTATAATGCCCCCAAGACATCAAGTCTCGTGCAAGGACAAATAAGGGATCCAGCCGATGCAGGCAGAAAAAGAAAGACCAAAGCACCAACTGCTATGCCACCAACAGCCAAGAAGAAACCTAGAAAACAACCACCTCCACCAGCCGATGACATTGATGAAGACCTGGAGGATGCAGCTATTGAACAAGTAATAGATGAAGCCGCAGCCGAAATGAGTGATGTGGGAGAGAAAACACCACTAGCTTCTCCAACTCCAAAACAAACTCCCACAACTCTTGCTGCCCCAGCAGTCTTCAGTGGGCAACCCAGAGTAAATTCAACCTCTTTGACATAAAATCTCCTTGCTCATTAACAATCTAAACTTCCAAACCTTGTATTTTGCAGAAGAAAAGACCAGCCGAGAAGAAGAAACCAAGACCAGTATCGGCTAAGCCAACCGTTAAAGCTCCCCTGGTGAATCTCAATTATCAAAAATTATAAACATCTCATTAGCCGATACTATCTAATACTTGCATAATTGTTCCAAATTCGCCAGCCTCCTCCATCATCGCCTGTAGCACAACCAATCTCTAGTGAACATACTGTATCGACTGCAGGCAGTCACCACATCGAAGAAGAAGAAGTTGCTGCCCTTGCAATCCCTGTAAGTTTCAAACCTTCAAAAATATCAAATCGGCTACACAACACATTCTTTAACTTATATCCTCTTCATCTTTCTTTCCTTGCAGGTCTTAGCCGATTTATTCTCTTTTGATATAAAGGACTACTTCGATGAAGAAACAGAGGAAGAAACAACAAGCAAATCCTTAGCCCCTCTAGCCGATGATGTAAAAAGAAACCTTGCAGACATCTCACATCGGCTGGAGGCAACTTTGGACAGCCTTGTGGTCGATTGCAGCACTCTCCGGGCAAGATTCCAAGAGATTCAAGCTCTGCTCCCAGATGAGTTGTCTAATATCATCACCCCAGCTATGTACCTCGAGCAACATCAATTCAAGCTGGAAAAGGCAAGACAGAGAATAGCCGATCGGCTGGAGAAGAAAAACATTGAGGCCACAATTCACGCAAATCGGCAGCTAGTGCATGATGAGAAGAACAAACTTGATCAACTAGCTGAAGAGCCGATTAAAGCTACCATAGATCAATTGGAGGTTGAAAGGATTGACTTGTTGTCGAAACTGGAAGAATGCAATGCTAAGATTCCATTAGAGAAGCCGAAATTAGCCAATCTCCCAAAAGCCATTGGAGAACAAAAAACAAAACTGAGATCGGCTATAAAGAATGTAGCCAATATGACCAAGTCCTTGAAGGTGATCCCTGGAACCGATGCACAAGATGCCCAAGCAATCGTAGAAGTTGAAGAAATTCGACAACGGGCACTATCGGCTATCCAGCGCTACCTCTCTGAGTGATCTCATGTAATAGGGACTTAGGAAAATTTTGTAATCAATTCCGTGATCGGCTAAAAATACTTATCTTGTAATTCATACTTTGATATCCTTTATGTCGATTAATACTTTTGCTATAACATATGTATCGGCCATCGAGCCGATTTATACTTGGTCAAACTCTGAGATAAAATTTGCTCAAAAATTTCCAACTTTTCATCCTCCATGCCCCCCAAGTTTGTAGTAGGGAACACAATGCTGCAAACTTATATATCTAAGGGCGATAAAAATATCGGCCATCTAAAGGCGATGTCAACACATCGGCTGTCAACCATAGATCGGCAAACCATAGCCGATTAGGAACCAATCCAAACACTTGGGTAATATTTCTTCAAGTATTTTCCATTAAGAGCTCTTCCAAATACCTCTCCATCAAGTCCTTTTAACATGTAGGCCCCTTTAGAAACGCATTTGTGAATTTGGAACGACCCCTCCCAATTTGGTGACTATTTACCGAATTTATTATCTCTAGCCCCTATTGGCAATACCAACTTCCAAACAAGTTCTCCTTCTTCAAAAGATTTGGGCACAACCTTTCTGTTTAATGTCTTGCCACTCTCTCTTTGTCCTTTCGAACTTTCTCAAGAGCTCGCAACCTAGCTTGAACCAAATCTTCTGACTCATCAACCATCAAATTATGATAATCATCGGCTGTCAACTCATCTTGTAAAGAAATCCTTCTGGAGCCGATGTTGGTTTCCCATGGTAACACAACTTCATGCCCATAAACCAGTTGATAAGGAGGTACCTGAATTGCACCATGGCAAGCCATTCGATAGGACCATAATGATTCAGCCAGAATAGTATGCCACTTCTTGGGGTATTCGGCTATCTTTCTCTTTACCAACTTAATCAAACTCTTGTTAGATGCTTCGTCTTGTCCATTTTCTTGTGCATAATATGGTGAAGAGTTTAATAACTTAATTCCCATGCTATCGGCAAACTGAACAAACTCATCAGATATAAATATAGAGCCTTGATCAGTTGTAATTGTCTGTGGCAATCCAAATCTGTATATGATATGTTCCTTAACAAAATCAATTGCATCTTTGCTGCCTACCTTCTTTAAAGGAATCGCCTCAACCCACTTAGTAAAATAATCAGTTGCAACCAATATGAACTTATGCCCCTTACTTGATGGTGGATTGATCTGTCCGATCATGTCGATACCCCAACCTCTGAATGGCCACGGCATGATAATAGGATTCATAGTCGATGCTGGTACTCTCTGAATTGCTCCAAATTTCTGACAATCTTGACAACCGTTGTAATAGTGAAACAATCCTCCAGCATTGTCGGCCAAAAATACTCAACTCTTTGAATTAACCATTTCATCTTGTAAGCCGATTGATGTGTCCCACAAATGCCCTCATGAACTTCACACATGACAACTTTGGCCTCTTCCATACTTAGACATTTCAAAAGAACTCCATCAATCGTCCGATAGTATAACACATCATCCAAAAGAACAAACTTAAGAGCTTTATATCGTAATTTCCTTGAAGCCGATCTGGAAGGATTCTTCAAATACTCAAAAACATCAAATCTCCAATCATCGGCTGGAATACAGGCCACTTCTACTTCAATCCCTTATAACATCGGCTTGTAGCCTGATGCACCTTGAGCTAAATCATTGGCTTCGACGTTTTGCTCCCTAAGAATATGTTTCAAAGTAACTGTCTTGAAAGTTTTCATCAGCTCTTGATATTTTTCATTATATATCATCAAAGTATCATTTTTGCACTCATATTCTCCAGACAACTGACTTATTACTAGCAATGAATCACCCATAATCTCAACAGCATCGGCTTCAACTTCCCTTAATAATTGCAATCCTTTGAGAACAGCTTCATATTCTGCTTGATTATTTGTGGAATATGGTTTGATAGTAAAAGCAAACTGAAAACTTGCCCCCCTAGGTGATATAATAACTAAGCCAATACCACAACCATGAGTGCAAACAGATCCATCAAAGAATAAAGTCCATGGCATAATATCAATATTATCAATGCTGGTATCCCTATGTTCAACTATGAAATCGGCTATTGCTTGCCCTTTAACTGCCTTAGCCGATTCATACCTGAGGTCAAATTCTGACAAAGCAAAGATCCACTTCCCAATTCGCCCTTTCAGAACTGGAGCCGATAGCATATACCGCACCACATCGGCTTTGCATACTATGATATACTCATTGGAGAGTAGATAATGTCTCAACTTTGTACAGGAGAAATATAAACACAGGCACAACTTCTCCACGGGTGCATCTAAGAGACGTCTGCTAAGATAAAATATAACTCTTTCTTTGCCTTCAACTTCTTGGATCAAAACGGAGCCAATAGAGTTCTGATCGGCTGACAAATATAATCTAAATGGAATCCCCTTCTGAGGTGGTATAAGAACTGGAGGAGTACTCAAATATTCCTTGATGTTATCCAATGCTTGTTGTTGCTTTTCTCCATAGACAAATTCTTGATCGGCTTTCAACCTTACTAAAGGAGTAAATGGTTCTATCCGGCCAGACAGGTTTGATATGAAACGCCGAACAAAATTTATTTTGCCGATCAATGATTGCAACTTGGTCTTGTGTTCTGGAGGTTTAATATCCTTAATTGCTTCAATACTCCTCTGAGGAATTTCAATCCCACGCTCATGGACCAAAAACCCAAGAAATTGACCAGCCGATACGCCAAAAGCACACTTAGTAGGATTCATCTTCAACCCATACTTCCTTGCTCTTTCTAAGACCTGTTTCAAATCGGCTATATGGTCATGAACTTCCTCAGACTTAACCACCACGTCATCAATATATATCTCCACCAATGCACCGATGAGATCGTGAAAAATATAGTTCAGAGCCCTCTGATATGTAGCACCAGCACTCCTCAAGCCGAAAGTCATAACAACCCACTCATATAAACCGATAGCACCAGGACACCTAAAAGCAGTCTTGTGAATATCTTCCTCAGCCATGAAAATTTGATTATAACCAGCATTGTCATCCATGAAACTGATGATTTTATGTCCAGATGCTGCATCTACAAGTTAATCAGCTACCGGCACTGGGTATTCATCTTTCGGTGTAGCTTTGTTTAAGTCTCTGAAATCAATGCAAACCCTGAGTTTACCGTTTTTCTTCATGACTGGTACTGTATTAGAAATCCACTCAGCATATCGGCATGGTCTGATAAAATTAGCATCATAAAGTCTTGTAATCTCGGCCTTGATAGCATCATACATTGCGGCTTTACAACGTCTTGGGGGTTGTTTATATGGCTGATATCCTGGTTTGATAGGTAACCGATGTTCAATTATCGATCCGTTAAGTCCTGGCATCTCATAATATTCCCAGGCAAAATAATCTCTATACTCTTTCAAGAGTTCTATTAACTTACATTTAAATTCTTTTGATAAACCCTTACTAATATACGTCGGCCTAGGCCTGTCACCTGGTCCAATGTCGATTTCTTCTAATTCATCGGCGACATAAAACCTTATCCTAGCTTGCCGTCGAGATCATCAACAGTATCCTTTGTGTAGAAGTTGGAACCCTCCACGGCGCCCTCAAAACAAGAATTGGGGCTCTCCATCTCCTGTTGGCTGTATGGCATCATTAGAAATCTTGAAGTAATCTCCTGGCCAAACTTTCCCAGATAAACAATCAATTCCTTCCATCTCCCAAACAGATAAATCGGCACTAGCTACATTGACTGACCCGTCGGCTGGCACGATTTCAATCTGGTCTCCTTGCCATTGAATCAGACTTTGGTGCATTGTTGAAGGGATACAACAGTTGGCATGGATCCAATCTCTCCCCAGCAACAGACTGTAGGAACCCTTTCCATAAATAACAAAGAACGTGGTACGAATTGTTTTACTGCCGATGGTTAGCTCCACATTCAAAACTCCCTTGGTCTGAGATGGATTCCCGCCAAAATCTTTTAGAACCATGTTAGTCTTGATCAAATCCTCTGAATTCTTCCCAAGTTTCCTGAATGTTGTGTATGGCATTAGATTAACAGCTGCTCCCCCATCGACTAACATCTTTGACATCGCCTTGCCGTTGACAAATCCTTTGACGTACAGTGGTTTGAGGTGCCGATGATCAGTTCCCTCGGGCTTCTGAAAAACAGATTGCTGTGGAGATAACATCAATTTGGCTGATGGTAGATTTTCTTCTTGCTCGATGACTTGCTCAGCCGCATATTCGGCCAGCAACATGAAGACCATGTTTATGTCAGATGACATCACTTGCTAGCCTTTATGTTGTTGATCCTTATTAACAATCATAAGACAGGCTAGATATCATACTTCTAAGTACGACTTAATAGGTTGGACTTAACCAATGCAG
Organism: Oryza punctata; assembly: GCA_000573905.2. Classification (NCBI taxonomy): domain Eukaryota; kingdom Viridiplantae; phylum Streptophyta; class Magnoliopsida; order Poales; family Poaceae; genus Oryza; species Oryza punctata. Next base: position 15,222,407 of record CM002497.2, read on the forward strand.
CATTAAGTGTACAGAGAAACATGAGATCTAGAGAATCAAGCCGATTATTGTCTTTTCGGGATGGTGGATACATTATATAATCTAAACCAACAAAGTAATCTAACCGATATCGATGAAACCCTAAAAAGGATCCAGCCGATGCAAGTAGATTGCATTATCGATTTAAGTTATATAATGTATATGATAACACACACTGGCCTGAGAGATTTGCTTTACTCTAGTGCAGGTTCAAAATTAGGGTTTTAGGTTCAAGGGCATGCCAGTTGATTTGATCCTTGTTACGATCGGCTCTGACTTGATCGGTTGGCACCACTTTACTCTTCACGCGCCAGACTTTCTTCGTTTTTTACCTCAGCCGATGCTCGATCTCCCCTTCGATCTCGTGGAATTGTTCCCTGTTTCTCATCCTTTGGACTCTTCTCTTCTGATTTTTGGTGAATATTCCACAAGGACACCATTGAGGATACATTGGCTTGGATCTTCCAGGTAAGTCATCTTCATCATTATTTTATCGCATCGGCCCAAGTCTCTCATGTACTGGCAACCTTGATTGAATCGGCCGATGTACAATTGCACCCTGTCGGCTTGAGCTTCTGACGAACTGTGCATCTGGATTACTGCATCCGGGACAATCTTCGATAGATGGCAACCTCATTCACTCGTTCCAACAGAATTTGAAAAATTCGCAACTCCAATGTGGATCAAAATATCCTTCACTTTCGTGAGAATATGATTCCTCTTCTCTTTGGCGCCTGTTTCAATATTTGTTGATCATGCCAGCCGATTTGATACTCCTAGTGTAGTTTTTATCTCCATCGGCTGTATTCCGATTATATCCAGGGTGCACCATGTTGACTGGAAAAGGGTGTCCATCTATCTTCATCGGCCTCTTGGATTCATCAATCTTAATCTTTCCTTGTTCGATAGCAGACTGGATCTATTGCCTAAAAATCTTACAATCATTGGTACTATGGGATCCTGTATTATGCCACTTGCAATATTTCCTCTTTTTCAACTCCTCAGCCGATGGAATGACGTGTCCTACTGGCAGTTGAATTTGTTTTTCCTGGAGAAGAAGGTCAAAAATCTTGTCGGCTTTGGTAATGTCAAAGTCAAATCTCTCCTCTTTTCCTGCATTCTTGACCCATTGACAGACCACAGTCTTCTTGTTTCTAGCCCACTCGGCTGCATTGATTTCCGGGTCATCATCTTCGGAGTCAGAATCATAATTGCAGACATTATTGACATTGTTTGCCTTTTTGATGAATTTTCTTGCTTCCTGGAATCTTGTCTCATGAGCCGTTATCTTCTGAGCTAGGTGAGCTAAACTCTCAAAGTCCTGAGCCGAAAATCTTTCCCTTATCGGCACCAACAAACCTTGGAAGGCCAAATCGGCTAGCTGAAAATCTGTCAAGGCCAAGCTATAACATCTATTCCTCACATCTCTGAATCGTTGAATATAATCTGGAACTGATTCATCTGACTTTTGCCTGATTGCTGTGAGGTCTGACAACTTCATCTCTTGTACCCCACTAAAAAAGTACTTGTGGAATTGTTTCTCCAGACCGGCCCAACTTCTGATTGAGTTATAAGGTAGAGATGAAAACCAGGTAAATGCCGATCCAGACAAAGAAAGTGGGAATAATCTAACTCTGAGAGCCTCTGTAGCCGATGCTTCACCACACTGAGCTAGAAATCGGCTAACATGCTCATATGTAGATACATTGTCTTGTCCTAAAAACTTGGAGAAGTCTGGCACCTTGTATCGGCTTGGTAATGGAACCCGGTGAAAGTATTCTGGATATGGGTGCTGATACATGTTGCCATTGTCCTTTGGTTTGAGCCCAAACTGTTCCCTCATGACATCAGCGATCATATCGGCCCAGGGATGATGTGGTGTTGCTCCACCATACTGTTGCTGAAGTGGGTCTACCTGGCCGTATTGGATCGGCTGAGGTCGCGGTGAGTGAGGTTGATATAGATGATTGAAACCAGCCGATATACCCTGAGGTGGTACATATGGGAGTTCTGTGCTGTACTGCTGACTAATCGGCTGAGTAATTCCAATCGGCTGTTGTGGAACCGAAGGAATTTGGTAAGATGTGTCGACAACTGGCGGTTTTGGGTGAAGGATACTCATAAATTGTTCCGGTGTTAACTGAGTTGATGCTTGCCCCCCAGCGATCGGCTGTGATCTGGTTAAAATAGATGGAATATTTGGGCTCGAGTAAGGAGCCGATGGAGCCTGGGTTTGAAGCAATTGTTGACTCCCTTGATTCCCGCCGATGTCTGTCTTCATAGTTCTGTATCCTGGGAACGTGCCGTCTGGTAAATACATGGGTCCTTTAGCCTTTTCCTTGGCTATCGTTCCATCAACTACCGACTTGATCATGTTTGTTAAGGTGTTCACGAGCACTCCGGACTGGTTGACTAAAGCGTGGTGTACAGCCGAATCAATGCGATCTTGCAATGTGTGGAGTTCCGCATCATTTGATTCGGCTTTGATCTGTTTATCCTTTCCTTCCCCTGATCCGGAAGTACTTGGGTCTTGCTTCACGATCGTTGGTACTTGGACTTTAGCTCTTTGAATAACCGTGCCCTGCCGCGTTACTGTGAATGAGTGGAGATACTGGCTCTGGAGTTGATTCAGCATTTGTTGCATCTCTTCTCTCTGCTCTTCACTCAGCTGCTCGATCGTAACCGGCAAGATGTTGTTCTCAGAAACTTAAGTGATGTTTGGCGACATGATGACACGTGGTCCCACTGGGCGTGCCAAAAGCGTGTTGATGCAAAAAACACACACTGGCCTGAGAGATTTGCTTTACTCTAGTGCAGGTCCAAAATTAGGCTTTTAGGTTCAAGGGCGTGCCAGTTGATTTAATCCTGCAATCAACAAGAAAAACATGTAAAGAATATCAGTAAACGATAGACATCGGCCATAGGGCCGATTTCATATCATATGTGACCTAGCCGATGCAATAAAGCATGGATCGGCTGTAAGGTATGATCAATGATAGAAATAACCCTAAAACTAGTATGTCGGCTGTAAAGATCAGTGTTATACAATCAATATATCAATGTTACTTTAGGAATAAGCAATTGGGATAGATCGGACTGAACCGAGACAGTATAAATTGCTTAAGTCTAAGGATAACATGAAATAACGATTATATAGACTAATGTCATAGCCGATATCTAGATTTAAGCATGTATCGGCTATAGCTCCGAACAACCTTGTATTAAGATATTCTCTAGTAATAAATATATTCAACTATAACCAATTAAATTAGTATCAAGCTCAATATATTTATGTTAGATTAGATCCTGATATAAGGGGCAGATATAGAACATTAAACAAAGCATAAAACGATGTAAAACATCTATATCAGGTAAGATCGGCTGAAACCCCGATACTATCCTTATTAACAATCATAAGACAGGCTAGATATCATACTTCTAAGTACGACTTAATAGGTTGGACTTAACCAATGCAGCATTAAGAATACAGAGAAACATGAGATCTAGAGAATCAAGCCGATGATTGTCTTTTCGGGATGGTGGATACATTATATAATCTAAACCAACAAAGTAATCTAACCGGTATCGACGAAACCCTAAAAAGGATCCAGCCGATGCAAGTAGATTGCATTATCGATTTAAGTTATATAATGTATATGATAACTGGGAGATTCACAACATAGAACTAGAGTGTCATAAAGATGTAAGCACTAGCCCTAATGATGCAAATCGCCATGACAAGATATACTTTTTCGTCGAAGATGAAATTGATGCAGCACGACTCGAGAGCACAAACTTGTCGAAAAGTAGAAAACAAAGGTGGTGATGCGCCGAGATTGATTGAACGTGTGTTGTTATTATTTACAAGACCTCGGGATTATATTTATACCCGAAAATATAAACATTGTCCATCACGGACACGACTCATATTAACCTAATGCAAATGCAACTAACGAACAAGTCCCTTAGGTGGACTCTTACCGAGAATATCTATAGGGAAATTACATAAAATATCCTAATTAATAGATACAATTGCCTCCTCAGGACTCTATCTGTGCATGGCAATCCATATGAAACACGTTAACACAACCCGATGACGTGTACCGAGTCATACTACCAAAATCGGCTCAATCGGCTAACTGCATTCGACTCTGACTCTGCCGATCCAGTTCACAGCCAATTCGGACTACAGCCGATTCTCACTCTGTCTCCGACACGATCTAATCTCTTCGGTCCTCTTCAATTCTATCTTTGTCTCCGATACTTAAATTACCAAATTTGGTCATCAACACAATCCGCATGCGCTGTCTTAGGTCTCCTCCGCTACGCCGCCCATCAGCCTCCTCGCCGAATCCGGCCAACTAGAGCCCAGAGTTGGGCCACGCCGCTTCAGTGGCCCAAGCCATTCCTTGCCGTCCAGCCACTGCCTCCATCCTACCTATGGAACTCCTCACAGAGGAGGGGAGGAGGTGCACAAAGAGGAGAATGCCTAGCCGGTGTCAAAGGAGATGACTTGCCATCCTCCTCAATGCTGCTGCTGCCCCCAGACCACCATCTACCACAGCGATGAGAGAACAAGAGACGCCGCCTAGGCACCGCCTCAATCACCACCCCAGCTAATCGTCGCCCATCGCCCATCGCAGCCGCCTCCCAACGCCGCCGTCATTGGCTAAGGTCCAGTTCCCGTGGCGCCAACGGTAGCCATCTAGCCGCTGCCATCGCTACAGCGACCCCACCGCCTGCTGCCTCATCCCCCCTGTTGTCGAAGCGACAACTGCATACGTCGAAGGACGTGGTTACTCAATAGTTGTTGGGAACAGTAAAGTGTATTAATTTAAGAATTTTTCTTGGGGATCCCCCTTTACATGGCCCTAGGGGTCTATTTACAGTCCTATTAAGGATCCCCCTATTAGGGTTTAGGTTTTACAGGGGAATTTACATGGTTGCCCTTATGAAAGGGACACTTGTATGGGTATACAGTGTAATTGAGATACATGGGCCTCTAACGGGCCAATTGGCGAACGCTGGCCCACTGGCCAACGGGCTTGAGCGGCTGGGATGGCCCCTTGGGCCTCCTTGGAGCTGGGCTCGATACGGCGAAGTCATCCTTCTTCGGCATGCACCCTTCGCCATTCGTTCTTCGCCCAGGACGCGGTTGGACTTGCGGGGACCCAACGCGACTTTTCACCCTTCGCCGCCTTCGCCCCATAGTCTTCGCCATGAGGCTTCGCCCCGATGAATCTTGATGCCTCGAGTCTGAATCCTCGCTGGTTGCATGCTTTCGGCAGGTCTGGTCGAAGGGTCTCATGACATACCGCCAACAAGCCCCTCACGGGCAAGGGTGAGACAGGAGCTTTGGCCGAGACCGTGCAAACCATGTGGTATGGTATGAGGTGCCCCCTTTCGACCAAGGCTCCTGCTAAAACCTATTTTGTATTCCTGCAAAGAATGTACAAGTATTCTTGTGGTTAGTAATTTTCTGCAGCTTTCGCCTTCTGCGAACAGCGAAGCTGTCCTTATTCTTTCACTGGGCCGAAATAAACAGTGATGGGCTTTCCTTCGAGGGCTCGTCACTGTGTGGCTCGGTCAATGGGAATTTACCATTTCGCCTACCCTTGTGACACGTGGTGGCTCATGATTGGGTGGGAAGGCGAACCGTCACTTGGGTGGGCTATGTATTCCCCCTTCCCCTTTTTCACCGCCTTACCCTCGTCATTTTCACCACAAGCGCTCTCTATTTCTCCGTCCTTTCCTTTCACGGTGCTCTTTGAGTCACTAGATCTCTCACCCGTCCTCCCTTATCACCACCGCGCACACTTTTCACCATGGCTCCTCGCAAACCGAACCCAGTCTCCGTGACGGGTCCCGATCAAGGCCGGATCGACAATGACACCACCGCCTTTTAGGGGCTTCGCTCGTGGACGACGATGAGATGGCGTAGTTGGTCAGCTCCGGCGCGGTGGTGGAGGGGCAGGCCTTCGCCCCGGGGAAGGCTATGGTGCTGAAACCAGGCAACAATCGGACGGTGGTATTCACCGTGTTCTTTGAGGCGGGGCTTCGATTTCCGTACGACGTGTTGTTGCCGGAGATCCTTCGCCTTTTCTAGGTGAAGCTCCCCCAGCTGAGCCCATCGGTACTCGTCCGGATCGCCATCTTCGACTGGGCGTGTCGGACCGCACGGGTTCGAACCGAGCACCGAGCTTTTCGTCACCGTGTTCTACACCACTGTGAACTCAAAAACGGTGGTCACTCCGGCCGGGACGAAGAAGACGGCGTTCGGGAGTGTGAACTTTAATGTTCGCCCCGAGCGCCTTCATGTCGAAGTGGGATCGCCATTGGAATTGGCGAAGCAAAAATGAGATGTTCGTTGCGGTGAAGGATTTGCCGAAGGTCCGGTGTCCATTTCGGCCTATTTACCATGAGATGATAACAAACGGCAACAGTTACAAGGTCTTGAAAGTTGTTGGCTGGAGGATATGGTTCACGCGGAACGTCTAGAGGATATGGTTCGCTTTTGGCGAAATCACCGGAGGTTCGATCGTCAGGAAGCGATCACCCAGCGCCGTTATAGTCTAGCTTTTGTTTCGCCCCCTTCTCCCCTTAGGGTAGTGCATAACATTAGCAGTGATGACGAACCGAGTTCGCCGGATCATTCCTTAGGGAGTGGTGGTTGTTTTGGGGGCGGAGATGTAATTTAATTGTAAACTAGGCTGTAAAGCCTGTTACATTCTTTCACCTATAACATGTTATATGGCATGTATTCTTCGATTATTTTTTCGAAGTTAATAAAGATGTGTATTATTCCCTTTTCGCTATTTTTCGCATTGTCACTTTTCGTGCTTTCGTTAGGTCGGAACGTGTCGGCCCCTTTGCGTTTATTAGCGAAATAGGTCTGCTGACTATTCAGCTTTCGGCTTCCATTTTCGATCTGTGGTATTCCGCGCTGAAAGAAGCGCTTGTGTTTTCATATAGATCGAGTATAACGGTGTTCGATTAGTTATTTCCCGAAACAAGCTGTCACGGTTTCAACGTTCGGCGAGCGATGCTTCGGCCGATCCGTTTCGCCCCCCTGGCGTTTTCGCTGATCAGGCGTTCGCCTTGGGTTTTTTCGACGAATTATCATGCACACAAGTAAACAAGCGAAAGACACAAGGATGTTATACTGGTTCGGGCCTCCAGGGTGGATAATAGCCCTACATCCAGTTTTTTCTTTTTCATTTTTCTCTTTTTTTGTATTTTTGTGCCGAAAGGCTTACATAACGAGAGATGCCGAAAGGCCTATACAATAGTATGTATATTTTTACAAGATGGCGAATAGGGTGCCACCCCTTCTAGATATAGAAACTCTTAAGAGAAGCAGCGTTCCACGAATGTTCGAACTCTTCGCCTTCCAGTGTCGCTAGGTCAAAGGAGCCTGTCCTGGACCTGTGCTTGATGAGGTACGGCCCTTCCCACTTCGATTCAAGCTTCCCGACCGCTACCGCGTTCGCCTTCTTCCTTAGGACGAGATGGCCAGGCAATAGCTCTGTCGGTCGAACTTTTTTGTTGTAAGTTGCTGAAGTGCTTGTGGCGTATTTGCACATGTGTTCTAGTGCTTCGACTTTTACCTCGTCGAGGAGTTTGAGCGACACCTCGCACCCATCTTCGCCTCCAGAGAACATCACCCTTGGCGAATTAGCCCCTAGCTCTGTTGGGGTCATTGCTTCGTCACCATAGAGAAGCATGAATGGGCTAAACTTGGTTGGCCTCTTGGGGTTCGTCCGAAGGGCCCAGAGAACAGATACCATCTTGAGCGCCTCCAAGATCTTACCGTTCGTACGTTCGGTCGCCCCATTTGACTGTGGGTGCGCGACCGAAGCGAACCTGATTTCCAGGTTTAGTCCTTCACACATTTCTCTGAACTTATCAATGTCGAATTGCTTGCCGTTGTCAGTGATGAACTCTTTTGGCACTCTGAAACGACAAACAGTGTTCTTCCAAATGAACTTCTGTACTGCTGCTGAAGTGATTGCGCCGAGTGGTTTGGCCTTGATCCAACGGGAGAAGTATTCGATGGCTACAATTGCAAACTTGTACCCATTTCGCGCCACATGGAATGGGCCAATGATGTCTAGCCCCCATCTGGCGAAAGGCCAGACTGGTGCGATAGGCTGCAGCTCATATTGGGGTGCAGTTTGGCTTCGGCCATGCCGCTGGCAGCTTTCGCACTTCTTGGCTTGCTCAACACAAACTTTCAGCACAGTGGGCCAATACACAGCCTAGGGAAACACTTTGGAGGCAACCGTTCTTGCGGCCTGGTGTGCACCGCACAGCCCCTGGTGTATTTCCTTCGCCATTTCCTCACCTTCGGCAAATAAGATGCATCGAAGCAAGGGATGGAGCACCCCGGAGCGATACAGCTGCCCCGAGACCAGCTTGTACTTTGTGGCTCTGATCTGTAAGCGCTTCGCTTTTGCTTCATCCTCTGGGAGCCAGCCGTTCTTGAGGTACTTCACGAATGGAGTTCGCTAGTTCTCTGGGTCTTCGCCCAGTTCTGCCTGGTCAACTGCCATGATGTCCAGGCTTTCCGTGGGCAGGCTTGGTGCGTACAAGACTTCAAAAAAGATGCCCGGTGAATGCGGGCCTCCACAGGCAGCAGATTTCGCCAGGGTATCTGCTTCCTCATTCTGGCCTCTAGGTAAGTGTGTGACCGTTATGCCGCCGAAGCACTTTTCCATAGATCGAACAGCCTCCAGATACCTCTTCATTCATTGTTCTTTTGCCTCGAAGGATTTGTCAACATGACTTGCCGTCAGTTTGTAGTCTGTTCGGATGAGCAAGCACCGAACCCCCAATGCTTTCGCCTTTCTTAGACCCAACAGTACAGCTTCGTACTCTGCCGTGTTATTGGTCGTGTCCAACTGCAGCCTTGCGGCATACCGAATCGGCACGCCCCCTGGTGATGTGGGTACTGCCGCGGCGCCTGCCCCCTTGTGCGACCACGAGCCGTCGGAGTGCATTATCCAAGGCTGTTCGACAGGCTAGGGTTTAGGGGCGAATGCCGGTGTCCATTCGGCCACGAAGTCGGCTAGGACTTGGGACTTGATGGCAGTGCGCGTGACAAAATGCAGATCGAAGGGAGATAACTCCGCCGCCCACTTGCTGAGTCAACCAGAAATTTCCTTGCCCCGGAGCACTTCGCCCAAAGGATACTGCGATGGCAGAGTGACTTTGTGGGCCTGAAAATAGTGCTTAAGTTTACACGAAGCCATCACTAGGGCGTAAGCAAGCTTTTCCATTTCAATGTCTCTTATCTTCGCCCCTTGCAAGGCCTCGAAGATGAAATACACTGGTTTCTATCCTGACACTGTCTCTTAGACAAGAGCTGCACTGACCGCCACTGGCGAAGCTGCTAGATATAGCAGCAGTTCGCTTCCCGATGCTGGGCCGACCAAGGTGGGTGGGCTTTGCAGATATTGCTTTAGCTCATCGAACGCTACTTGGCATTCGGGTGTCCAGCTAAACTTTCCCGTGCCCCGGAGGGTCTTGAAGAAGGGCAAACCTCTTTCAGCTGCCTTTGAGAGAAATCGACTAAGCGCTGCAATTCGGCCTGCGAGCTTTTGTACTTCACGTACGCTCGACGGAGGCTTCATTTGCTGAATGGCATCGATTTTCTCAGGGTTCGCCTCGATAACCCATTCGGAAACAAGAAAACCCAACAACTTGACCGCATGGTCGAAAGCCTTGCAGCTTTTAACGATAATATCGTCGATGTAGGCCTCCACATTTCGCCCCAACTATTTGCAAAGGACCTTGTACACCAGCCTGGCGAACGTTGCTCCGGCGTTCCTCAGGCTGAAAGGCATCCTGAGGTGGCAGAAAGTGCTGAACGGCGTGATGAAGCCTGTCTTTGGGATGTCACCCGGACTCATGTGGATCTGGTGGTAGCCAGAGTACGCATCCAAAAAGCTCATGAGCTCGTAGCCAGCTGTCAAGTCAACAAGCTAGTCGATCCGCGGTAGGGGGAAGTCATCTTTCGGGCACACTTTGTTGAGGTCTGTGAAATCAACGCACATGCGCCACTTGCCGTTCGACTTCTTCACCAAAACCGGGTTCGCCAACCACTCTGAGTGGTCGATCTCTTGGATCACCCCAGCCTTGAGCAACTTCTGCACTTCGGCCTTTGCTGCCTCTTGGCGATCGTCGGACATCTTGCACAGCTTCTGTTACCTTGGCTTCGCATCCGGCTTGACTGCCAGATGATGCATGATGAGGTCCGTCGAAACACCTCCCACTTCGTCGGGCCTCCAGGCGATGATGTCAATGTTCTTCTTGAGCACCTCCAGGATGTTCTCGACTTCCTCTTCACCCAGATCACCCCCTAGCTGGACAAACTTTGTGGGATCGGCATTATCGACTTGCATCTTGATCACCTTGCCATTAGGGGCGGTCTTCGGCATGCGTTTAGCATGGTCATGTGGTTCGGCCTCAACATTATGCACTGCCCTGTTGATTGCGGCCAAATCGCCCTTTGATGCGGTCGGAGGTTGAGGCCCCCTAACGACGATCACGCCTGTTGGACCCGGCATCTTGAGCTTGAGATAGTTGTGGTGGGAGATGGCTTCGAACTTGTTCAAGGTTGCGTGGCCGAAGATGACATTATAGTTGTATGGGATGTCGACAACATCGAAAAGTATTTGCTCTTCACGCCTGTTTTCACTTACGCCGAAGGCTACCACCAATTGTACTTGGCCTAGGACTTGAACTGCTTCACCGACAAAACCACGAAGCGAGGCCGGTGCTTGGGTGAGGGCTAGGGTTGGCAACCCCATCTTGGCATATGCTTCGGTGAAGATGACATCGGTCGAACTTCCTCCGTCGACTAGGATTCGCCGAACTTCGAAGCTAGCTACCTCGGCCGAGATCACCAGGGGGTCTTGATGTGGGAAAAGCACTCCTTCGGCATCTTCTGGTTCGAAAGAGATTTGCTGATTCAAGTACCTCAGAGCCCCTTCGCCCGCCGCGGTGATGTTGTGCACCATTCGCAGCTGCATCTTCTTCTGCCGCTTCGACGGTTGGACTGGCAGATCGACCCTTGTAATCACTTGAATTACTCTTCGCTGCACATCTTAGCGCTGTTCGGCTGGGGGTGCTTGTTCTTGAGCAGCTTCGTGAGGTGCTTCGACAGCAGCCCCTTGTTGTGGCCTTGGGTCTTGAGCGTTGCCACACTATCGGATGTTTCGGCATTGCTCGGTGGTGTGCGAGGATCGTCCGTGGTAGGCGCAATAGAGGTTTTTCCTGACCTTCTTGCGAACAGGCTGTTGATGGTTGCCTGCTTGCTGGGCGTCGACCTCCTTGCGGAGGGCTTGGACCTCCTCGACAGCCATCACAACCTTGCCCGCGCGGTCAGTTCTGAATTTTCTCCAAGTCATCGGAGCTTGGCTCGGCCTTGGCGGCTGTCCCTGGTTCGCCGGCTGAGGTTGGCGAACGGTGAGAGGAGTTGATTCGGTGACCTGTGCTTGTACTTGGGCTTGGGCAGCGGCGATGGAGGATTTATCGTACTCGGCTTGGATTGCTTGCCTTCGCTTAGAATCCTCTTCACCTCTTGCGTACCCGTCAGTGATGCGAGAAACGATGCATGTACTCCCGTATTGATTCCCCCGGCCTCTGGCGAATGCCGAGTAGATATTGCTGCGTCTTCCACTCCTCATAGGTGCCTTGAAAGTTAAGGACAAAGACATCGCGCAATTGCTCCCATGAGTAAATGCTGTTAGCTGGTAAATTGAAGTACCAAGAACGAGCGATGCCGTCTAGAGCGAGATGGATTACCTTTGCCTTGGTATTTTCGTCGCCGTGAGCGGCTTCGATCGCGGACTCGTAGATGGACAGAAACTCTTTTGGGTCCGTTTCGCCCGAGTATCGTGGAACGGGTGGGAACTTGAACTGGGGTGGGATTGGGCGAATCTTGATTCCCCCACTCAGCGGCAACCCCTTTTCGCCCCCTACCATGCTCACGGCACCTTGCTGCGAGGGCCCGTTCGGATGTGGATATGGCGTGGCAAAGGGAGAAGTCATGACTTGCGCATGTGGCTGGGCCACAGTGTTCGGCTGCCTGGCCCCGAACGGTGGCACTTGGTGTGCCGCCATGGATGGGTCGAATGAAGGCTGGTCCAAGCCATGGCGGCCTGGTTCAACGCCTGATTTGTTCCAAAGCTTGGTGTCGGTGCTTGTGGTCGAATGGTTGGTGCTTAAGTGGCGTTGCTGAAATCGAACTGCGGTCCTTGACTCCACGGCGAAGCCCCTGGACCAGGCTAGTTCCACAGCAGCCAACTGGGTGCACCCTAACTTGTGTTCCCCTCCGGTTGGGCCGAAAGGGTTGTACTTGAAATGTTGTGGGGTTGGTTGAGTTGCTGAAGGAAAGCTTGAACCTGTGCCTGCAAGGCCGAAGCCCCCTCCGCCATTGCTTGTGACATTTCACCGAGTGGTGGGCGGTGTACTTGGGCAGCGACCGGCCGAACCTGCGGCTGCACACCAGGGGTCGGGTGTGCTGTTGCGGCTGAAGGCTGCCCGGCGAAGTACACCAGTGCTTGCATGGCTTGTGGCGGAAGGGCCTGAATCGATGCTTGCGGGTAGACTTAGGGTGGGATGTAGCCCGCCGAATACTGGAGAATTGGGGCCGAAGCGACCTTGGCTTGCCGTGCTGCTTCGTACGCCTGCTGCTGCTCCTGCATTTGGCGAAGCATGTCTTGAAGTTGCGTCATGTTCTAGCGCATGGCCTCCATGTCAGCTTCGGCTTGTGCTTCAAGGTTGGGGTTGGCTTGCGCAGCGGCGAGCACGGTCAAAGTCGTAGCCGATTGTGACAAAGCGGCTTGGGGCGCCACCAGTTGACTTGTCGAAAGAATCTCCGCCCTGGTCTGGAGCACCCTTGCCGCCGCAGCTGCCTTCGCCACATCAACCGTGTTCAGCACCTGCCCCGCCGAAGCGGCAGGAGCCGAAGGAGGTGGTTGCGGCGCGGGTGCCGAAGCCGATGGTGCCGCCCCAGCTTCGACGATGGGCGCCGAAGGCTCTGCTCCCTCTTCGGCGGCCATCGCCTCTCCTGCTGCACTCTCCTTCCGCTTAGCAATCTTCTCCTTTGCGACCTTCTTCGGTGGCATTCGCTCTCAGTGGTTTCGCTCGGAGTTCCCCACGGTCGACGCCAGCTGTTGTCGACGCGACAACTATGTACGTCGAAGGACGTGGTTACTCAACAGTTGTATTAATTTAAGAAATTTTCTTGGGGATCCCCCCTTTACATGGCCCTAGGGGTCTATTTATAGTCCTATTATGGATCCCCTATTAGGGTTTAGGTTTTACAGGGGAATTTACATAGTTGCCCTTATGAAAGGGACACTTGTATGGGTATACAGTGTAATTGAGATACATGGGCCTCCAACGGGCCAATTGGCAAACGCTGGCCCACTGGCCAACGGGCTAGAGTGGCTGGGATGGCCCCTTGGGCCTCCTTGGAGCTGGGCTCGATACGGTGAAGTCATCCTACTTCGGCATGCACCTTTCGCCATTCGGTGTTCGCCCAGGATGCATTTGGACTTGCGGGGACCCAACGTGACTCTTCACCCTTCGCCGCCTTCGCCCCATAGTCTTCGCCACGAGGCTTCGCCCCGATGAATCTTGACGCCTCGAGTCTAAATCCTCGCTGGTTGCATGGTTTCGGCAGGTCTGGTCGAAGGGTCTCATAAAATACCGCCAACACCCCCTTCGGTGGTTTGAGGACCGCAGCCTCAGCCCTCGCCGGCCGTGCCACCCAGCCACTGCCGCACCTCCTGTGGGCTACTGCTGCCTCCGCTGTCGTTGCGAGCTCTGCAGCTATCCTCCTCGATGGTGGCGACCTCCGCCACCGGACACAGCCATCGCGCCCACTGGGCTACTGTCGCCGCAGACTTCCAACACTATCCTCATCGGTGTCGGCTGCCTCCACCGCCGGCCACAACCATCGCACCGCCCCGCGACTCCACCAGGCCGCCACTGCAACTAGCACCGCCACCGTTGGGGTCCACCACCGTCGATCTGGTGGTGGGGGGACCAGTTCCGTGCTCGGGAGGGACTAGATCTGCCTCCGGTGTGGCCGGATCCGTTGCCCCTCCCCGCCGACCACTGCGGTTGCCGCCTCCCGACCGATGCGTGCCGCTCCGTCTCTCACGCCGAGGAAGAGGCTGCCGCTAGCTTGTTCTCCCCGCCTTCCCTGCCGGTCGTGCGGTTTCCGGAGGCCACGAGGCGACAGGAGGGGGAGGAAGGTGGCGGCGCGGGCGACTAGGGTTTCTCCCTCGAGCCACCCACATAAGAGCGACGCGAGAGCCCAATAGGCTCAGCACTGGTGCAACACATCATATCACAGTGTGCTCAACAAGTCTCCATACGAGGTGCTCTTCGACAGAAAGCCTACACACTTTGAAGTGGTGGATGTTGGTAGTAGTACTGTGCTGGGTATTCAAGTACGGCTGCAAGAATGAGCCCAGATGAATGAAATTTTGCATCAACAACTTACAAGAGCACGACAAAGGATGAACAGTCAAGGTGACAAAAGGATATCAGAACGACAGTTCTCTCTGGGTGACAAAGTGTATCTTAACACTACGCCAAATCCTCACACTCTGACGAGATACCAGTGACGGGCAAAGAAAATGGTCACCGATGACCGTCACCTTTGACGGGTCATACGGGATGCCGTCATCGGTGAGGCATCTGGCCGCGGCCCGTCACAGGTATCACCTCACCTATGACGGGCTGCAAGACTAAGCCGTCACAGGTGAGTCAGTGACGGGTTATACTCCCAACCCGTCATTGGTAAGACCTCAACTGTGACGGGTCCTTTCACTACAACCCGTCACAGGTGATTGGCGTCACCTGTGACGGGTTTTTCTCCCGGCCCGTCACAGGTATCGATCTACCTGTGACGGGCAACTCAGTTGAGGCCCGTCAAAGGTATGACCAATACCTTTGACGGTCTTTTTTTACCTAACCCGTTTGAGGTGTGTTGGGTCTATAAATACCCCCAAACCGCCAACTACTTTCCATCCCAACCATTTACTGTTCAGAAATCAGTTGGGAGGGCAAGGGGGGCGATTTTTTGCTAAAATTCAAGGTAAAATACACATTATTCTTGCATTTATTCTCAATATATATCGATCATCATATATTTTTCTTCCTATGTTGTTGATTTCAGATGGATCGTAGTTGGATGTATCATGTTCATCGTTCGTCCATAGAATATAGAGAAGGGGTCACGGAATTTGTCACATTTGTGGAGAATGACAGAAAAAGTAGGATGAGCATGTACATATTGTGTCCATGTAGGGACTGTAAAAATGAAAAGATGATCCGTGATAGCTCAGAAGTGCATTCTCATTTGATAATGAATGGATTCACGAAGAAATATACCTACTGGACCAAGCATGGAGAGCAAGAGGCGCCTGATGTCGCAGCTAAAGAAGTGTTGGAACAGGATGTAGAGAACACCGCCGCAGCTCGAGAAGGCATGTTCGTACCTTCATCGCTAGGTGGAGAGACCATAGATTCGGATACTCAATGTCTATCTACAATGTTGCATGACATTGAAGACGCAGAGGACAATGACAGAGATTTTGAGAAGTTTAGTAAATTGGTGGAAGATTGTCAGATGCCCTTGTATGATGGATGCAAGTCGAAGCATAGCAAGTTGTCATGCGTGTTGGAACTCATGAAGCTTAAGGCTAGTAATGGCTGGTCGGACAAGAGTTTTACTGAACTTCTTGAGCTGTTAAAGGACCTGTTGCCAGAGGGGAACAATTTACCGCAGACGACATATGAAGCGAAGCAAGTATTATGTCCGTTGGGCCTGGAGGTCAGAAGAATTCATGCTTGTCCGAACGACTGTATTTTGTATTACAAGGAATACGCTGACTTGGACGTCTGCCCAGTCTGTGGGGTATCTAGATACAAACGAGCAAAGAGTGAAGGTGAAGAAAGGAAGTCAAAGAGGGGAGGCCCCGCAAAGGTGGTGTGGTATTTCCCAATTGCGGAGCGCATGAAGAGCATGTTTGCGAATAATGAACAAGCTAAGCTAGTGCGCTGGCATGGCAAAGAACGGAAAATCGATAGTATGCTGAGGCACCCAGCAGATTCAGTACAGTGGATTTACCAGGAATTCTCAAAGGACCCAAGAAACATGAGTTTCGCAATGTGTACGGACAGCATTAATCCATTTGGTGATTTGAGCAGTCGTCACAGTACATGGCCAGTTCTGCTTGTTAACTGTAACCTTCCTCCCTGGTTGTGCTTTAAAAGAAAGTATATTATGCTTGCCATGCTCATTCAAGGATCGAGACAACCTGGCAACGATATCGATGTGTTCCTTGAACCGATAATCGATGACTTCGAAAGGCTATGGAATGAGGGCACACGAACATGGGACGCATATGCACAAGAGTATTTCAACCTCCATGCAATGCTGTTTTGTACCATCAACGATTATCCGGCCCTTGGCAACCTTTCTGGCCAAACTGTGAAAGGGAAATGGGCGTGTTCGGAGTGTATGGAGGAAATAAGAAGCAAATGGTTGAAGCATTCACACAAGACGGTCTACATGGGTCACAGGAGATTTCTCCCAAGGTATCACCCGTATAGAAATATGAGAAAGAATTTCAATGGACACAGAGATACAGCCGGACCCCCGGCAGAGCTAACAGGGACAGAGGTGCACAACTTAGTGATGGGAATAACCAACGAGTTTGGAAAAAAGAGGAAAGTTGGAAAGACAAAAGAGTAGAGCATGTCGAAGGACAAAACAGAAGAACATGTGGAAAAACAAAAGACAAAAAGAGAGGAGCATGTGGAAAAAGAAGTCAATATTTTGGAGACTACCATACTGGAAGGATCTTGAAGTTCGCCACTGCATAGATTTGATGCATGTCGAGAAGAATGTATGTGAGAGTTTAATGGGATTACTGCTTAACCCAGGTACTAGAAAGGATGGTCTCAACGCCCGACGAGATCTGGAAGACATGGGTGTTCGCTCGGAATTACATCCCATTACCACGGAATCCGGCAGGGTGTACCTTCCTCCAGCCTGCTACACTCTCTTGAAAGAAGAGAAGATTGATTTGCTAACATGTTTGAGTGGTATAAAGGTTCCATCTGGTTACTCAACAAGAATTAGTAGGTTCGTTTCACTGCAAGACCTTAAATTGGTAGGAATGAAGTCGCATGACTGCCACGTTCTTATCACACAACTGTTGCCCGTTGCAATAAGGAATATTTTGCCTCCTCAGGTGCGACGCACAATCCAGCGGTTGTGTTCCTTCTTCCATGCAATCAGCCAGAAGATCATTGATCCCGAGGGACTAGATGAACTACAGGCAGAACTTGTGAGAACCCTATGTCATCTTGAGATGTACTTTCCTCCAACTTTCTTTGACATAATGGAACATCTTCCCGTGCACCTTGTGAGGCAAACAAAGTGCTGTGGTCCAGCTTTCATGACGCAGATGTATCCTTGCGAAAGGTACCTGGGGATCCTTAAGGGTTATGTACGGAACCATTCACACCCCGAGGGGAGTATCATCGAGAGTTACACCACCGAAGAGGTAATTGATTTTTGTGTGGACTACATGTCAGAAACATCTTCAATTGGATTACCACGATCTCATCATGAAGGGAGGCTTGATGGTGTTGGTATTGTTGGGAGGAAGATTGTTAGGTTGGATCGGAAGGTGTATGATAAAGCTCATTTCACGGTACTACAGCATATGACTGAGGTGGTGCCATACGTTGACGAACACCTTGCAGTTCTCCGACAGGATAACCCAGGCCGATCTGAGAGTTGGGTCAGAAACAAGCACATGTCTTCTTTCAACGAGTGGCTGAAGAACCGAATGTCCAGGTTGCAGAACTTGTCTAGTGAAACACTAGAGGCTAGCATGGATGCTAGGGTGGAAGAAAGGGTTAACAAGGTCCTCGCCGACATGAATATACCCCGAGGCACAACACATGTTGTGCATCCAACTCCTTGTGCACAACACGACGCGAGTCCGTCACAGTGTAGGAGTAGTTGTGCATCCGCAGAGGTGCCGGCCCCTGGTCTCGCGGTCGCACCACTAGCTGCAGTGGACCACATAGAGGTAATTGATGTTATACGATCCATATCTAATCAAAAACCTTTACACGTTCCAATATTAAATTCAAACTTTTACATATGCAGGGCGTAGCACAGTGTGTCCTATTGGCGAGGGTCCACCCAACTTTCGCTCCCGAAGTCGACGGATAAGGTCCACGGCGCAGACCTGCTAGCTGGGTATGCCAAGGTGTCCATCGATACAGTAAAGGACACCTGGTCAGGCTATCCGCTGCCCGTGCCCCCCAATGATGAAATCATGACTTGGGCGATGCGTGCAAGATGTTCATACAATGGCCCAAAGAAGACATAGTTGTGAAGATAACTCCTCGTCCAAGTCGACCGATGGAGCTTACACCTCCCAAATCTAAGCTATCAATTGAGGCTCCCCGTGGACTGGCATTGTCAATACCATGTTCTCCTGATGGAGCTGACATGGACTTGGCAGATATAGCTCAAAGCTTGGCTCCAATAAAGACCACAAGAAAGGCCGATAGCTCCCCACCAGTTGTCAAGGGCCAGAAGCATGAACGGGGCAAGGGGAAGGCCGGGGAGTTGGCGCCGGTGCCAAAAAGGGGCAAGGCTGCAACATCGATGCCGGAGAGAAAAGCGGGGAAGGTCGTGAGGGCGCCGGCCCAATTTGAGCTAGCCATGCCATTGGTGGAGGACAATGTTTTAGCCGTGATGGGTATTGCTTGCCGAGAGCTACATAAGCAATACATGGAGATAAGCAATGCCAAGCGGAAAATGAGGGACTCATCCATAGTTGGACATCACGACCACCAGCCGTTCCTATCGTCGCCTGCCTATGTAACTATAGGCTTTGATGACCTCTTTGACCTTTTCAGGATCCGGAAGTTGGACATAGGACTTCTAAAATGCTACTCCTTGTAAGTGCAGACCTTCTATACTTGTGATATGATTGGACTATATCTCCTAATTAAATTAGTTCTAATACGTAAATTTTTTAAGGTTGTGTTGGATCGAGAGTCGTCACCTTGGTAATCAGGTTGGGTTCCTTGATCCATCCATGGTGAACGAGGTTAATTTACGACAGAGCTTCACTGATGTGGTTGACTATGTCAACCGGTGTTTATGGGCCCACCAAGACAAGGAGTACATCATGTGCGCACACAACCAGGAGTAAGAGGACAATACCCTTCGTGCATATTGTTTTTGAAGTTAAGGTTCTTATTACTAACGCTACGTAACCACCGCGCAGGTAACATTGGATTCTCTTAGTCGTCGTACCAAAGTGGAGTAGGGTTTACTACCTTAACTCCAATAAGATGAAAGATTATTATTTCACTGAAATCACCAAGGCCTTAAATGAAACTTGGGGCTCATATGTGGAAAAGGGTGGTAGGCATAAGGAGGGCAAGGACGAACTCTATCATGACAGCAAGTTTGTATGCGCACAACAGATCGGAGACGAATGTGGTTTCCACGTGTACCACAACATGTCAACACTTCTAAGAGAGGTGAAAGATTTCGACCCTGAGGTTGTTACTAATGGCGAATAAGCTCATTTCAATTCCAACATTGCTATTCTAAACGTGCTAACCTCTGATATATTAAACAGAAAGGTAGAGCTGGCTTCAAGATCTCACCCATCAACCCCTCGCTATCAGAAGTGAAGTGTGCGCCTTCATTCTTGCAGAAATAATGAACAAGAAAGGACATTTTCACGTCAAATAGAATCATGAACTTGGCTAGATAATTTATTGTGATGTAAAAAAGTTGTTTTTATTATGGAGTGCAATGTAATTTACTTTCATATGTGCAAAATTGTCGCTTGAAGCAAAATTGTGGCATTTCAACTGCATATGTGAATGATGTCAATTTGTGAGATGGATCTGTGATGTTGGGGATCATGTCTGTGATGTTGGGGATCTGTGATGTTTGAGATGGAACTGTGATGTAATATTAGGGGGTGACTAGAATATATCTGTGATGTTTCTGTTTTTCAGAGGGCATGGCTAGCAAATCCTGAGGCTAGCCAATATTTAGGATTTATTTTTTTCTGGAATTAACTCATCACTGACGGGTCAGAACCAAAATCCGTCACAAGTAACCTCACCTGTGACGTACTCGCAAATAAAGGCCCGTCAGAGGTGACCTACCTGTGACGGGCCTTTACTTTCGGGGCCGTCAGAGGTAGATCACCTGTGACAGCTTCTATCTACGGAGACCATCACCTCTGACGGCCTTTATTTAAAGGGCCGTCAGAGGTGAGTCACCTGTGACGGGTCCCAACTGACCCTAGGCTAGCGGAGATCAACACCTCTGACGGCCTTCTATTAACTTGCCCGTCAGAGGTGGATGTCACCTGTGATGGCCGTCCACCCGTCAAAGGTGACTAGACTCACCAGTGACCACTGATCACTGACCCTGCCCAAAGCCATCAAAGGTGAGGGTTTGGGCCCGTCACAGGTGACCTTGGCCAGTGTAGTGTAAATTGCAACCGCTTGCTCAATTATCGGTTGCTCGCCGCTCTGGTCAGAAACTCAGTTTCCGCAATTTTGGACCATACATTGTGTTAGAGAGAGTTGGCAATGTTGTGGCATACCATTTGGACCTCCCCACTGAATCTCATATCCACCCTGTTGTCCATGTCTCCTTGTTTAAAGGTACTATCAAGCCTGATACAGTGGTCTGTCTAGAATTGTCGTTGCAAACATCTGAAGCTTGAAGCATCTAGGCTTCCTTTGTTAATTTTGGTAATTAATGACAAACACTATTTGTGGATTAACTATTCTATTTGAGTTCTACATTTTGATTTTGAGACCACATGATGCATATGCCATGGATGATCACCGAGAATTAAAATTGATGGCGCAAAGAAATAGAACCAAGGCGGTAAATCTAGTGTTTTATTTTGATTGATCGAGGCATTGGGCGATCAAAGTTTGCTAGGTTTATTTCTAGTTTGTCATACTATCAGGAGGGGTAATGACCTAAGCAAAGAGATGATCAAAATACCACATTAGGTCATATGCATTCACTTGGTTCAACTTTAATATCTTTTCTCCCTGACAGGGGGTGGTCTGATCGTGAGCCATATGCTGGTCTGAATGGTGTTCTGGCCGGTCTGACCGGCCCATGCCCGTTGTGACCGGGTGGTGACTGTACCGAAAGGTGTGGCCTCGACCTTGCAAGCCGGTCTGACCGAGGGTTACCAGCTGGTCTGACTGGCGTGTCTTGCTAGTGTGACCGCATGTTGCCCGGTCTGATCGGGTGGCCGTTGTGTCCCCAGTGAAGCCTCGACCGGTTATAGAGCTGATGGGAGCCAACGCTGGTCTGATCGAGCTGAGTCCAATTTGACCGGACGACCAATGACAGTCTGACCGGCAAGCAGTTACCAGTGCATTAAATGCACAATAACAACTACTTTTCTAGCCATTACATTTATGGGTAGTCTAACCAGCCACTCCATGACGGTCTGACAGGTAGGCAATAGAGATTGGGGATTTCGACTCCAACGGCTAGTTTTTGTGGGTCGTGGTATAAATACTCCCGCACCAGCAGCAAGAGGACTCTCTTGGCACTTCATTTGCATACACCCCTTGCATTTACTCTCACAGTCCTTTGAGCCTTAATTCATCCTTTTGTGTTGGAGAGTGGATTGAGCCAAGAATCAAGTGCATTGCTTCATTGTATAGCTAGTGTGACACTTGATCATTTCTGAGTCGGGTCGTTGCTTATTACTCTTGGAGGTTGACACCTCCTAGATGGCTTGTGGAGGTGCTTGCCCGGTGACCCCTCCAAAGAGATTGTGGAGAAGGTCTGGCGCTGGTTATGAGTGGTTTAGAGTTCACCACCTTCGGAGGCTTGGGTAGTCCAGTTCGTGGGCTGGCTGCAACCGTGCCCACCCCTTGATGAAGGGGGCTTGCGGTGGCTTCCTAGTTTTTATCAGTGAAGTTGAGCTCGTCTCAACGGGGATTAGGAAACCGGCGAGTTTCGGAACTTGGGTGAAAAATTACTTATCTCTTATCTCATTTACTAATTTGATTTACTTTTATACAACTTACATTCATAGAGATATACTCGATACCTTATTACCCTAGGAATGTAAAACTTAACTTAGTTGCTTAGTTAGAGTTATCTCTCGTCAAGCCTAGCAAGGTCTATTATAAGGAGTACAAAAAAATATTTTTTATCTTTTTACACTTTAAATACACAATCTCACGATTCTGAGCCCGCCAACTCGGACTAGGAAGTTGTCAACATGGCTGCTGGTCGAGCGAAGAAGTGTTTGCTCGAGGCCAGATGTGTCGAGCACATGCAGATGAGGCACCGCAGCATGGCTAATGTCCACTTGCCTTCGAAATTATCAAACCACCAACAGGCGCCCATACCAACAAGTTGGGCCATTTATCGGCGTGGAAAGTATGCAGAGTCGAGCGTACAACTAATGATTCAAAGAAATTTCATTTGACCAAACTATCATAAACTGTACATGACGTATGACACAACTGTAAATTTAACATTGAATTTATCGAAAACTAAATATTTAAGATGAAATATTGCAGGATTACAATTTTGGTAACAAAGATATCACTACAGATGTAACGTTTTAAGTACAAAACGTAGACGTTTATAATTATTAGTGCTAAGGATATAAACTTAAAATTAATTTTATTTTTAATACTTAGTTTTAAACATGTAGTTTTGTGATAAGTTTATTGTTAAATCTGCAGTTTATGAGACATTGAAGTTCTATGATAATTTGAATAAAATATCTTCACTTTTATGAAATTTACTCTTATTATTATTGTAAAGATAAGGTTAAAATTTACTCTTATTATTATTATAAAGATAAGGTTGAGGACTGAGCTACGTGGTCCCCCGTACGGATGCAAAACAACCAAGCCTGATATCACTGAGCATGCAGCAACATGTTGTGTTGTGCACGACAAAAATGCTTTCACTAATTGCAAAGGAGATTGCTACGTACGATGACTCATCTGTCCATCGTTGTTAAGAGTTTGTTCCAGCTGGCACTAATGACTATTTTATTTAGAGTGAACTTGATAAAACTGCAACTACTGTGACAAAACTATCAACATATTTCAGTTTACACAACGTTAGCATGAGAAATTATTACAAAACTACAACTTTTACGTGTGATGCCACTACAGGAATTTATCACAAAATCACAGAAGTTATAGTTTTGTGATAATTTTCCATGATATCGTTGTAGTAAACGAGATCATTAATGTTGCAGCAAACTAATAGTTTTATCAATATGATTGCAGTTTTCTGAAATTTACTGTTTTATTTATGTAGTGTAAAGCTGGACTTTCTATACACTACTGCAGAACCGATCTTTTGTCTGATTCACAAAAATAGGAATAGTCCCAGTTCGAAAAGGAACCGGGACTAAAGATCATCTCTAGTCCTGGTTAAAAAGT
The DNA here is from genome assembly GCA_000573905.2 of Oryza punctata. Taxonomy (NCBI): domain Eukaryota; kingdom Viridiplantae; phylum Streptophyta; class Magnoliopsida; order Poales; family Poaceae; genus Oryza; species Oryza punctata. The sequence continues at coordinate 15,245,963 of CM002497.2, forward strand.
ATACCGGGTCGCAATGATCTTTAGTCCCGGTTCGTATTACGAACCAGGACTAAAGATCATCTTTAGTCCCGGTTCACACCTCTATTGACAGTGTCAGACGTATGTCAGCGGGCCGAGTATCTTGGGGGTCGAGTATCTTTAGTCCCCGTTGGTGACACCGACCGGGACTAAAGATCCTCATTTTAGTCCCGGTTGGTAACACCAACCGGGACTAATGATGATTTAGATCTTTAGTCCCGGTTGTTGTGTTTAACCGGGACTAGAGTGCTATAGCTTTTTATACTTCTTCTTCCTCCTCCAGCCTGAGTCATTGCTGCCAAGAGGAGGAGGAAGAAGGGAGGTGCTGCCGAAATTTTTGATAAATTTGTTTTTATGATAATATACGAATCGGAGAGATCGAAAAGGTTAGCAAATCTATTCTCTAGTAATGTATGCTTAGCATATGACATTGATAGCTTTGTTTTTATAAAATATTGTCTTCAACAAGATTTAAGCAAATGATGAGAGAGAAAAGGTGTGTAGGAAAAATTAGGTTTATTTTGAAATTAGAAAATTTGGATACATATGTTATAAAAGAGATGACCGAGGGAAAATATAGAAAACTAAAATAAAAGAATAGAAAACTAAGTTAGTTTAATAAAATAGTTAGAAAAAGTATAATTCGTTAAAGATATGTTTTCAAATTTACAAATAATAAAAAAGAATAATATGTGGGACTATTGTAAAATTTTTTGTTTGAATACTTGTAAAAAAAGTTGAAAACAAATGTAATTGAAAAATATGTAATATAACTAGAAATAGTGTTCGTACTTAAAAAATATGTGTAGTACTTTAATAAAATTTTAGAAATAATTGTAAACTTCTCTTCGTTCTCGTCGCCATCTCTGTAGCTCTTTCCTAGAAATTAGTTTCACTTTGAATCATGATGTTTTAAATTATTATATGACTATTTAATTAGTTTCAACTTTGTGGATGTCGTTAGTAATATTGGACTATTTGATGTAAAGATGGATCGGCACTGGATGTACACTGCGGACCGACGATCGGAACAGTTTATTGAAGGCGTGCATTATTTTTTGAATATTACCAATGCTAACAAGTATAAGGGTTTCACGTGTTGTCCATGCAAAAGGTGCAGAAACCAGAAGGAGTATTCATCATCAATAACTATTCATGCGCACTTGTTTGAGTCTGGATTCATGCCTGTATATAATTGTTGGACCTCGCACGGAGAGCTAGGGGCTCATCAATACGGTGGATTTGAAGAAAATCCAGGAGTTGAGACGGACAGAGCTGTTGAAGATAAGATGTTGTAGATGATCTTGGTCAGATGTTGCGGGATGTAAAGGACGGCTGTGAAAGTGAGAAGGAGGACCAAAAATTGGAACGTATGTTAGCGGACCACAAAACTTCATTGTACCCAGGTTGCGAAAAGGGGCACAAAAAGTTGGGTACGACGCTAGAATTCTTGCAATGGAAGGCCAAGAATGGTGTGAGTGACAAGACATTTGGCGAGTTGTTGAAACTCATCAAGAACATTCTTCCGGAGGGAAATGAATTGCCCGAAACAACGTACAAAGCTAAGAAGGTGCTATGCCCACTAGGACTAGAAGTACATAAGATACAAGCATGTCTGAACAATTGTATCCTCTATCGCGGTGAGGAGTACGAGAACCTAGAAACATGCCCGGTTTGTAAAGCACTACGATACAAGATCAGACGAGATGATCCAGGTTATGTGGACGGACAACCTTCGAAGAAGAGGGTTCCTGCTAAGGTGATGTGGCGTTTGTTCAGGAACAAAGAGCACGCTACCATGATGCGCTGGCACGCAGAAGAACATTAACAAGACGGGATGCTGAGACACCCCGCCGACGGGTCGCAGTGGCGAAACATCAACGGAACATTTCCAGCCTTTGCAGAGGATGCCTAAAATGTAAGGTTCGGTTTAAGTACAGATGGCATGAATCCATTTGGAGAGATGAGCAGCGACCATAGCACGTGGCCTATGACCATGTGTATCTACAACCTCCCCCTGGCTATGCATGAAGCGAAAGTACATCATGATGCCAATTATCATTCAAGGCCCAAAGCAACCTGGTAACGACATTGATGTGTACATAAGACCATTGGTTGACGATCTGCTTCTGTTGTGGAACAGAGAAGGTGTCCCCGTGTGGGATGAGGAGTGAAGCACTTTAACCTACGAGCGTTGTTGTTTGTGACCATTAACGATTGGCCCGCACTTAGCAATCTATCCGGACAGTCAAACAAGGGGTACAAGGCTTGCACCCATTGTATGGATGAAACTGAAAGTGCGTATCTGAAGCACTGCAGGAAAATTGTGTACATGGGTCATCGTCGATTCCTTGTTGCAACCCATCCTGTACGGAAGAAAGGCAAGCATTTCGAATAGAAGACAGACCACCGTACTAAGACTAAGCATCGTAACGGAAAAGCCGTGTTTGCTATGGTGAAAGATCTGAAAGTAGTATATGGAAAGGGACCTGGCAGCCAACCTATAGAGAGCGAACATGGCCACGCGGCGATGTGGAAGAAGAAGTATATTTTTTGGGAGTTACCCTATTGGGAAGTCCTAGACGTCCGACACGCAATCGACGTGATGCACCTCAGTAAGAACCTTTGTGTCAACCTGTTGTGCTTCCTAGGTGTATATGGGAAGTCGAAAGATACACTTGAAACACGTAACAATCTCAAGCATATGCAACAACGTGAGGACCTTCACCCGGAACCGAAGGATTAAGGAAGCCATTATTTGAGTCCTGCAAGCTACACCCTTAGCAAGAAGAGAAGGATAGTATGTTTGAATGCCTAGAGAGCATCAAGGTACCCTCTGGATATTGCTCGAATATAAAGAGAATAATAAGCGTGAAGGAGAAGAAGTTGACAAACCTAAAGTCTCATGACTGTCACGTGTTGATGACACAACTGCTTCCTGTTATTATTCGTGGTATCCTTCCTGATAATGTCCGGGAAACAATAACAAAGCTATGTGCCTTCATGAACGCAATTTCGCAAAAGATCATCGATCCGGACAGTTTAAAAGTCCTTCAAGATGACGTGGTACAATATCGTGTCAGCTTTGAGATGATCTTTCCACCGTCATTCTTCAATATAATGACGCATCTTCTATGTCACCTTGTGAAAGAGATCGGTATTCTCGGTCCTGTGTACCTACACAACATGTTTCCATTTGAGAGGTACATGGGTGTTCTAAAGAAATACGTTCATAACCGTTCCCGTCTGGAAGCAAGCATCGCCAAGGGTTATGGAACACAGGAGGTCATTGAGTTCTGCATAGAATTTATTGAAGACCTTCGTCCAATCAGTGTACCCGAATCAAGCCACGAGGGGAGACTACGGGGATAGGGGACTCTCGGAAGGAAAGCAATAATGACTGTGGACAACGATTTATTCTGTAAAGCACGTTTCACGGTTTTGCAACAATCTTCATTGGTGGCTCCTTACATCGAGGAGCACCTGGCGATTGTTCGCTCAGAAAACATCGGCAAGTCCGACGGATGGATTACACGCCATCACATTGATACTTTCCCCGCTTGGCTACGACAATATCTAATGGGTACCGAAACCATTGACCGACAACTAGTCTTCTTGGCGAGGGGGCCTTCCAGTGATATGAAATCAATGGGTATACATTTTACACAATAGCCCAAGATAGAAAGAGCACAAACCAGAACTCTGCTATTCGTATCGACACCATGAGATACGATGGTTCAACTAGCACGTATTACGGTGTCATCGAGGACATATGAGAACTAGACTATGGATCCCTGAAGGTACCTCTGTTTCGATGCCAGTGGGTTAGGCTCACTGGTGGAGACGTAACGATTAATGACAGTGGGATGAAAATGATTGACTTAACCAAGGTTGGATACTCAGATGAACCATTCATCCTAGCCAACGATGTAACACAAGTTTTCTACGTGACGGACATGTCTAGTAAACCAAAGACGGGTAAAGGACCCGATGAGCCGAAGCGCCACGTGGTTCTCCCAGGCAAAAGGAAAATCATCGGAGTCGAGGATAAGACTGATGAAGATTACGATCAGTTCAACGGGCAACCTCCGTTCGCGGTGACGGTTGACCCGAGCATCCTCCTACCAAAGGAGGACACCTCTTACTCACGCAACGATCATACCGAAGGAACATTAGTGAGGGCAAAGTACGTGAGGAAAACAGTGACATAGGTTGTTGTATGGACGATGCAAACTATTTATAATGTATTGAAGGCCATGCAATGTTTTTTAAGATGTAATAACAATTTTGAACTATTTTAATATGTCATATGTTAATTATATGTGATTATCTATATTAAATACAATTTAAGTTGGTCATGTGTTAATTATGTATCATTATTGAAATGTGCTAGAAGATTTAAACTATCTAAATAGGTCATATGTTAATTATATATATATATCTAAGGTGTAATAGCAATTTTAAACTATTTAAATATATCATATGTTAATTATATGTGATTATCTATATTTAAATATAATTTAAATTGATCATGTGTTAATTATGTATCATTGTTGAAATGTGCTAGAAGATTTAAACTATCTAAATAGGTCATATGTTAATTATATATATCTATATCTAAGATGTAATAGCAATTTTAAACTATTTCAATATGTCATATGTTAATTATATGTGATTATTTATATTTAAATAGTATTTAAATTGGTCCTTTGTTAATTATATATCATTATTGAAATGTGCTAGAAGATTTAAACTGTCTAAATAGGTCATATGTTAATTATATATATATAAGATATAATAACAATTCTAAACTATCTAAATAGGTAATATGTTAATTATATATATATATCTATGGTGTAATAGTAATTTCAAACTATTTAAATATATCACATGTTAATTATATGTGATTATCTATATTTAAATACAATAATTTTAAACAAGTTAAATGTTTTAATCTTTAGTCCCGGTTGTTAAATATATCCGGGACAACTAATAATTTTGGAAACAACGGGAAAATTTTATTAGTCCCAATTCGTGTAATCAACCGGGACTAAAGATCTTGTCTTTAGTCCTGCTTGTTCAACAAGCGGGACTAAAGGTATCTTTAGTTCCGGTTGTAACTACAAACCGGGACTAAAGATAAGATCTTTAGTCCCAATTGTCAAGCAACTAGGACTAAAGATCTTGTCTAGATCTTTAGTCCCGGTTGTTTACACGAACCGGGACTAAAGATATCTTTAGTCCCGGTTGGTTACACGAACCGGGACTAAAGATCACGGCTATAAAGAGCCAGGCGCATCATCTTCTCCACCCACACTTAGACATTTTCACGTCGATCGCCGAACCGCCGTCGTCGACTTCGCCTTGCCGCTGCCATTGCCTCCGCCCCCGACGTCGTCTCCGCCACCACCGTCGTCTCTGCCGCCCACCCGTCATCTCCGCCGCCGCCGTCTTCGTGACCGCCGTAAGTCCTCCTCCCTCTCCCTCTTACGTCTCGGCGCCACCATGCACGCCGGCGCAATGGCGGGGTGGCGCGGCCGCCACCTTGCGACGTCGCCGACGCGCCTCCCCGAGCCCGCCGCCGCCCGCGCCGAGCCCACCGCCGCCGGTCCGCGCCACCCCGCTACCGCCTGCCCGCGCCACCCCGCTGCCGCCGCCGAAACCTCCGCCGCGGCCCACTCCATCCCGACCCCCGCCGTGCCACAGCACTCCACCGCCGGCCGGCAGCACCCCGGTGCCGCCGCCGCACCACCACGATGCCGCCGTCTCGCGTCCCTACCTAGAAACCCTAGCTAGGAAAATTTTGCAAACCCTAGAAACCGTAACTTTTTTAATTAATTATTTGAATGACAGTATTTATAAAACCCTAATTTTATCAAATATAGTGATTTTTAAAACATCAATCTAATTTTATCAAATAAAACAATGTAGAATGAACGACTAAACGAACGAATGATAGAACGAACGACCGAACGAACGAACGAACGATAGAACGAACGATCGAACGAACGAACGAACGATAGAACGAACGACCGACCGAACGAACGAACAAATGATAGCACTACAGAATCCCGAGCATCCAGGACGAACACGAGGAGAAGGCGTGGTACCTTGGAAATATGGATTTCAAGAGGACAGCCACACTTATAAGAGAAGGATGAGGAGCAAGAGGGATACGGAGACGAAATTGAGATATCTCGAGGAGAGGGTCGCCCTGCAGGACTTAAGGATGCAAGAGGAGGTCGAACGATAGGTGGACCAATGCGTGGCGGAACGACAGAGCCAGCAATCAGTGCAGCCGTCTGTCCCCCCTATCATGGTGAGCCCCTCAGGCAATCGCAGCAGCTGTGCTTCTACGGGGCAAGCAGTATAACAGGGAACAAAAGGTGTAGCAGAGCCAGCTCACGATGACCCATCGTACCCCGTAGATGAAATCACGTGGCGGACACCTTGTGAGCTGCACAGCCCTTTCAAGAACATATCACTCAAGGTATCCTCGTAGTTTTATGATACAAGTCTTGTAAATTGCAAACGGTTATGCATGAATCTATTAATTACTAAGTAACCTCGATTGTCATGAAGGTGGCGTTGGGAATGGCCACACCAGTGGACCCTTCAGGGACTTACCATTGCAGACCGATTCCGCCTGGGTACTCCAAGGTCGAAGTTGAATTGGTGGAACGAGGATTCGAGGATCTCGAGCTGGACATCCCAGCAGGAGATGGGGAGACGAAACTAAGAGGCACAGCCCATGCCATTGTACTATGGTGCAAGCGGTACATCGTTTTTCCCGGACGAGCAGCGGCGTCTTCTCCTCCGTCTCCTCCGCCTGCACCTTCTCCTCCGCTTGCACCATCTCCTTCGCCTACACCGGCTCCTCCACCTCCGCCTCCTCCGCCTGCACCGTCATCGTCAGCTCCGCCATCACGAGCTACAAAGTCGTGCCACTTCGTCTAGCACCGTCAAAGTCCGCACAACAAACGAAGAAGCCAAGACTTGACGAGCCAAAACTCCTCGCTCTCAATAAAAGGGCGTACGACAGCACTCCCGAGGAGACTGACGAGGTCATACGAGCGGAAGTGAAGGCGTTCTTCAAGCCACGCAGCCCAAAGAAGAAGACTCCCATCGATCCAGCTGCTAAGAAGTTTTTCCAGAAGATGAGCGAACCGGTCAAGAGGGCTTTACTTTCAGATTATGATCGGTCGATAACGAAGTCGGCTAGGAAGCAAAGAGTAAGGACCAAAGAAGTGCATTAGCTCGGAAAGCAACCGAAACAATCCGTTGAGCCGTTGCTACCACCTGGTGAGGCGGAACTAAGGCAATGGATAAAGAGACGGGTTTGAACAGGGAGCAGCTGGTGGGAAATGCACCAATAACCGTAGCGACCGAAGCGGATTTGAAATATAAATTTAAACTCGGTGAACCGCTTGTCAAGCCTGTTGAGGTGAACACCCTCTCCACACAAATGTACCGCTTCCATCAATGGTACATGGAACGTTCATCGAAAGGCAGAACAATGGTTGGAGCGAGGATAAGGAACTCAGATTTCTATCAAGGAGATGATGTCCTATGGATCAACTTTGAGGATGTATTTGATGTATACCAACTAGACGCCCTCGATGTCTCCATGCTCAGCTGCTGGGTTTTGTAAGTATCGTTTTATGCAAAATTAATTTTATTCCTTAGCTCCTTGTCTGTACCGTTCAATGGTTAAACTGTGCGGATAGTTGATGCAAATGCCTTTGTACTTTGTAGAATGGAGATTCAATCGTGCCGTAAACAGGGGATTTACAATATTGGATTCATGGACCCCCGCAAAGTCAATGTTGAAATGGTATGGGACTTTGAGAAGGCTACAGAGGATAATATTGTTCATTTCCTGGTGCAGCAGCATTACAAGAACTACATACTATTGCCCTACAACACAGCGTGAGTTTGAACTGTCCTTCTATTTCGTACCAACTTCTTCCTCATACTCAAACCGTCACGAATATACTATCTCATGCAATTTGCAGATTCCACTGGGTCCTTCTACTCTTCGACCTTTCACTTTGCAAAGTCCATGTCTATGACTCAATGGATAAACTGGAGTCTGCTTTCGACAAGATTTTTGAAGTGTGTTGACGACCAAATTTGGTAATTCAAATATCGGAAATTAAGATGGAATCGAAGAGAACTGAAGAGATAAGATCGTATCGGAAAGCAGAGTGAAAATCGGCTGTGGTCCGAATCGGTTGTGGACTGATCGGCAGAGTCAGAGTCGGACTAGGTTAGCCGATTGAGCCGATTTCGATAATGTGGTTCGGTATACATAAATGGGTTGTATTGGCGTGCTTCATATGGATTGCCATGCACGGATAGAGTCCTGAGGAGGCGATTGTATCTATTAATTAGGATATTTTATGTAATTTTCTTATAGATATTCTCAGTAAGAGTCTGCCTAAGGGACTTGTTGGTTAGTTGGATTTGTATTAGGATAATATGAGTCGTGTCCATGATGGACAAGGTTTGTAATTTTGGGTATAAATATAATCCCGAGGTCTTGTAAATAATAACAACACACGTTCAATCAATCTCGGCGCATCGCCAAACCTTATTTTCTATTCTCGATAAGTTTGTGCTTTCGAGTCGTGCTGCATCAATTTGATCTTCGGCGAAAAGGTATATATCTTGTCATGACGAATTACATCATTAGGGCTAGTGCTTACATCTTTATGACACTCTAGTTCTTTGGTGTGATTCTCCGAGTTATCATATATGTTATATAACTTAGATCGACAATGCAATCTACCTATATCGGCTAGATCCTTTCTAGGGTTTCATCGATATCGGCTAGATTACCTTGTTAATCTAGGTTATATAATATATACACCATCCTGAAAAGGCAACCATCGGCTTGATTCTTTAGATCTTATGTTTCTATTTATACTTAATGCTGCATTGGTTCAGTCCAACCTATTAAGTCGTATTTAGAATCATGATATCTAACCTGCTTCATGGTTGTTAATAAGTATAGTATCGGGGTTTCAGCCGATCTTACCTGATATAGATGTTTTACATTGTCTTATGCTTTGTTTAATGTTCTATATCTGCCCCTTATGTCAGGATCTAATCTAATATAAATATATTAATCTTAATACCAATCTAATTGGTAATAGTTTAATATATTTATTACTAGAGAATATCCTAGCATAAGGTTGTATCGGAGCTATAGCCGATACGTACTTAAACCTAGATATCGGCTATGACATCAATCTGCATAATCATTATGTCATGTTATATTTAGACTTGGGCAATTTATACTATCTCGGTTCAGTCCGATCTATCCCAATTGCTTATTTCTAAAGTAATATTGATATATCGATTATGTAACGTTGATCTTTTCAGCCGATATACTAGTTTTAGGGTTAATTTTATCATTGACTATACCTTACAGCCGATCCATGCTTTTTTGCATCGGCTAGGTCACATACGATATGAAATCGGCCCTATGGCCGATTGTCTATCGTTTATTGATACTCTTTGCATGTTTTTCTTGTTGATTGTAGGATCAAATCAACCAGCACGCCCTTCAATCTGAAACCCTAATTTTGGACCTGCACTAGAGTAAAGCAAACCTCTCAGGCCAGTGTGTGTTTTTTGCATCAACAAAGTGATAGACAGGTAATGCCATCTATTCAACTGACAGTAATTATGAACACTGCTATTGCTTCTATGCAGATCTCCGATATTAATTAATCGTAGCTTCCAAATGTACATAGGGCATGGGCAAAGTTCCGTACGTTGGTCTGCGGGGTTTGGAATGAAAAACTTGGTAGGAGGTTTAATTTTCCGGTGAGTAAATACTCCAAAAACATATTCAATCTTAATTTGTTCTAGAAAAAACTAATACATTAAGTCTATCGTCGTTTCTCCTAAAGTGTGCAAAGTAGGAGCAGGGGAATAACTTGTGCGGCTACTACGTCTGCGAATATATTCACTGCATTGTACACCAAATCAACAGCGATAAGGATCTGGAAGTATGTAAAAATTCTTCAAACATTATCCCATCAATTTCTTATTGACTTCATATACTTATATCTCAGATTTTTTCAAATGATAGATTATTTACATGAGGGAAAAACTAACCAACGAAGAATTTGTAAAGGCTGTTGAAGAACAATTCATGGGATTTATCAATGAACAGATAATTGATCCCGCGGGAGAATTTCACTACGATGGAAGGCCTATTGATCATGATCCCCATGTATAACTTGTCTTAAGTTTGTTTGTAATATACAACAGAAATTACAATTAACGAAGGATTCTTACAAATGTATGTACATTTCGGTAATATGAGTCTATATTTACTTGAGTGCATATATTTAAGGAACATATATATGTGATAAATATGTATTTATCAAATATTATATATCTGCAATATAATATAAATTATATATAGATATATTATGCATATACATGTACGTATGCATATATATTAATAATATATAAACTAGCATCTAGCAGAACCGGCAACCTTAAAGAAAAGAAAAAATATCTTTAGTCCTGGTTGGTAACACCAACCGGGACTAAAGATGGTAGCGCCCATCTAGCAGAACCAGCAACCTTAAAAAAAAGAAAAAATATCTTTAATCCCGGTTAATTCACCCGGGACTAAAGATGGCTCTTCAGTCCCGGTTAATTCACCCGGGACTAAAGATGGGCATCTTTAGTCCCGGATTCGTGGTCCCGGTTTTATAATCGGGACTACAGTGGGTTATGAACCGGGGTTAAAAACCCCTTCTCCACCAGTGATAGTTGTTGGCAACTTTTTGTGACAAGTTGACAAGCACGATCGCAGCACCTTATGCCTTGCGGTGATCCTAGAGTCGCCAACCACCTCAATCTAGCAAAAACTAGACCAAGATGGGTTTCGATAACTAAACTGGCTAGCGGAGCCAATTTCTAGATAACTACCCGTCTCGTGGGCAAAACGGAAGGTTTTCAGGACAAACCTACAAAGAGGTGTCGCACTCTCGCAGCGGCGGCGGACGATTTACGGCGCAAATCGACAAAGATGGACAAACTAAGAGAAAACTAAAGCAATAAGAAAAACGATTCGATTATTTGATTGTAGATTGGATTGTTACAATTGAACCGGCCATGACCCTTATATAGGGGTTGGTCTTGCCCTCTACAGGCCCTCCTCCACGTCCAACTAGGGGTAGAAACCAAAAGAAACACGAAACATGCCGCCCCGAACAAGGAAACCCGAGATCCGACGAAAACGGACCCAGACTCAGACTCTGACGGTCTGACCACCCATATACCTGCGGTTAGACCGGCCCTACTAGCCGGTCAGACCGCCCATATACCTGCGGTCTGACCGGCCCCTGTGAAGGTAACCCGTCACTTTCCAAACTTCGGCAATTTTCCCTATTTTATCCCTAGGTGCCAAATTTGGGTGTAAACAATAGCTAGTTTACTGCTCCATTTTGTTTATAACGTTTTGAATATTTACTAAGTTAAATTCTTATAGAAAATTGTAATAAATTAATTAGTTTCACTAAATCTAAAATTGAATATATTTAATAGTATGTTTATTAATTTTGTGTTAAAAATATTACTATATGTTTTATATGAAGTTGGTAAGCTTAAAAGAAAATTGAATATAGCGTATTATAATATGAAACTGACACTCCTACATAAAAGTGGTATAGGTGCCAGCTGGAAAACCCTCGTAGGTGTCGGTTTTTCCAGCCGGCACCTAGAAGGCGGCAATGATGTGAAGAGAAATAGGTGCTGGTTTAGGAATCGAGTCAATATATCGAGCCAACTCTCCATCATCATCACTAAGATCAACATCCTCCCATCAAAATCATCGTTGAAATCATCCTAACACAATCACAAAAATCAACCAAATACATCCACAACAATCATCCAAACACAATGACAATCACAATCACTGAAATCCCCCTTGGCCTCTCCGTCGTTGCATCATCGATCTAGCCGCGCCCACCATTATGGCAGCCAGCGGCGGAGAGGAGGTCACGCTCCACCACGGTGGAGAGGAGAGTTGCGGTTGGACGCTGGGGGAGAGGGAGACAAGGTGAGGGACAGAGAGGAGAACCACTACCATGGGGAGCCCACTACACTGGCTGCGCACGTCGGGGGGAGCGCGTCACCTCCCCTCTCGCCGGATCTAGAGGAGGGGAGGTGTTAACAACAAAAATTAGTATTAGACTCGAAGAAGAAGAAGACAAATTGAAGCGGAGTTGGTGAATGATCAAGTCGGATCGAGAAAAACCGGCTGGGCTGCATATCGGCTGGAAAAATAGAGTCGGACAAGATTCAGTCGATAAGGGAAGTAGCCGATATGGGTTGACTTGGGCTCGGTATGGGCCAGGGTTGGAATAACCGTTATTGTTGTTCAGTGATAGAGCTCATTTAAGGCAATTGTATCTATTAATTAGGATACTAATGTCGGTTTGAGTTAGAAATATGGTAAGAGTCCGCCATGTGGACTTGTTGTTTGTTTTTATCTTTAGGAAAGTTTGAGTCGTATCCATTATGAATAAGTTTTGTACTCTGGGTATAAATATAAACCCATGATCACTGTAAAGGAGGATGACAATCAAATCAATACAACTTTTGGCGCATCGCCACCTTTTCCTTTTACTTTTTGACAAGTTCTTGCTTGAAGTCGGGGTATTGGCCGCGACCTCTAGGCAAGAGGTAACTTGTTGTTGTTATTTCTTACGATCACAGATAAAATCCATAAGCACACGGATATACCACAGTAGCACTTCACTCGGAAGTATTCGAAGGTATCGAATTTCCACAGGGAACTAAAGTGTTCAACTCTTCATCAGGTTCATCCAAGGACACAAGTTAATGTTGGTAGAGGGTAGAGAGGATTTTCTAGTGAAGCGCATGATCATTTAGCAAGCTTAATTTAATCTTACCGCAATACTTCAGACACTGGTTTGCTCGCTGCTACCAGAACTCGCTCTACTACGCACCTGGACAGCGAGGACTTAAGTGATCTCGAGGGCTATCACCACCTCCACACCCACCTCTAACGTACTATGAGGTATGCAGCAAACACAGAAAATTAATTACCTAGACTCCACGTCTATGCAATTAATTACTACTCTAGTGTTAGCTAAAATCTAAGGTAATCACTATCTCTTAATGAACTATAGTGAACAATGATCTAGTACGCTAATAGAAACTAACTAGGAGGTATACTTCACAGGATAAATCTCAATTAGTTAAATAAGATAATATCGGTTATATCAATGTAATTGAAAAGGTACAAAAGGAACAAGAGGAAGATACCGACAACTCGGGGATTCCTCCGACCTTTCTTCCTCACTCTCTCCCTGTTCTAAGTATACATAAAGAATGAAAAAAGAGCCTCTTATAATTCAGCTCAAACTTGGTGTGTGTTGAAATGAAGCATGTGAGCTCCTTTTATAGCCTTCATATGACGGTTATGGAAGTTGGAATGTCCCAACTACCCCTCCACCATCATTAGGAGACCATCTAGATCGTCCATGTGTAAGGAGATGGCAATTGGCGCCGATGGCGGTTCTGCCGAACCATGGGTTCGGTAGAACCCTAGCTGGCCATCTGGCCTAGCCATTTCTCCTAGGCCCTGATGGAGGACTCCTCAGCCTATGTATATGGTGAATGGTCCTACTTGGATGTGTCTGGTTAGGTTTTTGGGCCCTCAACTCCATAGACTTGAATATGAGTTTGCTTTTCCTCCTTTGTTATGTATATTTTATCTCAACTTTATTGATTTATTACCTGCATCAAAATATACACCAACACTGCGGAAATTGTTAGAATTAAATCCTACCACTATATTGGATATTTTATATGTTTAGTTATATGCAGGTATTAACAACGTAGATTTGATAGTTAATAGCCGTCAACACTTGTCTCGATGGCTTGCATTATCGGGGTTTTTACATCGTTTTGGATGTATTAATCTCGTCCTTGTAACCATCTTTTATCATATATTCTAGTTAATCTAGTTCAATAATTTGATTTCGCCGTATTAGCTGATACTTATTTTAGGGTTTATGTCAATATCGGCCAAATCATCTTACTAGATCAGATTAACTAGGATATCTAACATCTTGAAAAGTGATTAATCACTTGATTTTTTATACTTTAGGTTTCTTTACATACTTTGTGATACGTCATCCCTAGCCATGTTTAGAACCTTAAAATCTAACCTAGAATTAATCATATCTAAGGATAGTATCGGAGTTTCAGCCGATCTTACCTAAGCTACATTAATCTGCGTATTATGTATATATGCCACTTGCATATATAGATAATCCTATATAAATATATCAAGTTTTAGTCAATCTCGAGCAGAATACCTCGTCCTACATTGATTATTATTTGGTATATTTATTTAGATTGATTTATCTATATAAAGTTGTACTGGAACAATAGCCAGTACATTATCCACTTTGCTATAAATATTCGATCATCGGCTATTTCTATAATATTATCTAAAAAGATATTGATAAAAACCAAATAGATATATTACAACCGTTGGAACAAATTTAGAGTTTTGCTTTACTTGTTTAATCATAATCCATTGCCGATTTGGTCTAACTACATCGGCTAAGACCTGTAACGATACCATATCAGCTCATCGGCTGATCAACTACCATTCATTTAACTCTAGTGTTTGTCTTTCTTGTTAGCTGTAGATCAAACCAGCTGGTATTCTCTTGACACTCTAGGCAAAGCCTTGGATCTGCACTGGAGTGAAGCAAATCTCCCAGGCCGCCGTGTTTTGCCTCAATAGGAGGGCACCACTGCTGCCGCTGCCTCCCCTCCCGCCGGATCTGGCAGAGGGGAGCCCGCCGCCTCCTCTCTCGCTAGATTTGGTAGAGGGAGGGCGTCGCTGCTGCCACTGCCTCCCCTCTCGCCGGATATGGTGGAGGGGAGCCCACCATTGTCGCCCGTGTGAAGCCCACCACAACCTGCGGGAGACACCATTGCCCTCGCCTCCGCTTGATCCGCCGCTACCATCACCGAAGATCACTGTCTCCCTTCCCGCTGCCTCTGCAGGGCCACCGTCGCGAGAGACACAGAGAGACACGCGAGAGAGAAGCATGGGAGAGAAAGATAGAGAGGGCCAGATGCGGGTGGGTGAGTAGATAAGGCTGGAGCTCAGCTTGCTGGCTCAACTCGGTTTGGTATATGTGTCAATTTTTTTAAAAAACCAATACCTATAAAATAATATTAAATAATATTTAGGTGTCGGTTTTTAATTAGCCAACACCTAATGGTGCCTTTTTAAGAAAAAATTAGCACCTATAATATAGGTGTTGGTTTTTTTCCAGAACCGACACCTATAGTCATTTAAGGGTGCCAGTTTGCTTTTGTATTTTCAGCTTACGCAGATGTGAAAAATACTATAGTTGACAGTTTTAGCTCTTCCGGTACCTACAGTGCTGATCTATATGTGCCTTATTTTATAGTATGATGGAGTAGTTGTTTAAGTGTATATGTGCAGATCATCGGAGAAAATAATTAAAAGAGAGACGTGTAAACACTATTGTGCAAGTTGAATTAAGTTTCGGCGAGCCGTCTTCCATATGAAGATATATAGCTGATATACACTAGTCTTTGCCGGCCAATTCTGGATGGAAATGATCAGTACAAGCATGGCCAATGCACTATGGATAGGTCGCACTCGCCGACTTGTACAAGCACAAGTTGTAGCAGTACAGAAAAGACGTCCGATGCATTTGGGATATGAGTTGCTCTTAGTAGTGCAGGCCTGCACTGACACTCAGACTTTCAGGAACGGTGTCATGAGATATCAATACTGAGTAATCAATATCACCATTTCTTTTCTACATTAATTTCTCCCTCATTAAATTGTAACTATTTTCTAGGATTTAAATTTGTCTAAAAACATAGCTATTTCTACATGTATTCTCACTAGCAAAAAAAACCCTAGTAGAGAACAGCTTTATAGGTACCGGTTCATTTAAAACCGACACCTATAGGTCTTTTCCCACCTTCGCATGGTGAAAAAATAAAGAACCGACATATTTAAGAACTATATGTGCCGATTCGTTAGTCAAAACCGGAACTAATACTATAGGTGTTAGTTTTTAAAAAGAACCGGCACCTATAATGTATTTAGGTGCGATTAAATAAAAAAGCGATACCTATACCCAACCGAGCTGACACGGGCGAACCAAGCCGGCCACCTATATTAACTCGCACGCGCACACGAGGAGGACACGTGTGCGTAGTATCCACTAGCACCGTCGCACGCGTCTCTCCTCTTCTCCACTTCTCCACGCGCCCTCCCCTCCCCCTCCACCCCCTCCCAGCCGGCAAACTCATCCTCCTCCTCCTCCTCCTCCTCCTCCTCCTCCTCCTCCTCCATCCGTCCTCCTCCTCTCCGATCGTGGCAGTGGCTGAGCCCTCCCCTCCACCAGATCTAGTGGGAGGAGAGGTAGCAGGTGGCCGCGCACGAGGGGAGGTGGCGGGCGACAGGTAGTAGCACCCACCCATCCCCTCCGGCAAGGAAGAAGGTAGAGCAGAGAAGCCCGGTGGCTAGCCCGGCCCTTCCCTCCCCTCCTCTCCCAGTCTCCATCATAGATTTTTTAGATATTTTTTGAATTTGTGGATGATTTTATTGTTGAGTATGTTCATTCGATCTGTGATGTCAATTTGATGTGGGGATTTGGGTATTTCAATTTGATTTGTGGATGTTGGGAGCAACTCGATGTGGGGCATGGCGTGGTGACGGCATTCGTGAGTTCAGCTCGATTCTCTGTTTTTTTTTGGCTCGTGCGAACCTATAGCTGTCGGTTCTATTTTTTTGCATAGGTGCCAGATTTTGCTATTGGTGCCAGATGAAAATCCGGCACCTATGAACCCTTGCAAACTGGCCCCTATGGCATATTCTGGCCTAGTGTCTTTTATCACAACCAACCATAACTACCTTCCATTTAATTCATCCACCTATTTTTGTCTCTTCAATCAATCGCAACCTTACAAACACTTAATTCTACCTATTTTCTTAATTTTTCTTAATAATATTTAATTTATATTTTTGGACCGATGAAGTAGTGAACTTCTACCTTCTTATAGTGTACATGCGCAATACATAGCAGTATAGAAATACAGATGCAAGTAGTGGATCCAAAAATAAATAACAGGGGGATAAAGCTACAATCCCTCTTCCCATCTACCTATTGAAAAAAATTTAGTGGGGGTTTCGTGGGGGCTTTCATGGTCTTCACGCCTGTAGTAGCGACTCGAGACCCCGCTGCCCCATGTTGGATCCATCCTTCATGCACACGTCAACTGTGTATGATGCATATGGGTTTGATTCACTCTTTGAACTATGATAAAATTTACATGTGTGTGGGGGTAGGTGTAGATCTTTTGGGATTATTGAAACATATTATTTGCTTCACTGGAAAATACTTTTTCCAAAAAAGGTTCTTATACTGCATCGTTTACTCCCCTTCTTTTAAGTTGGTTATTGAGTTTATTTATCAAAATTTTTATTTGTCCCTATAATTAACTAGACAATTTGCAGGAACAATCCACTCAAGAATCAATTTCAAACTGACCCCTAGTAGTGAACATACACTGACACTCGGACTTTCTCTTAGAAGGAGTATCTACCTCCGGCACTCAAAAGATACTCCATATGTTCCATAATATAGCAACCTAAGATCGGATAAGGCAATTAAATTTCTAGTATAATGAATCAGGATAGGAGCATAAATAACCATATTCATTAAGCTATAATTATTTTAACCTAGGTGAAAAGGTTTCACAACCAGAAATCTAATCAGTTGAGTTATTCAACTTTGCTTTTATTGATATTATATATATATGTATAGATACATGTGTGTAAATGTATATATATATATATATATGTATATATAACTATATATATATAAATGAATAGGGATACGCTATAACTAAATTATTCCCCTCACAGGAAACCCCCCCACCAACCCATCCAACACCATTCCCCATCCTATTTTTCTTTTATTCTTTTCTGTTCGCATTCATATCAGTTTGGTTATCTACTGGCCCATGAGTAATTGGATTATCGAGGCTGTTTACCCATAAATAATTGAATTACTAACTTTTTTTCATTCCTCCCGCACTCCTATTAGTTTGGTTCTCTACTGGCCCATGAGTAACGGGATTACTGGCTGTTAACCCCATAAGTAATTGAGTTACTAACATTGTTTTCTTTCCTCCCGCACTGCCATCAGTTTGGTTGTCTACCTGGTCCATGAGTAACTGATTACCGAGGTTGTTAACTATAAGTAATCTTAGTAATGTTTTTTTTCTTTCCTCCCAGACTGCTATCACAATTGGCCCATTAGTAAAACGATTATTGAGTTTGTAGTAACTGGATTACTGAGGCTTTTAACTCATAAGTAATTAAGGTACCAACTTTTTTTTTATTTCCTCCCGCACTCCTATCGCAATTGGCTCATTAGTAAATACAACACAACCTAACGACATAATATCCTATTTTGTGGACAAAAGGACAATACTGAAAAAGAAGAATAGTATCCAGCATTGCTTCTCTCAGTGTATGGAATAAATTTCAAATTCCAAATGACTAACATAGCCACATTACTGCTAATACAAACATCATGTAGCCACATTACTGCTAATACAAACATCATGTAGCCACATTACTGTCGGTGCTGTTGCCGCTCCCAGCCTCTGCGTGCTCGTGCCACCACCGCTCCTTCCCTCCATGCACCGGCGCCATCGCAGATCCCCATCTCCACGACGATGACTGCTGCTACCACTTGCAAGAGGGGGCGGGGTCGACAACCACCCCAGCCACCCATGTGCCGCTCTTCGCCGACCTCAACTGCATACCCTCCTGCTGCGACGACGATGGTGACCCAATGAACGTGGAGGCCGTCAGGACATCGGCGGACGTGGATGCCACGGTCGCTCTGTCCATTGGCCTACCAGCCAGCGGCAGCAGGGAGGCCGATCTCCTCTCCGGGCTATCCAGCAGGGCTGGCACCGGCATTGAGCATGAAGAGGACGAGGACTGCAAGGTAGACTGCTGCCCGCCGCTCTCCCCCCGCTGCAACTGGTGGATCTGTGCAGGGCTAGGTGAGGGACGCCCGCCGCTGCTGAATCCGGGCGAGGGATGGCTGCCGCCACTTGAATCCGGGCGGAGGACGACCGCGTCGCCGGATCCAGGCAGGGTAGAGCCCCGCCGTGCCCGTCGCCTGCCGCTGCCGCAGGCCATCACCATCTCCTGTCGCCGCAGCCATCCCTGAGCTCGAGCCACTGCCGCAGGGGAGAGTGTGGCCGCCTTCTCCGCTTCATCACCGTCACCTCCCAAGCCATGGCAGCGGCCCGGCCTGTTGATCCTCACCGTCGCTAGCCCAGATCGAGCTCTAGCCATCACCGTCGCTGCCATCCACAAACCGCCGATCCGAAAAAGAGGAGGTATTAGGATAATGGGAACGATAGTTGATACAATTGCTACAGACTATATATATGGTATATGTGTTATCGTAAACAAGTTACTCTCCTCTAATTGACAGGGTGCGGGGAGGGGGGTGGGTGGGAGGGTGTAGGAGGTGGGATCGGGTGGGGTGGGTTGTGTTTTAACACTACGCACCCGTTCTATATATGTATGTATTTATGTGTGTGTATATATATACTACTAGGAGCACAGCGTCGCTCCTAGTATTCCAAGCACCAAATATGCATCAATCCAGGCTCACTCCACCACACGTCCCGTCATCCCGCTCCTACCATTATCAGAGTAAACGATTTTCTCCAATGCGCGCCTTTACCACCCACCCTTATTAGAGTAAATGGTTTACTCTAATGTAATCAACTCTCACCCGTGCGCTCTCCCCTATATGCCTATCGGTTCCCCACTTCCTCATCTAATTTTACGGATATGAGAAACTACCGTGGATACATCGAGCGGACGATGATGTCCGGGCTGATGGAGGCGGTGCGGTCGTCATCCGCTGCGGCGGAGGGACCCGTCGATGGGGTCTTCCTCAGTGCCAACTTCGCCGAGCCAGCCTCCCGCCACATCGTCTCCCTTGGTGGGCTAAGGTTCGGTTCGATCTTGATGTCTTGTCTCCAGATTTGATTCTTGTTTTTTGTTCAGACATTGAATCGAATTGGTTAATTTGGGTGAATAGGGACGTGTGTTCATGGCAAGCTTTCGGTTCAAGTTGTGCTGGATGGCACAGATGATGGGGGAGAAGAGGGGAGATGTGCCTCTGGTGGAGTCCAACGCCATCAATGGTGGCAGCAACGATGCGCATGCCGTCGTCCTCCCGCTCGTCGAGAGCGCGCTTCGGGACCGCCTCCAGGGTGGCGTCACAAGTGGTGATTAGCTCCAGCTCTATCCTCATCAAACCTGATACTCCACCCACCATACCTCCTTGCGGATCTGCTGACAGCTAGCCTTGTCTCCACCAATACACAAGGTCATATGTTTGATCTGTTCTACTGGCGACCCTGATGGAGACGTACCCGAGAGACGTAGCACTGCCACCACGCTCCGATCTCCGCGTGCTCCCACTAGATCTGCACTGGCTTCAAAGCTCCTCATCACCGCCTCCTGGATCTGGATCCTCGTGGCCATCTTGCTGGGATAGCGGGAGGTCCAATCGTAGCCGCTTTGCAGCCATCACGTTCGAAGTCCTCATTTGCCACTACCATTTTTTCTTTTTTACATTAAATGAATGTGTTGCAAAAATTTTATTCGTGGTAATCTTTTACCTGTATAGGTGTAGCAAAATTATTACTATGATATTACTGTGTGGGAGTAAAGTTTCAACTGCAAACATCATCTGCAAACCAATAGGTGGGTAATTTTTCTACCAAGGGAGGCGATGGATAAATTCTTTACCGATATAGCATGCGTGGGTAATTTTTTTATCGAGTTGGACTTGTTGATAATTCTTTTACCAACTTTACATGCGTGGGAACAGGAGGGGAACGGGATGAGCCGGGCAATGGAAAAAAGAGAAAGGAGGGCGTGTGTAGTTTTGTTACTCTGAGAGGAATCGCTATCTGCTAGAAAACTAGAATGTGCAGGGGTGCAATCCGCTAGAAAACCGGAATGTGGAGGGGTCCAGGAGGGGGATAAAATGGAAAAAGCGGAAGAGAAACCGGTAGAATAATAAAAAAAACGGAAAAGGAGGAAGGAAGAAAGCTCGCGTAGGCACTCGAAGTATTAAATAAACCGCTGCACATAAATTAGCGATATATATAGACATACTATAGCGCACCCAACGTTAGTAATTTTGTTACTAACAGTGCAATCACGACAAATCCCTGAATTAAGCCTAATAGTAAAATTATTACTATCAGGTAGGTATTTGACAACAGATAATATGTAGTAAATTATTATACGAGAGACGCGTTTTAGTTACGCACCCAGGGTGTATTTTAACGCATCCCTCTCTCTCTATATATATATATAATTTGTTTGGTGCTTCATGGTGCCCGGGCTCCATGTATCAAATTGAGTATATACCCAATTCAAATGAGTATAAATTTTTTAAATGTTTAGAAAGTTCAAACTTGTTTTGGTTAGATTTTGACCCTAGGTACATGACATCCAAAAGTTAGGTATGTAATAATGTATAACCAAATAAAGTTGAATTTGAGTTATCTTATTATTGCTAGATGTAGGTATGAATCAAATTCTTATACCTTGGTATATACTTGCAATTTGAAAAGTTTGAATAAATTTGTGCATTTGACATCATAATACCCAGGAATCATGGTGCTCCGTATGGGTGTCCCCGTATGTGCATATATATTAATTGCTGCACTTTGCCGTGCATTTCGACACGCCGAAGTCCGTGCGCGATCGGATATTTCAACGACGCAGCAGAACCTAGCTACCTTTGCTTAAATGGCTTTTGTACAATCGATTCATCAAATGGAATCTTTATTAGAATATAAACAACTTTTTGAAATGAAAGTTGGACGGAGACAAACCATATAATCGACCAAAACCGCATGGTTTGATGAGATTTATAAAATTTGTAACGATCGACTTCTTTTATTTGAGATATACTATTTTGCAGTTGACGATTAATTATCTTATTTAAAATTTAAAAGTTTTGAACCGGAACCATCGGAAGAAAAACCCTGAATATTGTAGTTAAGATGCACTAGGACACTAGGAGATTACGTGTATATATACATTATATATCCAAAGTACATTCTTAATATATTGTTTACCTAACAAAATGAGAAAAAAAGGGACCCCAGGGCGGTTCACACGAAAAATCATGTAACTCGTGACTTGTGAAAATCATGTGAGATTGTATAACTGTATAGAAAAATATAAAATATTTCAATATTTCTCATGGTTTAATTAAAAATGTAAAAACCGAGAATGTGCTACTATATATCGCTGTCGGTCCAGCACTGGTAAGGTGTGTCGTAGGGTTATGGTGGTGTTTCAAGCACTTATTCCACGGAGACTGGACCCCGTCACAGCTAACGGTTTGCATCGATAGCAAAATGAGCCGTGGTATTCTCTCGTAGCTATGGCTACGCACACCTACAGTCAAACGCCCGGACCACGAGAATACTCCTATGCGCACTCACAAGCTTCAAAGACTCGTTAACATCGTTGATCTCGACGGACTCGCTTTGCCGCCAGCTTCGTCCTACAATTTGCTATACTAAAGTTGGTCCAAGTTTTTCACTACACCGCCGGATTAGGTCACCTCAGATGATCCCAAACCTTCACCTTTGATAGGTTTTAATCTAGTTAGAGATAAGTGGTCACTGTTGACACTACCGGAGAACTGATCTTTAATCGGTTGAGAAAACATATTTATCCCAGTTCAAATAATAACCTATCTTTAATCGTTCAAGGCCTAACGGTACTTTACGATTTTTAATGTTGATTGATATTACCAAGCGGAACTAAAAATTGATCTTTAGTATCAGTTGGTAACATCAATGAGGACTGAAGATGGAGGATCCTTAATCCCAGTTGTTAACACCAACCCGTACTAAAAATTGATCTTTAGTCCCAGTTGGTAACACTAATCTGGATTATAGATATTTTTAGTCCCGGTTGGTGTTACCAACCTGGATTAAAGATGGTTTAAGGGTTAGTTTAAAAAGAAAACATCTCTATCCAAGACAGATGTGTGTAGTAGTTGGGATGGTAACTCGCGTGAGGACTAAGGTGAGAAATCTTGAATTTGAATCCCACATGCCACATATTTTTTTTTACTTATATCCATCTTTAGTCCGGTTATTTCAACCCGATCTAAAGATGGATTGGGCGTCCCGGTTGCACAATTGGAACAACAAAAGTTTGCTAACCAGGAGTAAAACTCCTTTCCCCACTAGTGTAAGTCCAGTTACCTTTAACAGGCGATCGACAATCAGAGGTGACACTGACCTCTAACGGGCAAGTACTCCATGATCCATCAGAGGTGAGTGTCTCTGCTAACCCAAGGTTTGTTGCAATCCGTCAGCGGTGGCACACCTTTGACAGGTCTAAAAGTAACGGCCCGTCGTACATATCTAGTCGCTGAACCACACCTCTGATGAGCCAGAAAGGCATGATCTGTCACAGGTATCTAGTCACCTTTGATGGGTCGGAAGTGGAATCGATAGATGTGTTCCTCTGACGGGTTCTATTTTCGGTGCATCACAAGTAACGTGATACCTGTGACGGGTTACAACCGGAGGGCTCACCGATGACTCCCGTATGACCCATCAAAGGTGATTGTCATCATTTCCCATAACTTTGACCCATCACAGGTACGCCGACAGAGATAAGCAGATCTGACATATTGTTTGTAAAATAATATGCCCATAATTTTTTAGCATTTACATGTAATTATTGCTGATGTAGTATTTTACGGATAAACCCACTCAAATTAATGCATTTGTATTGTGTTTCTCGAAAAAAATTATACAGTAATTCACACGTGTAAGCACGAATAGTTGCCGAACATCTTTTAATTAATTCCAATAGTAGAAATTGTTATATACTCTCTCCGTCGTTGTATGTGATATTTTTTTGGAGACTTGCCTTTGATAACTTGTTATAACGTCATATAATGAGAGACATCGTGTATATATACATATAGAATTGTACTCTGTACTGTGAAAGTAGCTTCAAAGGAAGCTAACAAAATTATTTTCATATGTCGGTCACGATATAGGTTTGAACGTAAACATGTATTAGTCAAAGTTTAGAAAGGATGTTGTCATGGATCAAAAGAGCGATGTGAGTACTAGAAATAATAATACTATCTCAAGTTCATAGATTTGAAATTTATGTGTTTGCACCTCCACTATGTAATGATAGATTATTAGTGATCAAATACTTTCTTCTTTTTAAATAATTTTAAGTGCTAACTATTCCTCTCTGTCTTTCACTTCACGCACTAATTAATCATGTTTGCATGATTAGACTATTTATGAATAGAAATTTTATAATTTTGAGAAAATGCAAAATACTTTGATAATTTGGCAACCTAACATAACATTTGGCAAAAATTCCACAAAAACTCCACTAAACGTAATTACAGTACAACTATATATACCAGTGTAACTAGCATGTCATGACTTGTATAAGTCGAGTGTAAATTGCATGTAAATATGCAAAAAAAGTCGTGTGTAAATTGCATGTAAATATGCAAAACTTGCTATAGCCCAATGAAAGAGTATGCACACGTGTGAACCTACATATGCACGTGCATGCAACCAATATAGTGTACTCTCTCCATTAACTTTTGTTATAACTTTGATCGTTCTTGTTATTCAAAATATTTTATGTAAATCTAAAAAATATAATGCTTTAAGTTCAACAAATCAAGGCCCAATAAAAGAAAATATATTTACTTAATTTTTTTAATAAAACTAATGATATAAGGTATATTGTGTAGATATATATGACGTGGATGGATAAGTTATTGCACCGAACCACTGAGAAAAAGGCTGCCGATATGCACAAGTTGATGGAGCAGTAGCCACGCATGGGTGAATGCATGCATGTGCTCGTGGACTAGAAAACGGGGAGCATGAACAGTAGTATGCTTTTTTTTTTTTGGAAAACAACAGTACAGTGGTTGTCTATATATGATCTATCGTTAATTCCTCCTAGCTAATACCTACAGAAAAAATATAATATATATATATATGTGTATATATATATATATATACATATATACATCCAGATAGCTCATACAGCATTTTTTAATCTACTTAGCTATTTCGAGTTGATTGATCTGATTAATTGATAAAATTCTATAGATCAACTATCCTGTGTACTATGTATTAGCCGTCGATCTGTTCATTAATAGGAATCGATGTTCTTACTTCGCTTTCTTTTTCGTCCGCATCATCGAAAATATATATTCACATCATCATCAAATGCTAGCATTGATCACATCATCGTTCATGCGATGATCATAATTTGCTCGCATGACGCCATCACTTTGAACGTTTTTCTTTTTTTTCCCAGTTCTGGGTACCTGCAGTTTTAGTACTGTTAGAACTTTGTAGTATATGTGTTGGTCATTTCTAATAATGGATTAAAAATCTGGCCTCTACGTTAACAGGGATATACACAGTAAAAAAACAGTTACTGAGTACATAGATTCAAAAAACGACAACACAAAAGTTCAAACATGGATAGACGTATGCTAGTTCCAACACTTAAGAAACTCAACAATAGTTCTCACAGAATAGGACATTAGATCCAAAGACCCCAAGCTACCCGTCAATCCTCCTTCTCAACTTCCAACCACCAGACCCTCCTTCTCAAGTTCAATCGATCACCAGACAGGAAGATGTGCATAAGCTATTGACTTCTAGCAATCTGCATGCCTTCTTCAATGAAAGGCTATCTTCCTTTTTAAGCAACAATGACCACTGCCACGTGTGGAGATTATGAGTACCCTATACGCACACGATATAGTTATCCGACTAGTTATAGGGATAGCTTATATCTACGTAATATGTAAAAGATTATGACTTGGGTATTACGTTTCCTTATGTATTACGGAACGGTCTTAAGTCTTGGTTTGACAATATTGTAAAGTAATATTACGAAACCGATATCGTATTGGTTAAGCTCTCTATCTTATAATCCTGCCCCTAACCTATATAAGGTGGACAGGAGATCCTCTAGAGGGCATAATCACACAGCTAGATCATCAGGTCAATACACAAGTCGACGGATACAATCCCCAAACAGGAGTAAGGTATTACCTCTCATTGAGAGGGCCTGAACCTATCTAAATCCTTCTCTCCGCATCCATCCACTTTTAGGTATCGTGCACTACCCCTTTTCATATTGCCGAATTTTTGTTTCGACAGTTGGGGCCCCAGGTAAGGGGGCGTCGAGTTTCTATCGACAAGTACGATGGAATCAACTTCATGACTTACCGGTTTTCATCTTTGCTTCATCAGTTTTGACTTCCTTGCCACCGACAACTTCAAGAAGCTCTCTCTCTGACTTGATTTCAAATCAGTCGGAGGCAGTGGCAGAGCCAGGATTTCTCCAAGCCTAGGGCTCAAAACTAAAGACTAAAGCTATGTTACAGTCCATGAAACTCCTCTTCTACGTTAGATGCTCTATTCTATCCTCACCCTTACAATTTACCCAATAAATTATAGTGCGCCTATAGATAGAAAGAATCATATCTATTACTTAATATAGAATAGTCAGTTTTCTTAGAAAAAATAACTTAAGAAAAATAAGGTCAGTTTGTTTCTTTCGCTGGTGTGAGTGTGGTGTCACATGTGTAGTGGTGTGTGTGCGCGTGCGTTTGCTGTGTATTTGAAAACAAGTAAGTTTCACTGAGAATTGAGAATTGAAACTTGAAGCCAAGGTGAGGATGCACCCCCGCTGCTATGTCACCGACTCACAATGATTCTAGCCTTTAGGAGTTGGGGGACACGGAAAGCAACGAGCTTTTGTGGCTAAGCAGGCGCATAGAGCGGGGGCATTGACAGGAGGTGAGAAGCTGTGGTTGCTGGCTACCACTGTCTACTGTGGGAATCGATGCCAAATGCAAAATAAACATGCAAATCGATGAATAGAGAGGATACTAACCTTGATTTTGGAAAATGGGGAACCAAATTTGAGAAGCCGCAACCACGGTCGATCCCCTCGCTGGCTCGGTAGCTCGCCGCTGCTGCTGGCCTGCTGGTGCTCACGTGCACGCCGTCGCCGCTGGTGATCACCGCCACTGCCACCGGTACGCGCCGCCACTGCCGTTGCCGTTGCCGGTGCGTGCCGCCACTACCGCCGCTGCCGTTGCCGTTGCCGGTGCATGCCGCCACTACCACCGCTGCTGACGCTGCTGCCGGTGCACGCTGCCGCCGCCGCTGGTAGATGCGCTGCCGGCGCGCGCCGTCGCCGCTGGTGCGCGCTGCGACCTCGGCCGTTGCCGCATCGGCGATGTGCCGATGTGGAAGAGGCGGGCAGTCGTGAGAGAGAGAGGAGCCGTGCTGCGTGATGCGTGAGACGGTCAGAGGAGAGAGGAGGTGGGATTAGGGTCGGCTTCTATTGGGCTGTGATGGGCTGCTTATTGGCCTGGGAGATGTGGGGGTGAAACAGGTCATCTGTTATGTATGGGGCTGGACTAGACGAGTAGGGCTGGGCCTTGGGGATTTGGAAAATTCAGCAAAATATGCAGGTACTAGTCCACTAAAAATTTTTCCACAAGTAGGGCTTGGGCCCAAGCTGCCCTAGGCCCAATTTCGTCCCTGGTCGAAGGAGATTCAATCAGAGGATAACAACCACTCTACCACAGTGAGTTTTAGAGTCAATCTGCTATGGCTGCCACCAGCATCACCTCCATCATCCCTAGGATCTTATCTACAATAGCTTGGACTTCATCGCTGCCACCAAAAGTCCGACCAGCTCTAATCAGTCGGCCAAGAAAACACACACCAATTAAAGCAATCAGCAGTGAGATACAAGACCAAGTAGCCGTGAAGTTTTCTTTTCTTTTCTCAGATCAGCTATGGAGATATGCGAATCCAATTAAACAGCATACACCGGATATCAAAGTCGGCTATGCAAGCTTTGATCGGTCTTGTCTCAATCTAGCCGAACATATTTTCTGCTTTATAGCTTTGGTTCTTGCTACATCAGTACAAGACATGTACACAATCAAAAGGATGACCAGGTCAATGCATGCAAATCTGACACCGTGCAAGCCACACTGCCTCGCATCAGGTTATCAAGGTTCCAGTGTGTCTATTCCGAGTCGATTTATATCTGCCGTCGAAATTCTGGCCGCTAGGCCTTAAATGAAGAGCTTATATATCACAAACCTTTACCGGTGGATTTTTCTAGTCATCTAATTCATAGATCTCTAATTATTTTCTGATCTGTTATTTTTGTGTGCACGTACATATGTGGCATCCGCCGCCATTGATTGGTGCCTTCGCCTCCACGGTTGGTGTACTCCACCACCGTTGCTGATGGCGACATTGTCTTCACCGCCGGCTGCCGTCATCGCCGCCGACCGGTGCCTTCGCCTCCACGGTTGGTTTACTCCGCCACCGTTACTGATGGCGGCATTGTCTTCACCGCCAACTGCCATCATCACCGCCGACTGGTGCCCTCATCTTCACGGTTGGTGGACTCCGTCGCCGTTGCTGATGGCGATATTGTCTTCACCGTCGGCCACTATCATCCCTGCCGACTGATTTCTTCACCTGCACGATTGGTGTATTCCGCCGCCATTGCTGATGGCGACATTGTCGTCACCGCTACCGATTGGTGTCTCTGCCTTCATGACTGGCTTACTTCATTGGCATTGATGGACGACCTTGTTCCTATATCGGTCGCCTTTATCGTCACCGAGTGAAATACCAAAAAGCTAAGTCATCATTATTTTATTCTTTATATGATATTTTTCTTTTCCTTCGCCTCACTACACCAATTGGTTTTTCATTGAGTAGTGAGTCGGGGGCCACAGATGTTATGTCATATTTTTCAATAATTTACATAATATTTATCTTGATTGCTTGTGAAATAATATGAGCTAAAAGTACCGATGTAGTTATGGAGCTCTATTTCCCTATGCTTTCCGTTTGGTTTGTCGATGGATACTTGCCTTGGCTGATTTCTAGCACCTGGGGGCTCGTTGGATTGAGTGTATAACGCAAGGTGCTAAATACTACTCGGAAGAAATCAAAAGCATAAGGATAAGATAATTTGTTTTCTACTCTTAACAATTGCAAAAGTACCCGAGTAGTAAATTCCGATCCATGAAACTTTGTTCCATTAATGACGAACTCATGTCAATAACTAGTCGGGCAAAGTGTCTACATGTAAGGAGTCATCTACTCAGGGAAATCAAAATCGACAAGAGGAGAAATACATATTTATAAATATTTTAAAATGCTTGAATTTTTCTCAAGTATTATATTTACACTAGATGCTACTCATCCTATATTTTTATACTCATCCTATATTTTTATACTACAGGATCCAAATTCAGTTATGCATAGTGGGGATTCATGGCTTTAAGCTTATCTCCTATGCTTCAGGAATGGACAAGTCAGAACATCACTTTCGGCTCGCCTTCGTTGTCGCCGACTGATGTCTCCGCCTACACGGTTGGTTGGTCACACCACTGTTGTTGGGTGTCTACGTCTTCACCGTCGGCTCGCCTTCATCGCCGACTGGTGTCTCCGTCTTCACGGTTGGCTGGTTACAACACCGTTATTAGGAGTCTATGACTTCACCATAGGCTCACCTTCGTCATCGCCGACTGGTGTCTCCGCCTACACGGTTGGTCGGTCATACCACCATTGTTGAGCGTCTACATCTTTACCACCGGCTCACCTTCATCGTCGCCGGCTGGTGTCGCCACCTACACAATTGGTTGATCACACCACCGTTGTTGGGCGTCTACCTCTTCACCGTCGGCTCGCCTTCATCGTCGTCGACTGATGTTCTTCGCCTTCACGGTTGGTTGGTCACACCACCATTGTTGGGCATCTACGTCTTCATTGCAGGCTTTCCTTCATCGTCACCGACTGGTATTCTCGCCTATATGGTTGAGTGGTCACTTCACCATTGTTGGGCGTCTACATCGTCATCGTCGGCTCACCTTCGCCGCCGCCGACTGGTGTCTCCGCCTTCACGGTTGGTTGGTTATAACACCATTGTTGGGCGTCTACGTCGTCACTGCCGATTCACCTTTGCCGCCGCTGACTGTTGTCTCCGCCTACTCAGTTGGATGGTCACACCGCCATTGTTGGGCGTCTACGTCTTCACTGTCGGATGGCCTCCGCCGCCGCCGACTGGTGTCTACGCCTCCACGGCTGGTTGGTCACACCACAATTGTTGGGCGTCTACGTCGTCACCACCGGCTCACCTTCACTGCCGCTGACTGGTGTCTCCGTCTTCACGGTTGACTAGTCACACCACCGTTGCTGGGCATCTACGACTTCACCGCTGGCCTGCCTTAGTCGCCGCTGACCGGTGTCATTGCCTACACGGTTGGTTGGTCACACCACCGTTGCTGGGCGTCTACGACTTCACCGCCGGCCTACCTTCGTCACCGCCAACTAGTCTCCTTGCCTACACGGTTGGTTGGTCACACCACTGTTGCTGGGCGTCTACGACTTCACCGCCGGCCTGCCTTCATCGCCGCCGACTGATGTCCTTTGCCTACACGGTTGGTTGGTCACACCACCATTGCTGGGCATCTACGACTTCGCCGCCAGTCTGCCTTTGTCACCGTCGACTGGTGTCCTTGCCTTCACAGTTGGTTGGTCACACCATCGTTATTGGACGTCTACGTCTTCACCGCCAGCTCGCCTTCATGGTCGCTGACTTATGTTCTTGCCTACACGGTTGGTTGGTCACACCACCGTTGCTAGGTGTCTACGACTTCACCACCGGCCTGCTTTTTTCATCGCCAACTGGTGTCCTTGCCTTCACAGTTGGTTGGTCACACCACCATTGTTGGGTGTCTACGTCTACACCACCGGCTCGCCTTCATCGTTACTGAGTGGTGCCCTTGCCTATACGGTTGGTTGGTCACACCACCGCTGCTGGGCGTCTACAACTTCACCGCCGGCTTGCCTTCACCTTTGCCGACTGGTATCCCTACCTACACGGTTGATTGGTCACACCACTGATGCTGGGCATCTACGACTTCACTATCGACTTGCCTTCGCCGCCGCCGACTGGTGTCTTCGCCTACATGGTTGTTTAGTCACACCACTGTTGTTGGGCGTCTACATCGTCACCACCGGCTCGTCTTCGTCATCGCCGACTGGTGTCTCCGCCTACACAGTTGGTTAGTCACACCACCGTTGTTGGGCATCTACGTCTTCACCGTCATTCAGCTTCATCCGTCGCCTACTGGTTTTGCTGCCACCGACTGGTATTTTCATGTCCATGACTACGCATCTTCGCTATCGTTGTTAGAACCTCATCCTCGCTTACATGTGGGGCAACTTCATCTTCATTATCTTCGGCACCGACAAACTCTATTGCCTCTACTTCGCAAGGTTCGCTACTTCACCAACCATGACGTCTCCAAGAGCCTTGACATATCGGCATGCACCACCAAATACGACAACGTGCTAATCTACTACAATAATTGGTTTTCCAATCCTCAAGATTTCTACTCGGACATCTTCAATGCGTATCTTCATTCAAATGATGGCTACTCAACGACAAGCTACAGTTCTTGACTCTATGATGAGTTGTTTCCCAACTAAGCATAGAATCGGGGGCTACACAAATACAAGACTCAAAATTCGACGTACACTATGTCAAGATGAAGCAATCAATAAACCAGCCAACGAGTTACCTCTAGGAGTCGTTATCTTTGACTTCGCTTCAGAACAGCCATTCTACTTCAGCAACTCTAATTATTTCACCGACAATTTTGATTTCTGGATGCTACCACAATTTATTCCAAATTTCTTGAGTATCAAGTTCAAGATTTAATCTATATGTCTGGGTGTTTGTAGTTGTCAACCAATCAATTCAGATTCGATGAGTTGGACAACAACATCTACTTTCCTCCAAGTGAAGCAACTGCAATAGCTACAAGACAAAGCTCTACTGCCATTGTCATAAATCAACGGGCATTGCATCAGTCTTCGTCATGCAAGCGTTAGCGTCAAGGAAACTACTCGAGCTTCGA
The DNA here is from genome assembly GCA_000573905.2 of Oryza punctata. Classification (NCBI taxonomy): domain Eukaryota; kingdom Viridiplantae; phylum Streptophyta; class Magnoliopsida; order Poales; family Poaceae; genus Oryza; species Oryza punctata. Next base: position 15,278,176 of record CM002497.2, read on the forward strand.
CATATTCTCAACAATTTGATGGATTATTGTTACTGAAATCATCACCAGCGCCTTCTCCATCGACATTATCGTGATCTCCGGTCAATCACCGTCAACGAGATTCTTTGGCATCGCTTCTACTTCATCGGTCCCGACGTCTTCACCGGTTCTAATGGTTGGCTACGTCATCGCCTTCGGTTGCCTCCGTTGTCACTAACTTGTTGTTTTGCCTTCATGATTGGCCTACTACACTACCATGCTACCACTGAATGGGCGACCTTATCATTATTATCGGTTGCTACACAGCTATTGACTGGATCATAGACATCGTCATCTTCATCATGCTATGCCTCTTCGGTCGTGCCTACTCTATTTTCATGGATGAGCAATTTCGTCTTCACTACCGATCATGTTTGGCATTACCGACTGGTTTCTTCGTCTTCACATCTGACTATCGCTGCTATAACCAGTCGTCATGACCGTTGGTCACGTCAGTTCTCGCCGATCGGTTTCTTCATCTTCATGATTGATGAATTTTACTATCGCTGCTAATGGGCTATTTCGACTACGACACAAGAACTAGCTACATGCTTAGTGTCTTACCAGTTCAAGCACCAGGATCATACCTTAAATCTGGACTTGTTATGGATACACACTACATGGATTCATGGTTAGGAGCTTATTTCCTTTGCTCAAAGACTGGACCATTCTTTATTCCCCATTAGAGGCATCGGTTGAGTATTTGCGCTAGTCGAGATTCAATTATCATATTTACTTCATTATATCCCATGAGGGATAACTATTTGGATTAGAAGCCGCTCAGATGATATACATTTAATCTACATCACCCGGAAAATTTTTCACTTAGGAGCATATTAATTGGCAATCTCTACACATCATATTTTAAGGGTATCGGTGGGCATATTTTTGGGTCTAGGCCTAATATGTTTGCAACCTATATTTTCATGTGTGGCCAGTCACGTTATTTTAGGGACTTAGGCATTTTTTTGATTAGGCAAAAAGTGCGCGTGATCAAGTGCCCAATGCCTTAAAATCATTTTATACCACTGCTACTTAACTCTTTAGGAGTTGGTACAATGCACTTTAAAATGTCATAAACAGTGAAGCTTTATATAGCTGCCCTACTGACTTATATATATATATATAAATCAGCAGGGCAACTATATATATATAGATAAGTCAAGGCACTGTTTGATCTATAAAAGCAATTGATTAAATGTAATATCGTTGCTTCTGCCGCGTAAGTGTGCATTTTTATTTAAAGAACAAGTATTATGGCTTAGGCTTATTAAATATTTTGGTTATTTTTTTACGGTTGGTAAATCCTTTATGAGTTTTATTTACTTGGATTTTATACCACATGTGCCTTATGTTTCTAAGTATGGTAAAGCTGTGCGTCTTTTAGGGACTTAAGCACAACTGTTAAAGTAGTGTGTGCATGGTGTATGCCTAGTGCTTTGGAAATTTCTTTATTCACGACAAACAAGCTTTTTTATAGTTGTTTTTGCTATGTGAATTTTCAAAGATGTGGTAACTTTAGATTGCATGCATCATACTTCATAAAGTAGTCGGTCTATCACTTGAGTCTTATTTACTCGGGGATTCATACCGTATGTGCTATCGTTATGCTACTTAGGTGGCTTAAAACTACTCGGCTGGTTAATCTATTTTTTCCTTGACTATATGCTTAGTTTATTCAACTAACCACATAGTTAGGGGCTACACCTATTAGGTGCATCTAATCGATGCACCTAAGTTTATATTTTATTATTTTTCAGCCCTTCACAGTCTTCTGATTTGGTAAAAGTACTCGGGAGATCTTGGAGAAGATGATTGAAGCACTTAGCTTTGGAGTAATCTAGTTTGAGAGAAGATTATTTTTTCGACTGTGAAGGTATCAGGGGCTACTATGGAGATTATGGGTATCCTATCTCCACACGATATAGTTATCCGACTAGTTACAGGGTGTCGAAACTAGATTTCGGCAATAGAAAAAAGGGTGGCTATCAAGCTAGAAAAGTAGATGGGTTAAGAGACAAAGGATTTAGACAGGTTCAGGCCTTCACGAAGAAGTAATACCCTACTCCTGTTTCGGGGTTTTGCCTCCGAGTTGTGTATTGATCTTATGAAAAGCTTATGTCCCCAAGGGGTCCCCTATCCTCCTTATATACCCGGAAGATAGAGATTTACAAGATAAGATCTAAACCGATATGGTTAGATCTTCATAATCGGTATACAATCTTACCATACTAGGTATCCGGGTTCTAACTTGTCATACAAGACAATATCCTACCCGAATCCTAATACACATCATATTCTATTTACATAACATACCCCTATTATCAGTCTGATATTCCATGTCTGTGAGTATATGGGTACCATAATATCCACAGTAGCCCCTGAGACCTTTACAGTCGACGAGACAATCTTCACTTCAAACAATAATCATCATCTTCAAGTACTTCAATCATCTCTGCCATGATCTTCTGGGTGTCGAATCCAAAATCACGCGACTGTGAAGGGCTAAAAAATTAAAAAATATTCCCAGGTGCATCGAATAGATGCACCTAATTAGGTGTAGCCCCGACTATGTGGTTAGTTGGAAAAACTAAACATATAGTCAAAACTAAAGTGCATAAGCTGAGTGGTTTTATGAACCACTTTAACAGTAAAGAGACAGAAAATCTCATCTATGAAAATTATAAGGCAAATGCGGTATATAATCCGAGCAAATCAAACTCATTAGGATTTACCAACTGCCAAAAAAAATGACCAAATATATGATCAGCCTAAGCTTGAATATAGGTCAATAAAAATACTCGCTTACGCGATAATTCGTACACTGACGTGCACATATATCGAATCAACGCATATATGGTAGAAATCTTTAACAAGATCCCCCAATCACCTATTAAAAACCAAAGCAATAATACTTGGTTGATTTAACATGCTCACTGACGTGGCAATATGCGCATTCGTTGCTCCCCGAAGAGATTAAATCGCAACTGTGCTAATATGATTAATATTCTCTTCCCTGCTCATCACATGGAAAGATTGAGCCCCCGAGGGCATATATAAGACTTTCCAAACCTTGCAGCTACAGTATATCCAAAATTTACGACCCATTTGGCACTCAAAACGCTTATCCAACCGTTATAGGAACCGCCGCTCTGTCTTCTTCGTTTATTTCGCTCAAAATTCCCCAAACCGCGCACAGTACCAGCGATTTAGGGTTTTCGATCCACATTCTCTCAAACTCTAATCCTCAATCTCTTGCACCAAGCTTTCTTGCGGTCCACCTCCAGCACAAACTCCCCTCCATCACTTCTCAAAAAACCCTAACATTCTGCCCAGATCCAGCCGCACTCATGGCCGAAGAGAGAGAAATCCCCTTTGAACAGTGGGCAAAGTCCGATGTGAAGGAAACACACTTGCTGGAGATGGTGAAGGACGGAGTCCTACCCGCCAAGGAGATTATCGGATGGCGTCCGGCGTACGGCGAGGAATTTCCAACCCCCGACACCGGCGAAGTCGTGGTATTCACCTCATTCTTCTACTCTGGTTTCGCATTGCCAGCATCTTCTTTTTTTCGTGGTCTTCTCGCGTTTTACAAAATCCAAATCTACCACTTGAATCCCAATTCCATTCTTCATATCGCCAACTTTATCCACTTCTGCGAAGCTTTCCTCGGCGTTAAACCACACTTTGCACTGTTCCGCCGCATCTTCTACCTCAAGCCCCAGCCCGACAAAAATAACCCTTGTGTAGTCGGCGGGTTCGGGTTCCAATTGTGAGAAACTCTGACTCAAAAATATTTTTCTCTTCCCTTCAAGACTTCCAACAAAGGATGGCACTGGAATTGGTTTTATATCTCAAATCCCTCCCCCAGTCTTCCCGAGTTCGTCGGTCTTCCACCCATTCCCCAGGAAAACTGGAAAAATTTCCCAGACAGTACTGAGTTAGCCTAAGCCAATTAATTGCTTCTCCGACTGGTTGAGATCAAACAACAGGGCTTGCAAGGGGAACAAATCACTCGGCACTTCATCAAGTGCCGACTGGCCCCGATCAAGGAGAGGAGTAAGCCGGCTTACGAACATGAGGGCCAATCGGATCCCAACCGCGAAGACCCGGACTCCATTGATTATAAAATCATGTGCAACCGGATGTACAAGATGTTTTCTTCTGGGATTGCGATCGACTACAGCCACAAGCTGCCGGTCACTCCATATGGCCTAGTTCGGCCTCCTCCTGAGGTAAAAATCCACCACTTGGTTATTTGTCTATCCCCAGTCTATCTATTACTTTATCTTTATTGACTTGATCTTACTGAATAGGATAATAAACGATTTTCTTCAAATCCCCCAACTCCTGTCTTGAAAGAGACCGCCCCAAAAAACCCTCTCCTGACTAGTGGTCCAAAGATCAACTCAGCTGGGAAAAGCAAGCGGGGTATTGAAGATAATATCCCCAAACAAAAGTTGAAGAAAAGAAAACTTGCTATCAGCGACTCCGAGGATGAACAATCCAGGCCGCAAACGAGCGACAAGCCGACTCAAGCTAGGTCTCCAGCTGGTCGGCCTGTGCCAAAAATCCGGAGATCAACAATGTAACACTCTCACCATAATATCATCATTGCTGGCTTCTTGAAAAATACTCATTTAGTTCGAATCTGTCAATCTCCAGGAAACCCCAAAATATTGATTTGGGTAAAAAAGGTGATGTGCCGCTTTTTCCAGTCGAACCACACCGTGAGCCCCGAGCTTTTAGTCAGTCGGGGAAGCTTGTAGAAGACACCGAACTCCAGCCCCCGACTAGCAACCAGTCAGAGCAAGATTCCAGCATGACTGAGACCGCAGCCCCAATGGAAAATCAACAAGGAAATGATGACATCCCGACTGATGCACCTACTGCACCTGCCGAGCCATCCAAAGCAATCCCCATAAATCCCAACCAAGATCCGGTTGTGACAGAAATGAATGCAGTGGCTGATCCAGTCGGGGAGCCAGACCAAGTTTCAAAGAAGAACTCCAAAATTATCTCTGGTACGTTGCACTGCTGTATTCCAGTTTGATCCATCTGTCACATAGCTTATTTTTATTAATCTGTAAAATAGGCCAACTGACTGATGACAAAGAGGAATAAATTCCAAGAATTAAAGCTGCCGAAGACTCCCTTCCTCCAATCAAACTTCTATGGAGAGATAGAGATGGCACTCCTCAAGGCATCATCGTCAGTCGTCAGGGTGAAAACAAGGAGCTCGAATCATTGAAGAAACATCTGACCGAGTCCACCCGTCTCATGAATGTAAGTATAAATTGTACTCTTCTGCCTTATTCACAGCATATTGCTTATATGGCGCATTATCCAGAGAATCCATATGAGGAATGAGGCAAAAACAGACGCCTTAGAAAAGCTTGTGCCTCATCTTGAAACCCTCAATCAAGTTCAAGCAGAACTGGCCAAGACACGTGAAGATGCTCAAGCTAAGGAGCAAAAATTGAAAAGTCAGATCAATGAGCTAATGGAAGCCAGCTTCAACCACAGGGGCACCATCGGAGGTATAAATCCTTCCATTGCATTTTGCTGTGAATCCATGCTGTAGACTTGACCAAATTGCTTTTAACCCTTTAGCTCAAGCCTCAATGATAGAATCCCTGACAGCTCGAGTTAGAGAACTCGAGAAAACCAATACTCGGCTAGAAACCAGCAAGCTTGAAGCTGAAACTGCCCTCGAAGGTAAGATAACAGCTTTGAAAAATTCATTTAGTATAATGCCATGTCATTTAAGAATCGTTCCATCTTGGATATATGTAGAACGCAAAGTCAAGACTCGTGCCCAATTTGAAGTGTTTACCGAGAGGATTATAAAGGCCGAAACTGTCAGAGACGATATCGCCAATACTGCTGCCCAGTGCTAAATGCAATCTTCCAAAACGGACTCGGGAGCAGTGAAAAAGATGCAGTCCAAATATTTGAAGGCCTCCGTACCGCCTAAAGAAAATATTTCAACAATATCAAGGATGCTGCAATGATGGGTGCCAGTCAAGCAATGGCAATCATAAAGTCCCTGTATCCTCGAATAGAGATTGAAGCAGTCGGGGATGACTTTGCAGATGGGATCACTGACGAGCAGGCCATTGAACTGATCAACCAAGCTCAGGATTCGGCCGAGAAACTCGCAGTAGATGTATTAGAAAATTTCCAATCTTGAATGTTGTAGATTCTCTTGTTTGAAACATTGTACAGTATTCTTAAGCAATGTATGATGACTTATTTATACCATGAAATAGACTAAGGACCCAGTTCCAAATTTCTTAAAATTTTTGTCTGATTGGTTCAAGCCTAGAACTTAGTCCTTCTCTGCTGGACCTAAGTCTAAACAGGGCCAATGACAAGTCATAACAAAACAAAAGAAATACTATATTATTATCAGTAGCCCCCGACTAACCACTCGGCCAACATAGGTGAGTGGGTAGTCTAAGGGAGAGATGTACAAAAAATAGCTTTTAAGCATAAAATCTTCGAAGATGCTCTATATTCCACGAGTTATCCACCAAAGTTCCGTCTTCACGCTTGAGTCGGTAGGCTCCTGGGCGAGTGACTTCTGCTATTATAAACGGCCTTTCCCATAGGGGTGATAGTTTGTGCCGGTCTTTAGTCGTCTGAATCTTCCGTAGAACCATGTCACCAACTATGAAAGCGCGTGATTTGACATTGCGATTGTGGTAACGTCGTAGGCCTTGTAAATACCTGGCCGACTGGATTAACGCCGCTTCTCTTGCTTCTTCCAGTCGGGTGAGATCATCGATTCTGTCGGTGTCGTGACATTCTTCATTGAAATTGCGTACTCGCAAGGATTCGAACTCCATTTCACTCGGCAACATGGTTTCTCGCCGTATACCAAGAAGAAAGGTGACTGGCCCGTTGCCCGACTCGGAGTTGTGCGTAGCGACCATAAAACTGAGGGCAACTCTTCTGTCCACCGACTGGCATACGGGCGTAGTCTGTCAAAAACTCGAGCCTTGATTCCTTGGAGTACCATACCATTTGCACGCTCAACTTGACCATTGCTCATTGGTTGAGCGACTGATGCATAGCAAATCTTGATACCAAAGTCTTCGCAGAAATCTTTGAAAACGCCACCAGTAAATTGTGTGCCATTGTCAGTGATAATCCGGTTCGGCACGCCAAAGCGATGAACAATATTGATGAAGAAGTCGCGCGCCTTGTCTGCAGTGATAGTTGCCACCGGTTTTGCCTCAATCCATTTGGAGAATTTATCCACAGCTACGAAAAGATGAGTATATCCGCCTTGAGCCCTCTTGAACGGGCCCACCATGTTCAGTCCCCAGACCGCAAAAGGCCAAGAAAGGGGAATAGTTTGTAGCTCCTGTGCTGGCAAGTGAGTTTGTTTCGCAAAGAATTGACAACCTTCACATGTGCGAACAAGTTGAGAATCCCCTCGAACTATTAGCCTGCGAATCCCTAGGGATATGGCGATCCGTAATCCATGCAAGAGTGCTTCATATTCTGCCACATTGTGTGACGCTGGAAAATGAATCCATAAAACGTAGCTAAGGCGTTCTCCAGTCGGGGAAATCAGAACAACCCCTGCTCCGCATCCTGAAATTCTTTTTGATCCGTCAAAGTGCATCGTCCAGTACTCGATTTTTTCTGCAGGAACGTCTTCTTGGCACGCGGTCCACTCGGCAACAAAGTCGGCCAGCACCTGGGATTTAATTGAAACTCGAGGCTTGAAAGTTATGTCCAAAGGCATTAACTCTAAGGCCCAGTTTGCAATGCGACCAGTAACTTCTTTGTTGCGGAGGATTTCGCCAAGTGGAAAAGATGTGACAACCGTGACCGGGTGACTTTGAAAATAATGAGCCAGCTTCCTGACCGTGATTAGAACTCCATAAAGTAGTTTCTGCACTTGAGGATATCTTGTCTTTGAATCAACAAGGACTTCGCTAACAAAGTAGATTGGTCGTTGAACTTTTTGAGTGCGGTCTTCTTCTTCATGTTCAACGACTAAAACCGTGCTTACCACCTTTGCAGTTGCAGAGACATATAGCAATAGTGGTTCTTGCGGCATTGGTGAAGCTAACGCCGGCTGAGTCGTCAAAAAGGTCTTGAAGTCGTGAAATGCCTTTTGTGCTTCTGTCGTCCATTGAAAATCGTCGGTCTTCTTGAGAAGCTTGAAGAAGGGCATTCCACGTTCTCCAAGTCTTGAAACAAATCTGCTGAGTGCTGCCATGCATCCCGTGAGTTTTTGAACATCCTTCTGAGAACTCGGCGGCTTCATATTCAATATAGCATTGATTTTCTCCGGGTTGGCTTCAATTCCTCTCCGAGAGACCTTGAATCCGAGTAGCTTTCCTGACGGTACTCCAAAAGTGCACTTCTCGGGGTTTAACTTCATCCTGAAGGTGCGTATATTGGCAAATGTTTCCTCCAGGTCCTGAATCAAGTCGTCTTTCTGCTTGGTCTTGATGACAACGTCGTCGACATACGCTTCCACATTCCGTCCGAGTTGTGTCGCTAGGCATCGCTGAATCATGCGTTGATATGTAGCCCCTGCGTTCTTCAACCCAAAAGGCATAGTAATGTAGCAATAGGCGCCAAACGGTGTGATGAATGAAGTCTTCAAGCAGTCGGACTCCTTGAGGCTGATCTGATGATAGCCCGAGTAGCAATCGAGAAAACTGAGCAGTTCGCAGCCGGCTGTTGAATCCACCATTTGATCTATCCTTGGTAAACCGAAAGGATCTTTGGGACAAGCTTTGTTCAAATCTGTGTAGTCGACACACATGCGCCATTGACCAGTCTTCTTGCGGACCAATACCGGGTTAGCTAGCCAATCGGGGTGGTAAACCTCCTTGATGAAACTTGCTGCTAACAGCTTGGTTAATTCCTCCTTGATAGCTTCTCTTCTGTCCTGTGCAAATCGGCGGAGTCGTTGCTTGATAGGTTTCGCGTCTTCTCTGACATTTAAAGAGTGCTCAATCACCTCTCTAGGAATACCAGGCATATCACATGGCTTCCAAGCAAAGATATCTTTATTAGCTTGAAGAAAGGTGAGAACGCGCTTTCCTATTTGCTATCTAACTCGGCGCCTATTACAGCAGTTTTGGTAGGATCAGAAGGATCTAAGGGGATTTTCCTTGTCTTGGCATCGCCTTCTCCGGTCTTGGCCACCTTGCCGACTGGTTTTTCACTGTCTTGTGATGTTGATGCAGCTAGTCGGACTTCCTGCTGGCCGAGTGATCTCTCACGAGATTGGGCCAACTCGCAGCTGTCCTTGTCGCATGTGAGGGCTTGCTTGACGTCGCTCCGCAGGGATATGACTCCGCGTGGCCCTGGTATCTTCATCATCATGTAGGTGTAGTGGGGAATCGCCATGAACTTGGCAAGTGCCGGTCGACCAAGGATGGCGTGGTAAGCTGTCTCAAAGTCGGCCACCTCGAAGCTGATGTTCTCTGTCCGAAAATTCTCCTTGGTCCCGAAGGTTACTGGGAGAGTGATTTGGCCGAGTGGTGTGGAAGACAGCCCCGGGATAACTCCGTGAAAGGGGGCGTTACTCGGCTTCATCTCGGATCGAGGAATCTGCATCTCATCCAAAGTCTTGGCGAAGAGAATATTGAGTGCGCTGCCGCCATCGATGAGGGTGCGCTTGAGCTTGACGTTGCGAATGACTGGGTCTAGTACCAGGGGGTACCACCCCGGGTGGACCACTCGGTCGGGATGATCCGAGCGGTCAAACTTGATTGGGACTTCCGACCATCGCAGATACTAGGGGGTTGCAGGTTGTGCCGCGTTGACCTCTCTGTCGGTGAGCTTCTGCTTCCTCCTGGACTCGTCGGCGAGTGGGCCACCGAAAATATGGTTAAGCTCGCTCCTGGGATCTTGATACGCTCCTTGGCTTGGCTCCTCGTCGTCTTTCTTTTTCTGAGTTGAAGTATCTTCTCCTTCGGTTGGTTTCTTGACTTGGGCGGCGTATTTTTCCGCGAATTGTTTGTAGATGAAGCTGTCCTTAGCAGCGTGCCCCTTGCCGGGATGATGCGTGCACGGCCCGTTCATGATCTTGTCGTAGGAGTTGACTCGAGGGCGTTGGCACTGATAGTTTTGATTTGAAGTTGCAGCGACCAGATCCTCAGGCTTGCGCTTGCGCTCTCTGTGTTTTGTGTTGCTCCCACTGGGCCCTGGTGCGGAGTCGTGATCCTTCTTCTTCCCGGTTCCCGCCGACTGCTTTGATGCTTTCACTGCGTCATCGGACTTAGCGTACTCGGTTGCCTTCTCAAACATCTGCTTGATTATCCTTGGAGGTTTGCGGCTGAATTTGCCGATCAAGAGATCGTTGCGTAGCCCCCGAATGAATGCGGCGATGATGTTGTCGTCGGTGATGTCGGAGATCTTGTTGCGCTTCTCGGAAAAACACCGTATGTACTCATTGAGGGTTTCGTCCGGCTTCTGGACGATGTTGTAGAGCTCGAACTGAGTCCCAGGACGCTCGAAAGTGCCCTGGAAATTGGCGACGAAGTGATCGCGAAGTTCGCTCCAAGTGTCGATTGTGCCTCTCGGGAGTCCAGCGAGCCAATTCCTGGCTGAATCAGTCAGTGCGACCGGAAGGTGGTTTGCCATGACTTTACTATCGCCTCCTGCTGCGCGAATTGCGAGCGTGTAGACGGTTAACCATGATTCTGGATCGGTTTTACCATCGTACTTCTCGATGCCGGTCGGCTTAAAACCAGTCGGCCAATTCACTCGACGCAGATCTCGGGTGAAAGCTGGAACCCCGTCACAATCATCATCGTCTTGGATCGTGACACCCCTCTCACGTCGTCTTTGATTGAGGGTTTCTCTCAGGTCGATTGAAGCCCTGGGTGGACTATGATAATCGGATTGAATCCGCCGGTCTCTGGCATAGTGTGGCGGTCGGGTTTGAATAGCCGGGGGAGACTGTACCGACTGGTCTCGTCGTGCTCTGCTGTGATTATCGGCGCGTGAGTTAGTCTTGCTTCTGCTGTCTCTGACTCTTGACGGAGGGGCGCGACTGCCACTCGGTGCTTTGGAGGTTGCCTGACTGGGTCGCCGACTGGATTCGGCACGTGGTACTATGGCTGCGACCAAGGTCTTGACTTGATTTATCAGCGGAGTAACATGTGCTGGCGCAACAGCTGCCAATGTATCAAGAAGGGTAACTGCGCCGACTACATTCTGCTGCGGTGTGAGGAAGATGTTGGTATTGTCGACCACTGTTTGCCTGATTGCATCCCTCGCCCTGCGACCTGCCACAGCCAGATCTTGAAGCCTTCGGTCTTCGTCTTCTTTGCGTCTTGCCTCCTCAGCTTCTCTACGTTGCCGCTCTTGATCTGCTTGGGCTTGGCGCTCTTGTTCGAGTTTCGCTCTATCTTCTTGAAGTCAGGCGTGTTCTTGCTCCAGTTGAACTCGTTCTTGTCCGACTCGGGCTTCTTCTTCTGCTTGTAATCTTGCTGCTACCTCAGCATCAGTTTCGTTGTTGGCCATAAAAACGCCATTGAAAACTGGTGTGTAGTTGTCGTCTGAAGTGGCGTCGTCTGCAGCGTTGGTGTCGGGTGGGTTGCCGTGTACACTTTCCTCCGAGGAGCTAGCGTAGGCGGTGAATTCGGTGGAAGAACACGATCCGAATTTTGGCAGAACAACGTTGATGTCCCTGAAGCCGGACCCAGAAATTGGATCCGCTGGTAACTCCATGGTGATGGTGGGGTAGATTAGATCGTCTCGAGGAATGCTTGATGAAGAATCCGAAGTCGATGTAGTCGTACTCCCGAAGTGAATCGTCGTCTTGCAGCTGGAAAGGATTTTGATGCTAATCTCAGCCATGTTCGGTAACCCGAGTGGCTGAGAGATGCGATCTACTCCCGACTGCGTCTTGGTACTGATCCTGGCCATATTCGATAACCCGAGTGGCCAAGAGATGCGATCTACACCCGACAGGTTTGAAGCCGAGTCGGAGAGAGATATCTTGCCGAAATTGTTGGTGATGAAGTCGAGGCTGCCGAAGCGGTACGCCTGCCCAGGAGGAAAGGCGAAGTCGTCGATGCCTGATGAAGATCCCATCCTACTTGATCGGCGATGAACTTGATGCACCCCTACCTGGCGCGCCAACTGTCGAAACTAGATTTCTGCAATAGAAAAAGGGGGTGGCTATCAAGCTAGAAAAGTAGATGGGTTAAGAGACAAAGGATTTAGACAGGTTCAAGCCTTCACGAAGTAGTAATACCCTACTCCTGTTTCGGGGTTTTGCCTCCGAGTTGTGTATTGATCTTATGAAAAGCTTATGTCCCCAAGGGGTCCCCTATCCTCCTTATATACCCGGAAGATAGAGATTTACAAGATAAGATCTAAACCGACACGGTTAGATCTTCATAATCGGTATACAATCTTACCATACTAGGTATCCGGGTTCTAACTTGTCATACAAGACAATATCCTACCCGAATCCTAATACACATCATATTCTATTTACATAACATACCCCTATTATCAGTCGGATATTCCATGTCTGTGAGTATATGGGTACCATAATATCCACACAGGGGATAGCTTATATCTATGTAATATGTAATGGATCATGACTTGGGTATTACGTTTCCTTATGTATTACGGAACGGCCTAAAGTCTTGGTTTGACAGTATTGTAAAGTAGAATTAGGAAACCGATGTCGTATTGGTGAGAGACAAATTCTTAAGCTAGACCTATATTTTTATAGGGATAGCGGGAGTAGTAAACAAGTAAAACATATAACCAAATCATGTCTTCATAGGAATCAACAGTACAATTATGACAATAGACTTACGTAATCTACTCCCCCAATTTTAAAATGAAGCTACTTCTAAACTTCTGCATATAGATAAGAGTACATGTCAAAAGTATCAACTTATCTTCATGTGATATATAGTCCTTGTCCCTACGTGGGGAGGGGGGCAGGGACGTTTAGGGGACAGTTGGGAAAGAGGGGTATTATAGGCACTACACCTTAAGAACATGGAAATAGCTAATTCTCCGCGATAAATTTTGAATACTAAAATAACTACTGTGGGTGTAATTCATACGTTACTGGCTTGTACGTGGAAATTGGAGATTTTATGAAGTACCTAGTAAATATTTAGCTGGTGAGAATATGGAGAACCTATGGTTTTGTAGCTTTTGGCTAGCTTCTATCATTTTCTAAATTCTATTGTACCTACCAAGTCTGAGGGTCTGTTTAGGGAGTTTCTGACACCTGTAGCTTCTCCCAAAATCTAAATTTCCCTCAAACAGTTCAAATTTTGTCTAGGTTATGAGAAGTTGTAATTTCGAATGAGAGCCAGAAGCTGATTTATCGGCTTCTCTAGATTTTCATCTACTGGTTCCCGCCAGCCAGTTCTTCTCATAATCTAAAGCTCGCCAAAACAAACTCGGAGAATACAGGTGAGAATTTCAACTGTTTAGAATAGCTAGAGATTCTACAGTAGCCATAAGTTATAGCTGTCAAAAAGTTCCCCAAACACGACTAGAAACTAGGGAAACTACGAATAAATACAGCTCTAATTATATTCACTACTGGAGAACCGATCTTTGGTCCGATTCAAAAAATCGGAATAGTCCCGGTTTGAATAGGAACCGGGACTAAAGATCATCTCTAGTCCCAGTTAAAAAGTGTATCAGGTTGCGATAATCTTTATTCCCGGTTGGTAATACAAGCTGGGACTAAAGACCATCTTTAGTCCCAGTTCACACCTTCACTGACAGTGTCAGACGTAAATCAGGGAGCCGGGGATCTTTAGTCCTGGTTGGTGTCACCAACCGGGACTAAAGATCCTCACCTTAGTCCCGGTTGGTAACACCAACCAGGACTAATGATGATTTAGATCTTTAGTTCCAGTTGGTGTTATTAACCGGGACTAAAGTGCTATACCTTTTTATACTTCTTCTTCCTCCTCCAGCCCGAGCCATTGCTGCCAAGAGGAGGAGGAAGAAGGGAGGTGCTGCCGAAATTTTTGATAAATTTGTTTTTGGTGATAATATACAAATCAGAGAGATCGAAAAGGTTAGCAAATCCATTCTCTAGTAATGTATGCTTAGCATATTACATTTATAACTTTGTTTCTATAAAATATTATCTTCAACAAGGTTTTTGCAAATGTTGAGAGAAAATATGCGTAGGCAAAATTAGGTTGATTTTGAAATTAGAAAATTTTGATACATATGTTATAAAAGCGATGACCGAGGGAAAATATAGAAAATAAAAATAAAAGAATAGAAAACTAAGTTAGTTTAATAAAATAGTTAGAATAAAGTATAATTCATTAAAGATATGTTTTCAACTTTACAAACAATAGAAAATATAAAATTGTAAAATTTTTGTATGATTACTTTAAAAAAAGTAGAAAACAAAGGTAATTGAAAAATATGTAATATAGCTAGAAATATTGTTCGTACTCTAAAAAATATGTGTAGTACTTTAATAAAAATTTAAAAATAATTGTAAACTACTCTTCCTTCTCGTCGCCATCTCTGTAGCTCTTTTCTAGAAATTAGTTTCACTTTGAATCATGATGTTTTAAATTATTATATGATTATTTAACTAGTTTCAACTATGTGGATTTCGTTAGTAACATTGGACTATTTGATCTATAGATGGATCGGCAATGGATGTACACCGCAGACCGACGATCGAAAGAGTTTATTGAAGGCGTGCATTATTTTTTGAATGTGGCCAATGCTAACACTTATAAGGGTTTCATGTGTTGCCCATGCAAAAAGTGCAGTAACCAGGAGTATTCTTCATCAAGAACTATTCATGTGCACTTGTTTGAGTCTGGATTCATGCCTGGATATAATTGTTGGACCTCGCACAGAGAGCTAGGGGTTACAATGGAAGAAGATGAAGTAGAAGACGAGAATATTCCGGACTGGGCTCATCAATACGGAGGATTTGAAGAAAATCCAAGAGGTGAAGCGGACGGAGCTGTTGAAGATAACGATGCTGTAGATGATCTTGGTCAGATGTTGCGGGACGTAAAGGACGGCTGTCAAAGTGAGAAGGAGGTCCAAAAATTGGACCGTATGTTAGCGGACCACAAAACTTCGTTGTACACAGGTTGCGAACAGGGGCACAAAAAATTTGGGTACGATGCTAGAATTCTTGCAATGGAAGGCCAAAAATGGTGTGAGTGACAAGGCATTTGGGGAGTTACTGAAACTCGTCAAGAACATTCTTCCGGAGGGAAACGAATTGCCCCGAACAATGTACGAAGCTATGAAGGTGGTATGCCCTCTAGGACTAGAAGTACATAAGATACACACATGTCCGAACGATTGTATCCTCTATCACGGTGAGGAGTACGAGAACCTAGAAGCATGCCCGGTTTGTAAAGCACTACGATACAAGATTAGATGAGATGATCCAGGTGATGTGGACGGACAACCTTCGAAAAAGAGGGTTCCTGCTAAGGTGATGTGGTATTTCCCTATAATACCAAGTCTCAGGCGTTTGTTCAGGAACAAAGAGCATGCTAGCATAATGCGCTGGCACGCAGAAGAACGTCAACAAGACGGGATGCTGAGACACCCCGCCGACGGGTCGCAGTGGTGAAACATCGACATAACATTTCCAGACTTTAGAGAGGATGACCGAAATGTAAGGTTCGGTTTAAGTACAGATGGCATGAATCCATTTGGAGAGATGAGCAGTGGCCATAGCACATGGCCTGTGACCATGTGTATCTATAACCTCCCCCCTTGGCTATGCATGAAGCGAAAGTACATCATGATACCAATTATCATTCAAGGCCCAAAGCATCTTGGTAATGACATTGATGTGTACCTAAGACCATTGTTTAACGATCTGCTTCTGTTGTGGAACAATCAAGGTGTCCTCGTGTGGGATGAAGACAAGGAGCATTTTAACCTACGAGCGTTGCTGTTCGTGACCATTAACGATTGGTCCACACTTAGCAACCTATCCAGACAGTCAAAAAAGGGTACAAGGCTTGCACCCATTGTATGGATGAAACTGAAAGTACCTATCTGAAACACTGCAGGAAGGTTGTGTACATGGGTCATCGTCGATTCCTTGTTGCAACCCATCCTGTACGGAAGAAAGACAAGCATTTCAAATAGAAGGTGGACCACTGTACTAAGCCTAAACATCGTAATGGAAAAGCCGTGTTTGCTATGGTGAAAGATCTGAAAGTAGTATATGGAAAGGGACATGGCAGCCAACCTATAGAGAGCGAAGATGGTAACGCGGCGATGTGGAAGAAGTCTATTTTTCGAGAGTTACCCAATTGGGAAGTCTTAGACGTCCGGCACGCAATCGACGTGATGCACCTCAGTAAGAACCTTTGTGTCAACCTGTTGGGCTTCCTAGGTGTATATAGGAAGTCGAAAGATACACTTGAAGCACGTAACGATCTCAAGCATATGCAACAACGCGAGGACCTTCACCCGGAACCGAAGGATAAAGGAAGTCATTATTTGAGTCCTGCAAGCTACACCCTGAGCAAGGAAGAGAAGGAAAGTATGTTTGAATGCCTGGAGAGTATCAAGGTACAGTCTGGATACTGCTCAAACATAAAGAGAATAATAAGCATAAAGGAGAAGAAGTTCACAAACCTAAAGTCTTATGACTGTCACGTGTTGATGACACAATTGCTTCCTGTTATAATTCGTGGTATCCTTCCCGAAAATGTCCGGGGAACAATAACAAATCTATGTGCCTTCATGACCGCAATTTTGAAAAAGATCATCGATCCGGACAGTTTAACAGCCCTTCAAGATGACGTGGTCCAATGTCTTTTCAGCTTTGAGATGATCTTTCCACCGTCATTCTTCAATATAATGACGCATCTTCTATGTCACCTTGTGAAAGAGATCGGTATTCTCGGTCCTATGTACCTACACAACATGTTTCCATTCGAGAGGTACATGGGCGTTCTAAACAAATACGTTCGTAACCGTTCCCGTCCGGAAGAAAGCATCGCCAAGGGTTATGGAACAGAGGAGGTCATCGAGTTCTGTGTAGAATTTATTGAAGACCTTCTTCCAATCGGTGTACCCGAATCAAGCCATGAGGGGAGACTACGGGGAAAGCGGACTCTTGGAAAGAAAGCAATAATGACTGTGGACAACGATTTATTCCGTAAAGCACATTTCATGGTTTTGCAACAATCTTCATTGGTCGCTCCTTACATCGAGGAGCACCTGGCGATTGTTCGCTCAAAAAACATCGGCAAGTCCGATGCATGGATTACACACCATCACATTGATACTTTCTCCGCTTGGCTACGACAACATCTAATGGGTACCAAAACCATTGACCGACAACTAGCCTTCTTGGCGAGGGGGCCTTCTTGCTCGATATCGACATTCAAAGGATATGAAATCAATGGGTATACATTTTAAACAAGAGCCCAAGACATAAAGAGCACAAACCAGAACTCTGCTATTCGTATCGACACCATGAGATACAATGGTGCAACTAGCACGTATTACGGTATCATCAAGGACATATGGGAACTAGACTATGGACCGCTGAACGTACCTCTGTTTCGATGCCAGTGGGTTAGGCTCACTGGTGGAGGCATAACGATTGATGATAGTGGGATGACAACGATTGACCTAACCAAGGTTGGATACTCAGACGAACCATTCGTCCTAGACAATGATGTAACACATGTTTTCTATGTGAAGGACATGTCTAGTAAACCAAAGAGGGGTAAAGGACCCGACGAGCCAAAGCGCCACGTGGTTCTCCCAGGCAAAAGGAAAATCGTCGGAGTCGAGGATAAGACTGACGAAGATTACAATTAGTTCGACGGGCAACCTCCAACCTCCGTTCGCGGTGACGGTTGACCCGAGCATCCTCCTATCAAAGGAGGACACACCTTACTCACGCAACGATCATAGCGAAGGAACATTAGTGTGGAGAAAGTACGTGAGGAAAACAGTGACATAGGTTGTTGTATGGACGATGCAAACTATTTATAATGTATTGAAGGCCATGCAATGTTTGTGTTTTTTACTAATACAATTATAAATTGGTCATATGTTAATTATATATATTTTTTAGATGTAATAGCAATTTTAAACTATTGAAATAGGTCATATGTTAATTATATGTGATTATCTATATTCAAGTAGTACTTTAAATTGGTCATATTTTAATTATATATCATTCTTGAAATGTGCTAGAAGATTTAAACTATCTAAATAGGTTATATGTTAATTATATATATTTTTTAGATGTAATAGCAATTTTAAACTATTTAAATAGGTCATATGTTAATTATATGTGATTATCTATATTCAAGTAGTACTTTAAATTGGTCATATTTTAATTATATATCATTATTGAAATGTACTAGAAGATTTAAACTATCTAAATAGGTCATATGATAATTATATATAAATTTTAGATGTACTAGCAATTTTAAACTATTTAAATAGGTCATATGTTAATTATAGTTGATTATCTATATTCAAGTAGTATTTAAATGTCATATGTTAATTATATATATTTTTTAGATGTAATAGCAATTTTAAACTATTTAAATATGTCATATGTTAATTATATGTGATTGTCTATATTCAAGTAGTATTTAAATTGGTCATATTTTAATTATATATCATTATTGAAATGTGCTAGAAGAATTAAACTATCAAAATATGTCATATGTTAATTATATATCTTTTTTAGATGTAATAGCAATTTTAAACTATTTAAATATGTCATATGTTAATTATATGTGATTATCTATATTCAAGTAGTATTTAAATTGGTCATATTTTAATTATATATCGTTATTGAAATGTGCTAGAAGATTTAAACTATCCAAATAGGTCATATGTTAATTATATATATTTTTTAGATGTAATAGCAATTTTAAACTATTTAGTCCCGGTTGATTACATGAACCGGGACTGAAGATCCTGGCTATAAATAGCCGGGCGCATCGTCTTCTCCACCCACACTTAGCCATTTCACGCCGATCGCTGAACCCGCCGTCGTCTCCGCCGCCGGACATCGTCGCCGACCTCACCGCGCCACAGCACCGTACGTGTACCTCTCTCCTCTCTCTCTACGTCCGCCGCTGCCATGCATGCCACCGCAATGCCGGGGTGGTGCGGCCGCCGCTCCCAACTGGCCTGCGCCACCTCGCGCCGCAGCCGGCACGCCGCGGTAAGGCCACTACCCCGCGCCACCCCGCTGCCGCCATGCATGCCACCATGCCGCCGCAATGCCATGGCCGGATGATGAAGGAAATGAGTGCCGGGATTTTTTTTTAGAATTGAAGGAAAGACAGGCTGGAAGTAAAATTTCAACAATGTATAGAGAAATATAGTGATTTTTAAAACATCAAGCTAATTTTATCAAATAAAACAATGTAGAAAATATTACTGTACTTTTTTTATAAATTTAATTAAATTTAAATAAGTTTGATAAAGAGAATTAAACTAACTTATAATATGAAATTAATGATGTAACTCACAAAATGGATAATGTTTCAGGGTACGCCATAGAGTTCAAATTTGCACGTACCGCCCCCGCGAACGAACGCGACCGAAAGAATGATAGAACGTGAATGATAGAACGAATGACCAAACGAATGAACGAAAGAACGATAGAACGATAGATCGAACGAACAAACTGGATTATTTGCATTACACTTCCAAAATCACATTTTCTCAAAAAAAAATGTTACATATTTTTAGACCACTTGTTAAATGTTCAGATTTATAACCATGAATCCCTTACATTTAGGGAGGGATTTGTATTAAGTTTATTTATAAAAAATATTTAATCTATCCCTATAATTAAGTAGATAATCTACTATAATAATCCGCTCAATAATCAAATCAAACTGAGCATTATCTCTGTGTGTGTGTGAATGTGTGATATCCTGCAGTTGAGGCGAATCTCAGCACACTTGCCATAAATTAAAACAAATTAAGCATGGATTTGCATAGCTTTAGGGAGGTCAGTCTTTGCTCCTTAATTGACCCCCGGCCTCAACAATGGGGTTTTTTGTACATGCGACTCTATAAAAGATAGGATCCTAAGAAGCATAAAAGGTTAAGTTGTACTAGTATATTTATACTTGTGCTTCATATAGATCATTATATATTGAAGTGGTTTTATAAAAACTAGATCATCGAAGGTATATCAGAGGCTCTTTGCTTAAACTACGAGTAATAATAGTGGATGCCTTTTCTAATTCTTCAGAAAAGGGGGAGCTAGCGGTACATGCATGCATATTGCTAGCTATATAGTCAAGTGGTAGAAGACATGAACAGATGAGACAGAGAAAGGACGAACCATTGAACCGAGGATATCCTACGGACAGATCTAAAGAGAATCTTGGATGGCCATATTCGTTCTGATCCAAATTAAAGAAGCTCCCTTTTTCGTTTACTAAACTAGTTTTATTAATGATAGAACAAACTGTTTTTTTTTCCCTGACCGCTGGAATGATTTGTACATAGTTTAAAAACCTATATGGACAACAAGGGAAAGGTATATATACATGCTCTAACGTATACTAGTATACAATTAACGTCGACAAGTCACGCAATTCAGTATATTACTAGATTTCTTTTACTTGACGACAGCTGATATTATGTACGGAATCCCACCATCTCATAGTATAAGATGCTTCAATTTTTTATAGTTCTTTTCATTTGTATTGAAGATATATACTGCTATGTTTTTCTATAGTCTTGATCAAACTTATAAAAAATAACTAAAAAGTCAAAACATTTTGTAATTATTGTAGATGGCAGATCGCGATGATGAATAGATCCTCATGGACGAGATTGCAGAGGGCAGTAGCCAGTATTGCGGATGATGAGCAAGAGGACCCCAACCAATACCTAAACGAGGAGGGAAACGAGGGCACAAACCAAGATGAAAGTGAAAGGCAACTGACCGTTGGAGAGAAGAGGGCACGCGGACAATGAGGTGCTAAGAGTAAGCTAGAGGGCAGACACATTATTAGTGATGTGGTCCTAGACGATGAACCAGTAGCCCCAGTCGGTATATTATGGAAGTACGTGGGACACAGTGGGTGGTCGTGAGGGATCACGTGCCCATTAGCACAGTCCACTAGCGTCAATCAAGGTCAGCCGAGGAAGACCAAAGTTATCTTCCAAATACGGAGAAAAATATGGTGTGGACCACCATCCTCTAGACATTCACGGTCCGTGAGGCAGCTAAGCCAAGACTGAAAGAATGGACGATGAAGAAAATGGCTGAACAGTTCCGGAAGTACAAGTCAGCTCTGTACAAGAATTACGTCCTGAAGGGTCTGACACCAGATTTTGACAAATTACCCAAATTGAGGGATCATTGGGATGCGTTTGTGGCATACAAGACCTCCGAGCATGGGCAAGTGCAAATAGAAAAGAATAAAGCGAATGCCGCTAAGAAGCAGTACCATCACCGGCTAGGGTCAGGTGGCTCTAAGAAGGCAATCCCCAAGTGGGATACACTGGAAGCCACGTTGATAGAGAAGGGTATTGAGCCGGCCACAACGAACTGGCCTGAACGTTCCAGAAATTCGTATTATGGTCATGGTGGAACGCTCAATCCTACTGATAGGTCCCTTGTATTAGGCGATACGATCCGCGAAGCAGCAAGCCGACTTACGGAACCAGTGGAGGCGTCTACTCAGGGAACATTCAAGCCTGACAGAGAGAAGGACGAGCTTACGCTCGCACTACAGAATCCCGAGCATCCAGGATGAACCCGAGGAAAATGCGTGGTACCTTGGAAATATGGATTTCAAGAGGACAGCCACACTTACAAGAGTCGGATGAGGAGCAAGAGGGATATGGAGGCGAAATTGAGATATCTCGAGGAGAGGGTCGCCCTGCAAGACTTAAGGATGCAAGAGGAGGTCGAACGATGGGTGGACCAACTCCTGGTAGAACGAAAGAGCCAGCAGACGGTGCAGCCATCTGTCCCTCCTATCATGGTGAGCCCCTCAGGCAATCGCAACAGCTGTGCTTCTACAGGGCAAGGAGGAGTACAGGGCATAGAAGGTGCAGCAGGGCTAGCTCATGACGACCCATCGTACCCCGTAGATGAAATCACGCGGCGGACACCTTTTGAGCTGCACAGCCCCTTCAAGAACATATCACTCAAGGTATGCTTGTAGTTTTATGATATATGTCTTGTAAATTGAAAACGGTTATGCATGCATCTGTTAATTACTAAGTAACCTCGATTCTCGTGAAGATGGCATTGGGAATGGCCATACTAGTGGACCCTTCAGGGACTTACCATTGCAGATCGATTCCACCTGGGTACGCCAAGGTCGAAGTTGAATTGGTGGAACGAGGGTTCACGGATCTCGAGCTGGACATCCCTAGGGGAGATGAGGAGACGAAACTAGCAGACACAGCCCATGCCATTATACTATGGTGTAAGCGGTACATCGTGTTTCCTGGACGAGCAGCGGTGTCTTCTCCTCCGTCACCTCTACCTGCACCGTCTCCTCCACCTCCGCCTCCTCCACCTGCACCCTCTCATCCGCACCATCTCCTTCGCCTACACCGGCTCCTCCACCTCCGCCTCCTCCGCCTGCACCGTCATCGTCTGCTCCGCCATCACGAGCTACAAAGTCGTGCCCACTTCATCCAGTGTCATCCAAGTCCGCGGAACAAACGAAGAAGCCAAGACTTGATGAGCCAAAACTCCCAGCTCTCAAGAAAAGGGCGTACGACCGCACTCCTGAGGAGACTGACGAGGTCGTACGAGCGGAAGTGAAGGCGTTATTCAAGCCACGGAGCCTAGAAAAGAAGATTCCCATAGATTCGGCTGCTAAGAAGTTTTTTTAGAAGATGAGTGAATTGGTCAAGAGGGCTTTACTTTCGGATTATGACCGGTCGATGACGAAGTTGGCTAGGAAGCAAAGAGCAAGGACCAAAGAAGTGCATCATCTCGGAAAGCAACCGAAACAATCAGTTGAGCCGTTGCTACCACCCGGTGAGGTGGAACTAAGGCAATGGATGAAAGAGATGGGTCTTTACAGGGAGCAGCTGGTGGGAAATGCACCAATAACCAAAGCGACCGAAGCCAATTTAAAATACAAATTTAAACTCGGTGAACGGCTTGTCAATCCTATGGCACCGCACAAATGTACCGCTTCCATCAATGGTACCTGGAACATTCATCCAAAGGTAGAATGATGGATGGAGCAAGGATAAGGAACACAGATTACTATCAAGGAGATGATGTCCTGTGGATCAACTTCGAGGATGTATTTGATGTATACCAACTAGACGCCCTCGACGTCTCCATTCTCAACTGCTGGGTTTTGTAAGTATCGTTTTAGCAAAATTAATTTTATTCCTTAGCTCCTTGTCTGTACCGTTCAATGGTTACACTGTGCGGATAGTTGATGCAAATATCTTTATCCTTTATAGAATGGAGATTCAATCATGCCGTAAACAGGGGATTTACAATATTGGATTCATGGACCCCCGCAAAGTCAATGTCGAAATGATACGGGACTTTGAGGAGGCTACAGAGGACAATATTGTTCATTTCCTGGTGCAGCAGTATTACAAGACCTACATACTATTGCCCTATAACACAGCGTGAGTTTGAACTGTCTTTCTAATTCGTACCAACTTCTTCCTCATACTCATACCGTGACATATGTATTATCTCACGCAATTTGCAGATTCCACTGGGTCCTTCTCCTTTTCGACCTTTCACTATGCAAAGTACATGTCTATGACTCAATGGATAAATCGGAGTCTACTTTTGACAAGATTTTTGAAGTGATAGACAGGTAATGCCATCTATTCAACTAACAATAATTACGAACACTGCTATTGCTACTATGCAGATCTCCGATATTTAATCATAGCTTCCAAGTGTACATAGGGCATGGGCAAAGTTCCGTACATTAGTCCGCGGGATTTGGAAAGAAAAACTTGGGTAGGAGGTTTAATTTTCCGGTAAGTACATACTCCAAAAACATATTGAATCGTTAATTTCTTCTAGAAAAGACTAGTACATTAAATCTCTCGTCGTTTCTCCTTAAGTGTGCAAAACAAGAGCAGGGGAATAACTTGTGCGGCTACTATGTCTGCGAATACACTCACTACATTGTACACCAAATCAACAGGGACAAGGATCTGGAAGTACGTAAAAATAATTCACACATTATCCCATAGATTTCTTATTGACATCATATACTTATATCTCAATTTTTTTTCAAATGATAGATTATTTACATGAGGGAAAAACTATCCAACAAAGAATTTATAAAGGTTGTTCAAGAACAATTGATAGGATTTATCAATGAATAAATAATTGATCCTGCGGGAGAATTCCACTACGATGGAAGACCTATTGATCATAATCCCCCTGTATAACTTGTCTTAAGTTTCTTTGTAATATACAATAGAAATAAGAATTAATTAACGAAGGATTGTTACATATGTATGTAGATGTGTATACATGTGTGTGAGTACATTTCGGTAATATGAGTATATATTTACTTGAGTGCATATATTTAAGGAACATATATATGTGATAAATATGTATTTATCACATATATATATGCAAGATATTATAAATTATGTATAGATATATTATGCATATACATGTATTATGCATATACATGTATTATGCATATATAGGCATAATATATAAACAAGCAGCTAGCAGCTAGCAGAACCAGCAATCTTTTAAAAAAAAGAAAAAATGTCTTTAGTCCTGGTTGATAACATCAACCGGGATTAAAGATGGCTCTTTAGTCCCGGTTATTTTACCCGGGACTAAAGATGTGCATCTTTAGTCTCGGAATCATGATCCCGGTTGCATAACCGGGACTAGAGGGTGTTATGAACCGGGGTTAAAAACCCCTTCTCCACCAGTGATTGCTCATAAAAAGAAATTCAATCTGGAATGGCTTACAGGAATTAAGATAATTTTGTTTCAATCTAGATAGCATAAGACCCAATATTAATGCTTTCTGCTCTCTCCAATTAAATAATTAAATGATGTAATCCAACTTATTACTAGCATCTACATGAACCAAAAAAACTGTACATCTGTTTCTGAAGAAAAGAAACTGTACTTATTTACCCACCTTTGCTTATATATACACGTTTTAACTAGCTAGTAAAGCATCTTGAGGTATTCTTTCCAAAGGTTCACTTTATCAGTAGACAGGCCACTAATAAGGTTTTTTTTTACGGTGAAAACAAGTTTTCGCTAGCGGCGAAAGGAGCCACAAGAAAGCAAAGGTCAGTGAAGATGTATCATCTTCGTTGGCGGTCGCCAACCACCAGCGAAGATATGTTTTCACTTGCGGCCGAAATATGCACACTACCAGCGAAAAAATGCTAAGCCAGCCGATAGACAACACGTGGCCTGCCAAAGAAAACTGTTTTTGCCTCATTGTGACACATGGCCTGCCTGCCTGCGAAGATGTTTACCTTTAAAAAAAATGAAACAAAATTATTTTTTCTTTCAATTTTTTATTTTTGTTTGTTCGCGTATTTTAGAATCACCCATAGAGGATATAACTGATCGAGCTATCAATAACAGAAGTTTTCTTATTGTTCATTGTAACCGCTATTGATAGTTAATATATATGCATAATTAATATATGAAAATTTAATGAAGACACGATAAGTGCAAGGTATATATTTATATACATAATTTTGAAGCAATACATATATATATGGATACTTGGATGATCATATCCAAGTTTTAGAATGTCTAGCAACATGTATGTAAAATTTAAACCACACACTTGCTCCAGTTAGAAAGAACATGGTTTTCGGCAAGTTCAACACTCCTTCCCCATTAAAAAACTTCCCACGCTGGTGACAACATTCATTATAAATGAAATAGCACATGTCTCGTTGTACGTTTTGAATGACTTAATCAGTAAGCTGCCTTTCACCCTTGGGGAATTTTGGAAGATACATCGAGATCATGGCAACTCCATAATTGTTAGCAAATAAAAGTTAGCAAATAATTTGTACTTACATCTCCATAATTCTTGCAGTATTTCCCATTGACCCTAAGGAACTCGTAGGTATAATATCCACACAACATGCTTCCCTTTGATTGCTTGTGACACTTTCGACATCAATACACAGTATATTAGTTAATTAAATGGATACACATATGCAATTATAAAAATTAAGTAGTATTGTATGTCGTCCAAAATTAATTACCAGCCACTTATTGAGGATGAATATTTGTTCTCTTTGTTTCCGTTCTCCGCCAACCTGGTAATACCTTTTATATTCACTGTTTGAAGAAATAATTAATTTGGATTAATTCCTCACAGATAACAACATGTCATGAGAATAATAATCATCCATTTATATAATTTACTAATCGAACCCTGAGGATTTCCTGATATGTCTTGACGTTGTTGTGGAGACAATCCAAGACGATGACTTCATCATACTTTGGATATAGAAGAAAAGTAATCCAGTGATCACTAAAAAAAAAATTAGTATATACTCGTAGTAGATATGAAAACTTACTTAAAGGCATGTGGGGTGTAGATGCATTAATATCTTTGTCCTGAATAGATTCAAGTGCTATAGCTATATAAGTAGCCACATCGCGAATTTTAGCTTGATGCCTTTCTGTGATGTATGCATCCCTCTCTTTAGCACTCATGGTCTCAACATATGCCGGTAGCCTCTTCTCGTCTAGCTTGAAGGTGTCTCTTGGTCCCTGAACACTTCATCCTTTGTCCCTTCGTTGGAAACTATGCAGCTTGTAGGGATTTCTCCGTGGTGTGACCAATTTGTGTAGCCATCAATAAATCCATACTTCACCAAAATTTTCAGATTTTTACAGCGCACGCATGTACATCTAATTTTCTTCTTCTTAGATATAACATTCTTTTTAGCAGCTTTCATAAATTGGTCGACTCCTTCAATGTGTGACGCACGATATCTCTCTATACATCCATCCTCTTTTTGCCATCTATACAGTGCGAAAAAATAACTTAGTTTAAGTATTTTTAAAAATATATATACATCACATTAAAATTCTGCTATGTCAAAGTTAGTATAAGATAGACGCAATCTAATTAAAGCTAGTCAAAATTATATTATGACTTATCATTTCCAAAAAACTACCACTTATATATTAATTCTCAATAGATAGAACTACATGCAAGTAGACACAATTGCAAAACTACCCTCTAGATATATATTATTATATATATATAAATGCATAAAAACTACCATGGCATATAGATGTGCTACAAATAAACCCACCAAAACATTGTGAAGTCTATGGTACATCGATCATGTACAATATTGCATAAAAAGTTTGATCGTTTTGAGCTCCACATAACAAATAAAAAACATGCCATGGTCAGGTCCATATGACCTTGACCCTGCTAAATTCTCAACATAAAACATATAGAAGTGAAAAAAAGCTTGAGAAATAGAGTAATACAAAGTACAACTAACCTTTGGTGCAATAGATCTATCAAATCATACGAGTTCAAAACCATCCCCTATGTTTGTGTTCATAAGGGAGAGAAAATCGTGCTCAAATGGTATGGCAGATTCGGTTCGGTCCTATATAGGAGAAGACATCTTCTCTGGCGACCCATTTAAATCACCACCAAATAAAAAATTGGAGTGGCGGTGGTTTATGTGGGCCGCCATAGAAGATATATTCATCTACGCTGGCGGCCCACGTAAGCATGCCACCAGCGAACATGTGCCATCTTCGCTGGCGGTCTGCCTAATTAGATCACCAGCGAAGACCTATTTTCACTGGCGGATGTATCCCCCACCCCCGCGTTGCGTGCTTACTGGTGGTTTTTGCCTATGGCCACCAGCTAAAATCATAGTGCAACGTCATGAAAAATATTTTTTCTACTAGTGGGCATCAGCCACACAGGTATACATAAATGGAATTTAGGGCATAAAACTAACGAATAAATTCACGTATTGATTAATGTTTTGTTGAAACGTTTTGTTTGCCCCGAAGCACGCTAAAAAACTTTCAACTGCATGACGAAATAGTGACACAGACAATTATTTTGAAGTTGTGAAAATGATGAATAAAGCAAACTATTTTTTTATGGGGGGAAAGTAGAATGATCTTTTGGAAGGGAATACTATATATAAATTAAAAAAATAATGGATCATTAAAAAAATTGTGTACGTTTTAAAGAAAAGATCCATAGATTTAACAATATCAAAATATTTTCTAGAACTGCAACAAATATAGGCCACTTGTCTATTGTAGGTGCATATGGGTCGATAACTAGTGGCCAACTAGATCAGCGCGTGGGCATGATCAAAAGCAATGCACATGCAAACTAGGAAATTGGATAAGATTGGTAGCCAACGTAGTGGAATGCATATGGTCATATTTTCCGTATGGGGGAGTCTTCTATTTTGGATCAATGCATGCAGACTTGAGAACGAATATATTCCGGATCAAACTAAGCATGGTGCGTCGATTAAATGCCAAAAACCAGGCCACTACCTCTACATCCATGCAGCAGCAACCAAAAACAAATTTTTAGCACACAAACTTTGAACAAAACAATACCACTGCCTCTGCATGTATGCATGGAGCAATCTTCTATCTCTTCCCCAAACAAATTTAGCAAACTTTAAACAATTTCTTCTCCTATATTACTTATTCAATCTACGATCCGATTAAACCAATATATTTGTTAAGATTAAATCCTTAAATAAAAAATTACATTATTATATTTATAACAATTTAAATGATTATATCCAGAATTAAAATATTTTATATCATGCATAATATATCTAGTTATAACTATGGAAACATCATAACTAAATACATGTTAAAACATAAAAGATAGGATGTGCATCATTTAACAATAAACTAATGAAACATCCGAAAAACATCCAAATAATACCATGTGTGACATTATGAGAAAAACTTCATTTGCAAAAAGAAAAAAACTTAGAATCAGCAATATAGTCCAATGTCAGTTAGAATCACATGAGATCTTTCGTAAAATGTTAATTACAACGAAGACAATGATATAACCGGTTTAATCATATATCGGATAAATAACTGGGAAGGAAAAAAAGCCATTTAAAGTGTGTTAAGAGGAGCTTCTCTTAGCTTGCTTGCACTCCTATACTAGCCTAGGATGAATATTTCATTTTGGGTATTTGTATCGAGGGGTGCCGATATGGTGATTTTTTTGAAATTTTGAACAAAATTTAGCAAAATTTGAACCAATATTGCCAAAATTCACGAAAAATCAAAAAATTTAAAAATTTTGGCCAAAATAATATCATATTAGGGGTCCGATGTGAATAAAATTTTGGAAATTTTGGTCCAGAATTTTGAACCCTACT
Organism: Oryza punctata; assembly: GCA_000573905.2. Classification (NCBI taxonomy): domain Eukaryota; kingdom Viridiplantae; phylum Streptophyta; class Magnoliopsida; order Poales; family Poaceae; genus Oryza; species Oryza punctata. The sequence goes on from CM002497.2 coordinate 15,307,561, forward strand.
CACTGCCATGCACCCACTCTCCTAAAAAGAATCATACATACCCTGCTCTTAGCGAACACACACCCACTAATTTGTACCCATCCCCCCCTCTCCCTTTGATCTCCCCCTCTTTCTCTCTTCCTTCGATGGTACGAATTAGTGGGTGTGTGTTAGCTGAGAGAGGGGTATGTCTAATTTTTTTAGCAGATTGGACGTATGGCAATGAGCATTTACCTTATATTCCTTACAGAATAGACACCCAAGCTCATAATATGCAACTATTCGTCCCCATTGGCCTTCCCCAGCCAGCTATAAAACGGTGCCTTGGGGAGCATGCAATACCACAGCAAATCGTACTCCTCCACACTCATACACCACCACACTGCGCACACATCCAACAAGATGAAGCTTACCATGAAGCTTTCCATCGCCCTGGCCTTCTTCTTCTTCCTTGCCACGACCACCGCCTCTGCGCAGTGCACGTTTGAGATACTCGTCAAGACCGATGGCCGGAGGAACGCCGGCACTGACGCCCGAGTCTCGCTGCAGGTGCGCGCCGCCAGCGGGCCGACGCTGACGATCACCAACCTGGAGTCATGGGGACAGATGGCCGCCGGCCATGACTACTTCGAGAAGGGCAACCTCGACAGGTTCAGGGGCACCGGCGCCTGCATGCCGTCGGAACCCTGCAACATGGTGCTCACCTCCGACGGGTCCGGGAACAAGCCCGGGTGGTACGTGAGCTACGTGATGGTGACGCAGCTCGGGCAGGGGAGCCTCCCGTCGATGACGCACCGGTGGGCGGTGGATCAGTGGTTGGCCATCGACGAGGCGCCGCACATGCTCACCACCGAGCGGAGGGGCTGCGGCATTGGCGTGGCGGCACCATGATCATCGAGGTAGCTACCTAGCTCCATCGATCAGCGTTGTCTCTGCGTGTATCAGCATGCTAGTGATTTAAAATAAATAAGTTCCAGAACTAAGCCCTATACTATGTGGGGCACAGTGTATGCTTTGCCAATGTAACGTGATCGTAATAAGTCAATTCAATCAGAGAGTGAATTGCAGTTTGTGACATTTTTCGTTAACAAAGGTTTAGTTACTGAGTGGCTCCCAGCAAGCTGCCGTAATGTTATTTTCTAAGGGTGTATGATGTTTTCGCAGCAACAACAGCAACGGGATACTATGTGCAATGATGAATTGGTAGCCAAAGGAATATTTATTCCAGTTTGAATAGCGTAGTATCTACAAAATTTTGTGCTAGAATCTAAATGATTTTGAAAATGTTATTTCAGTTTTTTTTTATTTTTTTAGAGAAGGGTAATTTTTACCCGGCATCTATATCCAGCCGGTATATGCAGCTTTTTCAAACAGGGAACTTAGCTCTCAAACAACCCAATCTGAAATTCGCTCCTATGTGAAATTCGCTCCTATGGAGATTTGAACTCAGGACCTTAGGTGCTACTCAGGTTACTGCAACCACTAGGCTACATGCTCTTTCACAAATGTTATTTCAGTTGATCCTCATGTTGGTGGAAGTTGAGGATCTGTCCTATCACATCTTTTTTAATTCTTTCCTTTTTGCTTATGTGAATTTTTGGCTATGTGCCCAGAGGCCAGAGATGCAATCCATTATCATTATCTTAAAAAAATATGCTAATTGAAAAACACCTGATTTTAAGTTGCGGTTGTCTAGAGCCAGCTCATAGCTACGTGATGTTAGCAATCTACTTGGATCAAACTCACCAATTCACTCACACCCTGAAACTCTGACTATTTTCGGACGTGAATAGTGAAAACTGAAGAAACGGTGCAACACGAGAGAGAGTTTTGTGCTGCGTAATTGTCGTGGAGCTTTCCTGGTTTTGCTTCCATTTATTGTACTCCAAACAAACTTGAGTTTGTTACAAGCATATGACCGCGTAAATACTTGATCTGATCACTGCAAGTGCCATCCCACAATGGAATCAAGATGGGCCAGTGAAGCTCTGAATGAATATTAGCAATGCAGCTAACTGAAACTAACAACCATGCAGGAACCAGGGTTCAAATTTTCGGTTCTATCGGAGCCCACTCCCCCCCTCCCCCGATATGATATTATTTTGGGCTGAAAGTTTTATTTTTTTTCAATTATTTGTGAATTTGGCAATATTTTGTTCAGACTTTGTTCAAAAAATCAAATAATTTTGGACCAAAATTCAAAATTTTGGTATATCGGAACGAAAGATTAAACCCTGGCAGGAACTGGTCTAAGTAAAATGTAAACGTGAAGCACAAGATTACAGAATAAGTCAACATTTCACCCTCTTGATTCTTCTGAACCTGAACCAATCCCAACTTCCTTCTCAGCTCTAGAAACCGAACTCGCCCCAAAGGTTTCTTCAGTAAATCAAGAGCTGATCTTTAGAACAAACATGCTTCATGACTATCTTGCTTTCTTCTACACATTCTCTGATGAAATCAAAATGTGTATCAATAAGCTTATTACAGTTACGGTGCACGGGTTTTTTTGCCTAAGTTGATTGTTGACTTGTTGTCGATCCTCAGTACAGCACATCCAGGTTCCTCATCCTTCTGCTCACCTAGCAATTGCTCAAGACAAATGCCTTGGCCTGCTGCAGTGGTTGCAGCAATATATTTAGCTGCAGTGGTTGCAACAATATATTCAGCTTCTGCTTCTGAGATTGCCAGCTAACCAAGTTCTTGTCCATCAAAAACAAAACACCATATGTGTTCTTTCGATCGTCCAAGTCACCAGTGTCACTAAAGCCTGTAAACACTCGCTCCTGGTTGCAACTCTACTCATACCTGCATTCCAAGGTCAATGTCCCTTGTTGTAAAACGAAAAGAATAAACAGTGAAATGTGAATACTCTATTCTCATTGATCTCAATGTCCCATTATATAGGGAGATTATAAGACTAGAATTCTAGGCATTAGTGATTTACAATAATACAGCACTAAGGTTGATTTATGCCATTAAACATGGTTGTTCCAAAGGATTCAAAATCCTCATCATGCCTGCTTTGATGAGATCAAATAATAATGGCATTCTGTAACACTCTCCCTTTTGATTGAGTCCATCTTGAGATTAACATGTTCTTAAATTCCTTTGAAAAATCCTGTGGGAAAAAAATTAGGAATAATTTAACTCGTGATTGCTCTATCATAAACCTGCAAAGTTTAAGGAGTAATTAATGCCTTGTTTTATCTCTGGAAAAACCTCTATGAGAAAAGCATGAGATAAAGCATATGCTTGCATCAAGCATTGTCTCATTAAAAACTTTGTATGAGAAAACCTGATAGTGAAAACTCATAAAAAAGAGTACAATGTGAAGCGTTTAACTAGGTCCATCATTCAGGGGGTCTCCCCTCGAAGCTTGCAAGTCTCTGAGCCGTCTCATACCAATTCCTTCAACACATTTCTCAACGAGGAAGCAGGTAGGGATTTAGTGAAGAGATTTGCCAGATTATCTCAAGACTTTGTCTGTAAGATATTTATTTCTCCACTTTGATAAAAGCTCATGGGGATAAAACAACATAGAAGCAATATGTTTGGTGACGTAGCATGTTTGAATCTACGTAATACAAGCCGTATTATCCTCATAGATAATGGTATATGATTCTGAGGAACCAATAACACAAGATTGTTCAATGTGGTTTATCATTCTGCAGAGCCACACGCATTCACGTGATGCCTCAAATAGTGTGATGATTTCAGAATGATTTGTGGAGGTAGTCACTAATGTTTGTTTAGATGGCTTCCATGACATAGCAGTTCCTCCATGAAGGAATACAAAACCTGTCTGTGATCTGGCATTGTGGGGATCAGACATATAGCTAGTATCAGTATATCCAACCAAGTTAGGATCATCAGTTTTCGGAAAGAATAAACCAAGATCCTTAGTGCTATTCAGATACCTAAGGATTTGTTTTCCTACGGTCCAATGACGCTTAGTCGGGGCAGCACTATGTCTTGCCAATAGATTTACTGCAAATACAATGTCAGGCCTGGTACAATTTGTAAGATACATGAGTGCTCCGATGAGACTAAGATAGGGATATTCTTATCCTGATATCTCCTATCCTTCTCCTGTGGTCAGAAAATGTCCTTTTCTTTATCGAGAGATCGAACTACCATTGGGGTTTTATTTAGATATGCTTTGTCATATTTAATTTCTCCAATAATTTCGGAACATGGATAGATTGATGCACTAAAATTCCCGAGTGAAGGTGCTCGATTTGCAAACCTAAGCAAAATCTGGTTTTACCCAAATCCTTCATCTCAAACTCCATCTTAAGATGGTTGCGAGCTTCGTCTATATCTTGTGTGCTGCCAATGATATTCAAATCATCTACATCCACCGATATAATGGAAAATCCCGTGGAGGATCTTTTGATGAAGATGCACGGGCAATCATGATTATTAGAGTAACCTTCTACAGAAGGTACTTATTCAGCCGATTGTACCACATTCTACCCAACTGTTTAAGACCATAGAGTGATCTTTTAAGCTTTACACAATACATATTGCGATTTGTGTCTTCATTCATTATAGCGATCCCATTCGGGACCTTCATATATGTCCGAATCTAGTGACCTATATAAATATGTTGTCACGACATCCATCAACTGCAAAGATAGACGCTTTTGAATTGCTAGTGATATCAAATATCGGAACGTAACTGCACTCATGAATGGAGAATATGTTTCATTGAAATCAATGTCGGGTCTCTACGTGAACCCTTGTGCTAGAAGCGTCACCTTATGTCTCACCACTTCATTGTTCTCATTCCGCTTTCAGATGAAAACCCATTTGAAACTTACAGGGAAGGTTTTTGGAGGTGTTGGTATCACTGATGAGAATACCTTTCTTTTATTGAGGAAGGCTAACTCTGCTTCAATCGCTTCCTTCCATTTGTTCCAATCTGAGCGCTTCTTACACTCTACCATGGATTTTGGATCTGGATCATTTTGGATGGTATCTGCAACTGATGAGGCAAAGATTATGTTGACAATTGTAGCCTTACGATCGAATGATTCTCCAGACTCGACATAGTTTATGGAAATTTTATTTACCCCAGTTAACGGCTCAGTATTTCCTAATATGACCGCGTCGGGGTGTTCTAATGTCCCATCATCAGAAATTGAGTGCACTGTTGATGTGGGAATTGGATTGGATAAATGCCCTTGGTGTCTCTCACCTTGAGGTTGAGTTTCATTTGCTCTATCAGAGGATTCTTTTCTTTGTTTCCTCATGCACTTGCGAGGATTTACCATACTTCTCCCACTCTCTTTTGAGGAAGGGAGTTGAATAGTTTTATTTGGTACCTCTATTCTTTCTCGCACATTCCTTGCATGAATGCATGATTTTGTGACATTTTTACTCACAGTAAATGAGTCTGGCAAATTGTTTGCAGCAACCTTCAAATCAATGATCCTTTGAACTTGAAGTTCTGATTTTGTGGTACGAGGATCCTCCTTTAAGGTGTCTAGGGCATCCCAATTTATTTCCAGGCATTCAGTGTGATACTTGAATTCTCCCATTAATGCCGGGAAATGTTCTTCATTGAAGATACAATCAGCGTACCGGGCTATGAGTAAATCCCCTGTAAGGGGCTCCAGGTATTTAATGATCGACGGAGATAAATACCCCATGTAAATCCCCATTTTCCTGTGAGAGCCCATTGATGTACGCTTTGGTGGTGAGATCGGTATGTATACAGCACAGCCAAATTTCCGCAGATGGGAAATACTAGGAGGATCACCACGAACCAATTGCAGCGGGGAAATTGTATGCTATGCAGTTGGACGCAATTGTACTAAGTCACCAGCATGTAAGAAAATGAGGTTGCTATGTTACAATTTTAAAATAGTGGTTTGACAATAAGCTTTATTATCTTGATAAGAGATTTAGCTAAACCATTCTGTGTGTGAACGTATGGTACATAATGTTGAACGTCAATTCCTAAAGCCATACAATAATCATTGAAAGCTTTGGAAGAAAATTCTGCAGCATTGTCCAATATTATTAATTTTATCTGTTGTTCAGGATGACTTGCTCTAAGTCTGATGACTTGTGCAACCAATTTTGCAAAGGCATGGTTCTGTGTCGATAATAGACACACATGAGATCATCTTGTGGATGCATCTATTAGAGCCATGAAGTATCTGAATGGTCCAGATTATGATTGAATGGGGCCAGAAATGTCACTTTAAATGCGTTCAAGAAACTTTAGTGGTTCAACCTTTATTTTAAAATGTGAGGGTCTCAAAATTAATTTTCTAGTTGCACATAAGGTGCACCCAAAATCAAAGGATTCTGGGAATTTTCTATCGCTCATACCATGTCCACTTGAATTGCACATGATTTTTCTCATCATCCCAATGCCGGGATGGTCAAGGCAGTCATGCCAAGTTTTGAATACATCCACATTCCGAAAAATCACTTTGTATGCAACATGTTGTACGGGTTTGATGTATGTGCAGTACAATCCAGATGGGAGAGAATGCACCTTTTCAATTGTCTATTTTCCATATCCAATATCTTTAGCCAAGAGGAGGAACTCACTGTTTTCTTTATATGTTTCCACATGAATCCCAATTTTAGATATTTCTATAACTTAGTAGGGTACGTGTTGAATCGAGATACAATAATGCTCAATACTTAATTGTGTACCCATTGGAAGTATGATAGTGGCCCTACCGGAACCAACAATCAAAGCATCGCGTCCCGTAATGGTCAAAACTTGTCCTTCTCTCTTTGTGAGAGTTTGGAAAAAATTGACTTCCCTAAGTATAGAGTTAGTGGTACAATTGTCCACTAGGCATATTTCTTCCTCCATTGGATTAATGTCACACCTGGAAATTCGCTAGTAATTTCCGAACTAATTTGTGCATACAATCCTCGTCCAGGAATCAGCCGAGGTACACAAATCGACAACTTAATAAACAGATTCATCATAATACAATGTTACACACTTACATACGAAAAGAAAACAGCAGCGGAAAAATGATCTAGCGAAGGCTCCAACTCCACTCCCACAGGCAGCTCAACTGGGGTATAAGCCAAATGTCATCTTCTTTGGAACTTTCTTCAACTGAGGTTGACTGATTATTGCAAGGGTGAGTACATGGAATACTCAGCAAGCCGCACAACAAATATGCAAGTGCACAAAGATACCAAAGGATGGCATAATTTATAAGCTCATTTGCAAAAGCAGCATTTAGCAACCATTTGAGAATTGTAAAACAGTAGAGTAATTATAATCATCAATATTAATCAACACTGAACAACACACCAATGCTGCATAGGCCAAACCGAACATGAACAACCAACCCCGGTCGTATAGATCAAGCCTCCAAACCAGGAGTTAAATTGAAGTATCATCACTTATCACATTATTATGATTAATGAGTAGCGTGGGACTAATCACGAAAAATATTGTTAGACCCGCCCATAACCGCGTGCACAGCTATTCGAATAGTTTTACTCTGGCCACAGATGTACCACTGTACCCACAAGACACAGCCCCATTACATGTTACCATGCCCTTAGTACCACCACAGTACCTCGAAACGGGACTGTGACAGGACACCCAACATAACCCAACTCAATGCAGTGCACCACTCCCGGATTATAGTCACCCCCTTTTAACCAAGGTATGGACTCCCCAGCGAACCCCCTCTGGGCTTGTCTCCGCCACTTCACAGTCTGGCACTCCACATTGAATCGTGCTACATCAAATGTCAAGCCGTTACCCACGCTGGCTTGTGGTTGGTACGGTTAATGTTTCACAATAGTAGCTTACAAACTAGTCCTTAATTGTCATGAGCACAACTATCCAAATATCATCTCCAACCATGTGCTCACAACCTACCATTAGTTAGGTTTTAGTTGGCAAATTAATTAACTCATCACTCACATTGACCATCGTGAGCCTCCATTAAATGTCCATCATTAAGATATAAGTGAAACATTAATTATCCCATATAAAATGATACTAAAGTTTCTAAGCATGGCTAAGAAATTATATCTAATAGCTAGCTGAACCAAGATATAAAGTCCAACTAATCAAATTTATAACCCAAGGTATCAATGAATAGGGTAATCAATACAAACTGGCCATAACAAAGGAATAGGTTCACACCACCCGATGACATTCAAAAATAAATGCATATTTGAAATAAATAGAGAATTTAAATATAGGTCCAACATGCTCAAAGGATTGTGTTTGGGATCTGTGTGACTTGCCTTGCAATACTCGGTCTTCAATTAGTCTTCTGGAACACTTCCGATACTCACACGAACCTTCGAAACGATGGAAACAACAAGCTAACACGTAAAATAAGAAAATAGACAAAGAAACTCCAAATAAACAGTACATAAAAAGCAAACAAACATGTAGACCATGATTTTAGATTAATTTAGAGACTTGAACAGCCTCATTCCGAGTTACGGTGAATTAGTTATGAATTTTCTAAGATTCTACATCAATTAAGATTTATTTTAGAAAGGAAAAGAGACATTATGACATCATCGGTGACATCATCACTGGTGTAGCTCAACCTCCCATGGTTGCCAGTGAACGAAGGCGAAACGGCGCAAACCGAGGGCACCACTACAACGAGGACGATAAGAGGAACTCACCGGTGGTGACGACGATGAAAACCAGTGACGGGAAACGGCCGGCTACGAGGTGCTTGCGGTGGCGGCATCGGGTCGATGGCCGCGGTGGCGCTAGAAGCGAAGGCGGCGGCCGGGACTTGAGGGAAACGGTAGAGGGGAGCCAGGGGTCCTTTATATAGGGACGGGAGAGAAAGATCGGGCTTGGAACGCAAGGAATCGCGCCGGGAAAAGCTAGATTTCGGTTTGGAGAGATAAACTCAAATCGAGCTCAAATTCGCGTCGGATTCAAAGGCATAAAGCCTGATTTTTTGGGGGAAGGGTAGAGGAGATCGAGGGGAGTCCGTTCCCGCAACTAATTTTGGAACGGGAGCCACGGGGAAGCTGGATTTGGTGGAGGAGTTGGCACCGGTACTGTGCAAGCACGCGCTCGGCTGGCTGTCTGGAGGAGGAAAATGATACTGTAGCGCGAGGGAGGTAAAGTAGACTTTTGGGTAAAAGGGTCGACAAAAAGAAAAAAAAGGAAGGAAGGGAGGCCCAGCAGACTTAGGGGAGGGAAAGAAATAGGCTGGCAACAGAGAAGAGTCAAAGGGAGAGAAAGCAGACTTTTCCAGATTCGGCCCAAACCTAGGAGGGAGGATTTTTAATTACTTTTCCAAATAAATTAATCACTGAAATGATTTTTGAATTTTAAAAAGTACTTCTGACGCTCAAATAATTTCAAGAAAATTCCTAAGAATACTTGGGTACTCAAAGTATCTAGAAAAATTATAACTAGACCATTTAATGATTAATTTATTATTTAAATAATTACTGAAATGTTCTTTGTATGTTTAAAATTTAGCGTGGGCGCCTAATGGGCCGGACTGGCTCGGTCGGCTAAAGGTAGGGAGGGGGTGCAGTTAGGGTTTGCCTAACCCATCCGCCCCCTCAAACCGCCACCGCCGCCTGTGATGGGGAGGGCCGTCGCGCCACCGCTGCCACCGTCGCCCGCAGCAGCCACGACCGTCGTTGCCACCGCTGCGAACGTCGCCACCACCGGTTCGCCCTTCCCACCACTACTGCCGCCTTTTGGACCTCATTCCCCTTCGTGTTCAGGCCTCCTGACGGCGCCTCCAGGACCTCGTTCCCCCTCATGCTCAGGCTTCCTGACGGCGGGCCTTGCCAGTGCCACTCATCTCAGTTGAGACATGCCCGGTCTTGATGATGCGATAGGGCCGGGGCATGGAGGGGCTGATAGAGGAGATGGAGGTGCGAGCATGGAGCTGTGGAGTCACCTGCTGCCATGTAGAAGGGCGAGGCTCCGCGACGCATGACAATGGTACCTTTGAGGAGGTTCAGTCGGAGTTGGAGTGTATAGCGGCTTCGCCGGTGAGTACTCTGGGGAAGGTGATGGTGACATGGCATAGCGAACATGATTTGTCCCGTCATATTGAGAACAGTATGATGTCACCACGTCTGGCACCTCCTGCGGCAACCCGTCGGGCTGCAGCCGCACCTTTGCCATCCATCCATGGGACTCACAGTGGTGTGGCGACTCAACCAGAATGTATTCTGGTGCGGTGCAGTTGTCGGGCATTACTGGAGACCCGCGACGAGTCGCGAAAGTGCTGGAGTCAGTGCTACCCGCTTCGGTAGTTCGGCGGGCAGCGGCACCATTGTCGCGGCATCGTCCTCCACGTCTAGCGAATCTAGCGGGAGCAGACCGAGGGCCACGGCCGAGAAAGCCAGCACCACGACCCCTGCCGCGTTGAGGATGGTGCATAGGAGCCCGGAGAAACTTGTCGAGCTGCTGATGCATAAGGCGACATAGATGGCAAGCACGAAGGATGCGAGGAAGAGAAAATCTGGCGTCAAGAGGAATGGGCAAGCGGTGAGCCATCTTACCCTTCGAGTTACCCATGATGTTTTCACTGTTCTTGCTCATATAATATATGCTCATATAATATAGAACTGCTGATAACGTGTTGTAAAACGAAAAGAATGAACAGTGAACTGTGAATACTCTCTATTCTCATTGATGTCAATGTCCTATATAATAGGAGATTACAAGTCGAGGATTCTAGGCATTAGTGATTTACATTAATATAGCAATAAGGTTTATTTATGCCCTTAAACATGGTTGTTACAAAGGATTCAAAATCCTCATGATGACTGTCTTGATGAGATCAAATAATGACCATTAGACCAAATAATGGCCTTTTGTAACATCGCTGAAACATACCAAAGTATGTGCTTTACTGCATCCCAGTGATTGGCTCTAGGGTTCTCCATGAACCGGCTTACATATCCCATAGAGAATACCAGGTATGCATCCCAGTGATTGGCTCTAGGGTTCTCCATGAACCGGCTTACA